>CM028133.1:1088925000-1090287500 GCA_016271365.2 Neoceratodus forsteri | reverse complement strand
GATACTGAGTGACTGGGTTGTTAAGGGAGCTTCCTAGTTGCATATACTGGTACCAGTGTGGCCTGGCCTGGACAGTACAGTCAGGCATGTGGGATTGAAGTGTGTGGTGCGGGGGGGGGGCTACTATAAATTTGGCTGTGCCAGGGAGTGCTCCAAGGTTCAACCATGGTGCTGTATTTAAGTTTGTCTGGGTTTAGCAGGGCATAAGAAGGCCAGCTGGTGCACATTTATTATCCATGGTCCAGCACCCCTGATGGGGCCCCCGCAGCAACTTATGTAGGTATATGTACTAACCTTAGGGTGAAAACACTTCTCATAGAAGCGCAAGTGTCAGGATCTGCATTCTATTATGCTCCACTATGTTTTACTGATATATATTAGCCATGATAAATGCTTTTTGCTCCATTCTTACTATATTTTCCTATATAAGGCAACAGTGCCATCTTTAGTAATTGTGCATCATTACAACCGACCTTGGATAATAGTGGCCTCATTGTATTGCTATCTGTTGCCAGCTATGCAATTTTTTCACACTAGTTAGGACAGTTGCTCAGACCACCTGTTTTGTCCAATTATATACATTTTATGCATCTTCCTTAGCCGTTGCTATAGTAATTATCAGGGTACAAGACCCTTTGTAACAAGTAGCTTCTCTGGGAAGAGAGAGAAACTATCTGCATTGCCTAGGTAATTCTCCCAGTGTTCACACTGTATTGATAGTAAGTCTGTATTACTTATCTGTAATAAACAAATGAGTACCACCTGTCTGTGGTCTCTTCCTTTTGTGCCGTTCCCAAAAAAAACCTGAGAGGGTGGTTTATTACCCAGTTACATTTTGGCAACAGTATGCAGGTGGAACGTACAAGAGGGAAGATACACATTCAATTTATTTTGAATGTAGAGTAGTGTATTGCTTACAGTGGTAGTGGTTGTGGCAGACCCACACCAGACTCCCTTTGCATGACCGTTCACCCACCGGGGACCAGAAAGCAGTTGGTGACAGCACCAGGGTACTTCTACCAGTTTTCAAACTGCTTCATTGTTTGTCTACCCCTTATTTGTTATGTCTGATCTGTGCACATAACTGAGACTTTGTCTTGAACTACCTCACATTCCATGGCAGATGGACCGATTTCATGCTGAACGCAAAATCTGCAGAAAAACCATTGCTGCTGATATCTAACCATTATTTAGAGTCCGAACAAACAACCAAGAAATACAACCGTAAAGATCTTTTGGTGGCGGCTCTACATTCCGCTGTTGAGTCTTACAGTGAGGTGTGCCTCCCTCGAGATGCAAAAAGAGAGGTGGGCTTGCAAGCATTGGAGTTCCAGGCATCAGAGTTACAGAAAAAGGAAAAGAAACTTGCGGACAACTGCCAAGATCCTGATGGATCAACTGTTCTCCAGGAGGAGCCTACCCTTAAGGTAGATTCAGAGCAGGGAACCAGTTTTACAGCTGAACTGATGAAGGAAACACTCCAAATGCTTGGAGTAGACCAGAAGTTTCATATATCATCCTTAATCCTCAGGCCAGGTAGAAAGAGCAAATAGAAGAATCAAACGTATGTTATGCAAATTCATCAATGACAATCCCAAAGATTGGGATACCCTCTTGCCACTACTGCTGATGGCAATCAGGGGCACCCCAGCGGCAGCTACTCAGTGCACACCGTACGAGGTTATGGCTGGTAGAGCCATGAGATTACCTGAGCACCTGTTGATTGACCTCCACACCCCTGCGGTATCTGTGGACAAAAACGTTGAAAAACTTCGGGATGACATCATGAAAAACACACTTGTTTGCTGCAGATCATATGGATAAAGCCCAACAACCAGCAAAAGCCCATTTTGATAAGCATGCAAAAGAAGTCAAAAATCAAGTCATGCTTCTCCAATACAGACCACCAGCTCGCTCATTTACCAGCAAATGGGAAGGTCTATATCCCATTGTTAAAGCCCTGCTTTGTATTAGGTGAGAGTTCAGCACCAGAAACAGACCACTGACAAGTGGTTCCATGTTAGTCAGCTCAAGTTGTATAAAGGTGGCCAACTACTTTTCCCAACCCTCCTAGGGCAGAATAGTACCCCTTACTTAATCCTTTTCTGTTTCTTTCAGATAAACTGAAAAGATGGCCATCTTGCACCTCCTCATCCTGGTGGGACTACTTTCTTTGACTTTCTCTCAAGACAAACCCCTTACAACTGAACACAGAAGACGTATAGCACATTTTCTTGACAAACTTGAACATTCAGCTAGAGATGCACCCATCTCCGGCACCCAGGGAGTATGTATTGACGTCCCCCAACAAATTGATTATTGTTAAGGAAGGCTCAGATGTCTATCTTAATGCCATGGTAGTTGCTTCAGACAAATCCACATTGCACATACAATGGGAAATGGATTTTAAATGGTTACACACTTCCTGTAGCAAGTTTATCTAAAGGAACTTTTCACGGATGGCCCAACACAGGGATTGCACCAAATGGTACACCCTCTATTCGACAAGCTGCTACTAGACATACTGGTCTTTACAACTTAACTGCCTTAATAGATCCTACCTTCTGTGATCGCCTCACCTCTGAGGAGTCACAAGCTTTAAGTCTTCGCAACTATATGGCTACTGAAGGTATGTTCCCTTCTGTGGTCCCACCCACTGAAGAACTGACTGAATGTCTTCCTCAGGAGCCTGGTCCTCCTAGTGGTTGGACTGCCACTTTCCTTCCCGGAGCTTTGATTAACAATGTTCAATTTATGCATGTTCCAGTTATTTTTAATCTTACACATTGGAATAGGACTGAGTTTGGTCTCTGTCACACTACCAACAGTTCTAGATTTTTCAGCATGATGCTTCTAGACATTGTAGCTGCTTACCAGACTTTCACAAATGATCTAGTTTGTGGGCCTCATGCCACTGAACACTTGAGTTTTTAGACCCACACCTAATGCTAAGAGTAAACCACACATTAGGCAGAATACTGCAGATGTTACTGGTGTGGCAGGCACAGCCTCTGGCCTTTTTGGTTCAGGCATGTCAATCTGGAATAGAGCAGATATAGCTGCTATTAAAGCACAAACACTTAACTTTCAATAAGCTATTAAAAAATGATGCGTTACCACCACTGTTACATGGTGTAGATGGTTTAAGTAAGGAAGAGTGTTTTACTGTTTATAAACATGCAAGAAATTGCAAAAGGATTCGATGACACTGGAAACAAAATTTATGAATTTTTCAAAACAACAAGGAGGCAGACAAGCAATATGTTGTCCATGAACTGTTATGTTCCACTTGTGGTTATGTAATTGCTACTGTTAATCTCTTCAGGGACTTAGAAACAGGACGCATTCCAGATATTATTCATGATAGGAAAATATCTAAATAGTATTGTTCTCACTGCAAATCTACTGCATGCGTTACACTGTGTATTTCAAATTCCGTCAATATTTCTATGTCCATGGCTAGAAATCTTGGGTATGTTTCACGTTATCCAAACCAAGCACCATGCTATTTCACTAAACGTTCAGTTAATGACATGTTCAATATTTTTACCTTGTCACTACCTCACTTTGATACAAACTTCTGTCTTTGACAAACTGACTGCTATAAATTCCATCAGACATCTTGAGAAGATTTACCAAGAACAAACTGACTTGCCTTCTTTGCTGGTTTACCATCCTGTTCTACAATCTCGGGTCGCACCACATACCAACTGCTGCACCAAGAAGGGATATTATTACCTGCGCTGCTGTGATGTATTTGACATTGTTAAACCTGTAAGCAGCTACTCTCCGGAACACTTGGACTGGTCCTTTACCTTGGGTGATGATCTGCCATCTAACCCGACTGAACAATCTTCGCAAGCTGCATCTTCCGCGCCCGCCGCATCCTGAAGCTACCTGGAGGAGGTACATCACTTCACATCATGGCTCATCAACCAGTCATTTATTCACTTGTCCTATACGTCTACAACAATGGAGAGTTCCAGCTGTACGAGTTACCTACAATTCCGTTGGGCAGTACTATGTAGTGACAAATCGTAACTCCTTTGCTTATGGTGCCAAAACCTGTGTTATTAATTTTCCTAACTTCTGTTTTACTCCGCAGCAGAAAACTAATTGGTCATGCTGTGATTACTCCTGTTCCTCTCCCTGAGCCAGATGTTATTGATACAGATTCCACAATACTTGCCTGCCTAGTCTCAATATTTGCCAATTTTTAATGTGCGTATTGATCCTTTGACACTTTCCTTGAAATCCCTTTTAGCTAGAAAGGATTGACATCTTCTCACAAACTTGTCCTGAACTACAGCAAAACTAAGGCCATGCTATTTAGCAGTGTGCATAGCAGGCATAAATCCCAGTCCCTCACCATCAGGATCTGCTCTGGTGTCCTTCTTGACCAGGTCAAGCAGTTTAAATATCTAGGCATCACATTGGACAACTTCCTCTCCTACTCTCAGCACATTGAAAACATTACGAAATCTGTTAATATTTGTAGTGGCTTGCTATACAGACAAGCACAGCATGACTGAGGATGCCCTTAGATTGGCAAGCCATAGTTCTGTCATATCCATCATTGATTACGGCCTAGCCATCTATAGCTCTGCTTCCTGTAGTGCCCTCAGAAGGTTAACTGTGGCACTCAACAAAGCCTGTAGACTTCTTACAGGTGCTGCCCATTTAAAGGAGTAGTCCACCCAGAATGTGCAAAAAACATACGTTATGTAGAGTGTTTTAATATGCATGTTAAATCTTAGTATGTCCTTCCCTCTGTCTGCTATTTGGAGTTTTTCCTAAATTGCCTGCTAGCTGTATGGTAGTTTTACGACCCCTGGGGATCTCCATAACAAATAGTTTTATTGGCTTTCTTTCTCCCAGGATGCCCCCTGTCTCATGTGACAGTGATGTAGCCATGCCCTTAGATTTAACATGTGTATTGCTTTAAAATTAGTTTAGCAACAGCAGAGCCTTGGAACTTCTTCTCCAGGAAGCACAAATGGCAACAGTTAGTTTAGCAGATACCTGAGAGCAAGCTAACTGGGGTTTCTGTAAGACAACAGCTTACAATTCACTATTTTTGTTTTCTCTGTGCATCAGGTCTAGCTAGCAGGAGTGTTTTATCATCAAAAACACAAATAATGAATTAGAGCTATTTAGTAGCTCTGTATAGCAAGTGTCAATGCTTCAGTTGTCAAACAGTGCCTGTGTCTATATGGCAGTCCAATGCAGGTGTTAACAGTTTTAGCGATGTTACGAATATGCGTGGCATACGATATAGTGTGCAGTCAAGGGTCACACCCAAGTATTTGATGTGGTCTACCTGTTCCCAATGCAGAGCCACCACTATTTTTGATTAGCAGTTGTTGGAATTTGCGTTCTCTATGGGTGCCATGAAACAGCAAAGATTGAGTTTTTGAGTAGTTTAGGATGAGCTTGTACGACCTGAACTAGGATTCAACTTCTGCAAAAACTACACTGCAGTTGTTGCTGAAGGAGATAGGGGTCAGAGTGGCTTGTGAAAATGACGGTTGTCCAACATATAGAAGTATTCTGTTGTGGCTTGAGGCAGGGAGCTCGTTCATAAAGATGCTAAATAATAAGATGCCAAGGATAGATTCTTGGGGGACACCCAACCGGACTGGGCAGGAGGTAGAGATGGTTTCTCCAATCCTGACCTGCTGGGAGCAGTCACTAAGGTAGCTTTGGAACCAGCAGGTGGCATCAGGTGAAAGTCCTAGAGGCAATAGTTGTCAGGTCAGTAGGGAGTGGTTGACAGCCTTTGTCAGGTCAATAAAGGCAGTGCCGACCAAAAGGTTTTGATCTAGTGTCTGGTGGATGTAGGAGGTGAAGTCTAGGAGTGCTGTGATGGTGCTGTGCCCTTTATGAAAAACACCATTGCTGGGGACACAGGAAGTCATATTTTTCCAGATAGTCAACAAGTTGATCAGCAACCATCCTTTCCAGTGCCTTGAAGAGAAGGGGGGGGATAAGATGGAGATTGGTCTGTAGTTGCTTGCGAGAGTCACATCACTTTTGTGGATAGGGATCACCATAGTGGACTTCCATTTACATGAGGATTATAAGAGCATAAGAGAGTGGTTAAGAATTTTAGTTAGGGGTGGCAGGATTTCATCAATGGTGAGGGCAATGAGTTTTAAATCCAGGGAGTCACCACTGTGCCTGGTCTTCCCAAGTACTTTAAGTAGGTGCTTTTTTGGCTAGCCCTTCTGAGATTGCCTTAAAATAAAATGGAGGTATTTGCAGAGTTCCACGTGGACCATCAGGATGGGTAGCAGCTGGTGCTGGATCGAAGAAGTTAGGTGGGAGCATAAGACTAAGGTCTGAAAAAGTGGTGTTAAAGGCATTGGCAATGGTTACCTTATCTAGGGTGACTGCACCATTAATGTTGAGCATTGTGGGAGTTACTTTTGGCCATCTCCCAGTAATCTCAGAGGTTGTCCCAAAACTTCCTCCCATCTTTCCAGGTGCTAGCCAGAGCGTTCCTAGAGTAGTTGGTTTTCGCCTGGCGAATGGCTCTTGTGTAGCATTCTGCTCCGTTTGTAGGACTGGGTGTCTGCTGGGATGTTCATAGCCTTTGCGCAGTACCAGAACAAGTCTCGAGCTTTCATCTGTTCGAGGAGGTTAAGGGTCATCCACGGGTTAATTGTTCCCCATATCTGACGTTTCTTGGGTGGGGCATGAACATCACATGCAGAGTTGAAAGTTGTAATAAAGTATTCAAGGGCAGAGTCCTCGTCCTAGGAAGTGTCAATTAGAGACCAGTCAAATGTTTGCAGGTGTTCTGTAAAGGGGCCTAGGCGATCAGGTAGTAAGACTCTGCCAACTTCTTTTATGTATTTTCCTTAGCTATTGCTATAGTAATTATCAGGGTATAAGAAGCTTTGTAACATGTAGCTTCTCTAAGAAGAGAGAAACTATCGGCATTGCCTAGGTAAGGAAAACTGGTGTTCTCCCAGTGTTCACTGTATTGGTAATAAGTCTGTATTACTTATCTGTAATACATTTCATTTATTACATGGAGTACCACTTGTCTGTTGTCTCTTCCTTTTGTGCCGTTCCACCAAGAACCTGAGAGGGTGATTCATTACACAGTTACACATTGCTACCTTATTGCACAACCTCCTTTTCCACAGGACATAATTCACATGAAAAAAAAAAAAAGTTGGGAAAATCCAGTGCTGTTACTGGTAGAATCTGATTACAGGACCATGCATTATCCCAGCAAAATGGCACAGGTCAGAAAAATTTTTGAACCGGTTATTAGTCTTAAAAAAATATCAGAGGAACCATTTAAGAATTGCTAAAAGGCATTCCAGCAGGTTGTACATTATTGTGGAATATTGGCACTTTGGGTGTGTAATCACATGGCATTGCTTCATGACCCCATCCCAAAAAAGGCATTACCCTACAATAATGCACACCCTGGAGTGCCTTATTGCTTAAATAAAGCCCATGCCAATTTGTTCATAATTACTAGAAAATGATTTCTAGAGTTATAAGTATTGCATAGGTTGTGGGGATCTGTTACACTGCACTAATTCACGGGTGGGGTGCTACAGTGAGGAGATACTGTGAGATTGTACCATACTTATCAGGCCCACTATACCCCTCTCTGGATAGAGGCACCATGGTATTTAAAATTTTAAACTTGGAAGTAAACTCCACTTAGGGAGTTTAAGGACCCAGGCCCCTCAACCTTGCTGGGCCCACAGTAGTAACATCCACGGTGGCCCAGTTACATCTGTGGAGGCACTGCTGGGATTTCAGATTTACTAGACTGGTCATCCATGTGGTTTTCCACTGTGGCCCACAATAGTCTGGCATCCCCTCTGAAAATATTTGACATTGCAATAGCCTTCCCTTTGCAAAATGGATAGAAGTAGTAGCCCAAAGGAAAAAAAAAAAAAAAAAAAAAAAACCCACAAGATGCATGGCAGTTCTCACCTGGGCTATCCTAGGTGAATTCATTTTTTAAAGTGGATAAATGCAGGGCCTCACAAAAAAAATGTTGCAGTAACTGGAAACGTGGGTAGAAGCAGGCCCCCACAGAAAATGAGATTCTCAGCTCAACTGACCCAGGTGATTAACTGTAATTTGAGAAGGAACAGTACACCACAGAAATGGAGACAGTGCATGTCAGCTTGGTTATGCTGGATAAACAAACTACATAATTACCGAGTAGAAAGATTATTTTTGCAAATCCTAGAGAGAAAATGAAAAAAAAAAAAAAAAACACTATCCAACCAGCATGTGTTACATGCAGATTCAGTTAATCTCCTTAGCATTCCTGTATGTACATGTAGAAATACCACAAACCAATACCCTAATTAAAAAGGGTAATTAGGCTCATATCTATAGTTAGCCTGACAAGTTAACATCTCAATTCTTCGCAGGTGCTGTCAGTTTGTTTATCCAACCCCACTTTGTAATGTGCGCTCTGCCTTAACAGAACACCTTTGAATCCAACATGTTTAAATACTTGCACACTGGTTTAATTAGCAACCATTTAGTAAACAAGCCGGTTGTAGAACCTTAAATTATATAGGCCATGTTACCCAGCCCCTTCAATAATCTTGAAAGCACAATAAACCTTTTACGCTTTGAAAACTGCAACAGTCTCTTTGCAAAGCTATATACAGTAGCAAACCCTCAGATCCATGCACACTGATGGAAACTGTTTTAAAATCACCTGACAGAAACGTGCCGTCAGTTAAAGTCTTAAGAGTCATTTTGCACAGTCTGGTGCAACACTAACCATTTTTATGCTGTTTTGCGCACACAGCACAGACAACATATTGTGGTTGCTTGAGTGGAGAAGCAGGTTTTGGAGGTGCGGCCCCCTGCTGCAACCAGTGGTGCCACTGCTTTTTCAGGCGGGGCTCTGTGGCACCAATGGCACAGCACGCGGTCTATGACAGCAGTTGAGAAGCGTGCCACCAACCTGAAAGAAATTAGCTGCTGCAATCAGGGAGTGCCTTGGGGCAGTCCTGGATTGTAGCAGGGAATTATTGCTTGCCTTGTCTGGTTATGCCTTACAAGAAACATGGCGGCAGATTCCCAGTCACTTCTCATGGAAGCTGGACAGACAGCCGTCGCCTCTCAGTGCCCTGAAGCAGGCGGGGTGCCCAATCCCTGTCAGCATAATCGCCCCCCATTTCTTGTGTGCAGACAGGGTGCCCAATCCCGCTATGCCCCCAAAACACACACACCACCACACTCACTTCAGGTGGCACGCTGGAGTCGTACTTCAGCTGCAAAAGTACCTGCAAAATAGAAAATATTTAATTTTTTTTAAATAAACACCCCGTTTGAAATTAGTTTTCGCACCTGTGGTGCCAAATGGCATAGTCGTCGTGCAAAATCACCTTTCAGCTAATGAACAGATTGTGACCCCAGCACATGAATAGTGACACTAAAAGCCCATGTTGAAAACTTGAAGTGCAAATACCAAGAAACGTCCAGGGCATTAGGCTTTCCCTCCATAACGTCCTACCCTGTAGGGACTGACAGGTGTCAGAGATGTGACTTGGGACTGTCAACAGTATTGCTCACACCATCCCACCCCCCACCCTGCAGCCAATGACAGACATCAAGGTGCACCTTGGACTCTTCAGCCCCAAAATTCATCCCATTCTGCTATACTGCACCCATTGCAGCGCATTTCCTTATGGAATGCGACGAGTGTAAAGCCCAAGCACCCCAAGGTACACCTCGACACTTGTTGGTGTCTGCTGGGTATGGTGAGATGAAATGGCGTGAGTGTTACTGCCAGTGACCCAAAGGCACACCCCAATGCCCGTCAGGCTCTGCAGGGTGGGGGTGGGGTTGACATTGGTTCCATACTTCACTGCCATTCGAATTATGCATCTCTCCAACTCCTGCAATACCAGTGTCAACAGCAGCAAGACAACATTCGGCATTGACAAATGCTCGTCTAATCTAGGTCATGCACAAAACAAAAAGGCTCAGAAATCAAGATCAGGTATACCGTGAAGAAAAAGGAAAACAATATTATACAGAATATTACAGAACATTTTTAGAACAGACATCCCACCTTAAAAACACCCAGCACAGCAGTTCCTCTCCAAATGCATGTCCTTTAAACAAAAAGTTCAGGATATTTTGACCTCTCTGCTGTAATTTCATCAACAACTTATTTTTTTTGGGGAATCACACCCCCCCCCCAATCTCATTTAGTACAAAGAGTGCTAGTACTGCCTGAAAAACTGATTTTGTTTAAATTTGTAGATACTGTGTGAAACAAAACTAAGCAAGCAGTTCAATTAGTAATCAACTGTACACAAACCACTCAGGAGCAACTCCCTCAAGCGCACACTCAAAACTAAACCAAGTCATGACAAATGGTAGCAACTTTATCACTGATGAAACAAGCATTTGTCAATGCCAAATGTTGTCTCACTGGCATTGGTAGTGCAGGAGTTAGAGATGCACAATAGGAATGGCAGTGAAGTATTGAACTGACGCCATCCCCACCCTGCAGAGACTGACAGGTGTTGGGGTGTGCCTTTGAGTCATCGGCTATAACGCTCATGCCATTTTACCTCACCCTACCCTGTAGACACTGACAAATGTCATGGTGTGCTTTGGGCCTTGTACCTACCCCATTCCAGGGTTTTAAATAATTGATTAGCAGTTTTTTCTTGGGATGATACTAACTGTACAGAAAGTATTTATATAGATTTTCTAGAAGTGCTGTGTTTGTTAAACACAGTAAGGCAAGAGCTATGCATTTTCACAAAGATTTAGCACTTTTATGAGCAAAATGCTAATCAATTTTTAAGAGTTAAATAAATCGCTGCATTCCATAAGGAAATACACCGAGACAGATGCAGCATAGGAGAATGGGGTGAACATTAGGGTCGAACACTCCAAGGCACACCTCGATGCCTGTCACTGGCTGCAGGGTGGGGCTGGGGGTGAAATAGCGTGAGCATTACAACCAATGATCCCAAGTCACACCCCTGTCAGTCTCTATAGGGTGGGGTGTTACAGTTGGAAACCCTAACGTCATAGGCGTTTGTTGGTATTTTCACTCCAAATTGTCAACATAGGCTTTTTGTGACCCCACCTCATGAAGAGCGGCACTATCAGTTTGTTAGCTGAAAGGTGGTTTTGCACAGTGGCTATGCCATTTGGTGACAGAGGGATGAACACACATTTTGGGCAGGATGTGAAAAATGACAACTGTATTGTTCATGAGGAGGTGTAAAAAGCGACAACATTGAAAATCTGGAGTAAAAATATGAAAAATTGAAGTCATTCGCATGCATAGGAACTGCGCAACACACATCCGTAACCCAATTATTTTTGGGATTTTTTTAGCCACATTTTCCACATAGGCATTTTGGGACCTTCCCTCATGAACAATGGTGCTGTGATTTTGTTAATCTGTCCCAAAAGCTGATTTCCCGCAGCGACCACGCCATTGTGCACCACAGGTGTGGAAACACATTTTGGGCAGGCTGTGAAAAATGACAGCTGTAAGGAGGTGTGAAAAAAATGTCAGTGTTGAAAATCTGGCATGAAAATATTGCAAATTTGTGAAGTTACAAGTGTGCGTGGAAACTGCGCAACGCACACTTGTAACAGTCATTTTATGGACGTTCGTCACCAAATTTTCAACATAAGCATTTTAAGACCTCTGCTCATGAACAGTGTCACCGTCATTTTCTCAAACTGTCCCGTAAGCTGATTTGCACAGCAACCATGCTATTCTGAGCAGGACGTGCAAACACATTTTGGCCAGGATGTGTAAAATGACAGCTGTACTGTTCATAAGGACATGTGGAAAAATGCCAATTTTGAAAATCTGGAGTGAAAATATTACAAATTCACAAGGTTACAAGTGTGCGTGGAAACTGCGCAATGCACGCTCATAAGTGTCATTTTTTGGATTTTTTTTCATCAAATTTGCAACATAAGTTTTTTGAGAGATCACCTCATGAACAGTGGCACTGTCATTTCATTAATCAGTCCCGAAAGGCGATTCCGTGCAGTGACCACAAAATCACCTTTCAGGACTGAAGAATGCCATGACAGTGACGGAATTCATGAGGAGGGGCCCCAATAACCCCATGCTGAAAATCTGGTGCCAAAATTCCCCCAAATGCCCAAGATATGCACCAAAGTTGAGATAACCCCATTTATGCCATTATACAGCTTACCGGCATTTCTTCAGTTCGCAGTCTAGTCCACCGAAGATAGTCGCGCCGGGCTCCGGAAGCAAGTATGGGGTGAGTGGGGGGTGTAGGGAGGCAGGGTGTGCAGACGGTGGGTGCGGTTGGGGAGGAAGCAGAACAGACCGTGAGGGACCGCTTTCTTCTTTTACAGGGAAACAAAAGAAAAACCATTGCGGGAGTTTTATTAAACGCACACAGGGCATTTGTCACGCTGGGGTGGACTCCCAGCATGCCATCCGAGTGTTGGGGGGCTAGCCGATGGGGGAATTGGATGCCCCCCGTCAGCACAGAACAAATGAGGGGGTCATTATGCCAACGGGGAGTGGGCTCCCCCATCGGCACATGAACCGAGTGACGGCATGCAGACAAAGGGATTGGGCACCCCTTAAGTCAGCGCCACCATGTTTCTGGTAGGGTTTCACCATGAAAGGCACATAGGGATCGTGTGTTTTGCCGCTGCATGACAAGCTTGGCTGTCATTGCAGCAGACATTTTGTTTGATGTGCTTGCCCCATTATGTATTCCTGGTGTGCCGTCTGCCTGCTGGCTTATTGGGGAATGAGGGACGCACCTACTGATGTGTGCCCTGCATTCACCCAGCAGTGACCACACCTCCAAATCTGCCACTAATGCAATATGTTGGCTGGCGCACGAGCCAACATAAAAAGAACCCAGTGAAAATACGCAAATTACAATTCCACTCAAAAAACACATTGCAATAGAAATGTGGCAAAAAAGTTCTACATATATTGTGCTCTAAAACATTGTAAAGATTACATAAGGTTTCAATATGGGGACCACAAAAAGTGTCAGCTGTTCAGCAAAACTGTAGCTCTACTCATGCTGAAGAAAGCAATGAACCTAGAACTGCACTTAGAAACCTATCAGAATTAGTTTGCAACACTCCAGCCATTTTATATTACTATGTACTTATAAAAGGCCAGTCACATAACCTGGTTGCTGAAATAAAATTATTAGGAAGCCACTCAATGGATCCTTATTCTGCTCGTCGCTGCAGTCAAAAGGCAAATGGCAAGCTCCTTCTACCCCTCCTGGTAGTGTGCACACAGGCCATTATTGCACACCAGCCAATGACCCAACTCTGGAAACTTCTGGTAGGTGCAGTGGAAGGCAAAAAACGTGTGCATCGGTTTTACCAACATTCTGTTTCCATGTTCAAAAATGGAACTGCATCAAGTACTGTTTACATGAAAAACTCTCACAAACTACCCGCCTTGTGTTTCTCAATGAGTTGCATAAGTGTTGCTAGATCCAGCGCAGAGCCTTGCAAAAGCTGTTGCCAAAGGGTTGCCACTCATGTCTGCATGGGATTATCACAGAACTTCCAATGCACTACAGTAGAGTTGCAGAAGCATTTTATAAATGCTCTTCAGATGGACAAGTGTTGAAAAAACCCCTCACAATGCAAGTTGCCAGTGTATTTCCACCATTACAAAAACAAAGCAAAACCAACTCTTTGGCATAACAGTTTTGGGCGAATTGTACTGTGCTGTAGTTCCACAGAGTTTCTCTCATTTTGGGGGAAATTCAGAGTGATTACAGTAGATGGGCTGTGATATCACAGTCTTCTAAAAAGATGTAATTGGGTCAAAAAGTGATGCAAACTGCAATTGCAGAATTTTTTTAAATTTTTTTTTTTTTTTTAATATATAAAACACTGCAAATTGGTACTGTTGCAAACAGATGCATGTTTTGAAAATGGTAGCAAGGTTGCTCAGATGCATTTGGGTGGACATGATCCAACATTTGAAAATCATGCTCCCGGTCCTGGAGAAAACCATTCTCGACATCCCAGCATCCTCCTCCTGAACCCTGCCTACCCCTAGCATACCAGTCAGTTTCCTTGAACACTTTGCCCACCTGCATACATCAGAATGTTTACAAATTTGGTGGGAGAAAAACAGACAAACCCGTGATACAGTTTCCCCACCAACCCACCCATGACAAATTGTTTGCTGATGGAGGAGTGGAAATGGTATCAATGACAAACATGGTTAAACAACTTGTCTTACTTATGGCAATTACATTGGTTCCTTCCCGGCAACCCAATATGCTAGATTTTTGTACTTTTTTTCCAATGCAATTTATCTTTATAAAGAGCGCTGTCCACACTAATCATAGCACTTGTACAATAAAACACAAATACCATACTTAAAAACAAAAATACAAGTCGGACATCTTCAGCAATAATCAGAAAAGGCAAGGTCAAACAGATACATTTTTAGAGCAGTTTTGTACAGTTACGTCTACTGGTCTGCAGATGGAACTGAATACGATTACAGGGCAGAGGGGGCCATTTCTACCACCATCAGCAAATGAGTGTATGAACAGATGCTGAAAAAAGGTTCTTAGTTTATATAATTTCGCAGTTTACCAAATCGACCAGCACTCATTTACAATGGTGTCCTGTATCATGAGAGCAGTAATTACAGTTAAAAAGTGCAGGGAGCATAAATAAAGTGCATACACAGAAAGTATAAAAAAGACTGCACAATGGTGAATGGGCTACACGTACGGGTGTACAGTGCCACCTCTTAGTTGTATTTTCTCCTTTAAAGCCTCAGACAGAGAGAGACCCTGAATGAATTCTGGATAAAGAGGATCATAGCAGAAGCAGCACAGTGATCCTTTCCCCCGTAGAGGTCCCTGGTTCACCCCAGCTGGAATACTGTGCAAGGTTCCAGAGCCCACACCTGCAGGAGTGCGACAGGGTGGCGACTGTACAGACATGAGCAACCAAAATGGTCCAGGGACTGGAGGAAAAATCCAATGAGGAAAGATGTAGGAAACATGTACACCCCAGAGATTACATCACTTTTTATTTATAGAGCACTCGTTCAGTCCGTTACCTCACCCGCAAAAAGATCTGAGCTGGACCTCCTCCCCTGGAAGACCACCAAACCTCTTGAAACTAGAATATAAGCAGTGAAGTTTACCACTTCCTTTAATTAAACCATAAGGTTTTTATTTATTCTACAGCGTCTGACAGTTTACGATCAAGGGTTAAACTGCTTTATGATAGGACGGTACTGCTTTTGATCTAAATAAACTCATCTGCATTACTGCAATTTATATTCAAATATCTTGGTTGGATGTCTCGATTATTGTTTAAGGTTTCTTTTAAACAGTAGGACTTATGGAGTGGCTGCTCCCCAGATTTAAACGGATGTTCTCTCTCCTGTTACCAGTCTCTTACTGTGCACAGTCTTCCTCAAAACTAAACTACAGTAGATATTGCCCTTTATTTTATTTATTTAGTTGTTTAACCAGGTATAGCACACTAAGTTGAAAGCTTTTTTACAGGAGCAACCTGGGAACACAAGGAGGTCAAGTGACTTGCTCAGGATCACACAGTATGCAAGTGGAAGCTGTGTGATTCAAACCCAGGTCTGGTCTGCTGGATGTCACCAAATTTGCAGCTCAGAGCCTTAGACCACTGCACTATACTGCCTCCCATACTGCCTTTAAAACAAAGATCAGGCCATGCTCGGAGAACATTCTCCTTTCTTGCATTCAAGCAGCAGAATGGTTTTCATTTTAAAATTTTATTGAAATGCAGTTCAGATTTTAAATACTTACCTAAACTACATTTGAGTTAAATGGGGGCTACGCATAACAAAAATGTGTACCCACCCATGTGCCATGTATTTGCAGCATGTAGGCACACCTAAGTCAAGTAGCCATACATCAAGGGTTCCGCAGACCCCTGCAGCATGTACTATAGGGGTCCCTCGCGATCCCCCACTCATTTGCATTGCACTGCTACTTGTGCTGATGGTCCAGTATCTGGGGGCATACCCCCACTCCTCATCTTACAAAGGCGCAGAGTGCCAGGCACTAGATATGCAGGCAGTGACCCTACCATTTCTGTTGCACCCCCCCCAATCACACTGAGTACCCCTGCATGCTGCAGAAAAAGCAGGACCCACCCATCATGCTGCCTCAGCCCGCAGTCAGAGGGCTGGGTACAGCCATTGGGGCACCTGCCAACATTTTATAGAAATAGTCAGGACCCACGCTGTCCCACAAACCTATGCTCTGCCAGACAGAGGACCTACTGCAGGACCAGGTCGGACATCCAATTGGATGCCTGCCTGTGTCCTCCTCCTCTCCACATTGATCTGCCCCTCGCAGTCCTGTGCACCAGCTGGGCAGGACTGCTGAGAGAGACCGTCGTACATGCCATGGACATGATGTGCAAGCTCCGCCTCTGTGGATATGCTCCTCCCCCCCTCCTCATGACCCTGCTGCACTGCCACCCAGATACCTCTAGGAGGAAGATGAGCAGCAAGGCCCTGTAACCTCCCTCCTCGAAGGAGGAGAGCTGTCCTGGGGACATTCAGTCCTCCCTCTCCAGCTAGCCCCCAAGCGACCCACATCAGTTTCTAAACCCAGGTTACCAGCATGAAAGATGGTGCATCCCCCAGCATCTCAGCCCTCCATGCCACTGGGCTGGCTTTGTGTCAGTTTTTTTAATTGGGCCCTTGCCAATCTCCCCCCTAACCCCCATCAACTAGAATTTTTGTTTTTTTGTTAATGATTTTATGCACATTTTGGAGGAAACATTACTGCAAAAGTATGATATCTCCCACATTCTCTATATCCTCTAGTCAGATGGCTAGATATTCATATAGGTGGCTAGCTAGATAGAACAGGAAAGGGACCCAAGATTAATCACAATCAATGACCTAAAGGTGGTGAAGCAATGTGACAAGGCAGTGGGTAGGGCCAGTGGGATGTTGGGGTACATAAGGATTAGTATCACCAGCAGAAGGAGGGAGGCGGTGCTGCCACTAGTGTTGCTCAGATAGTGCTGGTATCCTACCTAGGATCCTACTCAAAATCTTAGCAAAGACAGATGTAGAATCTAGGGTCAGATAGTGATGGATCCTAGTTGGGGTAGAGGGATCCTAGTTAGGATCCATGGATCCTAGGTCAGATAGGATCCAGGGTCAGATAGTAATGGATCCTAGTTAGGATACAGGGATCCTAGGTCAGATAGCAATGGATCCTAATTAGGATGGGATCCTAGGTCAGATAGTTAGGATCCAAGCTGGATCTGTTGCTAGGATCCACAAGATCCATAACATGTGTAGGATCCATGCACTAGATCCTAGAGGGTAAGATTCATGGTCAAATAGTACCACAGCAACTATCTGGCCAAATAGGGGGTATCTGTTGGTATCCTAATTTCTAGGATACTATCTGAGCAACACTAGCTGCCACCATAAAGATCGCTAGTGAGACCCCAGCTGGAGTATTGTGTCCAGTTCTGGAGACCATCTCAGGAAGGACATAGACAGGGAGGAGGCAGTCCAGAGGAGGGCAACTAAGAGGGTGAAGGGCCTGCATCAGAAGCCGTAAGAGAAGAGACTAAGATGGACCTCAATATGTACACCTTGGAAGAGAGAAGAGACGGGAGATATGATAGAGACATATGAATACCTCACAGGGGAGTAAATAAGGTACAGGAGGGGAGTACTTTTCAGAGGAAAAGATGCACAAGAACAAGGGGACATGCAATAAAGCTGTAAGAGTACCACCTGGCTATTATAATATATGCAGATAGACCCAGACTTATTCCGGATAAGTTGGGACTGACTGGCATGCGCAGAGACTTCCAGCGGAGCGGTTGGTGTTCGGGAGAGAGTACAAAAAATGGAGGAATGATTATATCAGTGCAGAGAGGACGTTTTTGCTGGGGTCATGCTGGGAGGGATTGGGAAACATGTTGCCAGCCTCATTGAAGTTCTTTCCATCTTAAAAATCACTGACTTATTAAAACATTCATGGGTAATCAGGGCGACAAATGAATGTGGCATTATTAGGATGGGATATGTAGTGATCCCTCATGTATATGAAATGTCAAATGGACAATAGATATCTGTATAGAATGTACAAGGTTTCCTTTCTGCCTCAATAAAAATTCAAATTTAAAAGCTGGAAGGGTACCAACTCAACCATCACCCAGTACAGTTAACATTTGACTTTTAAAATAAAAAAAAAAAAAAAAAAAAAACTAACCTTTTCAACAAGTAAGAATTGCAAATTCAAGGTTTTTTTGGGGGCGGGGGAAATCAGGAACAAAGCTCAGATGGAGGAAAAGAAGTTAAGGTAGACAAAACAGAATCGGGGGTGCAAGACTAATTAACCTCTGCCCACCTGTACTGTTGGACTCTACCCCTCTGACCAACTGGTACCAGTTGCAATTAATCCTAGGGTGTTCCCATGTTATCTACAGGGTGTGCAATGCTATAGACCCGATGGCCACATGGTTGTCATGGGTGCACTTTAGAAAATAATTTTATCAACAGCTGTACTCTTGGCTGGATGGCCTAGTCCATATAAAAGTAGCCGTCTAACCCTATGGCCCCCATCTACTAAAAGATGGCATGTTGCAGGACCCACCGCCTTAGATACATAACCTGACTATGGTGCTGTGTGGTGGTTTCCTAGATCCACTTGCTTAGTTGCATCCCCCCCGCCGCCGAGTGCTCAGCTCAAGATAGCTTCCACCTTACAGGCCAAATCCCTCCATCCCTTAGATCAATGATGTACTAGGTATAGCAGCAATCCACTCCTCCTTAGTCAAGTAGGTACAAGTCTTCCTCCAAAGTTATCCGCACAGTGCTGGCTCAAAATCCCAGATTTTGGGAGGGGGGGGCTGCCACCAAACACTAGACTAGCAGACTGAAAATGTGCTAGAAAATTCCTGTGTGTAAAAAGCAGACAGCCCTCCGATTGGTCATATCCTCCTGTCAGTCACCGAGGAGGGTATGTCCAGCTGCTTCTCCGCCATCCACATCATGGAGAAACTAATGAAGTCCTCCCATGGCCCATGAGCCTTCCTGCCTCTGTTACAGCTTTTCAGTAGCCAGATTGGATGCTGGCAGGCATCTGACTTCACTACCATCCTGATAAGATGTCCCAACCTTACAAATATGATGGAAACCATCAATCTTTGGCTCTCAAGCCCACAATGGCCTTGTTAAGAGGGGGACCCTGTACAAGGAACTTGAGCCAATATGTGTGTGTGAGTGTGTATGTGTACACATTTGACATTACATATTACTAGTATATTATCCCCAAGTTGTGTGTGGAATTACAACCCATGACCTCCTGATCCTCTTGGCCCAGAGACAAGTACACCATATTAAGCCACTGCCATGATGACTAATATACAGTAATACCATAAGTTACAACCCACAAGGCTTTACAGTACTAGCAAGTTAACGAATTCCAACATACAATCTCATATGACTGATACAGAATTTGCAGCAGAAAAGAAGTGCAAAGCATGCCCTCCAAATTGAAACACGATATAACAAGAGGACAAAACTGAACTAGCTATGTCGGTGGTCTTATACCCACCAAACAATGAATGCTGGGGAGAGGCAAGCCTTCTCCCCTCTAATCTGTGCTATACAAAAATTAAGAATTCTAGGTTTCTTGGTTTTGAGCTGCTTTTCCAGAGTAATCTGCATTCATCTGAACATCATGGCAATTACCTGCCAATTGTTCATGAAGCCAATAATCTGCTGGTCATATGCCTATAATACACTAAAGGGGATAGACAGGGTGGAGTCTACACAAATGTGACCATGCAGAACTAGAGGGCGCACCAACATACTGGGGGGGTGCAGAATGAGCTTAAAACATAAGAAAGCATTACTTCAAACAGAAGGTGATCAGCATGTAGAATAGCTGACCTGTTACAATACTTTAAGGACGCATTCAGGCTTTGCAGCTTTCAAACGAGAATGAGACAGATTCCCAAAGGGGGGACTGGCATTGACATAGCACAAGTAGGGTAACACTGGATGTGTGTTCATATAGTCACTGCAGAATGGGCAGCCAAGATAGACCCTATGTCTTTTCCACCATCACAACGTGAAGTCCCCCACTGTCACACTAGCCAGGGCCAATGCTCTTTTGCCTACAAAGCCCCACTTTGGCTGAATGACCTCAGCTACACTATCTCCACTGCCAAAACTATTGGAGTGTTCAAAACCAGCCTTCGGCAACATCTCACAACCTCTAGCTCTTGTGATTGCTTCCCCCCCCCCCCCCGAGTTGCGGTATCGCTAATCAAGCCAATTGTGGCACCCTCACCACACACCAATCCTAACTGCCACACCTTGCAATCATGTACCTCACGCACTTTTCCCCTTCCCCTTCTTTAATCCCTGCCCCTCACGCATTACATGCTCCCCCATGAAACAGCACTTACTGGCTTATCTCGCCTGACAAATGCCACTGGCTGCTTTACTGTTTCTCCCTCTTTTATATATACTGAAGGTCCTAATAACTATTATAGTCTGCTATTACACTGTGAAATGTCTTCTTTCCTTTGAAATGTTTTTTCTCCAATTCTGTATTCCTTTGACATGGAACCTTTGGAAAAGAGCCTTGGCTCAAAGGTATTTGTTTATTAGGATCTAGGATTACAAAACAAATAAATAAAAGTTTAGATTATGTAGTTGAATCTTGGCACTGATAGAGGACGATGACACATGACAGAGTTATGGACCACCATAACTAGTGTAGCCAGTACGCTATGTTACGCAAGGTCAGGCAACATGCTTGTGAAGTTTTTGTAACAGTTTGAATTAGCGGGGATTTGCCTCCACCTCCGTGTTCTTTCCCTCCCAACTCAAATAGAAACAAACAAACAATCACAACCATACTACCTAACCTCAAGTAGCGCAAGTAGAGTAACGTACCACTATGTCAAGCTACACTAGTCCAGAAGCCTCCACTATTACCTACAATTTTACATTTTTAAGCGACAAATGCTTTCTGTAAGATTTCATTTTCAGTTTTGGTTCAGTTTTATAACCATGAGTTTTTTTTATTTATTTATTTATTTTTAAACCTTAGTGTAGCCCACAGCCATAACAGAATGTTGCTAGTTTGGTATTAACTATGGGCAAGTGTTAAAAAAGCACAAACTGTAGCAAAGGAGTAATGTGACTCAACTGGGAATTGAACCCAGGCCCTTGGGAATCTTGTCCCAGTGATCTATTAGCTGAGCTACTGGGCCAAATAGCCAGCTTGGGCTCCAAATAGCTTCTTCCCTTCTTACGCTGCAAAATCCAAAAGAACAGTAGAAGATAAACCACATAATCCTCAGTGGATGCTCCAGTTTTAAAATCTTATCCAGTCAAAAATTTATTTTAGTTTGGTTAGTCCGGTGACGTGGAGGGTTGAGGCGATGAATGCCACACCTTGCTCCAAGCCAGTGACCTGGGTTTGGTGATGCACTTGGGCCGCCAGGGGGAAGAGACCGATTGAGCACCCAGTGGCAGCTCTCCCTCTCTGGGGAAGGGTGGTGCATCTGTCCCACTGACTCGCACACATGCACACACGCCTTCTCTTCCGGCATAGGCAACATCTTACTCCAGAAGCCTCGACTGTCACCGTTCAGAGCTCTGTTGCCTCCATTACGGACTATGGGTTTATCTATGGCTCTGCCCCCGCTACCGCTCTTAGATGCATATCCACCTCCCTCAATAAGGCCTGCCGACTTCACACTGGATCCCACCACCGCACAGATATGTGCAACCTCTATGCACAAACTGGATGGCTGTAACTCACCAACCGGATAAAATACCTAACCTGCACCATGGTGAAGAAAATAACTATGGGCCTTGCGCATAACTCCTGCTCAACCAGAGAGTCTGAATCACAGCTCCTGCAGGTTCCACGTTGTCGTACCTCACAAGGTCAAAGATCTTTTGCCTACAGGGCGCCCAGCTGGCTAGATGGTCTGAACAGTTACTTCTCTTCCACTCCTACCCTTGGTGCATTTAAAAATCAAGTATGTCTATGTCTGTACCCCTCTCCCCTTCCCTCCCTCTCTCTGCCTCTAGCTTCTGTGACTGCCTCCACTAGCTGACTCCAAGAATATTTCCCCAACCTTATGCAGTTCTCTCTCCGATCAGCACTTGAATACCCCTTAGTACGCACTTCCCCATGTTATGTCTACAACAATGCCTCTGACTGCACTCCTCCTCAACAGCTCTCCGCCCCTCTACTCTTCCTCTCTCTGGTTCTCTATCCTCTCTGCACCTCATCCGCCATCTCCTTGTAACCTAGCCTCCAAAATTTGTTTCGTTTCTCAGATGCTTTGTAACTCTGTTTAGCTTACACTTTTGTAACCTTGTCCTATGTATTGAATTTGTAATCTGACTTACATGTCTTATGTTTCGAATTGTAACCTGACGTGGAACCTTTGTAAAAAAAGAGCCCTGGCTCTAAGGTATTATAATCCTAGACCTAATAAAATAAAAAAATAAAATAAAATAAATAATCGCCATCTCCTGGTGAACCCAGGATTGGCAATGCAAGTTGGGACACACAATGGGAGGGGTAGTATCAGCAGAGAGCCCTGGGAAGAGCTGCGTCTCGACACATGCCTCCTGATTGGCTCTTCCTGTGTGCCAACGACTGCAGGGTATAGACTTGCCCGAAAAAATGGAAAATGGAGCCAGTCACTCCTAGGTGATAACCCTTCCTGTGCCGGATCACATCACCAGCAATCACCGGGGGCAGGCTCAGTTGCATCTACCCGCTCCACTGTTGTTCAGGGAAGGTAAGGGCATCCTTCCCTTGCCCCACCCGGGGGATACACCGGGGACCTAGGATCTCTGAGCAGAAGAGGGGGCTCTGAATGAGTGGAGAATGGTGCTAGTAAGGCGGATAAAGAGAAAGATAAAAAAATTTTTATTTCAGTTTGATGGGGTGGGGGTGGGGTCTGTGTGGCTTTTATACAAAAGGTGTCTGGAGAATTTGCTCAGTCAGCAAATGGAAGTGGGTTAATTTGTCCTTGAAAGCACTTCTGAGAGCAAGTGAGAGAGCGAGAGACAGAGAGGAATGCCAAGCTGCCTCGGGCTATGAAATGGTAACAAGAGGCAGCTGTAGCCAAAAGGATCAGAGAGATAAGAGAGCTTGTTTAGACTGGTGACAACACACCTGAAATCAACATCAAACCCAAAGGAATGTAAGAGGTGCCTTTCAGAGGCTTTCTATGTGTGTGCGTGGGACTGCATGGGAGTTGAGAGGTAGATTGTCTCAGTTAGGAGATGCGCCAGAAACAGCTGATATAACACAATTAGCACATTTCTGGAAGCTTGCCATCTGTTTTACTTATTCAAAAAACACATTTGGAATGACAGACAAGGCTCCACTTGGACATGTGGGCTGTGTCTTTCCTTGCCAACAGTGCAGCCAGTTGCTGCAAACACTCTAGAATCCCTGGGAGCTGCTGTCATTCTGGAGAGTTTCCTTAAGAGATATGGGCTCTGTTCTGCTAATGCTGTGGATTCCCTATGGGTCAGCATTCACTCCAGGAGTCCCCATGAGAGATATGGGCTCCACCCATTCAGCTAAAACACAGGATTTCTTGGGGTATACTTTTGCTCTGGGAAGTCTCCATAAGAAATATGGATTCCGTGCTGCCAGCGCTGTGACATTCTTGGGGTAGCTTTCACTCCAAGAGTCTCCATGAGAAATATGGACTTTGTGCTGCTAAAAAAACTGTGTGTATGGGATCTGCTCTCACTCTGGGGTGTCCCTATATGAGATATGGACTCCATGCTGCCAGTGTAACAGTCCCACATTCTAGAGCATTAAACAGCAACTCACTGCAGTGTCAGCAAGGAAAGACCGGCAGTCCTCATATCCAAGTGAAACCTTACTTGTATCAAGTGTATTTATTGGCTCCCAAGATGAAAAACTTCTTGCCCCACATTTAAAGCCAGAATACAGGAATAAGTATAAATATTCACTGCGAGGGACTCTTACTCTACAAGCACAACCCTTGAACAGAGAGTGTGTCCCTGGGCACCACCAAAGACTAACAGAGTGCCCACCTGCCTGAGCTGGTGCTATGACCAGAGCATCGGGGGGGGGGCGCACACAGGAAAGAAGTCACATCAACACTGTGGAGTCCCTGGGATTCACTCAGGATCCCCCTTAGAAGTGGACACTGTACTGCCAACACTGGATTTCATGAGGTCTGCTCTCATTCCAGTGAGCCCCTTAGGAGATGTGGAGTCCCAGGAGGCCAAGAGTGACAGTGCCAAGAGAAACACCACAGAGCCCAGCCATCCTTAAACTCCATTATGGAGAGGAAATTAAACAAAAATCGAGATCATTGTAGTAGTCTTAAAAACACAGTTCAACAAGAAGAGATGACCTGCAATCTGATATTCTTGAATTACATTTAGTATTTATTGTTTTAACTTTATCCTTTGTTTGCAAGCGGTCTTCTGTCAAAAAAGACTTCGATCCTTTGGGAAGGGGTCTATTACAAAATTGCCTTGTCTCTAAAAAGAACAGAGAACAGCCTCTGGAACCAACAGTTCTGGTCAAGTTTCAGGTAAAAGGCCACTTGTTTTCATAAATTGTCTACTTTTCGATGAAGACCAGATGGATCAGTAATGTCCAGCAGATACAAATAGGAGACGGCAAAATCAATATTTGAGCTTCTCCCTCCTGAGCATTTCCAGTCTGGCATGGCTTGTGCACACAGCTCAGATTAGGAATATCAGTAACTCAATATGATATTGATGAGGGAGAAGGGAAACAAGACCCCTACTACAGTAGCTTGGTGAGGTAATAGAAGGGCAGACTTAATGGACCGGTAATCTCCTACCATTAGTCTCATTTTTTCCACAGACACTGGGCAGGATTCACAAAGCCTGTAAATTTCGCAGCTGCGGGTAGACCCTTCATGGCGTGTTGCGACTGCATGGAGCTGCAGGTTACCCGCGTGGTGGGTATTCACAAAGCTGGAGCCGAATTACAACCGGCACCACGTGTTACTGCTGCTTGTGGGTGGTGTCGCCAGGGAGATTGCCACAGCTGTGGGAGCATGCTATGGCTGGTGGGAGTAGCCATAACACCCTCTGCAAATGCTGCAGCTGTGAATCGCAACCGCCGCAGCTGTGGGCGATTACAGTCTGCAACAGCAGTTGCGGAGTGGGACTTAGGATTCGGCAGCTTTGTGAATCCTGCCCACTATTGTTAAACACAAGCATAATATTGTGATTTACATGGCAGATGTACAAGTCAACCACACTGATAACTGGTTGGTCTTTCTCCACCTCCGCTGCTCTGACAGTGTGCCCTTCTCCAGGCTTGACAGACATTCTCCCTTCCCCCATATTAGATTCACTTTTTCTGAAAGCTGAAGTGCTGAAACATAAAAACAAAATTTCCACAAATATTGTAGTATTCAGTATCTTGACATATTGGTGCAAATGCAGGCTTGCCACACCAACAGTAAATTGAAAGGATTAGTGCCAACACCATAATGGGGCCAAGACTTTTCCCATCTTGTATTATCTTACTAATGGACCAAGCCCAAACATGAAAGCAATCAAACAGGCCATTGGTGAGTTTTCACAGTAAATAATCAACCTGAGACATCGGTATCCTGTGATGTTAGTGCTGGAGAATGGGCACCTACAATAATGTCGACCTACTCCCCACCACATTTCAGGGACTGCTACAGTAGGGTTGGGTGGGAAAATATAGCAACAGGATATCACTATACGTCATGCGTGGGGTGTGGGGTGGGAGTGTATGAGAGGGGTGGTACCACAGTGGGTTGCCAAGCTGACTCCGTGGTGTTGTGGGTGGGTTCGCAGTGTTGGTTGGCAGGGTACTGGGTTCAGGTCTGGGCACTGGTGCATTTTTGTTGCGCCCGGCACAAATTTTTTTTTTTTTTTATATATATAAAATGTTTCACCCACCCTGCAGTCGAGAATCTTTAAGTAGGGGTGTGTGTGGGGAGGCACAACCCCACATAAAACATTAAAAAACGATGTTCCCGGTGCCCTTTTGCTGTACACCAGGGCGTCAGAGTGCAGAAATAAATTTTCACCACTCTTGACTTGACTTCTCAATAACGGCGATCACCTTTAGGCTTTCGCCGTTATCACATAGATCCGAAGTATCTAGACATCTTAGTGCAGTTTGCAAGTTGCCATGCCAACTGCAGACTGAAACCCCATGATGGGGGACGTCCTTTCCCCATCTTGTATCATCTTACTAAAGGACCAAACCCAAACATGGAGGCAATCAAACAGGTCATTGGGGAGTTATAGCCACCAAAAAAGTTATGGCCTAAAAACCTGCAATCTGATTGGTTATCATTGAACATGGATTGGTCTTCAGCCAAACCGAAGTCTCAACATCTCAGACCTGAAAGCTTAAAAGCATTTCAAGCTTTCTGCATCATGGGGGCTACCCATTTGTGCAGCAGAAGTACACTAGACAGCTACTGGCATCCTGTCTTCAGAAGCAGACACCATCTCTGGTTGTGAAGAACCCTGCCCCTGTCAGCATTCCCCAGCATGGGGGGGGGAAGAGAAGAGGGGGAATGTCAGATTCTGCCATGACAGTGACACCCCCTTTCCCTGATGGCAGTCCAGGGAGCTTACTCTTCCATCGAGGGGCATACCCAGCATACGCTTCAGGCCAACAGTAGCTGCAACTGCTTTGGCAGGGTTAAGAGCGCTGCAGAGAAAACTTGGGGGGGGGGGCACTATTGTTGGGATGACGACTACCAGTACTTTGGGGCCACGTGGCATGTTAGCCAGAAACATCAAAAGGACTAGAGTTCAAGAGCTCCACTCCCATTACATACAATAATGCCAGGCAGGGACGTCTTAACAGAGAGGAGAGATTGGAACAGAAGCAAGCTCAAGTTATTATTGTGCCCCGTACAATTACATTTTCATATACAGCGGGGTGTAATTATTGGGGGGGGGGAAGGTAGAGACAGTCCCACCCCCAAAATTTCATCATTGTTGTCTTGAATAACTTACTGTAAAACCCTCTTCTGGTTGTGGCCCCCCCCAAACAACTATTACACCAAAGTTACTCCGCTGATATGCAGAAATGTCAATGCAACCTGCATTTACTTTACTGGACAACCCCTCTGTAAAATTTTCAATAAACAGATATTGGTTTCCTCTATAAAATGAGTCAAATGAAAGATGGCTGCCACAAATACTGCTCACTGACTGGATGAATTGGGTCACCTGCTGTGCACAGTCATGAATCTATGGTGATGTGCCCAAAAAAAAAAAAAAACAAACACACACACACACACACACACACACACACACACACACACACACACACACACACCCCAACAGTAAAAAGTGTTAAAGGGCTGGTAAATCAATTACAGATTGAGGGAGCACTCCTTTCTTCCACACATGAGACACTCTCATTCTGTGAGAAGTGTCTCATGTGCAGCTGCCCTAGAAACATATGTTGAAGCAGCAGAGCACGATCGCAGTGAAAATTTTGACTTGTACTATTTTAGATTGCCCTCATCTCCTGACTTGTATGAAACCCTTCATTCCACAATTATAATACGGCTATTAAAAAAAAAAAAAAAAAATCCAGTAATCTGATTGGCTGAGGAGCTTGGAACCCAGTGCTGATATCCTATGATGCAGCACTGGAAGAAGGTCCAGTAGCCTCTTCACAATAAAATCAGTAGTACCAGCCATTCCTGACTGCCATCACAAATGTGGCTGTCACCTTTACTCACTAAAAACCTTCAACTAGGCCCTAAAAATAAAACTGTCTTAAATTCATAAACATTAAATGTTTTGTCTTCATAATACTCTTGTTATACATGTATATATAACTTAAAAACCGAAGTACTACAGTACTTAAAATTTTAATTTATGGCGTTTTTTTTGGTGGCCATGAAAATTCCCCCTCCTATCCTCACCTGCTTACTAGGGAAATTTATGTTGTTTAAGCTGTTACTGATAAAACAAAAGCCCTGGTTCCATTTAAGGCCTTCTGTTGTATGCTAGTGGGAGTAAACATTCTGCCAGCAGAACTGAGCAGAGGTTTGAATTATTGCATTCTATCTGTAGTAAACATTCCATCTCTTGAATGTTGGTAAAACAGAAAATAAAGACGGAGAAAAGGAAGGGGATATTATAAAGAGGAAAGGAAAGGTAGGTGAGGGAAATGGGTAAAAGGAGGAGGGTTGGGGTAAACTAGAGAGTTAAAGAGCCAATTAAAATGCATGAATTTTGCTGTACATAATGTTTAAACCTGAGATGGCATGTCAGTGCTGGGTTGTTTTTAAATAAAATGTACGACTGTTTAGTGCATTCCTCACCCCCGTGTGTGTGTGTGTATATATATACACACACACACACACACACACACACACACACACACACACACACACACACACATACATATACACACACACACACACACATACATATACACACACACACATATACATATACACACACACATATACATACACACACACACACACACACACTTTTACAGTCACAGTAAGACACTCCAGGGTATACATTGCAGTGGGGCACCGGCACTTCTCAGGTGGTTGAAGTGAAGGCACTTAGTAATACCTCATGCCGCACCCGAGGTGTGCCACTATCCAACCACAATGCATACCCCATCATACCCAATTGCTTAATTGTTTTTTTCTGTTTGTTAGGACAGCCTTCACTCCTGTTAAAAACAAACAAGGAAACAGAAAATAACCATATGGCTGCCTCTGCTACAGCACAACTGATCAATAGGAACAGTAAATGGGACTGTCAATATTAATGTGTTCAGTTCTGCAAAGTGCAAAATGAGATAAACACAGGAGTATAAAAAATATTGTTAAGTTTAAAGTAATAAAATCAGCTGTAAAGAGTCAGTAAGCAATATGGAGGGATGCAGTAAAGCTTTTGAAGGGACTATTTTAGCTCTATTTTAGGTCAAAATTAATTATAAAGTTATAACTTCTGATTTGTTTCTTATGTTTATTGCTTGATTAAAATCTCGTTGGATTTTTTTTATAGCCATATTATAAATCGCAATAAGGCACTCCAGGGTGTGCATTGTCCCTGAATAACGCCACACCTAGGGTGGCGGAAGCACTCGGCCTGCGGCCTCATGCTTTGACCCACCCTAGGTGCGACGTTATTCAGCGACACATACCCAGTCATGCCTTATTGCTTAATTTTAGTCTGCTTTAACACATTTTCACATTTGAAATAATAAAAGGAGCACCCCTTTTAATCTGGCTCAAACCAGGTTCTCTGTGTTCTCAGCCGTTTTGTACATCAATTATTTAAAATCACTTCTGTTGTGACTCGGTTGCAGAAATGAAAGCAAAGGTTGTGACTAAAATTTATAATTATGCAACAGGCAATGCTCCTACAGGACTGATGTATGAAACAGCTGACAAACACTGATAAAAACCTGATCTGAGCCATTTCAAAAGGAGCACTTCTTTTATTATTTCAAAAGTGAAATAAAAAGTACAGAAGTAGACTAAAATTGTGGAAAGGAGGGTATCATCCAAGTCAAGAGATGAGGGGGAATCTAATCTAGAATAAAAGAAGTATAGGTCAAAATTTTCAATGCCATCATGCACTGCTGCTTTAATGTAAAGGTTACAGAAAAAAAAAAAATGCTGATTGAGCTTAATCAATAATACTCAATACCGTCAAGACCATTCTTACCATTACAAGAATGATCTCACGTAGTCTTACAGTATCAGAACTGCTTGCCTTTGGTTCGAAGTTCTCATACCCCATGGGGGTGGGGTTGATAACTTATCACAATTGGTGTCCCAGGCTGAACTGACATGTTATGTACAAATGTCATTTTTATTTTTTGTTTTGTTTGTAATATAAAATGCAACACCACAATCCAGGCTGCCGTTTTCTTCCAAAGGTTTTTAGGACACAGGCACGTCAAGTGTGTGCTGAGCTAAACTCAAACAACCTGAACACACTGTTTGTTATTGCCCTCATATTTATACAACTGGGGTGGGTATAAAACAGAGAAAAATAAATCTCATTAGTAAGAGCTGCAGGTAGATAGACATGAAAAACAAACATTAATTTTTATACATGTCCATAAACAAAGATTTCCATGTACCTATGGCAACCATGGCAATATAAAACTCATGCTTGAGTAGTGCAGGGAGTGGGGGTGCTGCTGCAGGCTGGCCACCCCAACAAACGGTAGAAGTTCAAGATGCTGCAGTACTCAATACGGCACTCTAACCATAATTTATGCTGTGCTGGCATTTGTTTCACAGAATTAGTAGCTCTTACACAAAGTAGTGGTGCCAAGATTGAGCCACCTTAAGTGCTCCAGGTGTCCCGGCATTTCGCCTGTAAAGGTGTCCTCAAGGGGAGTGCCCCTGGTGTAAACCCAGCCTCCTTGCACGTAATGGTGTAGCCAGTGATGGCACCATATCTTACATTTCACTTTATAGCATATGTGCAAACCTAGAAATTACAGTACTTCATTTAAAATTATTACCAAACATTTCAAAATGATACTCAATACAAATTGTTACTACAGAACTTAGGTTCAGCATCTGGCAGAAAGATTTTTATGTTGCTATTAATTTTTAAAAAAACACTCTTGAACATACGTGTTACTGTTTTGCATAATAATTTTTATAATTTCAAAAATATGTAAACTGCTCAGTAATGTTGCAGTGCATGATTCAGAGAGAAACATGGGAATAAGGTTATAAAATGGGCGTCTGACCATATCTTTGGGGGAGAAGAGGTGAAAGAGAGTGGGAAAAGATTGTGAACTTATCCGCCTCCTGTCCCGCACCGAGTCTTTCACTTCTTCTCTCACTATAGGCGATCAGGTCAGGCTAGCACGTACATGTGTGTCCCTAACAATTTTGATGTTGCTCCCGTTTGGGTTGTTCTTTAATATTAATCTCTAGTTGTTGTTTGATGTTATTCTACCTCCCAATGCTGTCATGCCAATTTGTTACTTGATTGTACCATAAGCTGTATCACCCACTTGTCGGAGCATATGGCACCTGTATGTTACCTTGACTCTGTATTATGTCTCATTGTTACTTTGTAACTCTCCCGGGTCGCACCTGAAAATAGGCACTTGGATGTCTAGTGTGCTTACTTGGTTAACAAAAGCAACCAAACAAACCAAACAAACCAAACAAACCAAACAAACCAAACAAACCAAACAAACCAAACAAACCAAACAAACCAAACAAACCAAACAAACCAAACAAACCAAACAAACCAAACCTGTGAGAGGCAGATTACCAATATAGTTTAAAAAAAAAAAAAAAAAAAAAAAAAAAAAAAAAAAGGAGGGGGTATAGGGGTTGGTAGTATTTCATCATGCCACCAGTACCAGAATTGCGATCACCTCAAGGTAATTCCTTGCACAGAAGTAGCAGGGGATTTGCCAGCAGGTCCCTCATTTCGCGTGCATTCATGGAGAGCATCGCTAGTTGTGAAAGTGCTACTAATTCAGTAAAATAAATGTCAATTTAGCACAAGTCATGGTCCAAGTGCTATATTAATGTATGGCGACTACCAGTTAGCCAATCAAGACTACCCGTTTATTAATATTAGCAACACATTTTTGTGTCATATACAACCACATTACTACACTTGCCTTAATTATATAATCAGATTAATTTTCACTCATGCCTCCAAGCCTAATTAGACACGCGCAAGTAAAGAGGCTTTACACATGAAAATAAAGCAGCATTTACAAATCAGTGTGGGTATATGGTGGTGGGGGGGGGTACCGATTTATTGAAAACCATGTTGACCAAGAGAGGCACACTGATGTCCCGGGTCCGTAATACCTAAAGCAAATTACTACACCCTAACAAACCGTAGTCTGTCACCCTACTGCTGTGCCACAGAGACCACCACAATTAAGGGTATTGGAGTGCCCCACTTATACCAACACTGGGCCACTGCCCCCTTATCGCCACTTGCTGGGCACCCATTGTCATGCAGACCACCCAGGCTCCTACCGATTGCTCTTGCTATCCTACTTCTTGGACCCCTCAGCCCTCCCCTCAAGGGCCTTCTTCCCACACCTCCCACCCCCACGAACCATCATTGACTGCCACCCTCACTGCCACTTCCTGTCATGCATTCCCCATATCTCCCTGCAGTCATGCGCCACCATCAACCTCCATGCTGGATCACATTCCTATCCTTTCCAACCCTTATCACCCTGACCATCCCTTGTACTACCCGCACTATAACTAGGTGGCAGGTATCCTTGACAATAAGGCAACAATCTTTTGGTCTCCTCAGAGTCTTTGCCATACTCCCACTAATTTCAGGAAATGTTCATCCTAACCTGGGTCCCAGCCTCTCGCACCATGGGCTTAGAAGAGCTGCAATGAACATTTGCAGCTTACCAAAAAAGATGGCAGGTCTCCATTGCTGGATACCGCAACATCAGCCAGATGATGTGCTAGCCCTCACAGAAACCTAGCTCTCTCTCTCACACACACACACACACACACACACACACACACACACACACCCTGACCCCATGGTCATCCTCCCTGACTTCACCCTTCACAGAGCCGACAAAGTGGACAAACGTGGTGGGGGGTGTGCAGTGTACATCCGTGACTATAATATGCCATGCCCTTCCAACAACTCCACTGGACCATGGTGCCCAAGCCTCATCATAAAAAGCCACACACCCACACACACACACACACACACACACACACACACTCCAGAGCCTCTAACTCTTACTGTCACATATGTTCCCTCCCCCCACCACCAAAGAAACCAAGCTCCTGCTATACAATCCCTTGCTAACTTCCTCCCTCCCCAAAATGGAACACATCATAGTTGGAGACTTTAATGTGAACTGCTTTGCCAGCTCAGCTTCCCATGGCAAGGACACCTTCACTTCACTGGATCTGACCCAGTTGGGCAGCCAACTTACCAGGGTGAACCCCAACAGCAGCTCTAGCATCCTGATTGACCTTCTCCTCACCAACCGTGTCCACAGAATCTCTGACCTGGTGGTCCTTCCGGACTCCCTAAATGATCACTCACCCATCCTGTTTTCCTGGTCATGTCTTCAGCAGAAACCCAAACTCTATTGCCCAGCGTCATCTCCAACCTCTCTAGAACAGGTCCATACATAGAAATACCTGGGCCTTACATACGATTCCAGCCTCTCCTTCCATTCACACATTAATACTATCAGCCATAAATGTCTATATAGGCCTATTGTATAGGCACAAGGATTGCCCACCTCTGGAAGCCTTTAATCTGGCTGTCACCTCCTTAGTCCTCTCCCTAGTTGATTATGGGCTCGCTACCTACTCGGCCACTGACCACACAGCCCTTAAAATCCACCTGGCCATAAACAAAGCATGCAGACTCCTCTCCGGGGCAGACAAGCGTACCCATACTTGTATCCTATATGCCCTGACAAATCTCCTCACCCTGGATGAAAAGGCTATTTTATCAAACGTGTCTCCTCACAAAGAAAATACACCTGGGGCTTACCCCCTTGGGGGTTTCTGCCTCTCTCCCCTATCCTCCCACACCTCGGTGAACACCCGCACTGCCAACCAACAGGTGTGGTCCATTCTGAAGGTTAGAACCTCCTTAGCCCAAAGGTCGTTCCGCATGGGGCCCCAGTCTGGTACAAACTCAGACGTCTCTTCCCTCTCCAAATTAGGACCTTTCAAGTCTGCCCTCAAAGAGCACATTCTCGCTTCATGGTGCTGCCAATGTACCAGCTAGTGATGGGTCATCTATTTATCATCTTACGGGACCACCCTGCCAGTTAGCTCCTACAGATAGGGTTACCAAACATTACCTATTAACAATGCCTCCTTTGGCTGCACTCGCAAGATATCCATCTAATTCTCTACTTCACTGTAAATATCAAACCTGTTACTCCCTCTTTCAGCAAACTTGTTCTCTTGAAAACTGTAAAATACAGCTCTCGGTAACACGTTCAATGCAATGTTTAGCTGACCATCTTAGCGTCCACACGGGCTGCCCCAAAAACTATTTGGAAGGTGCCTAGGGTCAGAACCACCCAGGCCAAACAATCCTTCCCCCTTAGAGCTCCATCCTGGTACAATGCCCTCCCACCGGCTGTCACATCAATCACCAATCTAGGTCCTTTTAAAGCTGCCTTAAGGGCCCATATCTTCTCATGTCAATGCCAGTGTAACCAGTAACCCGTGGATCCTGCACCACGCTGCTAGGCCACGCACCAGCCCTTGGCCAGGCAGTGAGAGCCCTCACTATTTCTAGCCTACAGGCTCTTCACCTCCCTCAGTTACCATATAGTTGCACTAGACTTTGAATGCATTGTATTATGTATAAGACAAGGCCTCCCTGAAGCAGCTTACTACCAACTCATATCATGCATTGCTTTAGCTACCAATTGTATAGGTCTTAACTGCTCATTAGGTAAATATGTCGCTAGCTCTGCCCTGTTTTAGCTACCAGATGTATAGGCATTAACCCGTGCTCATTGTACTTATACTCTGTATGATTGCTCACCCACATTTATTCTATGTATGTACTGTATGAATGTCTTTTATTCTGACCTGGAGCCTTTGGAAACGAGTCAATGACAAAGGGTTATTATTCTGATTTCCTAAATAAATAAAATCTTGATTCTGTAACATTGTATAAAAAAAAAAAAAAAAACAACCTTTAGCTGCCATTCTGTGTCTATATGTATTAAATTGTCTGTATTTGTTTTTTCTGATGCAGAGCCTTTGTAAAGGAGTCCCTGAGTCAAAGGTTGTAATCCTAAATTCTGTTAAAAAAATGAAAATAAAATGTGTTGCAACCCTGGGATAAGGAAGGGAGTTAACAAGGAGGCACAACAAATAAACAAAATACAGTAAGCAAGTAATGCCAAATAGCAAATACAATACACGTGTAGCGTACCAACACAGAATATCAGATGGCACAAGGTACAAAAACTTGTGTAAGCATGTACTGTGCCAATTTAAAATCATTTACAACAGTGTTACAAATCTGTAAACCTTCCAGTGTGTACCGTGTAGGGTTGCAGTGGTGACAATGAAGGTAATGCACCAGGAAAGTCGGTGTAAGTGGCTACCTGCAGGCACAGGGTAGGGAGAGATGAGTCAATAGGAGTGATTTAAGCAAGGAAAGGGAGGCCAAGAGACAAACAGGAAGATAATTTCAGAGAGTAGAAAGAAGACAGAAACAGAGGACTGACCAGTGGAGGTTTGCAGCGAGGGAGGTGGAAAGAGCAGTCCCCCATATTCATGAGTTAGCATGGGGCTAATGAAGCATTCAGAGGAGATTAGTCCAGGACCACGGGCAGAGCACTGGGTGGCAAATGGCACAGACCCTACATGGCAGCTGGATCCTCGTTATTCAGACGGGGACTGGCAGAGGAGGCAAGAGGAGGGCCCGTGCCAGTCACCATCCAGAGCTCTGCCCATTATTCTGGATGGACTTTTCTGGGCGATTTGGTACCAGATGGGAGGGTTATTACCACTAGACTACCAGGCATTTTCGCACTATTGCAAACAAGGAACAGGGCAGAAGGGGCATACCACTAGACTACCAAGCTTAATACATGGATGGGGAAATCGGATTGGGTGAGGTCAAAGGCCGAAGCTCTACACAGTGCCTCTGCACATACTAATATACAAGGGCATTGCGCAGAGCTGCTTATGGCCATGTAATGGCCCCCCCAGCATCTTGCAGGCCACTTGTGTTTATCAGCATGACAGCCTCTGAATATGGCACCCAAGAGCAAAGGCATGAACCCCATTTGGGATGTGGTTTGCTTCCTAGTATCTGCTGCCAGCAGGGGATAAGGGTATGCGAGTAACAAACAGTATTTCCCCGAATGCCACACATCATGCATTATTTGTGCCTATTCCTATTGGGGGAAGTTGTGTTGAAATGTATTTTTACAGATCCTAAGCAGAAAGAAAACCTCCCACAATGGGCAACTGCACAACCTGCCTTGCCTCCATGGTTGGCCACCATCTTTAGCGCTCTTCTCTTATGAGAGCAATATTTCTCACCGGCAGCAGCCAACTCACCCCTCTCCAACACAGCACCTGCCCTCCTCCTCCATGGCTGGACACCTCCTATTGAGTGAGAGCACTTGTTCGCATAGCAAAACAGCTGACTGATCAGAAAAGGTGAGCAATGGGAGAGAGGTTAGGCTTCGAGGGAGAGGGAGCAGTGATGGGTAGGGATGGGGCACTTAAGGCAAAACCACAGAAGGAATGGAAAAAGGAGGTCACAGTATGGACAGGGTGGTTTAGGGCACAGCACTGTTCACCACACTCATGTAGTCAGAGACTGGAAAGCTCTTCAGGATTAAGAACCAACATGGCAGAACGAGATTGGCGGGAAGGACTGTTAGGGTACAGCACGTCTAGTTTGGGCGGAGGTGTTTTTTTTTTTTTTAAACACACAGGGGTGACCTGGGAGCACAAGGAGGTTAAGTGACTTGCTCAGGGTCACAAGTATGCAAGTGGAAGCTGTGGGATTCAAACCCAGGTCTGCTGGATGTCACCAAATTTGCAGCTCAGAGCCTTAGACCACTGCGCTATACTGCCTCCGTTATGCATGGCACTGAAATACTAAAACCAGATTTATACAGAGCACTGTGACAATGTCCTCAGGAGGATGAGACTACCTGTCCCAGTGCAGAACCTCGAGTAGAGAATGTGTGGGACAGTATTGGGCAGCCTCTGCAGAAAGGAGCCATTAGTGACCAAGCGGGTGCATAAGGGTACACAAGGGCAACAGGCTAAAGTAAAAAGCCCATTAAGCTTTCCTGTATACCTTTCAACTGTTCCCAATTTTAGGTCTCCGATTTTCCTCATAAAATTGGAGTTTGTCATTGAAGATTAGGGATCTGAAGCACAAACTATCGTCACACAGTGTCACAGTCTGGTTCTCCATCAAAAACTGCCTTTCATTTCAAGCCACATATTACAGTTGTTTAGGATATGTCCCAGATTTGCAAGGTAGGAGGTCGATGCTTTCCTGTGAGCAGGCCCACCACAGCAAGCAAAGGCAAGCCTCTAGGCCTACAGTACATGGACATTCTTTAGTGTAGCTTAAATATATTGTTCCAAACTCTGTTGCTGCCGAATATCCCCAAGCCTGAAATGCACTAATGTGGGATAAACTGCAGCTGCCAGTCTGCATACCATATAGCTTATCTGCCGATAAGGAGGTCCTCCCAGGGGACAGAACTATCCACAGCAGTCATAGAAGAGGGCCCCTAGGGAGGCAACATCCATAGAACAAACAGGTCTTGTAAATGCTGCCTGCCAAACCTTTACCTGCAATTCTAAAACTTCTGAGGAATGAGGACAACTGGTCACTGTGAGCTCCAAAGCACCAAAAGCCTTATCAGAATGTTGAAGCTCTCTGCTTACTATGTTAGTGGGTCAGTGCACTTACCCGGTTACGAAAGACACAAAGACAGAAAACTTTGGGTGGTGATGAGAGGGGGCCTTGCCAAGGGTGTAGGCAGGCATACTCACTGTACACATAAATGTGGACAGGTTTTGTTCGTTTTTGTTAAACTCTAAAACCAAATGTTTTTGTAAGCATCATCATCTGGTGTATTTGACCTGGTGCAGACCACAGAGTAGTGTCACAGTGTTTGAATGGACACTGTCAACTCGTTTTTCATCATATTATTTCTAGTAAAAAAACAACAAACAAACACCCAAACAGTGCAGTCACTCATGAGGCAGTAGCCTGCTAAACTTCCACTGCATTACAAGGGGCTAGACTGTGTTGTGGGTGTTCCCAAGTCCAAGAAAGATGCAGTTGGAGCTGATCAAGGAATGCAAACAAACATGTGTTTGTGTGGTAACACCAGTATGGTGGGCAGTCTTTTTTTTTTTTTTCCTTTTCAAAGTGAAAAACAAAGTCAGAATCAAACTACAAGTTACATCAGTAGTCTTTACAGAATGTTGGCAATCATAAAATGTGTTTTTAGGTTTGCTTGTGCGCATGCGCAAGAAACATTATGTGGCAACTTAAGAGAGAAGCAGGCTTTTTAGAGGTGCGGCACTGTGGCAGCCAGTGCCCCATTGCATTGGGAGGCGTCCCCTTTCCCCAATGCGGTAGCTCGCTGCTGCTGACACTAGTTCAGCAAGCGTGCCACCAATTTGAAATGAATTCGTCACTGTAATGATGGAGCGACCAGTCATTGCAGGGCAGTGCCTTGTCTGGTGTAACATTTCTCCGAGAAAGGTAGCTGCGTTTTGCCTTCCTGAAACATCAGCAGATACTGCATGTGTGACTTTGCATGCCTCACCCTAAAATCAAAACAATGAAGGGTTCTGATTGAATCCCATGCTCAGACAAACTTTACAAACTTAAAGAACCACTGACTCCAAAAGTGCTTCATTGCAGAATCCAAATAAGCATGCTCCCAGTAAATCTCACACCTAAAACTAGATTCTTACGTTACTTGGTTTTAAAGTTATTAGCCATTTTGTAACAGATTGCACTACCTGTGCAATAAAAGCAGGCTTCAGTAAGGAGCTGCTGATGATGTCATGTAGGGAGCTAAAAGTCTAGTAATAACTGTCAGCAAGCTTACAAGACCCATTTCTCCAAAGTTGTAAAGATCATGTGCAAATGGTTCACAAGTAAAACAGACAGCACCATTCAGTAAACACTGCTATAAATACTACATATGTCCCAGGCTTTGTAACAATGTAGATAACATTTTATTATTTAGTGCTGTTTTTGTGTGGTCCATTTCACCAGGGCTGCTGGATATTAAGTCATTATGCCTCCAGACTGCTGAAGCCAGTCAAGAATGCTACTAATTTTACTGCCGTTTGTCATTGTCTGCTTTACAATATGTTTTAATAGGGGCCTTATTTGTGTTAATTCCTACTAGGGGTGGAAGTGTTAGCTCTGGTAAGACGAGTATTGTAATTTAGAGTAGAACATAGATGAATCCTCCCCACCCCCATTAACAAGGAGATGGGATAATTGTTTTAAATTGCCATTCTTAGAAGTTGCCTCAATTAACCGATAAGTGTTAATGAGCTTAGCCTTTCATCAGAAACTTTTCAGTCTGCAAACCTCACAGTGTGCTATGATCCAGCATTCAGCAAAAAGGACCTCAGTAAAAAGGCACCCAGACAAAATATTGTTATTGTTTCAGGATTTGTAAGAAAACTATTTTTAAAGCAATGTTTACTAACTCATGCTGCCAGCTTTACTTATGAAAACCATTGCACACGATTTTTACAGCTTTAGAGAAACAGGTCCTATAAGCTTGCTGACATGGAAGAATAAACTGTAAGGTCCCTAGATCACATCAGCAGCAGCTTTTCACTGGAACAGGCTTTCTTTGAACAGGTAGTGAAATCAGGATTACAAAATGGCTAATAACTAAAATGAAGTAACACAGAAATCTACTTCATGGTATGAGATTTACTGTGGATATGCTTATTCTAATTCTGCAATGTAGCTCTTTTGGCCAGATGGCATCAGCAGCTCTTTAAAACAGCATGGCGAACGGTGTGGGTCTGCCTCGAGTTGTGCTGCTGCAGCATTTTAGTTTTCACTGGTTCTACATTCTTTCTATTTTTTTTAGTTAGGGCTCTCAGTGAGTTAACTAGTAGATGAGCATTTCATTTCTGTTTTGGGGCATTTTGTTTGGATTTTTAGTCCACTGCGGTTTACTATAGCCACAGCTGCAGTTTACTAGCAACTGCTACCATCGACTGTTCAGTTACTGCTCCATGCCTGCTCGCGCATCCAGGTTACAGGTTTGCGGCTCTCCTACTCGGGTTTTTGCTTGAAGTTGGATTTGGACTGCAATTTTCATAATTAATGCAGGGCCTCCAGTTTTCCTAAACTGGTCTTTCCCTAGTCCTTCCTGTGGTCAGTTATGTGGAAACCTGTGTCGACTGTGCGGAAATGTGAGGCTGCTTACTAACTTACTACTTTGCAAGGATGCCATTTGGACACCATTGGTGAAGTTTCCCTGGAAGATCTCTGAGCTTTAGGATACTACCTTCATTTCTGTTGTAATATCTTCTGGTTTTGAGGAGGTGGTGAGCTTGGTCGAGTTGGGCATTAAACTTTTATAATCTTCAGACTCTGTCAGAGTGCACGGGACTCTTTCTGTGTGGGGGTGCTCTTCTCTATACCCTCTGTGGGTAAGGGGGCTAGTCACAGGACCACCAAAGGGTGTAATTCTCTGGCTGCCCCATGGATCTCTTAGAATAGAAGTGGTCATAGGGTTGCTCAGAATCTGGGGCCCTGAGCCAGGAGAGGATTGAATTTCTTCGGCCATGGGAGTTAGATTCCTCAATCTGTTGGAAAAACTTATTTCCCATACCTTGTTTTATCTGGGGCCAAAAGCATCTGCCGAGGTTTGAATTGCCATTTATGACCTCCTCCATTCCCTGCCAGAGAAGCCTTTGTGAACTCACATAGCCCTGGGGTGGGACCGGTGAACAGTAGCCTCTCGTGAATGCTCCATTGGGTAGGGGGGTTGGTTGGGAGTTTACCGGGAGGTATAACTCTGCTACTACCTCGAGGGGTTCAAAAAGCATCACGGTCTTTGGTGGCCTTAGCTCTGGGACCCCAACCTATGGGACTGATTCAAGGTTGGGCTGTCAGTAAGCCAGTCTTGGCCCCGGGACTTGGCTAATTATGCTGCACTGTCACCTGTGACCTTGGAATCCATTTTAACCATCTGGACTGTGACAGATATTTATTTGGCATCTTGGAGAGCGAAGTCAATATTGGATGGCTTCTTTGGAAAGGTCATGAGAGGACCGTTGGACTTTATTTTTCATTTTAGTTTTTCAGTTGCTGTGCTGAGAGAACAGCTTCCAGATTCTGTTTTAGTGGTGGGGGTGAAAGCCCCACTGTCTACATTGTTGCCGATTTTAGTATCAACTTTGTTGAGACGGTTTAATACCTTGACTGTTATTCATTTGCATCCTAGTTGTATTTTATTGTCCTAGAGAAGCCCTTGGAGGGTGGGGGTTTAGTTTTTAACTTTTTGTTTAAGGGATTTGGGGCATCAGATTTGTTAAGTTGTTTTATTGGTCCTGTTTGGTATTGTTTTGGTATGTGTTGGTTGGGGTTGCCTCACATCATGGACTACCCTCCTGTTGAGCTCCACGGCCTCCGCCCCTTTGACTGTCCTCAATTGCCGGCTGAGGTTTATTACAGATGCCATGCCCTAGGATTGCTAGGAGAAGGTATGGGGCAGGGGCCATGGACCTCTTGGGAGAGGGGAGCCAAGTGGCCCGATTGGAGTAGTGGAGATTAGAAGACACCCTGGGGTGAAATGGGTCCCTGATAGGTCCCCCCCACCCAGTTTGGTTCCCATACCCAAGGACTCCACCTCGTATGGGCAGATGACAGACAGCCTCGGGGTCTCATCCAGCTCAGGTGGTGTTATGTAATGCCAGGTCCATTACAAAACAAAAGATGGCAGTAACTGCTGATCTTGTTGGATCATCGGACCTGGCCTGCATCACAGAGACCTGGCTGGATGAAAATTCTGGCCCAATCCAGGAGTCAGCAATTTAACCCAGGTTCTCTGTGATACACTGCCAGAGACTGGATCATAAGTGCAGGGCTGTAGCTATTTGTTTTAGATTGGAATGGAGCCTTGTAGATGTGCCAGTGGGGTAGACTCTATGCTTTGAATGCATCTTGGGCACAGGTGTGAGGTGCAAGATTCTACTCATCTACCGCCCACCTGGGGCGAGAAACAATTCCTGCAGGAAGTCGTGGACTTACTCATCGACATGATGTTGGAGTCTTCTAGATGAATGGTTCTGGGGACCTCAATGCCTGGGTCAATGATGAACTCTCGCAGTTTGATCAAGACTTCCTTCAGCTAATGAATGTGCTGGGCTTCACACAGGTGATTGCCTCTGCGACCCACAGTCATGGTCATTCCTTGGATCTAGTCTTCCTCCTGTGTTTGGAGACCTCTGATTTGGTGGTGGAACCAGTCAGTTGGTTGGACCATTACACCATAAGGTTTAGGCTCCCCCACATAGGCCTACCCCTACGGAAATGGTCTGGTACCACCCTTTAAGGGATTTGTCCCCTGATGGCCTAATGGTGGTGCTGGACCTATCGGGGCTTCCGTGGTATAGCGGTGACCCAGATGCCCTGGTCCAGGGTTATAATGATGCTGTGACCAGGGTGCTGGACTGTCTCGCTCCTGTCCGTGTTCACCCCCTCACCCAGCACCCTCGGTCCCCTTGGTTCGATGCAACCTTGAGTGGGATGAAGGCTGGAGCATTGCTGGTGAAAATCAGGCCTGGATGATGAGACACAGATTGTTAGCCCGTTACAAAAGGCCAATCAATCAGTGATCTTCCGTAAGAAGGCAGAGTTCCTGTCCAGGGAGATTGCTGCGTCACAGAATCAACCGGCCCAGCTCTTTCGGACTGTTGACAGACTGTGTAATCCAGTCTGCCTGCAGTCTCTGAGAGCATTGTCACAAGAGAAATGCGACAAGTTCGCTCACTCCTTTGCCGATAAGGTTGCCATCAGATCAGATCAGAGATTTGTGCGGTGCACTCCAGTAGGGCCAACAGTGATCGGCGCAAAGTTGCAGTTCCTCGGTCTGCTTGGTCCAACTTCAGCTGGCCAGCAAATCAAGGATGTCGTGAGGGCCATCCAGTCTCTGCAGCTGACCTAATGTGGTTTGGACCCGGGCCCAACACGCCTTTTGGTAGGGTGTGTTGAGACCATCGGCCCGGTCCTTGCAGAGATAGTCTAGTGTTAAAGGCGGTAGTGACCCTTCTTCAAGGAACTGTCTCTCAACTCAGACTGTCTTGCTAACTACAGTCCCATCTCTAACCTTCCCTTTGTGGGTAAGGTTATTGAGAAGGTGATCGTGCTGCAGCTGGAGGACCACTTGACCATCCACGACATCTATGATCCTCTCCAGTCTGGATTTTGGAAATGGCATAGTACCGAGACGGTGGCTGTTTGGGTCCTTAATCTCACAACAACAAGAGATCAGAAAAGCCATTCCATCTTGGTTCTTCTTGATCTCTCAGCGGCATTCGACACTGTGGACCATGGGGTGTTAGTCGAGCGCCTGCAGTTACTCTGTGGACTGTCAGGGACAGTTCTTAGATGGTTTCACTCTTTCCTCACCGGCAGGTTTCAGAGAGTTGTCTCCTGGGTTTACTCCTCTGACAAGGTCTCCCTACCATGTGGGGGTACCGCAGGGCTCTGTGCTCTCTCCCATGCTGTTCGCAGTGTACATGCTGCCATTGGGAGATGTTACAAGGCAGCATGGGCAGAGTTTTCACTGCTATGCAGATGACATTCAGCTCTACCTGTCCTTTGTGCCCGATCAAATGGGAGCCATCTCAAACTTTGACAACTGCCTTTCTGAGATAGAGGACTGGATGCGTGCCAGCCGACTGAGGTTGAACTCAGAAAAGACTGAGGTTCTGGTTGTGGTAGAGGGGCTGAAGGGGTGGGCATCGGCTCAGTGGCCGCCAGTTGATGGCCTCTGAACGGGTGCAAGATCTGGGTGCGATTCTTGATGATGGATTGACACTTAAACATTAGGTGTCATCCTTTGTTAAGATTGCCTTTGCCCATCTTAGGAATATTGCCTGGATCAAGCACCTAGTTCCGCCCAATGACTTGCCAGCACTGGTCCACGCCTTCGTAGCATCGTGCCTTGATTACTGTAATGCCCTCTACCTAGGGCTTCCAGAAGAAGTTGATATCTGCTGCTTTCAGCTGGTGCAGAATGCTGCAGCAAGGCTGTTGACTGGGCTGCCTCATAGCTGCCATGTCATGCCGGTGCTGCGTGACCTGCACTGGCAGACTTTTCAGTGGCGGGTCACCTTTAAGGTCGGCTTACTGACCTACAAGGCCCTACACGGACAGGGACAGAGTTATCTGCAAGATCTTCTTCATCCCTACTGCCCCTCCCAGCCACTTCTCCCTCCGATGAGGGATTGCTAGAGATTCCCAGGGTCCACTTAAAGTCATCTGGGGCCAGAGCATTTGAATTTGTAGCCCCGTCCCGGTGGAATTCTACATTGTCAGGTAGAACAGTGCCCGATGGTGGAGAGGGTCAAATCTCCTTTAAAAACCCATTTATTTAATTTGGTATACCCTAATTCAGGGGTTCTCAAATGGTGAGGCCAGCCTCCTTGGGGAGGCCCCAACCTGTCCAAGGGGAGGCTCAAGCAAGTCTTGAAAAAGTATTATATTTCAATTTTCAGCTTTATAGAGTTTATGTAATGGGATAAGGCAAACTGAAAGAAGATAATAGTAGGTGAATTTATGTATTTATTCACAAGTCGGTGACCAGGGAAGGTACCGTACACTGAGCCATGGCTTATTTCAAGTGTACCTAGGGAAGGGTAGTGAGAGAATACAATTCAGAATGTAACTGCAAAACATTCAAGCAATACAAAATGAATAAAAGTGCAAACAAATTAAGAACAATAAACTAACAATGTGAGGAACAATTGATTAATTAGACTGGCAGCAGAACTGTCCAAATACAAGAGTTAACCATACAGGTACTAGGAATAAGAGCAGGAGGAAGCAACATGATCCCTGAGAAGTTGCTTAAGAGCAGGGTGAGAGGGGAGAGGCAGAGGTCGGCAGGAAGGTTATTCCAGATGGGAAACAGAAAGGCAGTCTGACCCATGAAGGTATGGCAGTAAGGGTAACAATGGTTCAAAGTCAAAATATTGGAGCAAGTAGGTTGTTCTGTTGGGGAGGGGGTTACAATAAGCTTAATAACATCAGAGCCAGCTATGCAAAGAGGTTTCAATTTATTCCTGATGTACTGTGAAAAGTAGGCTATTTTTCTATGGGGAGGCCCAAAAATATTTCAGCATTTTAGGGGAGGCTCAAGATCGTTTCCATGGCTTAGGGGAGGCTCACTATGACAAAGTTTGAGAACTGTTGCCCTAATTTTTTAAATTAGTTGCTGCAGTTTATATTGTGTGTGTTTTATTTATTAATGTACTAGTGCTATTTTGTAAATGAATTAATTTATTCCAGTGCACACGGTGGCGGCTGTCACCATCCGCCTCATAGTCCCCATGAAATCCAATGGGGGTACCTAATCCCCCTGTTGGCATGCCCCCTCCCCAGTTCATTTGGCAATGGGGACACCATTCCCCATAGACATAATGTCCCCGACATTTGTTTGCCAAGGAGGGTGCCCAATCCCTGACATCCGCCTCCCCAAAAACAAAAAAAAAACCACACACATGCAGGTGGCAGCTGGGAGCCCACCCCATCGTGCAAAATCTACCTGTAAAAACACACACCTTCCGCATATTTTTTTTTTTTTTTTTTTTTAAACCTGAAATGTAGAAAACTGTCAGCAGCCCCTCCCAACCTGCACCCACCCTCTGCACACTCTCCCTCACCCCATACTTGGCCAGAGCCAGGGTGATGATCTTCGGTGGATCGGGAACACGTCTGCGCTCTTCAAAAGCCAACCGCAAACTGAAGAAATGCCAGTAAGCTGTATAATGGCATAAATGGGGTTCTCTCAACTTAGGTGGATATCACTGCCATTTTTCTGAATTTTGGCACAATTTTCAATATGGGGACCCCACCTCATGAATTCAGTCACTGTCATATCGTTATTCGGTCCTGAAGGTGATTCCGCGATCCTGCGCGGGGAATCACCTTTTGGGACAAGTAAAGCAGACGTGTTACTGATCATGAAGTAGACTCCCAAAAGCCTATGTTGTAAATTTCATGAAAAATTCCAAAAAGTGACTTCTCAACATGCGTTGTGCAGTTTCTATGCACGCTCACAACTTCAAGAATTTTTAATATTTTCACTCCAGATTTTCAGCATTGCTATTTTTTCCACACCTCCTTATGAACAGTGTAGCTGTCATTTTTCACATCCTGCCCAAAATGTGTTTTCGCACATCCAGCACACAATGGCGCTGTCACTGTGGGAAATCAGCAATCGGGACAGATTAAGAAAATCAGTGTAACACTGTTCATGAGTGGAGGTCCCAAAATGCCTATGTTGAAAATTTGGTGAAATAAGTCCACAAAATGACTATGTTATGAGTATGCATTGTGCACCCATAACTTCGACAATTTGATATTTTCACTCCAGATTTTCAACATTACCATGTCTTCACACCTCCCTATGTATGCTACAGCTGTCATTTTTCACATCCTGCCTGAACTGTGTTTTCGCACATCTGGTGCAGAATGGTGTGGTCGCTGTGGGAAATCAACATTCGAGACAGATTAATAAAAATCACAGTGTCAGCAGAGGTCCCAAATGCTTTCATGAGGTGGGGGTCACAAAAAGGCCATGATGAACATTTGTAGTGCAAATACCAACAAATGTCCAGGGTGTTAGGGTTTCTAACCATAAAATCCCACCCTGCACAGACCGACAGGCGTCAGGGGTGTGCCTTTGGATTGCTGGCTGTAATGCTTATGTTATTCCACCCCCACTCTGAAGCCACTGACAGGCATCGAGGTATGCCTTGGACTCTTCAGCCCCAGAGTTCACCCCATACTCCTATACTGCATCCATTTCAGCGTACGTCCTTATGGAATGGGGTGACTTTAAAAGCCAAACACCCCAAGACACACCTCAGCGCTTGTCAGTGTCTGCAGGACAGGGTGAGGTGAAATGGCGTGAGCACTATGTGCGACGACCTAAAGATATACCCCCAATGCCTGTCCACCCCATCCTCCCATGATTTGTTAAAAAGGGTAGTCAGTGGTGTCACTAGTTCTACCCTTAGCTCTTTTAGAATTCTAGGATGAATCCCATCAGGCCCCATTGCTTTGTCCAAAGTCCAGTACTTTTGTCTTTGTATGGCTTGACTCTATTGCTGTGTTTATTGTGAACCATACTGTTCGATGATCGCTAGTTCCCAGATGGCTACCCACTTCTACATCTGTGATCCTCTCTCCATCTCCATTTGAGAGAATCAAGTCTAATATTGCTCCCTCTCGAGTGGGCTCCAGTACTAGTTATCTAAGGCATGCCCCCTGTAGGACATCTAGAATAATTGCACTCTTCGAAGTGGCAGCTGCAACTGCACTCCAGTTAACATCTGGCATATTCAGATCACCCATCAGCAATATCTCCCCTTTTCTGCCATTTCTAAGTATACTTTCTATCATTTCCCTGTCATTTCCTCCCCTGAGAGGGGTCTTGCTCTAACCCTAATAGTGTGGTGCCATTGCCTGTCTCCAAATGTACCCACAGTGCTTCTTCTCCCTGTTTTCCCCTTTGTTCTGTTGCCTTGATCCCTTCCCTTATGTAAAGAGCTACTCCTCCTCCTCTTTTACCCTCCCTGTCCCTCCCGTAGACAGTGCATCCTGGTATGTTTATGTCCCAGTCGTGGTTTTGTGTGTACCATGTTTCTGTGACTGCCACGATATCCAGATGTTCCTCCTCCATCAAGGCCACTAATTCAGGAAGCTTGTTACCCAGACTACGGGCATTGGTACTCATTGCTCTCCATTTTTTGATGGCTTTACCTTCTGTTGCAGCATCCCCCACTGACCGTTCTACCTCAGTCTTTTTCTCATTTAGTACCCTGTTTTGTAGGGAGAGGCTGGGATTTTCCTGCTGCTTGTCAGTGCCTCCGCCTTTGACTAGTTTAAAAGCTTGCCAATGAAGCATTTAAACCGATTGCTCAAAAGACTTGTTCCCTTCCTGGACAGATGCAGACCATCCTGCCAGTACAGTCTGGTGTCCCTTCAGGTGGAACCCCAGTCCCCAATGAAGCCAAACCCCTATGCTCCGCACCTCAAGTCACAATGTTCTTATTTGTTTCAACACACCACATTTCTACATTTTAAAAAGGGTATTATACTACAGTGTTCAGAATGCAAGTTTGTGCCTATAGTTCAGAATTCCCCACCCTTCAGAGTCTAGAGGCAGTGGAAGGGGGGCTCAAAATCTTCTTTGTAAAATTAGCCTTTTCCAAAAACATTGCCAGCTGTGTTACCATAGTTACCATGTCACCCCCCCAAATTATTTTACATGACAGGAGCAGCGGTAACCCCCACACTGTTCCATCCTTTACAGAGATGGCTCTCTCTCGCACTTCTGCGAGTTGAAGGGCTCATATTTCTGTTATTCATTCCTATTGATTGACGGCAGTAATCCCTCAGGACACAAACTGAAGAGAAAGATAGATAACATCTGTTGCAGGCTCTCCAGGGGCAGACTGTGCCTGACAAACATACTACAAAAACAAACCGCTCACTTCAGTGCACCTCTGGCTCAGCTGACCACCATACCAGAGGAGAGAAAAGAAAAAGGTGTGCAGCTTTTGCATCAGTGCCATGTCAGACAATTCAACACAACAGCCCAGCCTTATGTACCATGGGTAGACTGGCTGAGATGCAATATCCTGTTTTCAGTGAGGTTATACTTTTTTTTTTTTTTTATTTTTATTTATTGGTAGGAATTTAACGCTGGAAGCTACAGAGGTCAAATCTCTTGCTCAGTCATACCATGTGCAAGTGGCTCTGGTGGGCTTTAAATCAGGGTTGCCAATTTCTCCTGGTTCCAAAGCCCATGATGCTTCTTCAAGAACCTTTTCCAAATAGAAGAATGAATCACACAAATTGATTTCAAACCTCTTTTCAAACACCTTCAAGGTGCGATTCCACGAAGGGTCCCAGCCAGTCTGCATGTGTGGAGACCCAGCAAATGCTACAGAGTGCCCTTTATGCAGAGGATGTGCATCAGAGACAATCCCCAACATCCAGAATGGGGGGGGGTCACCATGTGCCATCTGCTCCCAATCCCCTACAATGGGGGGGGGGAGCACCTCCTCTGATCCCTGACCCTACCCGCCCACACACAGCTATCTTGGTGAGATGGGAGCACTAGCAGGCATGGAGTCTGAGCCCAAGCCAGGCATAAACTCCATGGTGTGGATGGCATGCCCACTATGCCTGCCTAGGGCAGCTGGAGTGGTTACATGTCCCCTCAACCTGGACCCCCACACACACACACACACACACACACACACCCCTCCAGCCCACACACACTCCCAACTAACCCTCTCTCCTATATCCCTAGGATCTCCTGTGACAGGCTTGGGGTATCGTTAGCACTGGTAGAGGATTTTTCTTTTTGGGGAGAATCCAGTGTAGATACAGCAGTCCTGGAGCAGTGCCATACCCCACCCTGCGGACCAGCACAAGCACCTGATGAAATGCCCATGGTCCAGACCACTCTGTCCACCCCTGCCCCAATGCACAGCTCTGTACCAGCAGAGCAGAGGCAGGGGGGCAAGGATGCTGTCTGGTGCAGATGGGCATTGTGGGTACAGTGCCCCAAAGACCGACTCCTATGCGAATTGGCCTTAGACATTATGCATCTTACTGGAAAATTTAAAGTAAAATCTTATAATATATAAGATGTGAGCTCATTATTATCTGGAAAACGTGTTTGTTCACACTCTTATGCAACGACCACTTGTATGTTGCTGGTTTCTGGGCAAATTAGCCTAGTAGTTGGAGCTCAGAGTTGTTTAACCTGGAGACCTGGCTTTAAACCCAATTGTCACATACTCTGTATAATCCAGAAAGTTAGTACACCTATTAATTTAACTCATCTGTGTGCCGATTGAATCGCCTACTCCCAACTTCCCTCTCCTGGATTGTAAAGCACTTTTAGGATGCAGTTTGTAGGGAAAATACTAACAAAAAATAAATAAGATTCCTTCTCTTAATCACATCAGCCATAACAAAATGAAAAACAGGGCATTGTTCCATTGCTCATTCTCAGGCAACAAAAATTTAAATAGTTTAAATGATGTGTATATTGATTGCATGTCGATTCCAAAATTGCCTTGCAAAAAAAACACTCAAATGGTTTTTGGAGAGATGTTTTTCGGTTCTGATGTTCAAAACCAGCTAGGCTGTGATGCTCATTACCTGCTCTCCAGTGCTGGTTCTGAATATTATTAGACTACGGCAGTGCCAAGTCACACAATACATGAAGGTGGCACCTCACACCCCACGGGGGTACATTATTTGAATAATCAAATCATGCTGGTGTCTTAAATGTTCTTCTCTAGTGTGGACAAGCCCTTTCATGGATTTGCCACTCAAGTCTGCCGTGATGCGATCTCAACCCTCTACGAGGCAGATGGGGCCATTCCCGAAACTTCAACTGTCTAGGCAACAAAGATGGTGCATGGGTTGCATCACAAGTCCTATGAAGACAGGTTGAAGGAACTGAACATGTACTCCCTGGAGGAGAGGAGGAGAGGGATATGATAGAGACATACAAGTATCTTACAGGAAGGAACAGGGTGCAGGAAAACACTATTTTAAAGAAAAAGATGTTTCAGGACTAGAGGGCATGGGATGAAGTTGGAGGGAGGGCGATTCAGAGGAAACATGAGAAAGAATTTCTTCACAGAACGGGTGGTGAACAAGTGGAACACCCTGCCAGAGGAAGTGGTGGGGCTGAAACAATCACGGGATTTAAGAATGCATGGGATAGACATAAAGGAATTCTAGAGGGCAGGGTGAGGAAACAGACTTCTAGGAAAACAAACTGAACTTACAAGCTCAAATGGGCAGACTAGGTGGGCCATAGGCCCTTATCTGCCGACACTGTCTATGTATCTATTCTATGTATGTGACAGGCCCCCCATCTCTAGTGGCATGAAATACCCCCAAAAAAGCCTGAGTATCACAGTGCCCATCCAATAGGTGGTGGAGGCATGCCCCAACTGGTAACTGGCCAGCCTATTGATATTCTGTGCTGCCAGCCCCCACTACAGGTCAACCATAACTCCATCCATTTTAATGGGCTTGGTATCCAACTTTTTGGGCAGCAGTAGCAAAGAGTTTACATTTAACAATCAATTGTTCAGTCTGTTGGTGGTCTAGTGGTTACAGGTGTGGGGGTGTAAATGTGCTTGCATATGGTACCACACACCCCTAGCCATACTCCTCAATTGTGCCCCCTTAAGAGGGCTGGTCCTCATTTTAGACAGAACTACTCCAGCACATTACAGCAGGAGACAGCTCTTTCTGTAAACTCAAAAGCCATAACCTATGAAGCTGAACCAAATCTAAAATAAAATATTCTAAAAGTGTATAAAATAATGCTCGTTTACAATCTATTATATGTTTGGTATATCATAATTTCCTACCACCTGAGTCAACTTTAATAGTTCTCCGTTGACGTAGTTATACTCGATCCCTGTACCAATCTTGTCATCAAATGTTTTGCACTGCCAATGTACTGCACTTCCCGGGTCGCCCCTGAAAAAGGGATCATCTTGTTCAGTGGGCTCACCCGGTTACCAAAATTCAATAAATAAATAAAAACTCTAGTTTCCACAGTGTGCCAAGCTTGTGCAGCATTTCCATGTGTTCAGTACTGAGTCAGTCTATAGAGTGTTGGGCTCCCATATTTCCATGACTGAAGGTTGATTGGTATACTGTATGCCCACAACCCTCTCACAAACCCACCTCCATGTTAAGAGCTGCTAGCTGGCATAGGCTAATGAGGTACCCTCCTCCACTGCTCATGCTGAACGCACAGAAACCTAGAAGGTGAACACACACACACACACACACACACACACACACACACACACTGATGTCCTTAGATCCTCTGTGTATTTTTAGTTTTTTCCCCCAGGTATTGTTAAACCCACTTTTACAGATAATGTTGTAACCGACTCACGTCACTAGGGCCACCAGTCAATTAAAAAAAAAAAAATCCTCTGTTGAGGTTACCTATTGAATGTACATGATAGATTCATTGTGTGGCTGTATTAGGGCGGCATTACTGCAGGGATCGGATGGTAAATGGTACAGCACTGTAACAAGTTTTTTTGTATGGTGGGCATGGCACAGGAGTTGGCATTTTTAAAAATTCAAAATCCTTTATCTTGGTTCAGAAATGGAGAGCAAAAAGAAAAAAATGGATGTCTTGATATTTTTGCTAAAAATAAAGAAAAATTATATGGTTACCAATAAATACTGCTACTGTAAAGGAGTAGTACACCCAGAATTTGCAAAAACATATGTTGTGCAGAGTGCTTTGATTTGTATGTGAAGTCCTAGTGTGTCCTTCCCTCTGACCGCTATTAGGAGTTTTTCCAAAATTAAATTAATTAATCGCCACAATTGTTCACAACAAAAGACCTTTACAATAAGGGCAGTCACCAAGCTGAACTTTGTACAGTTTTTAAAATATAGCCATCTCTACTGTTGTGAACTGATTGTAAAGCAGTGCTTACTGCTGAATCTATGGTCTCGGCTACATCACTGTCACATGAGACAGGATGCATTGTAGGAACAAGAAAAGCAATAAACTTAGCTGAGATGGAGATCCCAAGGGGTTGCAAAACTACCAAAGTTTTTCTTAAACTCCTAATGGCAGGCAGAGAAGAACACACAAATCAAAAAAAAAGTTTTTGCAAATTCTGGGTGTACAACTCCTTTAATGAGCAGATTGCCCTATGACAGAGGTGAAATCATTGGTGAGGCCTCATTTGGATACTGTGTCTAGTTCTGGAGGCTACATCTCTGTAAGGACAGACGGGGCGGAGACAGTTCAAAGAAGGGCAATAAATATGGTGCAGGGCCTGCACCAAAAGTCAGAGAGAGAGAGAGACAGAGAGACGGGGGTGGGGGAAGATATGATAGAAACCTACTAACATCTAAAAGGGCATGAACAGAGTACCGGAGGGCAGCATCTTTCAGAAAAGGAGATGTTCAGGGATGAGGGGGCATGACATGAGATTGGAAAGGGGTAGACTAAGGGGTAATGTGAGGAAATATATTTCTTCAAGGAAAGGGTGGTGGTTGGTGGATGCATGGAATAGACCACAGCAGAGGTGATTGGGGCAAATACAGTGGGGGAATTCAAAAATGCATGGGACAGGCATAGGGGAGCCCTAGCGATAGGAATGAGAAGGTAAAGTCATAGATCAAGTAGGGTCTGTGGCTTTTGCAGAAGGTAGGGAAAATGGGCAGTCTGGATGGGCCTTGTGGTCCTTATCTGCCGTCAGTTTCTATGTTTCTATTTATACTAATTTAAAGTACTTTTCTAAAGTGCAGTTTTGTAGATCATTTCCATGCGGAGGCAAATACCACCCACAAATGTTCAGAATGGGTTTTGCTATATTTGCTGCCTTTTCATAAATTATAACCTTTTCTTTTGCAGCATAATGTGTGCCGGCATGTGCTCCCACAGCTGTTGTGATGTCTGAAGCGCTGGAGTGGGTCACGTTTTCACTCACTGTTTACAGCTGCAGGCTTGATTGAAGTTTGTGCCATCATTTAAAAAGCTAACATTGTCCTGATCTAAAATGGTGAATGTTTAGTGGTTGACCGCAGCACTTCTCCCAATAAGGCTGTGACTGTATTTAACTTTCCAAATGGGGCAGATCACCTGTGCACCTTTTAGGAAATGGGAAGGGTACAGTTCGTGCTTCTTGACAGAAAAGTAGGATTGACGTCTGTGAACCCCCACACCCCCAAACATGTGCTCTGCACATTTCACAGATGCAAACATATTTTAGTAATCTTGCCTGTTTTAATAGAGGCCTGGCAGTATAGCCTAGAGGTTAGAGTAACAAGCTGTGAATGAGTTTGGTACATCCAGCAGACGAGACCCGGGTTTGATTCTCACAACCTCCACTTGTATACTGTGTGACTCTGAACAAGTCACTTAACTGCCCAGTGCTCCCAGATCACCCCTGAAAACAGGCACTTGTGCCTAGTGGGCTGTACTCAGTTACCAAAGACATAAATAAGTAAGTAAATAAACATTTTCTTCAGCCTGATTCAGCCATACAGGCCACACTCTCTCAGCGAGAGACCCAAAACTCAGTCCAGAAGTGCATTTCTCTGTCTATGATAAATAATAATGCAATGCTTTTGTTCCTCAACCAAAAAAAAAAAATAATTTCCTCCGTATGAACAAAATTCTTTTTTGGGTGAAGGAGGTCATTAGAAGCCACCTGAAGGCCTAAAGGAGGGTGAGGGGCAGGATAGAGAGGGAGACTTCATGCCTTGACAAGCCAAAGGCACAACACAGCAGCACTTTAAGAATGTATTGTGTTCCCCTGTAGAAGGCTACTCTGCGTGCTATCATTATATCATGAACATGAGACATACACCTTGACTGTTAGATACTGAATACTGTTAATACCCTCAAGTGAAGAGTCCTTGAGAAGCTCTGGCCTCTCCACCCTCTTTTCCCAATGTTCTGACCCCCCACCACCCCCAGAAGTGTTTGCAAATCAGAGACAATGCCATCTGTCATTCATACTGCTTGAAAACTAATCCCCTAACAAATCCTTGCCTGCCCACTAACTTGTTTAATTGATCTCATCACAGAATAGAACCCCCGAGGTCTAATCTAATTTACAATAGGGGTTCCAGCCCAGTCAGATGACGTGCGGTGCTTCATCTGACTTCCCCATATAGAAGAACAGAACAGGATTACCACAGAAAGACCTATTCCCCCCTCCCCCCCACCTGTGCAGGCAGAAATACAAGCATCCAGTGGGAAAGTTAGCATGCTCTGCAGTGGAAGAGTCTTGGGGTGGGGGGTCTTAAAAAGACAGTGCTTGAACTGCAGTACACCAGATCTCTCCTCAGATTATGTTGATTCGTATGGAGATGCTCAATGATGGACATAGGCCAGAGTCAGAGGCTGGTAGGAACATAGGGGGAGGGAAAAAAAATAAGTGACCACTCATCCAGATTTGCAGTTAAAATTTCTCACTTTATTTACATAGATATATCCTGGGCCCCAACACCTCACGAACGTTTTGGGAGGAAACCCCTTCCTTAGGGTGGACTGGAGTACATTTATATCTGTAGTACAGGGTTTTATTTAACTCTAAAAATTGATTAGCGTTTTGCTCATAAAAGTTCTAAAACATTGTGAGAATCCATAGCACTTGACCCGCTGTGTTTAACATACATAACACTTCTAGAAAACCTATATAAATGCTTTCTGTACAGTTAGTAGTGTCCCAAGAAAAAAAAAACTGCTAATCAATTATTTAAAACCCTGTAGTATATAACTCTGTATGCCAAGTGAGTATGACTGTTTGCCTTACTACAGTAGGTTTTTTTTTGTTGTTGTTTGTTTTTTTAAATTAAATCTTGTCTGACCCGCTTTACATTCAGCAGTAATTCTGCTTTCATAGCATGGGTCTCCCCTTCCAATCTAGTCAGGAGAGTTGGGGCGAACATATGTGGCTCTCCCTCAAGAATGATGAAGTCACCAGACCCACACAGTAAGTATGCCACCTCCCCAGACTTCAGACAGGATCAAGACTGTGCATCAGTACATGCACTGGAATAAAATAACCAGGAAACAACACAGCTACATTGCTTCACTGAAACCTTTATTGTTACAGTGTTAGACAAAAAGTGCACAGGTAAAGAAAAGGTGCCCCCATGCTTCGCTCCGAGCTTCGTTAAGGGGCAGGTTTAGAGTTTAGACAGGATCAGCCTCCTGCCCAATCTTCAGAGTCCGATTGACTGTGCCCCCACTGCAAGCCAGGGGGTGGGGCGGGGGACACCACACAGGGACAGAAAGACAGGGGTAAGTCAAGCAGATGGTTCAGCCATAAGGGGCCCATATCAAAGAATGGGAAGGAGTGCTGTGCCTCAGATGGTAAGTTGCCACTATAGAAGGAAAAAAAAGGGGGGAAGGGTACTGGGAAGTGCATGCATACTTTTAATTTATTTACCCATCACAGCCCGACTGAGATGCAACATTTCATTTTCAGTGTGCATGGGGGGGGGGGGTCCCCATTTCCCACACCTGGGCTCCAACCAGAAGACCATACTGTGTCCCCCATCACATGACATGCATGCAAAGTTGTGATAGGCCCACTCTCCTGCATCACTTTACTCTTCTCATCGCTCATATTCATCACTGGTGCAATGAGCAAGATTTCTGCAGTCTGGTAATCCTTTTGATGACGTTTTTATGACCACAACCCAATTGACAAGGGAAATGCAGACCCTTCTGTTTGGGCAAGCCAGAAATATTCCACCTACAGCCAAGCCTGAGCCGAGCCAGGACTGCTGTAGACTGTCCTCTACCTTACTGACAGTATCCCGCATGAGTTGCACGAGAGCAGTTGAAGGTTCCTACCACTGTACACCCTTGTCAGGCTGATACAAATACTTGCTTTAGCCGACTTGGCTGTGGCTCTCAATTACTTATAGAGGGCGAGCCAAGCCAGAGCCAGGCACCAAGCCTGAACCAGGCTTGAATCTGCCTTGGTTTGCCAACCTCTACTCCTTCTGTTCCCAGAAGCAACAGCACATCCTCTGCTGGAGGCATGCGCTTGGGTGGGTGCATGTTGTGCAACCAGTTCCCCAGAACGGCAGTGTTCATGTTTCTCTGAGGCATATGCAAAAAGCCACTTCAGGTAGCAGATGTCTGCATTTAGTAAGCCCCAGGCAGATAAAATTACTAACATGGTGGAGGTAACCAAATAGCCCTATTTATTCTCACTTCACAGTATATATAGGTTTCTTTGTACTGGTTATTCATGGGGCCAAAATGCTTGCTTATTACAATTTGCATGCACTCACGCTCAACCACCATGCATCTTTCATTGACACTGCATTTTCATGATGAACTGCTAAATTTTAATAAATTTTAGAGGTCATATATGGATGCAACTATTGCTGGCTATGCATGCAACTCTGGGCTAAGGTTGTTAAATAAATAAATAAATGCATTATTAAAACTTGACCCTCTCAGTACATTACAAAATTCAGCTTGCTTACAGACTAGCTGCATCTCAGATGTCAGTTGGGAGACTCCTTTTTAAAGCCTGACCTGTCTGCAGCTGCCCATTTACAATAATTTGCCCCAAACATTCCAATCTCCAGCTCCATCTTGGCAGTCTGTACTTCTTGAGTAAGCTATCAAATGATCAGTCAGTCATAATCCATCTTGATCAGCTTGTGATTTACACTGCCACATGGTATGCACAATATAGGAACTGCGGGGGAGCCTTTACAAGCCAGATTCCCATTCTCAGTCATTAAAGGCACTTTTACACACAGGTTTATGTAATGGAATAACTGTTAGGGAAACAGTATTCCATTACATCCCTTGTTTGTAAAGTGCATCTGTTTCGTTCCCTTGGTGAACGTTCGTCCAAACCGTAATCTCCGCTTCTCGTGGCTTGCACCAACATGTTTCGTCTCATCTGGCTGTGTAAAACAGCCATTCTGGTAGCACTGCAGAAACTGCCATTAGAGCAGCAAACCCTGGGGGAGCCGAAACAAATGGAGGTGGGATTGGCCAGAATACTTGCAGGGTGTAAAAGGAAACCCGAACACAACAGAGTACAACGGCGCCACTCAGGTAATGCTTATTTAGTTTTAAAAACCTGTGTGTAAAAGCGCCTCAAGATTTGAGCATGCATCAACCCCACCTTTCATGCAAATTCCCAGGTAGGGTCTGCAGAGATGCCATCTCCTTATACTTTGCACCGCAGGCTGTTCTGCAAGCACAAATGAGCTCCAGAATGTAAACAGTGGGGAGCTAAAGTACTGGGCACTATAGCATAGGCACTCCCCCTATTTATTATTGAAAATGTGTTAACTGAATAACTCCAAGGACATCATAAGCCCCCTTTTCATGAAGGACCTGAGCAAGTAACAGATCAACAGGATACATACATAAAATTCTCATAGCACATACATGCAAGATAGCAGAAACAAAGACCACACAAAAAAAACAGTGACACCCTGACTTAATAAAACACTGTTTAAAACTGTAATAGGATCTAGAATGATGTAGATGAAGCAGAGTTCCAATCTTTTAGCACTTTGCAACAAAAAGAACAAACACAGAGAGTTTCCTGTGCAGAGGTGCCGCTTGCCGGTCCTCTGGTGCAGCCTCAAAAAAACACACACACACACACACACACACACACACACACACACACACACACACGTGGATGCAGGCACACCTAAAAACTCAAGTTAGCGCAGAACTCTCCTTGGCAGAGATAGTCAGTGAAACTCCCAGCATTGCTTAAACACATGTCAATTTTGTCATTTTCAGTCTAAACTGGAACCAATGGAGAAAACACACACAAACACACACACAAGCTTACCGTAGTTGGTCTGCCCCACACAGTGATTTGTACACCCATGCTGTACTAGTTTTATTTCTTAAGTTTTAATCAGGAAAGACAGATTGAGCTGATATTGGCTCGCTTCCAAGGGATGGGTAGAAGGAATTGCAGTTAGAGAAAAAAAATTTATATTATATATTAATATAACTGTATACGGTACATTTAAAGCATGCAGCAGAAACTGTAGCTGAAAGCACAGCTGCATCCTAACAAAGGACAGTGCCATCAGCACACAGTAGCAGCTGAATTGCAGTCTAGGCTGGACTGTAGAGCTCCATTAAGTGCATGGGGAGGCGGGAAACTGGGGGCACTTGAAAGAGTGAGTAGCGAATTTCTGATGAAGTGTTTGGAGGGAATAGAGGGAGAAGGTGGAGTGACTAGCAGGAGGCAGAGAAGACCAGAGTTTCAGAGCTCTGAACAAGAAAGCAGCTTGACCTACGTGTGGGTGGGTACACACACACACACACGGGACAAGAAGAGGAGGAGGGAACCAAACCAAAATCTGATTTGGGGATGAAGGAAACAGTGAGAGAGGCACTTGGCATCTAGGAAGAGGAAAGAAAGGGAGGAGTAGAGGGAACAGTGATGGGTATGGGGGGGGGGGGTAATCCACAGTAAAACCACAGGAGAGAAAACAGAAAAAGGGAGGGGGAACCAGACTGGCCAGTGTGAATTTTTAGAGTGGCACTAAACCCAGTGTTGTCATAATCAAAGATAGTGTGGATCACCTTATAAATTATTTCTCTGTGAGGTTTGTGACTTACAAGTCTCTGCATGTGGTTTAGAGAGATATACAGAACCAAACACACTAAATATTTGTTCTCTCCCTTCACCTTTTGCAGATCCTAGACAATGCTTTTCTTTCAAACCATCTTTCCAGCCTGCTACCTCAGAATGTAAATGCCTGGCCTGGTCAGTGCATTTGGTGCTAAAGTACAGTTTATGATAAAAATCTCTCCCACCCCAGAGTATCAACACGTTACTGGTAGTATTTTATGACTTATTCCAGCTGTTCCACTCTCTCTAATCGCCAAGTAATTCCCTTTGATGAAGGGAAGGGGATTTTACTCACTGCTGCAGGATTTTTTCTGGCCAAAATGTTCAGTGTCTCTTATGCTACAGGATTTCCATCACATCCTTCACTAGCAAAGGCTAATGGGTAAAACCTAGCCGGACCCCCCTCACCTAGCTAAGGGTGTCACAGTACACCCAGCCCACTTGTTGGTTACATAGACCTACAGTGGAACTCAGCATATAGAAATTCATTTTTGACAAAAAGAACATCCCTTTCTGTGGCACAGACAGGCCTCCGCTTCCCTGGCCACCCACCCTTTGCCAGTAGTGTGCATATGCACCAGCACAGGGTTGTCCTACACTCGAGAAGGGCACATTCGAGAATTCTAGCCTCCACTCCCAACTGTTGGAATCATTTCCTTCCTGTTTCAGTTGAGACCCAGAAGAGGGCCCCATAACACAATGGTATTTCATTTTCCTAGGAGTCTCAAACTAGAATGAGAGCAGGAAGTAGAACCTCTAGTTCACCAGCATGGATTTCCTTGCCAATACTGCTGGGGCACTCGTACTCCTAGAGGGCTACTCTTTCAGGTGGTCACCATCACTTCAGCTCAGCTTGCAGAAAACAATGCAGGCCCAGAGGGCTTCCAGGCATACACACCACTCAGTCTGCTCCCCAAAATAAGTGAACACTACAGCTTGCTAGCTGCAACACCACTCTTCCCCATGTCCCATTTCAGGCTGTTCACCCTTGGCAAACTACCATGCCCGATCTTTGAACCAGAGTTACCATGTCTGTGCCAAGGGCGTCTGATTATTTGTGGTCATCTGATCTTTTGATTTGCATAAATACTTTTGATTTTACTGGGTTAGTAATTTCATTTGAATATTGGTATTTTGCCCTCAACAGGTCATTATATCATTCAATGGGGAATTACACTATGTTCATGAAGTCACCCATGGACAGAATATTGACCAATGAGGATACTGAATTACCAACCTTGGCCATGCCCCTATAAATTTCACATTACCAGCAATCTTTTCAGAAACTAGAACCAAACTCCTCCTCAGGAAAGACCTCATCCACCTCACATGCAAACGCACAATGGAATTTATGGTTATAAGCACTGAGAGTCCATGGACAGACCTGCTAAACCATAATGACCTGTAAACCTATGGTCAGCCAGTATCAGTTAGGTTATACAGCCAACACAGCTGACAGGGCCTCATCACCTTCAGAGGCTACTACTGGTACACATTACATAAAGTGTTGCCATCTCTCTTTGCCCATCCTTTCCCTACCTCCTACTCCCAGAAACAGACCACATCAGCTGTATAGCTGCTTAATACCCAAATTCAAAAAAAGAATTCAGCAGATGGACCTTTTGTGACGTGGAGTGCGACGCAACAGCCTACCAGCTCCCGGGCTTTGACATACTCCAGACCTTCTCCTTGAGCAGCTCAGAGATCCATATTGGCTACTTCCTAATGGAACCTCCCTTCTCTGCCCCTCCAATATTTACCAGTTTGTGACACCTACCTTTCTTCTCAGTACCTTGGCATGTAGAGGGGCAATGCTAAACATCTGTAGAATATTACTCCCTCACCTGATATTTGAGTGTTATTACTCACACCGTACAATTCGTAACCACTGAAGACTATAATTCTAGGATAGTCCTATTATAAAGGTTTTTAACTAATGCAAGATACAACTTCTGTGCTAGATGACTGTACTGTAAGCCAATGTAATTGCAATGCCCATCTTGACCAACGGATTGTCATTATAAAGCAATTTTGCTCAATGGCTGTTTCCATATCATAAAAATCATAAAACAAACCCTGAACTCTGAAATATAGTTCTGTTATTCTACGATAACTAGACAGTACGCTAATGCCCATGTTCTGACTAAGAATGTTAGAGCATCTGTGAGCAATTTGCCAAAATGTCCAGGTTTCTCACAGGCACTATAGTGCTAGAGAGGGATCGATTTTGTCACTTTTTTCCTCTCTTTCAGTAACAGACATAGTGGTTGGGGGCTTTTTATTAGGTAATAACTGAACCAGTGAGTTAACAAAAAACACCCTGGCCTACAGTCTCGGTGTTTATTGCCCCCCCCCCCGGTCCAGTTATGTCGAAAACTCCAACCACGTACCTAGAGGTCAGAGGGGCGTAGGACCCAAGGTAGCATGGATTCACAGTGGGAAGGTCATGTCGGATGAATCTAATAGGATTTTTTTTGACTGGGTGACCAAAGTAGTAGATCAGGGAGGGGCTGTAGCCATGGCCTACCTAGACTTTAGCAAGGCATTTGACACAGTCCCACACAAAACATTAATATACAAGCTGGCCAGCCTGGGAGTGGGTCCCAAGATGGTAGCCTGGGTAAAAAAATTGGCTGGAGAACAGGACACAGAGGGTAACAGTAAACAGAGTCCACTCTGAAGAAAGGGGGGTTACTAGTGGGGTACTGCAGAGTTCAGTACTAGGACCGGTATTCTTTAATGTCTTTATAAGTGACATTGCAGAGGGACTGGAAGGAAAAGTATGTCTCTTTGCAGGCAACACAAAGATCTGCAACAGGGTTGATACACAAGGTGGGGTGGAAAGGATGAGAAGGGACTTGGCAAAGTTGGAGGAATGGTCAAATGTATGGCAGCTTAGATTCAATGCTAAGAAGTGCAAAGTAATGCACCTGGGAAACAGAAACCCAAGGGAAGAGTACACAATGGGGGCTGAGATACTAACAACAAAAATGGAAAGGGACCTCGGTATAGTCATATCAGATGACCTAAAGGTCCGCAAGCAATGTGAGAGGGCAGTAAGTAGGGCTGGTTGGATACTGGGATGCATAGGAAGAGGCATCACCAGTAGAAAACAGGAAGTTGTTTCTCCCTCTGTACAGACAGTTGGTGAGACCCCATCTGGAGTACTGCGTGCAGTTCTGGAGACCCAATCTCCGCAAAGACATAGACAGGATGGAGGCTGTCCAGAGGAGGGCAACTAAAATGTTGCAAGGTCTGCACCAGAAGACATATCAAAAGAGACTTAAGGATCTTGATATGCATAGCCTTGAGGAGTGGGGAACATGATAGAAACTTTCAAATACCTCAGGGGAATCAACAAAGTCCAAGAGGGTAGCATCTTTCAGAAAAAAAGAGGTGTGCAAGAACAAGGGGGCACAATTTGAAGCTAGAGGGGGGATGACTCAGAGGTAATGTGAGGAAGTATTTTTTCATGGAGAGGGTTGTGAATGCATGCAACAGCCTTCCTGAGGAGGTTGTGGAATCAAAAACAGTGGTGGAATTCAAGAATGCATGGGACAGACATATGGCAATTCCAGGGGGTGGAGGTTGGAAGAAGTAGGCTGTTGGTTAGCTAGATCTGCAGCTTATTCATTAGGTAGGGAAATTGGCAGACTGGGTGGGCCAAGCGGTCCTTCTGTGCTGTCAAATTCTATGTTTTATTATTTAAGCAACAACATACGAGTACAGTACGTGTCCTCTGCAGTTTCCACGAACGTTCTTGTGTAGCTATGCATTTTTGTTTACTGCTGGAATTCACAGCTGAGAATCTTCTTGTACTGCAAATTCATGGCCCAATCCTCAGGAAAAAGTTCCTGGCCCCTCCACACATGCAAAGGACTGGGAAAAGCAGCACAGTGCCCCCTACCTACAGAATGTGCACCATCAAAGCATTTGAAAAAATATTGGCCATACAGCTCTCCGAGTAACTAACCAAATATGACCTGTTGTGTCCGGAACAACATGGTTTCTGCCCTGGACACAGCACCACTACAGCCCTCCTGGAGTTCTCCCAGCACCTCCACTCTGGTCTCGACTCTAGTCACATCGCGGGTGCAGTGTTCATTGACCTCTCCAAGGCCTTTGACAGAGTTTGCCACCCCCTCCTACTTTACTCCCTCCACATACTTGGAGTCTCCTCCAGCCCCCTTGCCTGGTTTACCAGTTACCTCTCTACCAGATCCCAGTGTGTGAAGGTAAATGGCACCCTGCCCATTCGCTCTGGGGTCCCCCCAGGGTTCCATCCTGGGCCCCGTTCTGTTTAGCCTCTTTCTCAACACTCTCCCCAGCTCCTACTCTGGCAATATGCTCCTCTATGCTGATGACGCGGTCCTTTTTGCCTCCCACCCTGACCCCGCAGCTCTGCAGCAATCCCTGCAGTGCACATTCTACCAAGCAAAAAAGTGGTTCCTTGACCACAGGCTGGTCATCAACCTCAAAGAAAAAAAAAAAAAAAATCCATGCTCTTTTCTCACCACCAGAATATGGGCATAAATGCCCCCCCCCCCCGCATTCTCCCCAGTAATCCACACCATCTCGAGCAGGTGTCATCCTACAAATACCTGGGCATCACCTTCGACTCTGCTCTTACCTTCCACACCCACATCAATACCCTGTCCTCAGCTATAAATTCTCCGATTGGCCTTCTCTACTGACATAGAGATTGCCTCCCCAAACTGTCCTCCGACTGGCCATTAACTCCTCCATCCTGTCCTTAGTGGATTACAGCCTTCCCATCTATGCTACGGCCGATAATACCGCCCTCGCCAAAATGCAGACCTCGATAAACAAGGCCTGCAGGTTCCTGACCAACACATTCCACTGCACTCGTATGAGCCTGCTCACCTTTGAGGAGCGCCTGCACTACCAAACCTGCCTACTTGCCAAAAAATCCCTGCTAGTTCTCCCCCGCCCAGGGGTCGCTACGTCCCTGTAGCGCAGCAAAAGCCACCTTCCAGGTGCCCCATACCAAGACCTCCTTAGCCCAAAGGTCCTTCCACCACCACACCCCCAAATGGTTCAACTCCCTCCCGCCCTGTCACTAATCTTACCAAAATCGGTCCCTTCAAAGTCGCTCTCCGTAACCTCCTCCTTGATGCCCGAAGCTGTAATTGCCCTGTTTAACACTATTGTGGGTCCCTTCCCTGCCTGCCCCTAAGCCAGACAATCTCCGCTGGACAGCTACCCCCCCCCGTTCTTCCCCCCAGCCTTCCCTCATAGGAAAGGGTGTCAGCAGGCATATGCACTGTACACAGCAGAGTACAGTAAAACAAAATCAGGCAGTGGCAACAAAGAGGAATGCAAGGACATCATGAGTCACATTGTGTCTGTGTTGTGCTGAGCCCCTTTGCCTTTGTTGTTTACTATGGGGCACTGATGCCACCAGCCAAACACACAAACAAGAGTAACTTACCAGGCAAGCAGGGAAACAAAGGAAGGAGGATTACAGGAGGAAACTGATTACGTGAACTCAGACATGGCAAACGAGGGTGGGGTGCAATGGTGTGGCATGGCAGCGCATATTTTGGTTTATGTTTACATAAGCGGGGGGGGGGGGAGAGAGAGACAGTGCATCAGTTTTGTGTACAAGTTCAAAATTCCTGACTACATCCCCGATCATAGGTATTCCTCCCTGGCTCGTCCAAGGCTGTACCTTCTATTTTAGTAACACTTTTACTCGATTGTAACTTACTATATGCAACTTTATTCTGTAAGCCACTGTTGTAAATGCATTCTTAGTGTTCTCTGTATTGCACCTGTATGTTACCACTGTTGTTCCTCACACTGTAACCATGTCTACCAGCCCCGCAACAAGGTGCCTTTGTAAATGAGTCCATGACTCAAAGGTTGTAAATTCGACTTTCAAATAATAATAATAATAATAATAATAATAATAATAATAAAAAAAAAAACACTCACACTGCTGATGCTAGCCCCCTCTACACCAGTTCCCTGACCCACATGCCTGGCTACGCAAGAGGCATGGGTAGTAATGCACTAGATTCAGAAGAAAACTCTGTTTGACGGGCTAGCAGAGGGGGTGGTCATTACCTCTACCTGGGCAACACAGTAGTGGTTGCATGCCCCCCCTCCATCTGGCCCCATGCCAAGATGTAGAGTCCAATCAGCCCGCTCTCCTCCAGCCACCAGCTCGCAGAGCCTCTGCAGTGGAGCATCACCAGCACCAGCTACTGTTCATTTATAAATTGTATATTATACAGTGGGGATGGCAGTCCTAGAAGATTGCTATATCCCCAACATGCCCTGCCCACTGCGCAAACAAGAGATCCAGTCGCAGAGTGGCACCGGCATCCGATTGGATGCCCCTGATCCAAGCTCGCTCACCCACCCCTGCCTCACTGCATGACTCTGCATTAATCAAGCATGTAGACCAGGGGCGTAGGATGCCATTCAGTGTGGACGGGCATCAGGGGTGCAGGGCCTTGGCCAGGATACACTAAATTTGAGAATAGCCTGACCACCTCTCTGGATCGACCACTAGGTAATTTTTGTACCCTGCCCTACCAAGGGATTTCCCTCCAAGACATATTGCATCTCTCTGGGCTGTCTTGCTATCTATTTGATGGGAAGGTCCATTAATGATCTTCCCACCTATTTAAGATGGGTTAACTTTCCAACAGAATATGTGGGTCAATAGGTAGCACGTTTGCCTCTGGGGCAAGAAGATAAGATCATAGGTTCTAGCCCCATATAATTAGTTTGTAATACAACCCATATAACTAGTGCAGTATTGGGGTTGGGGGCTGCACTGTTGGATGTGCCATCCTTCAGGTGAGACACTAAACCAGAGGTCCTTCTTGCCCATCTTTGGTCACAGTTCAGCTGGAAGTTAAAGATCCTGTGGCAATTTGAAGAAGAGGGGTTTGCCCAGTGTCACGGCCAGCATTCCCCAATTTACATTAACCAGATATGTGGCAATTTGGCCAACGTTCCTGGTTTACAATAAACCATATTCATGTATCCCACCCCTAGAATACACCTGAAAATGAGCATCTCAATGCACCTTTCCTGCTCCTAAATCACAACTAAATACAGTAAATAAGTATACAAAGAGACACAGCAGGGTGTGCAATTACGAGTCAATAAAAATCGCACACCTCAAGTATGTTAGGCATGAGATGCTTGCACAGAGTGCCTTGAAACACACAAGAAGAAAGTGAGATTACTTGCCATAATTACGCATCCCTAATATGTATTATTGCTCTTGTAACATGGGCTGTACCAGAAATTATTTTTGTTTTATTATTATTATTAAAATTTCAGGATTTTTAATAAGAAAATACTGTTTTCTACATGAAATAGGACTAGAAGACAAAAAAACATAGTTCCAGTTCAGGTGTATTGATATTGTAGCAGAACCTGGTGCACAGGCTAAACAGGTACAGAAGTATAATTATGGCCAGATAAATTATACTTTTGTATAAGACTTTCAGCCAATCAGGTGGCTAGAATGTTCTTAACCATGTTATAGACTCCTATGACATCTTGGACAGGTCACTGACTCTATACAAAAATAGGTCCAGGTTATTTCTCCCAGCCAGTCTAGGATGATAGACTCATAGCACACAGAACACTTCATTGAGGGTTCCCCCGATGACCCAGCTGTGGCACACTGCACTGTAGCGCAGGTGACCCAGGTTTAGGAATGCAGGAATGGACTTAAGAGAGGAGACCATGGGCTGCAGCAGCCATTGCGGGATAGTGCATATTGTTCAAGAAGGGCTGGTGGAAGGTCCTGGGGCCACAGCGACACCTGTGGCAGAGTAAGAGTCTCGTTTCCCCTATAGTGCACTGTGAATGCACGGTGTCAAAAAATAAAAAATAAATAAATAAAATGCTCACTCTATAGGGTGGAAGGAAGAGGCAAAACATGGTGAGTAAACATCCAATCACCATTGGAATGACTACCAGATTCAGAAGTACATCACTGTATGGCAGGTGGCTAGGTAGGTATTAAAAGGATTTATACAGGGGAAAACAAAACAAACCACACACACACACACACACACACACACACACACACACACACACACACACACACACACACACACACACACACACACACACACGGTTGTATCCAATACAAACGCATTTATAGAACAGCTCTAGGTTAGTGTTCCAAACCCACCTAGGATGGCTAACTCCCATAGTATACAGAACAGGTCACTGGGATTCTATCCTATATGAATGCACTCATGGTACAACTCTAGGTTATCACTCCACACCAGTCCAAGATGGCCAAGTCTCACCTCTCTAGGTTCCCCAGCTTGTGCTCCGGAGCACACCACTTCTTGTGGAAAAAGTCATAGTTGGTCAACTCCCAATCCAACATTTGTCAGGAATCTCACACTCACACTCACCTTTTTGAGTGGGCTATATTTCATTTGCAATATATAGCCAGAAAAATGGGGGGGGGGGCACAAAACTAGAAAAGTACATGTAGTGCAGTGTGTGTCAGTGTGTCAAAGAGGAGAGTTGCTAAAATTCCTAAGAACAGAAAGATTCCGCCCCCATGGAAACAATGCATTTTTATTCCAGTCAGCTCAACAGCAGGTAATGAATCACCAATACACCTTCCCCCAAATAAATGTTTAACCTTCAGTCCGAACAAAGTTTTCATTCCAAGTCAGTAGGGATGCTAGCAAATCATTACACATGAACCTTCACGCCTCACAAAAAGAAAAAAATGCCCCCCCCCCAAAAAAAAAAAAGTAGTACATACATTTGAACAGAATTTCAGTTAACTCTACTTTCTAAGCATTCAATTAAAAAATTAAAAATTTCCAAAATAGGGCAAAATGAAGCACTGGAAAATACTTTATACAATAATATTTTATTGTAACTCCCCCAAAATAGGAGTACCTTTTCTTCCAGGAGTCTGGAATTGGGAAATTACTTTGACTTCCAACATGATCTGTTGTCCTTTCAGAACTTTGGAATTGGGAAATTACTTTAACACACACACACACAAAAATTTGGAATCTTGGTGTTTCATGTTGCTACCAATTTAAAATAAATGAAATCATCCAACCCCACGGATTAACAGTGTCAAACTAAAACTGAAGTTCTCTACGGCAAAAAACATGAACAAGCCTTTACGAAGTCCTGCACAATACACAGACAGCCCTTAATGCATCATTTTCAAAGAAAACAATTCAGAGCCTATAAACATGTAGGTCAGTACTAACAGAGGCAGAGATTGCCTCCCCAAAACTTTTTCATTCATTTTTTTTCTGCTAGTTCAACTTTTTTTGTATTTGTGATACTGCAAATTGCATGCCTGTTGTAAAGTCAGAAACCAAACCTTGACTGGATGTTCCTGACTGTTTCATTTGCTTCATGTGTTTTTAATTACTCCACCCCCCCCCAGCCCCAGCCCCTTAGTTGCCTTACCTCACTCTCTCCATTTTTTCTAAGGTTTTGTGCGGTTTCCAGGAAGGAAAAAACATTTCTAAAAGTTCTTAATTGTGCCTTTCTATGCAGGGCTCAGAATAACATTTAAAAGCCTGTTCTTCTTGTTCTTAATTTAAATGCATTTACAATTTTCTTCTCACTCTCTTACCTGATATGGAAAGTTGGGTCCTCTTGCTCTCTGCAATTAATGTAGGTTCAGAGAACTCCGCACTCTAGCTCTCCTCTTGACTGTTACCCCCTCTGTAATCTTTATCACACTAGCACTCCCTCCCAATCTCTCTCTCTCTCTCTCTCTCTACTCTTTGTGAGCACAAAAGCCAGTTTGAGCCGGTTTACAAGTGGACAACATTTTTTTAATTACCTACACCAAAATGATATCACTTCCCCCACCCCAATACAAGCTGACATTCTCAAAGTTGATGACAGCAATACTTTGGTGGTGGGAACTGAAAGGTGGCAGAAAGAATGAGAACATGGGATTTTTTTATAGCAAATCCCAGCTGGATCAGGAGTATTAGTATCCTTTTCCAGCATGCTGAATTTTACCTTTAAATTGCACTCCTTGGATCAAAAACATGCATATTCCCACAATTCACTGGCATTATGCATTCCAAAATACTTCCCTACCAGGCATGCATGATGAATGTCAGTGCTTAAATTATAAAAGATAAAATGCAAAGTTGTACTGCACAAGCTTTCCAGCATGTCTTGTATAGCCGTCTTCTCACACCATGGAGCTGCTGACAACCCTGTACTATCCAGAGTCTGGTTTAAGTTCCTGAGGGGGGGGCCCAACAGGTATGTTATTGGGGGCCTTCGAGTGTACCTTAGCAAGTATTCTTTTGGCATTATGATACACAGTTGGAAGGTTCTGCCAAGCTCAGTTATGTCCATTGTGTGATCTCTGCCAGAGTACACAGGGAATAAAATGCATAAATTAAAACAAACGTGAAATTTGAAAGAATGATTCAGTGGGGTGGGGGAGCTATGAGAAGGGAGCCCTAGTGACCGCTGGGACTGAGGGTGCCTTTGCTGCTACCAATAATGCAAGTTCCCTGTCCTGAGTGCCTATTCTCCATATACTCTCCACAACCAGCAAACATCTTTTATTTCCATTTCTCTGTGTAGGTGAAAACCAGAATGTCCCCAGATTCCATGTTGGAAGGCATTAGTATTTTTTTTTTTTGTAAAACTCTGCAAAGTGTACTTGTTCAGTGTAAATGTTTCTGCATTTATTACTTATTATTTTTATTGGTAAAGGTATTTTGTTCTTACTGTATGTGCTTGTGTAATTCCACATGTGGCAGAAAATGGATGTTTGGTCCAGTCCATTCACCTGGTAAAATGAATAAACTAAAGTTGTTGTCTCGTAAAACGTCTAATGTTGCTGTCTGTTTTAATACTGCAATGGGCTGAGCCAATCAATAATATTTGACTGATCTGACAGATTGAAAAAAAACCAAAAAAAACCCCATTAAGTAGGGACATTCAATTGGGGGGGGGGGGGCGGCACCATGATAAATTTGGAGACATTCTAACTTAAAACCAGAACGCAGTCTGAACTAATCACGTTTCTGTGGTCATAGCAACTGCCTGAAATGTTGTATCCAACAGCACAGTGCCACCGTGAGCTTGGATCCTTCTGGCACACAGGGTCTTGCAGTGCTATCTATTAGAGAAATAAAATAAAGGACAATGTATGGGCAACCATACACAATAAGCCTGTGTCAGCATTGAGAAGTTTTCATGGCAACCAGGAACCTCAAGTGTGAATCTCATGAGGTTCAGTGGTTACCATGGAAACACTGAGATGCAGACATGGGCTTTTCTGTATGGATGCCCATACATTATCTCTTATGGTGCATGGGCACTCATAGCCAGCATTTAAAATAACAATGCAATAACCCTTAAAATAACAGATCTTACTTTGAGTGGGAGCTCTTGCAGCAGGCTATAACCATTATGACTAATGCTGCAGGCCTTAGGACCCACCAGAAAAATCTTAGCTAGCAGTACCCAGCAGAGACCACCCCCTGACATTGGTTCCACCCCGACATCGGTCACGCTACATAAAAGGGCAGACCCCAGCTCTCAACGCTCACATTTGGGGAAGTTTTTGCTATCCAGCAGTTCCAGCTCAAATTTGGATTTTTCTCGGAAAGCTACAATTTTTTCTCTCTTTTTCAACTTCAGTACAGTGTATCTCATCCCCGTCAATGGTCCCCTCCTCCAGACCAAAGAGGAACAAGTGCGATTGTGGCCACCAGATACCATCGAAAGACAGCCACTCCAAGTGCATCTTCTGACTGGGTCCAGATCACAACAGTGCTACCTGCAAGACCTGTAGAGGTTTTACTAGCAGGACAAGAATTTGACATTTGAAGGCCCTAAAAGCTCATCTATTAGAACAGCAGATGGATGTCCTGCACACCTCAGGAGACAAGGGCAAACACCGGGACACGCCCCATAAGTGCTCCCGGGACAAGAACCATAGCCAGTCCCATTATCGGTCCCATTCCGGCCCCCCCCCAGGGAAAGCCTCTTCTTCCTCAGGTTTGGAGGAACACCACAAAGAAGACTCCAAGAAACTGAGCCCTCCCACCAAAAAAACGACGTTGGTCAAGGTGGGACCATCAGGAGAAAAGCTGGTGAAACCTAAGGTGGTGCCACTGTGTGTGACTCCCAAGGCCTCTATGGCGGAAGTCTCGGCCCTGCCCAAGAAGGCCTCAGCTTCACCCGATTCGGGCCAGCCACTGGGTGATGAGGACACCCCGGCACCACCTCCTGTGAAACTGGTGCCGGCTGCAATACTGATGCCGGTGAAGGTTCCTCCAGTGGAAAACACCCCCACAGAATGGGCACCCACTAAGGTTCACATGACCCCCAGGTCTTCCACCCCACAGAGCTGTTCTGGGGATTCCCCCACTCATGCCCTATCAGACCCTCCGGCTTCTCCGGGTCCCTTTCTGGGAACAGCAGCTGCTGTTTTTGACAAAGAGAAGCTGCAAGAACTCTTCTCTTTTTGGTGGAGTCAGGTAAAAAAGGAGGAGACTCCACTGAAGCCAAACAACCATGAGCATGAGGGCCTTCCCACTCCTTCTCTGAAGAAGACCCCCCGAGCGGCCGCTGCCTTGACTACCCTCGAAGTCTCATTCCCGTTCCCGGTCTGAGGACCGTCATTGGTGCCCTTCTCGATTGGGCAGCCGTCATCAGTCCCGGTCTCAGCCCAGGAGCTGATCCCACTCTCCCAGATGGGCCTGCTCCCGCTCCTGACGCCGGTCCCCAGGCTGGCGTCGGTTATTGCTCTTTCGGTGCCATAGCCGGCGTCTGTCCATGGACCGGCGTCGGTCAGGTAGCCACTGATGCTCAAGCAGGGGGGGAGTCCTAGACTCAGCTCAGGCTATTCTAGGCCCAGTAGCAGGTCATCTTCTCCTTTTTCTGCTTCCTCCTCATCCCTCTCAGGGGTTGGGGGATTCCCCGGGAGAGAAGAACCAACCCCGCTCACCTCCTGACTATCTGACCTTTATGGATGTCATGAGGCACATCTAGGCCTCCAATGAATGGGAGATGCAGGACCTGAATCTGGAACACCATCAACTGGCCCATTACCTGAGACAGAAGGAGCCCAAGCCCCTGGTGGTGCCTCCTTTAGTGGACACCTTCCAAGACCTTACCAGGATAATTTGGAAGCATCCAGCATCAGTCCTGGCTGTTCCAAAGAAGTCAGACAGGCTGTATAGAGACCCAAGGGATGAGCCTTTCCTGGCGGAACATCCTCAGGTGGACTCATTGGTCATTATGGCTGCTCACGACAAGTCTAAGCAGCCTAAGCACCTCGGCTCCCAGCCTCCTGACTCAGAATCCCGCTACTTGGACCAGGTGGGCAAGAAAGTACTACTCTGCCTCCACCTGCTCCATTAGATCCTTCAACTTCCTTATGCATATGGTCCAGTACCAGAATGCACTGTGGGAGAGAGGACAGGAGCTAGCCAATGCCTTGCCAGACTTCAGGCAAAAAACTGAGCTTCTGGACATACTGAAATCGGGCTCAGACGTAGGCATGCATGTCCTCCATGCCTCGTATGACACTGCAGTTACAGTGACCAGAGCATCAGCGTCAGGTGTCTGCCTCCAGCGCCATGCCTGGTTGAGAGTCTCAGGTTTTCACCAGGATTTGCAGTCCAGAATCCGGGACCTCCCATTCCAGGGTTCTGTCCTTTTTGGGCAAGAGATGGAGTCTCTTATCTCTCGTCTCCAGGAGTCAGGCAAATCTATATGGTCCATCAGGCAGATGTGCAGAGGGGACCAGAAACGCATGAGACGCCGGCCTTTTCGTAAGCCCTCAGGTGTTCAATCCCATGGAAACCAACAGGGCCAGAGAGGTGGCTTCAAAAGGAAAGCCGGCAACCAACAACCTGGAGGCGCTCCTTTTCAAGGCCCCAAGTCCTCCCAAGCCTCTCTGCCCACTCCCAGCTCCATCCAATGATTCCCTCCCGACCCCCTCTCCTCCAGAGGAGGTACCAGGGAGGCAGTAGGGGTTCGCTTCTCCCTTCATCTGAAGAGTTGGAGCTCCATTACAGTGGACCACTGGGTTCTGGACATTATAAGGAGGAGAAATACACTGGAGTTCACCGAAATCCCCCCAGACACTCCACCAAGGTCCTCAAGATATCCTCCTTCTCACATACCTCTTACAGAAGGAGAGATTCAGGCCCTGTTGTGAAAAAGGGCAATAAAACCAGTTCCTCTGCAGCAGCAGAGAAAGGGGTATTACTCCCACTTTTTCCTGGTTCCTAAAAAGACACAAGATCTTCGGCTCATCCTGGACCTCAGCACCTTAAACAACTATATAGAGTACCAGAGGTTCAGGATGGTGACCCTTCCAGGTCTCATTCCTCTGCTGCACCAGGGAGACTGGCTCTGCTCCCTAGACATGCAAGATGCATACATGCACATCGGGGTCTTTCCCCCTCACAAGAAGTACCTGAGATTCCACTTCCAGGGGGAGCATTATCAGTTTCAGGTTCTTCCATTTGGCCTCTCCTCCAATCCTCGAGTCTTCACCAAATGTTTGGCAGTGGTAGCTGGCTGTAAGGTGCCAGGGACATTACTTCTTCCCTTACCTCGACGACTGGCTGCTTGCGGCCCCATCAAGAATGCACCTCCTTCTGACTCTTGGAGACACCTGTACTCTGTTCCGAGAGGTGGGGATCACCCTGAACCTTTCAAAGTCTTCCCCAGAGCCCAGCCAAAGACTCATCTTCATAGGGGTGGTCCTGGATTCAGTCCAGGGCATGGCTTTTCTACCTCCAGAGAGGGGCGATCGCCTACCGGAGATAGCTGGATCGGTCCTAGTAACCCCTCAGGTCCAGGCCAGTACCTTCCTCAGACTTCTGGGGCACATGGCTGTGGCCATTCCAGTCACTCCTTTGGCCTGCCTCCACATGAGACTCCCACAATGGATGCTCAGGGTGCAGTGGGATAAATGCTCAGATGAACTAGACCACATGGTCAGAGTCGCAGAGCCAGTCAAGAGGACCCTACTTTGATGGCTGAACCCTCTCAATCTAGAGAAAGGGGTCCCTTTCCATCAGGAGCCCCTGAATCAGACCCTAACAATGGATGCATCAGATTTGGGATGGGGTGCACCTAGGGGCCCACCAAAAGCAAGGGATCTGGACCCCAGAGGAGTGCGACCTCCACATTAATGTCCTAGAGATGCGAGCGATCCTCAATGCACTGAATGCCTTCCAAGAGGACCTTGTTCCAGGCTCTCTCTTAGTTCAGATGGACAACATGGTGGTCATCTTTTACATCAACAAGCAAGGGGGGAACGCACTCCTTTCCCTATGCAGGGAGGCGATGAGAGTCTGGTACGGGGCACTGAAGCATCACATCTCTCTGTCCACAGTGCACATTTCAGGCATACAAAACAACTTGGCAGACAGCCTAAGCAGGTCTTAGTCCAAGGAGCATGAGTGGGAGTTGCTACAGTCAGTAGCTGACCAGCTCTTTGATGCATGGGGTCATCCAGAGCTGGACCTCTTTGCATCCCCATGCAACGCCAAACTGCCAACATTCTGCTCACGAGAGCTCACGCCTGGTGCTTTCTGACCAGCTGCATTGTCTCTTTGTTGGGCAGGGAGGTTTCTTTACACCTTCCCTCCCTTCCCTCTCATTCAGAGAGCACTGTTGAAGATACAGGCCGAGGGGGCTCGGATAATTCTAATCACCCCATTGTGGCCTCAGCAGATTTGGTTCCCACTACTTCAGCGGTTGTCCTCGGAACCTCCAATTCCACTGCCAGTATGCTCGTAGTTGCTGTCCCAGGGTTGGGGCATGCTGGCCCATCCAGATCTCAGGTCTTTGCACTTTCATGCTTGGCTCCTGCAGACATAGCAAAATTCAGGTACATCCTCGTCTTGGCAAGGAAGCCCTATGCTCGCTCTACTTATGCTATGAAGTGGAAGCGTTTTTGCTTATGGGCGTCGTCTCACTGTCTGGACCCCCTTACCTGCCCGGTAAACTCAGCATTACAGTATCTCCTCTCCTTATACCAACAAGGCTTGAGCTACTCTTCTATAAAGATGCACATGTGGGCCATTTCTGCATATCATGTCTTCTTTGGGAATAGAACCATTGCCCAACTAGATGTGGCCCGCACCTTCTTACGGGGTATTCTGCATATGAGACCTCCCATTAGGGATCCTATCCCTCCCTGGGACCTCCTGTTTGTGTTGGAGAAGCTCACTCTCCCCCTCTTTGAACCAGCGGCTGACTGTGAGCTGTGTTCCCTTTCCTAGAAGGTTTGTTTCTTAGTTGCTGTTACCTCAGCTCGAAGAGTTTCTGAGCTCCAGGCTCTGATGTGTAAAGAGCCTTATTTGGTTTTTCACAGGGAAAGGGTTTCCCTTAGGACAAATCCTAAGTTCCTTCCTAAAGTGGTCTCGGAGTTGACCCTCAACCAATCGGTTGACCTTCCAGTTAATTTTTCTTCTCCTTCTAATAGGGGAGAAGCTGTCCTACACACACTGGATGTTCACAGGATGCTGAGGTACTACCTCAAGTGCATGGCTACACACCGTAAATCACAACAACTGTTTGTGGCCTTTGCGCCACAACGCTAGAACACACCGGTGTCCTAACAGACTATTTCTAAGTGGTGTGTCCACTGTATTGTGTTTTGTTATGAGAAGCACAACAAACCCCTTCCGGGCCCGGTTAGGGGTCACTCCACCAGGGGAGTTTAGGCTTCCTTTGCTGCCTTAAAGAATGTCTCCATAAGAGACATCTGTGCAGCAGCCATTTGGAATTCTGTGCACACTTTTGTGAAGCGCTACAGCCTGGACATTGCATCCAGACGCCGTGCCAGTTTCGGCTTGGCAGTCCTTCAGGGACTCCTGTCCTGATTTGCTGTGTTGCCAACATTATTCCATCCTTCCTCCTCTCAGGGTTAGGCACCTCCTTGGTGTGGGACTTCTTGGGATTCAGTCCTAATGGTTATAGCCTGCTGCAACAGCTCCCACTTGAAGTAAGATAGTACAGTTATGTAAGAACTTACCATAACAGTGGATCTTCGAGAGGAGCTCTTGCAGCAGGCGCTGCTTTCCCGCCCTCCATCCCCTGGGTGAGGTGTTCAGCACATCATCATTAGGCTTCGCTTCTTTCACTCACCAGGGTCCATTCGAGGGTCTTGGTGGGGGAACGGGGGTGGAGCTGGGGTCCGCCCCCTTATGTAGCGTGACTGACGTTGGGGTGGAGCCAACATCGGGGGTGGTCCCTGCTGGGTACTGCTAGCTAAGATTTTTCCAGTGGGTCCTAAGGCCTGCGGCTTTAGCCCTAATGGTTATAGCCTGCTGCAAGAGCTCCTCCCAAAGATCTACTGTTACGGTAAGTTCTTACGTAACTGTACTTTTTACCGTACTAGGCACATTTCCAATAGGTGTCCACCTATCAAGTTAGCACAATGATGAACAGACTGGTAGCAAAACAAGAAGGAAACAAGCATTTTCCAATGCTGAATGTTTGCTTGCATACTGTTGTGCTGGGTCCTGCTTGTACACATTTTTACTATCAATTTATTCGAGATAGATCAGAGGAGATGCAATATGTCATTTGCAAGGGGGGCCCTATTTTACACAGTTTTATACTGCATCTAACCAGGACAGCAGTGGTGAAATGCAATATCTCATTATGTTGTCTTGCACATGCGCAAGCAATATCTTGCAGTAGTAGCACATTCAGAGGTGTGTCAGTGTTGGCGAATGCAAGGAACTCTTTAGTGGGTGTGTCCCTCAGCCACTAATTAGTGAGCATGCTAGCGATGACAGCAGTTTCAAAGAGAAGCACAGAGTAGAAAGAAATCTGCCTCTCCAGTGAGGTGCAGTTTCCTTATTGGAACATCAGATGACAAAGCTCCGTTACATGCCTTTCCTGGTGAAACATTCCCAAAAATATGGTGGCTTCTGCCACCCTCCACTCAATCACCAAAAAGCCGACATCGGGGATACCCAATCCCCGTGTCACCATGTCCAACCCCGCCCCGTTCAATTTGTTTGCTGACGGGGGTGTCCAGTCCCTGTTGGCATCATGTTCCTCCCCCCACCAAGCACACATTCTCTGCCGATGGAGGTACTCAGTCCCTATCGGCATCATGTTCCTCCCTCCGCCAAGAACACTTTCTCTGCCGATGGGGGTACCCAATCCCTGTCAGCATCATGTCCCTCCCCCTACCAAGCACACTTTCTCTACTGATAGGGGTACCCAATCCCTGTTGGTATCATGTGCCTCCCAAACTAGTGGCACAGTGGGAGCACACCCCAGTGTGCCAAAATAATTTTTTTGCCTGCAAGTAAAGAAAACCATCCCCCCCAAAGCCCGGTTTCTTTTGTTTTACCTGTAAAAAAAAAACAGTCCCTCAACATCCCGCTGAGTCCCCTCTCTCAACCAGCACCCACCTTCTGTGCACCCCACCTCCCTGCACCCCCTCATCCCATACTTACCTCCGGCGGGCTCATGCTGTGATTTTCTGTGGAGTGGGAACATGTCTGATCTCTTCAAAAGTCGACTGGGAACTGACTAAAATGTGGTAAGCTTTATAATGGCAGGCAATGGGAGATAGGTGGATATCTCAGCCATTTTGGGGAATTTTGGTACCAGATTTTCAACATGGGGTTCTTGGGACCCCACCTCATAAACACATGCACTGTTATCTTGTTACTCGGTCCTGAAAGGTGATTTCACAGTCACTGCATGGAATCACCTTTTGGGACTGATTAATGAAACACAGTGCCACTGTTCATGAGGTGGGGTCCCAAAAAGCTCATGTTGCAAATTTGGTGAAAAAATTCCAAAAAATGACTGCGTACGAGCATGCATTGCGCAGTTTCCATGCACATTCGTAACTTCGACAGTTTTTAATATTTTCACTCCAGATTTTCAACATTGCCATTTTTTCACACCTCATTATGAACAGTATAGCTGTCATTTTTCACATCTTGCCCAAAATGTGTTTTCGTACCTGTGGCGCACAATGGCGCGGTCACTGTGAGAAATCAACTTTCAGGACAAATTAACAATATCACAGTGCCACTGTTCATGAGGAGAGGTCCCAAAATGCCTATGTTGAAAATGTGATTAAAAATTCCCTAGAATAATTGTTACGGGCGTGCATTGCGCACATTCTACACACGCTTGTGACTTCACCAATTTGTCATATTTACACTCCAGATTTTCAGCATTGCCATTTTTTTAAACCTCCTCATGAACAGTACAGCTATCATTTTTCACATCCTGCCCAAAAAGTGTTTTTGCACCTATGGCACCAAATGGCGCAGTCGCTGTGCAAAATCACCTTTCAGCTAATGAACTGATAATGCCACTGTTCATGAGGTCGAGTCACAAAAAGCCCATGTTGAGAATTTGGAGTGAAAATACCAACAAACACCCTGGGTGTTAGGGTTTCCAACTGTAACGCCCCACCCTGTAGAGACTGACAGGCATCGATGGTGTTACTGGGGATTGCCGGCTATAATGCTCATGCTATTCCATCCCCACCCCCACCCTGCAGCCAGTGACAGTCATCCAGGTGTATCTTGGAGTCTTGGGTCCCAAAGTTCACCCCATTCTCCTATACTGCACCCATGTCAGCGTATTTCCTTATGGAATGGGGTGAACGTAAGGCCCGAAGACCCCAAGAGACACCGCATCACTTGATGTCTGCAGGGTGGGTAAGATGAGGTGAAATAGCGTGAGCGTTATGGCAGACGACCCAAAAGCACACCCCAATGCCTGTCAGTCTCGGCAGGGTGGAGGTGGGGGTGCTGTTAGTTCAATACTTCACTGCCATTCCTATTATGCACCTCTCTAACTCCTGCACTACCAATGCCAATGTGAGCAAGACAATATTCGGCATTGACAAATGCTTGTTTTTATTGTGGTCCCGTTTTTATAATGTATTTTTTGAGGAGAAGTTCATGTTAGATGCAACATCTCCTTTTCAGTGGTTGAATGAGTATTTTAAACCAATGGGAATTTGTTCTGTTTTTTTATGTATGGTCTGGGTGTTAATAGTTTGTCAGTTTCTGAATAACTATCATAAGCTTCCAAGGAAGCACTTTGTTCTTTTTTGTAACTTCTATGTTTGTCCAATAAAAGGTATCAAACCATTTGCTTCTGGATCTTTTCAGTGAAGTTCATCTGTTTCTATATAATTTTGTAATATATTTAGCCAGGATAACCCAGCTGAGATGCACGCTCTCATTTTCAGTGGGGTCCTGCTTTGACACATTTTTGTACTGTATTTGCCCAGGGACCAATCAAAGAAACAAGAAGAAGAAGAATTGATATCCTCAACCTGTGACCAATCAAAAAAGGAAGGAAGGGTAGTAATTTAACATATAATCAGCCAATGTCAGAGGCATGTCCATCCATAGCCTATAAAATCAGCACATTTTTCATAGAAACATAGACAATGATGGCAGAAAAAGACCAGTGGTCCGTCTCGTCTGCTTGTATTACCCTATCATAATCTGAGACCCTTTGTCCCTGTGGGACTCATGCCTACACCTTCCCCATTTTGTTCATTGAGTTTCCATCACCCTCTTCTTGCCGGGTAGCTACTTCACCCTTGACTCTGTCCCAGTCCTGTTTGAAACAGATAATGGCCTCTATCAGCAGACTATTCCATGGCTATACCACTCTCTCTGTGTAAAACACTTCCTCTCATCCCTCTTAAACTGCCCCCATTCCTACAAACCTTCACTCTTGGCACCTTGCCCTAGCTACTCTGTGCCTGGTGAATTGCTCCTCACAGTTCATCTTGTTAATTCCTTTCAGGAATTTGAAGGTCTCGATCATATCCCCCCCCCATGTCTGGTCTTGAGTGAGTACTTGTACAGTCCCCTTAACTGATCCTCATGGGAGCTGCTGCCCTGCTGGTACTGAATCATCTTTGTCACACTGCACTACACCGTGGTTACCCTCTCCTTGTCCTTTAGGTGGGAATTCCAGAACTGAGCACAGTATTCCATGTGTGGCCACACCAGTGACCTACACGTAGGTAGCAGTGCCTCTTACTGTCAAAGCCTCTCCCAGTGCACCCCAGCATCATGTTAGCCTTGCTGTAGGCCTTGTTACATTGTCTGGCATGTTTAAGGGAGTCACTAGTGATGCCTCCTATGCACCTTTCCTCCGTGAAACACATTGTAAATGGCACATTAGGGAGTGATGGTGTGCTTGTGATAAACAACCTGGGCTGGATTTTCAGAGGGTGACATAGGACTTGCGTCAAGCATCCCTGCGTCAAACCCTTTTGTTGGCACAGCTGCACCAACACCTTTGCTGCAAACTGCACCTGATTTTAGTAGGTTGGGCACAGTTATGACGCTTTACCTGATTTAAGGCAGCTTGTGCCAATTATTTGGTGCAAGCCCCATTAAAAGGGTACCCAAGATTGCCACAAGCTAGACCAGAAAAAGATGGCCTAACTTGTTGCAATGGGCATATGGGATTGAAAATCCTGATCGCCAGCCGGGAAAATACTGCAAGCCCCATGTGCCCTATGTTTAGCGGGCCCAGGGCTTGTGGCATTTTCAGCCTTTCAAAAGCTGGCCCCCTGCCTCTGACATTGCAGGGTCAAAAATGCACCATATATAGATACTGGCATATGTACAGTATGCACATGTATTTGTGATATTTGAGGTTGATTGTTTTTTTTTTGTCTATACCTGTTTTATGCATAGGGTATCAGTCTTACCATATCCTCTAGTTGGTGAGACTCGTGGCCATTTTTTATTACAGAATGCCTTTTAAAGAGTACTGTTGCATGAGTCCCACCAGGGCCACTTAAATTGACAGTCTGGTGTGAAAAAAAAAAAACAGCAGTCTGTGTGTCTGTAAGAAACACTGTTATCTATAGTGTTTTAACATAAGAAGACAGTGCTGTATTGAGGCTAACTTTTAGCGTGTTGCACCTGATGCTTTATTTGCCTTTGACTGTAGTGATCAATTAATAATCTGATGTGAGGTTTTGTACGGGTGTTGCTTTGCTGTAGATACCACTTCACATATGCAAGCATGCAAACCTAAGTTTTATGTGGATGTTCGGAATTCGTGTGGGTTTCCACAGTCAGTATACACAAACTGTGGTGCTATGCATCTCGGTGTGTTGTGGTATTTAAAGGGGAAATAACCATTGCAGAGGTCACTCAAATTGTGAAAGCCCATGAAAAGATCTTTCAAAAGAGGTATTGGGCTTACCTGTAGGTGCCAGGAGTCTTGAGATGAGAATATATAAATACTCTGTAATCAAAACAAAGCAGAAACCATTTCATGTAATCTTGAAACAGGAAACGATGTCACTGAGGGGCAAGCTGTATATTGTTAATTACAGATTGCCCCTCAGTGACATCACTTTATGCATCAAGATTCTATAAAATGGCTGCTGTCTTGTTTTGATTTACAGATGATTTAGATATTTATATCTCAGGATTCTTGACACTTACAAAAAAAAGCTTAGTACCTTGTAAGAGAGAACAAGTCAAAGATCCATCTGTCCCCCCCTTTGTTTTTTTTTTTCTTGTTAACCCCCCCCTTTGGGTTTCCTTAATTTAAATGCTGCAGACATTCAGAGGACTCAAGATGTACACTGTGTCCTGTTTTATGTTGTATGTTGTGTTAGTTGGGCTGCTACCCACAATCTGTATTTTTTATGTCTTTTTTTGTGTGTGACCCCCCTTTATGTACATCGTGGATCTCCTTCAAAAATCTAGCAGCGTTAAGTTATGGAAACTAAGTGTGAGGCAGAAATGTATTTAAAAATAAATAAATGCTGGCTTGTAACTTCAAGTCTTCAATTAATTAGTTTAAATCCTCGTTGGAAAGCAGGCGTTGCGACAGTGCGGAGCGTTTTTAAGAAGTCTGCTAAAATGCTCGCACTATCGCAAAGAAGGAAAAGGCTCTGGAAGCAGTCTTTAATTTAATAAATGTGTCTGTCTGCATTATAGACAGAACGGACGAAAGGAAACAAAGTACAAGTGAAGTAAAGCCTTCCTTTTTATGGGAGATGCGGAGAAGTCCAGACCGCTGCTGTTTAAACTCCCACTGAGCTCTGCCTTTGTTGTTTAGTTGGCGGTCTGTAGAAAACTGATTAAGCCCTGAAAAGTACTGGTTTGGGCACAATAATCCTATCGCTAGTGCTGCCATTTAATTAAAAATAAATTCTCCACACGGGGCACAGAAGGAGTTCCCCCTTAAAAAGCACTACTGAAAGAGGGTGTTGGTAATGCGAGTAAACATTGTTTATGTGGTTTGTGTGCCCCTGCTACTTGCTGAAAACACTCACATTACCAACACCACTAGGAAGAAATATTTTTGGCTGTGCTGAAAAGAATTAAGTAACACTTGGCTTACCTGTATAAGGCAACTTAAATTATATCAAGGTAGTTTTTTTTTGAAAGTTTCTGTGTAGCCAAAACACTGCTGTTTCAGTTGCTTCCTGCTTCATTATTCCCTATGAACCGGCCGGCCCCAGTTTCCCTATTTTTATCCCTTTCAAAGAGGAACTTCCCTTCTGTGAAAATTAAAATATTAAGACAGCTCATAAAATTTATTTTGAATATTAAAATGTTTATGGAATGTTAATTTATGTTTAAATAAAATAAAATATTTTATTTTGAGAAAGATTGAATGGCTAAAATTTTAGAAGTGGAGTAATGAAGTCACATGTCTGTAGAAACTGCTATATAAGAAGAACTACCTAGGAAGCTAGCAGTGTAAGGGAGGGTGTGAAGCTGTCAACACCCAGTCCTGAGATAGTCAGTACTACCTCAGATATGTAAACTATGGACTTTTTGGCTTGGTTTATTATTTTGTCATTTCCAGTCCGCTCTAGGTAATAAATTTTTAAGTTTATTCTGCTAATTTTTGTCCGAGCATTTTGTTTATCCCACACCATTTCACATTTGGTGTCAGAAGTGGGATGCGGGTTTGAGGAGGACCTGTTGGTGGATCTGAGGGCAGATTAAGAGTGTATGCAGTCGGACAAGGCAGGAGAGTGGACTATCCCAGCTACAAGGTCATTTATATTAGCCACAAGGTTGCCTTTATTGTCTGGGCTGGAGCCGACAGTTCGAAGGAAAGTGGCTAAGGTGACAACGGAGGGAGACGCTTTGAAAATGGAAATGGACAAGGATACAAAGGCTATTGAGAAGGGTGCACAAGCAGCTGAACCAAAGGAAGAAGAGCCACCAGAGAGTCCCCATGAGTTATTACGATGGTTGTGCTTGAGACAGACAGAACTGGAGTGAGAAAGGAGAGAGACCGAGTTGAAAAGAGAGAGTCGGGCAGAGAATGCTGCTAGATGGACTGACACCCACAGGCTATTCAGGTACTCGGTTCCACAAGATCTCCTTCAACACCCTGGTGGGCAAAAAGACGTAAGGTTAGTCAAAATAACCGAGTCAGATGATATAGAAGCCTATCTTTTAACATTTGAGAGAGTGGCCATTGCTTGTGCCTGGCCTAGAGATCAGTGGGTGGTCAGGCTGGCTCCATATTTAACTGGGAAGGCACAATTAGCCTACAGTCATACAGACCTTGCACATAAATGACTATGATTATGTTAAACATGCTATTTAAAAGATATGACATAAGTCCTGAAACCTATAGACAGCGTTTTAGAAGCATATAAATTCCATACGACAGATACACCTCAAGATCTGTATACACATCTGAAAGATTTATGTCATAAATGGTTACAACCTAGCACAAGAACAGTGGTACAGATTGTAGAGAGCATTATTTTGGAACAATTCATCCGGGTCTTACCCCAAGATGTGCAGTCATGGGTTAAGGAACATCGCCCTGAAACCTCAGAGACCGCCATAAGGATAGCGGAAGATTACCTGACTGCCAGACCACAATGCCCTAAAACTTTTATGAACTCTAGAAGCCAGACTACGACAATAAAACCTAGTAGCGATGTGAGATCATTTAGTCCTCCTATGTCACAACCTAGTGGTAACATTGGGAATAAGAACTACAATAGACCAAGTAAAGGTTTCAATCATGATATAATATGTCATGAATGTAAAACCAAAGAGCCATATTCTCAGTTCTGTCCAAGAAAAAAGTTGAAACAATTCATCTAGCCCTTGCTAATTGGGGCCATTATGTTACCACTGTAAAGATTGGAGGAAGGACAGTTTCTGGCCTAGTAGACTCTGGCAGTAAACAGACACTGATTCATGCTTAGTTGGTGGATAAGCCAAAACTAGGGAAACAACCACCCAGTGAAATCGTCCATGGAGATATTCACTGGTACCCTTTGACAGAAATTGACATACAAATAAATGGGATTATGCATAAAATGAAAGTGGGCATAGTACCTTCTTTACCTGTACCAGTTATAATTGGACATGATTACCCTTTCTTTGACTCTTTGTTAGCTATGAATATTGGGGCAGCTGCTATACAGGAGAAAAAAATGCAAGAGATGGAACTGGGACATATATTTCCTTTTGAGGAGGAGGTATTTGGAACCATTGGCAAAAGTAGAAAAAGCAAATCACAAAAACAGAAGGATAAAAAGGCTTGGAACCAAAAAGACACTGAACTAGAGACATTAACAGAAAACTTCATGTTACCTAATAGAGAGTTTATAAGTGTACAGAAAGCTGATAAAACACTAATCCCTTTTTTTCACAGGTAATGTCAACCATACCTGCTGAGTCTCAGCAACCATATTTTATTATTAAGGATGACTTATTGTACAGGGTAGGTATAAATTCCCATACAGGGGAGGTAGTAGAACAACTGATGGTCCCTGTCCCTTTCCGAGAAAGATTACTATCCCTTTCTCATGACCCTTCTATGGCAGGTCATCTGGGTAAGGACCGAACATTACAACGTTTGCTATACCGGTTTTATTGGCCAGGAATACATGAACAGGTGGCTCAATACTGTAGAAGTTGTCCTGAGTGTCAACAGGTTGCAGCAGTAGGCCGAAAGGACAAAGTACCCCTGTTACCAATGCTCTTGGTTAGCAATGTATTTGAAAGGGTTGCAATGGATATTATAGGCCCATTGCCGAGAAGTACAAAAGGGAATCACTTCATATTAGTGGTGGTAGATTATGCTACAAAATATCCTGAAGTGATACCCCTTGTACTACCACAACCGGATAGCAGAGGAATTAGTAAAAATTTTCAGCCGTATGGGGATTCCAAAAACCATTTTAACTGATAGAGGCACTAATTTTGTTCAGAGTTGTTACAAAAATTGTACCAAGCTTTAGGCATTAAAGCGGTTTTCACCCTCCTATCATCCACAAACAGATGGGTTAGTTGAGAGATTTAGCAAACTCTAAAAGAATGCTCAGAAATACGTGACAGAGGAAGGTAATAAATGGGACATTTATCTACCCTATTTGATGTTTGCATATAGGGAGGTGCCACAAGCCTCGAGGGTTCTCTCCATTCGAGTTACTGTATGGACATAACCCAAGAGGCCCATTGGACATTATTAAAGAAGAATGGGAAGACAGGAAGGAAACATAAGATAGAACCTTTAAATATTGGCAACAACTGAGACGAGGTTAATAACCTATGTAAAGAAAGTACATCAAAATAATTTACAACAACAAACTAAACAAAAGAATACTATGACAAAGGAACCAAAGCCCAAAGAATTCACTGCAGGTGATAAGGTTCTACTTTATTACCCTCCTCTGAGAATAAGTTACTTATGAAATGGCAAGGGCCATATCAGATAGTGGAACGTAAGGGCCCAGTAACTTATTTGGTGGCCTGTCCTGAAAGGAAGAATAAATATAAAGTATATCATGTCAACTTGCTAAAACCCTGGGTGGACCGAACTTCTCCTCCTGTAACTATGTCAGCCCTGAAGCATCTGAATTTGAATCTGAATTAGACATAGCTTATAAAAGGTTAGAAGGTTAAGTAACCTCTCAGAGGTACAAATTAACCCACATTTAACTACCCAACAAACATATACATTACAAAGTATGTTAGAGCCTTATAGAACACTATTTACAAGTTTACCGGAAAAGTTACATGCAGTACATCATATTGTGGTATCTGAAGACACCCCTATTAGGCAAAAAGCATACAGAATCCCAGAGAGACTAAGGGAAGAAGTAGTACAAGAGATCAAAAATATGCAGGACCTAGGGATTATAGAACCATCACATAGTGAATGGACTTTTCCTATGGTGATAGTGGAAAAAAAAGAAGGTGGAATCAGGCTTTGTTTAGATTTTCAACGTCTAAATGCCATATCCAAATTTGATTGCTACCCAATGCCCCGGATTGATGACATCATAGATCGCCTGGGGGCAGCCCGTTATATCAGCACCTTAGACTTAACGAAGGGATACTGGCAGATTCCACTAGATCCAAAGGATAAAGAAAAAACAGCCTTCAGTACACCGATTGGCCTATACCACTTCACAGTAATGCCATTTGGCCTGCATGGGGCTCCCGCTACATTCCAACGGGTAATGGATAATATTCTGCAACCTCATACAAAAGTATAGTGCGGCCTACCTGGATGATGTTGTGGTTTTAGTCCCTCATGGGAAGAACATCTACAGCATCTCCAGGCTATATTATGTACCCTGTCAAAGCCGGGTTGACACTAAATCCCCTAAATGTTCATTGGCAATGCAGGAAACCAGGTATTTAGGTTTCCAAATTGGTAATGGGCTAGTAAAACCAGAAATCACAAAGATAGAAGCAGTAGCCAATGCCCCAGCCAAGAACAAAACAGATGTAAGGTCCTTTTAGGACTAGTTGGCTACTACAGACGATTCATTCCTGATTGTTCCACAATAGCAGGACCTCTAACTGACCTCTTAAAGAAATGTAAGCCAGACAAGGTAAACTGGACACCTGAATGTGAAGAAGCATTCAGCAAACTAAAGGCTCGGTATGTTCTTCGCCAGTCTACACTCTCCTGACTTTAACTGCCATTTATAGTACAAACAGACACATCCAATTGTGGTATAGGGCCGGTACTTACTCAATTAATACAGGGAGAAGAGCATCCAGTCATATTTATAAGCCGGAAGTTACATGAGAGAGAAAAACATTATTCAGTTATTGAAAAGGAGTGTCTGGCAATCAAATGGTCAATAGAAGCTTTACGCTTTTATTTATGGGGTAGGGAATTTGAGTTATGGGTAGACCACAACCCGTTATGTTGGCTTCATGTGATGAAAGATAAAAACCCTCGTATAATGCGATGGTACTTAGCAATGCAACCCTACAGGTTTACGATAAAATATAGAAAAGGTTCAGAGCATAAGAATGCCGACTTTCTATCTAGATATGGAGCAGAAACTGTACCTACCTATCTTCAGGCCTCGGGGTAAAAGAAAGGTAGTGATTATTAAAAGAAATAAGTATATTGAAAGTATCTATAATAGATAGTGTATTTTTTTATTGGTAGTTTTTTTTTTTTTTTTTTTAGGGACCCCAAGGTGGATCCTTGGTGAGGGTGGGCTATGGCTCCATCTCTTGAGTAGAGATCTGAAGATAGGTATAGTAGTAGCTCTTGTAAACCAAACGTAATTTGTTTGGTTTTGGGTGGGGAGGAATGTAAGAGAGAGCAAGTCAAAGATCCATCTGTCCCCCCCCTTTGGGTTTTTTTTCTTGTTAACCCCCCCCTTTGGGTTTCCTTAATTTAAATGCTGCAGACATTCAGAGGGACTCCAAGATGTACACTGTGTCCTGTTTTATGTTGTATAGTTTGTTGTTGGGCTGGCCACCCACAATCTGTATTTTTATGTCTTTGTTGTGTTGACCCCCTTTGTGTACATCGTGGATCTCCTTCAAAAATCTAGCAGCGTTAAGTTATGGAAACTAAGTGTGAGCAGAAATGTATTTAAAAATAAATAAATGCTGGCTTGTAACTTCAAGTCTTCAATTAATTAGTTTAAATCCTCGTTGGAAAGCAGGCGTTGCGACAGTGCGGAGCATTTTTAAGAAGTCTGCTCAAACGCTCGCACTATCGCAAAGAAGGAAAAGGCTCTGGAAGCAGCCTTTAATTTAATAAATGTGGCCGTCTGCATTATAGACAGAACGGACGAAAGGAAACAAAGTACAAGTGAAGTAAAGCCTTCCTTTTTATGGGAGATGCAGAGAAGTCCAGACCGCTGCTGTTTAAACTCCCACTGAGCTCTGCCTTTGTTGTTTAGTTGGCGGTCTGTAGAAAACTGATTAAGCCGCCTGAAAAGTACTGGTTTGGGCACAATAATCCTATCGCTAGTGCTGCCATTTAATTAAAAATAAATTCTCCACACGGGGCACAGAAGGAGTTCCCCCTTAAAAAGCACTACTGAAAGAAGGTGTTGGTAATGCAAGTAAACTTTGTTTATGTGGTTTGTGTGCCCCTGCTACTTGTTGAAAACACTCACATTACCAACACCACTAGGAAGAAATATTTTTGGCTGTGCTGAAAAGAATTAAGTAACACTTGGCTTACCTGTATAAGGCAACTTAAATTATATCAAGGTAGTTTTTTTTTTAAGGTTTCTGTGTAGCCAAAACGCTGCTGTTTCAGTTGCTTCCTGCTTCATTATTCCCTATGAACCGGCCTGCCCCAGTTTCCCTATTTTTATCCCTTTCAAAGAGGAACTTCCCTTCTGTGAAAATTAAAATATTAAGACAGCTCATAAAATTCATTTTGAATATTAAAATGTTTATGGAATGTTCATTTATGTTTAAATAAAATAAAATATTTTATTTTGAGAAAGATTGAATGGCTAAAATTTTAGAAGTGGAGTAATGAGGTCACATGTCTGTAGAAACTGCTATATGAGAAGAACTACCTAGGAAGCTAGCAGTGTAAGGGAGGGTGTGAAGCTGTCAACACCCAGTCCTGAGATAGTCAGTACTACCTCTGATATGTAAACTATGGACTTTTTGGCTTGGTTTATTATTTTGTCGTTTCCAGTCCGCTCTAGGTAATACATTTTTAAGTTTATTCTGCTAATTTTTGTCCGAGCATTTTGTTTATCCCACACCATTTCACATACCTGATCTGAAATATCTTTTCATGGGCTTTCACAGTTTGAGCGATCCCTGCAATGTTTATTTCTCCTTTAGCAGGCAGCATCCAATCAGCCATTTCCATGAGCTAAAGTTTGGCAGGTCTGAAATTGCCATTTTGGCAATCATTGCATCTGTGAGAGATACTACTTCAGAGCTCGCCTAAGCTCTAAAGATGAGAGATGCAGTCCCCCTTTAATCATTAAGCATTATATGATTTGTCTATGTGTGTAATCATATGTTAACGCTGTGGTATGCAGTTTTGTGTAATGTATGTACTGCTTTAATGTAGGTGACACATCCCATATCATAACAGTCATTATTCGATCTTTTCTTTTAAAGTTGTGGTTTCGCTGTACCTTGAGGTGCCGGTTTAAGACAACACATCTTTTGACTATCTGCTTTCCTTTCTTCGGTGTTTGATGTGCAGCATCACACAGATAAATACATTGGTGGGATGCTTTGAGGGGAGACGTGTCGCGGCACTTGCGTGCTGCAATTCACCAGCACATCAATGGTGACTTGAAATGATGATGCCGTCATGCAATCCCAACTGACTGGCAGCTTAATAACCAGTCAGATGTTTCTATACAAGAGAGGCATTGTTTCATTCATGCTATTAGTTAGTGTTGAAAAACAAGCAACTCAGTATCAGGACAGTCATATATCCTGTCCATAAAGCGATATTATTTTATATTTGTTAGTTGTTAAATCTGCTGGAGGAAGGTGGGCAGGTGGCGGGGGGCACTACTGGTTGTGTTTGCTTTGAGAATTGACTACTAAGCTGGGCGAGTTTTGACTTGTATACAGATAATGGGGTATTTGTTAGGCTAGTGTTTTGATGAGGGGTGGTGGGGGGTTACATTTCTCTTCACATAATGCCACATGTCTTTTTGATAAATGAATCTTATCTTCCGTTGTTTACAGATTGTTTCCCATTTAAGATAACGTATATGAGACTTTAAAGTGCACACAACAGTTTGTTACAATGTATCTGCAGCAGATGCACTCTCATCCCTTTTTTTTTTATATATTTTTTTCCATTCCAGCCCCGACATCCTCACATCAAGAACCTCGGCTGATCACACCCTATACCACAGTCTGACATCCAGCAAATCAAACTGTGTAATTAATCATTGTCTCTGTCTGTGATGGCAGCTGTGTCTCCTCTACATATAACTATTAATGAATACACTAACATGAATGATTCTGTGACTTAGAAACAATCAGATTAGACTATACGTTACCAGTGAATAGCTCTATCATCATGGTTAACAAATACAAAAAAAAGTTACACTTTGATCCATACTGCATGATTTATGAGCAGTGTATGAATGACAACACACAATAAGTTAGACTCGCTCACCGCCGGTTCATAACAGTGTTTCTAGGGGGCGTGGATAGGATGCATTATGCACTGTCTGGCAGTCTTCCTTTCCCTTTAAGTTCAGCTGGAATATCTTCAAGCTAAGCTTCTCCCACCCACCCAGGTGATATCCTCCTCAGCTCTGCCCTGTGACATCCGATCTTTCTTTCTACTGGAAGAGTCAGGTCTCCTCCTTCGCAGCTTCATGCTCTGTGTAGGCCTATGCTCACAAGTGCGCCATTAGCATTTCATCTTCTTATATTGGTAGTCTGTTTCTTGGTTTCTGTTCCACTAGACATGCCATTGCCTTGGTGGCTGCTACCAGGAACATCTCCATGCAGGAGAGCTTCAGGGCTGCTACCTGGAAGTCACCGCACATCTTCATTTCCCATTACCACATTGATCTTGTGTGATGCCGGGATGCTGGTTTTGGGACCTCAGTTCTCCAATCCCTGTTAATCAAATAGGGGTGTGCACCTTGCCCCCTCCTCCAGGAGAACTGCTAGGAGTCTGCCAGAGTGCAGATAGTGCACCACATCCACGCCTTTAGAAATGAGGGTTAATCACCTGCAACTGTAGTTCCAGGAGTGGTACATGGTGCACATCCACACAAGCCACCCGACCTCCCCGGAAAGTGTCACAGAGATCCCTGCTTCCAGCAGGTGAGATCTGATGTCATGGGGTGGAGCCAAGGAGTGTACCACCTGGCTGGGAGGGAGGAGCTTAGCCTGAAGACATTTCCACTGAACTTAAAGGGAAAGGAAGACTGTCAGAATGTGGATGTGCACCATATACCACTCCTAGAACTACTATTACAGGTTAGTAACCCTCATTTCTCACGCATAGCACACTCATATAAACTACCAATGAGCATGCAGAATGCACAGTAAAAAGATGTCTGAGTACTGACACTGTCCCATGGACATGTAACGAAGCCCTACGAGAGTCAGGCTAACAGTAAACCACTTGGTTTTCAAAAAAAGAAAAAAATAAATTACTAGTAATTGTGATGAAATATGGCAGAGTGAGCACTTCTACACTAAATCAGATGATGAAATTGATCGTATGTAATGCATCCTGCAACTGAATTTGAATATTCTGAGTAACAATGACAGCATCCCTTAAGCAGTTTACACAGCTCTTCTTTGATGACAGCAGGTCTTCATAATTGATGTATTAGACCATTTAACCCTTCAAGTTATTAAACTGGTATGTTGTCTTAGCTGGTAATCTGCAATATAGAACTTACAAAGAAGTGGTCAAAAAAGCCACCCCAATAGACTGTCATACTTAACCCACACCAAAACCTTTACATTTTTAAACTTTCTACTCAGTGCTCAGTAATTTTACAAATAAAGTGTACTTATGTGCTCATTATACAACAGACGTGTGTGTGTGTGTGTGTGTTGTAGCCATTTATTACTAGAAAGCTTGTATATCAACATTGTCCTTACACATATGTTGTAACATGTAACATGCATAATGATTGCACATTTAATACAGCCATGCATGATGTCAAAAACAAAATCGTTTCAGCAGTGAGAACAAACTGAAATCTCTAATACTAATGTTTCTCTGCATTTTAATTTCTTCCCAAGGCAAGACGTTGATTGTGACTTTTGCAACAGCTCATGTTCCCTTGCCAGGCCCACCCTGATAAATCATGGAGAAGTATATGTTGTCATTGCCATAGATTTGTGCTTGCTCTGTACTCAGGTGTCCACATTACGGATACGACTTTCACAACAGAAGAGGAAGGGGATGTTCAACATCATTTCTGGATGCCGTCTTTAGTGTTGATCCACACCAGTTACAAAACTAGCAACAATAACAATCCTACAAATAGATCACTGGCCACTGGAGTATTGCAGTAGAGATTATAAGGATGAAGGAATACATCTGTTGCTTTTAAAGTTCATGGTGAAGAATTTTCTCAGATAACGTGAACTGTTACTAGCATAGGCTTGCCTGTCATAATAATGAACAGACGTGATAAGTGGATGGGTGGATGGACAGATGGATGGGGGATAGATGGATTAGACATGAAAGGCAGAGCTGTGGACCTGTACAGTGTAGGATAAAGCCTATTTGTGACCTATCTGTTCCAAACTGGAAACGATGCCATTTTTCTCCATTTATCTAGAATGGAATGTCTCTCAAGGGTCTACATGATGCTGCAGTGGACAAAAAGCCAGAGCCATTTTCAGAAAAGCAGATTAGTGGCAAGAACATATTAACACATAATCTATGCACCTTGTGTAAATACACACCAAAAAAAGTACACTGATATATGGACACCTGTTTCCCATTATCATTGTTAATGCAGTTCATTGATCATAGCATTCTGTACACATCTGTTGCACTGTTTTGACTTTTTCCTTGGAAATGTGGATGAAGTATGGTATGTCAAAATTGTTCAACAGTGCTGCATTGTATTGATAAAACTCCTCCAAACCTCTGGAGTGCCCTTTTTCATGGTAGGCATTTGATAGGTGCCCTTTCTTTTTCTTTTTTTTTTTTTTGATTTTGTATTTTTGCACCTTACTACCCCTTCCCTCCACTCTTTCAGACTTCCCCATGTACACACACCTCGTCATCAGAGTCTGCCCCTAGAGTACCAGGTCTCACTGCCCTTGACCCTTGATGCCCGGTTAACCTCCAAGTGGGGTGTGGAGGAACTCCACCTTAAACCTCTCCAACAACTGTTCTGCAGTGGACCCTGCACAATGGAGTCTGCCAGATGAACCGTGAGTGTGTAGTGAGGAGTTGTCACCTAGGGGCGACAGGGGGTTATTTTTCCTTTGTTCAGTCCCAGATGTCAGCATGCAATGAGGGCCTGGGAGCAAGGGGACACACTGAGACGTGCCTCCTGCTCTGCCCCTCTGCCAATGTCTGCCCGTCCCCTTCTACTGCTATCTCCCCATACCACACCTTCAACCCGAGCACCCCCAGGTGGCAGTATCACAGCGGGAGCTTGCAGATGGCCCCTCCCCCCAGAGAAGGAGAGCAGTCATCAGGTGCTCCATCACTCTCCTCCCAGGCCAACCCCCGGCAATCTGTACCTGTTCCAGAATTCGAGTCGCCGGCGTGGTACGAGGCAAAGTGTCCAGCGCCTCAGCCCTCAGCACCACTGTTCCAGCATAGGTGCCCTTTCTAAGTTAAATGTTTTGACCTTTCCTGAACTTTGACTTTTGTTATTTAATAATATGTGTATAGCTTGATTGGCCCATCCTAAAATACGTGTGTGGTTATTGTGCAGGAACTGTTTATCTAACAGAATCAATGAGGGGGTCCTACCCCACCTGAGTCATATGAATGAATCTAGATATTCACTCTGGACTGTATAGGGTGTGTTATATTGGAGAAATTGGGCTATTTCCCCTACAAGGACAGTCATTGGATAGTTTGATACCTTTTATTGGACCAGGCACCAAATTATTGTGTACTTTACCATCTTTGTACAAGACATATGTTGGTCCATTAAAAGGTATCAAACTATCCAGTGACTCCTGTTTTCTTAAGACCAACTAGGCTATAAACCCTGTTCTCTGCACAGGTAGAACTTATCTGTAACTGATGACAGCAGTAATCTGCTTTGTAGATTATAGTACAATCTTGAGTCTGAGAACTTCCACATATAGGGAAGCATCTCCTGTAATTCTGTTATTAGAAATGCAGTTTAATAAACACAATGTATTTGGACTGCAATCAGTATTGTACTGCATACATTGTGATGCTGGAAAGCTAAATCAAATTTGAAATGCTGTGTATTACCCTTACCCCCCCCAACACACACACACACACACACTGGCAAGACTGGTGAACACATACTGCCTTCAATAACTCTAGAACTCTTATTTTTACTGCTGTACAAAAAAAAATAGATACTCCTCTGGTGTATATTATTGAAGTATTTCCCAGTGCAATATGCTTAACTAAATGTAAAGGTCATTAGCAACATAACAGACAGTGGCCATGTGTGGATTGGGAGACCACAATATGTAGTTAAGAGCGTGACCACACAGTAATATTTTTTGTTCACAATTTCTGTCTCTCTTTCAGGCTTTTGTTAAAACACATATTATGTTCTCTGATGGTCTAGCGGTCTAATGAATTTTGTCTTTCCACAGACTGGAAGGTATCTTTGAGTCTTTGTTCCGAAACAGAAATACCTTAATTCAAATCTTAATAATTCTCCGTAACTTCTGTGGTTAACAGTAAAAAAGGTTGTATTATACATGAACAACTACTGAGCTTTCACAGTTATTAGTAACTATGTCAGTGTGCCTTTTCTATCTGTTGGGTATCATGAACGTCAAATTTGCCATACTGTGGCCATAAGAAACCAGTATTTCTTGTAAAAGCGGTATATAATAGTCTCTGGGTAATGGTATATAATATTAGTCCCTGGGTAATATATTAAGATGGTCCCTTAGATATCCATTTTGCAGTTCTCTGAATACTGAAATATAAAATTGTACAAACAGGAAATATTCTTTACTGGCTTATTTTAAAACTGAAATAATGACTAAAATGTGACTCTGGTCCTTTAAATTACCATCAGACTGTATATCATCAGTCTAATTCATTTTATGAGATACACAGCTATCCCATTAAAAAATCTGGACACATTACTACAACAAATTTTGGCCTAAACAACTCACGGTATAGCTACAATCCATGGCTTATGATATGGCCTATTCACCCAATTCAGTAGACCCCACACTCCAAATTTGGGGGACTAGAGGTTTAAACTATATGCATCAATTTTATACAGAGTGGGGATTTAACCCCTTTCTAGATCTACAGAGGAAGTTTGACCTCCCCAGGACTGATAATTTCAGCTATTTACAAATTAAATCATATGTCATGGGACTGGGTCCCGCCTATATACATTTATCAGATATAAATTCTCTCATATAAAATCTGTTGAAAGATCATCAACAGGGTATAACAGGGTACAATGTGATCTCACTTACTTGTAAAAATATATACAAGGGCCTGATAGGTCTTATTCCTAACTTCTCAGTGTCCGTTCTGAGAAGGTGGAATGTGGAACTCCACTTATATCATACTTATGCCTCCAGTAATTATAGGCTCACCTCTTCACCACAATGGAGAGATTTCTCCAGGAGATCTCGTGTGAGGTATTTCAGAAAGCCAGAAGTACAGGCCACTTACATGGGTCCTCAAATGGGGAGATACTGGAAAAGGCAGGGCTAAACACTCACATATATTCTGGGCATGGCCAGTACTAGCTGAGTATTGGCAAGATATCCAAAATACCCTAAATTATAAACTGAGGATCATAAATAGAAGAATCTGATTGGCTGAGAGCTCTTTGAAGCCGTGATGTTATCAGGCTACATCATCATGTCTTCAAAAAAGCTCCAGCGCCACCAGCTTCCTTGCTCTCTACTGTCAGAGAACTATTACTTCAAAATGTACTCGTACGCCACCCAAAATCTCATTCATTAAACATTTTAAAACCTGTTTCTTTTGTTTGTTTTTTTTATTTATGAAACTTCAAACCCAGTTCATAATAGCAATAAGTCACTCCAGGGTGTAGCATATCATGGGATATCATCACTTCTCAGGTGGTTGGATGCACTCAGCCTGTGGCCTTATGCCCAACCACCCAAGGCGTGATGATATATCCCATGATCCACCACACCCTGTTGTGCCTTATTGCTTAATTACATTTTTACAGACCAAGGACTCCTTACTCCCTCTGTAATCCTGCTTTCAATCCTCCAGAAGGCATACTGTAAGTGGTTGAATATATAGAGGATAATGCCTGATGTACAGGTGATAACCATGGTGTAATCACCTCGAGTGGTTGCTAGGACATCAGTAAACCTTGAGAGCACAGCTCGAGAGGTTTACCTTTGCCCTAGCAAGCACGAGAGGTGATTGCACAATGGTTATCACCTGTACATCAGGCATTGTCATTTATAGTGTATGGGACTCGAGATGAGAAGTTACCCCCCGAACACAAGTAATTTTGCCTTACCTTATTAATGAATCTGCACTATGGCCATATGATCATGTAGGAAAACAATTCATTAAGATACAGAGACTGAACGACAACGGGCTGAAATAGCACCAGAGTTAAAATGTCTATCAGACATGGCGATCGCTAGACTCAGTAACAGTAAACTGTGACAATTGGAATGTTATTTGAATTCTGTACTGAGACTAACAATCACGTTCTGGGTGCGTAGAATACTGAATAACACTGGCATTCAATTTTGTAAACCCACTGCCATAGCATAGATGACAGGGGTTTATAAGGTTCTGACATCATGACAGTGGGATTACAAGTTGTAAACAGTTTATTTTCAGTGGGTAATAATGGATACCCATACATTATTAAAATCATTATTAATACTAATCCTAGCAGCCAAAAAGGTTATTGTAAGACTGTGGCTGCATATAACCCCCAACCCCCGCAACCAAAACTAAATGGATAGCTCTGGTACATAACATGTACAAAATGGAAACTTTGACGACCTCTACTCAGGGCAAAAAGGACATAATGGAGGAATTCTGGCATAAATGGGTACTTTTCTAGTTGGAGACAGACTCAGAATTTGTACCACAGCTATGTGGGTAAGACTTGAAATGTGGGCCCTCGAGCCTTTATGTAATTCAGAATATAGTCTCCCTGGAGGTGATGCAATAGACAGGAGAATTTTTTCTATGTGAGATGTCTGTGAGAGAAATATTTGCTACTGTAGCCCAATGAGGACCTACTTAATGTATTATCATCTAAGTCTATTGTGTACTGTTTTCTGTTTGTAGCATATCCTCTGTACTAACACAAAAAGTTTCTTTAATAAAACATTGAATTTGAAAAAAGACTGCATATCATCGGTTTATTTTTGTTTTTATGACATATTGAAGGCAAAAGTCATGCTTTAAAGCACAATGTAATCATAATCACGTGGTCTGTCGGGGCCAACAAACAGTAAGGATTAATAATAAATTAGCAAAACTGCAAGGCTATTTTACAGCTCGAGCTCTATGCATATCTTAACCAGAGTGTTAATTAAAAAAAATGTACAATTAAAACCCTGTCTAAACTGCTCGCATCCTTTCGTTACACTGAGTTTTAACTCAAAACAGTACATGTTTACTTATTAAAGGATGTAGACACCACTTTTCTATTGCCTGGTTTAATTACACTAATTAAACATATAATTTAATTTGGCAGGATATGAATATGGGCTGTTCAAAGTTACTTGAGGTTCTGGTTTATTAGTTCTGACCTAGGATGTTATACTGGTGTATCGTCGACCATTTCATCTGATCAGGGTTGATGAGTTCTTCTATCCAATGAATATTTAATATTTACAATTATGCTCTTTTGGTTGCACTGTAAGTGTCAGTTAACTACAGTGTAACTACATTGTAACTGCATTGCAATTGCCTTGTAGTTGCATGCAATAAACGTGTAACTACAGTGTAACTACCCAGTTGCACGTAATTAATGATTAGTTAAATTGAAACAGACACTTAAAGTATAATCGCATTTTCCTCCAACGAAGTGTGCTTCGCGCGTAAATCCATTTCATCAATATTTATTGTCAAAATATTGGTTGTACTTTTTTTTTGTTACACATTAAGGCAAATACTATGGCATTTCCGTGACTGAACTTGCTTTTTTCTATGTTCCCAGTAACACAACTTGAAAATCAGCTCCGAAAACAAACATTTATTGTTGTAAATAGTTCTCCACTTACTCTGTATCAACCCATATGACGTGAATCCTGGTCAACACCCTGGAGAAAGTGACAGAAGATGCTCTCATATAGCACCTGGATTACGATAAGTAAAATGGAGTTGTGCCTAAAAATGAACTAAAACTCAAACCAAGTGTGATCAATACCAGGGCAAATATTGATTGTGACTGTTTGCTGTGAAACAATACATGTGACAAAGGATGATACACATTTGACATCGATTGTTAATGTGTTTATTGGCAGTGGAAGCACTGGGGAGGTGGACAGGTTTTTCTGTCGCAGTAGGTGGGCTTTGTGAATGGGGGGGGAGCGAGACACTGCAAATGGCTAATGCCCATTTCAGACAAATCGCTAACATCCCTGAGGGCAATAATCCTCTCTGCTGGCTCACTTATTGTACATTTTGCAATGAAAGCAAGACAGTCCGTTGGCTCATATATTGCAAATGAACAGGGTCTGTACGGGGAAGTAAGGCAAGATCTATGGTTTTAACATGCATTAGCTAGAAGAAAGGAGGGAAAGGAGGGGCGATAGAAATCTACAAATACAGGCAGGGACTTAACATGGTGGTCACCTCAGGGGTATTTAAAGGAGGCAGGAAATGGCAGCAATTAGTAATGTTCCTAGTAAGAGAAATGAAAGACTTGCCTCTAACTGAGCCCTATTTAACTGTACCTTAATAACCACCGATGTGAAAAACTATGTTTTTAAATGTTTTCTTTTTATGGACAACATTCTGCAAAGTTCTCTTCATGGAACCAGCAATTTGGAGTTTTTGTAGGTCATAGTTTGTGTACAGAATGCTAAACATGAGCTATTGTCCTATCAGAACCATGCGGGAGTTCTATGCACATACCATGACATAGTTAAAACTCTAGCTCACTGGTTCCATGAAGAGAACTGTTACAGAATGCTGTCTATAAAAACAAAACAATGCAAAATACAGGTTTACATCTCTAGAGATGCAGAGAAACGTAATTTCAACAGCAAAATTCAAGCAAAATCGTGAATTTTGCCACACAAAATATTTTGCGAAACTCTCGCATTTCGCAAACTATTTTGAAAGTGTGAAATGCAGAATTTTGCCCCTGCAAAATGTGGCATTTCTCTGGCAAAATGCAGAATTTCACCCACAAATGGCAAAATTTCACCCATGAGTGGTGAAATTCCATAATTCATGGACAAAATTCTGCATTCTGATAGTGAAATTCTGCATTTCACCAGTGGAATTTCACATTTCACACCTGCAAAATATTTTGCAAAATGTACGAATTTCACTAAATATTTCACAGAACAAAATCTGCAAATTTCTCTTATCTCTGTTCATATCACTTTTCATTAAAGTACAGTACCATATGGATCGTTTAGGTTTAAGGATATCATTTCCATAAATGGGAACATTATAAACAGCTACCAGTTAGAAATAATTTCCTGTCCTCTCTAAAGAGGACAGGAAATCAGTTCTAAATGGCAGCTGTTTGTAAAGTTATTATTTCCAGAAATTATATTAATTCTCCTTAATTATCCCCATTTAACAGTATCTGAATAAAATCTGATATAAAAAACTGTATTTTGCATAATTTTGTTTTTATGGGCAGCATTCTTTTTTTTTAAACTCAGCTTTATTTGAACAACTGACAATACATAAAGTATAACAGCCATTCAGAGCATACAATTAACCCTGTAAATTAACTAACTTTTGTTGCATATTTCAACCTGATCCAGCCAATACAATCAATACAAAAATCGAGGCGCTCCTGTCCAGTAATCTGATTTACCCGTGTCTTCCCCTCCTGAGATGATAATTAGAAACCTTTATACTCAATGCATCATGGGCACTATGCACGAAAAAAAAAAATAAGCCTACATACCGCGTATGTTCTGCACATAGGCACCATGCATCCATTGCGCCCCCTGCGTGGAATGCTCAAACGAGACATGCACCCGTACGCACCCAATTCCTCGACCAGCCATGGAACTCTGCATGGGGCTGGACCGGGGGTGCGGAGGCACTCTTAGACTCCACACCATTCACAATGGTGCAGAGGTTGCTCAGGTGTAATCTATGCTGGGAAACACCCAGCCATAAGGGATATGCACCCCCCCAGGATGCCACTGCCAGTTATGGTGGAGACATTGAGGCACAGCAGACCCCCCCCAACATGCCATCCCAGTCCTTGGGGACCACATGGGGAGCTGGGGGCAGCTGATGGGGCACCCGCCTGCCCCTGTGCTGCCAGTACACAGTGCATAACCTGCCATATTTGGTGCCATATGGGTGCAAGGGATCCAGTGGTGGACCAGGTCCGGGCATTACATTAGATGCACGCCTGTGTCTGTGGAACAGCTCCCCATGCACCTGCATGCCGGGGGGGGGCCATGGATGGGAGCCACTCAGTGTCTGGTGTCTGTGAATATGGCCACCACGCATCCATCTCCACCCCCATTGCCTCTGCAACCCAACTGTGGTCCATGACCCTCCCCCTCCTTCATGAATACTGAGCAGAAGTATTTGTTCAGTATTTCTGCCTTGTCCAGATCCCCCTCCTTACACTCCCTTCTCTGCTTTAAGCCTCACAATTCCCCCCCCATTTTTTCTTCTTTCACTGACGTACCTATAAAATGCCTTATCCCCTTTGTTTACATACCATGCTAAGTCCTCTTCTATCTGCACCTTCACCCTCCTAACAGTCTTCCCTGCTTCACTTAGACATTCAAGACACACCTCCCTGTCCTCCCCCCTTTGGCTCCCCTTGTATTTCTTGAAACTCAGCCTTTTAGCCCTGACTTTGTCTCACACCTCTTTGGAGAATCATAGTAGTTTCCTTCTTCTTTTGCCTTTGGCCACTATACTAACACATTGGTTTGTTATATCCACTATGGCCCCTTTCAGTTTCTTTCATTGTTTTTCCACCCCCTCTATTACCTCTCCCTTCCCCAGGACTGCTTGTATACATCTACCCATTTCAGTGAAATCCGCCCTCCTGAAATCTAATACTCTTGCCTTTGTGTGGCTTACCATGTCTCCATGCTGAACCACACCATGTAGTGGTCACTGGACCCCAGCTTCCCTTCCAGCTATATTTCTTCGACTCTGTTCCCATTGGTCCGTACCAAGTCCAGAACTGACTTGTCCATGGTTGGCTCAGGCCTGAGTCCAACCCCCTGCAGGGATTCCAGGATGGCTGTGTTTCTGGCTGAAGCAGCCATCTGGATGGCCCAATCCACGTGCAGCATATTGAAACCCCCCCAGTAGCAGGATTTCACCTTTAGTTGCCATGTCGTGTATGTTCTCCATTAGTTCCCTGTCTACTTCTTCCCTCTGTGTCAGAGGTCTGCAGATCACCCCATTCCATATTGCTGTTCCATTCCCTGGCTCCAGGGTGACCCACATTACCTCGGCCTCCCCATCTTCCCTGAACTTCCATAGCCTTTATACCATCTCTAATGCACAGGGCCACTCCCCCACCCTTTTTACCCTTCCTGTCCTTCCTGAACAGTGTATAAACTGGTACATTGACTTCCCAGCCATGATTAGCAGAGTACCATGTCTCTGTTATTGCTGCTATGTCAAGGTCTGCATCTGCCAACAAGGCCTCCAGGTCTGGAACGTTATTTCCTAGGCTACGGGCATTCATTAGCATGCCCTTCCATGTTTTACAGTCTGCCCTTCTTCTGCTCTTGTTCTCCCTCTCCAGTGTCTCCCCCCCCACCCCGTTTTCCTTTCCTTTGTGCTCTTGCCCCCCCATCACTCATTATACATTCTTCACTGGCCTGCCCCTCCCTGCCTGCTTTAGCTGTTCCCATAGTCAACTTATGTTCCTGCATGTTCCCATGGGAGGGTGTTCCTAAGCCTCCTGACCCTCCTGGCTGTCCTTCCTTGGCCAGTATAAATGCTCACAGCTGAAGCATTTAAACTTCTCACAAAGGATGAAAGTCCCCTTCTCGGACAGATGCAAGCCATCCTTCTTAAATAAGCTCGCATCTGCCCAGCTCAGGCCCCAGTCTCCTATGAAGCCAAAACCCTCCCTTCCACACCCATCCTTCAACCAGGAGTTGAAGGTATGAATGTGGAGTGTCCCAGTTTCCCCTGTGCTCTGAACAGGTAGCACTTCCGAGAATAAGAGAGAGCATGCTATCTGTTTCAGGGTTCCCCCCAGCTTCCTGAAATCTTCCTGGACTCTGGCTAACTGCACCCTTCTCCTGGCCAGGTCATTGGTCCCCAGGTGGATAATGACATCCAGCTGCTCCCTCCTAGCTATTGTCGTAGTAATCCTATGGATCTGCTTCCCATCCCTCCATGCAGCACTTCCTGGGAGGCACTTAACCTCCCTCTCTCCCCTGCTAGGTGACCCTAACTCCACTCCCTGGACAATAGAGTCCCCCACTAGGAGAAGCTTCCCCCTCCTCTGGGGTTCCTTGCCTCCCTTCCCTGGGGCTTCACCACAGGCTGTATCCAAAAACAATCAGCCAAGGAGTCCTCTGGCAGTGGCTCCTCACTCCATTCACTGTGGTCCAGACAAAGCCAATTACAAACACACAGTCACAAACATATCAGCTAGAATCCCTCAATCCTGCCCACACTAAATGTAAAAGCACACAGAAATGGCAGTTAAGAAAATACCTCAAATTCAGTTACAAACACGCAGTCACAAACTCACCAGCTAGAATTCCTCACTCCTGCCCCAACTAAATGGAGAATCAAACTGAAATGGCAGTTAAGACCTCAAATTCAAACTACATTAATCCCTGTAATATGATGCCAGCATTTAAAGTTCAGACACAGCCAATTACAATCACACAGTCACAATCGTATCAGCTAGAATCCCTCAATCCTGCCCACACTAAATGGAAAAGCACATGGAAATGGCGGTTAAGAAAAGACCTCAAATTCAATTACAAACACACAGTCAAAAACTCACCAGCTAGAATTATTCCTCAGTCCTGCCCCAACTAAGCTTTGTAACTCTAAACGCCTCTCCACCCATCTTATACACAGCCCCCAGGTTTCACCACCCTAAGTGCATAACTTTGCACTTTTTAGCAATGAAACCCAACTTCCACTCCCCAGACCATTCCTCTAATTTCCCCAGATCTCTTTGCATTCTCTCAGCTCCCTCCTGGGTGTCCACCCTCTTGTGGATTTGTGTATCATTTGCAAAGAGACACATCATTCCCTCCACTTCCTCTGTAATATCTCTTATGAAGATGTTGAAGATGACTAGACCCAGTACCTATTTCTGTGATATTCCACTGGTCACTCTCCCATCCTCCATATGACTACTGTTTACCACCACCCTCTGTCTCCTGTCTGTCATCCACTTTGATACTCAGCACGCCACCTTCTCCCCCCACCCCCAGGTTACTAAGTTTATTTATCAGCCTCCTGTGTGGCACAGTGTCAAATGCCTTACTGAAGTCCAGATAGGCCACATCCACTGCTCTCCCTTGATCCACCTTCCTCATTACCCAGTCAAAGAAATCTATGAGATTTGCTTGACATGAGCTCCCTCCTGTGAAGCCATTCTGCTGGTGGTCCTGCAGCTCATGTGTGTCCAGGTACTCCATTGGTCCCTCTTCAGCAGTGACTCTGTTAACTTCCCCACCAGTGATGTGAGATTGGTCTGTAATTACTGGCCTCCTCCCTGCTGCTGCTCTTGTGCAGAGGGACCACATTTTCCCTCCTCCATTCCTCTGGAACCACCCCCCTCTCCAATGAAGTGCTAAATAGTGTTACCAGAGGGGCAGCTAACACCATGCTCAGTTCCTTAAGTACTCTTTGGTGAATCCCAGACAGCCCCATCGCCTTGTTTTCCTTAAGGGCTTCAGGTTCCAACCCCCAGTGGACTCTCTTCCATAAATAGACTCAGGGCTGCAGCTATGAATTTTGGGGCCCCGGACAAGTCACTTGAAATGGATCCCTGTTTCCCAAACCAGCTAATGCCAGGCGCAATGCCAGCTCCTCAGGTGGGCTCCTCCTGAGCTCAGGGGCCCCGGACAACTTCCCCACTTCCCCCCATTACTGCGGCCCTGAATAGACTTGTGTACACTACCCCCCCATGTCTGTTAATGTATGACGGCCCATTCCTCCCTTCCACTGTGAAGACTGAGCGGAATATTCATTTTAAGTTTCAGCTTTTTCTTGGTCTTTCTCTTCACATTCCCCCCTCCTGGTTTTCTGATCTTCACCATACCACCCCTTCCGTCCTGTTTTTGCTCACATACTGAAGAAAGTCTTATCACTATTTTGCCCTCTTGGGCAATCCTTTTTTCAAATTTGAGCATTTGTTGCCCTTACACTCCTTCCTGTCTCCTTTTGTTTCACTAGATATACCTCCCTGTCTGCCTCTGTTTTGGGTCTCCTTGTATTTCTTGAAAGCTGTTTTTTTCTCTTTACCACCTTAGCCACCTCCTTTGAGAACCACAGTGGCCTCTTTCTCCTCTTACCCTTGTTTATTACCTTTAAACAGCTTGCCATTGCCCTAGTTATTCCCTCCTTTATTCTATTCTATTCCATTTTGCCTCCAACCCCCCACCCCCCGCTATTCCCACTTCAAGGTATTTCCTGAGGCAGTCTCCTGTTTCTTTTAAATCTGCTCTCCTAAAGTCCAGGACCCTCATTCTAGAGTAGTTTTTCTCTTGCCCAATCCATATAGTGAACCGCACTGTATAAGGATCACTTAAACCTATGGGGCTAACCACTGTGACATCTGCAATGCTATCCCTGTTTGAAAGTACCAGATCTAGCATTGCCCTGTCCCTAGTGGGATCTGTAACAAGCTGCCTGCGAAATGCTCCTTGTAGAGAATCATGGATGACCCCGCTGCTAGTTGTAGCTGTGGACTGGATGTTCTAGTCCACATTTGGTAGATTAAAGTCACCCATAATTATTACTTCCCCTTTGTTTGCCATTTTGCCTATGGGCACCCCCAAAACCCTGTCGATATACTCCCCCCATCCTGGTGGCCTGTACACTACCCCTACTCATATAAAAGGCCCTGACCCCATCTCCAAGCCAACCCAAAGAACATCCAGACCCTCCTTCCCCCATTGTGACCTTGAATTTCTGTGGCCTTCATATCTTCCTTTACATATAAAACCACCACCCCTTTTCTCCCTGCCCTATCCTTCTGAAACACGTTGTACCTCAGTATGGCCACTTTCCAGATGCGGTTGTTGGTGGAGCACAACTTTGTTATGACCACTGGATCCAGGTCTACCTTTTCCTAGATTCCTTGCATTGGAACACATGACTCTTCACTCCCTTCGTCCACCCCTGCCCTGCTTTGCCCTCCCTTCCTGGGCTCATCCTTCACTCTTCTTTTTACACTGGTACTGACCTTCACCATTTTATCTTTCCCCTGACCACCCACCCTAGTAGTTTCCTTTGCATTAGTTCCACCTCTCTACTCTTCTGTCTCTTCCTCCTCCCTGCCCCTACACCCCACTATCCTTGGGAAATAATTTCCCCATGGCTATCCATCACTGCTGGTCTGTCATCGGGGGGGGGGCATTCACTGCCTCCCACGTTTCTTCTGCCACTCTCCTTGATTAGTTTAAATGTCCATCAAAGTAGCATTTAAACCTCCCACACATGACTGCCATTCCCTTTCTGGCTGAATGGAGGCCATCCCATCCCATTCTACAGGCTTCCATCTCTCCAAGTAGGACCACAGTTCCCAATGAAGCCAAACCCCTCCTCCCTGCACCATACCTTCAACCAGTTGTTGAAGTGCACAGTGCGGTATGCCCTATCCCCTCCCCAGCCTTGCAGAGTTAGCACCTCAGTGAAGGCCACCGTGCATGCTACCTGCTTCAGGCCCCTCCCCAGCTCCCTAAACCTGTCCTGCACCACCCTGGCTGCCTACTCTGTCAGGCCATTTGTCCCCAGGTAGACAGTGACATCCAGCTCCACTCCTGCACTGCCACCCTGGCAATCCTAAGGATCTGCTCCCCATCCCTCCATGCTGAGGCACCTCATCTCCCTCCTTCCCTCCCGTGGTATTTCCAAACTATCCCCTGACAACTGAGTCTCTGACCAGAAGTTGCTTTCTCTTCTGCTGGGGTCTTCTTTCTCCCACCTTGGGATCTCCACTCTGAAGGAACCCCCACATCTTCCCCTGTCACTACCACAGGTGCCTCATTCTGGCAACTCAACATGTACTCTCTGGAAGAGAGGAGAACAAGAGGGACATGATTAAGACCTACAAATGCCTCACAGGGCTTAACGAGATGCAGAAATCAAGTGGGGGAAGTTTAAGAGAGATGTGTGGAAATACTTCTTCAGGAAGAGTGGTGGATGTCTGGAATGCCTGCCAGAGGAGGTAGTGGGGGAAAAGTCTGTGGGGAGCTTCAAGCATACATGGGTTAGGCACAGGGGCATTTTAGGTAGAGGAATGGGGGGAGCAACACCTATGATCAATTAGGGTCAGTGGTGAGGGAATAGGCAGGGACAAGGGGCAGACTGGATGGGCATGAAGGTTCTTTTCTGCTTAGAAAATCTGTGTTTCCATGTTTCTTTGTACGCTGTATTTGCACTGACTTTATTTTTCCACTGAATGTGTTTCTTTCCCAATACCCCTTCACCTGGGTCACACATGGAAACAAGTCATGGCTTTGTATGAGGAAGGAAGGAAGGGAGGGAGGGAGGGAGGAGAATGGTATCTGTTTCTTTTCCATCAAAGAAACAAAAAAATTGAATATTATTTAAACTTCCAGTTTATATTTTCAAATGAACTACAGGCAAATTGGAAAATACTAAATAATCTCATGGGAAAGACCAGTTTTGCAGCAAAATCAATTCAGACTACTGAACAAGGTAACTTGACAAAGCCAATTGAGATTGCTACAGAGCTCAATAGCACTTTTTGTTGAGCCACAAACATTATTCCATTGGTTGATCCATCAGATCTTTAGCAGTTTGGGACTAGCTGTGGTGGTTCAGATGCTGGTTTTAAATTCATTAACTGCAGATAAAATGTTAAAGTACCTTATGAAGGTCCAGTGGTGCTGAGGGTTGAGGCGCTGGACACCACACCTCATGCTACACCAGAGGCCCAAGTTCAGGAGCGAGCTCAGGCCGCTAGGGGTCAGTTGGGGTGGGAAGGGTGTGGAACTGGATCAAGGGGCCACAAGGCAGCTCTCCTTTCCAGGGAGGGACCCATAGGTTCCCTGGCTCTTTGCTGCCTCTGGGTGGAGGCTAGGTGGCAGCGCCAAGCCACAGGAACCTGGGCATTAGGCCAGGGGTGGGAGGAGGGGACCGTTACAGAGGCCACGGAGCACATGCATTCCTCCACGTGCATGCACAACCACAATTCAGGGTCCTGGGATAGTGGGGAGTAAAAAACAAGAAACTAATGTCTCTGCTATTGCCAAGTAAGGCAGAGGAGGAAACGGGGGAGCAAAAAGCTATATAGAAAAAAAAGTACTCTGTGAATATGAACTTAAAAACTAGAATGAGACTGGACAATATTGATCTAAAACTCTTTTCTTTGGTTACCGATTCTGAATACTCCTCTATGTGCTTCGCACAGCCTTTAGTTAGCTAATGGCGAAGTTCTGAGGTTCTGGAAGCAGGCAACCGTGGTTTCTATTTTTAAATCCCGAGAGCACACCCTGACCAAAAACTATTGACCAGTATCCCTACTTTTCCCATGGTCCAAGGTCCTTGAGAGGATTGTTTTTGACCAATTTAAGGAATTCCTGGATGCTGACAATTTGCTAACACCTTGCCAGCATGGTTTTCCAGATAATCACAGCATGCCCACAACTGTAAGTCACTAATGAGCTTCACAGGGCCTTGAAGAACAAGAACACAGTCGGTGCTCTCCAGGGCTGGATTTACTATAATGCCAACTATGCCTGTGCATAGGGCCCTGTGTTTTGGGGGGGCCCACCAAACTGCTCCAAGTTCCCTTTTTTTACCCCTGATGTAGAGACACACGGGGGGGGGGCAGGAGCAGTCAACGGTCATCATCCGGCGTGAGTTATTGCAGGTATCAGTCTGCCAGCACCAAGCAGGTAAGAAAACAAAATGAGTACACTGTCTTTCCAGCCGTAATCCATCCAGAGCCAGAGCCAAGCCAGTGCCTCAGAGCAGTGTACCCTCCCTCACTCGGAGTCATTAACAACACACTTTGCATCACTGCGTGTGATGTCTACACTTGAAGAATCGCATGTGCACATGCCCAGCAGTACGTGGCTGATTCAATGTTGGTGTCTGCCGCCATTTACTTACTTGCAGCCCAGTGCCCAGTGACTCAGTTGGATTGGAGTGATCAGACAGAGAATGGGAGTCGTGAGCAGGAAGGACTCTGTCAATTCAGACAGAGAAAGAGAACTAAAACAAAAAAGAAATAGCAGCAGTGCTACGTGCTATGCTAGTAAACTGTAGAATTTTATTTTGTGTGTTACTAGTCTGTACCCCAGGCCTTCAGCATCAAGAGTCTCCACACTTGAGTCGAGCCATCAATGGTGCCATGCCGTCCGCTGGATGACAGCTGTTCTTGGAGACTCTACCTCTGTTTGGAGTCAGACTGGGACTCTTGGAGTGGGACAACCAGACCCCACCCCAGGAATTCAGACAGGAGCCTCTGCAGCCCAGAAAGACTCGGAGGAGTAAGTAAGTTCAGTGCTGCGCATGCCACAGACATAGGATCCAGGAAGTTTGGAAACTTGTGTCGTTCTTCTGAGGACTGGACGGTAATTTCTTTTTGTCAGTGATTTTTTTAATAATTAACTCAGAATGCACTACAGCAAGCAAGCAAGACAGTAGTAGTTGTAAGTAACAGATGTGTGCATTTATTGACTGGGTTGTGTGTTGCAGGTTTGAATTGCACTGGTCATAAGTTAATTTTCCTTTAGGGATTTGATTGTCAGCTGGCCTGGCTAGCTGGGTCCTGTGACAATGTCTGGAAGAGTTTTGCATGTTAGTAAACTAACTTGCTCTTGCAAGTTGCTGTACAGTATGGGCATTTAATTAAATTTCTGACCAACATTGCTTGAGAAGCTGTTACTCTTCTAATGACTAGCCTAGAGCTTTCAAGTACACGGGGGTTGACATTCGTGTCAGGTAAAACACTACCTACACAGCGCACTCGTTTTGGCAAAGTACTGTACCAGATGTACCAAGCTCATTCACAGCCCATTACTTTAAACTCTATGTTATACTACCAACCGTGGCTTTATCACATGTCCCCTGGTCCAGGCTAGAACCTACATCCTTTTCATCTTTTTGACCCACAGGCAAGCTTGCTGGGGGCATTCTGGTTTTGCTGGGACATACTGGTGATGAGCTAGTGGTTCTGCAGTGTTGAGCAAAGATTTTTCAAAATAGTGTTTCTGGTTCTGCTGGGACATGCTTTTGGTTCTTTTTTTAGGGTATTAGAGCTAAAGCAACTGGTTCTTTTAAAATTCACCCAATTGCTCAAACTTTGGGGATTCAGTTCTTTCCTAGAGTGAATCAGTGTTAGTTGCTTAGTAGGTAGCCTGCTCACCTCTGTGTCCAGATGATCATTGGTTTTAGCCTGTCACAAGGTATTTGGGGTAATACCCATAACTGACTCTAGTGCAGTATGGGGGGGGGTGCTACACTGGTGAGGTTCCATCCATCAGATGAGATGTTAAACCAAGATCCTTTCTGCCCATCTTTGGTCACTGTCAGGTGGAATTAAAAGATCCCTTGGCACTTACTGAAGAAGAGTAGGGAAAGTTACCCTAGTGCTGGGCCCCAGTGTTATGACCAACATTCCCCAGTCAATAAAACAGGTCCTTGTAACCCAACCCCAAGGTGCAGCTGAAATCAAGCCATCGCAGCTTAGCTTTCCCAGTAAGGCCCTGTCCACACTACCCCTCTGTAATGTTACAGAGTGCCCAAACCGTTACTGCAACGGTTTGCATTTAAAACTGTAACGTTACAGAAGGCATTTTCGTAACCATTGTTGAAACCACATATGAGGTGGTTTCAACAACGGTTATGAAACCGGTCACGCCTTGGTAATGTTACCGGGCGTAGTGTGGATGCATGGCACTGGTCCCCTAGCGCAGCGTGAGCTGCATTGTGGTATCGGTTGCCACGGTAACGGTCGCCTGGCTCCCAAAGTGTGGACCAGCGGTGCCGGTCCCGTAACGGACACCACAGCAGTGTGGATACACTGCACCACTCCCCGGTTGTAACGGCTTCTATCCGTTACGGGGTCTGAGCGGTGCAGTGTGGATGGGGCCTTAGTGTGCCTTTCCTGGTAAAAAATACAAATAAAAATACATCTAAATACTGTGGATGGACTGGACAGTTAGAAATGATTAGCAAGGTTTTTATTTTGAAAATAAATTACTAGGCAATAAAACCGTGCTTGAAAGTGACCACTGATTTGTGGCTGTGACAGTTTAAAGCAGCAGTGTTTGTCACCGTGTCATTTTTTCAGCAATAGCAGGTGGCTCATGTCTACAATACCTGCAGTAATAGTGTATTTGGTAATGCCAACTGGTTTCTCAGCAGTTTTATGCTAAAAGGGGTGGTATAAGTGTCTCCTTGTTTTTGGATATTTGAGGGGGATGAAAAATTATTGCAAGAACAAGGAAAGGGGCATTTCTGAAAAACTCAGACGTGCATGGTTGCCACTTTTATAGAGAGTGCCACCACCAGGCCTGTGCTGATGTAATGCTTCTCTGTTCAACACTTACTGCTGGCTGCTGTAAACAGTTCTGTTAGTTACAATAATTTTTCTGTGCAGACTGAAGTGAGAGAGAATCAAGTGCAATTAAACTATTGAAGGCAGACTTTTTGGGGGGGGCGCAGATGGCCATGGGGGCCGATGACTGGGGGGGGGGCACATGACCCAGGAGGGTATTTTGAGGGGCCCATGGTTACTGCTGTGCATAGAACCCATGGCAGGGTAAATCCGGCCCTGGTGTTCTCTACCTGGATCTTTCCAAAGCATTCGATCTCGTGCACCACAGCCGCCTGCTTGCCAAACTTTGGGTCCTTGGTCTGTCTGTATCTGCAGTATCCTGGTTCCAGAATTGCTTGACTGACAGATCTCAGTCAGTCTTATTGAGTTCCTTTTCTTCTTCACTCATCAAAATCACTACTGGAGTACCCAGGGACCAAACCAGGGGCCTATTTGTTTAGTGTTTTCTTGAACAATCTAGACGATATTTTGCACAGCTCTGAATCCCTTATCATATGCATGGATGATAATGCTTTGTACAGAAGGGTATCTAAGGTTAGTAACATAACCAGATATTTGTAGACTGACTTTGAATTGTTATAAAAAAGATCATTAAAATCTGGTTTTCTACTCAATGTTGGTAAAACAAAGTATATGCACTTTGAAACATAACAAAACTGAAATGCTTTAGCCTGCCCCTCCCCGTCTTCATTAAAGGTTTGAGTGACACCTTTGTTGACAGAGTGGACTATAAACCAGACTTTTGCTTTTAAAAAAACATATCTCCACTCTGTTTAAGTCTGTACATGGTCCCCTTGATCAGTTTTTAAGGCTAATAAACAGTTTGTACACGGACTCTAGTCTTAGCTCAGTCCCTACTCCTGTCGTTATTGGCTACAGGCTTCCAGTCTCTGTCACTGCTAATGTCACTGACTTGTAAAGAGTTAAAACTGCATGCAGTTCCATATGCAGATTTGCTGCCTCCAGCCCCAGATTTTTGTATCATGTACTCTTTACAAAAACCTTGTCTGGCCTCCTTTGGACTCGGTCATTACTTATTTTACCCTCAGCAGTTAAAAACATCTCTTAAAAGGCCCAATTAGAATGCTGTTTATGGCTGATGCTAGCTCCAGTGCTGAAGCCCTGAGTACAAGATCTGCTCATACTCATTTCATAGGACCACCATTCTTCCGTTTCTCCCTGGGCCACTTTTATTTATAAAGCCAATACATTCTGGAATAACTTACTTGCTTTGTTCTATAGATTCATAGAATATGTTTAAAAAGGTGTTAAAAAGTACTGTCTGGACTTGTTTATGTGCAAGTGTAATGTCACGAGATTACTGTGTACATTGATGTATAGCATGTTTATTCTGTACTGTTGCTCTTGATTCTATCTCCTGATCCCCCTTAAAAATGGGCATCAAAAGCTCTTGGGTCCTACCTGGTTAACAAATTACAAGTAAAAAAAAAAAATCATCCATATATGGAGCTCACGCCAGAAACCGAGAAGGACCCTTACCTGCCCCCAGTTTGATAGATGCATGAAGTTTAATTTTTAGGTTACATTATTTAGGAAGGGAAGGGACTTTATTTTGGCTCAATGGAGCCAGGACACCAACCCCATCCAGTTCCTTGTCCTAAGTACTGCCCCCACACTGTTATGTGATATAAGAATATGGAGAGCACATGGCCTGCTTCATATACAGTAATGGGGCCATTCTTATGTTGGCTCGCTCTTGCGCGCCAGCCAACATATTGCAGCAGTAGCAGATTTGGAGGTGCGGTCACTGTGGGCGAATGCAGGGCATGCATCAGTAGGTGCGTCCCTCATTCCCCAATAAGCCAGCATGCAGGCACTGATACCAGGCATACGTAAAGTGGCCACCAGATCTAATAAAAGTGCCACTGAGATGAGAGCCAAGCTCGTTATGCAGCGGCACAATGACATGCCTCCTGACATGCCTTTCCTGATGAAGCAGTTCAATAAACATGGCGGCAGTGAGTGCCGCTACGCAAAATGCTGACTTCAGGGGTGCCCAATCCCCCTGTCGGCATGCCCCGACCCACTTCATTTGCCTACGGGGGAGCCCACTCCCCGTCGGCATAATACCCACCTTCCCATTCCAATTGGGTGCCGAGGGGGTGCCCAATCCCCCTTGGCATCATGCGAGTCCCTCCACCCATTTCTGTGCCGATGGGGGGCCCAATCCCTGTCGGCTGCAGTCCCCCCCCCCGTAATGCAGGTGGTACACTGGGAGCCCACCCCAGTGTTTTATTTTATTTTATTTATTTATTTAGTTTTTGTTGACTGGGTAAGTGCACTAGACAAATCCTGCCTATTTTCAGGCACAACCTGGGGGACCAGTGTACCAAACAACACCTGCAAAAAAAGAAAACCAACCCTAGTTGTTTTTTATTCCCCCCTGTAAAACAAGAAAACGGTCCCTCATGGTCACTCTTGCCCCCTCCCACAACCCGCACCCACCCTTTGTGTACCCTGCCTCCCCACACCCCCCCTCACCCTATACTTACCTCCGCAGCCCAGCGTGATGATCTTCGGTGGACCAGGAACACGTTTGCACTGTTCAAAGCCAACCATGAACTGAAGAAATGCCGTTAAGCTGTATAATGGCATAAATAGGGTTTTTTCAACTTTGGTGAATATCTCGGGCATTTGGGGGAATTTTGGCACCAAATTGTCAACACGGGGTTATTGGGACACCTCCTCACGAATTCAGTCACTGTCATGGCGTTATTTGGTCCCAAAAGGTGATTTTGCGGTCACTGCATGGAATCACCCTTCGGGACTGATTAATGAAACAACAGTGCCACTGTTCATGAGGTGGGCTCTCAAAAAGCCTATGTTGCAAATTTGGTGAAAAAATCAAAAAAATGACTGTTTTACAAGCGTGTGTTGCGCAGTTTCCATGCACACTCGTAACTTCGTGAATTTGTAATATTTTCACTCCATATTTTCAACATTGGCATTTTTCCACATCTTCTTATGAACAGTACAGCTGTCATTTTACATATCATGGCCGAAATGTGTTTTTGCACTTCCGGCGCAGAATAGCACGGTTGCTGTGGGAAATCAGTTTTAGGGACAGGTTAAGAAAACGACAGGGACACTGTTCATGAGCAGAGGTCCTAAAATGCCTACGTTGAAAATTTGGTGATGATAGTCCATAAAATAACTGTGTTACAAGCATGCGTTGCGCAGTTTCCACACACCCTTGTAAAGTACAGTTACGTAAGAACTTACCGTAACAGTAGATCTTCGAGAACAGCTCTTGCAGCAGGTTACACCATTAGGACTGAAGCCGGCAGGCATCAGGACCCCATGGAATTCTTCTAGCTAGCTATCTTCAGCGGGGACCTCCCCCGACGTCGGTCCACCCCGACGTCAGGCGTAGTACATAAGGGGGCGGTCCCGCCAGATTCCCCAGTTCTCCCGCCGGAGACTCCCGGCCGCAGAATGACATCAGAATGGGAGACCGAGGATCCATCATCAAAAGACAAAGGGCGTAAGCCCCTGCCCAAGGCTCGGTAAGCCATGCCTCCTCCAAGGGGGAATGGTGGGCGGGAAGGTACCTGCTGCAAGAGCTGTTCTCGAAGATCTACTGTTATGGTAAGTTCTTACGTAACTTTACTATCTTACTTTGAGAAACAGCTCTTGCAGCAGGTTATGCCATTAGGACTGATTTCCAAGCAATAGCGTCTGTAAGCATTCTGGGAGGAGGAAACTAGGAAAGATCTTTGACAAGTCCTGACTCTAGGACAGGAGACCCTGTAGCATGGCCAGGCCGAAACCGGCTCTCCGCCATGATGCAATATCCAGGCTATAGTGCCTAATGAATGTGTGCACAGAGTTCCAAGTAGCTGCGGCACAAATGGCAGAGGTGGAGACGTTACGAAGTGCTGCAAACGAGGTAGCCACCCCCCTTGTCGAATGGCCCCGGACTGTACCCGGGAGGGGCTTCTGTTTGCTGTCATAGCAGAATGAGATACACTGGACAAACCAGCGAGAAAGAGACTGCTTTGAGACTGGTTGGCCCAGCATCCTCTCAGCAAAGGAAATGAATAGTTGCTCCGATTTGCGAAGCTGTTTAGTTCTGTTCAGGTAATACCTTAGACAGCGGTGAACATCCAGGGTGTGAAGCAATGCCTCTCCTCTATTGGAATATTTAGGAAAATATACAGGTAAATCAATGTCCTGGTTGAGAGTGAGGGCAGAGACCACCTTAGGCAAAAACTTAGGATTCGTCCTCAGAGATACTCTGTCCTGGTGGAAAATTAAATAAGGCTCCTTACACATGAGAGCGTGGAGCTCGGAAACTCTCCTTGCTGACATGACAGCAACCAAAAATAATGTTTTCCACAACAGAAAAAGCAGCTCGCAATCCTCGGCAGGTTCAAAGGGGGGAAGCGTGAGTTGTTCCAGGACAAAGAGTAAGTCCCATGGAGGAACTGGATCCTTAATGGGTGGCCTAAGATGTAACACCCTTCTCAGGAAATCTCGAGAGGCATCAAGCTGTGCCACTGTGCGCTGTCCCACTGGGAAGTGGTAAGCAGAAATTGCGCAGAGGTGCACCTTAATAGAGGAGTAAACAAGACCCGAATGGAATAGAGAAAGCAGGTATTCCAGCACCACTTTCACAGGGCATCCTAGAGGGGAAGGGCCGCATGCTTGTGACCACAAGCAAAAGCGGCACCATTTCATGGCGTACGTCACATGCGTTGCCGGCTTTCTGGCCGCGGAAAGAACTTCCGCCACCTCTTGCAAGACCCCGTGTCGCAAAATGGCTATACCTCTAGGAGCCATGCATGCAGGTTCAGTGAGCATAAGTCTGGGTGGACTAGAGAACCTTCCTCCTGAGACAAGAGATGGGAGCTGAAAGGCAACGGGATTGGAGGTTCCTGGGACAGCTGCGTTAGCAAGGGGAACCAGATCTGTCTGGGCCAGAATGGAGCTACCAGGATCATTGTTGCATGCTCCCTGCGCAGTTTGAGAAGAACTCTCTGGATCAATGGGAAGGGAGGGAAGGCGTAGAGGAATCTGTCCGCCCAGTAGAGGACAATGCGTCTCGCCAGAAAACACCAGGCCCTGGATCTAGCGAGCAAAAATTGGGCAGTTTTGCATTGGATGAGGAAGCGAATAAATCCAGTTCTAGAGTGCCCCATCGAAGAAACAGATCCTCTGCTACCCCTTGAAGAAGTTCCCACTCGTGGACCTTGGCCTGGGAATGACTCAGGCCTTCTGTGATTGTGTTGTCCACTCCTGGAACGTGAACTGCAATCAGGCTCGCGCCATGTCGGATTACCCAATCCCACACTCTCATTGCTTCCCTGCAAAGGGGTTAAGAGTGTGCACCTCCTTGTTTGTTGAGGTAATACATCACCGCCATATTGTCTGTTTGAAGCAAAAGAGTATTCAGCGGGATCTCTGACTGAAAGGCCTGCAGGGCATAAAGGACTGCCCTCATCTCCAGAATGTTGATGTGGAGATGAGCTTCTTGAGGGGTCCACATTCCCTGGGACCTCACCCCGTCCAGGTGTGCTCCCCACCCCAGCCCTGAGGTGTCTGTGGAAAGAATCACCTCCGGGGACGGCTCTGTGAACGGAACACCCGCAGAGAGAGTTCCTGGGTCTAGCCACCACTGCCAGTCTCGAATCACGGCCTTCGTGATTCTGACCGGCTGCTGCATGTGGTCTTGCCTTTGGTCCCACTGCACCTTGAGCATCCACTGAGTTACCAGCATGTGGAGCCTTGCCAAAGGGATGGGTGGAATGGCCGCAGCCGTGTGTCTGAGCAAACGAAGGACCAGCCTGGCAGGCAGTCTTCTTGAGAGAGGGTCCTGATGAGGGATCTGATCGTTCCGCTCTTTCGTCGGGAAGAAATGCTTTCCCTTGGACGGTGTCCAGAACTGCGCCTATGAACTGCAGCTTCTGTGACGGTACGAGGAGAGACTTCTCGTAATTGATTAGGATGCCCAGAGACTGGAACAGGGCCTGGGTGCTCTGGATAGCCAGCAACAACGCCTCTCTGGAGGCGGCCATGAGAAGCCAATCATCCAAGTACGGGAACACATAGTGGCCCTGTCTCCTTAAAGACGCTGCCACGACTGCCATGCACTTGGTAAAGACCCTGGGGGCTGATGACAGTCCGAATGGAAGAGCTCGGAACTGAAAATGGTGGCCGAGAAACTCGAAGCGCAGGAACCTCCTGTGCGCTTGAGCCACAGAGATATGCAGGTAGGCGTCCTGCATGTCTAGGGATGCTAAGAAAGCGTCCTGCTTTAGCATGGGAATGAGACCCTGAAGGGTCACCATGCAAAATCGTTTGTAGGCGACCGATGTATTTAGGTCGCTGAGGTCCAAGATTGGACGGAGGTCCCCTGTTTTCTTCGGAACCAGAAAGAAGTGGGAATAGTATCCGGATCCTATCTGGTTCTCTGGAACATACCCCACCACTCCCTTCTGTAGGAGCACTAGTATTTCTTGCCTGATAAGCAATTTGTGCTGACCCGAGTAACGGGAGAGCAGAGGAGGCCTCGAGGGTGGCTTGTCTGCGAATTCTATAAAGTGGCCTCTTTCGACCAACTGAAGGACCCACCTGTTGGTGGTTATGGACTGCCACCCTGGCAGGTAGTCTGCAATGCGACCCCCGACCTTGATGTCCCGTTGATCCTGAGAGGCGGGGGCCAGGAAGGAGTCATGCTGTGGTGGCTGAGGGTCCAGCGGGCTGGGCCAGCTTAGCTGGTCGCTGGCTTCGGCCCGCGGACGACTTCCCTTGGGTTCTGCGGGAGAAGGAGCCCCTCTGTTGCGGGCTGGCACGGGACTGCTGTCTCTGCACCCAGCCTCGAAAACGGCTTTGGTTCCTACAAAAGGAACTAAGCTTGGTTCTGTACATAGCCTGGAAAGACCGCACCGCCTTCCCAGCCTCTTGAAGTTTGGTGAAGACCTTCTCTGAGGACTCACCAAAAAGAACTTCTCCATGAAATGAGGCGTCCAGGATGTTCTTCTGGATGTCCGGGGTGAATCCAGAGACACGGAGCCATGAGTGTCTCCGGAGGCATATGCCAGAAGCTGCCGCTCTGGCTGAGGAGTCCATGGAATCGTGCGCGGCTTGCAGCACCTGGGTTCCCACGTCCGAACCCATACGGAGGAGTTGCAACATCTCCTCCTTCTGCTCATCATCTGGCAATTTGTCCGCCAGGTCCAGTCCCTGCTCCCACAAGGCATTTTGGAACTGTACCATGTGGGTTAAGTAGTTCAGGGATCTGATAGCACAAGTAGCGGAAGCATATGTGCGCCTGCCCATAGCGTCCAGCTGTTTGGACTCTGGGTCCGGTGGCAGGGTGCTCAAATGTTGCGGTCTCTGGGACCGGTCATGAGAGGCTGTGATGACCAGAGAGTCGGCCAGAGGATGTGAAGCCAGATACTGGTCCTCCCTAGGGGCCTTGTACAGGTGGTCAGCTTTCTTCGGCATCACTGGGAGTGAGTGTGGATGCTTCCATGCTGCCTTGGTGACATCCATGAAAGTGTCCACCAAGGGTGGTACCACCACAGGCTTAGGATCTTTCTGCCGAAGATACCTGGTGAGGCGTAGTCTCTCGGGGTCTAATTCTTCCGCATCCCAGCCCATGTTCTCTTGGATATGCCTCATGATCTCTGAGAATGATGGGTCATCTGGAGGAGATGTAGGAAATTCACGTGGGTCCGGAGAAGGGATGTGGATCAGAGAGGAGGATCTGGATCCTTCCGAGAATTCCGACCCCGTGTCCTCCATCGAAGGCAAACAGCGGCGTCTTCTGGGTCTCTTAGGGCTGGGTGACCCTGAAGAAGATCTGGACGGAGGTCTCCTTTTGTCTGGTCTCCCCCTAGGAGGATCTGCCGGCTCCTAGGGGGAAGGTACTCAGCCTGCCGCCCCGGGCGGAATAGGGGGCGAAGGGGCCGGTGGGGTCGCAGGTGGAGGAGGAGGAGGAGGAAGAGGGAGGAGGGGTGGGAACCACATCCCTTTTTATGGTGTCCCACCAGTAAGTGAACAACTCCTTGACCTCGGATATGGAGAGGCCCGATGACGGACCGGGCTCCGATGGCCAGTCGTCGGGTTCCGGCATCGGCTCCCCAGGGGTCTCAGGTTCCGGAGAGGGCTCCCTGGGGAGTGTGACAGGACCGGGTTCGCCTGTCTGGTCCTCGGGCTGGGTCAGCTCCTCCTCCGTGATCGTCTCCTGACCGACGTCGGTGGGAGGCGTCGGGGTCCTCTTCTCAATAGGTACAGGTATGGACGTCGGTCCCCTGGCCGACGACCGAGAAGATGTAGGCCTGACCGGCGATGGGCGTCTGGCGATCGACGGTTCCTGGGACCTATGGTGTAGGGCCGGCATCGGACGGGCCGGCGCTGGGTCCGATGATTTCTTTAAGAAGGTAAGCTCTTTGGTCTTCCTCTGGGGAGGAGGAGGAGGCAAGGAGGCAGACCTGACATCGGGTTCGGAACAGCGGGAACCAGACTTATGGTGGTGATGACGGTCCCCCGACCTAGCCAGGGCCTTAGAAGAGGAAGATGAGGAAGGCCTGGAGGTCTTGGCCTGTGAGACAGAAGAGGAGTCTGAAGGGGTCTTCACCGCTGCGGGTGGAGGCTGAGAATGGGCCTGGGAAGGAGAGCAGTTGGACCGGGGGCCGGAGCTACGGGAATCAGAGGCCCTAGACGGGGACTTGGATCTAACTCTCTCCCTGTGCTTCTCGGGGTGTCTCCGGGCCTTCTCTGAGGATTCCCCCTTGGAGGCTGCGTCCATGGTCCTGATTTTTTCTTCGAGCAGGAATGCCTGAAGGGCCTTCTGGTGACAGATCCGGGTCCGGCTGTTGAACCCCTGGCAAAAAGAGCAGGACCGGGTATCGTGGTCTGGGCCCAGGCACCGGACGCAGGCCGAATGTGGATCCTTAAACGGGATTTGCTTCCCACAGGTGCACTTCGAAGGATGGCCTTCAACGGAGGTTGGAGAGGACATCAGACAGCAAAAGAGCTGAAAAAATGAACTTTTTCCCGAAAGAAGAACTTAACCGAGCGTCGCACTAGAAACGAGCCGAAGGGTCGAGACATGCAAGTTGACGGCGGGAAAGAACTGGGGAATCTGGCGGGACCACCCCCTTATGTACTACGCCTGACGCCGGGGGCGGGACCGATGTTGGGGGCGGTCCCCGCTGAAGATAGCTAGCTAGAAGAATTCCGTGGGGTCCTGACACCTGCCGGCTTCAGTCCTAATGGTGTAACCTGCTGCAAGAGCTGTTTCTCGAAGTAAGATCTTCACAAATTTGCAATATTTTCATGTCAGATAGTGATACTATGAATATATTTAAAAACAGATTAGATAGCTTTTTATTTAAACATAATGTTCAGGGTTATTAATTAAATGGCGAGCAAAAGGACTAACGTCTATATGGCTCTGTATTTACCTATGAGACCTATGAGATTTTCAATACTGGCATTTCTTCACACGTCCTTATGAACAGTACTGCTGTCATTTTTCACATCCTGCCCAAAATGTGTTTTCGCATCTATGTCGCACAATGGCATGGTCGCTGTGGGAAATCAACTTTTGGGACAGATTAACAAAATCACAGAGTCACTGTTCATGTGGGGAGGTCCCAAAATGCCTTTGTTGAAAATGTGGTTAAAAAATCCCAAAAATAATTGGGCTATGGATATGTGTTGCGCAGTTTCTATGCATGTTCATGACGTCACCAATTTTTCATATTTTCACTCCAGATTTTCAACATTGCCATTTTTTTACACCTCCTTATGAACAATACAGTTGTCATTTTTCACATCTTACCCAAAATGTGTTTTCATGCCTGTGGCACCAAATGGCACAGTTGCTGTGCAAAACCACCTTTCGGCTAACAAACTGATTGTGCTGCTCTTCATGAGGTGGGGGTTACAAAAAGTCCATGTTGAAAATTTGGAGTGAAAATACCAACAAACACCTACGGCATTAGGGTTTCTAACTGTTATACCCCACCCTGTAGAGACTGACAGGTGTCAAGGGTGTGACTTGGGATCATTGGCTGTAATGCTCATGTCATTCCACCCCACCCCCACCCTGCAGCCAGTGACAGGCATCGAGGCGTGCCTTGGAGAGCTCGGCCCCAAGGTTCACCCCATTCTCCTATACTGCACCCATTTCAGCATATTTCCTTATGGAATGGGGTAAGTATAAGGCCCAAAGACCCCAAAGCACACCACGATGCTTGTCAGTGTCTACAGGGTAGGGTGAGTTGAAATGGCACGAGCATTATAGCTGATGACCCAAAGGCACACCCCAATGCTTGTCAATCTCTGCAGGGTGGGGGTGAGGTTAGCGTCAGTTCAATACTTCACTGCCATTCCTATTATGCATCTCTAACTCCTGCACTGCCAATGCCAGCGAGACAACATTCGGCATTGATAAATGCTTGTTTACTTAGCTTTTTATATTTTAGATGCTGATTCCACATAAATCAAGGCCACCCGTCAACTAACAAGAAAGAAGTCAGAAAGGAAAGAAGACGCCTGAGAAAACAGTGGCAACAAAAGACTGATGGACATAAGGGGTTGATACATGAAAATGCTGAAATGAAACTGATAACTGATTGTGGTTTTGGTTCTGAGCACGCCAACAATGTTTTTCTCTAAGGTTATTTTAAGCAGCTGGGAGTGAAACAAAAACAAGGTGAACAAATAATTAAAAATTGTAATGGGCTACTGTAAAGAGTTTGGGTTAATCCTCAGATGCAAGGACAGATAGTATTCCCAAGTATTTGTCAATGCCGAATGTTGTCTTGCTGGCTTTGGCATTGGCAGTGCAGGAGTTAGAGATGCATAATAGGACAAGGATACTGGACTTTAGAAAGGCTGACTTTGACATAATTGGTGAATACCTGAGGAATGCATTAGCAAATGGCCAGAAAGGAGGGGTGGAAGAACAATGGAGAAAAATCAAAACTGCCATCATGGAGGCAACAAGCCTTTGTGTGAAGCAAATAAAGAAAACAAAGCGGAAAAAAAAAACACTATGGTTCTCAAAAGAGGTGTCAGGGAAGGTTAAGGAGAAAAAGGCTACATTCAAAAAGTATAAGGAATCACAGACGGAGCACGACAGGGAACTGTATCAATTAAAGCAGAAAGAAGTGGGGAAGGCAGTCAGAAAAGCAAAGGCCCAAACCGAGGAAAAGATAGCCAACTCAGTTAAGAAGGGGGATAAAACCTTTTATAGGTACATTAGGGAGCATGGAAAGGTTAAGGGAGGGATAGTGAAGATTAATAAAGGAGAGGGGAGGTGGGCAGAGGGAGACAGTGAAAAGACAGAGATACTGAATGAATACTTTTGCTCAGTATTCACAAAAGAAGAAGAGGAGGAGTTACCTAAACCAAACAGTAGAAGCACTCTGGATAGTGGGGTTGACGCCAGTCCATTTACAGAAGAAAGAGTACTGAAAGAACTCCTAAAACTCAAGGTGGACAAAGCAATGGGGCCTGACAGGATTCACCCTAGAATCCTAAAAGAGCTAAGGGAGGATCTAGTGATGCCACTAACTACACTTTTTAACAAATCATGGGAAGATGGGGTGGTACCCGAGGAGTGGAGGAGGGCAGATGTGATTCCTCTTCACAAAAGTGGGAGCAAGGCAGAAGCAGGAAACTACAGACCTGCCAGTTTGACCTCAGTGGTGGGGAAAATGATGGAATCACTTCTGAAAGAAAGAATTGTTGAGTACCTAGAGGTCAGCGGGGCACAGGACCCAAAGCAGCATGGATTCACAGCAGGAAGGTCATGTCAGATGAATCTAATTGATTTCTTTGACTGGGTGACCAAAGTAATAGACCAGGGAGGGGCTGTGGATATGGCCTACCTAGATTTTAGCTAGCGCATTGACATAGTCACACACAAAGATTAATAATCAAGTTAGCCAGCCTGGGAGTGGGTCCCAGGTTGGTAGCCTGGGTAGCAAACTGGCTGCACAACAGGACACAGAAGGTAATAGTGAATGGAACACATTCTGAAGAAAGGGGTACTAGTGGAGTACCTCAGGGCTCAGTACTGGGTCCAGTCCTCTTTAACGTCTTTATAGGTGACATTGCAGAGGGTCTGGAAGGAAAGGTATGCCTCTTTGCAGATGACACAAAGATCTGTAACAGAGTTGATGCACAAGGGGGGTAGAAAGGATGAGAAGGGACTTGACAAGGTTGGAGGAATGGTCAGACATATGGCAACTTAGATTCAATGCAAAGAAGTGCAAAGTAATGCACCTGGGAATAAAAATCCAGGAGAAGAGTACACAATAGCAAGGGAGGTACTAACGACAACAATAATGGAAAGGGATCTGGGTGTAGTCATATCAGATGACCTAAAGGTGGGTAAGCAATGTGAGAAGTCAGTAAGGAGAGCCAGGGGGATACTGGGATGCATAGGGAGGGGCATCACAAGTATAAAAAGAGAAGTGGTTATCCCTCTATACAGACAGTTGGTGAGACCCCATCTGGAGTACTGCATGCAGTTTTGGAGACCTCATCTACGCAAGGACACAGACAGGATGGAAGCAGTCCAGAGGAGGGCAACTAAAATGGTGCAGGGTCTACATCAGAAACCATATGAAGAGAGACTGAGAGAGCTTAATATGCATACCCTTGATGAAAGGAGGGACAGGGGGGACATGATAGAAACTTTTAAGTACCTCAAGGGAATCAACAAAGTCCAGGAGGGTAGCATCTTTCAGAAAAAGAGATGTGTAAGAACAAGGGGGCACAATTTAAAGTTAGAGGGGGGATGGCTCAGGAGTAATGTGAGGAAATTCTTTTTCACGGAGACAGTGGTGGACGCACAAAACCCCCTTCCTGGAGAGGTTGTGGGGTCTAAAACAGTGGGGGAATTCAAACATGCATGGGACAGACATAAGGCAATTATAGTGGGGGGTTGCAGGAAGTAGGCTGTTGGTTAACTAGAATCTGCAGCTTATCCAATAGGTAGGGAAATGGGCAGAGTGGGTGGGCCAATCGGTCCTTATCTGCTGTCAAAGTCTATGTTTCCATGTTTCTATTCATCGTACCAAAGAAGTACTGAACTGAGTTATTACAGATACCACATGATAGTCCTATGGATGGTCACTCAGGGAGGGATCGTGCCTTTTCCAGATTGTTGGACAGATTTTACTGGCCTGGGATTCATGAGGATGTTGCTATCTACTGCACTTCTTGTGCTGGATGTCAGAAATTAGCCCCAGTGACTAAAAAAAACAAGATGCCCCCGGTGCGCCTACCCTTGATAGAAGTGCCTTTTGAGAGAATTGCAATGGATGCGATTGGCCCCCAAGACAAAAAGGAAAGGGTAACTTGATTCATTTTGGTAGTGTGCAACTCAATACCCAGAGGCAATTCCGGTGTGTACTGTAACAGCCCCAAAGGGGGCAGCAGAGCTTGCCAAAATTTTCAGCAGGGTGGGCATACCTAAAGTGATCATAATTGTTTTTTGCAGTTAATCTTTTTATTGAGGTAACAAAAAGCAGTACATACATGAACAAAAACAGTGAGCGGTGTGAATCACAGGGAAACATACCAGCAGAGGAACGTCATGTTATTAGGACCACATTGTTCAGGGTATACACATTCAGTCCTAACAAAACAGTTTATAAATCCATCCACATTTCATGAGGAAGTCAAGGGTGTTTTAGGAAAGCTTTAGAGTTTCTTAATAGAGAGAAGAAGGGGGTCAGGTTGAATCTTTATAAATATGAGGCCCAGACATCCAGGAAGGACCCACTTGAGTGCTTTGCAAAATAGGCCAGTCGAGTTTGGGAAACCAAAGATTCCAAGGCAGTGAGCCAAGTTTGAAATGCAGGAACAGAGGTTGTTCTCCATAGCCATAAGATGAGCCATGTGAATTCGACTGCAGCCTGGGTGAGCCAGAGTAGCTGTGGGTTTGTAAGCTGGTAATGATCTGGGACTATTCCCAATAGCCAAAGGCTGGGGGACCTGGACAGGTCTAGTGCAAGAGTTTGGGAGCAAAATTGAAATATCTTATCCCACACCCTGCCTAAGGGGACACAGTGCCACATCACATGCAGAAGGTCTGCGTTGGGGGCTTGACACCTCTAGCAATTATTGTGTGGGAGTAGCCCCATCCTGTGGAGTTGGGTGGAGGTACAATACCAGAGATGTAGGACTTTATTTCAAATGAAAAGGCTACGTTGCTCAACACAGGCCTTTTAGGCAGTTTTCCAACATTTGTTCCACTCTTGAGTGGAAATCTGTGTCCCCAGCATCTTTTCCCATCTAGCAGAATGGAGGGGTCAGGTGCAGAGTCCCTGATCCATCCTTGTATTTTCTTGCTGGATCCAAAGTGTGAGAGGGATTTTGTTCTTTGGAGGGCCTGCCTTGGAATGACAGCTCTGGCATGTGCAGGGAGATCTAGACCACTTGAGATAGAGGTTACCGAGTTGTAAGTATTGCCAAAAGCAGGCCTGGGGCAGGTGGTGGCATTCTTTTAAAATCTGGAAAGAGACAAATGTTTTGTTATCTTCCTGCACCAGATCTTGAAAGGTATTCAGCTGGCATGTCCGCCAGGCCTCCCACTGAAAGGTTTTATGGTCGATGCAAAAGAGTGCATTGTTCCACGGTAGGGAAGAGAGGCCTAGGCTTTGACAGGTGTGGGTCAGATTTCCCATGGATTGGCAGGCCTGATGGTTGGCTTTAATTGTCAGCCACTCTTGAGCGGATCTGGGAAGGGTGAATCCTAGATGGCAAAGAGGTGAGATTCCCCCTAGTAACGCAGACTCAATGTGCACCCAGGCTGGAGGGGGGCAGATGATTTCCTCATCCCCCTTCACTATTTGGCAATGATGAAGAGTTGGGAGTAGGTACTGAAATTCGACAAGTTCCATCCCCCTCTGGTCCACGGGGCCCTTAACATTGCTCTTCTGTATCGTGGTCTTGACTGTCCCCACAAGGATTTACTCATAAATACATGAAATTTATTAGCCCAGGCTTTGGGGAGCAGAATAAGGAGGTGGGAGACCAAGTAATAGACTCTAGGAGCAAACATCAGTTTTAAAGCAGCGATTTTCCCTGACAGAGATAAATGTAAGTGCTCCCATCTCTGTATATTTATTTATTTATTGAAAATGTTTCACCAGTAAAGGCACACTGAGCAAAAAGATGCTCGTCTCACGGTGTGACCTGGGGGGAGGGGTTACAGAGGAGACAGGTATACATACAAAAGTTGAATTTAGAAGTAGAGCAATACAGATAATGTACATAGTTGGGTGGGATTACATTTGAACTTGTTACATAAGGAGAACAGTACAGAACATGATCTTCAAGGACAGGGTATACATATCATGGGTACACATCGAGGGCAAGACATGATTACATAAGTGCCAGTACAGAACTTGAGTGCCAGTAACAGAACTTGAGCTGAAGCGAGATGCACCACGTTGACAGTAGGAGTTGGAGAGCAAAGATAGGGGTTAGAGGAGGAGTGGACTAGTAAACACTAGGTGTATAGGGGGGTGGTTTAGGTGCAGTGGGGAAGGAGAGGAGTTAGTAGCTGTGAGGTAAGGCTGAAGAGCGTAGGTTATTTAGGAAGGAGGAAGGGAAGGGAGATATTAGGGTGAATAAGGTGAGTAAGGTGAGGTGTAAGTCGTAGGGCGGTGTATAAGCCAGACAATTGGGCAAAGGCTGAGCCGCTGATCAGGCGCTAAGGGGGGATGGGGGAAGAGAAGTTATCGGGGGGGAGGTCAGGGCAGTTGCAATTTGGTGCAAGGAAGTTAGTGAGGGCAGAGGATAGGGAGTGTTTGGATGGAGAATGGAGGATCTGGGCCGGCAGGCCGTTCCAGAGTTTGGGGAAGAGGTAAGAGAAGGCCGATTGGCCAGCGGTGGTCCTTCGGTGAGGGATGACTAATAGCCTAGCATCAGTAGACCGGAGGGCGTGGATGGGGGTAGGTGGGGAAGATAGGGAGGATCCAAAGTAGGGTGGAAGGGAGCCAAGCCAGAAGTTGGAAGCAAATTTAACACTATGAATTAGGAGCCGGTTACTCGGGGATGGCAGGGCCAGTTAACGGTAGAGCTTGCAGTGATGTGAGTGGGGGGGGCATCGAGGGCAAAGCGGCAGAAAGCATTAAAGAGGGGGTCAAGTCTGGCTAGGGTGGTCTTGGAGGTGGAGCTGTAAATGACATCACAGTAGTCGAAGGAGGGTAGAATCATTTTCTGGACTAATTCACATCTGACAGGTAGCGGGAGACTAGTGCAGTTTCTATAGAGGGCACCAAGTTTTGGGTGCAGTTTTGAAATGATGGCATCCACATGTGTGGAAAAGGAGAGGTGGCGATCAAGCCAAACCCCTAGATACCTGAAGGAGGACACTTCATCAAGGATGGTGTTATTTAGGGTATGGAAGATCAGAAGGGGGGTGAGTTTGGATAGACGCTGTCTAGTGCCGAAAGACATAGAGACAGTTTTCTTGGCATTCAGGGAGAGTTGGTTGGCATTGAACCAGTGTTGGATTTTGTTGAAATCGGTTTGAAGTTTGAAGGTAAGTTCTTCGTGGGTCCGGCCGGAGGTAGAGGGCCGTGTCATCTGCATACATGTGGGTTGCGGTAGTGGAACAAGAGTTAGGCAGATCATTTAGAAGGATGGAGAAGAGGATGGGGCGAAGAACTGAGCCTTGGGGAACGCCGGTGGTGATAGGGAGGGGGGGAGGTGTGGTCAGCTATTTTAGTGGATTGGGTTCTATTTAGTAGGTAGGCACTGAACCAGTTTGTGGTGGATGCTGCTAACCCGGCCCCTGATAGGCAGGATAGTAGGAGAGAATAGGATACCGTGTCGAAGGCTTTTGCTAGGTCAATGAAAATAGCGGCAGTGATTAGCCCTTTATCCATCCCAGTGAGGATGGAGTCCGTGAGTTGTAGTAGGGAGGAGGTGGTAGAGTGGCATTTTCTGAAACCGGACTGAAATGGGGTGAAGAAGTTAGTTTCTGAGAGAATGTGGGAGAGTTGGGATAGCACTAGGTGTAACTGGAGTTTGGCGAGGACGGGGAGGAGGGAGATGGGACGGTAGTTAGTAGTGGAGGTAGGATCATCACCTTTTGGAAGGGGTAGGACAGTGGCATGCTTCCATTCGGAGGGGAGTGATTTCATGGTGAAAGAAAGATTTAGTAGGGTCGCGAGGGGAGTAGTGATGGCGGGGGCAGATAGGAAGAGGAGTTTGTTATCGAGACCATCAGGGGATTTGCCTTTGGAGGGGTTCAGGAAGGGAAGGGCATCTAGTGTTTCGGTGGGGGAGATGTGTCTGAAGGAAAAGGGGTTCCTACCAGACGGTAGGGGGATAGATGTCTGGGGGCAGGTGTGGTTGCAGGAGGTAGGGAATCGAGGAAGTCCAGGGCGCAAGTAGTGAAATAGGAATTAAACTCGGAGGCTACCTTCAGGTGGTTGGAGAAAAGAATCCCTTGGGCAAGGAGGAGAGGTGGGGGGCTTGCTGTTTGGGGGAGAAAAGGGAGTTAATGACTTTCCAGAATTTAGAAGGTCTCTCAAGATTTGCATTTAGGGTGTTGTTAAAATATTCAGCCTTAGCTAAGCAGATGGCCTTTGTGCACTTGTTGCGGAGCATGCAGTAGGTGATATAGTTGCTTGGGAGGAGTGTGGATTTGTAGTTTCGCCAGGCCTTGTCACGGGCTTGTTGGCAAGTTTTCAGCTCAGGGGATATCCAGGGTAGGTGAGACCCATGGACTCTAGCCCAGTGCAGGGGGGCGTGTTTGTCCCAGGCAGTGAGGAAGGTGTTCCAAAAGTGCATAAGGGCCGAATCCATGTTAGAGCAGCTTGAGCTTGGGACCCAATTAGAGTGAGATAGATCTTCCGGGGGGGGAGGTTGAGGGATTTGTATGACTGTTGGAATATAAATTTGGGAGGGGATTTAACTCTGTGGATTTTGCGGACCAAGTAGATTAGGTGGTGGTCACTAATGGAATCAGGGCGGAGGCCTGAACTAATAACACGGTGTGGGTGGGATGTAAGCACCCAGCCTAGGAGGGAGTGACTACCGGACTTATGGCATATAGTTCACCCGACTGGGCAAGAGATGAGAGCTGGCACAGCAGGTCAGTGACTATTGTGGTTGACGTGCCTGGGCAGCAATAAATAGCAGCCACAAAGATTGGTTATGAGAAGGGAGGGGACAGTTTTACCATAAGAAGTTTGTAAGCTTTGGATTCAGCTTTTGTAAGAGAGACAGTGAAGTGTAGGGCTGATCTGATATAGATAGCCACCCCTCCGCCTCTGAAGGGCCGGTCTTGCCGTGTGATGGTGAACCCTGGAATAGCGATGGTATTATCTGGTAGGCTGAGGTTTAGCCAGGTCTCAGATAGGATGATTATGTCAGGGGCATGGTGGGCAGCTAGGACCTGGAGCTGATCGAGCTTAGGGGCTAGGCTATGAATATTTAGGTGGAGAGGCATAAGCCTCGGGAGGTAGCCAGAGTGAGTGGGGTGTGGCCTTGTAGGAGGTTAGGTATGGGGTGGTCTTAAGCCTGAGGTTGGGGTTGGGCTAGGTTAGTGTATATCCCCTGCAGCCAGAAGGAGTAGGGCAATGATTAGGTGGCAGCAAAGAACTCAGTGAGACCGGGATTTTTCCATGCGCTGGCTGGAGGTGCCAGTAGGGTGGGCTGGGCAGAGGGAGTGGATACTGGAGTGGGAGAGAGAGGCCCGAAGGCATCCAAAGGAATAGACTGAGGAGGAGGGGGGCGTGGGAAAATGGGACCAGGAGATAGCTGGGAGGGATGAAGTGGACTTATAGGGGGCATTTGTAGGATGAGTCAGAATAGCCGGTGGGGGGGGGTGGTGCTGGGTAGCCGCTTAGAGGGGGAGTTAAAATGGGAAGGGACAGTAAAATGGAGGAGATTAGAAGTACAAGGGTTATTGATGTGGACATTTTACCAGATTTGGGGAAGAGGTGCCCAAACATAGTGCCTTGGTAATAGCAGGGTGGTGAGTTTCAAGTATCTGGGTTGCCCCTCAGAAAGCGTAGATACCACTTTGGAGTAGTGGTACTGTCATGGACTCTGGTAGACAGGGTACAAGGTTCAAGACCCTGGCAGGGCAGTTGGGATAGGACCTGGCTGAAAGCAGGGATCCAGGTTCTAGGTGACTTAAAGCGGGCTGGGTTTGGGCCAGAAAACAGGGTTGAAATAGCGACTCCTAGTGGTCAGTGGGGTTAGTGACAGGCTGGGTGTGGGTCAGGTGATAGGGAAGGGGTTAGTGAGTAGGGCTAGCCAGATGGCAAGGTGAGGGTGAGGTGTGGGCAGAGCCAGAGGTGGGAGTAGGGAGAGAAGTAGCCTAATCAGGTAGAGAGATTACAGAAAGTAGGAGGGGATTCAGGTGGGGAGACTGAGGTGGAAAGGTCAGAGGGTCCCTCTAGTGGCTAGCAGGTATAACCTGCAAATGGAAAAGTGGGGACTTAGTAAAACAATAGAGGGGAAGTGATGTCATAAGACAGTGCCTATATAGGTAGTGATGACCTGGGGTGGGCGGGGCAGTCAACGCGTGCAGTGTGTCGACAGGCTAACCTTCCTCACAAGGGTGCTGCTTTTAGAGGCGCTTTAATTATCTCTTCTCGGCACCCGCGTTGGTCCCCATTCCTGGATGGAGCTCTGGATGGTGGGCAGGCAGCTGGTTTGCTTCTCTATCTTTGGTTAGTTGCATCCATACCGAGGTGAAATTTTTATCAGCCAGGGATAAGCGATCCGGAGTAATCTTGTTTCCCAGATATTTTATTTCAGTAGGGTCCCAGGCCAGGCCTGAGGAGTGTATCATGTCAGGCCTGGTATGGGAGTTTAAAGAGAGTACCTCTGATTTGTGTCTGGTTTATCCGAAGGCCTGAGATTTTCTCAAAGTCATTCAGGGTGCTAAGGATGGTGGTAAGATACTCTTAATGTCCCCAGTGAGGATTAGGCAATCATCGGCATAGAGTTTAGCATGGTATTCCTGGGTTCCTACCTTAATACCCTGAATTTTGTGATGGGTACAGAGGCTGCAGACAAGGGTTCTGTTCCTAAAACAAAAAGCAGAGGCAAAAGGGGGCAATCGTGTCTTGTGCCCCTGTGGAGATGAAAGGGGAGGACAGTGAGGAGTTGGTGATTACCCTGCCTAGTGGCCCTTCATAGAGAGTTCATATCCATGAGGCGAAGTACGGTCCAATGTTAAACCGATGCAGGACCGCGTGCAGGTACTTCCACTCCACTGAATCAAAGGCTTTCTCAAAGTCTATCACAACAAGTGCAGCTGGGGTTGGGAGGCCTGCTGCCTTCTGCATCAAGGATACCAGGGCTCTAACATGGTCTGAACTATGTCTCCCTTTAAGAAAGCCTACCTGTGAGGAATGTACTATGTCGGGCAGGATATGTTCCAGTCTCATTGCCGAAGCCTTCGACAAGATTGTTACATCAGCATTTATGAGGGAGATGAGTCTGTAGTTCCCAGGTATAGTGTGGTCCTTACCCTCTTTTGGTAGAATGGTAATTATGGCCTCTCTTAGGGAGGCGGTAGTGTACCCTCTCTATGTGCGTCCTGCAATATTGCAAGCAAGGGGGGAGCTGCTTCTTTTTTTTTTTCTTTTTATTACTTAGATGTGACAGACATCAGATGGTACAGTCATCATTGTACAGTATTGTTACATTCTTCATTTCCAGTGAATCATTATGTAGTTGGAATGTACAGGACACTCTCCTTTTTCTTTTAAAGGAATTACATTTACAATAATGACTGAATTTCTACATTACAGACATATAACCCCCATAAACTTATGTCAAACCTAATTTCTCTGTGAACTAATACATTTATTATAGCAGAGGTGAAGGCCACACTCAAGCCCCTCCCAGGTCCATGTCACCCTCCGTTCCTTCGGGATCTTTATATGGAGAGGGTCAAGGGACAAAATCTGGATCATGCCTAGATAAATACATCACCCATGGTCTCCAAAACACCTCACATGCTTGGTGTTTATTATGGAGTTTAGCCATAAGGGATTCCATGTAATAGATATCAGATACCACCCCCCTCCAGTCCTTGATAGTGGGAATAATGGGAGACATCCATTGTCTTGTAATTGCCTTTTTGGCTTCCAAAATATAAATGGGTAATAGGGTTCAATACCATGATGGTGTATGGGGTGGAAATAGAGACAACAGAACCATCTCAGCATTGAGTTTGGTCACCTCCCCTATGCAGTCCGAAATTTCCTCTTGTAGCGTGCACCCGAATGGTGTTAACTGTGGGTACGTCCAAAACACTTGGCCAAGGTCTGCCAATGGACATAAACATCTCCGCCATCACCTACCATATAAGGAGGGAAGGTATTAAGTTAGAATTGCCGGGGAGTGAAAAAATTGACTTTGACATTTCCAGGCGAACTCTCGCCATTTAGTAGAATGGGTTACTCTGCATGCCATTGGGGATGCTCGTAATCACTCTTGTTCCGAGATATCTGCCGCTAAATCCCTGCACCAACTATTCAACACCGAGACCGATGAATCACCCATCCTGTCTCAAAGAATTTTGTATAAGTGCCCCACCAGGTGTCCCCATGTAGGGCCATTAATATTATCCTCAAGATATTTCCAAAACATTGGAATGAGGTCCAGTAACTTAGAGGATACGTCTCTTTGTCGTAGTATATAGTTTTTGACCTGGGTATACCTGAAAAGGTCATTATCAGATAGGCCATAACTTGTTTTAAGGGTTTCAAATGGAATAAGTCCTACTTGTGTAAGAAATTGTTTAAAAAAAATTAAGTCCCACCCTTCTCCATTTTGAAAAGTTGTGGTCCAGGGTTGCAGGGAGAAATCTCTCATCTTCTGAAATATACGTATAAAAGAAGAATATTTCCCCAAAACCCTTATGAAGTTTTAACTTATACAGTACCAAAATTTTGGGGATTTGGGTTGTATAGGATGTAAAATTCCGCATGGGTGGTGTCTTATTTACCAAGGCCAAAGTTATCTTAGTTATATCATATAGGTCACGTATTGCAGATTCTAAGTCTTTCCAAGGTGCTGAGTATGTAGGATATAACCAAAAGGTTAGTATTTTGAGAAAAGCTGCAAATGCATAAAATTTCAAATTAGGTAGATTAGCTCCACCCTGGGAAAGTGGAAGCTGCAACAGGGACATTCTTATCCTCGGCCTCCGACCGTTCCAAATAAAGTTCGAAATAATTTTGTCCCAGGACTTAAAATAGAATTTGGATGGGAAAGTAGGGATATTTTGAAATAAATATAACAATTTTGGAAGAATTATCATGCGAATGTTCTCGATTCTTTGGAAAAAATTTAAAGGCAGCTTGGACCAACAGGATAAATCCGACTGGATTTGAATTGATAGGGGTTCATAATTTAACAGCTTCAAATTATCCAAGTTGCTTAAAATATAGATTCCTAAACATTTAAACTTTGTTTTATACCACTTTATTGGATATTTGTTTTTAAGAGACTGGGATGGGGTAAAGAATAATGGGAGAAGATCCATTTTAGCTACATTTAATTGAAAACCTGAAGCAGCTTCAAAGTGTTCCAAAGTTTCCCACAGCGCCAGAAGAGAAGTCTCCGGGGACAGGGCCTTTATCAGAATGTCATCAGTGAACAATGCCAACTTATGCTCTCTCTGACCCACAGGGAACTCCTCAATCCGAGCATTCCTCCAAATAGTTTCAGCTAAGGGCTCAAGATGAAGAGCAAAAAGTAGTGGGGATAAGGGGCATCCCTGTCTCGTTCCCCTTTGAATTTGTATTGGTTGAGATGAGAAACTGTTAACTCGAACATAGGCTTTAGGGTGGATGTAAATATTTTTCAGGCAAGTAAGGAGAGATTCAGGGAAAGAAAATTTTGCAAGGGTAGCCCACAAGAAATCCCACCCCACCCTATCAAATGCTTTATCTGTGTCTAAACTTATTATAGTGGAGGGAATTTTTCTGAAATGTGTGTACTCCATCAGTAACAGGACTCTGCGTAAATTATCAGAAGTGCTTCTCTGTTTGATAAAACCTGATTGGTCCTGGAGCATTAAATGAAGAAGCATAGGTTCCAACAGTTTGGCCCAAATGGCCATAAATATTTTGTAGTCCAAATTCAAAATTGAAATAGTATGATAGGATGAAGGAAGGATAGGGTCCTTATCAGGTTTAAGTAAAAGAGAAAGAACTGCATAACTCCAGGAGGGTGTGGGGGGGGGGTCTCTCCTTCTGCCACTGCTTGGCAAGCAGGTAGAAAACTGGGAAGTAGTTGAGGAATAAGAGATTTATACCATTCTGGACCAAAACCATCCAGGCCAGGACATTTCAAGGGTTTTAGATCTTTTACCTGCTGGAGTACCTCTTCAGGTCTAACAGGTCACTCCAACAATCCCTTATGAAACTCTGACAATTTGGGCAAATGAAGCTTATCCAAGAATGCAGAAATTACTTTATCTTATATCAGGGATGGCTGTGGGGCCACATATCAAGATTTATAAAACTGTGCAAAAACCTGTCTGATTTGTTCTTCCTTATAGGTAGTTGTGCCAGATATAGATTTTATTTTTAAAATAGTTGAGGCCCATTTATTAGCTCTTAATTTCTGAGCCAATACTCGAACACTCCTTGCTCCCCCTTCGTAATTATGCTGTCTTAAATAATTCAGGCTCTGGAGAGTTCTGAAATCTAGTATTTTTTGTTTTTCCTGTTTTAAACTTCTAATCCATCATTGAAGAGCTGTATCGCCCTCTCTATCTAAGAGTTTGTACACAGCTAGCTGGTCTTTTAAATAGTTAAACTTAGCATTCATCTCCTTTTGTTTTTGGGAGGCATGCTCCAGTGTCTCCCCCCTTAAAACTGCTTTTAAAGCATCCTACTGAATCGGATGGGAAACTTCCGGGGTAGAATTATCATGAAAGACTTGTAGAATGAATTCCCAAAGATAGTCTTGGACCTTATGATCCAAAAGGAGGGAAGCACTGAACTTCCCGAACCTGAATTTCTTTTGTTTACCCAGATGTTTTTTTAAGAATGAATGTATTATGGTCTGATAATACCCTCAGTTCAATTAAAATATTCTGGACCAGAGTGAGATGTTCCCCTGTAACAAAAAAATAATCTAGTCTTGAATATGTGTTATGTCTCCCCCCCAAAAAAAGTATACCCTGGGACAGATGGAAGTAATTTCATCCAGGTATCCTTAATGCCCCAAAAGGTCAGGTTTCCTTTTAGATATTTGGCTGCTTTAGATAGCCTAGAAGGCTTAGGGTTAGAGGAATCCAGATGTGGGCAGAAGGGGATAGTAAAGTCCCCACCGATAATCAAGACACCCTTAAGCCTCTCCATAACCTTCTGTAAAAAGGTCCATATTATAGGTAGAAAAGTTTGTGGGGGAAGATATGTATTAACTAAGGTTACTGTCTGGGAATACAGGCACCCCGTAAGGATCACATATCTACCCTATGGGTCTAGATATGTGTCCTGAATTTCCAGTGGGGTTGATGCAGGGATTAAAATAGTCGTACCCCTCTTATGTCCTCCCTGATGAGAGGATGCCAGTACCCGATATCGGCCTCCCCATTGTAATTTTAAATGTTCAGCTGATGAGAGGTGGGATTCCTGTAAAAAGTACAAGTCTGCTTTCTGCTTTCCTAAATGCTGCATAGTCCTAACGCGTTTAACAGGGGAATGCAGGCCATTCACATTCTTTTGAGAAAATTTTAACCGGTACATTAGCCACATTTCCATTGAGAAAATATTGCAATTGTTTGCCTGAAATACCACTGCACCCCTAGAGGAAATGAGTAAATAGTAATGATTATATTCCATATACCCCACCCCAAATATGGGGACCCTTTAAGACCAATTCCAGAAAGCCTGGATTGAGTGATTTCCCAGTACATATTATTTATTTCGTTTTTGTTTACTGGGTAAGTACCATAGCCAAGGCATGACTATTTTCAGGCATGACCCAGGAGAATACAATCAGTAGGCAGGGAATGACATTTGAATTATACAGGAAGAACAAGATACAGAGCAAAACAAGATTTGACAAATCATGAGTAGGTACAAAATTGGACAAGATTACACAGTTGGGTAAACAGGGTAGATCAGTGGTTCACTTATACAGTAACAACAATTCAATGATTACAGACAATGTGGCTAGGCACAACTAGATGAGAGCAGATAAAGGTATAAACCAATAGAGACACAAGTACATTAATGACATAACCAGGTGGGTAGGCTGAGTAGGAAACAGTATGCAGCAATGGAGAAGTGTGATGAGGTCTGAACACAAAAGATTCAGTGGGGTTTGAAGCAGGCACAGGAGACCTGACTGAGGAGGAAGTTGTGACAGTTGGTTTTAAACTGGGCATTACTGGGTGCTAGGCGAACAGTAAGAGGCAGGGAGCTCCATAGTTTAGTCGCCGAGTAAGAGAAAGTAAGGGTTCCTTTGTTAGATTTACACCTCGGTATTTTCAGCAGTGACTTGTCAGATGATCTGAGGCCATGAGAAGGGGACAGAGGATTTAGTAGGGAGGCCAGCGATACTGGGATCCTTGTTCTTATAACATTGTCAGTCAGGGAGCCAAGGGCACAGGTTCGAGCCGAAGCAGGGGTAGCCAATTTAGGTCAGCATAGAGCTGACAATGGTGTTTAGATCAGGGTGAGGCCAAGGCATACCTACAGATGCCGTTATAGGTGGTATCCCACTTTTTAATAAGAGTAGTGGATGAATTTAAGATAAGTGACTACCCCATAGGATAATGATGGGAGCAAGATCCTGTGAGCTATGGCTAATCTAGCCGATTTCGTAAGGACATAGCTAGTTTTGTAGGCAGCTCCAATTCTGACATTGCCTGATTTACAAGAGGACATTATATGCTTATCAAAGTTGAGATTTTCATCGAGGAGTACTCCAAGATACTTGAGAGAGCATACAGGTTTGAGGACCTCACCATCCTGATCACATACTTTAAATAGATTGCAGTTGTTGTTTAATTTGACTGTTGAACCAAACAATATAGTTTGCATTTTATCAACATTAAGGATTAGTTTATGGATGGAAAGCCAGGATTGAATAGACTTAAAGGCAGTGATCAGTGTCTGGTTTATATGGTGTATATACTTGTCATTACAGTACAGTACCAAGTCATCTGCATAAAGGATAGACGATCAGTCAGGGCTATTTGACGAGATGCTATTAATAAAAATGGAGAAGAGGAGAGGTCCTAATATCAATCCTTGGGGAACACCTAAGTTGTTTGCCATGGGGCTAGACACAGTGGAATTGAATCTAATGAGCTGTGTTCTATCGGATAGATAGCTATTAAACCAGGCAACTGAGTTTGGTGAGAAACCAAGAGCTAGGAGACTATCTAGTTGAAGAGGATGGTCGACGAGGTCAAATGCCTTTGTCAGGTCTATAAAAACTGCACCCAAGAGGTGGCCATTGTCCATAGCAGTTAGAGTATCATTTGCAAGGTGCAGTAAGGCCGTGTAGGTGCTATGACCTTTCCGAAAGCCATGTTGAATTGGCGAGAGGAGGTTATGTTTTGTCATGAATTCGGTAACTCGAATTGTTACAAGTTTTCCATTATTTTACTTAATACTGATAGTGTAGCAATCAAACGATAGTTAGCCATATCTCGTTTATCGCCTTTCTTAAAGACCGGAGTGCTTTTGGTCATTTTCCATGCATCCGGGACAACTCCATTGCAAAGAGAGAGGGTAAATATCCGTGATAACGGCTGAGCAATAAATGGTGTGGCCAGTTTTAGAAGTTTGGGTTCTAGACCATCAGAGCCTTCGCTAGTGTTGTCAGAAAATAGCCTTGAAATAGAATGGAGGGGACGAGCAGCAGGGGTGGGTGGAGTGGTCGGGGGTAAAGACTGGCCGTGGAGGAAGCCAGATGTAAAGCTGGATGGGTCAGAGAATTGTATGTTAAATGCTTCTGCAATGGTCCTAGGGTTGTTACAGTGGACCTCATTTATGATCATTTCATCAGCCAAGTGAGTATTCTTCACACCTAGGAATGATTTGATGTGAGCCCAGAATTTCCTGGAGTCACTTAACGCTTCCAGCAGAAGCCCTTTACGGTATGAGCTTTTTACTAGTCTAATCTACTTTTTGCAATAACTTCTCTGGGTCCTATAGGTTTGGTAGTCAGCAGTAAGGCCTGTTTTTCTGAAATGCTTCCAGCTTTTATCCCTGATACGCAATGCAGCCAGGAGATCTTTGTGTAACCACTTTGTAGGTGCTACGCGAACCCGCCGGGCCACAGGGGGTGTATGTCTGTCCTGTACTGAATAGAATTTCTCTAGGAAGTAGTCAAGTGCCGCTTGTGCATCCAGGGTCTGGGTGAGATAAGTCCAGTCAATAGATGAGACTTAATACAGGAACTTCACGTGGTTCAGGTTAGCGTAATTCCTGAAGGTGATATAGCGCGGGGGTTGAGTTAGAGAGCAAGAGTGTTGCCACACACAGAATATAGGGGAGTGACCAAATATGCTATCCAGCAAGGTGCCGGAATTCACAATTCTGTCAACTCTAGTTGTTATCACCCATTCCAGAAGCGTGCTTGACATTTCCTTAGGGGAGATCCTCGTGGGCTCAGTTATCACTTGTTGGAGGTTAAAACTCTGGGTTACTGATAGAAGTGACTCATGAGAATGACCAAGCCAGTTCAGATTCATATCCCCTAGGATAAGCAGTTCATTTTTGCCTGACAGTTTTACTGTATCCTCCTGCATATTAGTGAAGGCAGACAAACCTCCTTGGGGCAGATTAAATGCAACAGCGATATGTAGATTTTTAGCACCCAGGCAGAGAATTGCATGAAGGGATTTGCAGATGGAGGACTGGGGTTTAGTTTTCAATGAGTCATTTAGATGCGCTTTGTAAAACAGTGCTACACCACCGCCCCTTTTAGAAGTTGACCTGTCATTCCTGATAAGGCAATAGTTCGGTAGCGAACAGGTTGAGTCGGGTGGTAGAGGGCTTGAGCCACGTCTCAGATAGGCACAGTATATCCAGATTATGGGTGACGACCCATGCCTCCTGCTCTGGTAGGTTATGTGTTAGGCTCCTTATGTTTAGATGGGCTATGCGGAGCCCAGAAGCAGTAGCCCAGGAGGCATTATTGCATGGTTTAGGGTGTAGGGGACCAGTGCTACTTCATTTGCAAATAATTAAACACAGAGCTTATGCAGTTACTAAAATTCAGTTTTTGAGAGAGTCCCCAGATGGCATCCAGGAGGGACTTCCAGCAGAAATCAGCGGAGAAAATGTGCCAAAGATAAAGATTGAAAAGAAAAAATCCTCCGCTTCATGGTAGCGTTTAATCAAGCAGCCATGCTGGCTGGCGACAAGGTCCGTGCCCCTAACAGACTACCTTCTATATTTTTGTGTTAGTTGCGGGCAGTTTCTTGCTAGCAGGACCGCTAAGGAGAGACCTGGGCAAGTCCATGGAGGATCCTAGTCACACCCAAACAAGCGACTGTATCCTGGGGATAGAGGTGAAAGGAAGGAATATAAGAGGGAGAGAAAGGCAGTGCTCACAGAAAGAAACAAAGAAATGGGTCGGGTTTAGCGTTACAGCAGCAGAAACAAATTAAATTTCATTGCAGCCTCAGCTACCTTACTTAATACTTGTGGTTTTTGCTAGATTAGGACTTAATTTGTTAACATTGAATTTCCGTTCCACTAAATGCAGACAAAAATTTAACCATGCTACTTCATTTGCAAATAATTAAACACAGAGCTTATGCAGTTACTGAAATTTAGTTTTTGAGAGAGTCCCCGAACGGCGTCCAGGAGGGACTTCCAGCAGAAATCGGCGGAGAAAAGGCACCAAAGGTAAAGATTCAAAAGAAAAAATCCTCCGCTTTGTGGTAGCATTTAATCAAGCAGCCATGATGGCTGGCGGCAAGGTCCATACCCCTAATAGATTACCTTCTATATTTTTGTATCAGTGGTGGGTGGTCTCCTGCTAGCAGGACCGCTGGGGAGAGACCTGGGCAAGTCCGTGGAAGATCCTAGTCGCACCCGAGCAGGTGGCTATATCCTTCTATATTTTTGTGTCAGTGGCAGGCAGTCTCCTGCTAGCAGGACCACTGGGGAGAGACCTGGCCAAGTCCATGGAGGATCCTAGTCGCACCTGAGTGGGCAACTGTATCCTTCTATATTTTTGTGTTGTTGGTGGGTGGTCTTTGGCTTCCAGCATCTCTGGCCAAGGAGGGGGTATTATGAAGCTTAATAAAAGTCATGTCACCATCTATTTTCAAACTAAACACATAAACAAGACTTAAAATTCTTAACAGCCAAAAATCTTGTTTACTAACCTGTCTCCATTTGGAGAAAACTATGTACATTCATTCTTCCACTGTTGGGAGAGATATAACCATCTCCAATCTGGATCCCAGGGTAAGAGAAGAGCCACTTCTTCCTAGAAAAGTGGGGCATGACCCACCAAAGGTGGATATATACCCACTTTAGAGGGAAAACCTCCTCCAGAAACAGTCACACAGTAGTAACTGTCCCTGCAGTGGTGGTGACATGAATGCTACATGCTAATCATGATGTATTCTATATCACAAAATACTGGGGGGGGGGTAGAGAACCACCCCTCCACCTTTACAAGTTAATATTTCCCAGCGGAAGTCCATATACAATGTTAGCCCAAAAATGCAAGAAGAGCATTAAAGATCCTCTACTAAATCATGGCCAAGGGGCCTATTATTTTTGGGAGACTTATGAAGCGCCCCATTCAGAAGAATACCCCCTTTATCTCTAGAGCCAGCTTTGACTCTTGGGACATATGGAGAAAACCCAATAACTCATCTGATCCTTTGTATAGGGGGAAAATGTCATTATGTCCCAATAAGTTCATTATACTTGTCGAGACAGCCAAACCATGGAGCAACATTTACAGATTGGAAGTCCAGTGACCCAGACAGATAATGTTCCAGGGGGCAGTGCTGGGGACCCAGCCAGATATTAACCATTCAGAAAGGAAAGGGTGCCCCCCAGGACTAAGGAGGGACAGGTCCTCCCCCCACCCCCGTGGTCAGGTCCAGTATGCCAGGGTTATTATTAAATGCACAATATGTTTGTTAAAGTTAACCTAAAGGTAGCAGGGGGTGGAAACCCATTCTTAACCCCACCTCTAGCCCCGAGTGCCCCCCCATCTGGGGTTGCCAGATGCCCACACAGCTGCCCACCTTCTCGAGGCATCAAAACCCCGTTCACACAGTCTCAGCACGTAAACCCCTAGTTCCGCCATGACGTCTTGATGCAGAAGTGGAAACTTTGCATTCAGTAATCTGGTCCTTTTCCCTTACAAGCTGAGAGATAAAGAGCTAAAGAGATGAAATTCAAAAGTTCTCGAAGGGAGAGGAGAGAGGAATCTCACCCTCACCCTCATGATCGGGAAGGGAGGAGGAGAAAATACCTCTGAGTCGACCCATACAGGGGAAGGGGAGAGCAAGGCTCTCCGTTGACCTAACCTGCTAGCCAGATAGTGTATAGAGACTTTTGATATTAATTTAGTGTCAGCAAGGCCTAAACGGGAGCAATGGCCCACCTTCTACCCTAACCCCACAGATGCAGCCGACCCCCTCCCACCCATCTGATACCTTTATGAAAGATGTTTGCCCTTAATCAGCTTGCAACATCAGGTTTCTGAGCAGACACACTTTGTCCAGTAAATTCTGCAGCTGGTGATGTCCAATATCCACTCAGGACTTTTCTTGTATGCCAGGCCATGGAAGATCAGCTAGGTCCCTTGCTCCTTGTTTGGGATTGTTTTTAGATAAAATCCCCCCCTCCCCCGGCTGAAGCAAATCCAATTTGGCCTCTGAAGCCGTATTGGATGTGATTGGACCATTGGGGAACTGAACAGTTAATTTAGCTGGATACGGGGTGTGGAACTTTAAATTTTTGGTTCTCAAGAGGGGGAATAGAGGGGAGTACTCTCTTCTCAAATGTTGAGTTGCAGGTACATAGTCATTATCGAAAACGACACGGTGGTCTCCTAACTTTATTTTCTGTTTATGCCATGCCTTCACAAGGAGCCGATACTTTCAGTAATAGTTCAAGAACTGCGTGACAAAGGATCTGGGTCTGGCCTCAGGTTTTGAAGGCCCGGGACCCAGTGCCCTATGCCCCCTCTTGATGTCAATCTGGTAATCAGGGCCCAAGTCTAGGACCAAGCACAATAGGTAATCCGCAAATGCCACTGGGTCATTCCCTTCCTCCCCTTCTGGAATTCCGTATATCCTAATATTATTTCTTCATCCTGTATTTTCCATATCTTCTTGTCTCATAGCGGTATGGAGTTGTTCCTCTGCTAAAACTTGCACAGCTCGTTCCAGGATAGCAATCTTGTTCATATTTTCAGATATTTGGACATCTGTCTCTGTTACCTGTGTTTGTACATCCACCAGGTCCATGCGAATGTCTTTCAGCACGTCTCTCATTGTGGTTCTAAACTCGGATATGGCAGATAAACTCACATCTGACTGCATGTTTTCAGACGTTAGCTTTTTTTGTCCACTTTTGCCTCGCTTACTTTCTGATTGAGGGGCAGTGCGGGAGGCAGCATTAGAGTCCACCAGGCCGCGATCCTCTTCCTCTGGTAAGTCTTGCAGGAGTTGGTAGTGATTTCTCTCTTGCCATGCCATGCCCCGAAGGGATGATTTAATTGTAGTTTTCCTACCTGAGGTTGGAATTTATTAATCTATTGTTTTTGTTAAAATATGGAAGCGCTACTTCTTGATGTATTAATCTGTAAAAGTCCACAGGGTACCCATCGCCCCCGGAGGTCTTATGGGAAGCCATACTGAGAATGGCCTATCTTAATTCTAAAGTTCTGAGGGGTTTGTCTAGTTCTTGTTTTCATGAATCAGACAGGGAGGGAAGGGCTACACACGCCATCAAATCATGGAACCTGGACTCATCCCATTCAGTGTGTGAGTGATACAGTCAATGGTAGAATTGAGCCATAGTGTCATTGATTTCTTGTTGGGTGTACACCATTGAGTTCCCTGCCGTTCTTAGCCCCAGAATATGTCTGTCTGCCTGCCTTTTCTTTAGCTTGTAACCCAGAAGTTTCCCCTCTTTTTAACCTTCTGCCCAGTATTTGTGCTGGATGCGTCTTATTTGCAGTTTGGCCTTCCTGGAAGCTAAAGTATTAAGCCTTTTTTTTTTTAATTTATTATGCTTTATTTCTCCCGCCAGTGCCGGTTCCTCAGCTCGGTCATGGACCTCACCGCTTCAATCCCATATGAGCTGCAACTTCCCTGATACCCCCTGGCCTACCCCCCAGGGTGGGGTTGTGGCACCAGCCCCTAAGTGCCGCAAGCATCAGAATAGGTTGGGGGAGCTGGCCTGGGAACTAATGTGAGCGGTGAGGCGGGCGTCATCAATGCGCTGGCAGCGACATTTTTTTCCCTGGTGTTTCTTGGAGGTGGGAATGTGCAATGATGTCCTGCATCCACCCCGTCACCTGAGCGCACTGACGCCAGTCGCTGCAGTAACCCCAGCCTCCATCAGGGATCCATCAAGCACCAGACATTCTCCCTACCCTCTCCCCAGAGAAGGAGAGCAGTCCTTGGGATGCTCCATCCTTCTCCCCTCGGCCGGCCCTCCAACATCCCGGGTCCGTTGCAAACCCAGGTTGCCAGTGTCACAAGCAGAAATCCAACCGATGCACTGACAGGCCAGCTCGTATTAAGCCTGATTCTGATACTAGACAATTCTGAGACCAAGACATGGCTTCGGAGTCTACTAGGATCCTTTTCATATTCTGGCTCCTTTTCTGTTAGTTGGGCTACCAGAAGTTTCACCTCCTGTTCCCTCTTTTTTTTCCTGTAGGTATCATAACTGATGATTTGGCCCCTGGAAGTGGCTTTGTAGGCCTCCCATATACTTGCAGCCAAGGAGGAGCCTGGTTGATTCAGTTGCAAAAATGATTGTGTCTCAGCTCTGGCTAGCTTTTTAAATTCTTCATCCTGCAACAGCAGTGGGTCCAGCCTCTAAGAGACTGATGTCTTTTTGGTGGCAGGTTCCACAGCTAGGTTGAGCAATGCTGGGGCATGATCGGAGAGGTATATAGGGGCTATGTGTACGTTATTAACTGCGCTGGTTGTGCCTTCAGAGGTGAACCAACAATCAAGCTGACTAGCCATTGCTTTGGCTGCCAAAAAATATGTATAGTCCCTTGCCGCAAGGTTCTGTAGCCTGCAGATATCAGATAACTGATGCAGAGACAGCATCTCTTGAAAGACATTAAGGGAGTGGATGTGGGGTTCTGGCTTGCAATTCGACCTGTCCAGGAGGTATTCTAGAGCCAGGTTATCAGGGGTGAAGCCAGACATTTCCATTTTGTACACACAATCTCCAACAGTTACACCACCCCCCCCCCCATTAAAAATGTACACATCCTCTCCAAAAGGTACCCCCTTCCAAATAAATCAAATTGTTGTCAGATGATTCCTCTGATCTCTAAAGAGGTTATACATGTATCTGTCTCCTAAACAACAGAAGTTTAAACAGAGACACTCCTCTGTGGCCTACACTAAACCAAATATTACAGATTAAAATGAAAATGTTAACAGAAAGGGATATGGTTTGTGACAGGCACTCAACAAAACTGTACGCAAATGTGTACAGTGAGTATGTCTGTCTACACCCTTGCAGGTTATGGTCACAGTCCATGATGATATCAGGGTTATCCTAGGATTGGTACAGGTTTTTTTGTGAGACTGTGTTGAAAAAGTCAGGCACATCCTCATTGGGGGCATAGATGTTTACCAGCAGGACTGGACCCGTCGGGATAGCCACTTTTACTAAAAGCCCACCTCCCATCTTTGCCCACCCTGAGGTGTAGAACCTCCCATTTGAGGGATTTATGTATAAGGATGGACACCCCTCTTTTCATTGTGCCTGATCTGCTATGGAATTCTCTGCCCACCTATTCCCTCACCAACTTTGTAGCTTCCTGCTGGGTCAGTTTAGTCTCCTGTAAAAATGCTGTCTGGTAATTAAGTTTTCGAAGTCTGGCTAAGATCGTTTTTCTTTTGATCGAAGAGTTGAAGCCCCTGACATTCAAGAATGTCAGAATAACATCTTTTGTTCTATCCATTATCCAGGCTTTCAGGGTTAAAGACAGTAACCATGGGCATTGTGTATGGATAATGTTTCCCCCTTCCTCCTGAGTGAATGCTATTCCCCTTCCCCTTTGTTGTACCTACATTGAAACATAGAAACATAGACTTTGACGGCAGATAAGGACCGCTAGGCCCATCTAGCCTGCCCATTTCCCTACCTACAGGATAGGCCGCAGATCCTAGTTAACCAACAGCCTATATCTTCTTGCCCCCCACAAGAATTGCCCTATGTCTATGCATTCTTGAATTCTCCCACAGTTTTAGACCCCACAACTTCCTCAGGAATGCTGTTCCATGCATCCACTACCCTCTCTGTGAAATAATACTTCCTCACATTGCCCCTGAACCGCCATCCTTCTATCTTTAAATTGTGTCCCCTTGTTCTTGCAAGTCTCTTTTTCTGAAAGATGCTACCCTCTTGGACTTTGTTGATTCCCTTGAGGTACTTGAAAGTTTCTATCATGTCCCCCCTCTCCCTTCTTTCCTCAAGGGTATACATATTAAGCTCCTTTAGTCTCTCCTCATACGGCTTCTCTTGCAGACCCTGCACCATTTTAGTTGCCCTCCTCTGGACTGCCTCTATCCTGTCTATGTCCTTGCAGAGATGGGGTCTCCAGAACTGGACACAGTATTCCAGATGGGGTCTCACCAACTGTCTGTACAGAGGGATAACAACTTCCTGTTTCTGCTGCTGATGCCTCTCCTATACATCCCAGTATACTCCTGGCCCTCCCTACTGCCTTCTCCACATTGCTTGCTAACCTTAAGGTCATCTGATATGAATACCCCAGGTCCCTTTCCTGTTTTGTTGTTGTTACTACCTCCCCACCCATTGTGTATTCTTCCCCTGGGTTCTTGTTTCCCAGGTGAATTATTTTGCTCTTTTTTGCATTGAATCCTAGCTGCCATACGTCTGACCATTCCTCCAACCATGCCAAGTCCCTTTTCATCCTTCCCATGCCTCCTTGTGTATCAACCCTGTTGCAGATCTTTGTGTCATCTGCAAAAAGGCATACTTTCCTTCCAGTCCCTCTGCAATGTCACTGATGAAGACATTAAAAGGACTGGACCCAATACTGAACCCCTGCGCACCCCACTGGTAACCGCCTTCTTCTTCAGAGTGGACTCCATTTACAATTACCTTCTGTGTCCTGTTGTCCAGCCAATGTTTTACCAAGGCTACCACCCTGGGACCCACTCCCAGGCTGGTTAATTTGACTAATAATCTTTTGTGTGGGACTGTGTCAAATGCCTTGCTAAAGTCTAGGTAGGCCATGTCCACAGCCCCTCCATGGTCTACTACTTTGGTCACCCAGTCAAAGAAATCTATTAGATTCGTCTGACATGACCTTCCCGCTATGAACCCATGCTGCCTTGGATCCTGTGCTCCACTGTACCTAGTGTTATATTTCCTGACTGAACCCTCCTTTGGGTTGTAAGGAGTCAGTCTCATGATATAGCCATTGTGAGTTCCCTGATGAGAAATGGGCAGGCTGTTGAGCTCCACCAACAGTTATACCAGCTTCCGTCCTCAGTTTTTTGTCTGGGGTCACCTGAGGGGCAACCATCTCCATGCCCCCCCCATTCCTTAGACTTTGAAGACACACAATGTTCATAGGTGGGGTAGGACATGAACGTATGACATGTCTCTGTCGTACTGGAGTAGGAGCTCTGGTATGCAAGCTGGGCTTTCCATATACAAGCCCCATGCTCTCAGGACCCATCTCTGAGGAGGAGGTCACAAGCAGCAACCTCATTGGTGAAACTATCCTGTGAAGGCATTAGTGCCCTCTCGGGGGGGACTCGAGCAAGGTGTGTGCTCCTGCCTCAGACCCCTGTCCCACATAGAGTGGCCCAATGAAGCAAGCACATCCCTCACCATGGTAGTAGAATTTCACATTAAGTGGGTCAGAGTAAGGTGGGGATGGCGGGGTGGGGGCCCTGGGTGAGTCCATATCTGAGAGACACTTTCATACCACTCTCCCAGGCTCTCAGTTCTGGAAGGGAGCAACTGTTACATTCATTTAATCCATAGGACTTTCCTTCCCCCCAATCAATACCTTAGTGTACCAACATGTGCACTAACACTTCACCACTTATATCCTTAACCTTAGGTAGTGGCATTTAACTAAATTTAAAAAGATCTGTGAGCTAGGTAAAAAGCTAAACAATAAAACAGCATATCATTTAAAAACTTTGGACCCGCAAGGCAGGTTTAACACTGATGTGAACCAAGCTAGCTTTCCATATATGTCGTGATCCATATCGCACCATGGCAACCCCCATTAAACTACAGTTCCAGGAGGTTCTATCTTCCCTGGCATTAAGGTCCCTCTTCTTAAGGAGGAGAGTTCGGGAGGCCAAAAACCAATTCCTGTAATAAAACAATGTGAAACTGGCCAGCAAGGAATCAAATGTTGACCATGTGCTCCCGAGCTCTTTGACCAAAGGAGGACAATACCTTACAGTAGCATCACCCATTTCAGGTACTTACATGCCCCATGTGGGATTCACCCAGAGGGATCAGTGTCCTCAGAGACATTTAGCAGGGCCTCCAGATGTTCAAGAGACTCTTTGGGTGAGTCTCCCACATTCTGTTCACAATCTGCCCAATCCCCTGGCAAAGGGGACGATTACCCGGAATCTGCTGGTGCCTCGAGAGATGTCTTTTCAGGTGGAGGGGAGTGTGATGGCAGGAGGAGAGATGAAGGCATAAGGTCTCTTAATGGCTCATACCTGTTATCCAGTTTGATCAGGGTGTCCCATGGGGAGCACCTACTGATGTAAGATGGGACAGATCTTCTCTGGTGGCTCCTGGAGTGTTTTCACCTGGCTAGCGGCTTCCCCATGGCTGATGATTTCTTCTTAGGGTGACTTCTGGAAACAGGTTGCCATGAGGGTTCTGTTTCGTGGCCCTGAGAACTGGAAGTTTGATATTGGCTCACAGCATCATGGCTCACCTCCATTTTGGCTTCTGAGGCACCTCGTGAAGAACAGCTGTTCACAGCAGAAGTGTGAGAGCCATTGTGAGTGTTCTTCAGGAATCTCTCAGCAGCTGCAAGGCTGTCAAATGATAGGTAATCCCCCAATATGAGATCCGCAAAATCGTTGAGTATCATAGGGATGTTTGTATATCCTTTTGTAGAACTGCTGTTTAACACCAGCAAATGCTCAACGTCCCTTGGATAAATCCCACGAGAAATCCTGATAGAGCTGGATTCGTTGGCCATGCCAGAGAAAAGATACCTGTTCCCTCGCACATTTTAAATAGTACTCTTTTTCTGGATATTGCAGAAATTTTCATAAGATGGGTCAGGTCGTTCCCCCTGCTAAGGGCGGGGAGTCAGGGATCTATGAGCCCTTTAAATTTCTGTAGCTCCACAGTTGTTGTCTTGTATTAGCTCAGGCAGAAATACTTGAAGAAATGTGAACTGTACATGTCCCTGCCTTCTGCCCCTTCTGGCACCTCCACTATTCAGAGATTTTTCCTTCTGGCCCTGTTCTCCATATCATCTGCTTTTGTCAGTAGATACTGGATTTTTTATGGTTGTCCTGCAGGGCCCTTGAATGTACCTGTAGAGTTGATTCATGGCTGTGGACCACCTGCTCGGTGGTCGATACATGGGAGGCTGAAGTTGCTAAGTCCAAGCTCGTTTTAAGGGCCACCAACTTGAGATCCACAGTATTCAAAATAATTTTATCTAGTTTAGCCATTATGTCCGATGCCTCATTGCCAGCTCTGTGGGTTGCGGTAGGCGTGATGTGTTTATTTCCCTGGGCAGCAGCCATGGCTGATAGTGATCGAGATGGCACTGCTGGAGCTTTTCACTGGGCGCTTATACCTGAGCTCACTGGTCTATTCAGACCGGTGCCTCATGGTGCGATCACGGCTTCCAAAGTGGATAAAATACATTTGCCACGACTGATCAGGACAAATGAAGTACCGGAACACAGCTGAGGTATTTACTTAATTGTTTCACAGTTCGGTCCACTCCGTTTATGCGTCTGTCGTACTAATGGTCACTATTAAGCCCCCCAATGAAGGCAGCAGTCAAGATTACAGTTCTACCATCTTGCTGGTAGGCTCCGTCCCACTAAAGTGATCATTATTGATCAGGTCAGTAATTTTGGTGCTGCATTGCTGAAGGAGCTGAACTGACTATCTGGTATCACTGCCACAGGAAATTTCCCCTTATCAACTTCAGACAGGCGGTCTTGTTGAGCTTTTTAATCAAACCCTAAAACACATGTTAAAAAAGTTTGTGAAAGGTGAGGAGAAAGACTGGACCACTAACTACCTTATTTGCTTTTTGCTTCCAGAGAAGTGCCATAAACGTCAACAGGTTTTTCACCATTTAAAATGATGAATGGTAGACAACCTAGAGGGCCACTAGATGTAATAAAAGAAACATGGGAGCCGGCCCGGTGGCATGGAAGGTTGAGGCACTGGACGCCACACCTCGCTCCACGCCAGCAACCCAGGTTCGAGAACAAGCCTGGGTCATCAGGGATTGGCAGGGGAGGACTGAGATTGAATGTCCAATGACTACTTTCCCAATCCTGGGGAAAGGGTGGGATCCACACCATGCTCTGATGGTCCCTGGGGTTGCCCAGCGGCACTGCAGATCCGTGGGTGTATGGGGGGGCACGGCAGATGTTCGAATGTTGGGGCTTGGATGTAATTGCACGTCCATGCTCCCATTGGGAGAAAATGGAAAAAAGGCTGGGCGTGATCGAGCGGCTTGATGGCCGCGCCCTGTCATGTGGGGAGGACTGTCATGGAATCGCACTGGGGGGTTGCGGCGCCAGTCTGGCTGGTAGAGATGGGGGAGCCTGCCAGTGGATCAGCCACGGCCATGCCAGACCCCCTCATCATGTGAGTGAGCCTGCTGCTCTCCCTGCGGGCAGGTCCAGTGGCTGGATACCCCCGCCGGTAGGCACCGCAGTGGGCGCAGAAAGTATAAATAAAAAGAAATACAAAAAAATAAAAGAAACATGGGAAGATACCCCACTCAGAAAGAACCTATTACATCTTACTTGTGTGCACTGAGAAAGAAACTGGCAAAATATATTGAAATTGCCCATAGCAATCAATAAGAAACCCCAAGTGCCAGTGTCAGTGGCTCAGCAGGTAGCACACTCGCCTCTGAGGCAGGGATATCAGAAGGCTGTGGGTTCTATCCCCACACCAAGCACTTGGGTTAATATCCCAGTACTGACACTGCAGTGCAGCATGAGAGGGGTGCTGCACTCCTGAGGTGCCATCTTTCGGATGAGACATTAAACCGAGGTCCCATCTGCCTGTTCTGGTGGTAGTTCAGGAGGATGTTAAAGTTCCCATGGCACTTATTGAAAAGAGTAGGGGAATTTATTTTTATTGAAAAATTTCATAAGTCACAAACACATCACATATATGTATCCTTTAGAAATTCTGAAAACAAAAACTATTCTATTTCACTTTGATTAATAATCTTAAGTAATAGGTACATCTGAATCTGTTATCCACGGTAGATTCTTCCACACCTTCCGTACATACTTATCAGTTTGTTCTGTTTTTTGCCTGAAATAAATATTTTAGATTTCTTTTGTGATATCATTAAACAGTTCAACATACCCTATCTGTTTTTGTTGTAGCGTAAATAAACAACGGGCATTCCAAATATACCATTTAAATACGGCAAATATTATATGTAAAGAACTTCTTTCCCAATGTCTCCATTCAGTCCCATACAGTCTATATATTAGTTTTTCATAAGTTACTTTAGCAAAAACCTCATTTTCCCACTGTAATGTTACATATGACCAAAAGTATTTTATATAAGAACACACAAAGATAAATGCTCCATTGTTTCCGGCACTGTGATACATTGTAATCTTGCACAATTCCTTGCCTCCCTCGTTTCACGGTTTTGATTTCCTTTAACATTTAATTTTTCATGGCAACATAGCCACATAGTATCTTTATATTTCATGGGTATTTTTTTTCTGCATTTAATTTCTGTACACTTGATACATATTCATCTGGACAAGTAGCAAAACGTTTCAATTCTGTTTATGTCCATAACTTGCTGATACAGCCGTTTTTTTGTTTTTGTTCTGATCATCACACTTGTTATGTTCCATTGTTTAAGCCTCACAAAGGTTTCTCTCAGATATTGTGCTACAAATTTTACTGCTTTAAAGATTTTTTAAGACCTGTTAGCCCACCCTGAGTATCATGCTTTAATAGCATTAGATAGCATTTTTGTCCAACTTTTTGTCTGTTGTATACATATGGGCCTTAGGTTATTATATACTAAATTACAAAACAAAAACAGTATTGGATTGACCATGTTTAAGCCTCCCTTTTGTTCCGGTAAATATAACACATTCCACTTGAAGAGGTTTAACCTGCTCCCCCAGATTGCTTGAAAAAATAAGCTAAGAATCGTTGTCTCCCTTTTCTTTGGGGGGGGGAACAGTACTTACATATAAAAACAAGGGGAGTAAGTATGTTTTTATTAAATACACCCTCTTCTGTTTACACGTGGTGTATCTGTTCTACTTTTTAACCATTTCCTGTCCTTGATTTATTTTTTTATCCCAATTATACAAATCTTGTCTGGGTCACCATATTCTATCCCTAATATTTTTATGGGTTATCTGTTATTAAAACCCCTGCCACTTGTGTCTGTGTGTTTATAGGATTTCCCAGCCTTCTTCCTTTACATGTTTCCTTGTTTAATGAAACACCCACTGCTTTGCTATAACAATCACATGTTTGTATTCCAGTTTCTGCCGAAGTTGCACTGTTTGCCATTAAACATGCATCATCCGCATACGCCAGCACAGAATAGGGTAGTTTATATGCTGGTGTTGCTATTGGTGTAATAAATCTAAAATCATTTAAGAGTCTAAGCAGTGGGGCTATTCTGAAAACGTAGAGTAGTGGACTGAGTGGGCATCCCTGCCTAATCCCTCTTTTAAGTGGCACCATTACTCCCTCTACCCATTAATTAATGTTATTGCAACTGCATTTTTGTATAATGTTTGTATCCACGATACAAATGTACTTGGGACTCCATATTTCAAAAGTGTTTGCCATAGAAAGGAATGGTTTACAGAATCGAAGGTTCTCTTTTGATCTAGTGATTGGATATATCCTTGCAGATTTTCTGTTTCTATAACCTCCTTAATAAATAATAATTGATCTATAATGTATGGGTAACCCTTATTACTCACTAAAATCAAACAGATTACAACCTTGTAATCCCACTGTTGTGATGTCAGAACCTTATAAACCTATCTCATCTATGTCACAGCAGTGAGTTTACAAAACAGAATGACAGTGTTATTCAGTATTCTACACACCAAGAATGTGATTGTTAGTCTCAGTACAGTATTCAAATAACATTCCAGTTGTCTCAGTTTATTGTTACTGTGTCTAGCAATCTCCATGTCTGATAGAGATTTTTAATCAGGTGCTATTTTGGCCCGCTGTCATTCAGTCCGTATATCCTAATAAATTGTTTTCCTACACAATCATGTGGCTGTAGTGCAACTGCATTAATAAGGTAAGGCTAAATTACTTGTGTTCGGGGGGGAACTTCTCATGTCAAGTCCCATACACTATAAATGACAATGCCTGATGTACAGGTGATAACCATAGTGTAATCATCTCTCGTGGTTGCTAGGGCAATTGTAAACCTCTCAAGCTGCACTATCAAGGTTTACTGATGCCTAGCAACCACTTGATGTGATTATATCATGGTTATCACCTGTATGTCAGGCATTATCCTCTTTGTTATCACTCTTCCTGGGATGTCACATGATTGAGCTGTTGAAATTATGATTGTTGCTACTTTGAGCAATCTGTTATTTAATAGTTTTGCCAGTAGTTTGAAATCTATGTTCAGGAGACTAATTGGTCTCCAATTATCTAGATCTTTCTTTTCCCCTTTTTTACATAAGAAAGTTACAATGCCGTATTCATATCTAGTGGAAGATCTTTGCTTTGCAAAATTTAATTATATACCACTGCTAATTCTGTTAATATTTCTGGACCAATAAATTTAAATAATTCCCCAGTCAGGCCATCTTTACCTGGTGCTTTCTTATTTTGCAATTTTAATACTTGCCATATTTCTTCTGGTTCTATTGGTTTTGCAAAGGAATTTAGTGTTTAATTTGGACATCCTGGTATAGATATTAATTGGAATAAGTTAGCAAACCCCTCACTTTCACTAGACTGTTGCTTATAGCATTGCTGTAAGTAACTGGTTGCTACTTTTACCACATCTAGTGGCTTTGTCGGTACAACTTTCTCAATGTCCATTATTGCCTTCATCTGTTTTTTCTGGGACTTCAGAGGAGCTGACTTTTATAAGATGGCCAACAGAGTTAAGCTAGCCCTGGCAAAAAGAAATACAGGTGAGGGGGTACAGGCAAAGTGGGCAAGTATTAAGGATGCAATACCTGAAGCAACGTCCCATTGTGTTAGAGAAAAATGGAAGTGCAAAAGAAGAAGGAAACCACTTTGGTTCTTAAAAACAGTAGCAGAAGCTGACTTCTGGTTGGGCTTCCAAGCAGCATGGCAGTATAAAAGCAGAGCTCTGCGAAACCCCTCACTAATCTTCCCAATTTGATGCTTTTAACAACAAACAACTTAAAACAAACAAGATTCAGATATCGGGGACATACGTAAGAAGCATTTTAAAGAAGAAAAATAAAAGAAACTGTACAACTACGGGCAGCAGTGAGCAGAATCAAATCGAGCAGCAATGTCGGCCCAGGAGCCCTCTGATTCCAAAAACTCTCAAGCGCCAGCAGAATGGCAGGATCAGATGACCATACCAAATAATAAAGTGAGAAATAAACACATAAAGCTAGATACTATATACAAGGAGCTATTATCGTTTCATGCAGAAATTAAAGATCTTTACAGAGAGCTTAGCCGAGATGTAGTGAGCCTGGAGCAATGAGCTGATGCATCGGAGAGACAGATAACAGCAGTAGAGAACAGAGTAGACAACATGGAGAATACAGTTCAACTCTTATAAGATCAATGTGTACAATTTCAAGAAAAACAAGAAGATAGGGAAAATAGAGCTAGCAGAAAGAACCTAAGATTATATTGCATCACTGAAGGCTCAGAAGGTCAGGACATTACTGAGTTTACTATTACTTTGCTCAAAACAGCCATTGAATTGCCCTCAGATATTCAATTATCATTGGAGAGAGTTCACTGTGCACTGGGCCCATGGCCTACAGATCCGAATGCTAGGCCTCGATCTATTATTATATGCTTTCTTAGCTACGCAGTCAAGGAGACAGTATTAACAGCAGCATGGAAAAAAGGCAAGGTCTTTTATAGACAAACTCGTTTCTATGTGGATAATGACTACGCTCCATAAACTATGCATAATCGCAGAGCATAAGCAGACATCTTACCAGCTTTGAAGGAGGCAGCCATTAGATTCACAACACTGTACCCAGCCAGACTTGTGGTGCAACTACCATCGGGAAGGAAGGAATTTCATACTGTGGAGGAGGCCAGAGAGGAGCTCCTTAAACCGGGAATTCAAATAAAAACAAAATCCACGTTAGGATTACAGAAAACTGACCCACCGCACTGGCATACTGTGAATTTGGGCAGAACACAGAATGGTGGAGAAGTAACAAAGAGGGGGAACATTTCTAATGGCCTGGTGTCTTTTCGTCAATCAGCAAGGGGAAGAACCTGACCGATTGAAGATGAAGCTTGGCTTGGGATTTCTCGAGGGTCCTCTGGATAGAGGTCTCTGAAAGAGTATGACTGATGAGAGGGACTGGGAATTTAGTTGTCTAAACTAGAATCTTTATTAGACGACAACTCTCTCACAGGAGGTTGGACAGAGAAAAGGGACGCTTAATAAGTTTACATGCAGAAAACTCTGCCACAACAAAGAAACAAGTAAAACTTTTGATTTGGTTGTTCGAATTGGCCCTGACGATTGCTCTGAAGGAAGCAATGGATATAATTTTAAAGAGCAGATTATTGAGTGATGCTTGATTTGTTTTCAGGGCTAATTTGATATAAGAGCCTGAGAAAAGTTGCCCTGGTTGTATACTACAGAATTTAGTTAATAATAAAATAAACAATTTACTTTGCGGGGGGAGAGGAGGAAGCATCTCCAGTCATTATAGGGAAGCCTATTTCAAATCAAAGACAGGCAGAATATTTTGAGTTAACAGTTGGATTTTTATTTAGCTTGTCTGCATATTTCATTTTATTTTTATTATGGGAGCAGTATATCCCCAGGAGGCCTGGGCATTTGGTGTTTCCAGATATCCTCCGGTGACTCCAGACTATCAGGAGGCACACTTAGGGAGTAGGTTTTTAGACTCCCCTACCTTGGAAGTCAATATTATTTGGAATACAGTGTATATACATAGTTATCAAGAGAAAAAGGTCAGACATATACTGATAATTTGCTTCAGATTTCAAAAAGATTGATGAGGTCACAGCAGGAGATGTTTAAGAATAATCTAGATGGGAAAGACATAAAATATTTCAAAAAAAGTGACATTCAGAAAGATGGCTCTGGGGGGGAATACCAGGATGGTGATCCTTCAGGAATTGGATTATTAAGATGGGGACAACTGGCGAGAATATGTTTCCATAAGGGAATAAGATGGCTACTCAGATAGTGAAAGCACTCTTGCTTAATATAAATGGGCTTAACAACCCCATTAAAAGGGCCAGACTGTTCCAATATATTAAGAAACACCCCAGTGATTTTTATTATCTCCAGGAAACATACTTAACAAATACTGAACATGCAAAATTGAATTGGGGGTAGGTTTTGGGTATATGCGTCATCCTTCCCTAAAGGGAAACGACGAGGAGTAGCCATTTTAATACCTAGGACCTCTCCTTTTCATTTAGAAACATAGTGCATAGACTCAGAGGGAAGGTATGTAATCTTAAAAGGTACCCTTTATGGGACAAAGGTCACGTTAGTGAACATGTATTTTGCCCCCTTACATCTGTTTGTCTTTTTAAAAGATTTTTTGCAAAGCTCCTAGACATTATGCACAGCTGTCTTATTATAGGGGGAGATATCAATTTAACTTTGACACCTCGACTGGACTCCTCTGCACCTTCCAAATATAGGCTAACATCAGCTCAAAGATTATTTATCTCACAACTCAGGGCATTGGGTCTAATCGATGTATGGAGACATTTTTATCCTCTTTCTGGGGTATATACATTTTTCTCCCCTAGGCACAATTCTTACTCAAGATTGGACTACTTTTTCATTTCAAAAGAACATTTGGACTGTTTACAAGATTTAACTATAGGACCTAGATTTCTTTCTGATCATTCTCCCCTATTTTTGAGGCTAGATTTTAAAATACCAAGGAAATCCCCTGGGTGGCACTTGAATACATCCTTTCTAAAGGATAAAGCTTTAAGGGACAACTTTAACTCAAACATAGCTCAGGTTATTGCAGAAAAATCATCCCAGGAGACATCCAATACAATAGTTTGGGATACTCTGAAGGTTGTGATCAGGGGGGAGATAATTGCATATTCAGCATACAAGAAGAGATACTGGAAAACACAATATGGTAAATTACATGAGAAATTAAGGGAAATACAAACAAAGTTTACCCCTATTACCACAGAGGCCCGAGCCCAGATTAATCAGACAAAAGCTGAGCTCCAGAAACTTTTAGACGAAAAAACACAACAGGCATTATTTTACTTGAAAACATATAGGTATGGGGGAGGGCCAAAAGGGGTGAGAAATTGAGCCTGGAGGCTTAGGGGGTATAGGACAGCCACAATCATAATACATTTAGTGGATCCGGAGAGAAAAACAAGAGCTTTTAACTCACAGCAGATAATGCAATTGTTCCAGAAATATTATAGGCAGCTATATGAGAAACCACAAGGTCCAGAATATAACAAAATTGAGGAATTTTCCCCCCCTTTACATTAAGAAAGCTAACTAGGGAAATGGAAATCAGATTAAAATCCCCTATCAGATCAGAGGAAGTCAGATGTGCCATAAAAGAAAGTAAATCATTAAAACCCCCTGGCCCAGACAGATTTCCGTCCGAGTGGTACAAGACTTTTAGTAAACAACTGACTCCTTTACTACTAAATGCCTTTTTATAAATTCAACGGGAGAGTTCTCCTCCTCCTCCATCATGGAATTACACTAATATTTCACCTACATTAAAAGAAGGCAAACCAGCAGATTTAACTACTTCATATGGGCCAATATCCATATTAAACATGGATTACAAGTTATTTATTTCCATATGGGCACATAGACTAGAGGAACTGTTACCCTATTTGATTAATTCAGATCAATCTGGGTTCATTCGCGCCAGAGAAACCACAGATAATATACGTAGAATGATCCATTTGTTGGACCACTTAAATCAAGAGACAGATACAGGCAGTGTTGCTCAGCCTCGACGCAGATAAACCTTTTGATCCGCTCAGTTGGCTTTTTATAGGAAACTTTGTGCAAGTTTGGATTTCTGAGAATTTCTAACATGATACAGAGAATCTATACCTCTCTGACGGCATATGTTAAAGTGAACGGACAGTTATCTTCAATGATACAGTGCTGGGAAGGGAACTAGGCAGGTTGCTCTACTTCCCCTTACTGTTTGCTATATATACATTGAGCCATTGGCTGAAGCCATAAGGCAACATCCTAATATTCAGGGGGTCCTTTAGGAGGAGGGATTTCATTATATCATTATATGCAGATGACGACATAACACTCCTAGAACCTGAAAAGTCCATTCCTGCTACCTTTCAAGTGATAGATAAGTTTTCAGAGATAGCTGGATACAAAATAAATATACAAAAAACAGAGTTATTATCTTTAAATTTCACCCCCTCTCAGTCTCTGAAAAACCAGATCCCTCTGAAATGGAGAAATAACAAGATTAAATATTTGGGTGTAAATATTCCCCAGAAATTGGAACATTTGGAACTGTTTGATTTAGAGCCTCTATCGATAGAGATAGAGAATTTAGTCAGGAAATGGACACATCAGGTATTCTCTTTTTCAGCTCAAATACAAGCTATTCAGATTACCTTATTTCCTAAGATATTATATTATTTTCAGACTTTGTTGATTATTCCATCACAATTCTACTTTGCATCCTGGGCTAGAATCTTTTCGAGGTTTGTATGGGCCATACAGCAGCCAAGGGTCAGATGGTCTCTGTTACAGTTACCAGTGGCAAAGGGGGGATGTAATCTTCCAAACCTTAGAGATTACCATAAGGCAGTAACATGTAAAATAGTGATGACATGGCTGAACCCTCAGGTAGAGAAACCATGGAAATTTATTGAATTTATACTAAATGATCTAGTAAACATTATCCCCATTATATTTGCCCCCAAAAATGCTTATCCACAGTTAAAAACTTTACATTTGGAACCCGTTATACGTTAAAGGCTTGGTTTGAGCTAAGGGCATCTACTACATTAACTGAAGTTTTGGGTTATTTTAAACTAATAGGTACAGAAAGTGTATCTTCGGAGATAGGTGCTGTTCGGGTCCGCCAAGAATGGCAGAAAAAAGGTCTACTTTTGTTATATCAATATCTGGATGTAAATGGAGTACTGCCTTTTGCCACACTACAGGCAAAATATCAACTCCCCCATACACATCATTATAGATATTTACATATTCGGACATTTATACAGAAAGAATTAGCATTAAATACTCTGTCCTCTCTCATACCTATGTTGATGTCCCTTTTAAGGGACACTATAGAAGGCAGGGAACAAATTCATCTAATTGGACAAATATATAAAGGAATAAGAGATTTTTGGAAGGAATCCACTGAGGATATCTTAGGAAGATGGAATAGAGAATTAGGGACTCAGATTAACTTATATACTTATGAGAAATGGTTGGAACCTATTCCTCACTTGATGAAAGTATCACAATCATCATACTGGTCAGAATATATATGGAAATGTTGTAGTAGATATTTTTATACCGCTGACAAAATTACTAAATTTGTATCTATGAGGCATGGCCTTTGCTGGAGAGAATGTGGAGATATAACACATATTTTTTGTACTTCTCCGAAAGTTACCCAATACTGCTTAGATATAGAAAAGAGCATACAAAATATTGTGGGATCAGAAATTAATGATTCTGCTTTATATTGGAGAAGACGGAAAAGTTCCACCAGGTAGAAATAAGTTATACCTGTACCTGGCAGCAGCTAAAAAGGTTATAACTCGCCTATGGCGAACGGCTGAAGTACCCACCCTCTCTGATTGGCATTCATTAATGACTGAGACATATTATCTTGAGAGAATAGTAGCTTCAGAGCTGGAAGGATGTCACGTTTGAACCCAATGGGGCCATGGGTTTTCTATATCTCACCTCTGATGAAACATTTGGTCCCTGATAGAGCCATTTGAAAGTGACCAATTTTTGTAAGATATGAATTTTGATCTAGTGTCATTTGATATATAACAGAATGATGTTGTAGAAACATGAATTGCCAACCCGAAGAACATTTCATGTATTGCAAGACAAAAGAGCAAAACTGTATAGATGAACTCCTGCTGTCATATATATATATATATATATATACATATAAACTATATAAAAAACAATAAAAAATAATATAAAAAAAAACAGTAGCAGAAAAGGTCAGAGCCAAAAGGCTGGCCTTCAGGAAATATAAGGGAACACAGCAGGATGAAGATAGGGAGGCATACCAAACTTCCCTAAGGGAAGCAGGGAAGGCAGTAAGGCAGGCGAAGGCCCAAACCGAGAAACACTAGCACAAACAGAAAAAGAAGGTGACACGACTTTCTATAGATACATTAGTAAAAGGAGAAAGTCCAGAGGGAGTATTGCTAAGATCAAAGGAGATAAGGGGGCGTGTGAGGAGGAGGACCATGTAAAAGCATCTATCCTAAATAGATACTTCTGCTCAGTATTTACTGAAGAGAAGGTAGGGCAGGGCCCACAGCTTAGCACCATGGACGAGGGGAGGGAGATGAGCACTAGTCCCTTCACAAAAGAAAGGGTTCTACAAGAGCTCGAGAAGCTCAGAGTGGACAAGGCAATGGGACCTGATGGCATACATCCCAGGGTACTAAAGAAGTGAAGGGTGGAACTAGCAGAGTCATTATCAGAACTGTTTAGTAAGTCTCTAAACACAGGAGAGGTCCCAGAAGACTGGAGAAGGGCTCATGTGATCCCACTCCACAAGAGTGGTAGCAGTGAGGAGGCAGGGAACTACAGACCAATCAGTCTTACCTCTGTAGTGGGCAAGATTATAGAGGCACTCCTTAAGGAAAGGATAGTGCAACACCTGGAATCCATAGGGGCACAGGATCCAAGACAGCACTGGTTTACAAAAGGAAGGTCCTGTCAAACTAATCTCATAGATTTCTTTGACTGGGTAACCAGTGTGGTGGACCAAGGGGGAGCAGTTGATGTTGCCTACCTTGACTTCAGCAAAGCTTTCGATACTGTTCCACATAGAAGATTGATTAATAAGCTGGGTAGGCTAAGGGTGGATCAGAAGTTGGTCAACTGAGTGGCAAACTGGTTGATGGGCAGAAAACAGAGAGTGGTGGTAAATGGTATACAATCAGAAGAGATGCAAGTCACAAGTGGGGTACCCCAGGGATCAGTCATGGGGCCAGTCCTTTTCAATATCTTCATCAGTGACATTGCAGATGGACTGGAGGGTAAGGTTTGTATGTTTGCAGATGACACCAAGATCTGCAACAGAGTAGATGATTCAGATAAGGTGGGCAGAATGAGAGGAGATCTGGAAAAACTGGCAAAATGGTCTGAAGAGTGGCAACTGGGGTTTAATGTAAAGAAGTACAAGATCATGCACATAGGGAAGAGAAACCCTGAAGCCACCTATAGGCTGGGAGGGGAGTTGCTGGCAGTCACACAGGAAGAAAGTGACTTGGGCATCATCATCACCGATGACCTGAAATCATCCAAGCAGACCACTAAAGCAGTAGGTAAGGCTAGGGAGGGTGTATTAGTAGGGGTATCACAAGTCGGAAGAGGGAGGTAATAATCCCTCTTTATAAGACACTGTTTAGGCCCCATCTGGAGTACTGCATGCAGTACTGGAGGCCACACCTTCACAAGGACATTAACCAAACTGAGGCAGCCAGAGAAGGGCAACCAAAATGGTGCAGGGACTGCATCAGAAAACATATGAGGACAGATTAACGGAGCTCAATATGTATACCCTAGAGCAAAGGAGGGAGAGAGGTGATGTGATCGAAACATTGAAACACTTTAAGGTCATTAACAAGGTGAAAGAGTCTAACATGTTTCAATATAAGAAAAATAGCAGAACAAGAGGACACAGCATGAGATTAGAGGGAGGCCGATTAAAGGGTAATGTGAGGAAGTTCTTTTTCACAGAAAGGGTGGTGGATGCATGGAATGGCCTACCTCAGAAAGTGATGGATATGAATACAGTGCAGAGCTTCAAATAGGCATGGGATAGGCATAAGGGAGCAATACAGATGAGCATGAATAGATAGGCCATTGACAGAGCAAAGGCAGATGGCACATTTATAAGGTAGAAAAAGAAATGGGCAGACAGAATGTGCCTTGCGGTCCTTATCTGCTGTCAGCTTCTATGTTTCTATGTTTCTTTTCTCTGAGGTTTTTTTTTTTTACTTAATGTTATGGGTAAATTTCTGAGCTCTGTTTTTACCCCTTCCCGCCATAAGAGTGGGTTCTCATATAATTCAAATAAAGATTTTTGCAGATAATGAAATATAAGATTTGTTGTTTTATGTTTTCCATCTGAAGTAGTGAAGAATTGATCTCCATACTCCTCGGCCTACCTTATTTTCTGTTGTTCCTATAAAAACATATAGCTCGTTATGGTCGGTATATTCTACTGCTTCTACTTTAACTTTGGAGACTGGCAATGTTTTATTGAAGAAAAAGAAATCTATTCTGGTAGCTATATTTCCTCTCTGATATGTAGGTTCTGCTTTTTGCTTTGTACTATGATATGCATCAACTAAATTAGCCATATTGATCTTATTCTGTAAATAATTCATATCACTATATACTTTTTGTCTTCTCATTCCTTGACCCCTATCTTTACTAGATAACCCACAATTAAAGTCCCCCCCCCCAATATAATATTTTGTGAAGAAAATAAATATGGGTGTATTAGGCTATAGGTATATAGGTAGGTATAATTAATTTGTCATATTAACTGCTTTCCCTTCCCCTTCTACTCCTGGCTTTATCTTTGCTTACGCTCCACTGCTACTCTATCAAATCACTCCTCCCTCCCATATCAGTTGTAGACTGTTGTTTGTTCTAGCTGCCAAAATACTGTATATGTATTGCACACACCAGTCATCATGTTTCATTTATCAGTATGCAACCTGTAAGTCACTTCCCTGTCTCATATCAATGTTTAACACCCGCGGTCACCCTATGTGGTACCCTTGTATGTATATCCAGCCTGTATCATGTAACGTGCATTTCATGTATATACTGTTATTACCTATCTGTGTTTGTACTTTAAGTGTTTATGTCACAGGACCTCCTTGTGAATGAGCTTGCTCAATGGAGTTTTCCTGTAATAAACTTGAAACCTGAACTTGAAACTTGAACTAAATATAGCAACTTTCTCCGATTTTTTCTGTGGGGCATGAATATTTATTAACCTGTAGTAATTCCCATTGTATTTTATGTCTGTTAATAAAACCCTGCCTGGGACTAAATCCCAAATTTTTATAATATTTACCGAAACCATAAAAAATATCCCTACCCCTGTACGGGTTTCTATCCCTATAGATCAGTGTGACACTCCAGAGAACCATTCTACCCTGCTTTCCCTATTTCTTTAGTTGTATGTAGCCTTGTGTCTTGTAAAAAAATTACATCCACATTATTTGGTTTTAAGTCCGAGAAAACGCTTCTCCTTTTACCATCATTCTTTATGCTGTTAACATTTATAGTTAACAATTTCAGTTGTGAATGCAGAATTTAAACAATTTTTGGTGATTGTTGTGGTTTCTATTCTTTTTGTTTTCATTCCTTGCCCTACTTTTTTCCTGGTGATTTTACTCCAGCTTTTAGCTCCTAAATTCCTGTTATCACCTAGATCGCTGGAGTCTAAATCTGTTTGTAGCTCTTTTTTCCCATGAGTCGCTTACTGTTGCCTCTGATTAATTTTCTGAACTTTCCTTGTTCTCTAATAGTGGTTGATACTTGTTTGAAGTGGAGATTTTAGGTACTTTGGAGAAAGGCTGCATCCAATTCTGCCTTCTCCTAGTTGCAATTTTTCATTGCTCTAGGAGTGGAACTGGGGCTGGGGTTGGGGGAATGCTATTTTCTTCAGTGGTTTGCTTTTTCCCTTCTGTGTCTTCTTTATTTTCTTCTCCAACTAGCTTTTCCCTATCTTTTCCTTGTTTTACTTGGGTTACTGTTTCAGTTTCCATTTTTTCTGGAGCATGAGAGGGTCGTACTTCATTTTGTTTTTCTGGTATTCTTACAAGTTCCTCCCTCCGACTCATTACTTCTTTTATGTTCTGCTTTGCTTTTTCTCTTTCGGCTACTGCTGTCCAAAGCCTCTGTTCTTCCAGGTCCTCTTGCCCTGCCATGGAATGAGCAGAATGTTTACACTTATTGTAAGTGTGCCCTTTTTCCCCACATAGATTGCACACACTTTCATTTTGACACTGACTGAATACATACCCCAACATACCACATGAAGTGCACCTAATTTTGTCACACGCATTGCTGACATGCCCTGGAGAATCACAATTATAACAAGTTTTTGGCTGTCCGGGGTCGAACAGCACTCCTTTGTCACCTCCTAGATAAAATGAATTGGGTTAATGCTGCATTTCCCCTTCTTGTGTTTATAGTACTACCCATACCTTCCATCCCCCTGTCCAAATATTTTCTGACTCAAAGATTGCATCAGGATGACCCATTACTGAACATTTTTGTTTACGTCAGAAAACCAAATCCATGACCCAAAACCTCTTCATTTTGAGCGTGCGGGTCATAATGTTATGCAGCAATAAGCGTACAGCATTATGTCGCGACCTCAGACCTGTCAGGCTCTTCGTCTTAGACCCCCCGGAGTTAGAATCCATAAGTGGTCCTGAGGCACAGTCCTCTGTACAGGGGGTGTAGGGTTGGAGCCCCCCACAGAACAGAATAAATCTAGAAATCGCGCAATGCCCATTTTAAAATAAAATTGTGACAGTCTTTTGAGCTGGTTTTGTGAGGGGGATTGCATCAAAGGGGCCCCATGTGGAGGAGTTTTTTACTTTATTGTAGTGAACCCAGAATTGTTCCAAGCCTTTATTACGTTTGAAACTAACATCGAATACAGGTTCGTCAGACACGTGGATCAAAGTGTATAATTCAGATGCATTGAATTTTAAACTGTCTTTCAAGAGTACTTTACCCACATATACCCTATCTGGGAATTCGTCCAGTCCCCTTTTGTGTACTAGCCTCACGGCACTATGCCTCCTTGCAGGGTGCACCGGCTGCTGAAAAAAGGAAGCATAAGGCCATGACTGCCTTCCTTCATTTTGCTTTTTATTTGCATTTTCCTGTTTTTCATTTTTTCCTGAGTCGTGTCCATATTTTCTTGTGTTAGTTCTTCAGGCCCACCTTCTTGATTTTTCCTTGTTTCTAAAATTGTGCTCTGAAATTTCAGAGTTGGGTTTTCTGTTAACTCGAGCTCTTTCGAAAGCATTAAAGTAGCTATAGCATTCTACAAGTCTATTTCTTCTGTGTCATATCTTTTTTCTTGAACCTTTGCACCCAGTGTCTTTGTTTTATTTCCCAAGCCTAACTGCACACCTGGAATCCTGATTGGTGCGAAACCCGAAGTCCACTGCCCTGAAGTCGGGGATTGCACCCATCCAGCTGCTCTCAAAGAATGTTCTGCCATCCAGGGCTCGTTATTTTCTATCTCACTATCAACCCATGATTTCTTCTGTGTCCCAGTCTTTCTTTTTCTCTTGTTTCTGCTGTGCCCGGGCAGAAAACGAAGATACTGTCACTGTCCCTTGTTCCTTTGCATTTGTTTGGTACTCTGGGCTTGGGCCTCAAGCTGCCACGTCACCCGTTGCAAACAGCTACCTATTCTGGGATGTCACTAGATGACTCCCGCCAGTTGCGCTCTTTAATTTGCACTGTTCATGCTCTTGCTCTGCAACCTTTGGCACATCCAAAGCTTTAGTTGGTGTGTTTTGTTTCTTTATATTTCTCCCCTTCTTTTACAATTAACGCAGCAATAATTGACACATTAGGTTTTTCTTTCATGCCCACTTGTCCCATATCTGAATCTGAAGCCTTTAAGCCATCTTTTTCTCTGTGGCTTTTGGCTCCCTCAGTACAATCTTTTTCTTCTTTTTCTTTTTCCAAACATCCTACTGCATCATAAAAGATATTGGACTCTGTCATTTCCACTGCTGGTATAGAGGCCTGCTTCTCATCCATCTACCCTGCCACATCAGCCCTTCCTCCTCCTTTGTCCGGCTTCAAACTGGGCTCCTCCATTCTGCTCCCAGGAAGTCAAGCCCCCTGCTGGCAGAGTAGGGGAATTTCCACGGTGTCCTGGCCACATTTCCACTAGTCACTAAAAATACCACCAACAGCTTAATCTGGTTCAGTTTCAGTTGGTTACCATCTGTATCCCTCCCCCTCCCCAGTCGCCCCTGAAAAGGACTTCTAGTCTCAGTGGGCCTACCGGGTCAACAAAATTCATTAAATAAAATAAATAAATAAAACAGCAGAAGGTGTCTTATGACCATGGGGTAAAAGAAAAAGGTTTTATTTATTTATTTTGTATTTGTTGACCAGGTAAGTGCACTAGACACATTCTGCCTATTTTCAGAGATGACCTGGGGGGAGGTGGATACAGATGAATGCCAACTGACCTTGAAGCAGATTAAGCTGTTGGTGGTATTTTCAGTGAACGGGGGGACATTTTACCAGGACACCAGGGAAATTCCCCAAATCTTTTCGAGAAGTGCCATGGGATCTGTATCATCCACCTGAACTACCACCAGAACAGGCAGATGGGACCTCAGTTTAATGTCTCATCCGAAAGAAGGAACTTGAGCCAGGTGAAAAGGTCTTGTTAATATTACCCCCTACGGAAAATAAATTGTTACTGAAGTGATAAGGGCCTTATAAAGTGATTAGTCAAACTGGTATAGTTAGCTATGAGACTCAGACCCTTAATAGAAAAAGTCTCACCAAGATACACCATGCTAACCTCCTGAAGAAATGGATTGAAAAGCACCAAAAGTTGCTTTGGTAGTATTTCCAAGAAATTGCTAAAGAGTATATATATATTTTTTAACTCTTTTTTTCCGTCTGGTTGCCAGCCCCACTGGGATCTCCCTCAGGCATGGCCTCTACAGGTCGGTCTTTCTCCCGCCTGGCCCAAGACTCCCCCCAGATCAGGCCCCCCCCGGAGATCCAACCAACACCCCAGCCTGTCTACCCCCCGGTTTGCACACCCCCCTCCCGAGGTGGGGCCGCCACTCCTTATCTTGGTGCCTTTTCTCAAAATCTATTTGGCAGGCTAAGAATGGAGGAGGAATTGAGGGCCTCAAAGCAGACTGAGCCTGGCGGTGGGCATGGGGGGGCCAACTGTAGGGCCCATAGTCGTCCTCTCTGGGGAGTTTTTTTTTCCTTGTTTCTGGTATCTCTGAGAGGCTTGGATGTGCAATGACATCAGCACATGGCAGGCATGCTCCTGCACCTGCCTTCAGGACATCCACCATCGCTTCCACCCAAAATGTGAGTGTCCCCCAGCTGCAGCACTCTAAGTCTCCACTGGGAGCCGCTATGTGTCTGGAATCCACAGCCCATCCTCCCCAGGAGAGGAGAGCAGTCTTCTGGATGCTCAATCCCCTCCTCCCTGGCCAACCCCTGCTGCCCTGAGCTCACTCCCAAATCCAGGTTGCTGGCATGGTGTGAGATAAGGCAAATGCCTCAGCCCTCAATGCCACAGGGCTAGCCTGCTAAAGATGATATTGAAAAAGCTTATGACTGACTGGAACAAACTGTAACTTCTTATGCTGCAAAGGAGAAGTTTTACCCACAGAACAAACCACAGAAATTCATAACTTGGTCAAGACATTCAAAAGTACTTTTACAACAGTGCCAGGCCTAGCAAAAGGGGTCCAATCCAATCCAAGTTAATTTATAAAAACACTATTCAAATTATCATAGCGCTTGTACAATATAAATTTAAAAACACATTAAAGTAACCATAAACAGGTAAAATACAGTGACATCATTCAGTTTATTCAAACTCCAGAAAGGCAAGATAAAAAAGATGCATTTTCAATGTAGATTTGAAGCTCTCCACGGTCTGGCACTCCCTTACCCAAAGAGGTAGAGAATTCAACAGGATCAGGGCTGCAAATATAAATGCATGGGCCCCAGAGGTCTTCAAATAAACCTTGGGAACCTCTAACAATCCCTCATCGGTGGAGCAGAGTGGGCAGAGAGGACAGTAGGGGCACAGAAGCTGTTGCAGATAGCACAGTCCCTGTCCATGTAGGGCTTTATAGGTCAGCAAGCCGACTTCGAAGGTGATCTGCCACTGAATAGGCAGCCAGGCAGATCGCATAGCACAAACGTGATGTGGCTTGATTGAGACAAATGAGTCAACAGCCTGGCCACCACATTCTGCACCAGCTGAAAGGGGTGGATATCAATCCCCAATAGTCCTAGGTACAGGGAGTTGCAGTAGTCAAGGTGAGTGGTCACAAAGGTGTGAACCAGCATTGGAAGGTCATCAGGCAGAACCAGGTGCTTAATCTGGGCAATATTCCTCAGATGGTAAAAAGAGGACTTGACGATGGATGACACCTGAGATTTAAGTGTCAATCCCACATCACAAATAATGCCCAGACTCCACACCTAGTTAGAGGTCATCAGCTGGCAGCCATCCAGGTGAAGCCTGGAAGGCTGCCCAGCCAAAAGCCCCTCAACCCAATGACCCGGGTCCACAACCAAAACCTCAGTTTTGTACGAGTTCAACCACAGCCAGTTGGAACTCATCCAATCCTGGATCTCAGAGAGGCAGTTGTTAAAGACTGAGACAACATCATCCTGCTCGAGAACAAAGGACATGTATAGCTGAGTATCATCTGCATAGCAGTGAAAACTCAGCCCATACCACCTTACAATGTCTCCCAATGGCAGCATATACATAGCAAACAACATGGGTGATGAAACGGAGCCCTGCGGCACCCTATAAGGCAGGGAGAAGGAGCCAGAGGAATAAATCCCTGACACCACTCTCTGAAACCTGTCTGTGAGGAAAGACTGAAACCATCTGGGGACTGTACCAGACAATCCACAGATCAACCACAGGTGCTCCAATAACACACCATGGTCCGTGGTGTCAAACGCTGCAGAGAGATCAAGAAGAACCAAGATGGAACAGCTCTTCCTATCTCTCGCTATCCAATCATTGAGTACCCAAACTAGAGCCGTCTCAGTACTATGTCTCTCCTGAAATCCGGACTGGAGAGGATCGTAGATATTGTGGATGGTAAGATGATCCTCCAGTTGCTGTGCAACACCTTCTCGATAACCTTACCTACAAAGGGAAGGTTAGAGACTGGTCTGTAGTTAGCGAGACAGTCTGGATCGAGAGATTTCTTAGGGAGAGGTATATCAACCGCCTCCTTCAGGGTGTCCAGAAACACACCTGTCTCTAAAGAAATCCAGACAATCTCAACTAGGACTGGGCTAATGACCTCAACACACCCCACAAGGAGGTGCGTTGGGCCCGGGTCCAAACCACAGCAGGTCGGCTGCATACTCTGGATGATCCTCATAGTATCATTGATCTCCAGCTGGTCAAAGTCGGACCAGACACACCAAGGCTCAGTAACCTCCCATCAACCTCCACTGCGCCAATTAGAATGGGTTGAACGGGTCTCAGACCTGATGTCGGCAATCTTATTTATTTAGTTTTTGTTTACCGGGTAGATGAACTAGCCATAACCATGACTATTTTCAGGCACAACTTTTATTTATTTATTTATTTAGTTTTTGTTGACCAGGTAAGTGCACTAGACAAATCTTGCCTATTTTTAGGCACAACTCAGGGGAGGGGGATACAGATGAATGCCAACTGACATTGAAGCAGATTAAGCTGCTGGTGGTATTTTTAGTAAATGAGGGAAATTTGGCCAGGACACCGGGGAAATTCCCCTACTGTGCTGCTGTTTCAGTGGCCAGAGGGGGAGTATGGGCATTGTGGAGTGGTGACTGAGTGAATCATGGCTCAGTCTAGTCCAGACGTGGTGGAGAGAGCACTGGTGAGCGCAGAGCAGTCGGAGGAGAATGTATGCACTTTCTCTGCAAAACGGAGTGGTTCTTTCAGGGGATTTGAGCCTTGTTTTGTGAAGAGAGCAGCAGAGGTGGATCTAATTCTTGAGGAGAGGGGTTCCGCTTCGGCAGTATTTGTGGAGGACTCCGCTCGGTCGGAGCAGCGTACGGATGACGTGTTTCCTTTAAAACCGGCAGGAGAAGCCGGCAACGCGGAAGTGATGGAGGGCAAGGTTAGAGTAGCTCTCCCAACGTTAGCGGATCTCACCAGAAGAATTCTTGCTGCAGAGTGGAGGGAAGTGGATCCTGAGGTCGGGGAACTGAGAATGGTGTCTAAGGTGGAGATGGGACAGGCTACTACTAAGAACGAGCAGGATGCAGGAGTGAGGGGTAACGGTGCGTCTTCTACACCTTCGCGACCTGTAAGTACTAAAACTATGCCTACTATTTTTCCTACAATCCCCATATCTAAAGACTCAGGATTTGTCTTTAAACCTAAGGAGAAGGCTGCTTCTAAGTGTGCATCTGTGACTTATCAAACTTGTCATGGACAACAAGAGGGAGTGACTGACTTTAACTTTAAAAATCATAATAAAACCTTTAAGGCTTTTCAAAAACGGGACTTGTGTGTGGAAAAAAAAGGGGTACCTGACAGTTTAGTGTCAATGGGAGAACATGATAACTCCTGGTCACCCCAAGCTGCTTTATCTGCAGCAGGCTGGAAGCAGAAAGAACATGGAGTGTGGACACCTGATTCTTCCTGGGAAGACGTTTGGGGATTGCAGACTGCCTCACCTGCATGGAAGCCAGGGGTGGGAAGGGGAGACAAAATTCCTGCCTCTGAAATTACTGTTGTTAAAAAAGATAGCAAGGCAGATCAGTCCTTTGTACTGGGGAATAAGACTGATGATGTGCCTGCATGTCAGGATAAGAATGTTGATGTACATAATATTGAGCATACAGAAGGTAGTGGAGGGAAACCTGACAAACCCCTTTTATCTAGCTTATTTTCACAATGTAAGAGAGAGGGAGCACCAAGGAGAAATGCGGTAAGAATCCGGTATAAAGGGGTTTGCAGGATAGACCCAACAGATATTATGTTGGTAGAACATTAATTAAAGACTCTCTGAAGTTCTCTCCCAGGGATGTATTTGCTTTTATCAATATTTCAGGAGAGGACAATTTTGATATTAGCTTTTGTTCACCTGCTTTACTGGATCTTTTCTGGGAAAGGTACAACCAAGTAAAGTTTTCTGCTTTATGGACACCTTTTTTTGTTATTCCTCTGTCTAAACCTTTGATAAAGTTTGTGACAGTGATGTTTAGGAATGAGGGGGTTCAGGTAGAAGATATTAAATTTTGGCTAGCACAAAAGTGTGAAGTATTAAGTGAACCAGATCCCATCTTGGATTCAGAATTATTCTGGACAGGAGGGTGGAAGTTTAAGGTGAAATTAAGGCAAACAGCGTCAGGGGTGGAACATATTCCTAATTCATTTATGTTAGGAAGAGATAGGGGGGTCTGCTTTTACAGCGGGCAGCCTAGGGCCTGCTATAAATGTGGATCCAAAACACATTTATCTAATGTTTGTGACCAGCCAAAATGTGATAATTGTGTTGAAGTGGGTCATGTCACTTTATTTTGTTCAAACGCCTTAAAATGTGACTTGTGTGAAGAACTAAATCATGCTTTTAAAGATTGTCCCTGGGCGGGCCCAGAATAAGCAAGCGTGTGGAGTTTCTGATCTCCTGATCCAACAAGCTCAAGATGCAGGGGGTGTCTCAGCATGAGGTTTCCACTGGGGTTAAAGAGGTATTAATTTACCAGAATAAAGGTAATAAGAAAGAGGAAGTTAAGATAGACAAAGTGGTTCAGCAGCAGGATGCGGGAGACGGAGGATTGAATCTTCTCCAGCCGGTCTGTTATTCAGATGCATTGGAAGGGAAGAGTAGGATGGGTGAGGGTGTACTTCAACCTCCAGTAGCCCCCCCATCTTTACGGAGGTCTAGTAGGACGGCGAAAACTCTGGTGCCGTTAGAAGTAGAAAGTATTGAATCCAAAAATCCTTTTGAGGAACTGTCCTGGGGAGATTCGGAGATGGATATGGGGGATACTGATTCCCAAATATCAGTCCAAAAGGGAGGGAGATTACAGAAGGATGATTACAAAGGAAAAAAAAAGAAGAGGAGAAAGAAATGAGAATAGTTCGGGTTGTTTGTTCTGCTTGGTAAACTATGATGGATATTACTTGGGCTTCCTTAAATACCCATAGTTTGTTAAAATCTCTGAAAAGGCATGCAGTATTTCAGGTGATAGTTGATTTGCATGTTTCTATTTGTTTTTTGCAGGAGACGTGGATGTTTGCTAATAATCAAGCTAATGCATTCACTAAGGATTGGCCGTGGGGACCCTCATTTTGGTCCTTTGGTGCAGACAGGGCTGATGGGATAGGAATTCTTTTTAACTCCTTTAACTTTAAGTTATATAAATTGATAGAAGTCTGTCCAGGGAGGGTATTAATTCTAGACGGATGTTGGTTTTCTAAACGGATTAGATTAATTAATATCTATAGCCCACAATCAAAGGCTGGAAGGGTAGCATGTTTTTCAGACATACGACCCTTTTTGATAACTACTATTCCAATTTTTTTGGGGAGGGGATTTTAATTGTACTATAAAAGGGAACAGAGGTAAAGATAGATTAGAGCAAGGTAAGAAGATCTATTGTGATTCGATATGTCTTAATAATATTGTAAAAACAGCTGATCTGGTAAGTTGCATGGATAGTAAGGAAGGAGGTTCATTTGGCACTTTTTTTACAAAAGGGAAAAGTTTTATGATTGATTATTTGTTTCTATCTAAAAGAATTTCTTTCCATAGCCCACAGATTATTCCTATGGAATTTTCAGACCACGCTCTGATACTTATTAAGGTTGGGGCAAAACAGGATTTTTTTAGTCATAAAACTGTATGGAAATTGAATGCGTCAATACTTCAAGAACAGATAGTCTCTAATTCCATTCGTTGTATCTTGAATGCCAGATTGTCAGTGGCTTTTTTGTATCATGATCTGGGGGTTTGGTGGCAGGAAACTAAAAATGATTGCATTGGGTGGTTTAAAAAATATGGGGTTGAGAAGAGGAACGAAGAGTTTTTTTGAATATCTTAAACTTAGAAAACAGCTCCAATATATTTTGTCATGTGCAAATTCTTCTAGAGGTGACTTTTCAGAACAGATAGCTGACATTAAAAATCTCATGAAGAAGAGACAGTATGACAGAACAAAATCAATGCAAGCATTAATTCAGAATCATTTAAAAAAATCAGTGTTTGGAGACCCTTTCGAGTTATGTAAATCAATTAAGGAGAAGGAAACATTAGAATTTCTATTCCAAGGTGGTGCTAAGGTTTTTTCTATCACAGCATTGGGAGAAATTATTAAAGAGCATTTTAGGGATCTTGAACCAAAGGTTGCTCCATCGTCACTTCTGATTAACCAGTTTTTAGGGCCTTGTTTAAAAGAAAACAGGGACAATGATGGTCTGAAGGAATTAGGACGTCCTTTTTCAAAATCTGAAATTTTGGAAGTTATAAAATCTCTAAAAAATAATGTGTCACCGGGTTTAGATGGGTTATCAAATGGTTTTTATAAAGCCTTTTCATCTGAATTAGTCCAATGTCTTTGGTTAGTATTTAATTTCTTTCTCTTAACAGGGGTGTTGTTAAATTCATTTACAGAGGGGCGTCACACATATATCTTTAAATCTGGAGATAGGGGTTATTTTAGAAACTGGACGCCGTTAACGCTTTTGAATTCAGACTATAAAATTTTGACTACTATAATTAATAACAGACTTAAAGGAGTCGTTGAGGGGTTGTTTCTACCGATTCAACACAGTGGGATTCCAAATAGACGAATACATTCTATATTGGGTTTAATTCGAGATATAATCGAGCAGGTCAGGCAAGAGGGTCAGTCGGGTAATTGTTTCAGTGGATCTTGAGAAGGCATTTGATAGGGTTGATCATGGGTTTTTATTTTCATCTCGAGTGGTTTTGTATTCCGAGAGTATCATACAGCTCATTAAGAGATTATATCATAATGCGAAAGTCTATCCCGCTTTGAAAGGTAGTTTAGAGAAGGTTTTGTTATGAAATGTGGAGTGCGGCAGGATGTCCTTTAAGCCCGCTTTTGTATAACTTTTCTTTAGAACCTTTAATAAGGGCTCTCATGCTTTCACCCTTATGGTCAGGGAATAAAGGTGCCAGGTGCTTGAACACCTGTCTTATACAAACATTTGCTGATGATATTTGTTTATTTTTTCTAATTATATGGATTTTTCTGGTTTTATACAGTGTTTAAGGCTTATGCAGCGGTAGCTAATGCTAAATTGAATACTAATAAATCAAAAGGATTGTTGTTAGGTAATTATCAAAGAGAATTGTTTTCATTTGAATCGGTTGAATTTTCTTTAAAAGCCTTGAAAATTTTAGGGGTAGAATTTACGACTACGAATTGCCCACTGGAGGTTTGGTCAGGTGTTTTAGATGCAATTTTACGGAAAGTGGTGATCTGGAAAAGGTTTAAATTTTCTAAGATAAAAAGGATTCAGATAATAAAGCAATTTATTTTACCTAGACTACAGTATATAGCAGTGATTTTTCCATTACCAGTACAGCTAGAAACAAAATTATATAGCATCTGTTTCCAGATGCTATGGGGAAGCAGATTGAATCCGGTAAAGAGGGGTTGTACATATCTTGACAGAAAACATGGCGGATTAGGGATGGTGGACCCTGTAGTATTTTGTTTGTCTCTTTTCTTCTCCTTTTCTTTAAAGAAAAGTTTAGCATGTTCCACAGAATTAGATAGTTTAGTATTTCGAAATCTGTTGCAAGCATGCCTGGGTATGTGGCGACCTTGGGCTCCGAAATGGTCTGCAAGGCTTCAGACCCCAGAGTATTTTAAACCAGCGGCGCAGAAATTATTTAAATGGAAAATCTCAAAAGACCTGATTTTAAGATGTTCAGCAAAGGGGCTATACAAAGAAATCATGGTGCAATTTTTTCATACAGAACCAAATTTTAAAAATTGCCCGAGTAATAATACAAGTCATGTGTTGGAGCAGCTAAATAATAATAGACTTCCCCCTTATATGTGGGAAAATTTATGGTTAATTATGTATGGGAAACTAAATGTAAGAGGTACAGCGAAACATAAGGCAATTGAAGAAAGAAGTTGTCCTTATCCAGATTGTGTTAATATAGAGGAGACGATGGAGCATTTCTTTCTGGATTGTTCATTTTCCTCTAAATTATGGTGTTTTTTAGCCCGCGGGTATGGGATCTCTCATGGTTAGCACAAATGGATTATAATCTCCTGGTGCTTGGGATTTTTCCACACTTTTTGAGTGGTTTTGAAAAAAATACGTTAAGAGTTTTTTTGGCCAGTTTGCGGTTTTGCTTATGGCAAACCAGAGTTCAATGGGTATTATACCAGAAGCGACCATCATTTGAGGGTTTCAGAATCTATGTCATTATTGTTTTGAATAAAGTTTATATGGAAGAATGTCAAATATATGATGCAGGTAAAGTCAAATCTTGGTGGAGGGGATTTCTTCATTTTATTAAATATAGGTGAAAGAAAAAAAAGGGGAGAAAAATTTTAATATGCTGTATACATAGGACTGTTTAGAGATTACTTTAGTTTCTTGTGAAAACTTTAGAATGTATGAGTTTATGCTTATTTTTGTTTTTATTTGTTAAGTTTGCCTGCTGCATTATGAGAGTGTATTGATTTGTTGTTATTTGTTTGAGTTTTGATTTATATGTGAATATTTAATAAAGTTGCCCCTACTCTTTTCGATAAGTGCCATGGGTTCTTTAACATCCACCTGAACTACCACCAATCCAGGCAGATGGGACCTCGGTTTAACGTCTCATCCGAAAGACGGCGCCTCAGAAGTGCAGCACCCCTCTCATGCTGCACTACAGTGTCAGTACTGGGATATTAACCAAAGTGCCAGATGTGGGAACTGAACCCACAGCCCTCTGATCTCCCAGCCTCAGAGACGAGTGTGCTACCTACTGAGCCTTGGGAGGATACAGTACAATACAACAACAAAACATGACAATTTACAGAAATATCTTTGGGGAGAACAATATCAACAGTAAAACAAAGTAGGTCTGGAGAGATAGGGAAATACATCAAACATTTCAGCAGTACATCATAACAATAGGTTTACACTGATTGATAAACAATAGAGATGAAGGAAGAGGAAATGCTGAAAGGTGGTTATACAGTGTAGAGTGTAGAGATATTGAGAAAAGAGAGAAAGGGATTAAAAAAGAGATAGAAACGAAACTGAGTGTAAGTGCAGAACAGTGCTGGTGTTGAGGGAGGAGGCTAAGGGGGTTTGAAACAGGAGCAATTGTTTGTTGAGATTAAATACTTGTGAAGCTCAGACCTAAAGGTATTGTGAGAGGAAGCAAGGCGCACAGCTAGGGGGATGGAGTTCCAGTATTGGGGAGCTAGAACGGCAAAGGCACTTGCTCCCTTGGAAGAACTGTACCTAGGGATACAGACAAGGGACTTGTCCACAGAGCGCATCCCCTAGTGAGAGGGCTGTCTGAGAAAGTATTCTGCAAGAGACAGAGGAGTTTGTGAACAGATGATCCTATTTATGATAGACCCAAGAGAGTAGAGTCTAGTCTCTTTTGGTGGTAGCCAATTCAGGTTCGAGTAGGGGAGACAGTGGTGTTTAAGTCGGTGGGCAGAGGAAGCATAGCGACAGATGCTATTGTAGGTGACGTCTCACTTGTGTAGACTAGACTTTGGAGCAGCAGTATATGTGGCAACGCCATATGTAAGTGAGGGAGTAGAATACCTCGAGCTATTGCTAGCCTGGCGGAAGGGGTTAGCACATAGCTAGTGCGATAGACCATGCCTAGCTTTGCGTTCACAGACTTGCATGCACTTTGTATATGGAGATCAAACCTTAGTGATTGGTCAAGGGTAACACCAAGGTATTTAAAGGAAGTAACAGATCCAATAGTGGAGCTCTCCAAGGCTGAAACTTTGAGATTACTTTGGGGGTGCTTGATTTTCGAGTTAGTACCAAAAAGCATAACCTTGGTCTTGGACTCATTTAAGACCAGCTTGTGGTTTGCCAACCATGATTGTGTGACTTGAAAGTCAGCCGAGAGATACTGATTTATGCCCTTTATGTTTTTGGCACTGGTGTAAGTAAGCAATAATACCCGACAGGGTGGGCTTTATTGGAAAATACCAGACCTCCCAGGGGCATAATGAGGCCTGACGCCACAGGCGGAGGGCATTGTAGCCCCTGGAAGGTCCAGTATTTCCCAATAAAGCCCACCCAGGAGGGTATTATTGCACTTAGAAAATGGGCACTGTAAATTAAAATAAGTTTAATAAAAAAAAGTTAATAAAAACTTGGTTTAACATAAGTTTTGAAATAAAATAGTTCCTCTGTCTGCTTTAGAATGATGTGTTTTTTTTCTTCATTTGAGATAGGGACTTTTATCTCTGTAGTTTAACTAAAAAAGGATTGCCCCAGTTCACTGACTCATCCCCACCCCTGCTTAATTTGTTCCCCTCCCTCTCAATTCCCTTAGTTTATTTAAAAAAAAATTGCTCATGAGTGGTTTGCTGCAGTATGTAGCTACTGAAGAGGGACTGATTTTAAATATATATGAAAAAAGATGTTTAGTTCATTTGTAGACGGTGGAGGTATGGGGAGAGCAGGAGCAAGAAAGCAACTCAAGAGGCACTGGAGATTGGGAGGCGAACAGCAGGGCAGGGTGTGTGTGAAAGCGAGGTGCAGAACAAAATAAATATAACAAGGAACAGGTAGGACTTGGTGGTTACAGTCTGCTGTGCTGCTTTGTATTCAGCTGGGCTGCAAGTGGGGCTGCGTGTTTTGCTTGCAGGGAAAAGACTACATCCAAAAAGGGTAATAGTGCTAGCTGGGCAAGCCTTGTGCCGGGGGGAATTGCTGGTTTAATCTTGTCATTTAAAAAAAAATGTTTTTGCGTGTGAAGGGGGCGAGACCGCGGTATTGAAGTGATGCGAGGAACAATTACAGCAGCTGGGAGAAATGATCAACTGTCTCTCTCCTCCCGACTGAAAAAATAACAACTGGAGTGTATTTTTTTTTCATTTACAAAGCTGGGCAAGCCTTGCACTGCTGGTTGAAGCTTAGGACTGTTGTACATCAGCCGGGGGATTGGCGTCTGAAAAAGGGGTTGCGAGACTGTGGTTGGAGAGTGCTGCCGTTAGCCATCAGCGTGGTTGGCAGAAGTGATCAACTGTCTCTTTCTCTCTCCCAGACTGCAAAAGTACAAATGCACTGTGTGTATGTGTGTATTTTTTTTTTTATGACTTTTGATACTGAATTGGTCTGGGGGGGGGGACTTGGCTAACCACTGAGTTACTTGCTATGCGAGAGAAAAAATGGTGGTTGTTTGAAATTTTCCAGGTGCTTTCACCCAATGAGGAAGCAGGGTGGGCACCAGGATATCAGAGGGTGTAGGGTCCAGTTGGGCTGGGACTTTTTATTTGGTGGGCATATATTGAAAAATAGATACCCACCTCAGCCATGTTGTCAGCCAATCAGCTTCCAGGATTTTTCTTTGCCATTTTCTAAAGTACTATACATCAGCATACAGAAGGGAGGAAGTCTCAGATAGGGTAGATGTGATGCCATTTATAAAAATGGAGAAAAGGAGTGGGCCAAGGATGGACCCTTGGGGCACTCCAATATTTAGTCCTGTCTTGCATGAGAAGGCTGAGTTGTATTTGACCATTTGAGTCCTGTTTGATAGGTAGCTATCAAACCAATTTACAACATTAGGTACAAAGCTCAGTGAATGCAGGGTAGAGAGGAGGATAGGGTGGTCAACCAAGTCGAAGACCTTTGTCATGTCGATGAAAATTGCCCCTGTGAGAAGGCCAGCATCCATTGCAGATAGGGTGTTGGATGTAAATTTGAGGAGAGCAGTAGCTGTGCTGTGACCCTTATGGAATCCATGCTGTGCAGCAGTTAGAAGGTCATATTTCTGTAGGAATTCAATAGTTTGGGTTGCTACAAGCTTTTCGAGGATCTTACTGAGGACAGACAGGATGGCAATGAGTCTGTAGTTTTCGGGGTCTTTGGGATCACCTTTTTTAAAAACGGGGTTAACCCTTGCTGACTTCCAGATATCAGGTACTTGGCTTTGGCTAAGGGAGAGAGTGAAGATCTTAGCTAGGGGAGCAGCTATAAAAGGGGCAGGCAGTTTTAACAGCTTGGGTTCCAGGGTATCCGAGCCAGTAGCCATTGTCTCCAAGACTTTCTTTAGAATGATAAGGAATTCTTTACATGTAATTGACCTGAAATAGAAAAGGGGGACTGGCCTAGCAGGAGGAATAATAGGAATTTGCAGTATCAGGAAGGAGGAGGTAAATGCTGTAAGATCAGAGAATTTGCGACTAAAAAAATTTGCCATGGTCTCAGGGTCATTACAATTTACGTCCTCAAGAATCATGTCACTAGGTGACGAGAGCTGGTGTGAGCCCAGGAATGACTTGACATGGGACCAGAATTTCCTAGAGTCACCATAAGAGTTTGTAAGCAATTCCTTACAGTATGAGCTTTGTGCATGCTTGATGTCTTTTTTACAAGCATTCCTCTGAGCTCTGTAGAGGTTATAGTCACTTCGTAGGCTGGAGGTTTTGAACTGGTGCCAACTCTTGTCTCTCCTCCTTAATTTAGCAAGAAGATTGGCCTTTAGGGTTTTCCTCTGTTTGACTCGTCATGTTACCAGGTGACAATGATGGTCCTGAATGGCTAGAAAGTTGGTTAGGAAGATATTTAGGGGAGATTGAACATCAGTAGCCTCATACAAGTCGGCCCAATCGATGCAGGAGACATCCCGTAGAAAGGATTGGAGTGCAAGGCTTGCATAATTACGGAAGTTGATGAGATGGGGCTTTGACGGAGTGGGACAGCTTTGCCCCAGGTGCAGAAAGTAGGCGAGTGGTCAGTAATAGCATCAGCTAGGGTGCCAGAGTTGAGAATGTTTTCAGGATGATTTGTCATAATCCAGTACAGCAGGGTGCTATAGTTTGAGTGTGGGGCTGTTCTGGTAGGCTGAGAGATCAACTGGTGTAGGCTGTAGCTTTGAATCTTTGAGAGTGACATAGCATGGGTATTGCCAAGCCAGTTTATATTTAGGTCCCCGAGTATAAGCACCTCATTTCTACCAGCAAATAAAGATGGTTGATCGATCAGTTCATCCAGTCCCTTCATACAGTTTTTCACGCACAGATGATATGCAATTTCTTTGCTCCCAGTGAGAGGAATGCGTGTTGCGCCTCACATTGGACTTGGAATGAGGAATGTGTAGCAGTAAGGTTGAGGTGATTTTTGAAATAAATAGCAGTACCGCCACGTCTTTTATTCATACTTCTGTCATTCCGCAGTAGATAATAGGAAGGTATTTGGAAACAAGAATCCTGGACGGAGGGTTTGAGCCAAGTTTCAGCTGAGCAGAGTATTTTATTTATTTTTATTTTATTTAAAATGTGGTGACCGGGTAGGCCCACTGAGCCCCGAAGTTCCCTTTTTCAGGGGCGACCCGGGATAACAATACATATTTTCATACAGAGAAAGACTTGGGTTACAGAGTAGTTTCAGGTGTGTGAGCAGGTTACAGCCATGGTTATCATCATGCATCAGTCCTTACAAATATGCTGACAGTAGAGTTAACAAAGGGTGCAGAAGAAATGTAATTTTGCATGGTAAGCTCATTGTTTACTACTGGCATGGTTCAGTGGAAAGTTAGCTGTGATACTAGGCCTAGAGGGAAGCACCGTGGAACCTGATAAGGTGCTTGGAGGATCTGGATATTAGGAGGATAGAAGGAAGGTGGGTGGGGTCATGAGCCATGGCAATGACAAGTGCTAGTATCAGACATATAGGCTTTGAGTCTGGTGTGGAAGTTCATCAGTGAGGAGGCTTCCTGCACTAGGGGTGGGAGTTTGTTCCACAGGTAGGGGGCTGAGTAGGAGAACGACCTGCCGCCAGCATTAATCCTGACTCTGTGAACTTCAAGCAGTGTACATCCAGATGTCCATAGGCTCCTGGGGTTATGTTTGAGTACGATAGTTCCAGTGATGCTGGGTGCAGCTGAAGGGCTGAGTAGCTTGAAGGTCAAGCAGAGCAGGGGGTAGTGGAGACGAGAGGTCAGTGAGGGCCAGCGTAGCTGGCAAGTGTGCCACAATGGTGCCTTCTCAAGTGGTCCTGGGTAGCAAACTGGCCTACCTTGTTATACAGGATTTGCTTCTTGGTGACCTCCTGCTTGGCCATGCCCTGTAAGATCGGGGGCAGTGTAAGTCAGGGTGGGGAGGAGGACACTTGTGGTGATTGAGGTCCTGGCCTCAGGGATGAGCTGGTCTTTTAGCCGGTACAGAGTACCAAGTTTGTGGTGTATGGTCTTGGTGACCTGATCCACGTGGTACTTGAAGGTCAGGTCCAATGTTAGACCTAAGTATTTTAAGGAGGGCATAACCTCGATGTCATTTCCCAAGACAGCAGTGAGTTGCAGAGATTTAGACCTGTCGTGTCCAAGGGCATTGCATCTGAATAGCATCGCCTTAGTTTTGCCTGCATTTAGGACCATTCTATTTGCTCTCAGCCAGGCCTCGAGAGATGCTAGGTCGGCTTGGAGAAGGGGACCTAGAGCTGCAATGTTATCCAGGGATCGGTAGATGATGGTGTCATCCGCGTACTGAATGACTGAGCTTCCCCCACAGTAGAGGCTTAGGTCATTAGTAAATATGGAGAAAAGGAGTGGGCCAAGGATCAAGCCCTGTGGTACTCCCTCTGTAAGTGGTAGAGGACCCGAGGCAGCACCTTCCAGATGGCCCTCAGGATTGGCCCGATAGGTAACTCCCAAACCATTTAAGGGCGAGGGGTTAGGCCAATTTATCCAGTTTTAGGAGCAGGAGTTTGTGATCCACAAGGTTGAAAGCCTTGGACAAGTCTATAAAAACAGGCGCCAGTGGTTGTCCCATTATCCATTGCTCTGAGCAAGTCATTTGAGAGATGGATGAGTGCTGTGTCAGTCCCATGGTTAGTTCTAAAACCATGCTGTGAATGTGCAATTAGCTGATGGGACACCAGGTAGTCACGGAGTTGGCCATAGACTAACCTTTCCTGTAGCTTTGCAAGTGTACTGAGCAGGGAAATGGGCCTGTAATTGCTTATGTTTTCCCTGGAGCCACCCTTGTGAATAGGGACCATGTTGGCCTGTTTCCATTGGTCCGGAACAGTCCCTTCAAGCAGGGATCTGTTTATGAGCCAGGTCAGGGGTCTGGTAAGGGATGGGGCACCAGCCTTAAGTAGCTGAGGGTTTATCCCATCAGGACCTTCTTAGCCTTTGTCTTTCAGAGCCCTTAGGAGGGATTGGATCTCTTTCATCTTCACCAGTCTTAGATGGAAGGAGGGATGGTCAAGGCGAGTAGGCTTGATAACATTAGGAGCCGAGGTCAGCGAGGGCAGGCTGACCTTGTAGGCATCGAGGTTACCAAAGTGATTGTTGAGGGCAGTAGCAATTTTGAGGGAGTCACTCACTGGCTTACCACTGACCTCAATGGGGCCAGGTTCAGTCTTAGTGTTACCCCTGATCAGGTTGTTGATGTGATACCAGAATTGTTTAGGGTTGCCCAAATTGATTTTTTGTAGGTGAGTGACATACTCCCTTTTTGCAAGTTTGATGGCTCTCTTGCATTTGTTTCTTAAGACCTTGTATGACATGAGGTCAGCAGGAAGGGGAGAGAGCTTGAACTTCTTCCAGGCCTTGTCTCGACTGACCATAAGGGTTTTTAAGGATGGAGAAATCCACTTGTAGCAGCTACCCTTTGTTCTACGTTATTTCAAGGGGGCGAAGAGGTTAGCTGCTGTACATACTGCACTGTGGAAATGCTCCAGAGCCTCAGTCATGGTGGGGAGGAGCTTAACTGGGCTCCAGACCAGACTGTGCAGGTAGTCATTAAACTGCACTGCTGAGAAGTTTGTGTAGTCACGAGCAGTGAGTATTCTGGGTTGGATTTTGGGTGCTCTGTTCTTCCAGATGCAGAATATGGGGGAGTGGTCACTTAAGGAGTCCACCATAATGCCGGCTTTCTGGATGTTGGCGGGATTGGACACCAGAGTCCAGTCAAGGGTGGTGTGGTTCCCAGATTTGTAGTTAAGTCTGGTTGGTTCTAAGATGACCTGTACCAGGTTTGCTTCATGGGTCAGTGCCATAAGGGCATTGTTAGGGTCCTGTGCCCAGTTTAGGTTGAAGTCACCCAGAATAAGGAGCTCTGAAGAAACAACCTGGGCTGTGATTTTTGTTATTGATTCTAGGGATTTAAGAGCCGATTTGGGCAGGTGGTAAACGCAGCCAGTAGCGAGTTGCTTGTTGTGCCCTAGGGCGACTTGGATGAATATAGATTCACCATCAGGGGAGGTGTGTTGCTGCAAAGTGAGGAGCGATACAGTTAGGGCTACATTGGCGTAAATGAGTACACCGCCCCCTCTTTTGATCAACCTGTCCTTATGGTACATACTATAACCTTGGGCCAGTATCTCGTGATCAGGGATGTGTGCCTTAAGCCTTGTCTCTGAGATGGCAAGGATATCAGGCTTGTAGAGATCAAGCCAGGCTTGTACCTCTTGCATTTTTGATCTTAGGCTGCATACGTTCATATACACTATCTTTAGCCCCTTTGTGGACATCCAGTGGGAGTCATGAGGGGATGTTATTGAGAAGTTGGTGGTGTTAGAGCCAGGGTTAGGTTGTATGTCACCTGCCAGGAGTAGTAACGTAGCTAAAAGGCAGAGTAATGTTGGGCTGGCCGATGGGATTTGGTTGCCTCGGCACATCCTGCTCGCAAAGTGGAAGATATCATAGCATATCCCATTTCTTATGAGCTCGTGGGCTGAGGAGAGGGCAAGTAAGCTGGAGCGGGGCATTCCATTGTAGAGGCTGACATGAGGGGTGTCATTGTACCTTTGTCCCCTTATTTCTGGATGCTCTAGGCCTATGAGCCTGTCCACCCAGAGAAGGGACAGTATATAGACCGTCATCAGTCGTACCCCCCTATTGGAGAGAGGGGCCCAAGGGTTGTGTGCCCCATGTGGCATGTGATCATAGGTAAACTTCTGGAGAGGCATGCTATGCTAGCAGAGGTGCCAGTAACAAACTTTTTTGTCCTGTCTTAGGCAGTTATTCAGACATAGGATGGGTACCCTGTCTATGGAGGAAAGTCAGGTGAAGAACACTAAATCCTCTGTAATAATCAGTCTTAGGGCCGATTATCAGGTGTGAACTGGAATCCTGTTTCTGCTGGGATTTCAGATGATACAATATACCAGTATGGATTTTCTAAGGAATTGGTAGTCAGTAGGAGAATAACCCTGTCCCGCTAGGATGGGGGGGAGGGCAGGAAAATCAAATCCGCCTTGTAAGCGTGCCATAGTGATCAGAGCAGTTTCTGTCCCTTATATTTTCCAAAAGCAGGACTTAGGCAGCAAACGGAGTAGACAGCAGGTTCTAGGACTGCCCACAGTTATGTGTCATGCCCCTTTATCACCAGAGGCCAGTCAGATGGGGTATAGGGCGGAGCAAAAGAGTATTTAATAGATGGATCAGGCTTGTAGAGGGCAGCCCATGTTTCCAGCTCAGCAAAGTTATGTTCAAGACTCCTAATGTTATGGTGAGATAGTAAGAGACCTCTAGTGGTGGGCACTGAGTTTACAGGGCCAGGGTTCAATTGCACATCCCCCGAGAGCAGTATAGCCAAAATGAGAAGATAACATAACTTGTGATACAGGAAAGAGGAGAGGGTTAGGTGCTGCGGGGGGCATCTTGCTAGTTTACAACAGGCTACGAAACTGCAAATCCTATTTAGCAGAAGGGGAGTGGATTCACATTTCCTATTTGGTATTTTACAGTGGGTGGAGATTCTGAGAAATAAAGGATGAGAAGAGCAAAAGTCTGTGACTAGATTAGCAGCCCCAGGACCCCTAGTGGTTGGTTCTTGTAAGCATCCAATGGAAGAGTAGACACTTAGTCTCCTGAGGCCTATAAAAACAAGAGCCCATCCAGGGTAGGGTGAGGTGGGGGGAGGGTGGGGAGCCGGCACAAAGCGCTGGTAGGAGCAGAGCTGTGTCAGCGGTCCTTGGGAGCATGGGGCGGCAGTTGTTTCAGGGCCGGCTGCACCGCTGAGGAGTCGGTGAAGTCCTCCGGTGGAGGGGGAACCCACGGTTGGGTCTCCCACAGCAAAAACACAAGAAAAGAGCTGTTATTTCTTGTGCTCTAAATCAAGGGGTGTGGGTCACAAGCAGGAATGCTGTTTTTGTGCCTAAATCAGTGGGCGTCGGTCAGACAGGCTAAGGAGACAGTAGAACAGCAGGAGGTTGGGGAGAGGACGAGTGGCAATTTGCAAAATGCAAGGTCAGAGGCAGGGAGGGGAAGAACAAGAACGAGAGATAGAGAGAGAGGTGAAGCAGAAAGAAATCACAGTCACAGTGTATTACGATAGGCCTACAAGTTCAACAAAATATACAGCATGAATCGCTTCAGAACTCTTGAAACATTAACTCGTCACAGTTCTCCTGTGTCAGCGCTCTCTGAAACTGCAGACAGACTGGATTGCACAGTCTGTCTACAGTCTGGAAGATCTGAGCTGGTCGGTTCTGTGCAGCAGCGATCTCCTTGGACAGGAACTCTGCCTTCTTACAGGAGATGGCCGATTGATAGTCCTTATAATGGGCCATCAATCTAAGCCTGCTGGTATCAAGGCCCAGTTTCCACCAACACCGTTCCATCCTTCACCCCACTCTCCTCAACTCCCTTAAGGTCACATCAAACCAAGGGGACCGAGGTCAAAGGATGAGGGGATGAACCTGGACAGGAGCAATGGAATCCAGAGCCTCCGTCACTGCCTTATTATAGGCCAGTAACAGACTATCTGGATTCAAGCTTGCACCCGGAAGACCCAATTGGTCCAGCACCACAGTCAGGCCATCTGGGGTCAGACCCCTTAAAGGGTGGTACTGGACCATCTCCATAGGGGCAGACCTATAGGAGGGAGCCTGGAAATTGAACCTTATAGTGTGATGGTCAGGCCAACCGACCGGCTCCAACACCAGGTCAGAGGTCTCCATACCCAGTAGAAAGACCAGGTCCAATGAATGAAACAGACACATAGAAACATAAATTGTTGGCAGACAAGGACCACTAAGCCCATTCAGTCTGCCCGTAGGCCCTATACATTGTATGTGGCCACTGATCCTATGTGATTAATGGCTTTTCATCACTTCCTTCCCTTTCAGGCTTTCCTTGTGCCTGTACCAGGCATGTTTAAACCCCTCCACTGTGCTTGCCCTCACTACCTCATGTGGCAGACTATTCCATGTGTCAACTACCCTTTCTGTGTAGAAAAACTTTTATCACATTACCTCTTAATCTACCCCCTTCCAATTTCATATTGTGCCCCCTTCTTCTAGTACTTTTTCTAAATTGAAAAAGTCCCCTACCTGCACCTTGTTTATGTCCTTGAGGTACCTGAAAGTTTCAGTCATGTCCCCTCGCTGTCTCCCCTCCTCCAGTGAGTACATATTGAGGTCCCTTAGTGTCTCCTCATATGTTTTGTGGTGCAAGCCCTGCACCATCTTTGTTGCCCTTCTCTGGATAGTCTCCACCTTATCTATGTCCCTGCACAGATGCGGCCTCCAGAACTGCAGGCAGTACTCCAGGTGAGGCCTTACTAATGTTTTATACAATGGCATCACCATTTCTCATTTCCTGCTAGTGATACCCCTGCCTGCGCACCCCAGCATGCCACTGGCCCTCCCTGCTGCCTTTGTACACTGCTTATTAAGGTCATCAAAGATGATAACCCCTAGGTCCCTTTCCTCTTTGGTGACAGTCAGCTTCCGGCCCCCAACCTGTAGCTCTTCCCAGGGTTCCCTCTACCCAGATGCATTATTTTGCACTTCTTTGCATTGATCCTCAGTTGCCACATCTCCGTCCATCTTTCAAGCTTCTCCAGGTCTATCTTCGTTTTCAGCACTCCTTCTGGAGAATCCATCCTGTTGCAGATCTTGGTGTCATCTGCAAATAGGCAGATCTTTCCTTCCAGCCCTCTGCAATGTCACTAATGAAGACGTTGAACAGGACTGGTCCTAGTACTGATCCCTGTGGTACCCCACTGGTCACCCCCTCTCCCCAGATTGCACTCCATTTACCACCACACTCTTTCTCCTGTCTGTTAACCAGTTCCTAACCCAGTTCAGCACCTTGTCTCCCATGCCCAGACTCCCCACTTTGTTAATCAGCCTTCTATGTGAGACGGTGTCAAAGGCTTTGCTGAAACCTAGGCAGGCGACATCTATCGCCTTCCCTGATTTAGTTCCCTAGTCACCAGGGATGGGCGGACCCGAAAAGATCCTGATCCATATTATCTGGATCAGGATCCAGGCCAAAGTCCTGATAAGTTCGGATTTGTTCTGATTCGAATCAGAACCTTTTGTAAAATGTGATGAAAACTGCAAATCCACTATATAATTGCATAAAACGACACTGAGATCTGTAACACATGCATAGAATTGTAAACAGCATTTCAGGAAATGAGATTTATGAGTTTATAGTACCGATGTGCTGGTCAATTGAATATGGCAGTCATGCAGTTGACCTCTGTCTGTTCCCTGCCTCAGTACCAAAGCTGTAACTGTAAAGTGACCTGTCTGATCTCAGACGGGGAATCCCATTTCTATTTTTTTTTTTTTTGATGGACACAGAAAATGCTTTTTCCTGTTTTTTTATATTTAATCCTCTCACTTGTTCTCAAGATCCCTGCCTCAGTACTAGTGCTGCAACTGTAAAGTGACCTGTCTGACCTCAGACAGGGAATCCCATTCCCATTTTTTTTTTATGGACACAGAAAATGTTTTTTCTTATATTTAGTCCTCTCACTTGTTCACATGATCCTCTGTCTTTATTTAACCAGGTATAGCACACTAAGCTAAAAGCTTTTTTACAGGAGAGACCTGGGAGCACAAGGAGATTATGTGACTTGCTCAATATCACACAGTATGCAAGTGGAAGCTGTGGGATTCAAACCCAGGTCAGGTCTGCTAGACGTTACCAAATTTGCAACTCAGAGCCTTAGACCACTGCGCTATACTGCCTCCTCTTAGAACAGGCTCAGCCTCACAGACACACACCCTCTTCCACCACCTTAGCAAGGTTTATTTTTGTTTAATGACACAAAAAAGAAAATGCTTTTCCTTGTTTTTTTTTATATTTAGTCATCTCACTTGTTCTCAAGTTCCTCTGTCTTCAGGAAAGGCTCGGCCTCACAGAAACACTCCCCCTTCCACCACTGAATTTATGTATGTTTATTTGTTAAAAAAAGCTTTGTCCTATATGTATTTTTCTTTACTCCTCTCAGTTGTTCTCCAGTTCCTTTGTCCTCTCAGCCACACACACTCCCACTTCATCCGCTGCCCAATCCTCCATCAGCTCCACGGCACTCCCCAGCCATCCTTCTGCCACGCTGGGAGCCCACCCCAGCATGGCAAACATCCCGCATCGTCTTTTTAAAAAAAAAAAAACTGTAAATTGAAAACGGTCCTACGGCGCTTCTCCCTGGCCCCCCTCCACAACCCGCACCCACCCACTGCGCACCCTGCCTCCCCCCACCCCATACTTACCTCTGGAGCTCGCACGATGATTCGTGGACCGGAACACTTGCACTCTTCAAAGCCGACCGCTAACTGAGGAAATGCGGTAAGCTGTATAATGGGTTAGATGGGTTTTTCAACTTTGTTGCATATCTCAGGCATTTTTTGGAATTTTTGCAACAATTTTCAACATGGGGTTTTTGGGACCCCTTCTCATGAATTCTGTCACTGTCATGGCGTTATTCGGGCCCTAGGGTTATTTCGCAGTCACTGCATGAAATCACCTTTCAGGCCTGATTAACAAAATGACAGTGCCAGCGTTCATAAGGTGGGCTCTCAAAAAGCCTATTTTGAAAACTTGGTGGAAAAATTCGTAAAAATGACCGTTTTGCGAGCGTGCTTTGCGCAGTTCCTACACAGGCTCGTAAGTTCATGAATTTTCAATATTTTCACTCCAGATTTTCAACATTGCCATTTTACCACACCTTCTTATGAGTAGTACAGCTGTCATTTTTCACATCTCATCCAAAACATGTTTCCGCCCATGTAGTGCACAATGGCGCAGTCGGTGTGCAAAATCAATGTATGGGACACATTAAGAAAATCACAGTGACACTGTTCATGAGCAGAGGTCTTAAAATGGCTATGTTGAAAATTTGGTGAAAAAATTCTAAAATGACTGTTTTCACAGGCGTGCTTTGCGCGGTTACTCATGAGCTTCGTAAGTTATTCAATTTTCAATATTTTCACTCCAGATTTTCCAACACTGCCATTTTACCACACCTCCTCATGAGCAGTACAGCTGTCATTTTACATCCTGCCCAAAATATGTTTCTGCCTGTAGGCTATAAATGGCGCAGTCGGTGTGCAAAATCAATGTATGGGACACATTAAGAAAATCACAGTGACACTGCTCATGAGCAGAGGACTTAAAATGGCTGTGTTGAAAATTTGGTGAAAAAATTCCTAAAAATGATTGTTTTATGAGTGTGCATTGCACAGTTCCTATGCACGCTCGTAAGTTTGCAAATTTTCAATATTTTCACTCCAGATTTTCAACATTGCCATTTTACCACACCTCCTTATGAGCAGTGCAGCTGTCATTTTTCACATCTCACCCAAAACGTGTTTCCGCGCATGTAGCGCACAATGGCGCAGTCGGTGTGCGAACTCAATGTATGGGACACATTAAGAAAATCACAGTGTCACTGTTTTTGAGCAGAGATCTTAAAATGGCTATGTTGAAAATTTGGTGAACAAATTCCTAAAAATGATTGTTCTGGCGTCGTTGCGCAGTTCCTACATGCGCTCGTGGGTTTGCAAATTTTCAATATTTCCACTCCAGATTTTCAACATTGCCATTTTACCACAACTTCTTATGAGTAGTACAGCTGTCATTTTTCACATCTGACCCAAAACGTGTTTCCGCCCATGTAGCGCACAATGGCGCAGTCGGTGTGCAAAATCAATGTATGGGACACACTAAGAAAATCATGTTGACACTATTCATGAGCAGAGGTCTTAAAATGGCTACATTGAAAATTTGGTTAAAAATTTCCTAAAAATGACTGTTTTTCGAGCGTGCGTTGCGCGGTTCCTACGCACACTTGTAAGATCACGAATTTTCAATATTTTCACTCCAGATCTTCAACATTGCCATTTTACCACACCTTCTCATGAGCAGTACAGCTGTCATTTTTCACATCCTGCCCAAAATGTGTTTCCGCCCATGTAGCGCACAATGGCGCAGTCGGTGTGGGAACTCAATGTATGGGACACATTAAGAAAATCACAGTGACACTGCTCATGAACAGAGGTCTTAAAATGGCTGTGTTGAAAATTTGGTGAAAAAATTCCTAAAAATGTTTTTCGAGTGTGCTTTGCGCAGTTCCTATGCACACTCGTAAGTTTGCGAATTTTCAATATTTTCACTCCAGATTTTCAACATTGCCATTTTACCACACCTCTTTATGAGCAGTGCAGCTGTCATTTTTCACATCTTGCCCAAAATGTGTTTCCGCCCATGTAGCGCACAATGGCACAGTCGGTGTGCGAACTCAATGTATGGGACACAGTAAGAAAATCACAGTGTCACTGTTCATGAGCAGAGATCTTAAAATGGCTACATTGAAAATTTGGTGAAAAAATTTCTATAAATGACAGTTTTACGGTGCGTTGTGATTTTCACATGACTCAGTGGGTTTGACAATTTTCAATATTTCCACTCCAGATTTTCAACATTGGCATTTTACCACACCTTCTTATGAGTAGTACTGCTGTCATTTTCACATCTCACCCAAAATGTGTTTCATTCATGTAGCTATTAACAAGTAGTTGGTGCTAAATCAATGTATGATTATATTAAGAAAGTCACAGTGTCACTGTTCATGAGCAGAGATCTTAAAATGGCTAGGTTGAAAATTTGGTGAAAACATTCCTAAAATGACTGTTTTATGTAGTGCTTATCGCAGTTCCTACGCAGCTTGTAAGTTCGCGAATTTTCAATATTTTCACTCCAGATTTTCAGCATTTCCATTTTACCACACCTTCTTGTGAGCAGTACAGCTGTCATTTTTTACATCCTGCCCAAAACATGTTTCCCATGTAGCACACAATGGCTATATAGTTGGTGTGTTACGAATTGAATGTGGGACACATTAAGAAAATCACAGTGACATTGTTCATTAGCAGAGGTCTTAAATGGCTGTGTTGAAAATTTGGTGAAAAATTCTAAAACTGACTGTTTTATTTAGCTGCTCTGTTGTGCAGTTCTACGACGCCGTAAGTTTGCCAAGTTTCAATATTTTCACTCCAGATTTTCAACATTGCCATTTTACCACACCCCTTATGAGAAGTATAGCTGTCATTTTTCACATCCTGCTCAAAACGTATTTCCGCCTGTATGAAAAGTACAATGGCGCATCTGGAAAAGCAAATCAATTTATGGGACACATTAAGAAAATCACAGTGACATTGTTCATTAGCAGAGGTCTTAAAATGGCTATGCTGAAATTTGGTGAAAAAAATTCCTAAAAGCCAACTGTTTTCTGGCGTCGTTGCGCAGTTCCTACATGCGCTTCGTAAGTTCGCAATTTTCAATATTTGCACTCCAATGACTTCCAAATACCACTGCAAATAGCTGCAAGCAAACATTCAGCATTGACAAATGCTTGTTTAACTGCAGTAAATATTTTTTTGTATTTTAGGTTTAGATCAGAATCTGATTGCCCTCAGACTGGTAATAACGATTCCTCCAACCTCCGATGAACTTTATATATATATATATATATATATATATATATCCGTGTGGCCCACCACTAGGAGTTTCAGATGTCCCTGCCCTACCCATTCGCGATCTCTCTCTCTCTCTCTCTCTGTCTCACTTCAATCCCCCTACCCCTAGAAATATATATTTTTACTTTTACTTTTACTGTTCCTTAAATGCAGCACACTAATTTTCAACCGCTATTACAAATGCAAGACAGCACAGACGTTAGACACTGTTACAGAGTGCTCTGTGAGACTTGGAGAGTGGGACACAGCTAGGTTGCAGACGGCCTTCGCTGCCTTGCATTTGGACGTTTCTCTGCAATAGTGCGAGCATTCGAGCGGTAAATCTTTACCTCTGCTCTGTACTGTCACTAACTCTAATATTATTATATTTTTGCAACCCTAAAAATAAAACAGACTAATAGCGGGGTAGGTGAGAGTCAGAGCTGAAATTCTCGCAGCTCGGGAAATGAATGTGTATCCCCTTCTGGGATGTAACAGTAGCTGACAGAACGAAAGGTGGCTGGGGTGAGTGGATTGGCATTTTTCCTGGATTTTGCCGGGCTTCATCAGAATGGAGTGGTGCCATGGTGTCATACCATTTGAATTCTAGTTTCAGGTGTGACCTTGTGACACGGGTATTCCGATCACCTTGGCGGGTGGGGCTGGATCCACGTTGTTGACTGTTTCGTGATCGGTCCCACGGGTCTTATTTTGTAGTGTAGATATGTTGTTAAGTACACAAGCAACTTTACAGACAGTGTTGTGGTGTGGTGTGGTGTGTTGTATTCCACAGTGAATGGTGTGGTCCTATACTTGGATGCACTGTTTGTGTTGTAGAACGGACTTTAGGACATTGATTGTTTGGGCCCTTTCTTGGGTGCAGCATGTACTGACCATGTTATGGTGATGCATTTGTGCACATCGTATTGTGGTGTTTAGTTGTTCTAATGCCTCTCTGGATTGGTTGCCATTGTGGCTATGGGCATAGGGAGTGGTGGTTTCCAGGCACTTGCGTTTTGACGCTCGTTGTGTTTGGTAACAGGATGGCTACTTTTGGTGGAAGATCGGTGGGGGGCTACTGTCATGGGGTTCATACAAAAAGAAAAACATGAAACTGAAGGAATAGGAGCACCAGGAATTGTGTAGTGCTGTTATTTAAAAATGATTCATGCAAGCAGTTGGGCACCCACACAGCTCAAGCAATGCGTGAGGGCGCTGTTGTGAATGAATTTCATGGTGTTTGGCGTTTGTGCAGGGGGAATGCAAAAGAATACGAAAGGTAGCAGATCAACGGATAGGATAGGAATATATTTTGTTTGGATTCCTTTATACAAAATGGCTATTTGGAGCTGTTTGTTTGTGTTTCGTAGTCCCCCCTTTTTATTGCATTTTCGACTATCACTTCGGTTTATGAGGGTTTGTTAAAGAAAACCCTCTATGATTGTAAATACTGTTTGGCTTTAAAATGCCCTTAAAGGCTCTGTTGTGCACCGCTATGCTTCCGTAGCCTTGTTTATGTTTTGTAGGTTTTGTGATAAATCGAGAATCTTTGGATTCTCGTCTTTGTCTTTATTGTTAGTAAGGTGAGTCGGTGAGTTTTTACGCGACAGTGCGGATTCGAGCATTGTTAGTTTCTCGCTCGTATGTGCGCACTGCTGCAAGGGTATTTACCTCCTTTAATTTACTCCAACAGGATGGTGCTTGATTTAAGTAGAGTGTATGGAGTTTTACATACCCTCCTTGGTTGAGATGAGTTGTGTTCTTGTTGATTTGGGGTTTTTGGGAAGCGAAGATCATTTTTGCGGTTGGCGTTCTGGGAGTTCCTGGTGTCCGGTCTTTCTGGCATTCAGGTAGCTACTTTGGAGGTTGCCCGGCCGCTCCCTGAATTCCTTTATACTGTTGTTAAAGGGGTGGTTCTTTTGCACTCCAGAGAGTGAAATAAAAAAAAAAAAACTTCTAAAATTACTATAATTCACTCTGCTGATATTATGTAAGTTGTTAAAGTGATAAAAATGTGTTTATGTTAACTAAACTAAATAATGATGCAGGGTTTAAAGAAATTAAATTCAAAATGTTTCAGTGGGTGGAGTTAATGCATCACCTGACTGTTGAATGATATAAAAGAATAGATAGCTCTTAGAGATTTTTAGATGCGACTAGGAGAGAGATGAGAAAGCAGGGTCTGGAAAGTACTCCAGGGAGCGATGTTAAACTGCTATATAAAATGTGTCCTTCAGAGGATTGAAGTGAATTCCAAGGAGCTTGTTGATGGAAAATGTCCTGCTTTGGAAGTAGATGTGAATTTCTATAATAAATTTTGAACTATATAAAAGATAGTCACTGTGTTATGCTGTCTGATTGCCCACATATTCCTGCGCCCTACCACAGACACACATGTATTATCAATGTAATGTGTTGTTTTTTTTAAGCTGGTAAGTAGTAGTAGTAGTAAAAACTTTACTTTTATACAGAGAAACAAATCTTTAGGCCAATAGGCCCAGTTTACAAGACTGTCCTGTTTATAACCTGTTACCTATACATTTAAAATATATCTATTAAAAATAGTTTTAACATACATAATAATGCCGAAACAGTCACTCCATTCATCCTATTTCTCTCAACAGGACACACAGTATCCATTTACATTAATTTATAGTAGTACTTCGACAGGTAACCCCCCCCCCGGGATTCTCTCATGCTATATTTTACATTAACTAAAGCATTGACAAGTAACAGAACTTAGTATAGCCAATTCCTGTAAGAAAAGGCTATATACTGGAAAAGAACGGGCCAAGCTGGATAAATTATTCCAATGTTTGGCTGCTTGATATCGTGAAGTCTTTTCTCCATATTTATTTTTATTAACAAATGTCAAGTTCTTGTTTATTTGACAAGATCTCTTTGCCCATTGATAAAACTGATCACTCCCTCCAAACAGACCCTCATTTATGTAATGCTCTGGATAATGTATATGAAATATATATAATTTTTGCCACAACATGGCACATTTAACTTCAAGTGATTCCCACTGTAGTGTGGTCAACAACACACAATGATGGGTTCTTGGCTCACACCGTAAAACATATCCAGCAACTCTATTATAAACTATATCCTATTTATTTATATGTGTCTTGTTAGCAGCTCGATGCACAAGGTCCCCATATGTCAATACAGTTGTTCAGCGACTTTTTTCCTGTTGTTTCTTGTCAAGCATTTCGTTGTCCTTCGTAAGGCTCCCACTCTTTTATTCACCCTGTCTGTTAAAGAACGAATATGTTCTTTAAAGGTCATTTCTTCATCAAAAGTAATTCCCAAATAGGTACAGTGGGACACCTGTTCTAAACTTAAGTCATTGCTTACCTTAACGGAAAGTTGTTTATTTCTTTTCAGTTTAGATCCAAAATATAATATTTTTGTTTTCTTTGTGTTCACCACAAGGTAACACTGAGACTCTCAGAATAAAGCACAAAAGCAAGCAATGTGCCCATTCTCTCTGACTGTTTTTTCACAAATGGCCCCTCTTCTAAGGACACAGAGCTACAGAGCATTCCAGAGCCACCCACCACCATTTTGGCCAATAACCAGGACAGGCAGGCAGTCTCCCTTCAGCTATTGGCTGCATAGTCTGTTAGTCTGGCTGGATATGGCCAATCATGTCTCTCTGCCCTTTGGTCACGTGCGCTCATTCATGAGCCGGTGACTCACTCACTCCTGCTACTTGTGCCTTGCCTCTGGTCTCTCCTATGAGCTTGAAGCAGAAGCCAGTACCTACTACCAGCCCAGCAGGATGCCACTGCCAGTCAGCCAGTCACATGACCTGAAAAGTGACGAACAGGTGACTGCCAGTTCGCCTGACTCCAGTGGATTGCTCCATCTACTGGTTAAACGTGGAAGTGCTAAAAGGTACAGTGTTTTTTATCAAATACAGCAAAAGCAACTTGTGGCCGACGGACCCAGAGTTGGTACAAATTAGCAGCTGACTCTTATTAATCCATGTCCATCGGAAGCTATTGGATCTGGGGTGAGGGTTTTCTGATTTTCAGCTGGTCGGTCCACCCACCCCTACTAGTCACCCAATCAAACAAATAGATTTGTTTGACATGACCTTCCTGCTGTGAATCCATGTTGCCTCAGATCCTGAGCACCACTGGATTCCATATGTGCCACTATCCTTTCTTTCAGCATTGTCTCCATGATCTTTCCCACCACTGCAGTGAGGCTGACTGACCTGTGGTTCCCCACCTCTTCCCTACTGCCAGTTTCATGCAGTGGGACTACATGTGCCCTCCTCCAGTCCTCTGGAACGACACCCGTGTTTAGTGATTCTGTGAACAGGGCCATCGGAGGCACTTCTAGTTCCCTTTGCAGCTCCTTTAATATCCTCGGGTGGATGCCGTCTGGCCCCATGGCCTTATCCACCATCAGCTTTGTGAGTTCTTCCAGAACTCTCTCCACTGCGAATGAACTGGTGTCCACCTCTCCCCCCCCCTCTGCCTCTGCAACCCAACTGTGGTCCTTGACCCTCCCCCCCTTAGTGAATACTGAGCAGAAGTATTTGTTCAGTATTTCTGCCTTGTCCATATCCCCCTCCTTACACTCTCCCTTCTCTCCTGTGAGCTTCACAATCTCCCCGATTTTAATTCTTTCACTGATGTACCTATAAAATGGCTTATCCCGTTTGTTCACAGACTGTGCTAAGCCCTCTTCTGTCTGCACCTTTGCCCTCCTAACAGCCATCCCTGCTTCCCTTAGACATTCAAGGTATACCTCCCTGTCCTCCCCCCTTTGGCTCCCCTTACATTTTCTGAAACTCAGCCTTTTAGCCCTGACTTTGTCCCCCACCTCTTTGAAGAACCACAGTGGTTTCCTTCTTCTTTTCCCTTTGGCCTCTATCCTAACGCATTGGTTTGTTATATCCACTATGGTTCCTTTCAGTTTCTCCCATTGTTCTTCCACCCCTTCTATTACCTCTGCCTTCCCCAGGATTGCTTGCATATATCTACCCATTTTAGCAAAATCCGCCCTCCTGAAATCTAATACTCTTGCCCTTGTGTGGCTTAATTGAGTCCATGTCTCCATGCTGAACCACATCATGTGGTGGTCACTGGATCCCATTTGCCTTCCACCCATAATTCTTTGACTCTGTTCCCATTGGTCCATAGCAGATCCAGATTTGGTTTGTCCCTGGTTGGCTTATGTACCAGCTGCCTGAGTCCAACCCCCTGCAGAGATTCAAGGATGGCTGTGATTCTGGCTGAAACAGCCATCTGGGTGGCCCAATCCATATTGAAATCCCCTTTAGCCTGCCATGTTGTGTATGTGCAACACTAGGTCCCTGTCTACTCCCTCCCTCTGTGCCAGAGGTCTGTAGATCACCCCAGTGTGTATCGCTGTTCTATTCCCTGGCTCCAGGGTGACCCATATTACCTCTGCCTCCCCCTGTCTTTTCTGAACCTCTGTAGCCTTTATACCATCCCTGATGTACAGGGCCACTCCCACACCCTTCTTACCATCCCTGTCCCTCCTGAACAGTGCATAGCCTTGCACACTGACTTCCCAGCCATTATTAGCAGAGTACTATGTCTCTGTTATTGCTGCTATGTCAAGGTCTGCATCTGCCAACAAGACCTCCAGGTCTGAAACCTTATTTCCTAGGCTACAGGCATTCATTAGCATGACTGTCCATGTTTTACAGTCTGCCCTCCCTCTGCTCTTGTTCTCCCTCTGCAGCATGTTCCCCCAACCCACTTTCCTTTCCTATGTGCTCTTGCCCCCCTGTATCACTCGTTATACATTCTTCACCTGCCTGCCCCTCCCTGCTGCTTGAGCTGTTCCCATATTCAGCTTATGTTCCTGCATGTTCCCATAGGGGTTTTCCTAAGCCTTCTGACCCTCCTGGCTCTCTCCCCTTGGCCAGTTTAAATGCTCACAGCTGAAGCTTTTAAACTTCTCACAAAGGACCAAGGTCCCCTTCTCAGACAGATGCAGACCATCCTCCATATATAAGCTTTCATCTGCCCAGATCAGGCCCAGTCCCCTATGAAGCCAAAACCCTCCCTTCCACACCAATTCTTCAACCAGGAGTTGAAGGTATGGATGTGGAGTGCCCGAGCTTCCCCTGTGCCTTGGACAGGTAGCACCTCTGAAAATGAGACAGAGCATGTTATCTGTTTCAGGTTTCCTCCCAGCTTCCTGAAATCTTCCTGGACTCTGACCCTTCTCCTGGCCAGGTCATTGTTCCCCAGAAGGACAATGACATCCAGCTGCTCCCTCCCAGATATTGCCATAGCGATCCTATGGATCTGCTTCCCATCCCTCTATGCAGCACTTCCTCAGAAGCACCTGACCTCCCCCTCTCCCTTACCAGGTGACCGTAACTCCACTCCCTGGACAATAGAGTCCCCCACTAGGAGAAGCTTCCCCCTCCTCTGTGGTTCCCTGCCTCCCTTCCCTGGGGCTCCATCCTGGAGGACCCTCCCATCCTCCCTGGTTCCAGCCTCGGGTTCCTGAGTGGGGCTTTCCTGTTCTTCAAAAACAGTGCAGGAGTTACTAAGCAGGACCACTTAGGGGATGTGCTTTTGACCCTCCTCCCTCACCATCCCTGAGCCCACTGTAGTCCAATCACTCCTCTTCCCTGGCACCCTTTGAGGTACTGGTTGTGGACCCAGTGATCTCTGGGTGGGGGTGGATGCCACCTTCAGCTTGGTCAGCTCTGTTCAAAGACAGGCAAACTCCTCCCTCAACCCAGAGAGGTGCCTGCAGATAGGGCAGCATTGCAGCCTCCAGAATGTCTCCCTGAAAACAGCTGCTCCACAACCACTGCACTGCACCACCCCCATCATGTCTGTTTCCCTCAATCAAATGCCTGCTGAAGATGGTTATTTGTTATCGCCCAAATATTTATTTTATTTCTGTTGTGTTTTGTTATGCTTCCTCTCTTTGCTACTTCCTGTATGGATGCAGGATGTTGCAAGGCCCTATGGGATGCACCCAATAAATGTAGGGGGCGAGTCCTGGGGTGGGTGATTAGTGAGGTGGGAGTGTGGTACTACACCACAGGCTGTGTCCAAAAACAATCCGCCAAGGAGTCCTCTGGCAGTGACTCCTCACTCCACTCACCGTGATCCAGACACAGCTCCTTTCAAACACACAGGCACAAACTTGTCAGCTAGAATCCCTCAATCCTTCTCAAACTAAATGACCGTGCTTATGGGTCACAGAGGTAATCTGTGAAATAAAAAGGTATAGGATGCCCTGTTTTCTGTTCTATATGTCTGGACAATCTTACTTTTAGGCTTTAATATCTAGTAACATAATTATAAATCAATAAAACAAGTCCAAAAATTCATAAAAAAACTTCAATGTTCTTTTATTCTTCTTTTAACTTTGCACCAAACTTGTTTCAACCAGCTACAGTTTCGTAGTTTCACACCACTTCTTCAGGCCAATATTGTTAACAGTGCTTTTTCTAAACATAAACAAGCAATCATAAAATTTCTCATAATTAAGATTCTTATGTTTTTATACATTTCTTTTATATCCAGTTATTCAGATAACCCACCATCACCAAAATTTAAATGTCTAATCTTTACATTCATTCTATGTTGCAATAAATATGGCTTATATCATTACTCTTCAGGAACTGGCTATTAAATTAATTACTTTCTTACATTATTTATATAAATAACCTTTTCAATCTGCACTGTTCATACCTGTTTCTGTTTTTATCCATGGCACTGTGGGGTTCACTTAATTCTTTCAAAAGTCATCCTCAATGTCTTATTCCTAATTGAAAACAAACTTTGTTTTAATATCTTACTTGACATCTCTGTTTTATTCAATGTTTACATATATAAATTTCTACATAAAAACTTACTTTTTTGAGAGCTATATTAAACAAAAAATACTAAAATTAAAAGAAATGCAGCGTGCAATCACAATATGTAACTCTCTCCGTAGCATTTTGAAATAAAAAATGGAAAAAAACGTGAAGGAAGAAGCATGTAATCGAACAGGTAAAAACAACAATTCCATCTTCTCAGATAACTAAAGGCAATACTTTAAATAATATACAAAGGGATTTCCTAATGACTTTAAATGTATGCACTTTTTTAGAGTACATTGAAGAACTAAAGTGGGGTTATAAAGATATCTAATGGACTACAGGTAAAAACCTCTAAGGTAAAAGTAAAATAACTTAAGAAATGATTATGAGAATCTGAAAGATTTTTATTTGCCTCACAGATGAAAACTACAAATACATTGTTTTGCACGAAGGGTTTAAAAACTAATGAAGCTCCATATGATGAAGCTGAACATAAGATAATTGGATAAAATTAGACCGTAACATGAATGCTAAGTTCAAAAAGTAAGTTTTTATGTAGAAATTCATATATGCAAACATTGAATAAAACAGAGATGTCAAGTAAGATATTAAAACAAAGTTTGTTTTCAATTAGGAATAAGACATTAAGGCTAACTTTTGAAAGAATTAGGGGAACCCCACAGTGACATGGATAAAAACAGAAACGGGTATGAACAGTGCAGATTGAAAAGGTTGTTTATATAAATAATGTAAGAAAGTAATTAATTTAATAGCCAGTTCCTGAAGAGTAATCATATAAGCCACATTTATTGCAACACAGAATGAATGTAAAGATTAGAAATTTGAATTTTGGTGATGGTGGGTTATCTGAATAACTGGATATAAAATAAATGTATAAAAACATAAGAATCTTAATTATGAGAAATGTTATGATTGTTTGTTTGTTTATGTTTAGAAAAAGCACTGTAATATGCAATATTGGCCTGAAGAAGTGGTGTGAAACTATGAAACTGTAGCTGGTTGAACAAGTTTGGTGCAAAGTTAAAAGAAGAATAAAAGAACATTGAAGTTTTTTTATGAATTTTTGGACTTGTGTCTTACTGATTTATAATTATGTCACAGAGGTAATTACCTGTGTGAAGCCCAGAGAATTCAAAAGCTGGAGGAAGTCCTGTTCAAATTGTGACAGTTCATCATTGACCCAGGCTTTGAAGTCCCCCAGAACCACCCATCTGGGAGACTCCAATACCATGTTGATGATGAAGTCGTGGCTTCCTGCAGGAATTGCTTCTCGTCCCTGGGTGGATGGTAGATGAGAAGAATCCTGCACCCCACACCTGCGCTAATGATATATTCAAAGGCTCTGTCTCCTCAGCTGACATATCTACAAGACTCAATTCCGATCTAAAACAAATGGCAACACCTCAACCCCTACGATCCACCCTCTGGTGGTCTTTCACCAAGAACATGGCCAGAATAGCTGACTCAAGAACTGGGCCAGAATTATCATCCAGCCAGGTCTTGGTGATGCAAGCCAGGTCTGATGACCCCACAAGATCTGCAATTATTGTGGTCTTGTTTTAATAGACCTGGCATTGCATAACACCACCCGAGTAGAATAGGACACCAAAGCCAGCCATGTCATTAGGAGCCCTTAGGTATGGGCACCAGACAAGGATTATCCCTATCAAGAACTCATGTCACCCCAGGGCATCTTCTGGTCACTACGACCCCAATATGCCCACCCAACTCCACTCTCCCTCCAGGTCCAGGGCCCCTGCCCCTGTATCTCCTCCCCACTATCCCCAAGGCCCAACATTGCCCATATACCTCAGTGGGTAAAGGGGGACAATTAAAGGGATGGAGACCTCAGAGCTCAGAGGGAGAGTAACACCCGGCCAAGAGAGCTTTCTTCCAGCAGATACCTGCCCACCCAATGCAACAGTCAAACGCAAAACAACAAACAAATATAAAGACAAAGACAACACAGCTGAAAAAGAAACCATAAAATAAGCCCACAACCCCCCAAAAGAAAGTAAATCCTTTAGAGTAGTAAATATGGTCCAGATTCTTAGTCCTTTGCAAACAATGTCCAGAAATAAAATTAAGCACACCAGGGCTTCCAAATTCGAGTCTGGAAGAGATGGGGCTCTCACCCCCACCCAGCCAATAGAATACTGTTCAAACTGCAGCACTCCCACTGCCACAGAATATCAATGGATTAAATAAGCACAATAATGAAAAACTGAGGTGCTCTCACTGCCTCCCCAGTTAGACTTCAGGCCTTCACCACTTGAGCCATCACACCAACCATGGAAGTCCAAAACAGTCATCCAGCAAAATCCAGGAAAAGTCCCCACAAGTCCACACTGATGGATATCACTCTGCACCTTGCTCTTCAATAACCACATAAATATGCTGCCCCCAGAGACTAAATTCCCCCTGGAACTGGGGGTCCCAAAGATACAGGCCCACTGGCCCCCACCTCGGTAACTCCCCCAGGCTCTTGAGGCTATGCCACCCTCCGGCCAGAAATCCCCGAAGCCCCTCCAAAGGACACCCGCCTGAGTAGCCAACCCTAGGCCAGCAACTGTGGTCCACTACACAGATGGTACAATGCTCTCCAACAGTCCCGAAGTGGCTCCTAGCAGGACCTCGGCAAAGTTCAGGGCCCAAAGAAAATCAACCAGGCAGTGGCTAACCCTGCTCAGGCCACCCCAGGACTAGATCCCCTGAGGTAGGATGCCCTCCGATGCCAACACTCCGGGCACCCCTTTGTGGTCCACAGGAACACCACACCCTACAGTGAAAGTCCCTGCTTCTGCCCCCCAGAAGATGGCCCGGACAAGACCACCACCACCCAGTCAAACCACATGGGTCTGGGTCAAGCACGTAATAGTGACAGAGAATACTCAACCCATCAGACAAATGCCATAGAAATTACCAGAGCGGTTAAGAGCAGATGTGGTTAAGGAAATACAAAAAAAGAAAGAGTTGGATATAATTGAAGAATTTAGAAGTGCTCTGTCATCACCAATGGTGACTGTAAATAAAAAAAGAAGGGTTGTAAGAATCTGCCTTGATTTTAGGAAACTTAATCAAGTGTCTGAATTTGACAGCTATCCTATGCCCAGGATAGATGATTTGGTGGACAGACTGAGAAATGTTATGTACATTAGTATCCTCGATCTCACCAAGAGTTACTGGCAAATTTCCCTAGCTAAAGAATCCAGAGACAAAAGTGCATTTACCACTCCTATTGGATTCTGTCAGTTCACCACCATGCCATTTGGTTTACATGGCGCACCTGCTACATTCCAGTGGTACATGAATGTAATTCTAGCCCCTCACACTGGTTATTGTGCTGTTTAATGTGATGATGTTGTGGTGTACAGTACAGACTGGAAAAGCCACCTAGAACATCTATGAGCAGTTATCCAATCTATCAAGAATGCAAGTCTGGCCAATAACCCTACCATGTGCGCATTAGGCATGCAGGAAACCAGATATTTGGGTTATAGTTTGGAAATGGAGAAATAAAGCCACAGATTTCCAAAACAGAAGCTGTAGTTGACAGTCTTGTCCCTAAAACAAAGAAACATGTCAGGTCATTCTAAGGGCTGGCTGTTTACTATTGGAGATTTGTTCCCAACTTTGCCCAGTTAGGTACTCTCCTCATTGGACTCATGAAGGAATGGTACCCAAATAATGTGAAATGGTCCCCAGAGTGTGATGGTTTTTCAGGCCATCAAGGCTGCATTATGGTCAGCTCCTGTTTTAAGAAGACCAGACTTTGAGAAACAGTTTCTGCCACAGACAGATGCTTCAGAGGCAGGCCTAGGTGCAGTCCTGTTTCAGAATATAGCTGGGAAAGACCATACCATTCTGAATATCAGTAGGAACTGCATGACAGTGAGAAATACTCTGCAACTGAAAAAGAATGCCTTGGTGTGAAATGGGCAATGGAGCCCCTTGAGTTTTATGTGTTAGGAGCTGAGTTTATACTTAGACCACAGTCCTCTCTGTTGGCTTAATCAAATTAAGGATAAAAATCATAGAATCACAAGGTGGTACCTGGCACTATAGTCATTTAAATTCAAAGTGATGCACACATCTGGAAAATACAATGTCAATGCTGATTTTCTATCACAATCTCATTTAGGAATTACAGAAATATTTGCTTTAAAAGAGGCTATGCAAAAAAAAGGATACCACATAGATATAGCATCTGGTCTTCTTCAAGTGTGTAGTGGAGTCCCACAGAGGTCCATACCAAGCCCCAGCCTTTTCTGCCTGTTTGTCTACAGCTTCCTTGATGTTGGTCCAGAATGCCAGAAGATCATGTATGTGGATGACCTAATCCTTTTCAGATGTGACCACAATCCTCATAGCCTATCCCTCTCCCTCGCCAAGGACTTTTCACTTACCCAGAGCTGGTCCACAGCCAAAAAACTGCTGATCAGCACAAAGAAAATGAAGACCATGCTTTTTGGATCCACAAATAAGCTGGGTAAATGCTCTGGGGGGTGGGGTCCTTTCCCATCCGTACCCCAGATAGAACCCCCCTTGAACAGGTAACTACCTCAGAGTCATCTTGGACCTCTCCCTTATGTTCCATGACCACATTTAGATGACAGTAAAAATGATCAAATCAACAAATCGGTGTCAAATATCACCTGAGACACTTCCTTACCCCAGAGGTACACCCAGCAATTGGGTGAGGTATGCTTCTTCCTCTTCTAGACTATGGCTCCCCCATTATATCCTAAATCTCATCTCATCTAATCACCTGCCTTAATGCCACATAGGACAGTATCTGTCATTTCATCATACTTGCTCCACTCACCACTGCTCGCTATATACCTTAGTAGGGTGGCTCTTCCCCCAGGCCTGCCATGACTTCAGCTTGATCACTGTTATACACAAATCTCTTAGCACACGAGCTGCATCCCCTCTAGCCAAATTTCTCGCAGTTAAACACAGCACAAGAGCTGAGGGCATCTTCTCAATGATTATTTAACTTCCCCTGATCCTCAACTGATATGGAACAGAGCGCCGTCTCCATCATTGCCCCAAAACTCTGGAATAGCCTTCCTGCCTCGTTACTCTCCACTAGCTCCCTAGAACAAACTTGATAAGCCTTTTGCTCTTGGTATCTGTCTGCAGATGCTGCCCTCTGACCTCAGTACTCCGGCTCCTCAGGCTTGTCTGTCAGGATACACTGGCTCAGCGTCGGAATCTACTCCATACTCTATCAAGTTTCCTTCATCTATAGTTATATACATTTTTCTACTGCCTGCTGCAACTTTTCTTTGACTGTTATGTGATCTATGTTGTTCCTATCTCCTAGCCTTGCTGGACTGCTAGATATCTCATGCTAACTTACCATTGGATTGTACCATTAATGCTTTCCAGGTCATTCGTATAACATCTCACCCGTTAACCCTCTGATGCACTGTGTGGTTTCTTGACCTCTGTATGGCATCCAATGTGTTAGCATTTCTGAAACACTGTATATATTACAGGACCTTTGAATCTGTATCCTAATTTGTTGCTCCCTGATGTACTGCATATTCTAACTACTCATGCCATGCACATTTTGTTCACTGTAAGCACCATCTTAATGGCCTGGGGTCATGCCTGAAAACGGTCCCTGGGATCAGTGTGCTTACCCGGTTAACAAATGAATGAATAAATAAAGAAATATGCAAAGAACTGAAAACTTTATAAGGTACTGTTAAAAGAAAAAATAATAGAACATTTTGGGAACCTGTTTTTTGAGGGAAAAAAAACAGGTTCCCTCATAAGGAGGGTGTGTGTGACAGGGCTGGGTAAGATCCTGCACAATTTGTTATGCAGAGAGAGTTAAAAGCAATGATCTGTTCTGTCTTCTTTTATTCTGTCACTTGTCTATCTCTTCCTGTCTGATTTTCCTTGTGGCACCTAAGAACAGGCCACTCCAATGGTCCCACAATTTCCCTGTTAACCCCTTCCTTCACTTGCTGTTTCTATTTTTTTTTCTCCCCTTGCTTCTCTGTGGTTAAAAGAGGCATATGTGACTCTTTATGTGAAACTGGGATCCCTTGGTTTGCAAATATATATACAGCAATTATATTGTTGAAATGATTACAGACAGCTAATTAGGTTTGTTAGAGAAGTTAGCAGTTTGAAACACAGGAAGTTGACGTGAGAAACATTTTGACCTTGTCAAGCTCATTTACAAATTTGTCATCAGGAAACCAGCCATGGGACAGAATGTGTTAATTAGTGGCATCTTTTAAGAAGTCTGGATGTTCAGGCTGGTCACAGGAAAGGCAATGACAAAGTTTGGTACACTGTATGAAAACAGGAGATGTAGCTTAATGAGAACAGGATGCCAAATTTAATTGCCAGGAGAAAACATCTTATAAAAAGAGAGCAATGTTTGTTTAGAGAGTTTGAGATTGAGATTTAAACTGAAAAGAGACTCTCAGATGAAGGACTTTGTTTTCTTGTTTATACTGCTTTTATGAAGCACTATCCTGTACACCTTTATTTTTTTTATTGTTATTAATAATAATAAAATGCTACTTGTGAATTTTACAACTTCGCCTGTTTTGCCTATGCTTCCTGATGTATGCCTCAACCACAGTTACAATTGATATCTAGCAAAGCTGGGTACATCACAATGAAATACTGAACTAATCAGATAGTAGCTTTAACAATGCTGATGACATCACAAAACCATGTGCGGCACTGAAGCTGTAGTTGAATTTAAAGAGAAACAGTCAAGTACACTGATGTATAAATCGAATATGTACTAGGCTGACTCAAATTATGTGATTTATCATCACTTGTGAGAGGGCAGGACTTTTATAACTCACTCATGGTTCTGGCACTCGTGAGGCAGGGTCCTGTCCTGTCACTCTTCAGCGAAGATGAGTTGTAAATATTTTGAGTAAGCCTGCTGCATATCTCCTGTATGTCAGCTTCCACACAGAGTGCCATTCCAAACATCACAGCCTGTACTTTCTGGTAGAAAATAATTAGCAAAAGGGAATAGAAAAAGTGCCTCAGGTATAACAAGCATTTGTCAGTGCTAAATGTTCACTTGTTTATATTTGCTATGTAGTTGTTGGGCATAGATAGCACAGCAGGTAAAATTAACAAATTACTAAATTGAGTTATAATAATGGAATTGTCATGATTGGAAAATGAAGAGGTTCACACATAATGTTGTTTTTCCCTAGGCTGTGATCCTAGCTTTGCAAGACAGTAGTTTTATTACTCCAGGATATGAACATGACTGGTGTCATTTATCAAATGCCACCCAAAATGTCATTTTGTGGAACAACTGTGAAAACACATTTTGAAGGGGTATTTGAAAATTATGCCTGCCATGTTCATGAGATTTTGATTAGATATGTCACACTATCATGGTTTTATGGTATACCGTGGTATAGGAACTCACGGTATTGATACCATTGCCAATTTCTGGTACCGTGATAACTGTTGTTTATGGTATACCGCAGTATTCTGACCTTTCAGCTCATTTATTTTCATTTTCAGGGTCAACTGTCCCTTCCACAACAACTCTCCCCAATGCAAGAGTTTGAGGAGGCTTATTTTTTGTACAAAAATTAGTTTTTCTGTAATACTGCGGTATAACAGTAATCATACCTCAAAATCCCTAATTTTGACTGCTGAGTATTTCAATTAAGGGAGGTCTAGGAAGTGCTCCAGATATATACAACAGAACTCCATATATCACATAGGCGTATTTGATTCTAGTGTAAGGGCACTAGGCAAATACAAGAAGGCAAGTTATTAATAATGGTCTAGGGGTTATCACAGGATCAGTAAGGAGATAAGGTTTAGTAGAGAAGTAGTCAGTTGCAGGGATTGTGGGCCAGTGTTAGCCAGGGTTATGCTCTAGAGCAGGGAGCACTGCCCCACCTGCAGGACCTTTGTGGCGCTCCATGCTCTGCTAATAGCTGCAAGAGACAAGATATATCAGCTGTGTCACTGGCTCTGCTAGGGTCCAACCCCCAACACCCCCACACCCCCACTCACCCAAAGGGCCCCACTGGCTTAGGGGACTGGGAGGTAGTGGGGAAAGGAAGGGAGAAGGGTGACAGGGGCAGCCACAAGGGGGTCTACCAGTCTCCCACCATCAAGACAGCAAATCACTTTGCACCACTGGGGGAGGCTTAGGTACATGACTCTGTCAGGGGGACTCCGAGTCAATTGGGGGAAATGGGCAGTATGATTTGGTGGCACCGGAGGGGGGCAGGAGGAAGTCTGCAGTGAGAGTCTTAGTGATTGGGGACTCAGTGACTAAGGGAGTAGAGAGGTGGTGGGTGGGTGGGTGGAAGTGGAATGAAATAGTTTGATGCCTTCTTGGTGCATCAGTCATTCAGGATATACAGTAGATAGGATAGAGGATGGTGGAGAAGAGGGAGTTAGGGGTGCTTGTACACTTTGTTACCAGCTATCTGGCAAACCATTCTGTGGAGGCTGTGAAACAGAATGTTAAGAGGCTGGAGGACAGACTGAATGTACACTCAGCTTCCCTGGCCTTTTCCAAGGTCCTCCTTGTGTGGAATAACATATAGAAACATGAGGTTGAATTTGTTAGCAGATAAGGACAGCATAGGCCACTTAGTCTGCACATTTTTCCCTGCCTATACTGCCACCGTAGATCCTACCTGATCTCCGGCTATCTCTCTCCCTACCAAGATTCCCTTGTGCCTGCCCCATATATGCTTGAAGCCCACCACTGTTTTCACACTCATTACCTCTGCTGGCATCCACCACTCTTTCAGTGAAGAAGTACTTCCCCACATCCCTCTTAAAATTCCCCCCTTCCAACTGTGTTGCATACCCTCTTTCTCGTGCATCTTCTTCTTTGAGAAAAACTTCTCTCTTGTACATTATTGACTCCTGTGAGGTATTTGTAGGTTTCTAGCATGTGCTCCCTTCCCCCCTCTCTTCCAAGGTGTACATATTGAGATCCCTCCGTCTTTCCTCATAGGGCTTCTGATGCAGCCCCTGCATCATTTAAGTTGCTCTGCTCTGGACAGCCACCACCCTGTCTATGTCCTTCCTGCGATGTAGTCTCCAGAACTGGACACAGTACTCCAGGTGGGTCGCACCAATTATTAATGCAGTGGCAACACCACCTCTATCTTTCTGTTGGTGAGTCCTCTCACTATACATCCCAGCATTCCATTGTCCCTACCTACTGCCTTGTTGCACATGTCAAATGGGGGATTGGGAACAATAGAGTAAGGAAGGAAGAGATTGTGGAGTTTAATGGGTGGTTGAAGGTATGGTGTCGGGGGGGTATCACTTTGTGGGGGACTGGGGGCATTCTGGGACAGGATGCTTTTCTAGGATGATGGCCTTCATCTGATAGGAGAAGGGGTCAGTGCTCTGGGGCAGAAGTTTGACATCTGCACTAGACAGTTAAACTGACTGCAGGGGAGACAGAGGCTAGGGGAACACTGGGAAGGGAGAGTGGATGGGGAACCAAGCAAACCAGAAGGTAGTGTGCTCAGGCAGAGATGATGGAATCCAGTGCCAGGTAGGAGTTTCTCACTCCCTTAACAGCATGACAGAAACCAAGGAGAGCTTGGCACTCAAGCAGGGGTTATAAGTCTGTTTAATAAATTAAGTCCACAGGACGAGAGAGAATGCAATCCAGATAATTTTATTATAGCAAGGATGGACTATACAGGCAATGGTTAGAGTGTTCATGCCCAACCGCAAGGTGCTTCCAGCTAGGCTTCCTTGAACAGGAGACTAGTAGCAGTAAGGTTGAAGTTTGAATTTGGTTAGGGGAAAAGGCCAAGGAGAGAGGGCTGACAAAGCTTTCATTCAGCATGAAAATAAAACATTAAGGAAATTAAGGAAGAATAAGGGAGAAGTCATAGGAAAAAGCAAGGGGGGATCAGGATAAAGATGAACACGGGTCTGCCTTAATGCAAGGAGTCTGTGAAATTAAATTAGTGAGCTCCAGGCAATGGTGGCAGACACTGAGTTGGACCTAGTCACCACCACAGACATTTGGGCAACAGAGAATAACAATTGGGACCTGACAGTCCCAGACTACACCATGTTTAAACAGGATAGAGGAAGAGGAAAAGGCAACGGTGGAGGCCTAACTCTATATGTGAGGGAAGACATAGAGGCAGTGTAAGATGAAACATCAGGGGAGGTGATGGGGAAACAGAATCCCTGTGGGTTCAGCTCACAGCAGCCTCAGACAAGAAATTACAAATGGGGGTGACCTATAGACCTCCAAGACAGGAGGAAGAAAGAGTTAAGGAGCAAGGCGCAGAACTAGAAAGGGGAGTGGCAAAGAGGAGGTGGTGGTGGTGTGAGATCTAAACCTGCCAGATACTGATTGAGTCATTCCATCAGCCAGGAGCTCCAGACGTCAGGCCCAGCTGGATACATTACAGGGCTGCCTGCTGGTGTAGTTAGTTAACAAAACCACTAGGCAGACTGCCATTCTTAATGTGGTGCTCACCAACTTGGAACTGGTAGGAGGAGTGAAGGTAGGGGAGCTACTAGGGTCCAGCGACCATAAGACTCTATACGGTTTGACCAGGCCCTTGGGACAAGTAAGCCCTCATCAATGGCTGAAGTGCTAGATTTCAGAAGGGCAGACTTTGCTGGATGAGGGAACTGGACTGGGACAAGTTATTCAGAATGAACAGGATCAGAGATGTGGAGGAAAGATGGGAGCAGTCAAGGGGAACATTCTTGAGGCAACAAAGTCTTGCATGAGAATGGTAATCAAAAGAAAACGGTACAAGAGACAACTACGATTCTCTGGAAAGGTCAGGGAAGCAACGAGAGCCAAAAAGACCTTCACCGGGTACAAGGAACAACAAAGGGAGGAAGAATGGGTAGAGTGCCAAATGAGAACAAGGGAAACCAAGAGGGCAGTCAGAGAAGCAAAGGAAGACACAGAGCTGCATATTGCTGAGGGAGTCAAGAGAGGGGAAAATCAGTTCTTTAACTATATTAGGGGAAAAAGAAAGAAGGAATAAGGACTTGTTAGGCTAAAAAAGGGAGGTAGGGTAACCTGAGGAGGATGGGCATTTAGCAGTCTTTCTTAATGACTACTTCTGCTCTGTATTCATAAGAGAAGACAGCGGGCCTTTGCCAGAGAGTGGCATTAAGGCACCTGTAAGGGGGAGCCATGAGATGAGGCAGCAAGTATTTAACAGTGAGAGGATTCAGAAAAGTCTAGCAGCCTAAAGACAGATAAGGCCCCAGGACCAGATAGGATGCATTGAAGGTTGCTCAAGGAAATAGAAACAAAGCTAACTGAACCCTGGTAGGGCTATCTAATATGTTAGTTCAGTCAGAGGTAGTTCCAAAAGACTGGAGGGTAGCAGACGTAATCTTGCTCCATAAGTGGGGGAGGGCAAAGAGCAAATGAGTGACTACAGACCTGTCAGTCTTATCGCCATTGTGGGTAAACTGATGGAGACACAAGCCAAAGCGGACCTCATGGATTACCTAGAGAGCAATGGACTCCAGAGTAGTGAACAGCATGGGTTTGTGGCAGGAAGGTCTTGACAGGCCAACCTGACAGTATTCTTGGACTGTGTAACGAGGGTTGTGGATAATGGCCATGCTGTGGATTTACCCTATTTCAGTTTCATCAAGGCTTTTGGCTTGGTGCCTCACAGAAGTTTGCTGAAGAAGCTAGAGGATTTTGGTGCAGCAAAGGATACAGTGGAAAGGAGACAGCAGAGGGTTGTGGTTAACAGAGTGGTACTTAGAAGAGAGGGAGGTCACCAGTGGGGTGCCACAAAGATCGCTGTTGGATCCAGTCCTTTTCACTATGTTCATAAGCAACATGGAGGAAGGAATTCAGGGCAAGATGTGCAAAATTTGGAATAACGTAGATACTCTGGGTGGGGGTGGGGGGGACGATGAGCAGAGACCTGAGAAACCTAGAGGAGTGGTCAAGGGTATGGGTTTCAATGCAAAAAAAGTGCAAAATAAAGCATTTAGGGCACAGAAACACAGGGGTGGAGTACAAAATGGGTGGAGTGGTATTGACGACTACTAAGCAAGAAAGAGGGCTGGGGGTAATCATATCAGATAACCTAAAGGTGGCCAAACAATGTGACAAGGCAGCCATGATGGCTAGCGAGATGCTGAGGTGCAAAGAGAGGGGTATTACCTACAGATAGAGGGAGATGGTGTTGCCTCTGTATAGATTACTAGTAAGACCCCTCCTAGAGTACTGTGTCCAGCTCTAGAGACCACATCTCTGGAAGGACATAGAATGGTGGTGATCCAGAGGAGGGCAACTAAAATGTTGCAGAGTTTGCATCAAAAGCCCTATGAGGAGAGACTAAAGGATCTCAACATGAACACACTGGAAGAGAGGAGGAAAAGGTGGGATATGATAGAGACATTCATGGGGGGTAAATAAGGTCCAGGAGGGGAGTATTTTTCAGAAGAAAAGGTGCTCAAGAACAAGGGGAAATGCTATTAAGCTGAAGGAGGGGTAGATTCAGGAGAGATGTGAGGAAGTATTTCTTCACAGAAAGAGTGGTGGATTCCTGGAACAACCTTCCAGAGGAAGTGGTGCAGGTGAAAACAGTGGTATGGTTCAAGAATGCAAGGAATAGGCACAAGGGAATCATAATGGAAAGAAAGGGGAGGTAGGAAAAAGAGGTGCAAATTGGGTACGATCTGCAGTAATAATGTAGGTATGGGAAAATGGGCATACTGGGTGGGCCAAGCGGTCCTTATCTGCCATCAGATTCTATGTTCCCATGTACTCCAGAACTGGTTGGGATCAGAATATAGATACCTCCCACTTGGCATGGATCGGCCCTTAGACATGTGGTCTGTCTAAGCAACCGGTGGTGAAGGAGTGGTTCTGTCTACAGACACATCCAGCAACTACACATGGCTAGTTGAGACCCTCATAGAATTAAATGGGTTAGAGACCTACAACAAGAAATAACACAGGAGACTGGGGAAAGATGGCTAGCTCATCAAGAATCACCAGATCCTAGATATCAGCTAATACAGCAAAAGATATTGTGTAGATGGCATCATACTCCAGACAACTTAGCTAAGCTGGGCATCACAATCAAGAACAAGTGCCGGAGGTGCCAGCGGGGTCCAGTACACATCAGCCATACCATATGGGGATGTCACAACATACAATCATTCTGGAAAGGGGTCGGGAGAAGAGCCGAGGACATTGCAGAAGTGCAACTTCCCTCATCCCTACTATTATGGGTAATAGGGGACGCATCTTACTGCATGGACCAGCAACTAAGTTTCAACCCTCAGGTTTATGCAATGACAATGGAAGCAAAATGCCAATTGCTAATAAGATGGAGACAAACAGAGATCCCAACCTTATTGGAATGGGAGGCTGGGGTCACCAGGACAGCGTCTTATATGAGGGTGCAATACAAAAGGAGGGGGAGACTGCCTAAATTTCAGACAGTTGGTTCCCTGGGAAAGGGGATGTACACCAAACAGGGATAGAAAGAAGTAGTACAAGGGTGGAGGGACAAGTGAGAGATGGCCATGGGTGACCAAAACTTGAACTTAAGGAAAATCAGCTTTAGTAGGGAAACAGCCCCCTTCCCCTGGTGGTGCTTCTCATCCTAGCTGCAATCCAACTTCTTATGATGTCAAGAGGCACCATCGACAGTCAAGAAACTGATAACTGGCAAATAAAAAATGATACTAACTGTAAGTTTTATTGGCTTTTTGTTTCCATACTTTAATCAGATCCAGTCACCAGAAGCAAATCTTCACATATATCACACACAACAGGCATAAGAAAGAGTGATGTATATCAGTGGTAAATGTATACTTGAACAGACATTTGATTAGCTTTCAGAATATAAAACATTGTTTAAATTCTTTGGTTACTTTAATAAGTTGCTGGGTAACGTAGGTTTAATTATTGGTTACAGTTTCATGTTTCCTGACTTAGTGCAACTGTTTCTGGGCACTAAGTGCACTTCATGAACGGGAGACAGCTACTGCTGAGTATACTTACTTAGCTGTTTTCACATGGCAATTTGTTGCAAACTGGTTTCTTAAATGCATGTATTTAACTATGTCTTATTACTACAGCCTCATTTTTTATCATTAATTTTTATCCCCTGGTCGCCTAACCTGCCCTATCAGCCTCGTCTCCCCCAGCCCCATCAGCCCACCATCCCTGGGACTTACCAAGTCACCCCTTGCAGTTCCCCACAGATTACCCCTGTGGCAGAACCTCCCAGGGACCCCCATTCCCAGGAGGAGTTTAGATCAGCTGGGGGTCAGTTCACCCAGTAGGTGGGTGCGGGGCCTGCAAGGAGAGAAAGCATCACCCTGCAGACCAGGGTCTTTTCTGATTTTTCCAGGTTCCCAACTCTTAGAAGCTCTGGGGGTGTGGCAACTTGATGTATACACATCAGTGGGCACGCTGACATCTTTCTTTGGGAGCATCACCCTCTCAAACCACTGCTCCTAGCCTGTACCTCCACCTATGGTCACCTAGGTGGTGGTAGCATGGCGGAGCAGACTACCCTCCCACCCAGAGGAGAAAAGCATCTGTTGGGATGCTCAATCCCCGCCCCCCCGATTGACCTCCGAGCAGCCCAGGTTCATTTCTGAACCCAGGTCACCGGCGTGGTGGCAGGAACACCATAATTGCCTCAGCCCTCCATGCCACAGGGCCAGTTCCATTACTACAGCCTCCTATTTAGTATTGCATCCCATGGGGTATACCCCAGCTAGATTGTTCTCAAGAACTTCAGTGCATTACTTCTGTAATTCTTTCTCTCTGAGTTAAAATAAAATTGTGTTTAAAAAAAAAAACATGGGGTCAGAAGCGGAAACTGATGGGGGGGGCAGGTCCAAGTGGGATGTGAGAAAGTTTTATTTTACAGAAGGGTGGTGGAGCCATGGACTAATCTGCCAGCTGATATGGTGAGCACCAAAACCATTGATGGTTTCAGACACGGCTGGGACAGAAGGAAGGGCTTCGTGGTTGCTCAGGGTGGTAGCAGTATGGCAGGGAGCACGGGGGAGTGGATACCATGGGTTAGAACCCTGCATGGACAATAGGTCCTGGGTTTGTTAGGGTTTTATGGCTAGGTCGGATGGACCAATGGTCTTTTTCTGCCCTCACTGTATGTGTTTCTATAAGATGCGGTAAAAACAATGAGTACGTTGAAAACGTAACTTCAGATAGTAAACAAATTGTAGTGCTTTGAGTAAATGCTGAAAAATGTCATTTATTTATTTTAAAAGTTTCACCAGGGAAGACATACTGAGCTGGTAGCAGCTCACCTCCAGATGCGTCCTAGGGGGAACTTTATTGTTTCATTGAGATTCTGACCCAGGTTTATGACATAGTCTTTGTATGACACCACCTAATGAACATGACAGGTGTTGTTATGAAATCCTGGCAAAAATGTCATTTTGTGGCAGGATTTGAAAAATGACACCAGTCATGTACGTGAAGTGGGATAAAAATGACTTTATTGAAAATTCAGTGTCAAAATCTGGAAGAATTGCAAAGTTATGAGTAAACATTTAAGAACTTCAACATTTGTTTCAGAATTGTGTTGTTTATTGAGATTTTGACAAAAAATTTTCAACACTGTGTATTTTAAGACTCCATCTTATGAACACGACAGGTGTCTTTTATGAAATCCTGCCCAAAAGGTCATTTTGCAGAACGAGTGTGAAAAGACGTTCTGGGGCAGATTTGAACAAGCATTTGTCAATGCCGAATGTTGGCTTGCTGGCATTGGCATTGGTAGTGCAGGAGTTAGACAGATGCATCATAGGAATGGCAGTGAAGTATTGAACTGATGCCAACCCACCCTCACCCTGCAGAGAGTGACAAGCAGTAGGGTGTCCCTTTGGGTGTTTGGTAGTGCAGTGCGGGAAAACATGTCGGGCAGGATGTGAGAAATGACAGCTGCACAGTTCATAAGGAGGTGGAAAAAAATGCCAGTGTTGAAAATGTGGCATGTAAATATACCAAATTTGTGAAGCTACTAGGGTGCGTGGGAAATATGCAATGCAGCACAACACTGCCATTTATGGGCGTTCAGCACCAAATTTTCAACACAGGCATTTTAGCACCTCTGCTCATGTACAGTGTTACTGTTATTTCCTCAAAGTGTCCCAAGAGTGATTCGCTGGCGACCACGCTATTCTGCGGTGCGAGAAACACATTTCGGGCACAATATGTCAAATGACAGCTGTACTGTTCATCAAAGAGGTGTGGAAAAATGGCAATGGTGAAAATCCAGACTGAAAATATCACAAATGCCACGACGGTGACGAAAGCGCAGCATGCAATCTGCCAACGATGCTCGTAACACAGTTATTTTATGGAATATCATCACCAAATTTTCAACATAGGCATTTTAGGTCCTCTGCTCATGAACTGTGTCACTGTCATTTTCATAATCTGGTCCAAACACTGATTTCCCACAGCGACTGCGCTATTGTGCCCAAAAGTGCGGAAACACATTTTGGGCAGGATGTGGAAAATGACAGTTGCACTGTTCACAAGGAGGTGTACAAAAATGACAATGCTGAAAATCCGGCAGTAAAATATTGTGAATGCGTGAAGTTATGAGCCTGCATAGTAACTGCGCAACGCACACTCGTAAAACAGGCATTTGTTGGATTTTTTCCACCAAATTTGGAACTTAGGCTTTTTAAGAGGGCACCTCATGAACACCACCACAGTCATTTCATTAATGGGCCCTGAAAGGTGATTTTGCGCAGTGACTGCGAAATCACCTTTTGAGGCCTATAAACGCCATGACAGTGACAGAATTCATGAGGAGGGGCCCCAAAAACCCCATGTTGAAAATTTGGTGCAAAAGTCAAGAAATAGCTGAGATATGCAACAAAGTTGAAAAAACCCTATTCACTCCATTATACAGCTTGACATTTCCCTCAGTTACATGGTCGGCTTTGAAAGTGCAGGCGTGTTCCCGGTCCACTGAAGATCATACATAGCAGACTCAGAGGTAAGTATGGGGTGAGGGGGGGTGAGGCAGGGTGCACAGTGGGTGGAGTGCGGGTGGGGGAGGGCAGACCCTAGACTACGAGGGACCATTTTCGTGTTGTGGGTACAGAAAGCGTGTCGGGGACAGTTTTGTGCGCTGGGGTGGCTCCCAGAGTGCCACCTAAGTGGGTTTAGGGGGTTAGTAGCTGGCAGAGTTGGGCACCCTGTCGGCACCAACACTGGGGGTTAATGCCACGGGGATTGAGGCACCCCGCCCGGCAAACAAAGTCGGGGAGCACAGTTAGAGGTGATGCCGATGGGGAGTGGGCTCCCGGTGTGTCACACAGGGGGGGGGAGCGAGCTTCACCCGCCATGCGGGGGCTTCAGCTCCATGTTTCTTGAAATGTTTGCCTTGCAAAGGCACATACGGGAGGCGTGTCTTTATGCCGCTGCATGACGAGCTTGTCTCTGATTGCAGCAGCACTTTGTTTAGAAGTTTTGTCCACTTTCCATTATGTTGTTGTCAGCACTAGCATGCTGGCTTATTGGGGAATGAGGGACGCACCTACTGATGCGTGCCCTGCATTCGCCCAACAGCAGCCACGCCTCCAAATCTCCACTCTCCCAATATGTTGACCTGCGTGCAAGCACGGCAAGCCAACATAAAAATTACACCTCTTATGTTCATGAGGTAGGATAACACAAGGGCTATACTTGAAAATTTGGGCCTCAGTTTTTCTGTCTGCCCTTAGATCAGCACAAGGTTTGCTGATTTATGACTGTAGCAAGCTCCAGATGCATGAGGAACCCTGCATCCTATTCTAGAAAAATGGGGGGCCCTGCACCAATGTCCCAAGAGTTGTTGCAGCCACAGGGTTGCATCATACCTTTGGGCACCTGCGGGGTTTGACGCAGGGTCCCATCAAGCCCCCCCAGCCTGGTACAACTCTAGTGGAGCCATGAAAATTTAGGATGGAGTGTGCCTGCAAGGTCAGGGCCGGGGGCAGAGGGATCAGTGGCTGTGCCATAGGGGGCAACGGGGAATGGCAGCAGTGGGAGGAGTCAGAGATAGCACCAAATGGAGGTGCCATGCCCAGAGGGAAAGAGCTGATCTGCCTGAGTACATGGGGATCAGCACGGACGGATCCTGTCCTGTATCCCAGGTGGCAGTAGCCCAGGCACCTGCCCTAGAGGTGCCACAGTGCCCTACTTGCAGCGGGTGGCACTGACCACAGGTTGTGGCATGCAGTTGGTGGTTAAGAACATTCCCCAGGCACCACTGCATTCCCCTGGAACACAGCTGATTGCATGGAGGAAGGCTGATGCCAGACTACACTGTCGGGGACTATGCCACCTCTGGTGCAGGTGCCAGGGCTGTTGCCACCTGGGACAAAGGAAAACTCAGCACTCATGGAAAACAGACTGAGACAAAAGTCCAAATGCAGGTGCAAAAAGTTTATTTTGGCATAGTGCTCAGAACAACACCCTCAGCCCCTGAGGGTGTTGTTCTGAGCACTGTGCCAAAATAAACTTTTGGCACCTGCATTTGGATTTTTGTCTCAGTCTGTTTTCCATGAATGCTGAGTTTTCCTTTCTTCTGTTTGCTACTGGGCTGGCTGCCATATTCAGCACTGCCTCAATTTCCCAGTTTTCACACCAACCGCCTTTTCCCCCTGCTGCCATCTGGGATCTGAAACAGGGTCTGTCCATACCGGCCCCTGTGTGCCAGGGCCAATCAGCTCTGTCCCTCTGGGCATGGCACCTCTGCCAGGTGCCACCTCTAACTCCTCCCATTGCCACTGTTTCCCCCTGGCACCCCTTATGGCACCCCCACTGGTCCCTCTGCCCCTTGCCCCAACCTTATAGCCCTCTACCACTCACCTCCCTCTGAGGCAGTGGCAAAGGGCCCTTAGACCAGCTCATGGCTGAGTTAAACTCAGCCCCCTCTTGCCATCATGGCATGGCTTCTTAGATCTGTAATAAGGGGATGCTGCAACCCTTCCATGGTGCAAGCTACCTTGCGACCTGGTACACCAGCACTTCTGCCGCAAGGGTGGTGGCTTTGGTTCAAGGCATCCCAATTTCGATACAGCCTGTGTTCAAAAATCAGGATTGCCGCAAACTCTGGTTCAAGGTGCCACTTATGTCAAATTCTTTTGATGCAGGCACCTTCCGCCAAAGTTCAGGCTTTTAAAATTGAGCCCTTGGGGTCAAAATTGTCAAAAATAACAGTTATGAGTAAACTGTCAAAACCTCAACATTTCTCATAACTTTGTTGTTTTTTACATTTTGACCCCACATTATTCGTTATTTCTCCCTGTTCCAGATCCCCTGCCTCGGACGTGCACTCATACATGTGGAGGCATGCACACACCACATCACAAGGCACCCTCCCTACATGTCGCCCCCTCCACCTATGCTAGCCACCGAACCTCCACCTGGTGGCAGCAGGACTACGGGAGGAGGGGTGGCGACCATGCCAGGAGAGGAGAGCTGCCTTCCGGCTGCTCAATCCTGCTCCTACCCCCCTCCGTGCTGGCACCCCAATGACCCAAGTCCATTCCCAAACTCAGGTCACCAGCATAACGTGAGGTAAGCCATCCAGCTCCTCAGCCCTCAGTGCCACCGGGCTGGCAATGACCCCAAATTATCAACATAATATTCTTCTGATGGATTCTTATGATCTGGTCTTTAGTTATCAAACTGTGCCTTGCGATGCCATTACATAAGGGCCCAGATATTTAAAACGGTTGTGCACTGGCGTGATATTCAAACGGGAATTGCGCCTGGCACAAATCCCGATGCACCGGAGCACATCAGTAATGTATGCAGGCGCAGGTAGGGGGGGCGTGCCCATGCATACTTTGCACAGCCCGATATTCAGCCCAGGATGTGCGGAGCCATGCATGCGCAACTCCTACCTGCGCCAGCACAAAGTTAAGCAAAAAAAAAGGAGCAACACCGGCCCACCCACAGGTGAGCTGCCGCATTGCAGGGCGCAACACGGCAGCTGCCACCTGTGGGTGGCCACCTGAGCTCCGGCTGCACCTCCATGGTGGCGCCCCCCCATGCCCGATCGCGGGCATTAGTGATATAAAGAAAACATCCTACATCCCTGGTGATCCAGTGGACCGCTGCCCACCCGATCGTGGGCTAAGTATATTAAATTATTTGTCCTATATCCCTGGTGGTCCAGTGGACTGCTGTCTGCCCGATAGCGGTTTCCTTTTAATTTTACTTAAGCCTACGATCGAGCAGACAGCAGTCCACTGGACCACCAGGGATATTGGAATCTTTTCTTATCTTACTAATGCCCACAATCAGGCTGTGGGGCACATTGCCGTGCTGTAGAGGGTGTCGGTCCCTGACAGCTGCTGCCTGGCAGGGCGCCAGGCGCAAGTCGTCGGGGATTGGCACACCTGCATGCAAATGGAGCCATAATGACATGCAAATGGCCCCACTTGCACCTTGTATACATTATGGTCCCATTTGCATGTCAACTTTTGAATATCGTGGTTGTTGCACCTTGCGCAATGGAACTTGTGCTAGCGCATCCCCATGCTCCACTCTGGCCACTGGCGCTGGCGAAGTGCCACTGCGCCATGAGCACTGCGGGTGGCCAGGGTGCAATATTCAATGATGCTGAGCCATGGCGCAGCTCTGTTGAATATCGCCCAGTCCATGCCCCTGTGCAGCCAAGTTGAGCTGCACCACAGCCTGGCGCAGTTTGAATATCTGGGCCAAGATGTTTATCTTTGTAGATTGTATAAATTATTGTGTTTATTGTGTTAATTTCCTGAATTTTGAGTTCAGATTTTTAAAATTGTTCACACATTGCATTACATCCCATACCCAATCAATCAATCAGTCAATCAAAATCTTTATATATCCAGGTGAACATGATTGAGCAAGCTCATTTACAAGATGGACCTGGTTAGCTCCGGGTCAAATGGTACAATGCATGCAGTGATACCCTTTTTGATATCTTGCCCTGTCTTTGACTGTATTGTTTTCCAATTGCATCTTGTCCTGTATGTGTTACTTGCCTTGCCTGTGTTTAACCTTGCCAAAACCTGTTATGTACCATCATGATGGGCCAGGTCGTGCCTGAAAAATGGTCCCTGGGACCAACACACCCACTTGGTTAACAAACAAATAAATAAAAATAAATAAATGACAGGTGGAATTTTTAAAATCACATCCAAAGGGTGATATCGGAGATCGACTGCAAAAACATGCTTCAGATGGGATTTGAAAAATTGCACTTGCCTTGCTCATCAGTTGGGGTAAAAAAAGTCTCTGTTGAAGATTTGGAGCAAGAATTTAAAAAAATAACAAAGTTATGAGTAAAAGTCTGAAATACATTAAAAAGTCTTTTACTGGACTTGTTTTCAAGTCAGTTTGTGCTCAGTCACAATAGCAATAGGAGCTTCGCCAATCACGAGGGGATGACTTTGTGGGACCCTTCTTGGGTAAGTAAGGCCTGGGGGTGCTGAGAGGAGGATTGGGGTAGGTTAGCGGGGGGCTAGAAGACATCAATGGATGGTTTTCTTTTCAGTTTAAAAAAAAGAAGGGACATTTTTACAGGTTCTGACACTGGGGAGTGGGCACATCAGTGTTGGGGTTGTTTGGCGGCACTGGGAGTGGGCACGCCAGTGTCGCATACAGTGGCAGGGGTGTTAGCTGACACCTCAGTTTTAGATTTAAGAGATAGTTTGGGCAGGGGTTGGGGGGATACTAGCAGCAAGACTGAGCACCCACTGAGCCTTGAGAAAGCGTTGAGTGCAGGTGCGAAAATGTTTGGCATTTTGGGTGTGGGGTATCCCTTCATGAACTTCTTTGGATTTTGAATAATAAATGCTTAACTGGAATGCAGCCTTTGTGTTTTCTGTCTTGGTGGTGAAGGTGAAGCCGAATTTTGCAGCATTTTAGTGAGTGCACTTGTTTTTTTGACTCCTTCCGATACAATATTAGTTGCCTGTTTGATTTTTGTTGACCCAATGCTAGTTTCATTGAAGCAATGGTCAGGTGGGAGGGGTGACACTGGCGGCAGGATTATGCACTCACCATTGTTTTCTATTAACCACTTGGTTTGGTGGGGGTGGGGATACTAGCAGCAGGGGTGAGAACCCACTGACAGTTTTCTCTACTGGCTGGGCTGGGTGAGGGGACACAGATGGCAGGGTTGAGCAGCAACCACCGATTTTATGTACTGCCCAGGACGGGCAGGATGTGGGATACCTGTAGCAAGGTTGAGGACCTACAGTCATTTTTTTTTTGTAGAGGCTGGGTTGTGCGGAAGATACCAGTGAAGTAATTGAGTAGCTGCCACCGGTTTTATTAAACGGTTGGTAGATGCTGATTTGGTGGCCACAGACAGGAAAAAGCTGTGTCCGTTGTGCTACAATGTATTAAATAGTAGCACATGTGAAAGTAGTACATGAGGAAAGGTTTCAAGAAGGAATTATGAGTTGTACAAAACAAAAACACTTTCTCCTTGCATTTTCCAACCTTAGAATTGGACAAGGACTTCAAACAGCAACAGGATAAACTATATACAACTACACAACAAACCTTCAGACTAGTATTAAAATATTCACATGCTTTGAAAGCAAACATAGCCACCTTCACGCCTATGAAAGGAAAGCAAGCCCATTCGTGTAAGAAATAGGGTAAACTGGTTTATATGAGCTATGCCTAGGGCTGTAATTATTTCACGGTAAAAACTGCTGAATTTCACGGCACATTCACGGGGGAAAACAGTAATTTCACGGCTCTCCATGGTCCAAAAATTAATATTATTAATGACTTTATATGATAATTAATGTCTGGAAACTGGTTCCTGTGATAAATAAATAAGATTGTATTAGCCTGGACTATGGCATTTACTTACAGAGCTAATGTGAAATGGGATCAGAACTGAGTCTATATACTGTATTATTTAAATACATTCTGCAGATCCTGCCATCTCTGACTGTCCTTGACCTGACATTTCAAAACCTCACTACTCCAGAGGACTCCCTGTGACTGATGTCAGTGGTTGATTAATAGGGCTATAATTAATTCTCCAGCAGGAGATCTGGACTTCTCCGTCAGTTGCCCAGCAGAATGGTGAGGCATTTCTGAAATATCTGCTTTGTGACCCTAGTGATAGGACATCTTCAGAACCTGCACTCAGAGAGTGTGTCATGCCAAAAGCAGTTCAGCGGTGGAAATGGGAAAGTTCACCAGAGGAAGGAACCCCATTACCTCCTGCATACAGAGTAAGACAATGCCTGGTGTGTTGTTTGGTCATGAGGCTGCAGGCCAAGTGATCAAAACTCATCGGGCATGGGTAAATCCCAGCATAACCCATACCTTGGAGTGGGATATTGCGATTATACAATGTCACCCTTTTTCTGGGTGAGAAAAAAGCAAAGAAAAGACTTTTTTTTTAATTTAAAATTATTTTTATTAATTTTATTGCTCTGCTAGAAAAAGTAGTTCTGTGTTACTAGGGAGATTCTGCCTAGCTTCATCATGTGGGCAAAGCTGCCGGTGAAAGTCGTCCCCCCACACTCGATACCATCTCACATAGATGCACATCCCTCCCACCCCACACACACATACTTGCTGGGCTTTTCCAGCACAAGTTTTGCTCTTGTTATTTTGGAAAATTTAAAGAGGAGAATGGGCTGCCATTTGACTTTTCCTCAACCCACCCATCCCATGCAAAGTGCTGCAACAGGCCATACATATCTCCAACCATCCCCGTTCACCTGAAGGCATGTTGAAAAGCTGGGACAAACGCTGAAGTGTGGAAACTGTTTCAAATTAGAAAGCAAGGGCTAAAAGTCTTAGAAATCAGCATAGAAACACCAAACCGTTATACTGGGCATGGTCGTTTGCATATGCCATCCACAAGAAGTTCCATCTCATGTTTGGGGTACTATAAAGAAATAAGAGAAGCATTCCACTTCCTGCAAACAGAGAAATCATCTCTAAGATGATTCTCCCCATTTTCGACTACAGAGACATTGTTCATAGTGTTGCTCCAAAGTCCACTTTAGTTAGACTGGACCCCTTCTTTTAGTCCTTCTGTCACTTTGCCCTTGACAAACCCCTGCATACACATCATTGCCGTCTGTTCTCTTCCCTCTCCTTCCCCTCTCTTGCTATCAGGTGCCTTACCCACTGTGCTTCCTTCATCTTCAAATATTGGTTTGACTCTCTCCTCTCATATCTTGCCTTTCTCCTCTCTTCCCCACTTCTTCCTCATGCTCTCTTCGCAATGCTTGCTCCCACACTCTTGCTCTCCCTCAAATGTAATCTACTGCTGACCAAGCTGTCTTCTTGTTTCGCTTCCCTGAACTATGGGACTCCCTTCCCCCTTACATTTGCTCTGCTCCTTTCTTTCCTGCTCTGAAAGCTCTCCTCCATGAGTTCTCTATTCACTCCCACAGTTGCTTCTGATATTGAGATGGACTCCTATTCACCTGCAGCACACCCAGCACTGACCCCTACACTGCCCACTCCCCTAGTACCAGTCCTTTCTTCCTGTTCAGTATTTTGTTGTGTTGCCTACTGTTTAATATTCTTTTGCCTGTTCTACAATTTAACCATATGGTAATTTACTGTTTGGCAATTTATTATTCAAACATTCTTGAAATTGCATATTTTGATCTGCTTATTTCCATTTTATTGTATTGCTTTATATGTTGTACTTTTTATCTGTTCGCATCTCTTTTCCCCTCCCCTCATGTTGCATCTGGAAATGAGCTGATACTAGCTCAGTATGTCTTTCCTGATAAAACATTTGAAATAAATGTAACCCCCCCTGCAAATGGGGGTTCCCAAAAGTCTCCTAGGAGCTTGCCTAAATACTCCCAGCCTGGATGACGTTCGGCATTTAAGCCATTTATTTGTGAGTGCTTTTAGAGCCTCTGGTACTGTCTCTTTAAGAGCTGTCTGCTTGCAGGCAGGATTAGTACATGGGGGTACTGTGGGGTTCCCTGCTCGAGTCCCGCTCGAGCTGCTGACAAATCGTTCCGTTTCTGCTGTCACTAAGTGGGCAGAGTAAGCACTTTTCAGAGATGTAACTGTTTGCTAGAAATCAGTTAGAGTGTTAGTGGAAATGTAATTTGTCTAACCTGCCTTTCTTGCAGCTGGGACTTTGTGTGCTTTGCCCCTCCATTTTGGATCTGAACTGCAGAATAGATCCAATCAGGCAGAAGGGGCACCTAAAATGGAGTTTAAGCCGACCAACCAGGACCAGAACTCTCTTGGGAACTGGCTGGCCATAAGGGATATAGCCAGTAATTCTGGGAAGTGAAGTTCTGGACGGTGGCTCCTTTTCGCATCAATGGGGGGGGAGTTTTGAGTGATTGGCAACTGAAGCCCACCAATTGGACCGGATGGCGCCCGACTGTAATTCCCTGCCTGGTGTCTGGGAAGGCAGATCCGTTATGACCGCTACTGGGGAAGGAGCTCCGAGCTTCTGCGCTGCAGAGTTTTTGTGCAGGAAGCGCGTGTGGAGGCCTAAAGTCAGGCGGCGCATATACCGTGGTGATTTGGACTGAATCCGCTGTTACTGAGGAAAGGAAAGGCTGAATAGTCAAGAGCCAGGCTCACCCTGTAGAGGACTGGAGAAACTGCTTCATTGCGCTCGGTCTGTCAGGAAAGTGAAGCTGCATTGCAAACTCCCGGGTTGGCAGTAAGTGCGATTGGGACCTGAGAGCAGCTGCCTGGTATAATAACTTCTTTTACATATAAATGTGTGGGGTGTGTCCTGCTTGCAGAACCTTGTTCCCCTGCTGTGCGAAGGGCATCCAGAAATCCACACCACTCTCGGGGACAGCATCCAGCATTAAGTTAGTGAGCGCAAATCAGGGTGGCTCCCTGCCATCTGTACCTTTAATTGCAAGTGTTTCATCTGATTTTCTCTCTTTCTTGCTACATGAACTGAGCCAACGGCTCCGGATTACAACTGGGTAGTGTACAAGTGTTTTTCCATCACAGAGCCCCAACCAGCTGCACTGATCCTGGTTAGCCCCCCTCCCATCCTGGGTACCCAGTGAAAGTGACATTTAGGGACTCTGAAATTGCGCACAGTACTGTGAATATTAATGTGATTGATCTAATTAACCTGATTTCCCCCTGTCCTTGTTGCCATCCCCTAAATAAATCAGATCTGTTTGTTTCAGCAAAGTTACACTGACTAAAGTATGTGTTTATGTTAAAGTATTGTACAGTGGCTATCGTATTACATCATCTTGTTTTACAGGAGGGCCCCAGAGTCAAGCTGACCAAACCAGTCCTGGGGGTAAGTGTCTCTGATGAAGGTACTTCTGGTGTATGGTGTGGGTCACTAGTAGGCGTAAAAGGGGGTCTCAGTATCCCAGAGGGCTGTGATCACTTTAGTCGAACTACTGTAAACCCTGACCTCTGGGTGGAAGTGCCCCCCCATAGAACCTAGGCCCCTCAACCTGTTAGCAGTTAGGCAGGCAGGGGTAGTAGCCCTCGGGATAGTGCCACCTGGGGGTTACATAAACAAATCACCAGTCAGCAAAGTGCTCAACAGTCAGAGACCCCTACAGGTTGCAGTCAGCATGGCTCATTTGGTAGCACATCTGCTTCTGGGCCAGAGGGTCATGGGTTTGAGTCATACAATGGGATTGGGCTCATCCAGTAAAAGGCTGACACCCGAGAACAGTATTAAGGAAATGCTGTACTGCCAGGGTGCAGCATTCTTCAGATGGAATATTAAGCTGAGGTCCCATCTCTGTGTGTGTTAAGTGGACATTAAAGATCCCATGGAACTTCTGGAAAAGAGTCAGGAATTTTCCCAGTGTCATGGCCAGATTTCCACCATTCACTAAAATACCGCTAACAGCTTAATCTGGTACAACTGCAGTTGGCTTGCATCTCTATTCACCCCCACCCCCACCCCCCACCCACCCCCACCCCAGAGCAAGGCTGAGTATTGTCTAGCCCTCCTTTCCTGGTCAGCAAAACCTAAATAAATTATCAACACTCTAATCAGAGACATGGATAGGTGAAACGGCCTTCCAATTTCTTGGCTTGGATGAATTAATTTTATTAAAATGAGCACCCTCCCAGGGCATCTACACCCCCCTGCAAATGATGCCTAGGGACTTGGCAAGAAAGACTGAGGCCAGTTTCATGTGGCTGGGAACATGACCTAGAATGAGCTTGGCAAGAATTAAAGGGGAAATCTCGCAAGGAGGTCTGAAATTCCCGGATTTTGAGACATACAGTACTTTGTTACTGCTCAAGCCAGATACTGTAAGTACAGAACTGGATAAAGGATGAACTAGTTTGTTAGTTAATTTAGAATCCGGTGCTCTTGAAATTTCCTTATGTCATACCTACGTGTAGGTTCAAATGTGCCAATGGCATATATACGGCATAAACTGTAATTTTGTCTTTGACTGCTACTGTAACTCTTTCAGGTTGTGCCTGGAAATAGGCATATGTATTTATCTAGGTGCTGGCAGTATAGCCTAGAGGTTCAAGTAACAAGCTTTGAATGAGCTTGCTACATCCAGCAGACCTGAGTTTGATTCCCACAACCTCTACTTGCATGCTGTGGGACTCTGAACAAGTCACTTACAGAAGCAGTACACCCTCATGTCTTATAAATGTTATTTGTTTCCTTGTCAACAGACAACTGGAAGGCTCCCAGGAATGGAACAGCAGTGAGTGAAGAGGTGACTGCTATCTCAGTGGAAGGGAAGTAACTGCAAATCTAGGAGCTTTCATTGTTACTTCTTTGCATTGCTATTGCATTGGGGAAAGGAGGAGTAGGAGTTTGAAGAAGGTTGTGCAATGGCTACTTAAAGTTTCCTTTTGAGTGTGGATAGGAAGGTTAGGAATATAAAACGCAGTTGCTCGATCTATCTAAACATGTACTACAAAGAGGGTAAGGGAAATTAAGAAAAGAATGTTTTGCACTGATAGAGGGGAGACTCGGGGGAGTGTTTGGTATCCTGCATCTGGAAGGGTGGGGGGGTCGCTGGTGGGCAACGACAGCAATGGGTAGGGTGGTAGGCTGCAACAACTGCGGTGCACCAATCTTTCTAAAAGTTGCCTGGAGTGTGGGAGGATGTTTAGTGTGCAACCACATAGAAAACCGTAGAAAGGAGATTGAGGGTCTGCAGGAGGAACTAAGACAGGAAAGGCAGACTGGGGGTGGGTTTAGCCCAATACTGGAGGGAGGAAGAATGGGAGATGAGGGAGGGCGATTTAAGCCAACAGTGGTGAGGAGAGGGTCAGAAGAAGGGAAGCAAGGACAAGGGGGCCCAGGTCCAGAAGAACGATTGCTGGGGAAACCAGGTCAGGAGACAAAAGACAAATGGAAGGGGGAGATAGAGACTTGTGAGGGGAGGCGAAGAAGTGGCAAAAGTCATGCAGTGGAAAGGAGAGAACAGGTTACTATGAAGAGAGGGGGAGCGGGTATTTGTGAAGGGTCTTCAGAAAATAGTTTTGCACTGCTAGAGAGGAAGAAGGTGGAGGAGGGAAATTATGAAATTAGAGGAGTAGTTGATAAATGCCTGGACCAAACCGGAGTGAGGGGAAGTTCTGCTGGGAGAATTGCACCAGGGCCAAAAGGGGGAAATAATGTGCAGGAGGAAGAAGAGGAGCCAGAAAGGAGAGAGGGAGATGAATGGAAGCAAGCAGGGAGTAAAAATGGTGGCATCTTAGTGCTGGGGGACTCAATACTAAGAGGAGTTAGGTGGGGTAGCAAGGGGGAGAGGCATAGTTGCATTTGGGTGGAGGCCATGCCAGGAATGACAGTGGAAAGGGTGGGACAATCTGTTCTGAAATATGCTAGAAGGGGTAGGGACAAGCCTCATTTAATTATACATCTTGGGAAGAACGACCTGGCTGACAAGACAGTAGATATAGTCCAGAGGAGGTTTGAGGAACTAGGACAATTATGTGAGGGGGCAGGAAGATCAGTAACTTTTTCGGAGATACTTCTAGTGCCCAAGGCAAGCACAACAAGAAAGCTGAGAATAGAGGAATTTAACGGATGACTAAGAACCTGGTGTTGTGCTAAAGGGTATGGGCTGTCGGGGGGGGGACCTGGGAGGAAAGTAGTATCTATGCCAAGGACAGACTACGCTGAGTGAGGAGGGAAAGAAAGTGTTGAACAGAGGATGCAGTAGTACATACAGGAAGTAGGGAATTTAAACTAGGAGCGGGGGATGGCAATTGGGCAAGAGACATGCAGAGACCACAGGTTGAAAACCATATGAGCTTACCCCCCATAACAGTGACAAAGCACAAATGGCAAGTACTGTTGGTGATGCTAGGAAAGGAGGGCAGGATTGGGGGGGGGGGTAGAAGGTGGTTACCCTTCATGCTAGGAGCCTTGGCAGAAAAACTGCAGAATTACAGGTGCTCATGGCAGAGGGAGAGGTGGACATTGCAGCCATCACAAAAACATGGGCCACCCAATACAATGACTGGGACCTGTCTGTACCAGGGTACAGGTTATTTCGTAGGGACAGGGTGATTGGGAAAGGAGGGGGTGTGGCACTATATGTGAAGGAAGGACTGAAGTGTGTAAGGGAGGAAGGGGAGGAGGGTAGTACGGAGTCACTTTGGATGCAAATCCAGGATTCCAAGAATAGGATTCTTAGAATGGGAGTAGTGTACAGGCCACCATTTCAGATGGAGGAGTTAGACAGGGAACTAGAGGAGCAGATCTGGAGGACCTGCAAGAAGGGTAGTGTGGTGATTGTGGGGGACTTCAACATGCCAGGAGTGGACTGGAGTACCTCAACAACCAGGAACAGAAGGGAGCAGGTACTGCTGGATGCCTTCCAGGACAGCTTCCTGCTGCAAATGGTCAGTGAACCAACCAGGTTAGGGAATACCCTTGACCTTGTGCTGGCAAATGGGGACTTTGTGAGAGAACTTATGGTGGAGGAACCGCTGTCAGGGAGTGACCACCACTCAGTATGGCTCACATTGGATATAGGCAAGGAAGGAGTGGAATCTGGCACAAGAGTGCTGGACTTCAGGAGGGCTGACTTTGGGAGGATGGGGGAAGTGGTAAAAGGGTACCTGGCCAGAATTCAATCTAGTATGGACACTAACCCGAGGTGGGAGCTCATAAAGCTGGGGATAGTAGAGGCAGCCAAAACCTGATGCAAGGCCCAGAGCACGAAGGCTAGGGCTAAGAAACTGAGCTGGTTGAGCAAGGAGGTCATGGAAAAGGTAAGGAGGAAAAGAGCTGCCTTTAGGAAGTACAAGAAAACAGGAAGAGGGGAGGACAGGGAGGAGTACTTGACGGAATCGAAGGAGGGTGACAAGGGCAGTAAGGGGAGCCAAGGCATCTACAGAACTCAAGCTGGCACAAGGCATTAAGAAGGGGGAGAAGGACTTCTTTAGGACATCAGGGAGAAAAGGAGCTGTAAGGACCACATAGTAAGGATTAGGAAGGAGGGGGGTTGGGTGGAAACAGGGTGCGATAAGGCAGAAGCACTAAATGAGTACTTCTACTCAGTATTTACTAAAGAGAAGGGGGGGTGACACCCAAGGGGGGAGAAATGGTAGAAACGGGGAGGAGGGGGTGACAGATGGGGAAATCATGGAGGGCAGAGTTCGGGAGGGTTTGAAGGCACTGAGGGTAGATAAGGCGCTAGGCCCAGATGGCATCCACCCCAGGGTACTGAAGGAGGTGGCAGAGGTCCTTGCAGAACCTTTGTCAGACCTATTTAATGCCTCACTATATTTGGGGTTTGTACCTCAGGACTGGAGGATGGCTCATGTGGTGCCCCTCCACAAGAGTGGCCCCAAGGATGAACCAAGGAACTACAGACCAGTAAGCCTCACATCCATCGTGGGTAAGCTAATGGAGACTATCCTGAAGAAGAAGCTGGTGGCCCTCCTAGAGGCCAAAGGACTACAGGACAACAGACAGTAAGGCATCATACTGGGAAGATCCTGCCAAACCAACCTGGTGGAGTTCTATGACTGGGTAACTAGACAACTGAACAGGGGCCATGCAGTGGATGTCCTGTATCTGGACTTCAGTAAGGCATTCGACTCGCTGCCGCATGGAAGGCTAGGAAGAAAGTTAGTAGGCACAGGGGCAGGTGCAAAGCTGGTGAGATGGGCAGGGAACTGGCTTCAGAGAAGACAACAGAGGGTGGTGGTGGGTGGGGAGCTCTCACATCCAAGGGTAGTGACGAGCGGTGTTCCACAGGGCTCGGTGTTGGGACCAGTGTTGTTTGGGATATTCATTGCAGACATATCATTGGACATCAAGAGAAAGATCAGTCTGTTTGCTGATGATACCAAGGTAGAAGGTGGTGGATGACCTAGGGGATGGCAGGGGTTGCAGGATGATCTGGCAAAGCTTGAAACCTGGTCAGACACCTGGCAACTGGGTTTAATGCCAAAAGTGCAAAGTGCTGCATTTTGGGATGAAGAACCAGGAGGAGTTACCAGCTGGGGGTGCAGCTAGCCCAGACAGAGGAGGAGAAGGATCTGGGGTGCTCATTACGAGGTCAATGAACAACTTGGCACAATGTAGGAAGGCAGCTGCAAAGGTAACAAAATGCTGGGTTGTATTGCAAGGGGTATATCCTTGAGGAGGGAGGAGGTGATTCTGCCACTGCATAGGTCATTAGTTAGACCACACCTGGAGTACTGCATGCAGTACTGGCGTCCGTATCTGAAGAGGTACATTAAGTTACTCGAGGGGGTGCAGCGCAGGGTGACAAAGATGATCAAAGGGCTGGGGGACTTATTATACGAGAGGAGGCTGAGAGAGTTGAACATGTACTCACTGGAGGAGAGGAGGGACAGGTGGGACATGATTGAAACCTTTAAGTACATGGAAGGAATAAACAAGACAGGTACAGAGGGGCTGTTCAAAGTAAGGGAGGGGAGGGCCACCAGGGGCCATGATATGAGACTGGAGGGAGGAAGGTTCAGGAGGGAGATGAGGAGACACTTTTTTACAGAGAGGGTGGTGGCTGGGTGGAATGCGTTACCTGCAGAAGTGGTATCCAGTAGAACAGTGGACTGCTTCAAAAGGGGATGGGACAGGACAAGGAGGCGAGTTAATGAAGGGGAAGGGTGGATGGGAGGGGCAGATGCAGAATAAGGGGTGCTAGCTGCACATTCGAGCAGACTTGATAGACCTGTAGGCCTTTATCTGCTGGCAAATTTCGTATGTTCGTAACTCTTTCCGTGTAGCTGTTGGGGATAGATGTGTTTGTCTTAGTTTATTTTCACTGCTCATAGCAGCCCCTATAACTATCATTGGGGGGTCTCCATTTGCTGGTTGTTGAAATCTCATTGTCCCTGAGAGCTGCATTAGCATATGAGAACATGATGCGTCAGTACCCATTAGACTTCACAGTATACCTGTCTGCTTAATCACAGTTCAGCAAAAACAAAACAAGTTGCAGAAAGGTGTGAAATATCGCATTTACCTCCAATTAGCTGTACAAATGGTCTTAGATGTAACTTCGTTTTTTTTCCTTTAAATTGCATTCAGTCTGTGTGTTTCTAGAGTTTTTTCAGGTTATGTGTACTTTCAGCAAAGAGACACATGGTGTAAATGGGTGCTGTGGCATCATGTTCTTATATGTTAATGCAACTCTCATTGACAATGAGATTTCAGCAGCCAGAAAATGGAGATCCCCCAGGCTAGTTGCAGGGGCTGGTGTGAACAGTGAAAACAAACTAAAGCAAACACATATATCCCGAAAGAGCTGCACAAAAAGAGCTATGTGTTGACAAGGAAACAAAAAAACATTTCCATGATATGAGGGTGTACTGCTCCTTTAACCTCCCCAGTGTTCCTAGGACACCCCTGAAAACAGGCACATCTGCCTAGTGAACCTTACCTGGTTACCAAAGACTAAATATTTTAAAAAAGCTTTTATTGACCAGGAAAGCACACTAGACAATTAAAGCAGCAGCCCTGAATTGGAGGAAAAGGCTGCAGGTGCAACTCATGTAGATCTAGCCACTGGGGGTTGGATTTAAAGGCTGGGAGAGAGGAGCTTAGGGAGTTGTTCACTTCCCTTATAAGTTTACTGTGTTGTACTGCACCTAGTAACAGGGTTACCGGTTTACTGCAGGACTGTATCTAGCATTAGTGGGTGCCCTGATTAGTCAGTAGGGGTGTATCTTGGACTAGTGGGGAACAGTGGCTCACCCAAGAAAACCTACTTGGAGGGGGATGGGACCACACGTCATTAGGGCCGGCATCTTTGGGAGGGTGATGGGGTGCACAGGGTGTGGGGCAGCCATAATACTGGGCTGGGCTTGGAATTTGGGTTGCCCAATGTGCTACCAGCTGGCACAGCTTAGGGAGGAGGTTGCGGGGATTAGAAGACAGCTGGGGGAAGGGGGGAGGTATGGTTGGGGAAGAGGGCAGGGGATCTCCCACGGGATTTCACCAAGCACTAGGGGTGGGGGTATAGGGAAAGGAGTGCAGGAGAATACTCTGGGGTCTCATAGGGACCCTGGCAGAAGGGGCCCAAAAGGAGAACACTATCAAGAAAGTAGGCAGGTAACTGGGGACCCTCACAAAGGGGGGCCAGAGGGACAACATTCTCAGGGAAGTAGGCAGATGGTTGGGGCTGGACAGAAGGAAGCAAGGTGGGGAGGTGGATCGGACCTTACGCTCAGTAACCGCTTCAATTCTCTTCTTCTGCCTGAGGATGAGGGGGTGATGTAGCCATGACAGGGGTGGTTAGAGATGGAAAGGGAGTGGGGGCAGGAGGCAGGGCATGGATAGCAGGAGGAATAGGGGAACCTGGAATGCAGGAAAATGGGGGGAGCAGTGGATCAGAGAAGGAGGGGCAGGGGGAAGAGGGAGGAAAGTGCAAGGAGAAGGACCAGTTGGGAGGAAAGGGCAAGGAGAGGGACCAGAAGTACAAGGAGGATACAGTAAAGGGAGCTGAGGGTTTAGGCCAGGGGAGCACGACAAGCAAGGAGGGACTGAAAGGAGACAGGAAGGAAGGGAGGACGAGCCAGGCTAGTTTAGTGGATTGGGGAGAAGGACCAGTCACGAGCAGTGAGGGGGGAGTTAGCGAGGCACAGAATGATACTCGGGAGGAGGAGAGGCATAGGATCGGAGAGGAGGGGGTGGCCAGGGTAAATGAGGGGGCGGTATGTGGCACCCAGATAGGGGGAGGAACAAGGAGCCGGCTGGGTGGAGGGGCCGGTAGAAAGGATGAGGGACATGGAAGGGGGAAATGGAGGAAAAGGAGCAGTCAGAGTGCTCCTGTTGGGGGATTCTATGATCAGGTGTGTCAAATGGGATAGGGAGGGGGAAGCCTGGCCAGTTAGAACAAAATGCTTCCCTGGACTAACGGTACACAGGGCCAAGCATGAGGTATATCAGCTGGCAAAGGATTGTGGGGATTCCCCAGACATACTGGTCCACTTGGATACAAATGACATTGAGGGAAATAGCGAGCTAGAGATACAGGCAAGATTCAGGGAGCTTGCCTGGGTCTGTCATGACATAGGATGCGCAATTTCCTTCTCGGAAATCCTGCCGCTGCCAAGGGCTAGTGGGGAGCACAAGAGGAAGATTAGGGAGATAAACCAGTGGCTCAGGGAGTGGTGTGAGGCCAGAGGGTATGGGTTGATGGGGGATTGGGGGAGACCTGGGAGGATGAGAGCTGTATGCTAGAGATGGCTCCATCTCAATTTGGAGGGAGGAATTCTTAAGTTGAAAATAGAGGGGTTCATTGGTGAAAAGTGGGGTTTAAACTTGTGAAGGGGAGGGATGGGAGAAAAGGGCTGTTGAGGGGTGCCGATGGAGGACTCTGTCTCCACCCCTTGGGGAGCTGGAGGAATGCGGGAAAAGGCCAACTGGTAAAGTGCAGACCAGGGGGAAACGGAATCCCCATGGGAACACGAGCAGGGGAAATGGAAGTATAGGGAAAGAGTGGAAGGTAGTCCTGGTAAATGCCAGGAGCTTGGGAAATAAAATGCCTGAGCTCCAGGCGATGCTAACTAAGGGAGCGGTGGATGTGGCAGCGGTCACTGAGACCTGGGCCACCGCAGGACACGAATGGGACCTGAACCTGGAGGGATACACTATGTTCAGGAAGGACAGGGGGAGGGAAGGGGAGGAGGGGTAGGAATAATAGTTAAAAACTGCATTGGAATGGGGAAGTAGAGGAGGTGGAGGGAACTGTGGAGGCGATTTGGGTCACCTTGATAACAAGGGGGAGCAAGAGAGTAAAAATAGAAGTGGTGTATAGACCCCCTGCACTGGCGGAGGAGCTGGAGGAGAGTCTGGTGGCAGATGTTGGGAGACACTGCAAATTGGGCAGGGAAAGGGTGGTGGTGTTGGGGGACTTAAACATGCCAGGAACAGACCGGGAGACTATGACATCCTCGGTGGCCAGGGAACAGAGGTTGTTGGATGTCTTTCAAGAGGCGTTCCTAACTCAGCAGGTGGGGGAACCGACCAGGGAGGCGCGGGTACTGGATGTGGTCTGACAGACAGTAACCAGATTGGGGGCCTGGAGGTAAGAGACCCGTTGGCAGAGACTGACCATGCCATGGTCTGGTTCTGCCTGGACCTAGGAGGGGTAGAAGTCTGCACAAAGACGGAGGTAACTGACTTCAGGGGGGCGGATTTTTAGGAAATGGGAAGGATCCTTAAGGAGCATTTGGATGTGATTGGGTCAGACATGGACACTGACAGTAGGTGGGAAATAATCAGAAGAGGGGTGCAGGATGCTACTAGCACCTGTGCCAGAGTAAGATGAAAATGCGGTAGGGCCCAAAAACCCTGCTGGTGGACCAAGGATGTCCAGGAGGTGGTGCGGGGAAAGAAGGCAGCCTATAGGCAATTCAAGTGCTCAAGGAGTGAAAGGGATCGAGGGGAGTACAAACTGATGGCTAGAAGGGCCACTAGGGTGGTGATGGTGGCTAAGGCAAGGAAGGAGCAGAACCTGGCCAGGGAAATTAGGAGAGGGAACAAGGGGTTCTTTAGATACATTGGGGAAGAACGAAGGGTGAAGGGGCAGATTAGCAGGATTAAAACAGGGGAGAGATGGGCACAAGACCCGGGGGAGCAGGCTGAGGTACTAAATGAGTACTTCACCTCAGTTTTCACCAAGGAAAATGGGGGTGCTGCATCATACCTGGGAGGAGACAGTGATACTGAGGAGGGGGGGACCCTAACTGATCGGCGGGTCTGGGGAGAGGGGGAGGCATCACTGGCAGGAGGGGGGAAGGCTAAGCAGGGAAAAGAGGTAGCGGAGGTGGAAATCACAGCAGAGAGAGTGAGGGAAGCCCTCAGGTCCCTTAAAATGGAGAAAGCACCGGGGCTGGATAAATTACATCCCAGAGTGCTGAAGGAACTTGCAGATGTCCTGGCGAAACCCCTGGCGGAGCTTTTCACCATCTCTCTGAGGACAGAGTGGGTGCCCCAGGACTGGAAGGTGGTGCATATAGTGCCTATCCACAAGGGGGGATCAAGGGAGGTGGCAGGGAACTACAGGCCTGTCAGCCTGACATCGGTGGTGGGCAAGGTGATGGAGGGCATTGTCAAGGAGAGGCTGGGGGGGGACTGGAAAAGTCAGGGTGCCTGGACGATAGACAGCATGGATTCATCCAAGGGAAATTGTGTCAGACAAACCTTGTGGAGTTCTGTGACTGGGAGACCAGTGCCTTGGACCTGGGTAGATCAGTGGACGTTCTCTTTCTAGACTTCAGCAAGGCATTTGACTCTGTTCCTCATGAGGGCTGTTGGATGAGCTGGGAGAAATGGGGGTGGGGAACCAGATGATCAGATGGATAGACAATTGGCTCCAGGACCGGACCGAGAGGGTCGTAGTTGGCGGGATAGTCTCATCCCCAAGGAGGGTCATTAGTGGGGTCCCACAGGGATCAGTCCTTGGGCCCCTCCTGTTCAACGCCTATATCTCTGACATAAGGACAGGTATCAGGAGTGAGATGAGTCTCTTTGTGGATGACTCAAAACTGGGGGCGGTGGTGGATGGGGAGGAGGGGAGCCCTACAGGGGGACCTGGAGGCTCTGGAAAGATGGTCTAGAAAGTGGAAGCTGAGGTTCAATGTAGGGAGATGCAAGGTACTGCACCTAGGGGCCAGAAACCCGAGCCAAGTCTACACCCTGGGGGGGCTACAGGTCTCGATGGCTGAGAGGGACCTGGGGGTGGTGGTGGATGTCAAGATGAACAACTCGGAGACTTGTAGGAGGGCAGCAGCCAAGGACAACAGGATGCTGGGATGCATCGCTAGGGGGATCACCTCCAGAAGGAGGGAAATGATACTCCTGTGTATAATTGCTTGGTGAGGCCACACCTCGAGTACTGCGTGCAGTTTTAGAGGCCACACTTAAAGAGGGACATTAAACTCCTGGAGATGGTCCAGAGGAGGGCAACCAAAATGATTTGGGGCTTGGGGGACAGGACCTATGGGGAGAGGCTCGAAGAGCTAAATATGTACAGTACACATTGGAAGAGAGAAGGGACCAAGGGGACATGATAGAGGTTTTCAGGTACATGAAGGGGGTAAATAGGGGAGGAGCAGTCAGGGTGCTTCGAAGGAAGGAGGAGGGGGCAACTAGAGGGCATGGTGGAAGCTGGAGGGGGGAAGATTCAGGGGAAAAAGGAGGAGGTGCTACTTCACTGAGAAGGTGGTGGAGCCATAGAATGCGCTGCCCAGGGAGCTGGTGGAGACAGAGACGGTGGAGGGGTTCAAGAGGGGGTGGGACAGGTACAGGGGAAGGGTTCTGGAAGCAAAGTCCAGTGCAGCAAGAATATCCTGAACTAGGAAGGGAGAAGCCAGAGAAGGTGAGGGGGCAACAAGGTCAGCTCCCAGGGTGGGGGCTGACCAAACGAGCAGACACGAAAGACCGTTAGGCCTATTCTGCTGGCATTTTAATATGTTAGTATGTTAGTATTTGGTAGTCAGCGATAAATTTCATCATAGCATTTATTTTAACTGAAAATGTATTTCTGACATCCTTAGATTCATATGCAATGTAATCTTAGTTTTCTCAGATATTTTTAAAGCATCTTTTATGGCTAAGTTTGTAATTAATGACTCACATCATTAAAGATGGCTGCTGCTTGCAGCTTTTATAAATCTCTTCCATTGAGATCACTTCTTGGATATACATGCTAGAGTCATACTGTGGATGTGTTAGGGTGGGGCTACCACATGTTTCTGATGGTAAACAGCACAGCACCGTACCAAGGTATTTAATTTTTTCATTGTGGGCATGGCACAGGAGTGGGAATTTTTAAAAAAATGTAAAAATCCTGTATTTTGGTTCAGGAATGAAATAAAATGAAAAGAAAAGAAAAATCAGCATCTTGATATTTTGGCCGGGGAAAAAAAAACATTATTGCTGAAAAAACTGCAGTATATGGTGACTAACAAATGCCGCTGCATTAGAATCCTTAATTTCAGGTGTGACCCCGGGAGATTACAAGGTACAGCAACAAGGTCAACGTCTGACAAAGTTTCGTAAAAGCTCCCAAGATTGCCTAGTAGTGTATTTCAGCTGATATTAAAAACCAAATAAATTAAATAGAGCCGGCCTAGTGGTACGGAGGGCTGAGATGCTGTGCATCTTACCTCCCACCATGCTGGTGACCTGAGATCGGGAACGAGCTTGGGTTGCTGGGGGTTAGCCGGGGGGGACAGGAAGGAGAGGATCATACATCCACCAGGCAGCTCTCCTCTCCCAGGTGGGGTGGCATGCTGACTCTGCCCTTGGCTGCCTCCAGCTGGAGGTCTGGGGGGTAGCGCTAGCACTCAAGTGACACGGAAGGGCGGGGCGGTGGGTCCATAGCATGTGTGTGTGCGCGCCTCCATGTGCAAATGCTTATGTGCCACACTGGCAGGGGTCCTAAGGGAGAAAATGGAAAATGGTCGGCACAGGTTTCATGAAGCCCTGCCGGCCGATCCCCTCATGCCACAACCTAGACAACTGGCCCAATTCTGGATGAGAGTCAGCCCTCTCCTTCCTAGCCCCACCATGGGTGGGGGGACAATACATGCAGGACTTGGGGCATGATGAGTCCAGGGGAGGTGGCTGCCGGATGGGGGAGGAGGGAATGTGGCTGATGACCCACCTGCATCCACCACCAGGTAAAATGCTTTATGAAAAAAAATATATATGTATATATATATATATATCTCGCGTGTGTGTGTGTATACAATACAGTGTGTATGTATATATATATATATATATATACACATACAGGTATATACACATACATATACATACATATACGTACGTATACATATAAATACATATATAAAGAGCATCCCCATTGAGCTGACACCTGGCTGCAATTTAACTGATCATTCTGTGGGGATGTGATTCCCCTTCACAAAAGTGGGAGCAAGACAGAGGCAGAAAACTACAGACCTGTCAGTTTGACCTCAGTGGTAGGGAAAATGATGGAATCACTTCTGAAGGAAAGAATTGTTGAGTACCTAGAGGCCAGTGGGACACAGGACCCAAGGCAGCATGGGTTCACAGCGGGAAGGTCGTGTCAGACAAATCTAATTGATTTCTTTGACTGGGGGACCAAAGCAGCAGACAGAGGGAGGGGCTGTGGACATGGCCTACCTAGACTTTAGCAAGGCATTTGACACAGCCCTGCACAAAAAATTAATAAACAAGTTAGCCAGCCTGGGAGTGGGTCCCAGGGTGGTAGCTTGGGTAAAACACTGGTTGGACAACAGGACACAGTGGGTAATAGTAAATGGAGTCCACAGTGAAGAAAGGAGGGTTACTAGTGGGGCACTGCAGGGTTCAGTACTGGGGCCGGTCCTTTTTAATGTCTTTATAAGTGACATTGCAGAGGGACTGGAAGGGAAAGTATGTCTCTTTGGAGACGGCACAAAGACCTGCAACAGGGTTGATACACAGGGTGGGGTGGAAAGGATGAAAAGGGACTTGGCAAGGTTGGAGGAATGGTCAAATGTATGGCAGCTTTGATTCAATGCAAAGAAGTGCAAAGTAATGCACCTGGGAAACAAAAACCCAGGGGAGAGTACACAATGGGGAGTGAGATACTGACAACAACAAAATGGAAAGGGACCTGGGGGTAGTCATATCAGATGACCTAAGGTGGGCCAACAATGTGAGAAGGCAGTAAGGAGGGTTGGGGGATACTGGGATGCATGGAGAGGCATCACCAGTAGAAGACAGGAAGTTGTTGGCCCTCTGTACAGACAGTTGGTAAGACCACATCTGGAGTACTGTGTACAGTTCTGGAGACCCCATCTCCACAAAGACATAGACAGGGTGGAGGCTATCCAGAGGAGGGCAACCAAAATGATGCAGGGTCTGCATCAGAAGACATATGAAGAAAGACTAAAGGAACTAAAGATGTATAGCCTCGAGGAAAGGAGGGAGAGAGGGGACATGATAGAAACTTTCAAATACCTCAAAGGAATCAACAAAGTCCAAGAAGGTAGCATCTTTCAGAAAAAGAGATGTGCAAAAACAAGGGGGCACAATTTGAAGATGGGGGGCAGCTCAGAGGTAATGTGAGGAAGTATTTCTTCACAGAGAGAGTTGTGGATACATGGAACAGCCTTCCTGAGGAGGTCGTAGAGTCAAAAACAGTGGGGGAATTCAAGAATGCATGGGACAGATATAAAGCAATTCTAGTGGAGGGTAGGAGGAAGTAAGCTGTTGGTTAACTAGGATCTGCAGCTTATCCGTTAGGTAGGGAAATGGGCACACTAGGTGGGCCAAGCGGTCCTTAACTGCCATCAAATTCTATGTTTCTGTGTTTCTATTCTGAATGTCAGAAATAAACCATGGGGACTGATACTAACTGATACAGATCCCAGAGATATGAGATTTTTTTCCCCATGAAGAAACTGCAACAACATTGGGAAAGGGACCATTGACAGTTCCAGTGGTAACATGGGCAGTTGTCCGTAAAAGCCATATGGGCCTCCTCATTTGTAACAAATTTAAAGATTTGTCAACCGGCTCCTCTCTCCCCCCCCCACCTCACCCCAGTACGTTAGTTTAACAAAGGTCTGCTACCATGTGTGGTGAATGCTTACAATGCTGGTTCGACATCAATTTCATCACAGCAATGGAACTTGTGGTAGGCATAAATCGATGGACTCCGTCGTTTTTCTATGGGGGCCGCTAACCCCCTGTTGGGGTCTCTGCCCTGCACCTCCATTCTAGTATAATCAACTCCGAGTCGGAGTTGATTCGAGGAGGGGGTGCAGGACTGGGAGACAGTGTGCCCCTGTCTCTGGCACACCAATACATCAACCTGCCGATGAACTGTCGATTTTGTTGGCAGCGATATAGGTCGCTGTATTGGTGTCGCTGTCTGGGGGGAGTGGGTCTACCATGGTGGGCGTCAAAAGTCAAAGGGCACCTGCAGTACTTCCACTATGTCTGGGCCTGTGAACAGCTATGCCCATTCTGGTAGAAGTTTGCAAAAGAGAATTAGAGAATTATTCATGGGCAGATTCCAGACTCTCCTGTCTCCCTCTTAATTGGAATGGAAGACTCGGAGCCTGAGGAGTGCTCCCCATACCCTGAAGTCCTCCATGTTTCACAAAATATAAGATCTGGTATTCTCAGAAGCAGCTAAACCTGGCTGGCATACAGTACATGGTGCTGACTGAAGTAAACCTAATATAATGAGTGTATGGCTTTGTTTGTTTTTCTTTTTTTATTCTTTGGTAACTGGGTAAGGCCATCTAGGCACAATACCTGTTTTTAGGGGCAACCCGGGAGTACTGAGAGATTAAGTGACTTGCTCAGGGTCACATAGTATGCAAGCAGAGGTTGTAAGAAATCAAACCCCAGTCTGCTGGATATACCAAGCTCATTCGCAGCTCAATACTCTAACCTCTAGGCTATACTGCCAGCCTGGTTGTTAACTGGATTTTAAGTCGTGTTGTCACTGTTGTTCTATTTTAGTGACAGGTCTCTGTAACCAGTGTACTGTATGACTGTATTGATTTAACATAGAAACATAGATATCGATGACAGATAAGAACCGCTTGGCCCACCTAGTCTGCCCATTTTCTGCACCTATTGTCATTGTTCTCTTTTTTATAAAACAATAAAAAAATATTTCACAAAAAGGTGAGGGGGGGGGCTGACCAGAAGAGCAGGGAGAATAATCCTAGTCCTATGACTTTACAAGGCCCTGATCAGGCCCTTCCTGGAGCATTGTGTGCAGTTCTGGGCTACCCAATGCAAAAAGGACACAGAGGCAGAAGAGACAGGAGTGTAGCCAGAAATTTCTGTTTCTCTTCAACTGCTGCCCCCATTAAAAAATAAAACTGCACACATTCTCGCCAGCTGCTGCCCCTATCCCCAGTACAGAACAAATCAGATTGTTGTCAGAGGTCTCATGAAATCACTAAACATGATGTTAATGTACATACTGTTTATTTGTGTCCTAAGCAATAGCAGTTTAAACGGCTACAGACACTACTCAGTGACCTACACTAACTCAAATACTCCAGATAAAAATGATAGTTGTAACAAAAAGGCATACGGGTTGGGAAAGGTGCTCAAAAAAATTAAATATTAATGTGTACAGTGAGTATGCCTGCCTACGCCCTTGAGTAGGCAGAGTGCAATGCAGAGATTCCAAAATACTGTAAGTGGTATGGGGAGAAAAGCTCTTTGAATAGACTGGAAGCCCTTAACAAGTTCTCCCAGGAGAAAAGGAGGCTTAAGTCGGTGAAGTGGGATATTATCTCTGTCTTCTGCTTGCTGACGGGTAGCAACAAGATCGAACAGACATAAATAATCTGGTGAGCTTCACCAAGATGCAAAAGCACACCCTAAAGCTCAAAAGTGGTTCCTTCCCTCCTTCCCTTCTTTTCACATCCTTGATGGTGCTTTTATTGAGGCTATTTCCTCTTATAAGTACCTTGGGGTCTGGCTTGACTGTCGTCTTGAAATCTCGGTTCATATTGATGCCATACACCAAAAGCGCCACCCCAGGCTTGGTGCAGTGTACAGGAACAAAGCGAGTATCCTGCTTCCTGTCCGCTGAGAGATTGTTTTAAAGATGATTCTCTGTATTTTTGATTATGATGACATAGACTATAGTGGAGCTCCCAAATCCTCCCTTGCCAGACTGGACCCCCTCTGCCACTCTTTTTGTTGTTTGGCTTTAGATTGTTCTCGTCGTACCCACCCTTGTTCACTCTACTCTGCCCTTTCACTCCCCTCTCTGGATGCCAGGTGCCTTTCCAATGTGCCTCCTTTATATCTAAATTCTAGTTTGAGTTCCTTCCCTCCTACCTTCTCTTATCCTCTCCCTCAGCTTCCTACTACCTTCTCCACAATAACACTTCCCATTCCCGCATTATTCCTTCTATAAAATGTACTATTGGTCAGTTTATTTTCTCTTACCACTTTCCTAAACTCTGGTCCTCCCTTCCCTTGTCAATTTACTCTGCTGCTTCTGCTTTGTCCTTAAAGAGCAGCTGATGCCTTGGAAAAAAACATTGGAAAACATACTCGTTGGACACAATTCAGCTTGTATTTCACATATCTTCTATAGACTTCTCATCTTCATTATGTGTTACTGAAGAAATTCCCACAAAAACAGGATCTTTGTCTCTTAGAGCTCATCTGCCTCTATAGCTCATGCCCTACTTGATATCATAAAGCTCTGTTGTGAGTGACATCACAGTCTGTTGCTTTGGGAATAACTGTGATGTCATAAGCACAGTATTATGACATCAGGTTGGGAAGAAGTAATAGGAGCTGATGAACCCTCAGGGCACAACTCTTCTGTTTTCACGCATCTGACCTTAGTAATAAATAATGGAGGGTACGAAATACAGAGATAATGAGAAATATAAGCTGCTTTGTGTTCAAATATTCACTAAAAATACAACCAACAGCTTAATCTGGTTCAAGGTCAGTTGGCATTCATCTGTATCCCCCTCTCCCGCATCGTGCCTGAAAGTAGGCAGAATTTGCTTAGTGCATTTACCCGGTTAACAAACACGAACTAAATAAATAAAAATATTATGTCCCTCAAAGTCCTTCTTGAGGTGTCAGTGGCTCTTTAAAGTCTCTCCTTCATGACTGTTCCTCTTCCTTCTGCAAATGTCCATGACGCTCTTCCTTTCCTGCCCCCTCCCCCACACTAGTTTTGCCTTGGCAGTCTGTTTCCTTCATTACTCGTTCATTGTTTTATATGAGTAGTTCCAGTACCCAAATTACATCAGTTTTTTTAAATTTTACTACACGTTTCTGTTATATTGATTTGTTCTCAATTTTTGATTATGCTCTTTGATGTATTTGCGGTATATGACTTTCTATATTCCCCTACCTGCAGGATGCATCTGGAAATGAGCAGTTAGCAGCTCAGTATGTCTTTCCTAGTGAAACTTTTGAAATAAAAATAAATATAATTCAGGGGTAATGTTGGGAGGTAGTTCTTGTCCCAGAGGGTGGTAAACCTTTGGCCTAGCTTACCAGCTGAGGCAGTGGACTTGAAGACAGTCCAGTCCTTTAAGGCAAGCCTGGAAAAATTTCTTAGGGTACCCTGGGTAGTATGATTGTTGTTTAATACTAGAGATTTTCGGTAGGACAAAAAGCCAATAGAGCAAAGTCCATTTCCAATTGCTTCTAAGACACAAGTTACAGTATCATAGTAAGGGTAAGTAAAATACAGCATGCACAAGTTCTGACTAGACAATGGATCTATTCATCAATACAATACAGAATTACTGTGCAATCACTTCATTAAGCATCAAGCAATCAATTATAATCAGGACAGCTGGGGCTCAGTACAGAAACTATAGCTTTAGGGTTGAGTGGGGAGGGCCCAGCCAAAGAGAAGGCAGTGCTGCTTGCAGAGCATTCAGCCATTCCTGCAGTGAGCTGACTACTGGCAGAGGAACAAAGTCCTTGTCACAAGCTATTGACCATAGAGTGTGCAGGAAATCTATAAAATTAGTATGTGTTTATGCAGCAGACTTGCTGTCCCTGCTTATGAAGCAAGAGTGGTAGATTTGATAGCCCTATAGTCCTTTCTGATCCTAAATTACTATGTTACTATGCATATCTGTTGCTGTGTCTCTATGGTTTCAGCACCATCACTTTTATGGTTTTCAGTGCTTATCCAAAACAAACACAGCAAACTCTAATCAGTGAGTTAGCAAATGATATTTACCAGGCAACTCATTTTTTACGACCTACAGGCCATCTGTTCAGAATTTACCGTAAGAGCAAATAGTCAAGATACCCCCTCATACACACACACACACACACACACTCTCTCTTGCATAATGCCATTAAAAATGAACTGGTAAATCTTTAACATGTACTGTTACTGGTGCACTCACACGCACATAACACTTAAAGAGCAGCTGATGCCTTTGAACAAATTTTAGAAAACACAATAGTTGGACACAATTCAGATTCTACTTCACATATCTTCTATAGATTTCTCCTCTTCATTATTTATTACTGAAGAAATTCCCACAAAAGCAGGATCTTCATCCCTCAGAGCTTATCTGCTTCTATAACTGACTCCCTACTTGACATCATAAAGTTCTATTGTGACATCAAAGTCTGTTGCCGTGGGAATAACTATGATGTCACAAGCATGGTTTTACGACATCAGGTTGGGATGAAGCAATAGGAGCTGATCAACCCTCAGGAAACAACTCTTCCGTTTTTATGCATCTGACGTCTGTAATAAATAACAGAGGTAAGAAATACAGAGCTAATGAGAAATACAAGTTGCTTTGTATTCAAATATTATGTTCTTCAGAGTTCTTTTTGAGGCATCGGTGGCTCTTTATGATGTAGACAGCAGCTATCTGAGTCTACGCAGATATGCACCAAGCATATTTACTGTACACGCTTGCTACTAGCAACAAAGGGAAGGGATTGTTTTTCGTTTTGTTTTCTTTTGCAGTTTATTTGCACGGGATATCCCTCTCACACCTCCCAACCAGCACGTCTCCACCCAAATAGAAGACATTGTCTGTCTGATACGGGGAGGAAGATAAACTATGGGGACACAAGTTCATATCACAAAGGCACACAGAACTCGGCAGAACTTAAAGACCTCTGCTGTTTACTGTTAGTTAAGCATTTCATTATTTATGAAAATGCATTAACTACGAAAAACCAGATAGCATAGCCTTTATTCATCTGGAGCCCAAGTAACTGCAGAGTCTATGTAACAGACATTTAGCAACACTATGAGGCACATAGGAGAGACAGTCTCTGCAAAAAGAGCACTGTGTAGGATCTTTAAAGTGATTTTAAACATAGAAACATAGAATTTGACGGCAGATAAGGACCGCTTGGCCCACCCAGTCTGCCCATTTTCCTACCTAATGGATAAGCTGCAGATCCTAGTTAACCAGCAGCCTACTTCTTTCTACCCCAACCCCCTAGAATTGCCTTATGACTGTCCCATGCATGCTTGAATTCCACCACTGTTTTTGACTCCACAACCTCCTCCAGAAGGCCGCTCCATGCATCCACAACCCTCTCTGTGAAAAAATACTTACTTACATTACCTCTGAGCCGCCCCCCCCCATCTTCAAATTGTGCCCCCTTGTTCTTGCACACCTCTTTTTTTGAAAGATGCTACCCTCTTGGACTTTGTTGATTCCCTTGAGGTACTTGAAAGTTTCTGTCATGTCCCCCCTCTCCCTCCTTTCCTCGATGAAAACAAAAATTACATTTCACATCAACATGGCAATCAAATCTCATGATATTCCCCAAAGACGGGAGTATCAGGACATTCCATTCTAAAGATACTTGCATGTGCCAGCCCAGTGGGGCAGAGGGTTGAGAGATCTAGCCTTACCTCATGTCACGTTGGTGACCCAGGTTCGGGAACGACCTTGGGTAGTCGGGGGGGGGCCAGCCAGGGGAGAGGGTAGGATCAGGACTGAGCTACCTAATGGCAGATCTCCTCTCCTGAGGTGGATGCTGTCCCTCCTGTAGTCCTGTCAACACCAGGTGGTGGTCCAGTGGTGATGCAGGTGGGGAAGAAGGTGGCTAGTATGGCGGGGTGCTCCACAGTGCCTGACTTGCGCATGCCTCCATATGCGTACATCAGCACCCTGGATGAGAGTGGGCAGGGACGGGTGAAAAATGACAAAAAAAAAAAAAAGATATTTGCATGAAAACAAGCTCTTGGCCCCTTAGACTGCATCCATTCATGCTATTTTACCTGTACATAGAATTTCTCGGCAGGAAAGGGCCACTTAGCCCACGCAGTCTGCCCACATGGTCCCTGCCTAGTCTGCCTCCACAGATCCCAGCTGGTCTCAGGTGACTCTCCCTCCTCCCTGTCTATTCATTGATATTTCTGTATGTCTATTCAATACATGCTTCAAGACCCCTACTGTCTTTGCCTCCACCGATTCTGCTGGCAGTCTGTTCCAGATGTCTACCACTCTTTTAGTGAAATAGTACTCCCTCACATCCCTCCCTCCCTCCAAGCCCTGAAGTCACAGTTCTTTGCTTGTGGCATCAGAATCATAGTAACACAATAATATGCTGGTCTGGTGGTGCAGCAGTAGCGTACCGCTCATGTAGGGACATGCGAGTAATGAACAGCAATTCTTGAATACCACGAATAATAGGCGATTCACTACTTAGGAAGAAAAAGAGTAATCAGCACCGTTTGTGGCTATTTGGTGGAAGTTCAAGATCTCCTGAGACTTCCTGTCCAATCAGAGGCCACTTTGGAAGCTCACTGAAAGCAGGTCATGTGACCCAGCACTCACTGAAACTTCAGGTAGGAGAGGCAGCCAAGTGAAGTTGTTGCAGAGACAGAATTTGCTTCCGTCCACTTTTTAAAACTAGAAAAAAATCAGAAATCTTGACATATTTTGTTCCTGCTCTAAATCCCAAGCTAGAGAAGGTAAATTGTTTACACTGTAGGGTGAAAAATTAGGCTTTTAAGAAAGGGAAAATACTGGGGCTGTTTAGTGTTTGTTGAAAGTTAGAGACAGGCACGCCTCAACAGTGCACGCACACAAACACACACACACACACACATATTATGTGTGCATGTGTGTGTGTGTGTGTGTACGAAACATTAAATAAATGAGATTTAAACCTGCAGTATAGTGAAGGAGACTAATAGCTTAAAGGAGGAACATTTTATAGAGATTTATTTTTATTAGAAATGTAAAGGTTTTGTAACTGGATTGTCTAAAACAAAGAACAAGTCAAGTAGTCTAACTGAAAGGCAGTTAGCTTAAGGAAATTTTTCCTATTGTTAGTGGCTTGACTTTGTGCCCAGGAAGAGATTTAAAAAAACGTTTTTTTTTTTCCTGAGAACAATCAGGCTTGAGACTATTATTAGTTGGCAGTGAGACTTGTCAGCTCAGCATTGCTGCCATGACTTGATTTCATAATAAATATCAATTTAAATCTCATATCAGAAATCTTTCTGCGAAGAACCCAGGCTTGGGTCCCTCCACAGCCACTTAATCAAGTGTGGGTACACCGTAGCTGGGAAAGCGTGGGAGTAGTCTGCTGATTCCCACCACTTCAGTTAGCTGCTTTTCTGTTCTGTGTGTATGTGCATAGCTATGCACTCAAGACATATTTTTAAGTTTATGGCTGTGCGCTGAAGGAGAGATTTGAAAGAATTTTTTTTTCTTAGAAAAATTAGGTTTAAGATTATTATTAGCTGTCAGTGACACTTGTCAGAGTAGCACTGCTGCAGTGGCTTGAGTGACTATATTTCATAATAATCATGGCAGACAGAGGACATAGCGCCAGAAGGTATAGTTGTTCCATCAGCCCCAGCAAAGTTACAGCAGATGTAGAGCAGGAAGCAGCAGGAGAAGGTGGGCAGCAGCGTACTTCAGATCGATGCCCAGGGTACATTCGCCATACAAAATTATGTTTTACCTCATCCGAGCCTGCAGTCTTCACCAGCTGCAGTATGATGTCCGCTGACACCAAAAAAGTAAAAAGTAAAAGTGGCATACAAAGTACTAGTGGTGCTTCTAGAAGGACACTGTCATTAACTGTCACTGATACTGCCAATGTGAATGTGTCCTCTTCATCCCTTCCCACTGCCAACAGTACCACCTGGATAAGAACATCCTCCTTCATAGCTCCCACCGCTCTGATCCACCACCCATCCACTGAGACTACTAGTACCCCCACTTCTGCTGCAACAGTGACCCTGCCAGCCACTGCTGCCACTCTGGCTGAGACCACTCCTGCCACTGTGAATGAGACCACTCCTGCCACTGTGAATGAGACCACTCCTGCCACTCTTGCTGAGACCACTCCTGCCACTGTGACCCAGACCACTCCTGCCCCTCTGGTTGAGACCACTCCTGCCACTGGGAATGAGATCACTGCTGCCACTATGGCTGAGACCACTCCTGCCACTGTGATTCAGACCACACCTGCCACTGTAACCATGGTGACCACCAGTACTGCTATGGTAAAACTGGTCACTACTACCACTGTGGCCCAGCCAGCTGCACAAGTATCTCCATTACTTTGTCCACCCATACTGTGATACCTCTTGTTTCTTGGCCTGTCTCCTTTACTGTTGAACTGGTCACTGCAGATGAGGAGGAGGCAAACTCATCCAGGTCTGAGTGCTTTCCAACAGGAGATTTGTCCACCGATACATCATCTGAGGAGGCTAACCTAAGCACCTTTGATGATGAAGCAAAGTATGGGAAGTGTCTTGAGAGCTGTAAAAAAAGTAAGTCAGGTGGCCAAAAAAAACTCAACCTCTCAAGGTTGCAGTGGTGGGAGAAAAAAGAATATGGCTCTTCCCCTCCTAAAAAAACTAGGCAAGCTACCCTTCAGCATTGTTCAGTAGGCTCCATCCCAGCCTGAACAACCAAGGAGAGCAGGGGCAGGGGCTCCAATGGAGCCAGGGGAAACCTGCAGACCCATATGCAAACAAGAAAGGATGGCGGGGGACAAAAGAGTGGTGGTGGTACTGGCGGCACTAGCCACTGAGTGGTGTCAAGACAGTAAGAGCATGGTATGGTTGCATTTCACGTTGCTAAAATAACATAACAAAGGCAGCGTGCACACTGTGCAGCACGCCTATCATCGGGGGAAATCTCTGGCAAATTTATCAACCACCTCCTTAATGAACCACCTAAAGATAAAACATCGGGGTCTGTGCCTATGGTTCCATCAGACCCATCTAGTGGTGATTAAATCGTGGCTTCAAATCGGCACTGAAAACCTATTTATTCTCCCTTGCCTTCTCTGATATTTAATTATTGGAATGTCTGTTGTTTAATTTGGTATTTTACATATTTATTGTTTTAGAATTTTAAGGTTTTTAAACTTTGTAAGAACGCTTTGATACTTGCTGAATTGCACTGAATACCCATAAAGACTATTATTATTACTATTTATTATTATCTAGGCAGTTGTGTTGGTGGCGACGGCAATGCCGCAGAATGTTCTGCCTCTGAAAAAAATTCTACTGCACCTGCTGTTGCTACCACTCCATCTCCCTCAACACCAAAGAGTTCTCCATGCACCACAAGCACTCCCATCAGGTACCAGTTCCCTGCAGTTTGCACACCATCTGTCAAGCATGGAACATCCCCCCCCATCCATGATTAATGTCAATACTGGAAGTGTTCCAGGTCAAAACTAAGTACCTGTTGCCCATCCAACAGCTCAACACACGACACAGCTCATAGGTGAAATGATGGTACTGGAATTTGAAACTCTTGTCACTTGTGGAAGACGCTGGCTTTCGCAGACTTTTGCAGCACTTGCAACCACAGTAGCAAGTCCTATCATGTTCCACATTTTTATGCACTGTAAAGATACTGTATATGAGGGTGTGAGAAAGGCAATTTCCACATTATTCTCTGAGGCTATGGGTGCAGTTTTCTACCGCATCTTAGACATCTGGAGCAGTACAAACCCTATGCATGCATATCTCTCTCCTTGACCACGTACTAGTGTCTGCAAAATCCTCTGTCTCATGTTGCAGATTCATCCTTCTCGCCCTCTGTCACTAGCTCTCCCTTCCACATCACTGACCATCCTTGCATTCATTCAAGACATGCTGCAGTTATCGACAGTTGGTACCAATCTACATGTTGGGTTTTTTGTCACGGGTAATGGGGCAAATATGGTGAAAGTAATTGCCAATGGAAATTTTGCCAGCATTCATTGCTTTGCCCACACCCTGAATCTACTGGTCACATCTGCGCTATGCCACAGTACTGAGGCTAGCAAGACAGTTTCCACAGCACACTCCATCTGTGCTCATTTTCGTTTTTTTGTTTGTTTTATAAAGGTTTTTGCCTGCCCGCCACCACCTGTTCCTGTCATCTGGCCCTGTATTAAGGGTCCCCCAGTCTCTTGGACTGCTCCCTCCTCTGTCACACCGGTGGGGATCCACATGGAAACAGGACCCAGAAGTCCCCTGAGGGCCATCACATATAGTGACAGTAGAACATAGGCTTTTCCTGGTTTTCTACCTATTCCCCGTGCTGGGGTGCACATGTAAATACGTGCCTTTGTAGGCATGCACATGCCCTGGAGTCCCACGGCCATCCCTACTACAGACCCACACTACCATCTGGCCTCCACCAGGTGGCAGTCATTCTGCAGAGCATGCATGTCCTCCCTACCCCCCACCAGGAAAAGAGAGCATCCATGGGGCACTCAAATCCTTTCCTTCCCTGGCGGCCCCCCAGCAACCCGTGCTTGCCACTGAACATGGGTCTTCAGTATGGCAGGAGGGAAGGTGTAAACACCTCAGCCCTCCAGCCAGTGGGGTGGTGCTTCTGTGCTCATGGTCATCGCTCTGTAAAGGAAACTAACCAACTAAGAGAAGTGCAATAACACCTTGGTCTGTCACAATATCGCTTGATACAGGATGTCAGTACCAGATGGAATTCATCATATCTGATATCTAGACTACTAGAACAGAAGTGCACACTTCATGGCATGGCAATGGAGTGCAACATTGGGGAGTCCTAGGCCACCATAAGTGGTCACTAATTGAAGCCACGGTGAGAGAAATTGGGCCATTTGAGGGGAGCACCCATGATCTAAGTGTTTCCACTGCCTCTCTGAGTCAGGTGATCCCAGCAGTGCATATACTGAAGGCATCCATGGAGAGATACATAGAGAAAAACAGGGAGATTCCAGATGAAGCAGCAGTGCTCACTGAGCACCTGCAAGCTGAACTGAAGGCAATATTTGCGAAAGTGCTGGATCATCATAGCCACATTTCTGCAACCATGCTGGATGCCCGGTTTAAATGTGAAATCTTTCACGTGGCTATGGATAGCTACAGAGTGATTCATTTTTGACAGAGCTGCGTGATGTGCTGACTGGTTACATTGCATGTGGGGACTGATGACACCAGCGGCTGGTGCAGAAGGTCATGAGAGAGAGGGAATTCCATCTGGCAAGTCGGGTTCCACTGGTGGAGATGGGGAAGAAATACCTGTTACTGACAGCAGCTCTGATGGAGTGAGTGGGCACTGCTCATCATGTCCTTAAGGTTAGATCAACTGATGAGGACACAGTTACAGTCTTTTTTGATTGAAAATATCTTGACTGACTATTTTGCAGATTCTCTTGAGCCATTTCAAGTTGATCCATAGGCTACTAGGCACAGAAGATGCATTCATCTCCTCACTTGGCACAACTAGCTGTACGATACATAAGTTGCTCCCTTACAAGTGTGCCATCCAAGAGGATGTTAAGCACAGCTGGTGATGTCATTGAGCCTCATCTTTCAACACTAGAGATGTTCAAAGTTGCCGAAATTTGCTTCGTGAACAAATATGCAAATGTCAGCAAATTTGCGAAGCTGGGGACTACAAGTTGCCTTGTTAATCACCAGACGGATTGGCCAGAACTCGCCTGGTGAATGTCATTTACCGGCGAATAACAAGGTGTATCTAGTGTTGCCAAATATTACCCCTCTCAAACACCCTCCCCACACACACACACACACACACACACACACACACACACACTGGCACCCTCCTCCCTCTCCCCCAGCAAACATCACACTTGCTGCTGACTTAGTAAAAGAATAGGTAAACCCTTCCACCTACCCACATTTCAAATACATTCCCCCACCTGCCCCTACCAAAGTCCCACTGTTTTTCATTTTTACTCCTAGTTCCCTACCCACCATGGTCCCCACCACCCTCCTCGCCCCATGAGCACCCACACAATATTGGCTGAGAATAAAGAAAATGGTTCTCCCATGCAGAGTGTCTGCTCTGGTCAATGCCAGCTCCCAACTCCTGTCTTATAATAATGACTTTAATGAATGAATATTGATGTCTTGGCTCCTAATAAAACTAACTGGTTGAAAATTCAACCAGTCAGGTTTCGCTATGAGCAAAGACATCAGCATTCATCCATTCATTTGTGCCATTTTAAGAGACGAGACTGAGCTGAGTCGGCACCTAACAGAGCAGACGCTGTATACCGGGGACTGTTTTCTTTATTCTCAATTCTATGTGTTGTGAAGCTTGTGGGGAGGAGGGTGGGGGACCAGAGGGGGTTGGTGGGGACTGGGAGTAAAAATAAAAGACCATGAGATTTGGGTGGGGAGGAGGTGAGGGAGTGTATTTGGCATGTGGGTGGGGGGTAAGGGATTACCTATTCTTTTACAATGGAAGCAGCATGTGGTGCAGCAGGCATAGTGATTGGTGAGGAAGGGGAGAGAGAATGCCAGCAGGGGTAATTTTGATTAATTATGTTCTGGGGAGAGGGATAGTTTCACAGCACAGTGGGTGGCAGAATTTTTTTTTTTAAGTTTAAAAAATATCCACCAGTGAAATTGGCCGGTTCAGCTGCAGAACTTGTGAATTTTCCTGAATGGGAATAACACAGATTCACACCAACTTCACCAGCAAATTGAAAATTTGCAATATCTCTATTCAGCATTAGACTCTATTCAACAGCTTGTTTTCACCAAGCTTAATTTGCGATTCCTTGGTTACAATTACAAATGTGAGTTACCCCTATAAAAATAGAAATATAGTCTCGCAAGTCTGCTTTTGCTGACTGTTTTTTTTTATATCCCATGAAGCCAGTGAATACCAAAATCATGAGGACAAAAATGGCAAAGAAAAATAGTGTGGCCACAAAGGGCGACTGTGAAAATACAGTGATCACCGAAATGGCGACCTACGAATTTTCCCCCTCCCTGAGTTGTGTCCCCCGGGAGTTTGTTATATTTAAAAAGGAGGGTGTGGGGGGGGCAAAGCTCCCCAGAAAGGAGTATGCAGGGGGCATAGCCCCCACAGAAAGTCACTGTGCCACTTGTCACCATTTCAGTGATTGCTGTGTTTTCACAGTTGCTCTATTTGGCCTTGCTGCTGTCTGTTCGACATTTTCGTCCTCATGGTTTTACCCTGGCGATTATCACATAGAACCCTGTTTTTCTTCGTAAAGTTAACTTGCGTATCCCTTCCCCATGCTTCTGTCCTGCAGTGTTTAATGCATGCACCTCCATTATAATATAATTAAATATATTAACTTCTTCTGACCTGGCTATAACTTCTCTTCTTGTTGTTTTAATGCATATTGTTATCATGCATCTTACAAACAGCAAGGATGCTGAACAATAACTCAGCTATAATAGCCCCAAGGTAACTGAAAAACCTAGTGAGTGCTAATACAACTTGTTTCTCATGTTATGACATGAAGTCAATGGGGTCGTGAAACTGGGCGCGCTATTGTCATTGTACTACACTACAGCACTAGGGCCTACTTAGCTGCCCAAAGCCAGATAACACACAGGCATCACTGCTGCCTCTACCTAGTCCCCTTTTCACACCTCCTTCCTCTTCACACCTCTGCCTTCTCTTGCCCTACCCCCCACCCTATTATATTCCTTCACACCTGCCTCTAATCCCCCAAGTAAACCATGAAACTGACTGTCTGAGACTACAGAGTTAAGTTATTGCTGGCACCTGATGTACTGCTTTTGGCAGCTAGTGCCTGATGTGTATTATGGAAACGGATCATGTAATATAGCTTTGACTGCAATTTGTAAATGGCACCATTTGTTATAATCACATCTGTTTCTTAGCCAACTACTCTCTGTCATTGTATACTCTAGTCACTGTAAAATCCAATTAGCTACTGTACAGGATTTTCTGTTTTTGTCCTCATATGTAATGTGTTACTCATGTAATTTGTACAAATGTATTGTATTGTTGCCACTCTGTGGCCCGGATTGTGACTGAAAACGGTCTTTTGGATCAGTGCACTTACCTGGTTACCAAAGACATAAACAAATGAATAAATAAACAGTGCACCACCACTCACCACTCCACTTTCTCATAAAGTGGACAAAAACAACATTCCCAAAATGTTCTTCCTTACCAGTTCCCACATTGCCCCAGTGTTTCAGAGATATGACTTGCTTGGGGAATTGTTGTTGCTGCTTTCGTCATTTTACTATCCCCTTCTTGCTTGTAGTTATTTATCTAGCAAATAAAACAAGCATTTGTCAATGCCGAATGTTTGCTTGCTGGTATTGGCATTGGTAGTCTAGAAGTTACAGAGCTGCATAATAGGAATGACAGCGAAGTATTGAACTGAAGCCAACCCCACCACCACCCTGCAGAGACTGGCAGGCATTGGGGTGTGCTTTTGGGTCGTCAGGCATGACGGCCACGCCATTTCACCACACCCTACCCTGCAGACACTGACAAGTGTCACGGTGTGCCTTGGGGTCTTTGGCCCTTATGCGCACCCCATTCCATCAGGAAATACGGTGAGATGGGTGCGGTATAGGAGAATGGGGTGAAGTTTGGGGTCCGAAGAGTCCAAGGCACACCTTGATGCCTCTCACTGGCTGCAGGGGTGGGTGGGGTGGAATGGTATGAGCATGACAGGCAAGAATCCCAAGTCACACCCCTGATGCCTGTCATTCTCTACAGGGTGGGGCGTTATGGTCGGAAACCCTAACGCCGCAGGCATTCGTTGGTATTTTCACTCCAAATTTTCAACATGGTTTTTTTGTGACCTCCACTTCATGAACAGTGGCAATATCAGTTTGTTAGTCGAAAACTGCTTTGCACAGCGACTATGGCATTTGGCACCACAGGTGCAAAAACACATTCCGAACAGGATGTGAAAAATGACAGTGGTACTGCTTATGGGGAGATGTAAAAAATGGCAATGTTGAAAATCTGCTGTGAAAATCTAAAAAAACTGGTGAAGTCATGAGCGTGCGTAGAAACTATGCAACGCACACCCGTAATGTAACTAGTTTGGGAATTTTTTTTTTACAGCAGATTGTTAACACAGGCATTTTGGGACCTCCGATCATGAACAGTGTCAGTGTGATTTTCTTTATCTGTCCTGAACAATGATTTCCCACAGCGACCATGCATTTCTGTGCTGAAAGTGTGAAAACACATTTCGCCATGTTGTGGAAAATGACAGCTGTACTGTTGATAAGGAGGTGTGGAAAATGCCACTGGTGAAAATCTGACTGAAAATATTACAAAGTCATGAACTTACTAGGTGCGTGGAAACTGCACAATGCTCACTTGTAACACAGTCATTTTATGGAGTTTGTCACCAAATTTTCAACATAGCCATTTTAAGACCTCTGCTCATGACCAGTGTCACTGTGATTTTCTTAATCTGTCCCAAACATTGTTTTCGCACAACCGACTGTACCATTGTGCGCACATGTGCGGAAACACATTTTGGGCGAGATGTGAAAAATGGTAGCTGTACTGCTCATAAGGAAGTGCAGTAAAATGGCACTGTTGAAAATCTGGTGTGCAAATATTACAAATTCGCAAACTTGCCAGTGTGCGTAGGAACTGCGCAACGTGCGCTCCTAAAACAGTCATTTTTGGGAATTTTTTCACCAAATTTTCAACATAGCCATTTTAACACCTCTGCTCATGACCAGTGTCACTGTGATTTTCTTAACGTGTCCCACACATTGATTTCGCAGACCGACTGCGCTATTGTGCGCTACATGGGCAGAAACACGTTGTGGACAAGATGTGAAAAATGACAACTGTACTGCTCATAAGGAAGTGTGGTAAAATGGCAATGTTGAAAATCTGGAGTGAAAATATTGAAATTTCGCAAACTTACGAGCATGTGTAGGAACTGCGCAACGCACGCTCATAAAACAGTCATTTTTAGGAATTTTTTCACCAAATTTTCAACATAGCCATTTTAAGACCTCTGCTCATGAACTGTGTCACTGTGATTTTCTTAATGTGTCCCATACATTGATTTCATGCAACGATCGCGCCGGCATTGTGCGCCATATGGGCGGAAGCACATTTTGAGTGAGATGTGAAAAATGACAGCTGTACTGCTCATAAGAAGGTGTGGTAAAATGGCAATGTTGAAAATCTGGAGTGAAAATATTGAAAATCACGAACTTACGAGCGTGCGTAGGAACTGCACAACGCACGCTCGTAAAACAGTCATTTTTAGGAATTTTTCCACCAAATTTTCTAAATAGGCTTTTTGAGAGCCCACCTCTGAACACTGGCAGTGTTGTTTCATTAATCATTTCGGAAAGGTGATTTCACGCAGTGGCTGTGAAATCACCCTTCGGGCCCGAGTAATGCCATGACAGTGACAAGGGGTCCCAAAAACCCCATGTTGAAAATTTGGTGCAAAATTCCAAAAATGCCTGAGATATGCAATAAAGTTGAAAAACCCTATCTATCCCATTATACAGCTTTCGCATTTCCTCAGTTCGCGGGTCGGCTTTGAAGAGTGCAGACGGTTCCTGGTCCACAGAAGATCATCGGGCCGAGCCCGGGGGCATGCGGGGTGGGGAGGCAAGGCGCGCAGTGGGTGGGCGCGGGTGGGGGCAGAACAGCAAGGGACCATTTTTGATTTTCAGGTTGTTTTTTTTTTGAATGAGGACAACGCTGACGCTTGCCACGCTGGGGTGGGCTCCCAGCATGGTAGGAGGATGGCTGGGGGGCGTGGAGCCGATGGGGATTGGGCCCCTGCCGGCCATGGCATCTGTTGCCACTCTGGGGTGGGCCTCAGCGTGGCACCCTGTACTGGGAGGGAGCCGACGGTACTGGACACCCGTCGGGCTATATGATAGTAGCCATGCTGGGGTGGGGCACCCCAGCATGGCATATGGATCTGTGTTCGGGGGAGCGTAGCACAGCTGAGAGATTGGGCACCCCCACGGGGTTATACAGTGTGTGCATTGGGGCAGACATGTGTGTGTGTGTGTGTGTGTGTGTGTGTGTGTGTAGGAGGAACGCACATGAGCAGGCGATATCTGATCGCTGCTCACTGAAGCGTAGTTCCCCCTTTCAACTGTAAGACACTGCATTTTGGAGCTGTCATAGACAGCTCCAGCAGGCATTGGAGAACTGTGGCCACGCCTGCAAACACACTGACTGAATTGGACGAGGACTGACACACCTCCAAAACTCAGATGATGGCACTATGTTTCTTGCACATGCGTGCAAGCAAACATAAAAAGGCTGCCTGTTTTTATTGCTCTTTTAAAATCATTTCATTTCATTTTCATTGTTCTCATATCCACTTTGCTCAGCTGCCACTGTCCAGCACCCAGCTTATGCTGGGATACTGTGGCAGCCACACAGGGAGGCACTGTCTATGCCTCCACTTCCCAAGAGAAGAACCATCCATGACATACCTAATCCTCTCTTTCCTGGCTGGCCACTGAGTGACAAAGGCCCATTCAGAAATCATCGGAGTAGTTAGCAGTACTGACAGTACTCTAGCGCTACAGGGTTGGCTCTTTCTTTTCATTTTATGAACCAAATCATTGTGTTTTTTTTGTTTTTGTTTTTTTTATTTTCCCCTCCTGATGTCTGTCACAGCCCCACTCAGCAGGTCAGCCCTCTACTCCCAAAGTGCCAACCTCTGACTGTACTATTGTGAACAGTTAACAGAACAGGGTAACCCTCCTGTCTGTTTTGTGGGTTCGAGTCACCTTTTGTCCCAAGTTCTGGAGGGATTCAAACTGTTAGCCTCTTGCTAGCGTACCCAATTGTCAGGCTCAGATAATATGCTCTTTGAGGAAATGCCAGATATCTTTTGCCACGGGCACCCAACCAGGTATTACAAAATGAACCCTTAAAACTCTATGCAAGACCTCAGAGAACTCTTACCTGTTTACTCAATTTGGTATCCCAATAAGCTTATGCACAGTGTCAACTTTAACCATCTAAACTTCACTTATAAAAAAAAGAAGTTTCAAGGCACACCGGACAGTTTCTGTTTTTAAAACATATATCTTTACTTTAAAATAGATAAAAATACGTAAACAGTAACTACAGAACAAAATATCCCAACGCATACAATCTTAAAAACAAAACAGGTTTAAAAGTGCAAAATTCATACCAACCATTAGACTTATTTATCTAAGGTATTTCTTATAATCTTTCAGTGCTCTCAGATGTTCTTTTTTTCAGTACAAGTATATGAATGTCTGTTTCTAAAGGTCAGCTACAGCATACTTAAAAACAGTCTTGAGCCAGCCTTCTCTCTGAGGTCAATTAGCTCCTCCTCGGTGTATTAAAATTTATATTTACAACACAGGATGTCCTAATAAGGTATTTTGAAAATAGGTGACATCAGCGAACCTCCTCTCTTCACATGACTTCCCAATCTAGTCTGTGATCTGCTAGCATCTCCTTTCATCCAGGAGCAGTTTCCTGCTGTACAAAGACATGAAAGAATCTTTGATGAAATTAACTGGCTTCCTCTGAAGACACCTAAACAAATGTATATGCCAATTCCTTATGACACCAAGTGTCATCAAAGGACTTTTTCTGAGGAGACGCCCAAACAAATGCATATGCCCCTTGCTCATGACATCAAGTGCAATCAAAGGATTTTCCTGAGGGCATTATAAAATGCATAGTTTAGGTACTGATTTCAAAGCACTTGACAAGTTAATTGCATTACAGATATCTGTAGTTTAACCTACGTCCTGTCCTTTGAAATTATACCTGGGGGGGGTTTGATGTGTCATTTCAGCAAGACAGTATTTTCTCTTGACAGACAATCCCACTACATATTTTATATTGCAAAAATCATAGTGTAATCAGAACCGGTTGTCCAAGTGTCACAATAATGCTGGGACACTGTAGCAGCCACACCGGGAGGCATTGTCTGTGTCTCCACTTCCCAAGAGAAGAACCATCCATGAGATACCTAATCCTCTCTTCCCTGGCTGGCCACTGAGTGACAAAGGCCCATTCAGAAATCATCGGAGTAGTTAGCAGTACTGACAGTACTCTAGCGCTACAGGGCTGGCTCTTTCTTTTCATTTTATGAACTAAATCATTGTTTGTTTATTTATTTTTTTTTTTTATTTTCCCCTCCTGATGTCCACCAGGGATATACCCTGTAATCAGAGAGGGATACACCTGCAAAACAGATGGGGATATACCCTGCCTATACTCAGACAGGGAATGGGATACACCCTGTTCAGGCTCAATCAGCTATCATTAAGACAGCAGGAAGGTTTTTCCAGTCAGGGGCCTGTTACACTACACAGCACCTGCCCAGCTCTGCTCACCCTGAACCTGGCCCATCAGGGCAGCCACAGAACCGGAACATTTTGACGGCACCATGTTGGTCTCCTGTGGATTGCGGATCCCTGCAAGGAGATCAAAATGGCACTTTAGAAAAAATGTTCTGTGAGGCCTTGCCTTTGGGTTGTCACTGAAAATGTATTTATTTATTTATTAGAGTCTAGGATTACAATTGCTTTTGAGCCAAGGCTCTTTTACAAAGGTTCCATGTCAGTAAAATGAAATGAAAGGATGCAAAACAGAGCTATAAGAGCTGGCAGCCTTTTTTATTTGTCTTTTTACAAATAAAGAAGGACTAGCAAAATGATGACAACAGTAAAAACACTCCCCTAAACAAACCCTATCTGCAAAACATTGAGGTTAATATGTGTGGTTTTAATGAGGAAAAAAAATGTAACAACTTGCTAATTGGAAATGCTCTGAGTTGGATTTCCAAAGGCTGGCACACGTCTTGCATCAAGCCTTGCATTAAACCCTTTTCATGCGCCATACCAGTTTGCCACAGCTGTGCCCGAGTTTGCAATCTCAGGCACAGCTGCGCAGTTTACTCCATTTACAGCGTTTAAAGCAAATCTCGGGCGCAGGCTCTGTGGAAAACGGTTATCGAATGGACTCAAGCTAGACCACAAAAAGATGATCTAGCTTGCGTCAGTTGCTGCAAGGGAAAAGAAGATCCTTTAGATTGCCACAAGCCCAGTGCACCCGATCTTTGTAGCACCCAGGGCTTTCGGCAATAATGGCCATTTGAAAGTCCGGCCCTCTGTATTTTTGGGCTTTGTGCAAATTGCAACTGCAGACAGAGTGGCCTGCCTTAAATACTATGGGTCATGCTGTGACTGTCTCCTTTTGCTTGCACAGCAGAAACAAGCCTAATATTTAGGGAGAAGATCCCACTATCAGTTCTCCATGGAAACACTGAAAATTATTTATTACACAAAAGTGTGACAAAAACTGTATTACCCTCTCTAGCTTGGCCTTTAGAGAAGGGGAACAAAAGAATTTCAAGATTTCTGATTTTTCTTTCTAGTTTTAACAAGTAAATGGACATAGATCCTTTCTCTGCAGTGGCTAAAGTCATCTGTCTCTTCTGCCTGAAGCTTCTGCGAATACTGGGTCACATGGCTTGCCTTCGGTTAACTTCCAGAGTGGCCACTGAATGGATAGGAAGACTCAGGAGATCTTGTAGTCTGACAGCCAGTTTCAGTGGTCAAATAACAACTAACAAAGCATGAATAATGAGTAATTAGTATCCCCAAATACGAATGCTTGGCAAATATTTGACATAAGGTACTTGTACACCCCTATACTCGTGATGCTGGTGAAGCAGGTTTGGTAAATAACCTGGGATGTTGGGGGCCAGCTATGGTGGGAGAAAACTGTGTATCCCAGGGGCCACTCTCATTCAGAGGAGAGGGAAGCAGTGAGATGTCACCAGAGCAGAGCCACCTGGCTGACTACAAGTGGAGGTGTGGGTAGGTGTATCTTAGGGGAGCTGAGATGCTGACACCATGCAGCATCCCACTCTGGGGTGTATTCTCATGCATGGCATCATGGAACCAGTGTCTCGAGGGGGTATGGAGAAATGGGCTCGGTGACTGTAGCTGATGGGCCCTGCTACAGCCAGGCCCCCACCTTGCCACCACACTGCCACCTGATGAACCACTGCTATCAGGACTATATCCATCACCCCAACCCTACCAGCTGGCCAAACCAAGGTTCCGTGGAGAGTCGGCAGTGCCAGGCTGGTTGGAGCGTGGGATCCTGGGGGTAGATTATAGCCACTGAAGGAGTCTGCTGTCAGGGATGGTAAGGAGGGCAAAATAAATTACAAATTAAAACAAATGTAACATACTAATTTAAGGTTGGAAGGGACTCTGGGTTCATCATATCCCCCCATGCTTCATAAGCAGAAGATGATTAAGAATGCTGTGCAAATGTATATTCATTTATTGGGATTATCCACCCACTGTACTACCTAGGATGATTTCCTTGGCAAGCAGAAATTTATGCAGACTTACCGTGAAGGCCTGTGCTTTTTTGATGTCCTCAGTTTCTGCTGGTAGGCTGTTCCATAAGTTCACCACCCTCTAGGAGAAGTGTCTAAAAATGTAACTAGAGATGCAGCGAAGTAAAATTCCGCCCGTGAAGTGGCCACTTCATGTTAGTATTTCGCTATGTGAAGTGCCCATTTTAAACCCTCACTTCACTACTTTGCATTGTAATTATGCCTTCGTTGTGCACTCCGCCTTATTCCATTTTACATCGGAGTGAGAATTCGCAGGCAGCCCACACACATCACATGGCTTACACAGTGTAGGTCACGTGCTTCATGCAGGCAGGCAGGCAGGAGGTTATGGGCAAAAACACTCTCCAATGTGGGCTGGCTTACACATTTTGCACGAGGTGTGACAAATGGCTCTGCTCTGCGAATGGCCGGGGTTGGGGTGTGGACATGTGATGAAGAGGGGTGCACAGGTGACAAATCCACAAACGCTGTTATCTTCTCCACTTTACATACAGGAATTTATGCACCACTTGCACTAGACATACTGTATTGACCATCACCACTGCTACTCTGACCACCACTTGACAAGATTTCTAAATCATAATCCTCCCCCTCATCATGCCTGTAGTAATCTTCTGGTGCTATTTCATCGCTACTGCAGACATTGCTACTAGGTCTTACACTCATGGAAGCGGATAACATACTTAGTAAGGTTGATGAGGGTGAAAGCCCTACTATGGCATTAGCTGCCATCTGGTGCCGGGTCCACAATGCCATGTGCCTGTTCTTAAGATGTGTATGCTGGCCCCCTGTGCCTAGATGGCTCCCCTTTTTACCTCAACTCACACGTGCATGGGCAACACTGGCAGATTGCAACTGACTCATCATTTGCATGTTGGACAAAAAAATCCCAAACAAGGGATTGTAAGCCCCTGCTTTTAACATGTCCTTGATGCTGCTTATTGGACTCTGGTATTTTAGACCCTGAAATGGGGGGAGTGCTACATGATTTTTCAGGCTGGACACACTTGGACTCCAACTGACCACCACGACTACCTATGATAATTACTGGGTCATCATCAGGCACCGCAAAATCAAAACTTTTATGAGGAGGGGGGGATTTAACGCCAACAGACCCAGACACAGCCACCTTACTTTCTTTTTCTCCGGTTTCCAACAGGGATCACTAACATCATCATCATATTCATCAACATCATCAGCATCCACATTTTCAGCTGGGATGCTGTCATGTGGAGAACATGTTCAAACCACAGCATCATAATCATCATCATCACCCGATATTTTTGCACCACACTTAGAATCATTGGATGGCAAAGGCATGACCTCAACAGGGCTGGAAGAAATGTGACATTGTGAGTTATCGTCACCAGGATCAGAATCATGTTCGGCTACCATGGGGATGTTAATGGGGAGTATGACATCATCTACACTGTCAGTAACAGCTTTAGACTCAACTTTATTTTTTGAAATGGTTAACTGGTCAGAAGTGGAACTTGAGGCAGCAATACTCATTCCAGCAGAAACTGCACTAACACCACAAGCTGGAACAACATCATCTCCTCCAACTTTGAGTGAAGCTACAGATTGCGCTGTAAAAAACAATGATGGAGAAATCCCTTTACTGACATCAGCTATGCACTTCTGCACTGCATACTACCATGCCCACAGGCAGTCTTGCCACTGGCAGCAGTGCCATGGCCAGAAACTGCTTTACTTGCATGTCTCTTTGCAGGCATTTTGGGGATCACCAAGAAAATTCTAAACAAATTTAGATTTCTGAACTTTCTGTCTGGGCCGGTGGATGTGAAGCCAAAAAAAACAACTGTGGCTTGCAGATGGAGATTGGGCACTAAACAGATGCAAAAGCACAGACAAATTAAGATTGCACTGCACAATCAAAAAGAGGTGCAGACACAAAGTCACAACAACACCTTAACCAGTGCTCACAAGTCACAATCCAATCTGAAAAAGAATACCTTTTGCCTGTTGGGGGTGAGGGGGCAGTACACTGCAGTAACAAGATACCACAAAGCAGTACAAAATCACGCAGGTGCAGTGGTTAGAAGGTTCACATTGCTGCAATTACTCTGTGGCACAATAAAAGGTGTCTGATTTGATGGCACACGTCGCACACACACACTACAAGTCATGCGTAGCAAATTGAAAACTTCAGTAATATAACCAAATCTTTTAAACAAACAGAAATTATGCACTGCTGCACCACAACAATCAGCAAGGAAATGTCAAGAATTACTAAAAATATTACTGTGTGTACATTAACACAGTTATAGGTCAGAGGACCTGCCTGTTCTTTTTGGAAGCTGAGAAATTGGCTATACTGCAGAGAACAAACTAGAACGCATTTGAGGAACTGGTAACTTGGTAAAACATAATATTGTAGGGGACTAGGAAGGTAAGCTACACTTTCTACAGAAAGTTTCATTATTTTCTTATTGCATTAAGAATTGCAGGATTCCATTAAAATGTAGTAATTTTATAACCAGAGGGGTTATAATACAACTGAAGTTGCTTGATTTCTGTGCTAGACACATAGGATTTGGAAGGATATTTGTGCAATATTTTGGAAGTGTCCTGCTGGCTGAACAGTGAGTTTGTTTTTATCCCTGGACTCAGTAGAGTGGTTTGTGTAGGAGCAGTGGTCTAGTACATTGTTGTGTTGGTTGACTTACTATAAAGGGCAGTACTCACCAGGGTGGTGGAGCAGTGGTGTAATTGATTGTTTCTAACAGTCACCAGTGGTTGTGACCTACCCACCCACCCTTCCCCTCACCCCACCCACCCCAGGCGTGGCATTTCCTTTATAGCCAAGGTTCTGACATCACTTCTCAACAGGTCTTGGAGCAGAACTGTCATATTCTTAATTACCCAGCACAGTGCATAAAGCTAGGCATACACACACCAAAAAAAAAAAATGTGTATATTATTCATTGTATATTATAAGGAAGAGGGACATGTGGGGAGTGGTGCAATGCACTGGCTGTGGGGCAGCAATTTTCCGGCAAACATTCTGGAACCTGCATTGCTGCCCTATTTGCAGGCAACTGTCATCTCTGAGGGAGGAGGTTGCCCACCTCCAGGCTGAACTGGCAAGGACTAAGGAGGACTCCCCCACCCAAAGAGCACCAGTTCCACAACCACTGCCTCAGAGGTTGCCATGTGTGAAGAGCAGATGGACCACACTAGGTTCTGGGAGGGTGAGGGTGGTGGAACAGAGGCGTAGCCCCCGATTGCACCTCTACACAAATCATATGTCAGTCTGGCAAATCAAGGTTCCTCTATGATGACACCCTCATTGGAGACCAAGAAGAATGCTGGGGACATCCACAAGGGAGACCCACAAAAGAGTGGCAAGGACAACACAAGGGAAAGAAACAGCTTCTGATAGGGGACTCAATTGTTAGGGGTGTAGACCTGGGGAAGGGAGAGGAGAGGGAAGTAAGGTGCCTGCCTGGTGCCATGGCTTGGATGGACAGAAGCAAATCCTCAGGATTGCAGAAGCATCATCACAGGAGAGGAAACTAGATATCATTGTCTACCTCGGGACAAATGACCTAGCTAGGCATAAGATCAGTGCAGTGCAGGATGAATTTGTGGAGTTGGGGAGGGGCCTCAGACGGGTAGCAAGCACGGTAACCTTCTTAGAGGTGCTGCCAGTCCATGGCAGGGATGAGGCTAGGGTACTGCACACCATGCGGTTTAATGAATGGTTGCAAAACTGGTGCAGAGCACAGGGCTTTGGCTTCACTGGGGACTGGGGTCCACCTGGAGAGATGAAGGTCTATACTGGCATGATGGTCTGCATCTGTCCAGGAAGGGAAACATGCTCCTAGGTGACAGGTTTAAAGGCTTCCTTGGCAAGCTTTTAAACTAGCCAAGGGGGGAGGTGCTGATAGGAAACAGGAAAGTTCAAGCCTCCACCCGCAAAGCATGGCAGGTAGTAGGGTAAACACTGAGGTACAGAGCTTGACAGAGGGCAGGACAGGAGTAAATGGAAAAATGGACAAGGGCAATAAGAGCAGAGATGGGGTAAAAAAGGATAAAGCCAACATTAAATGGAGGGCAATGAGTACCAATGCCCGTAGTCTTGGAAACAAGCTTCCAGAGCTAGTAGCCCTGATGGAAATGGAACACTTGGATATTGTGGCAGTCACAGAAACATGGTACACGGAGAACCATGACTGGGATGTCAACAAACCAGGGTACACAATCTACAGAAGGGACAGGGAGGGTAAAAGAGGAGGTGGAGTAGCTCTCTACATAAGGGAAGGGATCAAAGTAACAGAACTAAAAGGTAAAGGGGGAGGACAAGAGGAACTCTGGGTTGCATTGGAGACAGGGAATGGCATCACAATCCACACAGGGGTTTTATACAGACCCCTGTCTCAAGGGGAGGAAATGGACAAGAAAATGATAGAGGGCATTCTCAAAATGGCTGAAAAAGGGGAGATACTGTTGATGGGGGGACCTGAATATGCCAGATGTTAACTGGGCAACATGGACTACAGCCACATCCAAGAACAGGGTCATTCTCGATGCCCTACAGGTAGCATGCCTTAGACAGCTAGTGGTGGAACCCACTCGGGAGGGAGCAATATTAGACCTGGTACTCTCAAATGGAGAGAGGATCACAAACTTAGAAGTCAGTAGACACCTGGGAACAAGTGACCACTGCACAGTGTTTCACAATAAACACAACCATGGAGACAAGCCATACAAATACAAGGATACTGGACTTTAGAAGGGCTGACTTTGGCAAAATGGGTGAATACCTGAGGAATGCATTAGCAAATGGCCAGAAAGGAGGGGTGGAAGAACAATGGAGAAAAATCAAAACTGCCATCATGGAGGCAACAAGCCTTTGTGTGAAACAAATAAAGAAAACAAAGCGGAATAAAAAACCACTATGGCTCTCAAAAGAAGTGTCAGGGAAGGTTAAGGAGAAAAAGGCTGCATTCAAAAAGTATAAGGAATCACAGACAGAGCACGACAGAGAACTGTATCAATTAAAGCAGAAAGAAGTGGGGAAGGCAGTCAGAAAAGCAAAGGCCCAAACCGAGGAAAGGATAGCCAACTCAGTTAAGAAGGGGGATAAAACCTTTTATAGGTACATTAGGGAACATAGAAAGGTTAAGGGAGGGATAGGGAAAATTAATAAAGGAGAGGGGAGGTGGGCAGAGGGAGACAATGAAAAGGCAGAGATAATGAATGAATACTTTTGCTCAGTATTCACAAAAGAAAAAGAGGATGAGTTACCTAAACCAAACAGTAGAAGCACTCTGGATAGTGGGGTTGATACCAGTCCATTTAAAGAAGAAAGAGTACTGAAAGAACTTCTAAAACTCAAGGTGGACAAAGCAATGGGGCCTGACAGGATTCACCCTAGAATCCTAAAAGAGCTAAGGGAGGTCCTAGTGATGCCACTAACCACACTTTTTAACAAATCATGGGAAGATGGGGTGGTACCTGAGGACTGGAGGAGGGCAGATGTGATTCCCCTTCACAAAAGTGGGAGCAAGGCAGAAGCAGGAAACTACAGACCTGTTAGTTTGACCTCAGTGGTGGGGAAAATGATGGAATCACTTCTGAAAGAAAGAATTGTTGAGTACCTAGAGGCCAGCGGGGCACTGGACCCAAAGCAGCATGGATTCACAGCAGGAAGGTCATGTCAGACAAATCTAATCGATTTCTTTGACTGGGTGACCAAAGTAACAGACCAGGGAGGGGCTGTGGATATAGCCTACCTAGACTTTAGCAAGGCATTTGACACAGTCGCACAAAAGATTAATAATCAGTTAGCCAGCCTGGGAGTGGGTCCCAGGGTGGTAGCTTGGTAGAAAACTGGCTGCACAACAGGACACAGAAGGTAATAGTGAATGGAACACATTCTGAAGAAAGGGGTTACTAGTTGGGTACCTCAGGGCTCAGTATGGGTCCAGTCCCCTTTAATGTCTTTATAGGTGACATTGCAGAGGGTCTGAAGGAAAGGTATGCCTCTTGTGGATGACACAAAGATCTGTAACAGAGTTGATACACAAGGGGGGGTAGAAAGGATGAGAAGGGACTTGGCAAGGTTGGAGGAATGGTCAGACATATGGCAACTTAGATTCAATGCAAAGAAGTGCAAAGTAATGCACCTGGGAAATAAAAATCTAGCAGAAGAGTACACAATAGCAGGGGAGGTACTAACAACAACAATAATGGAAAGGGATCTGGGTGTAGTCATATCAGATGACTTAAAGGTGGGTATGCAATGTGAGAAGTCAGTAGGGAAAGCCAGGGGGATACTGGAATGCATAGGGAGGGGCATCACAAGTAGAAAAAGGGAAGTGGTTATCCCTCTATACAGACAGTTGGTAAGACCCCATCTGGAGTACTGCGTGCAGTTTTGGAGACCTCATCTATGCAAGGACACAGACAGGATGGAAGCAGTCCAGAGGAGGGCAACTAAAATGGTGCAGGGTCTACATCAGAAACCATATGAAGAGAGAGAGGCTGAGAGAGCTTAATATGTATACCCTTGATGAAAGGAGGGACAGGGGGGACATGATAGAAACTTTTAAGTACCTCAAGGGAATCAACAAAGTCCAGGAGGGTAGCATCTTTCAGAAAAGAGATGTGTAAGAACAAAAGGCACAATTTAAAGTTAGGGGGGACGGCTCAGGGTAATGTGAGGAAATTCTTTTCATGGAGAGAGTGGTGGACGATGGAACCGCCTTCCTGGAGAGGTTGTGGTGTCTAAAACAGTGGAGGAATCAAACATGCATGGGACAGACATAAGGCAATTATAGTGGGGGGTTGCAGGAAATAGGCTGTTGGTTAACTAGAATCTGCAGCTTATCCAGTAGGTAGGGAAATGGGCAGACTGGGTGGGCCAAGTGGTCCTTATCTGCTGTCAAAGTCTATGTTTCTATAGAAGAAAAATATAACCAAAATAGAAAGACTGCCTTTTTCTCTCTCATTTAATCTACCTCCACCACAGATATGCCCTTCCCCCAAAGCACACTGCAAGTGTCTGTCAGTACACAAACTGAAAGTTCTAAATTAACATTCAAAATCCAGACACAAACAATAAACACTTGATGATATGAGCACAGGAGGGTTTCCTACAATCGATGTACTAAATTTTGAGCTAAACAATGGCTCAAAAAGGCTTTTTTAACAGCTTTTAGAGGGTTTGAATCACAGAGAATCTGAGAGCAAACTGTTTCCAGCTACCACTACACACACACTACACAGAACTGAGGCTGTGCAGAACAATTTAGAGCCCATGTGACCTGCAATCCAATGAATCACTGCAAAATTCGCCTTGGGGAGCTCAATAACAAGCTGAAGTGATGCGAAGTACATTTATTGTATGTACTTCGCATTAAAATTGGTGCAGAATGGAATAAGGGACTAAAAATAGTGCATATGAATATTAGGAGCTTGCTTCCTAACCGAGACGATCTCCTAGCGTGGACTGAGCTATATAAGCCAGACATCCTAGGGATAACTGAGACTTGGCTCAAACCCTCAATTCCTGACTCTGCCTGCTTCCTAACATGATACGAGTTCATTCGTCTAGACAGGACTGGGGGTAGGAAGGGGGTGGCACCTCATCTACTACAGATCCCATCTGCAAATCTCCCTGTGGCACAGAGTAAACCTGATCATCCACCTTGTGAGTTTCTTCATGTGCTCCTGCTGCTGTGCTAGCTGCACTTGGTGTGCGCCTATAGCTCTCCTGGGGGTCTGACAGGACTCACTTACCTCTTAGATGCAGTTAGGCCCAGTATAGGTGACAATGAACTCATTATTATGGGTGATATCAACATGAACTGGGAGTGTGGCAATATTAGGAAATGCGAATCACAACTTGCCTGCCTATCCCTTAACCAACTAATCCATGACCCGACGAGACAGGCAGCCAATGGTTCCTCAAGTTTCCTGCTGGACTGGATCCTGACCAACCGGCCGGAGAGGATTGCCTCATCAGGCACGCTATCAGACTCCATATCTGACCACTCCCCTATATACTGTGGTATACTGTGTCTGGAAAATCCCCTCCCCTAGAATTCCACACAAAATCATTCAAGTCAGAAAATACTCCAGTTTTGACCCTGAGGCTTTCCTGGCCGATCTAGGATGTATTGACTGGACCAGGGTGCTTGAAGCCTCTGACCCCTCAGTGGCAGCCTCCTGCTTCATACATTCCTTTGGTGTTCTCCAAGATAGACACGCCCCCAGGGTCACACGGAGGATGAGGGGAACAGCCACCTTCTGGCTGAATGGTGACTTACTTGCCCAGATGCGGGAGAGAGAGACAAATGCTGGGCAAGTACTAAGGGTTCCAGAGATCCTGCTAATCTCCTGAGATATCGGCAACTCAGGAATCGTGTAAAAAGCCATTAGGGCTGCCAAAGTAACTTCTGTAAATCGGCACTACTTAGCTCTGTCAGAGATCCTAGGAGGTTCTGAGGAACATTAAATCCCTCGTCAGTGGGCCTCTCACTCGGGTGTCAGACATGATTATTGATGAGTCTCGCAATAATCCCCAACTATAGCCGACCACCTCAATCTCCATTTCTCCAACCTTTCGGCCCTCACCTCTCGTTTCACGACCGATGGGGGTCGCTCACTTAATATCCCTCCGATGCAGAGTGAACATCCTCCTCGGAGAGTATTTAATCTCAAGGCTGTGTCTGTCCTTGATGTTCGGAACCGCTTGGCTGCCCTCTTCCAGCACTCTAGTGCAGGGCCTGACAACCTTGAGCCCAGGCTTCTCAAGCTGGGAGCAGCTTACATTGCCCCTCTGATTGCCCCTATCTTTAACCTATCCCTTAGCTCGGGGATAATCCCTGACATCTGGAAGGAGGCAAGGATAGTCCCTGTTCTGAAGCAGGGAAATCCCAAACTCCTGACAACTATCACCCTATTGCTATTCTCCCATCCCTTGGTAAACTCCTGGAAAAGGTTGTATGAGCAACTCTTGGAGCACATGTGATACCCATGAGCTGCTTTCTGGGGCCCAACATGGTTTCCGGAAGGGTCATAGTACCACTACTGCCCTGATTACTGTAACCTCTAGTATTAGATCCGCCATGGATCAGGCAAACTGTCAGGTGCTATATTTATTGACTTGTCAAAAGCTTTTGACCTTGTCAACCATGACCTACTGGGGAGCAGCTCAGGGCCTCGGTTCTCTCCCCATGCCATGAGTTGGATGATGGGCTACCTAATGGGTAGAAAGCAGTGCACCTGCTTTAACAAGGTCCTCTCAGAGCCTAGGGCTGTGACCATGGGAGTCTCCCAGGATCGGTACTTGGACCCTCCTATTCTCACTTTTTATTAATCAACTCCCACGGGTGACCTCTCGCTGCCAAGTCACGCTTTATGCAGATGACCTTGTGCTAGTGGCCCATGCTCATAATGCTGCTACTCTAACCAGTGCCTATCTGAAGACTTCAGCAGAGTCTCGGCCTGGATCACCAACCATAGACTGGTATTGAATCCTAACAAAACTCAGGCCATGCTCTTTGGTTCCACGGCCAAGTTAAAAGCCCCATCAGCTATGCTCAAAATAGCTTGTGATGGAGGCCCCTTGTTGCCAACAGCGAGCTCAATTAACTATCTTGGGGTCACTCTCGACCCACAACTTGACATGGGAAGCCATATCCACAACATCTGCAGAGCCACCAGGTGTAAGCTTGGCCTTGCCTACAGGGCCAAATACAACCTGACTCGGGAGTGAGGTTGACTTGTGAGGAGTGCTTCTCCTCCCTAAGTTAAGGATACCACCATTTGCCAGGTCACCTCAAATCCATCTTAATCGGTGGAACACGGCATATAATGATATCTGTCGGTTTGCACTTGTTGCTCCCAAACTCACCCACCGATGTGAGCTCTATGACAAACTCAACTGGCTCCCCCTGTGGAATTCTGATCCTGGTGTAGGAAACTTCACCAGGAAAGTGCTTGCCATGGGCATACCGCCGGACTGGCGATTCCTCCCAAAACTGGATGCCATCCCCTACCAGCTCAGGTCACAGACCGAAGTTGCTTAAAGTTCCCCACTGGACCCTTATGGGGATCGTGATTTTGCTGCTTTTGTGCCTAGGCTCTGGAACTCCATTCTGGACTCTGTTTGCTCTGCCCTTCCCATGGGACCTTTCGCCCTCTCTGTGGTCCCACCTAAAACAAACGACAAGATGTGACTGCTCCTAGTCTCTGTAATGTAATACTCTGCAGTCCACTATTGTCCACTCTGAGTCCATGATGGTCTATGAAATATGTATTCAGTGATTCTAATGTCTATCTATGTCCTGTAACAATTTGTACTATGTGTGGCAGTATCTCTGCCCTCATACAAGCATTGTTATAGCTGTTTTTTACTGTATCATGCTGTTTCTCCAATGTTGCCATGTATGTATACTGTATGTTTTGTGCTCTCCCGGGTCGTTCCTGAAAATAGGCATACTACTTGTCTAGTGTACTTACCCGGTAAACAAAAGCTAAATAAATAAATAAATAAACAGAAGTGGTTGGGGGAAGGTGGAGTAATGTGAAGTCATTGTTATCAATGGACTTCATGTTCCTCATTATGATGCGAAGTATTCCGCTTTGCGTTGCGGATTACTTCGCGGATTCCACATTACTCTGTGAATTGCTTCATGGAGCAAATTTTGGCCACTTTGCCCATCTCTAAATGTAACTCCAGGGCTTACCACCCCTGAGCTTCAGGACATGTCTCCGTGTCCTGTGGCAGGACACCAGATCAAACACCTCCATCAACTCAATTGTGTCAATACCATTGAGCATGTGGGAAACTGCCTCCTTGTCTCCTACATGTTAAGGACCACCAGCCTTTCCCGTAGCTCTTGTCCCCCATACTCCTGATCATTTTGGTGACTTTGCACTGCACCCTCTCGACTGTGTCAGTGTCCCTTTTTTATTGAGGATCCCAGAACTGCATGCAGTACTCCAGGTGGGCCCTGACCAGGACCTTGTCAGATGGAATCCCATGCCCTACTGGTCACCACCCTTTTGATGTGCTCCAACATTCTGCTGGCCCACCAGATAGCAACTGCACACTGCTTGTCAAGCCTTAACCTTTCATTTATTAGGCCTCCCAGCTCCTTTTCCTCTTCCACTGCTGCCAAAGGAACCACACACAGTCTGTAGGTCCTCCCCAGGTGAAGTATTTTGCATTAAGCTACATTAAATGTGAGACTCCCAGAATTAGGCCTGTTGTCCAGCTTTTATAGGTACCCCTGAGGTTTGTCCTCATCCAGCCAGCTGAGTGGGATCAGTAAACTTAAGTAGATTGCAGGACACCCAAGCTTACAGATCATTTAGGAAAATACTGGACAGGACTGGCCCCGGTGCTGATCACTGAGAGACACTGGTGAATACCCCCTCCATTTGGAGTAGTACACAGTCATTACAACCCTCTGTCTTCTGCCACCAAGCCTGTTAGCAATCTGCCTTGTATATGCACCCTCACTAGAGTTCTTTGACCAGATGTGCCTGCCTCATGTATACTACACTGGTGTACTTTAACCAGACATGTATACCTCATGTATACCGCACTGGTGTACTTTGACCAGACATGCATGCCTTATGTATACCACACTGGTGTACTTTCACCAGAGGTGCATGCCTCATGTATACCATACTGGTGCACTTTGACCCGACATTCATGCCTCATGTATACTACACTGGTGTACTTTAACCAGACATGTATACCTCATTTATACTACACTGGTGTACTTTAACCAGATATGTATACCTCATTTATACCACACTGGTGTATTTTGACCAGACATGCATGCCTGATGTATACCACACTGGTGTACTTTGACCCAACATTTGTGCCTTATGTATACCACACTGTTGTACTTTTAACAAGTTAGAGGGGTACTTAAATGGGGATTTAAAAACAACATTTGTTTGTGCTGCTTCTCTTCCTTTTACAGCCAGCCCCTAAGTAATTCACAGCAAGACAGAGGCAGGAAACTACAGACCTGTCAGTTTGACCTCTGTGGTAGGGAAAGTGATGGAATCACTTCTGAAGGAAAGAATTGTTGAGTACCTAGAGGCCAGTGGGGCGCAGGACCCAAGGCAGCATGGGTTCACAGTGGGAAGGTCATGTCAGATGAATCTAATTGATTTCTTTGACTGGCTGACCAAAGTAGTAGACCAGGGAGGGTCTGTGGACATGGCCTACCTAGACTTTAGCAAGCATTTGACACAGTCCTACACAAAAGATTAATAATCAAATTAACCAGCCTGGGAGTGGGTCCCAGGGTGGTAGCCTGGGTAAAACATTGGCTGGACAACAGGACACAGAAGGTAATTGTAAATGGGAGTCTAGTGGGAAAGAGGGTTTTAGTACTTGGTCCAGTCCTTTAATGTCTTTATAAGTGACATTGCAGAGGGACTGAAGGAATGGTATGCCTCGTTGCAGGTGACACAAAGATCTGCAACAGGGTTGATACACAAGGAGGCATGGAAAGGATGAGAAGGACTTGGCAAGGTTGGAGGAATGGTCAAGTATGACAGCATGGATTAAATGCAAAGAAGTGCAAATAATGCACCTGGGAAATGAAAACCAGGAAAGATTATTAATGGGGGAGTGTAGTACACAACAAAGATGGAAAGGGACCTGGGGGTAGTCTGTATCGATGACCTTAAGGTTAGCAAGCAATGTGAGAAGGCAGTAGGGAGGGCTGGGGGGATACTGGGATGTATAGGGAGAGGCATCACCAGCAGAAAACAAGAAGTTGTTATCCCTCTGTACAGACAGTTGGTGAAACCCCATCTGAAGTACTGTGTCCAGTTCTGGAGACCCCATCTCCGCAAGAACATAGACAGGATGGAGGCAGTCCAGAGGAGGGCAATTAAAATGGTGCAGGGTCTGCAAGAGAAGCCATACAAGGAAAGACTAAAGGAGCTTAATATGTATACCCTTGAGGAAAGGAGGGAGAGGGGGAATAGGATAGTAACTTTTAAGTACTTCAGTGGAATCAACAAAGTCCAAGAGGGTAGCATTTTTCAGAAAAAGAGATGTTCAAGAGGGACACAATTTGAAGATGGGGAGGACAGCTCAGGGGCAATGTGAGGAAGTATTTTTTCATGGAGAGGGTGGTGGACACATGTAACAGCCTTCCTGAGGAGGTTGTGGGGTCTAAAACTGTGGGAGAAATCAAGAATGCATGGGACAGACATAAGGCAATTCTTGTGGGGAGTAGGAAGAAATAGACTGTTGGTTAACTAGGATCTGCAGCTTATCCTGTAGGTAGTGTGGAGTACAGAGTTGAGCATGGGGCTAAAGATTAGCTGCCGCCCCTTTAACTAGGAACAGTAATGGGAAGCCAGCTATGGTCACATGTTATGTTAATTAGTGTCCAGCAGGCGCTAGGAAAGGGCAAATTCCTTTGTCCTCTGGTCAATCTAGGATGTTCCCTGTACTGATGAGATGTGCCTTCCTAAGCTCCTAAATAAACCTTATCTTGTTTATCATTTTACACATCTGACTCAGTTCGTTCGGTACCTAGTGATTCCTGCAGCAGACGCACCAGATGGAAAAGCAGAATATCAGGACATAAGCAGTCCTAGTGGCAGACCAAATACCAAAATGCCACATGTGGTGGAGTATGCAGATCTTCCTCTTCTGCCCAGACCCCCATCTCACGTGCTCTACATCGTTGGGTACCCCAAAGTCATCACCCAAGTATGCCTGAACTGTATGCACGCTCAGAAAGAGTAAACTTGGCAGCAGAGAAGAAAATTAAAACTGAACTGTTCTCTGTTAAAGTAAGCCTCCTGCATTCTGCCTCAGCATATATAACTCTCCTTGCATATAAATGTGCTCCAAATTAGGACACTGTGCAACTAAGGTACAACTTTTATGGCTCCACCATCCCCATGGAGCTGCATGCTACAAACCTTGGAAGGCTTCTGCAAACTCCATGTCTAGAAAGCACACCAAAATCTAAAACTCGTCTCCCAGCCAGCAAAAGCACAGAATATACACTGCAGTCCCTGCCCAGCTGCCCTCTGCTGCAGGTATCAGCCACCAAACTATAAAACCAGCAAAGCAGCAACAAAATTTTAAAGTATTTTTTCTATTGTTGTCTCTGGATTATAGCTCCAGCAAATACAAATTCCATACTAGCCCTGCTAACTAGCAGCCTGCAGCCCTTCTCTAACATTGTAGGATATGAGAAAAAAAAAGTGTGCTGCATATTACATGCCTGCGAACTGAACGAACTGTAATTTACAATCATGCTAGCCTGAGCACCACGGGCTGGGGACTGCCTGTTCATTAACTCTTAAACCAAAGACATATGGCTTTCTGTCATTTAAAGTTGAGGTGCCTTCCAATACACAGACATTTGTTTTGCCAGTTCTGCCTCAAGAAAGTATTCGAGGCTTCTAAACCTTGAAGAGAGCAATACATCTCTCAACACAAATACTTTTAATAGCCTGGGTGGGAGTCACTCAGTCAAATCAAAGCCTGCCATTTATCTTTTGAACAGACTACAGAGTGGCCATCTTGCATTCTTTCATTTGCCCTAATATAAGCCACTGCCTACAACTACCAAACAGGAAGTAACCCTTCCCCCATTGGCAGCCATATTGGGAATGTCAAATTAGTCAAGAAGCCTATGTTACAGGTCCAGTGGCTATCTTTGTGAGGGGCATCAGCTTGTTCAAAATGACCTCACTCCATGGAAAGTAATGGTGGCCATGGTTTTGAGTGGCACCCATTGAAATGAATGAACACTGCAACAAATAGCTGCATCTTGCAAAAGAAAAGTTTATTTCAATTACAGACAACACCAAACTAGAGTGGAAGTTGTTTATTGAGATGTCCATTGATGAAAATTGCTTACATATAACTGTACTTGTCTACAAAAAAAAGAAAACACCAAACAACAAAACTTTTTCTTCTCTCAACGAATCATTTTTTCCAAGGCATCTCCTTTTCTCCATGACAACCACTCCTACCCATCCCTATGACCTTTGTTCAGAGCCACACAGCCCCTCTCCAACCATGTCTTCCGAGGACACCAACGCCCCGAGCACTGCCAACTCTGGGGCTCCACCTTCACCTACCTCAAGAGCATGGGGTCTCAAGATTGAAACTATGCTTCATGACATCCTGTCATCCATTCCAGCCCAAGGGACACCCACTATACAGGCCATCCAGGATGACCTTGCCTACCTTAAAGCTGTTTCCACACACTCAATGGTCCACTGCAGCTTGCAGCCAGTACCGTTCTCAGCACTACCTCATGAAGATGCTGTCGCCTGGCTCGAGCAACTTCAGGCTTGGATCTCCTTCAATGGTTGGACGGATCCCTTGCGAATTTCCAACACTATGCGCTTGCTCCTGAGAAGGACGGCCATATCGTGGTTTAATACCCAAGGAATAATGTCACCCTGTATTCCACCTTCAAGGACTATTTCTTACAAGCTCATCCACCCTGGTTGTTAGAACAGCAACTATGGGAGCGCACTATGTAACCCTCTGAATCAATGGAAGCATTTATAGTGGACATTGAATCACAGTGCAAACATCTACAAAAATCAGAAAAAGACCAGATTACAACATTTGTCCAGGGTCTGCCTCCACAATTTCATACCTATGTTATCCAACAAAAGCCAACCACCTGGCTAGACATGATCCAAGCGGCCCGGTTAGCCCAATAGTCTATTTCCATGCTTCTGCCTACCACTGTTCAGGACCCACAGTCCTCACAGTTGGCTGCACTTGCTACTTGCGTCCAACAGCAACAAAAAATGATTGACCAGCTCATTCCAACTGTCAACAGCATACATTACCCCACTGCTGCTCCCACTGCAACTCCTGTTAATGCCCTACAGCCACCTCCACAGCGACCTGAGCCACCTCCATCTTCACGGACGCCGGTGACCTGTCAGTGGTGTGGGTTCAGGGGTCACACTGCTGCAGTCTGCCACAAACTGCAAAACTTTCATAGGACTCAAGACAACCACAAGCATCCGCCACAGCACAATCAGCAATATGCTAGCAACTATTCACAGGATCAGGGAAACAAGCACCACCCAACAAACTAGGGGCTCTTGTTGGGCAGGAAAATGAAGCAGCTGACTGCCCCATTGACTCGCAAAACACAAACAAACAGCACTCTCTAGCTCCTAAGTCAGGTACAATCTCGCCTAAAGGACCAAAATTCCTGTCATCAGATCACCCCTCCTTGCAAACTATGTCCCCATCACTATTGGCAATTGGTCCACACATGCCTTGATCGACTCTGGAGCAGAAATCATTTTGATCCACAGCAGTATCCTAGACAATCCAGCTGTTCGCCATGTACCTACTGTTGCTCCAGACGACCTAAAATACATCATCACTGCAAGCACTGCTACCGTACCTATCACCGGTGTGGTCCATCTCAAACTCCATTTCAGCTCACAGCAAGCTAAGGTTAAATTCTACTTAGTGGCTGAACTTCAAACAGACGTGATCATTGGCCTGGACTTTCTCAAGGCACACAAAGTTATACTGGACTTTGCCTGAAACAAACTGTCACTAGATCCCCGGAGGCAACTCGCAGCTATATATTCAGTCACTGTACCTCCTAAGTAAGAGATGGTTTTGATTGCCAAGATTTGAGGTGAACCACTTCCCCAAGGTGTTGTTGGCACTGTCACGGAATCCCCAGCTTTGCACTCCTCAGGTCTCCATCCAGGGAGCACCCTTTCTGCTGTGCATTGTGATTCAGTATTCCAAAAGTGCTGCAACTTCACAGATGAACCAGTGGTCATCTCCAAGGGTGCCAGTATCGGGAAGTTTGTTTGTCTGTCTTCAGGGGATCAGCTTCACCTTCTACCCAAACCTCAGCCTGGTTCCATTAACTGTCATCCTGTCAGTACCATTGCAACCACCCCCACTTCACAAGAAATGCACATGCCCTTCAGCTAGCGTCTCTCTCTGCCTCAAAGCTCCCAGCCTGTCCACAGAGAAACAGCAACTTCTGCAGTTCCTGGAAACCTATTCAGATGTCTTTGTTGGCCCTGATAATAAGCTTGGATGCTGCGATACCCTGCAACACACCATTGAAGTGCAGCCCAACCAAAAGTCAATTTGTCAGCGAGCCTACAAAGTGTAACACAAACAAAAGCAAATCCTAGAGAACTTAATCATGGACATGATCGAACAGGACATTATTAAGGAATCCACCGGTCCCTTGGGTGCACCTTGCTTTCTGGTAGTCAAGAAGGACAAAGGGTATTGGTTTGTGGTGGACTACAGAAAGCTCAATGCCCTCAAGGTACAGGATGCCCATCCATTACCCACCACAGAGGATGCCTTAGAGAGCCTTGGTACAGCCAGCCTAGCCTACTTCACCACTCTAGATCTCCAGAGTGGATTCTACCAAGTCACTAGTGATCCAGCTTCACGTCCGTACACAGCCTGGCACTGCCACTTGGGTTTTTTCCAGTTCAAACATCTGCCTATGGGACTTCGGAACAGCCCAGCCACCTTTCAACGCATCATGGAGGCTGTGTTGCGTGGATTGTCTTGAAAATCTTGCCTAGTGTATCTCGATGATGTTATTGTCTTCAGCAGAACTTTCCAAGAACACCTCCAGCATCTCAAAGAGGTGTTTGAATGTCTCAGGCAAGCCAACCTCAAACTACATCCAGAGAAATGTGCCACGCTCAACATCAAATCCATTACCTGGGACATGTGGTCAGTTCGTACAGCATCTCACCAAACCCAGATAAGCTTTCTGCAGTAAAAGACTATCCACAACCCACAAACCTCAAAGATCTTAGAGCTTTCCTAGGTTTGTCTGGCTACTACAGAAAATTCAGTTGCAACTATGCTAACATTGTAGCTCCCTTGTACACTCTCACAAAAAGGGGCTGCGACTACATATGGACTTTTGATTGCAAAGAGGCCTTTGAAACCTTGAAAGACAAACTTATTTTTTCCCCAATATTGGCCTATCCCCACTTCGACCAGCCATTCAGGCTTTACACAGATGCTAGCTCCTTTGCAGTGAGCGCTGTGCTGTGTCAAATCCAAGATGGGACAGAACGAGTTGTTCCCTACGCAGGGCGCTCTCTTTCTTCAGCTGAGCAAAACTACGGCATCACAGAAAAAGAATGCCTAGCCATGGTCTTTGCTGTAAAGAAGTATGACTGCTACCTTCACTACTCCTCCTTCACAGCCACCATGGATCACTCAGCCCTCAGATGGTTGTTGGAAATGAAGGAGCCAGTAGGAAAGTTTGCCCGATGGGTTGCCATACTGCAAGGCTACAATTTTGAAATCCAGTACCGACCAGGTCAAGTTCACTCCAATGCTGGTGCTGTAAGCTGGAGACAGTATCCCTCTGTAGCAACCTCTCCTGATGAAGAAGCCTGCCTACAAGCTCTCCCCCTTCTGCTCCACAGATGAGCTCCCTGTGGATACTCCTACAGCACCTCAAGCCACTTTGCTGGTCCCAAATGCTTCTACAGAAAAAAGTACCAATCCTCAACTATTGCAAGCAGCTGAAGAGCTTCTTACAACCTCCAGCACCGATATCTCCCTGGCCACGATTATACTTCAACAAAGAACTGATCTTCAGTTTACAGACTTCATCACTTATCTTGAGCCTAGAACTTTACCGCAACAAAAGAAATAGCGCCAGGATGTACAGTTCTTTGCATCACACTATTTTCTCAATGACGGAGTACTTTTTCACATTTGGATCAAAGAAGGCAAGGGCCATCACACAGAGAGAGAACTCATATACAGTTAGTTGTGCCAGCCTCTCTAGTCTCTGAAGTTCTTCAATCCACTTATGCCTCTCCACTTTCTGGAAGTCATATGGGAATCCACAGAACTCTTGAAAAGACAAGGCTTCACTTCTTCTGGCCTCACATGAACAAGGACACTGTCCATTTTGTAAAATCCTGCCAGCCCTGTTCCCAAAGAAAGCCTCCCGCCAAACCAACCAAGGCACACATCATTCCAATGCCTGTAGCCACAGAACCCTTCCAAAGAGTCAGCACAGATACAGGGATTTATATAACTCTAAAAATTGATTAGCGTTTTGCTCATAAAAGTGCTAAATCTTTGTGAAAATGCATAGCTCTTGCCTCACTGTGTTTAACAAACACAGCACTTCTAGAAAACCTATATAAATACTTTCTGTACAGTTAGTATAGTCCCAAGAAAAAAACTGCTAATCAATTATTTAAAACCCTGCAGATATTCTTGGGCCCCTGCCTACCTGCCCTGACTCCGGCAACAAGTACATTCTTGTCTTTGTGGACTACCTAACTAAATACTTGGAACTGATCCCATTAAAAGACATTAAAGCTGCTACAGTGCTTCCTCAATACAATCATTTGCTGTCACGGTACCCCAGCATACCTGCATTCAGACAGTGGCACTAACTACCTCTCATCTATTGTACGAGAAACCTGCAAACTTCTCGACATCAAGAAGACTCATACAACCAGTTACCAGCCACAGTGCAATGGACAAAGTGAGAGAATGATGTCAACCATTCTTAACACACTATCCAAGTACCTGGATGAGACTCACAGCACTTGGGATCGTTTTGTTCTCTTCATTCAGTTTGCATACAACTCCAGCCCTTGTGTCAACAGCACAGAGTACACCCCATTTTTCCTAATCCATGGACATCACCCAAGAACACCTCTGGACAAAGATCTCTCATTGCTAGAGTTCCCAAAGTCAGCCTCCTCCTTCATCATCCCAATGTTGAAACAGCTTGAACTTGCAAGACGCATTGCTATTGACACTCTGGGACAGAGAAAAACGGCAATGCAAAGAATGTCTGCAGCCAAGTGTCACGGTCCTTCATTTTCTGTGGGGGACATCATATATTTGTATCGACCTGTCCTTGTTCCAGGCACCACCAGACAGCTGCTTCGCCCCTGGACTGGGCCATTTTACATTGTGCAAAAGCTTCCCCCAGTTCATGTTCTCTTGCGCTGAAAGTCAGATGGGAAGCTGGTACACAATAACATTCACATTAACAGGTTGAAGCATGGGTACTTGAATGATTCCCTCCCTGATTATCCCAGTCCCCCAAGTAATGAAGCTTCTTTGGAACCTGCAATTCTTTCAGAAACTGAACTTCCTGCTGACAACTTGACAATTGTTCCACCAGCACCTCATGGTACTGACACTTATCAGCCAGATCCCGTTCTTCCTGCCAAACCTGATGAACTTTCTGGAACTTCTCAGCCTCTTGCATCTTCTCAGGACTCTCTTATACCCCAAACAGTAAATCTGATCGAGAAGATTCTGCACAAAAAGTACATCAATGAATCTTGGTCATACCGTGTTAAATGATGTGGGTATAACAGTGCTCACAACTCATGGGTCCCCTTTTCTGACTTGACCACATCCTGTCAAGAACTAGTTCAAGCCACCCACTCAGCAATTCCAACTGGCTGTAAAAGCCGCAGAATCCAATGAACTTATTATTTGGACTCAGTGCAGTGATTCTGTTAATTCTTTGTCTTAATCTGCAAATTGCTTCTCAATTCCTGTATGATCGTAATATTTTTTCTCTTCTAAATTTTAGCATTTTCAATCAATCAACTAGTCAATTGTCTTCTAGTAATGTCTCCACAATACTGTTAAATGTTCATTTACTGTTACTAAGGTTTTGCTACTTTCTATTGTTGTTCATGCATAACGATGTCTTTACTTGTTCGAGTGGTACTCACGTTTACAATACCCGGGGTGATGTGGAGTACAGAGTTGAGCATGGGGCTAAAGATTAGCTGCTGCCCATTTAACTAGGAACAGTAATGGGCAACCAGCTATGTTCACATGTTATGCTAATTAGTGTCCAGCTGGGGCTAGGGAAGGGCAAATTCCTTTGTCCTCTGGTCAGTCTAGGATGTTCCCTGTGCTGATGAGATGTGCCTTCCTAAGCTCCTAAATAAACCTTATCTTGTTCATCATTTTATGTGTCTGACTCAGTTCTTTTGGTACCTAGTGACTCTTGTAGCAGAAGCACTAGATGGGAGAGTAGAATACCAGGAGGTAAGCGGTCCTAGTGGCAGACCAAATACCAAAATGCCACGGTAGGGAAATGGGCAGACTAGGTTGGCCAAGCGGTCCTTATCTGCTGTCAAAGTCTATGTTTCTATGTTTCTTGGTCTCATCATTCAGCTGAATTATGATCAGCCTGACTACAACCACAACAAGGTGACCCACTCATCGGTCAGGAAGAAGCTTCATATTTTACATTTGGCCATGCCATTCTGAGTGGAGGTCCCCTGCGTTCTCTCTGTCTTATGGGGCAGGGGGCAGAGCAGCGAGATGGCTGTGCCGCTGCTTTTCTCCAAGTTTGTGCTACACTCCGATTTGTTTTAACTAAGTTTATTTACTTAAATGGGATTTAAAACAACATTTGTTTGCACTGCTTCTCTTTCTTTTACAGCCAGCCCCTAGGTAATTCACAGCTAGCATTCCAGAACTCTGTTCAGTTGTTGTTAAACCATTGAGCAAGTGGCAGGCTTGTTGGCATTTTCTAGCATGCTGATTTTATTTAAGGAGGCAGTATAGCGCAGTGGTCAAATCTCTGAGCTGCAAATTTGGTGACATCCAGCAGACCAGACCTGGGTTTGAATCCCACAGCTTCCACTTCCATACTGTGTGACCCTGAGCAAGTCACTTAACCTCCTTGTGCTCCCAGGTCGCTCCTGTAAAAAAGCTTTCAGCTTAGTGTGCTATGCCTGGTTAAACAACTAAATAAATAAAAAATAAAATAAATTAATTTAGCGTCTCTGTGAAAGGGACAGAGGACAGATTAGATTAAATGGACAGAATATGGTTACACCTAGTTCCTGTGTTGCAGAGACTGTGTAAAAAAAAGGGAAGTTGGCATTTTTCTAGTGTCACTTTGTGCTCTTACAGTATTGGAGCATTTTCAGAGAAAGGGACTCTGATATTGTGAAGCCCTGATGAATCTTGAGAGCCGGGTTGTGAGAGCCCTAAAGAATCTTTGCAGACACCCAATTCTGTCGCTATGTCAAGACTGCTGTGTATATGAGTATATAGGCCCCTATAATTTTACAAAAGGTGTGCTACAGACACCTGGGACTGGGGGTTTTAGTTTCTCCCCAAAGTTACAAAACTTATTATGCTCAGATGAGTGGGTTTTTTTCTGTTATTCTTTTACAGGTAAGCATGGTCTTTATAACAGGAGGAAAGCTGAAAAGAGAAGACTGGGAAGGAATGGAACCCCCACCATATATACAACAAAAATGTTTTTGGGCTGTGTTGTGGACAAACAAGAACCCCATGTAAGGGAGATTTGTGTTACATAGATAAATGGAGACTCCACTGGTTCAAATTAGCGACAAAGCTGTTGAAGGTTCTCTGAGGTCTGACAAGGTATTTTCCCTGTACAAGGTTACAATTTACAAAAACGTTCTTATATGTGCTCCTTTAGATATGATCTCTTTGGTACTATTAAATTTATTAAGTTACTGCAGTCTTGGGAGCATTATGTTTGGAAACCCTACAGTATTTTAGTTATTTAAAAACTTTTACATTGGTTTCCAACACTGAGGACAGGGGTACTGTCTTTAATCATAAATAAACAGCCTTATTCACAAAAAACATTAAAGGACTGTGAATTGTGGCCAGCCAAGGAGTCTACTAAATGACATTCTCACATGAGGCAAGTGTTCATGAAGGTCTATATATATAAACCCAAGCCTCAGGAAAAATCATGACTTTGCCTGCGTGTGGTTTGGGAAAATTGTTGGGGCTTCAAAACACTTTCTTTTTGCAAAAATCTGAAAAATGGCTAAAGTAATTAAAAATTGTTTTAAATACGAACACTAAAGTTGAACTGCTCATGAAAATTATGAGAATGCTATGAATCAACAGCATATTTTATATTTAATTTCTTTGTTTTTAATACTTTTGTGTTTTATGTTTGATTAATTTGTGAATAACTGTGAAAGCTGGTTTGCATTTTAACGTATTTTTTCATATGTAAGTTAACAGTACATGAAGGATATGAAGTATTGAAACCTAAGTATTGATGGTACAAAGAACTTTTACAGCTCAAAATACGTATTATTAGTATTCAGATTTAAATGTCTTGGTAATTGTCTGGTAATTATCTGGGCTATAGGAGTGGACTTACTTAAATATCAGAAACAGTTTTATCTTTTAGGCAACATGTAGATTTACATGGGGGAACATGTTTATAGAATGGGTAATCAGGAGTGATATGACCTTCATTTTTATGTTTGCTTGTGCGCATGTACAAGAAACATGTTGTGGCAGCTTGCTGGAGAAGCAGGTTGTGGAGGTGCGGCAGTGTTGTGGCCAATGCCGCCACTGTTTTTGGGGGCTCATCTGTGTGGCTCCAATGAAGAGCATGCTGGCTATGACAGTAGTCTGCAAGCGTGCCACCAACTTGAAACAATTTTGCCACTGCAAAACGCCCCCTCATTGCAGGGCATGCCTTGCCTGGTGTAACATTTCAATAAACATGGTGGTGGCTGTCACTGTCCACCTCTCACAGTCCCCAGGAAGTCAACCTCGGGGGTGCCCAATCCCCCTGTCGGCATGCCCCCTCTCCAGTTCATTTGCTGATGGGAGAGCCCAATCTCCATCGGCATCATCCCTTCCCCCAAACACAGACACGCTTGCCAACCATTCACATGAAGAAGGGACCTGTGAGGCCCTGAAAGCTTGTCTAGAATTCCATCTTTGTACAAGACTCTTGTTAGTCCACTAAAAGATATCAAACCTTCCAGCGTCTCCTGAAAGGGTTTAAAATAATGAAGAAATAAACTGAACCTAATTAACTCTCTGTCTTGTGGGGAAATCCACTCTCTGGCTTCTCAGGCACTGATTATCAAGCAGACTTGATAGAACATAGGGCCTACTCTGCAGGCTTTTTAGCATGTTAGTATGTTAGTATTTCTTATATAGTGTGCCCTGGCCAACAAGAGGCTCATAGGTGATCATTTTGGAGCTCACCGGTTAGGAGAAGACCACAATTCCCCCACTTGTAATTCAATACTAAAGATTTAGCAAGTTCTGCCCTGGCCAACACATGAAAATGTTTGTCACATTTACAATGCATATTTCTTAACTTTTCTACATTTACAGGGATGCACCTGGAGTGTGACCAGTCAAAATTAAATAGTTGTAATACCAGTGCCCCCCCCCAAAACTAAAGCCACTTTAAAGTCTGCAATTCATTAAATTCAATTTTCTGCCTTTTTTTTTTCATTTTAACATGTTCAAGTGGTTCTTGGTCTCATCATTCAGCTGAATTATAATCAGCCTGACAACCACAACAAGGTGACCCACTCATTGATCAGGAAAAAAAATTATATTTAAAATGTTGCCATGCAATTCTGAGCCCCCCCCCCGTTTTCTCTCTGTCTTGTGGTGGGGAAACCACTCTCTGGCTTCATTTTTTATATAGTGTTCTCTGGCCAATAAGAGGCTCACAAGTGATGATTGGGGATTCACCAGTTAGGAGAAGGCCACAATTCTCCCACTTGCAATTCAGTATTAAAGGTTTAGCAAGCTCAGCCCTGGCTAATACATAAAGATTTTCATTACATTTACAATGCACGTTTCTTACATTTTTTAAAGTTCACAGGAGTGGACCTGGTGTGTGACCAAACAAAAGCAAACAGTTATAATACCAGTGCTCCCCAACCCCACAACAAGCTGCTTTAAGGCCTGCAATTCATTCAAATAAATTCCATTGTCTTACTTTTTTTTTCATTTTAACATGTTAAAGGGGTTCTTGGTCCCATCTTTCAGCTGAATTATGATCCGCCTGACCATCACAAGGTGACCCACTCATCAGTCAGGAAAAAAATTCACATTTCAAATTTTACCAAGCCATTCTGTGATGAGCCCCCACTGATTTCTCTCTGTCATGTGGTGAAACCACTCTCTGGTTTCATTTCTTATATAGAGTGCTCTGCCCAATAAGAGGCTCACGTGTGATCATTGTGGAGCTCACCAATTAGGAGAAAGTCATAATCCCCCCCCCCCTTGCAATTCAATATTAAAGGTTTAGCAAGCTCAACCCTGACCAATACAGAAAGATTCTTATCACATGACTGGAAGGGGAGGAGGAGCCAGTGACACTTGCACTAAGATGGCACTCTGAAGTCTTTACAAAACTGCTCTTTTCCTTAAAATGCAGGCTGTGGTGGTAACCTGGACACCTACCTGCAATTAGTTCTCTTCTATCTCGGTCGGCCATAGTCCACGTAGCTATGTCAAAGTAATCACTTAATGCTTGTGAATGGTGGGACGCTCAGATGCCAATGTAGAACTACAGCAGAAAAAGCATTCTAAGCTACCTAAAAGACAGTGCAGAGAAAAGCAGCAACCGGGGAATTTAATGAAAGAGCCTACCTCTGGGACTGAAGAGCTGCGAACTAGGCTCCAACAGCAAAAAATAAACTTTGCCCCATCCACCTCAGGTCATTGCTCTCCCCCATTTCTGAGACATCACAACAAGGACAAGATCCTACTTTCCCAAAATCATGGCACAAAATAGGCTTAATGAAAATATGAATACTGAGCAGGCTAAGAAGCCACCACTCGACACAGACCACTCGACACAGAGGAGCAGTATTATGCAACAGCTGATGAAGATGATGAAATTCCCTCAACTTCAGGTACTGAACAAAATGATGAGCTTGTCATTATTAATGCCTTGCCAGAGGGAGGCCAGTAAATTTACATTCAAGCAACGGGGCTAACGAACTTAATCAAAAAACTGAAATATGCACTACTGAAGATGCGGTTATACAGATGGCTTTAAATGCAGGTTTAATAGAGCCCACAAAATATCTGCCACCTGGTTAAGCAACCAACTCCAAATGGGAATGATTCTGTGGTTAATCTGAATATGTTTCTCCAATTAAAAGCTCAAATCAGCCAAGAGATACAAACCGGGTTTTCGGGCATTAATGAATCGCTGACAAATATCTCACACACACTGATTGATATCACTATAAAATTACAAAATCTCTCTGTACAAACAGATAATATATAGCAACACATCAGTATTTTGGAGGACAGTAACAAGCCATTGCAGGATACTACACTACAGCACTCTAGATTATGAAATGAACTACAGATAAGAATAAATGACCTTGAAGACAGATCTAGAAGGCAGAATATTAAACTGATTGGTATACCAGAAGGTACAAAAGGAAGCTTGGACACTTTAACGTTCTTCAAAAAATTCCTCACTACAGCAATTGGCAGGCGATACCTGGAGAACAAAATTAAACTCGATAAAGCACATCATGGGGGGCCCACCCGGTACTTAGCCAATGCATCTTCTAAACCTAGGTATATTTATATTAAACCCCACTATTTTCCCAACAGAGAGTGCATTCTTAGACAGGCATGCATCATTAAAGGACTGGTAAGTGAAGGCATGATATTTTCTGTCTATCCTGATTTAAGTATGGCCACTTTACATTCTCGTCGGGCATTTGACCATGTTAGACTTTTGCCGCGACAAATGGGTATCAAACATACACTGCTATATCCCACTAAGATAATTTTTTTTTCTATATGGCCAAACTCAAACTTTTGACAATCCTAAAAAAAGCTGAAGAATTTTTGCCAAAAATGGACGATACCAGTGCTGGACTGGGCTGATGCCCCAGGGCTGGGGGCGAAGCGGTAGGGAAATGTAGACATGGCGCTTTGAAGGAAAGCTGAATTCTGGAGCCAGGGGGACAATTCAAATTAAAATTCAAAACAAATGTGAAAACAAATAAATAAAAAATGCATTCACAGCTATTCTTTAACATGGGGGAAGGGGGCAGAGGTAAGAAGAGAGGAACAAGAGTTAAAGCAGTTTTTTATTATTTGGATTTATATGTTCCTCTAGGATTTAATCTCTATATGTGCTGTGTCTTTCCAACCCCCTCTTTCCATGGATTCATAGCTGTAAGATGAAATATTTAACTGTAAATAACCTCACAACATATAATGAATGAACAGGTAACTGGGGTTAAAGCTTTAATTAGAAGAAATAGAAAGTGAAGCAATGCACTGAGATGCATCGATGTTCTAGATTTGAGTCAAAAATGACTAACCGATGTACAGAATGCTGAGTAGGAAGCATCCTTGTGTGAAGTTTGCAGGATGGGTTTATCTATCTAGTATAATCAGCTTGCCATGTGCAAACCTAACCGGGTTAAAGAACAAAGCCATCATGTTGGATGGATGGGGCACAGCTCCAGGGCATGTGGTTTTTATAACTGTTTTGTTAATTATGAGAATGAATCAACACCATGCACCAGAGCAAACGGGGGAGGGAAAAAATTGGCACAAGTATTTATATAATTGCATTCGGTTTAACAGATGGGGAGGGGGATCACTGGCTCACATGTAAACGAAATGTATTTTTTGAACACTTGCACTATGCTTAGCAGACAAAATAGTTGGTCGATGTCATGCACACATGGGGACATTTTAGCTATATTGATATTTCCTTACAATCTGCGATACTATTGTGAACATACAGGGTCTCAGAAACATCATATACCCTTTATAACTAAATGGAGAGCCAGATAAAAAGTAGCAAAGTGGAATGTCAAGGGACTACAAGATAGAACCAAGGCACAACAAATATTTAACTGTGGATAAAAACAAAATTAAATGTATTCTTTTTCAAGAAACAAATTTTCGTAATGACATTTTCAGATTTTATTCTAGAAATGGAGAACAGGCCTTAATGCTCTATACAGTAACAATGCCAGAGGCGTTGCTATTTTTCTCAAAAAAGGGTCAGGACTTACCTTTGGATGGCATAAGATTGATCCCAATGGCCGATATATTATTACAGAAATAAATATGGTCAATATAAATTTACACTTATGAATATATATGGGCCTAATGAGCCCCTGCCTAATATCTTTAATTACATTTTTTTTGGAAATGGCCAATTTTGAAACCCCATATATAATGGCCGGGAACTTTAATACCACTCTTAATCCTTCTATTGATAAATTTTCAGTCTATTCGGAAGGACTTTCAACCAATGCAAGTCGAATTAAACAATTTTGCACCAACTGTAACTTAATAGATACATGGCAAAACAGAAATCCAAATAAAAGACAATACTCTTTTTTCTCTGCCCCAACCCCCCATCAAAATTATTCTCTGCTTGATTATTTCCTTGTTACCAAAAGTATTGCCTACATGATAAAAGAAATTACTTATAAAAATATTATCATTTTGGATCACTCTCCAGTAATCATGGATATTGCCCTAGATGATTTTAGTATTCCTTCTGTATTCAGGATGGACCCCTCATTGCTCAAAGAAGAACAATATATTCAATATATGAGCAGTAAAATCACGGAATATTTTACTGCAAATATTTATTTGGATACATCATTGCAGTACATTTGGGATGTCTTTAAAGCATACATTCGAGGCACAACTATCCTCTACAAAAATTAAAAAATTAAGAATAAAAAAACTGAAATAAGGGAGCTGGAAAGCCAAATTGCACAATTAGAAGGCTCTCATTGTCAAAATGGGGACCCAGCAATATTTCAGACACTTACACAGTGTCACAATAAATATAATTTGATTATGACAGAGAATGCTGAACAACAGCTATTATACACCAGAAGCAAATATTACCTTAGGTGACAAACCTGACAACATTTTGTCATGGCAGTTAAAAAAGGAACAAGCAGAAAATAATATAAATGTTATACACAATTCTACAGGCAATATTGCTCATCATCCCAAATATATCAAGGAGGTTTTTAAAAAATACTATGAAGAATTATATACTTCTGAGCAAGCAATCTCAAATGAATCGATCCAAGAATACTTTAACAAAATTGAAACTCCAAAGATCTCACAGGAACATATGGAGATGTTAGAAGCTGATATTTCAACTCATGAGAGCAATGAAGCAATTAAAAAGCTTCTCCCATTGAAGGCGCCGGGCCCTGATGGCATATATAAACATTCTTCTATAAACAGACTTCTATAAACATTTTTCCAGTACATTTGCTGCACACCTTAAAAATTTATTTCAAACAGTTTTAGATAATAATGAACAATTACCACCCTCCTTTAGAGAGGCCACTATTTTATTATTTAAAAAAAAATATAAAGATTTAATACTTCCTGGATCATACCGCCCCATTTCTTTAATAAACTCAGTTGCTAAGATCTTGACCAAGGTCCTCACCACAAGACTGGAGAGAGCCCTTCCAGAAATAATACATCAAGATTAAAATGGCTTTATTAAAGGCCGAAATATAAAATTCAATATTAGACGAATGATAGACATCATAGACACTTTTAAGGAATCCAATTATTCATTACTCTCTCTAGATGCTGAAAAAGCTTTCGATAGAGTGGAATGGAAATATTTAAAATTAACAATGCTACAATTTGGATTCGGCCCTAAATTCCAGTCTTGGATGGATCTGCTGTACTCCAGTCTCGTGGTGAGGATTAAAACAAATATAAACATCTCGGACAAAGTAAAACTATCTAGGGTCACTAGGCAGGGCTTCCCCCCTCACCACTTATATTTGCTTTGGCTATTGAGCCCTTGGCTATATATATCAGAAAGGATAATTCAATGAAGGGCATTACAGTAGGTTCCACGACCCACAAGATTAGCTTATACGCAGATGATGTGCTAATTTATGCAGAAAATATGAATGATAGTTTTCCCCATATTATGCGTAACTTGATAGACTTTGGGAACATCTCTGGATTTAAGATAAATTGGTACAAAGCAGAATTAATGGAATCCCTGGGACACTCCCATCCTTTCAGCCCTCCAGTCGGATGTGATTTAAATAAAACTACACAAATTAAATACCTGGGGGTGATTATAGATCAAAACCTTTCTAGTTTAGAAGAGCTAAATTATACACCACTCTATCAAAAAAACTGTGACAGACTTGCCCCACTGGCAAGAATTACCAATCTCCTTAATAGGTAGAACACACGTGCTAAAAATGAATATCCTCCCTAAATATCTTTATCTTTTTCAGACGTTACCAATCTCTTTGCCAGACATATTTTTTAAGAAAATGACAGCTCTGTAGAAGAAATTCTTATGGAAGGGTAAATGCCCCAGGCTAAAAAAAAAAAAATATGTATATATATATATCAAAAGAGAAAGGAGGGCTATCTCCCCCTAACTTTCAGTTTTACTATTTTGCAACCAGTTTAATGTATTTATATGATATATTCAAAGACAGACATAACTCTATGGAATTGCAGATAGAAGTACATTCCACTCCATATGATAGTCTGAGCTTCTGTCTAATGAGTGGACCAGGGAGAGTTAAGTTTAAGGGCTACTTACAGTTGCTCAGGACTCTGTACTTCATATGGTATAAATTAAGAAAAATCATAAAATTGAATATTGAATGCACCAAAATTGCCCCCATCTATATGAATGGTCACTCCCCTCCATCTATGGGTGCCTCTATCTTCAAAATATGGCATGAAAAGGATCTGAAAACCTTAGGTCAAATGATGAGTGGAAATCAGACTGATACATTTCATACTCTAAAATCCAAATATAATCTGTCTCATAAACACTTTTTTTGCATTTCTACAGCTCCAACATTTTATTATGACAAACAGTGCACTTCTTGACAACTCACTATTGGAAGATATCCTAGCTACACTTCGTCTATCAGCAGGGGGAAAAATAAATCTCATATCTATATAAATTAATAATTTCTAATGCTGATTATGACAAATATGAACTTGAACTTAAAATTAAATGGGAAAATAAACTCAACTATAAGTTCACTAATGAACAGTGGGAACAGATAAGAAACTTAAAGGAGACAGGTTGAAATCTACAAAATTAATACAAATTTATTTTAATATTCTTCATAGAGTATGATATACACCACATAGACTTCATCAATTTGATGCCAATATTGCAGATACATGCCCTAGGGGAATGCGATCAAGAAGCGACAATGGAACATATGCTTATCACATGCCCACCACTGCATGATTGGTGGAATGGAATACTCAGTATCCTATCAAGTATTGAAGGAATTCTCTTTTATAAAGATGTTAAATGGATGATCTTAAACTCAGGTAGTCCCCCATCCCAAATTGATGAAGAGTGGATTAAATTTATCAGACTATATCTTATTTTAGCTTTTAAAGCTATACTTATGCATTGTAAAGATTGTAACCCTCCAAATGTAAAGATATAGATAAACTCACCAACCATGAGTCATCAATTGGAAAAAGCCCACTACACAGCCATTAAGCAACTTAAACAATATCTGAATATGTGGTCCCCATTTGTAGAATTCCTACAATCAAACAACTTCTGTAGATATATAAGGTGAAAATTAGAGATATTTTTAACTCTCTGCCAAGCTCTGAATATAAATGGTACATAATTGCAATATAGCTACAACAAACCATATGTATACTAATTTACAGCCAATAAGAAAAAAATGTATGATGGTGACTTCTAATTGTTGCATGATATATCATATTTACTAACATTGTGAATCTATGTGCAAAAGACCAATAAAAAAAAAGATTCTTAGCACATTGACAATGTGTCTTTCTTAATTTTTTAAAAATGTACAGGGGTGCACCTGGTAAGTGACCAAACAAAAGCAAACAGTTATAATGCCAGTGCCCCCCCCCCCCATATAAATTCAGTTTTCTTACTTGTTTTTTTTTTCATTGTAACATGTTAGAGGGGTTCTTGGTCTCATCATTCAGCTGAATTATGATTAGCCTGACAACTATAAAAAGGTGACCTACTCATCAGTCAGGAAAAAGCTTCATGGTTTAAATGTTACCATGCCATTCTGAGTTGAGGTCCCCTGCTTTGTCTCTGTCTTGTGAGGAAACCATTTTCTGGCTTAATTTCTTACATAGTGTGCTCTGGCCAATAAGAGGCTCACAGCTGATCACTGGGGAGCTCACCAGTCAGGAGAAGGTCACAATTTTCCCACTTGCAATTTAATATTAAAGGTTTAGCAATCTATGCCCTGACCAGCACATACAGATTTTAATCACATTTACAATGCATCTTTCTTAATTTTTTAAAAGTTTACAGGAGTGCACTTGATGTTTGACCAAACAAAAGCAAACAGTTATAATGCCCGTGCTCCATGCAAAAGCTGTTCTAAAGCCTGTAATTAATTCAAATAAATTCAGTTTTCTTATTCTTTTTTTCATGTTAACATGTTAGAGGGATTCTTGGTCTCATCATTCAGCTGAATTACAATCAGACTGACCACCACAACAAAGTGACCCACTCATTGGTCAGGAAAAATCATTATATTTTAAATTTTACCATTCCATTCTAAACTGAGGTCCCTCTCTCTCTCTCTCTCTCTCTCTCTCTCTCTCTCTCTCTGTCTTGTGAGGAAATCACTTTCTGGATTGATTTCTTATACAGTGTACTTTTGCTAATAAGAGGCTCACAGGTGGACATTAGGGAGCTCACCACTTAGGAGAAGTCCACAGTTTTCCCACCTACAATTAAATAGTGAAGGTTTTGCAAGCTATACCCTGACCAATACATAAAGATTTTTTTATCACATTTACAATGCATATTTCTTATTCTTTTTAAGTTACAGGGATGCACCTGGTGTGTTACCAAACAAAAGCAAACAGTTATAATACTAGTGCCCACCTCAAAAAAGCTGCATTCAAGACTGCAATTCATTCAGATAAATTCAATTTTCTTACTTGTTTTTCCTTTTTTTGTGTATAATTTTTTTATTAATTTTTCAAGTAAAAAACATATAGATGTACAAGTTACACATAAGTTCATCTTACTTTAACATGTAACTAAAATCAAGACTTACATACAAAGATGCAACTAGCCTAAAATAACATGCATTTTTCTGATCTTCTCTCAAAATCATAACCTAGAATTGTTACATCAATTTTATTAATCAACTGTATCTTTGCATTATACTCACTAATATTCCAGGTTGTACATCCATCTTTTTTTTAAAGTACACTCTAGAAGTGGCAAAGTGCCACTATTGGGAAAGAGAAAAAATAGTAAGGAGAGTATTAGGTAAAGGGAAAAAGGAAATGGAAAAAAGAAAGCACAAGAAGAAAAGAAGAAAATTCATTCTGCCATTAAATACAATGTAATTTTCTTTTTTGGTTCTGCTACTTATTTTGCAGTTCAGTATAAAGGTATGGTATAAGTCTCATGGTACCACAATCCTATATGTAATATGTGTGCTCCTGGTGTACTTCTATCCAAGTAGTCCTGCATCCCTCACCACCTCCCACTCCCATGCAAGATCTGCAATTCCACCACAGTGAGGGATGCAATAAAGCCCCCTCCCATTCAGTTATGAATCTTTCTTCTTTGCCTTTTAGGGCATATGTTAATCTATCTGAAGCCAAGGTGGTCACCAGTGAGTCCCTTCACATCCAGAATGTGTCTGAAACCCCCGGATAGAATCTATGCACCACACTTGGCAGATAATACGGTCTATGGATGAATTTGTATTGTGTTTCTTTAAACCTGTTACATAATAATAGGCCCATATGAGATGAGATTATCATACTCCAATTCTCCTCTGTTATGGGAGTCCCTAGATCTACTTCCCACTGAGATCTGGTTTTCTTGGACTGGTCCGGAAAGTACACTCTGTCCAGCCTGGCAGCTCTCCCTATTAAACCCTTTTCCTGTAATCTTACTTGCAGTATTTCTTGTTCCATTGCTACTATTTGGGACTTTTCCCTATTTGTCCTGTTTAGTCCACCACAATAATTTCTAATTTGCAAATATCTAAACAGATGTGCCCCAGGTAGCTCCAAGGCATCCCTCACCACCTTGAAGGTATACAAACCTTCTCTGCTGTATAAATCAACTATGCACCGGTTGCCCTTTTCTTTCCATGTTGCAAATCCTGGGTCCTCAAGACCTGGTAGGAATTCTGGGTTTTTAGCTACCAGTGTCAGCAGAGTGTGCTCTCCTGTTGCCCCCTCCACCTTTTAATTGTCTCCCAGGCCTTCAACACCAGAAGGACTAAGGGATTTGGGTTGGGGAAGTGTCTATATGCCCTATGTCCCATCTTGGACAAGTATGCAGTTAACCTGCCTGGGCAACCTTCTTCTTCCAATTCCAGCCTAGAAACTGCCTCCCTTCTATTAACCCAGTTATGGAGATATCTGTACTGGATAGTTAAATAGTAACCACTAATATCTGGGAAGTCAAGTCTGCCCCTCTCTTTATTAGCCTTTAACTTTATTTAGCTTCATTCTGGATTTTTTCCCTCTCCAGATAAAGTTTGCAGACCCCTTTTCTAACCTATGAATATTTTGGTCTGTGGGGCACATCGGTACCATCTGCAGGATATAGAGTATTCTTGGAAGTATATTCATTTTTATTAGATCAATGGGACTGAGCCACAGTATGGGAAGCACCCTCCATCTTGTGAGGTCTGTAATTACTGTGTTAAATAGGGGGGTATAGTTCAACTGTACAGTTTAGCTAAAGATCTCCCCACCTTAATCCTTAAGTATGTAAAGTTATCCTTCATCTTTTGTAGCCCCCATACCTGGTTGAGTACACCTTCCATTTTCCCCTCCCAAAAACAATATTTCAGACTTTTGGAAGTTAAGCTTGTATCGTGAGAAACAAGCAAACTCATTAATGATTTGGAAGAGAGCTAGTATTGAATCCCCAGGATGTGTAACACAAAACAGCAGATCATCTGCATAGAGGATGAGTCAATGTTGCCCCCCCTTGTCTCCTGGTATTCCCTGTATCTCCTACTCTCCTTTATCTTGATAGCCAGTGGCTCAATAGCTATGGCACAGAGAAGTGGGGAGAGGGGCCACCCCTGCTTGGTTTTCCTGAAAAGCTCAAATTCCTCTGTGGGCACTCCATTTATTAAAATCTTCACCCTCGGTTTCACATATAACATCTTTATCAGTTCCACAAACCCATCTCCCAACCTGAACTCACACATAGCTTTGAACGAGTATTCCCATTCAGTTCTATCAAATGTTCTTTCTGCACCTCTGGTGAGCACGGAGGCCTGTCCCAGGCACTTAGCATCCCACCATACCACATTCAACATTCTTCTTATGTTGTGGTAGGAAAGCCTACCTTTCACAAACCCAATCTGGTCAGGGTGCACCACATCAGGGAGCCACCATTCCAGTCTGAGGGCCAGTAACTTAGCCATGATTTTGCAATTGTAGTTGAGTAGGGAGATGGGTCTGTATGCCAAGCATTCTGTACTGTCTTTCCCAGGCTTCAGGAGCACGCAGATGTTTGCTGCCAAGCACACTGTAGGAAGCATCCCCTCCTCTCTAGCCTCGTCCATGAGTGCCCTCAACTGCTCCGCCAAGTCTCCTTTACAGTATTCCACCCCAAATCTGTCTGGATCTCCTGCCTTTCCTGGTTTAAGACTACTTATTGCCCTCATGACTTCTGGGGTAGTGATTTTTGCTTCAAGCATACTTTTCTTTGCCTCATTTAGACTAGGAAGTTTCATGTTTTTCAAAAAATTTTGTGAAAGGTCATTTCTACCTTCACATTCTGCACTATAATAGTTCTTGAAACACTCCTTGATACCCTGACTGTCATGTACTACTTTCCCTTGTGTGTTTTTAATGGCCACTACCCTCTGTGGGACCCTCCCCCTTCATAGTTTTACTAAAAGTGGGACAGGTTTGTTGCCCCGTTCATATATCCTCTGTTTTGTAAAAAAGAGTCTAGACTGAGCTTCTCCTGTACAGCACTCATTTAAGGATTCCCCAGCCATTTTCAACTGTCTCTTCTCCGCCTCTCCCCTTTCAACCACCAGCTGTCCTCGACCTTCTTACGTCTTTACCTTTAATTCTAACCCTATAGCTGGTAATAGCCCTCATATAAGCTTTACTGGCCTCCCATAGGATTCCCGTGATCCTATTGTCCCTTTATTTGCTGTGATGTAATGCTCCGCTGTTCCTTTAGGTAGGTTTTAAAATCCTCCTTCGCTAGTAGGTATGTGGGGAATCGCCATCCACCTCTAAATGGTTCTTTACTCCCCAGCTTTAATTCCAACTGTACCATGGAATGGTCAGAGATGCAAATTGTCCCATGCAACATGTCTATCACCCTTTCATATAGTACACTGGAAACATAAATATAATCCAACCTGGACCATGAGTCATGAGGTAGGGAATGGAGGGTGTATTCTCTAGCACTTGGGTTTGATGCCCTCCAACTATCCACTAGGTCTAGGTCTAGTCGCCCATTCGCCCATGTTTTTGTGGCCCTGTTCATGTGTTTCTTATTTCCTCAGTAGTCCACAGCCACATCCATGGCACAGTTAAAGTCCTCCATTATCAAGTTGGGGAATTGTTCTTTATGAATCAGTCTAGTATCTGTTGATAAAAGTTAGGCTCAAATGTGGATGGTGCATAAATACTGCTCAATGTAATTACCTGACCGCTCACCTACCCTGTTACTAATGTGTACCTGCCTCCCATGGTGTCTCTCATGACTCTAGTGATTTCAATGGGGAAATGTTTGTGAATTAGTATTGCCACACCTCTTTTATGTGAAGTATATGAAGCCACATGGCAGGCATCGACCCATCCCCCACCAGCTTGGCATGTTCCTAATGGGTCAGATGAGTTACTTTCCTATAATAATTGCTATTTGGGTGGATTTATTCTTAAGGGCTGCCAGAACCTTGGCCCTTTTTATTGGTGAAGTGAACCCCTTGACATTCCATGAAATTATTACATCACTTCTTGAGGTAGTCATTTTAAAATTTTACCAGGACCATTAGGCCATTCCGGCCCCTGCGGTTGTACCTGAGTACCATACCTGTCTGTATACCTTCCACAGTAATAACCGCTGGCAGAATGTTGAGATAACTGTTTGAACAAGAACATTAGGCAGTAACAGTGCCAAAACAAACAAAACATTTGAAACATTAACCCCACAAGATCATCCTTGTTCTTCCCATCCCCCTCCCCCTCCCGATCCAAAACAACTGCATGTATAGTTTCCATTGTATCCTTTATGTCACCCTCAACTTAACCTCCTCCTCCTCCTCTAATTAGAGATCTGTGTATGAACTCCTCTTACAAGTTCTATTCAATTATGCCCCCCTCCCACCACACCACTTAACCTTGTGGCTTTCGTGCTTCCATTGTCCTCTGATATTAGGACTGTTGCCTGTAGGTTTCTCACCCTGGTGTGCACATGTACTCTCCTGTCACTCCCCGGTTCTGAGCATTTGGGTTTCTGGTTTTGTTCTAGAAACAGTGAAATTGGACCCCCTGCCCCCTGACTATTCCGATAACATCCCCTGCCCCCATAGTCCTCCCCCATCATCTGGTTTCCATATATACAGTACATGTTTGTTGCCCAGACTTCCTCCCTCCTTTCACCTTCCTGTATTCCCAAAGGTATGCCACTTTTAACTGTGTCCCCCCTCCCCAAGGCCCAGGGCTGAAAAAGGAAGAGGCCTACACACCAAAAGCATGTGCTGGCCTCCCCCCAGTCCCACTGACCTAGCAATCACATGCAGCCCGGATGCAGCTCAGCCATTTCTCTTCAGTTTAGGACGCTCATATTTTCTCTCCATGCCCAAGTAGACATCTCCACTCAATAGTCCGTGTTGGGAAACAGTTACAATAACAGGCTGACTCTATTGCTTCCATCTAGTAGGATGAGGGATGTTCTCTGCTACTCAGACCCTTCCTTCAGCCACGAGTTTCTAGCTCATGAGGCAAAAGCATACATTTCACCCTTATTATTATTAAATATATTTCCCAAGTTCGTTAATCTGTCTTCTTAAAATGCTATATTTCCTGCCAGTTGCTTAAGGTGTCCAGGGCGATATCGTCAGGTTCATATTCAGTGGGATATTTCTCAGAACAGGCAGATGAGCCCAACTGGTGAGCAGACAGTTCAGAGTGACAAATGTTCAGCTTTGTAGGAATAAATGTCCTCTAATTACTCATTTGGCAGCATTTTTCTTGTCCCAGCCCTCGATGGACCTTTTCAACTTCTCAGGCTTCCAAAATGAATAATTGGCACTTTCTACTTTTACTCGCACCACCACAGGGAAAGCCATAAAGCATTCAATGCCCCTTTCCCACAAGAGATCCAAACAGGAGTTAAATTGCTGTCTTTTTATCTGGACCCTTATTGAAAGGTCCTGGAGTATTGTGAGCTAGCCCCATTGAATAATAATTCTTTCTTGGCCCTGTATGCAACCATGACGGCCTGACGATCATTAAAATTGTACATCCTGAAGATGATTTGTCTCTGTGGCTTTTCTGTAGGGGGTCTGGGTGCTAGAGCTCAGTGGACTCTCTCAGTTTTAATCCTTCCTCCCTTTACTTCCATTCCTAGCAATTTCAGTAACTCAATCATGCAGAATTCAAGAGCGCTTTTTCCCTCCTTACCCTCCGGTAGTCCTCATAGCCAGAGATTACTCCTGTGTTATAATTCTCCTGATAGTTAAAGAAATACTTCAGGACTTCTAGTTCTCACTCGAGCCGTGCCATTTTTTCACCACTTGGCAGTGTGGTGTCCTCAAGGTCCGAGACTCTATGCTGTAACTCCTGAATTTGTTTCAACTGCTGTGCCAGCTCTGAAGTCAAGGTACTAATCTTATCTTTGAACTGATCCAGTCGAGGACTCAGCCCTTTCAAGCTCCATCACCGTCCTCCCCAGTAATGTGAGCTCAGCCGTTGACAGTGAAGTAGGGCCCATGCTGCCACTCACCACACTCTCCTGATGCTGATTTTTCTTTGCTGTTTTAGACGCTTCTCTGGACAATTTCCCCAGAGTCAGGTAGTCATTCATGCTTATACAGCTGCGTTACACTGAGATTACCAAAAAAGGAGTTTATTATACTGCTGGAAATATTACATTTTAAACTTTATGATGTGGAGCTCCGGAGATGTGTGTCTTGTTCATTTAGTTGCTCATTAGCACCTCCCACCTTTCTTGTTTTTTTCATTGTAACGTGTTAGAGCGGTTCTGGGTCTCATCTTTCAGCTGAATTATGATCAGCCTGACAACCACAAGAAGGTGACCCACACGTCGGTCAGGAAAAAGCTTCATATTTTTTATTTTACCATGCCATTCTGAACTAAGGTCCCCCTGCTTTCTCTGTGTCTTGTGGGGAAACCACTCTCTGACTTAATTTCTTATACAGTGTGCTCTGGCCCATAAGAGGCTCACAGCTGATCATTAGGGAACTCACCAGTTAGGAGAAGGCCACAATTCTCCAACTTGCAATTAGCTCAACCCTGATCAATGCAGAAATATTTTTGTCACATTTACAATTCATCCTTCTTAATTTTTTTAACGTTTACATGGGTGCATTTGCTGTGTGACCAACCAAAAGCAAACAGTTATACTACCAGTCCCCCCCCAAAAAAACTGCTTTAAAGTCTACAATTCATTTAATAATTTAGTCAGTAATTGGTGAGCTCCCCAATGACACTGTATGAGCTGTTTATTGGTCAGAGCATACCGTATAAGAAATGCAGCCAGAAAGTGGTTTCACCACAAGGCAGAGAGAAAGTAGGGGGACCTCAGCTCAGAATGGCATGGTAAAATTTAAAATATGAATCTTTTTCCTGACTGATGAGTGGGTCACCCTGTGGTGGTGGTCAGGCTGATAATAATTTAGCTGAATGATGAGGCCAAGAATACCTCTAACATGCTAAAATGAATAAAAAAAATGAATTTATTTGAATGAATAAACTTTAAAGCAGCTTTTGGGGGGTATATGTATTATGACTGTTTGCTTGTGTTTGGTGACACACCCGGTGCACCCCTGCAAACGTTAAAAAATGTAAGAAAGATGCTTTGTAAATGTGATAAAAATAGTTATGTACTGGCCAGGGCTGAGCTTGCTAAACCTTTAATACTGAATTGCAAGTGGGAGAATGGTGTCCTTCTCCTAACTGGTGAATTCCCCAATCATTACCTGTGAGCCACGAATTGGCCACTATATAAGAAATGAAGCCAGAGAGTGGTTTCCCCACAAGCCAGAGAGAAATTGGGGGACCTCAGCTCAAAATGGCTTGGTAAAATGTAAAATATGAAGCTTTTTCCTGACCGATGAGTGGGTCATCTTGTTGTGGTCGTCAGACTGATCATAATTCAGCTGAATGATGGGACCAGTAACCCCTTTAACATGTTAAAATGAAAATAACAGGTAAGGAAATTGAATTTATTTGAATTAATTGCAGGCTGGAAAGCAGCTTTTGGGGGTTGGGGGGCACTGGTTTTATAACTGTTTGCTTTTGTTTGGTCACACACAAGTGCACCCCTGTAAACCTAAAACAAATTTAAGAAAGATTGATTGTAAATGTGATACACATCTTTATGTATTGTGGTGATTTGCATATGCAGCCCATGATGCTTTGCATTGTGGGGGCATGTGTGATTTTGTATTTTCTTGAAACTTGGCTTCCCAGCCAAATGCCCTTTGGGGTAACCCTTGCCTCAGTGTTTGCGCACAGAGGTTCTTTCTCTTTTAAATAGTTTTTTATTTTAATGGGTTCACCACAATATATCCAAGGCACATTGCCTCTAGGGTAGCTGGTCCATTTCACCGGGGTGTCAAACAGACGAGGCATACTGATGAGTCCTGGTAGGATGAAACACGTGTCTATGTCTTCTGTTAGCACCCTTTGCAAACTGTGTGAGAGGCCTTTCGGCACCATGCAATTCTGCTTAAAGTTGGACCAGCATAACATTCTGTGGTGATTTGCATATGCAGCCCATGATGCTTTGCATTGTGGGGGCATGTGTGATTTTGTATTTTCTTGAAACTTGGCTTCCCAGCCAAATGCCCTTTGGGGTAACCCTTGCCTCAGTGTTTGCGCACAGAGGTTCTTTCTCTTTTAAATAGTTTTTTATTTTAATGGGTTCACCACAATATATCCAAGGCACATTGCCTCTAGGGTAGCTGGTCCATTTCACCGGGGTGTCAAACAGACGAGGCATACTGATGAGTCCTGGTAGGATGAAACACGTGTCTATGTCTTCTGTTAGCACCCTTTGCAAACTGTGTGAGAGGCCTTTCGGCACCATGCAATTCTGCTTAAAGTTGGACCAGCATAACATTCTGTGGTGATTTGCATATGCAGCCCATGATGCTTTGCATTGTGGGGGCATGTGTGATTTGTATTTTCTTGAAACTTGGCTTCCAGCCAAATGCCCTTTGGGGTAACCCTTGCCTCAGTGTTTTGCGCACAGAGGTTCTTTCTCTTTTAAATAGTTTTTTATTTTAATGGGTTCACCACAATATATCCAAGGCACATTGCCTCTAGGGTAGCTGGTCCATTTCACCGGGGTGTCAAACAGACGAGGCATACTGATGAGTCCTGGTAGGATGAAACACGTGTCTATGTCTTCTGTTAGCACCCTTTGCAAACTGTGTGAGAGGCCTTTCGGCACCATGCAATTCTGCTTAAAGTTGGACCAGCATAACATTCTGTGGTGATTTGCATATGCAGCCCATGATGCTTTGCATTGTGGGGGCATGTGTGATTTTGTATTTTCTTGAAACTTGGCTTCCCAGCCAAATGCCCTTTGGTAACCCTTGCCTCAGTGTTTAAGACAGAGGTTCTTTCTCTTTAAATAGTTTTTTATTTTAATGGGTTCACCAATATATCCAAGGCACATTGCCTCTAGGGTAGCTGGTCCATTTCACCGGGTGTCAAACAGACGAGGCATACTGATGAGTCCTGGTAGGATGAAACACGTGTCTATGTCTTCTGTTAGCACCCTTTGCAAACTGTGTGAGAGGCCTTTCGGCACCATGCAATTCTGCTTAAAGTTGGACCAGCATAACATTCTGTGGTGATTTGCATATGCAGCCCATGATGCTTTGCATTGTGGGGGCATGTGTGATTTTGTATTTTCTTGAAACTTGGCTTCCCAGCCAAATGCCCTTTGGGGTAACCCTTGCCTCAGTGTTTGCGCACAGAGGTTCTTTCTCTTTTATGTATTGGCCAGGGCTGAGCTTAGTCATCCTTTAATAATACTGAATTGCAAGTGGGAGGTTTGTGGCCTTCTCCTAACTGGTGAACTCCCCAATGACACTGTATGAGCTGTTTATTGGCCAGAGCACACTGTATAAGAAATGAAGACAGACAGTGGTTTCCCCACAAGACAGAGGAAAAGCGGAGGGGGGGCGCAGGGGGCTCAGCTCAGAACTGCATGGTAACATTAAAAATATGAAGCATTTTTGTTACCAATGAGTGGGTCACTTTGTTTCTGGTGCTCACGCTGACCATAATTCAGATGAATGATGAGGACAAGAGCCCGTCTAGCTTGTTAAAATGAGAAAACAAGCAAGAAAATTGAATTTATTTGAATGAATTGCAGGCTTCAAAGCAGCTTTTTATTGGGGGGGTCACACTGATATTTTAACTGCTTTTGTTTGATCCCACACCAGGTGCACCCCTGTAAACTTAAAAACAAATTTAAGAAAAATGCATTGTAAGTGTGATAAAAATCTTTATGCATTGACCAGGGCTGAGCTTGCTAAACCTATAATATTGAATTGCAATTGGGAGATTTGTGACGTTCTACTAAATGGTGACCTCCTCAATGATTGCCTGTGAGCTTCTTATTGGGCAGACATACTATATAAGAAATGAAGCCAGAGAGTGGTTTCCCTACAAGACAGAAAGAAAACAGGGAGACCTCAGCTCAGAATGGCATAGTAAAATTTAAAATGTGGAGTTTTTACCTAACTGATGAGTTGATCACCTTGATGTGGTGGTCACGCTGATCGTAATTCATCTGAATGATGAGACCAAGAACTCCTCTAACATGTTAAAATGAAAAAACAAGTAAGAAAATTTAATTTATTTGAATGAATTGCAGGCTTTAAAGCAGCTTTTTTTTTTGGGGGGGGGCACTGGTATTATAACTGTTCTCTTTGTAAAGGGGCCCAGGTGGCTTACAAAAGCACTGATACACATGAGCCAATCTCTCCCACTAAGTCAGGGATTATATCACAGAGACATCCAGTAGTGCACAATCAGTTCTTTTACAGAATGCCAAATACCAATCGCAAGTTAATATTTACAGTCTGTAACAATTTTAGTGCAATTTCTTTTTCTTTTCCTTTTTTTTATGTTTCTGTCTTTAGTTTCGATTATCAGTTAGAATTTAGCAACTGCAGGGAAAGGTCAGACTGCTCTGTGACTCTGCCAAAACAGAACGGCTGTCTCTGGTGAGTGTCAGGCATCTCTTTGACCAGTTTATAAGAAAGTTTCAAAACTGGAAGAAGCCCTTTCATGTTTTTAAGACAGACATCCTGACAGGACTTGGGACAAAAAACAGATATCGTTTGTATATACAAATCCGGGATCCTGATCAGATTAAGTTTAATGAGGTCCCAGCTCAAAGACACAATGATTGTTAAATCTATTATGTCAGCGTGACTTACTGGATGATGTGTCATGAAGGAGGCAGCTGGATGGGTATTCAGGTCTGGCAGGGCCTGAAAGAGTGAGTCAGGTTTTGGGACTATGAAGTGTCTTGTGATAAGCCATTCTACCTTGCTAGAGAGAGAGAGAGAGAGAGAGAGAGAGAGAGAGAAAGAGAGAGAGAGAGAGTTTTTCTGTGTGAAACCTACTGTCAAACATTTTGTTTTCCATTTCTGTAGAATTACTGTTCCCTGCAGTCTTACTGCAATATCCTGTATTATCTGTGTGACTATCTTGGAATATTTAAAATACTATTTTTATATATTTCATCTTTCTGTGATGGAATCCTTTAGGTACATCTAACAATAACAAGTAAGAAGGTCTCAACTGTGGCAGAGAGGGGAGGGTCATGTGCCCTTGAGCATGGAGTGTTGCACCGTGTGAGTAGTGGCTCTGAAAGGATTCAGATCTAGAAATACCCTGAAAGAGTGTGTGTGCTAATTGGTGGCAGCTACTGCATACTCTTGCAAGTGTCTGAAGAGTTTGAGAAAGCTGGTAACACTGGCAGGCTGAGTCTTTGAGTGACTAGTTTGCCACAAACTGGAGGCAGCAGAGTGGGATCTGAAACAATTTATCTGTCCAGTTTATCTGTCCAGTCACAGAACTGGATATGCAAAAGGGGACTGTATATTCTACCAGTTTTGTTCTTTTTTGTTAAGCAAGAGTAATTAGATAGAAGACATTATGCCTGGGCCATGTTTGAAGAGCTCACTCCTACAACTGCAGGAGCTACTGTATGTCAAAATAGAGAATTGGCCTGTGATGAGGGCCAAAGATGGGCAGAACTGATAACCATCCTCGAAAGAAGTGACCAGGAAGCATGCTAAAGGGGTCAGTGCTAGCCAAAGTTCTGGGATGGAGACTATGGGGAATGCAGATACAGATGTGCCAGAGCTTTCTGACTGAGACCTCTGTGCAAGTAGACCGGGTACAGATGTTGGAGCTGGTGCTTGGCATGCTTAAGGAGAAGGCAGAAATTGAGAGGCGAAAGGCAGAGGTGGCACTGCAGAAGATGAGGCTGGAAGCAGATGAGGAGAAGTGAAAGGCTGAGGAGTGAAAGAGTGCCAGTATGAGATCCAGAGAGGAGCAAGGGGAGCAGCGAAAGCAGTGCCAGCATGAGATCCTGATAAAAGACAGTGAGCATGAAAGAGAGATGGAGAGGATGAGGCAGAGGACATCACCACAAACTGTCAACAATGGCAAGAGGGGTTCGACCCAGGAACCGAAAATTAATTCTAAAATGTTTCCCAGATATCAGGAGGGGGGTGATCTTGATTTGTTTTTAAGATCGTTCAAGAGAATCTATGGGCAATTTAAATTGGGCAGGGCTCCTTGGGCAACTCACCCATTGCCACTGCTTACAGGCAAGACATTAGAAGCCTTCACCCAAATGGACAATGATGATTGCATGGATTATGATAAAGTAAAAAAATGCCTTGCTAAAGCATTTTGAGTTAGCCCCCTAGGCTTATAGACAAAAATTTAGAGGGTTAAAAAAGGCATCGGAGGACAGCTAAGCTGAAATGTGTGTGCAGCTAAGTAACTTGTTAGAATGCTGGATAGTGTGTTCAAAAGCTTGCTCTATAGAAGAAGTAAAAGATTTATTTATTCTGGAACAGTTTCTAAAAACTACACCTGAGGATCTAAGAATATGGTCATTGGATAGAACTCCAAGCTCTGCGAGGGAAGCAGCCGAGATCGCTGATCAGTTCATATCCAGGCAATCATCCTCTCACTGCAAAGGTAATGAGGGATGGACATCAGGTGGGTTTAGGGGAACTCCGGGGGGGGTGGCCTAAAGGCAGTCAGACTATGCCTGAACAAAAAGGGAAGCAACCTGGTTTCAAAAGCATGGAGTGGGGTGAATGCAGGTGCTGTATCTGCCAGAAACTGGGGCAATTGTCTTATGACTATCTGAAAAATGTGAAAAAAAGATTAGTGCAGCAGGAGGGGATAGCTGAAGAGGTTCCCTGCAGTTAGGAGCCTGTACACAGAGTGTAGTGCCCTCTAACTCCACTGCACACATGCACCCTGTGTAGGTAAATGGGCTGGTGACCCAGGGATTGAGAGACAATGAGGCCTCCATTTCTTTGGTGAAACAGGATCTGATACAAGAGGAACAGATCCTGCTTAGCCAGTTTTCTAGGATTAGGGGAGTGAGGGGTCCTGCGGTCTCAGTGCCACTGGCCCAGATCTTTCTAAACTGGGAAGGTGGCAAGGCCATTGGGGAGGTGGGTATTGTACCAGAACTGCCCGTGGATGTAATCACAGGTAATGACTTTGCTAGCAGGGCCAATATTGTGTGTTACTACCCATAGCAAGCTGAGGAACTGGCTTTTGAGGACACAGAGGGGGCAGTGCATGAGGATGAAACCCCTGCCTCAGTAGCAGAAGTTGTAGCTGAAGAACAAGCTGGAAGCAGCAATTCTGAGCCACAGCTACAGACTGAGAAGATCCCATTCATGGGTGGTTGTCCCACAACAGAGTGTGTTTTAGGGAAGGTTGGGTGTGCAGAGCTAGGAGGCTCAGAAAGCTGACCCATCCCTGCAAAAGCTAAAGGAGTTAGCTGTCAGTGTGGAAAGTGAGTCATTGAGTTCTGGAGAAAGGGAGGTGTACTGGTAGAATGGACTCTTGTACTGTGAGTGAGTTCCTAAAGGAAGGTTACAAGAAGGAGTTCTCCAGCAGATAGTGGTTCCTAGGGAGAATAGAAAGCAGCTCCTGGCTTTAGCCCATGACATATCCTTTTCAGGACACCTAGGGGTCAGACATACAAAAAGGCAGCTGCTTAATCATTTTTACTGATGACGGTCAATGTGCAGCCGCAGCACTACCATTTGCAATGCTGATGATCCAGGTTCAGAAGCAAATCTGGGCTGTCAGAAGGTTGGCTGGGGAGGAGGATTGAGCTGCCTGGACTACTCCGCCTCCTCCAGAGGGGGATGGTGGGAAGAGCCCAAAGCTTGCCTGACCCCTGGAGGAAGCTGGAAAAAAGGCAGCCTGAGCCAAGAAGGTCGGGAGGCATGGCAGACCTCAGTGTACATCATGCAGGAGCAAATGGCGTGCACCGTGACGTCACTGCACTTCACATCTGCTGGGGGCAGAAACCGGAGAAAATAGCTGGCGGCAGGATGACAATGAGTGCTAGGAGGCTCAGAAAGCTGACCCATCCCTGCAAAAGCTAAGGGAGTTAGCCGTCAGTGTGGAAAGTGAGTCATCGAGTTCTGGAGAAAGGGAGGTGTACTGGTAGAATGGACTCTTGTACTGTGAGTGAGTTCCTAAAGGAAGGTTACAGGAAGGAGTTCTCCAGCAGATAGTGGTTCCTAGGGAGAATAGAAAGCAGCTCCTGGCTTTAGCCCATGACATATCCTTTTCAGGACACCTAGGGGTCAGACATACAAAAAGGCAGCTGCTTAATCATTTTTACTGATGACGGTCACCGGTGCAGCCGTAGCACTACCATTTGCAATGCTGATGATCCAGGGTTCAGAAGCAAATCCGGGCTGTCAGAAGGTTGGCTGGGGGGAGGAGGATTGAGCATCTGTAGGACTACTCTCCTCCTCCAGAGGGGGATGGTGGGAAGAGTCTAAAGCTTGCCTGACCCCTGGAGGAAGCTGGGAAAAAGGCAGCCTGAGCCAAGAAGGTCGGGAGGCATGGCAGACCTCAGTGTACATCATGCAGGAGCAAATGGCGTGCACCGTGACGTCACTGCACATCACATCTGCTGGGGGCAGAAACCGGAGAAAATAGCCGGCGGCAGGATGACAATGAGTGCCCACAGGCCCCACATCCGATCAGCTGGGCTTACTGACCAGAATCAGATCCATACTGCGGTGGGGCTTGTGGAACCCTGCCGATCCAGCTGGTGGGACATGCCCTAGGGGAAGAAGGCAGGCGGATAAGTCCCAGCAGATGTTGTTTTAACAGGACTGGGGAGCTTGTCAGAAGGAGGGCCTACCAGTAGAGGGGAGAAAAAAATTATTTTTACTGGCCCAGTGTTTTCAGAGATGTGGTAAACTACTCCCAGATTTGTCCACAGTGCTAGCGGGTATGAAAGGCTGGGGACAAAGCTAAAGCGGCTTTGATTTCCCTACTAGCTATTGAAGAGCCATTTTGGTGAGTTGCTGTAGACATTTTGGGGTCCCTTAGCACCCCAAGTAGCATTGGAAAGTGCTACATTTTGGTGGTCATAAATTGCACCACAAGGTACCCAGATTCAGTGTCTTTGTTCTTCATCAAGGCTATGAAGGTGACCGGTGAACTGCTGGGAATATTTAGCCGGATGGGTTTCCCCTGGAAATTCTGTCACACCAGGGCACCAACTTCATGTCTGATCTGATGCTTAGTCTCTGAAAGAAGTGTGGGGTAAGGCAGCTCTGGGCCTCATCATACCACCCCCAGACTAAGCAGTCTGGTTGAGTGATTAATTGGTCCCTTAAGACAATGTTAAGGGCATTCACCAACCAGCATGCAGGAATGTGGGACAATCTCTGAGTCTTGCAGAAGGATACCCAAATTGCTATAACGGATACTATAAAAATGGCTTTAAATAATAATGATCTTCATGAGGTATCCCCTACTATATTGTGGGATACCATCAAGGCTATTGTTCATGGTAAACTTATTGCCATCTCATCCCAAAGGAAAAAAACAAAGGGAGGGGAGGAAGTTGTCACTACAGTCTCAGATATCTTCCCTGGAATCTTTGCAGAAGAGGTCAGTGACACCCAGCGAGAGATAGAACCAACTCACCTTAAAAAAGAGTTTAATTTGATTTTAGAGTACCAGGTAGAACAGAATCTTCTTTACCTAAAAGAGCGATACTATGAAATGGGACCTTGTGCCCTCCATCTGTTAGTTAACAGACTCTGTCAACGGAGAGCACAGGCTACAATTATTAAAATTATACCTTCACATACAAAGCAATCCCATTCCTCCACTGTGGGAATCGACATTTTGACCTTAGGTCTTCTTCAGGAAATATCTAAAAGAGAACAAATCAAAGTTAGTGTTTTTTCTCTTTTAGATATTTCCTGAAGAAGACCTAAGGTCGAAATGACGATTTTTAACTCTGTTTTATATTTTCAGAGTGCCTTTAATATTACCATCTTGTTTTGCTTTCAGACCACATGTTGATGCAGCGCCTAGTTTTTGTTTATACAAAGCTGACCCACTCCCAGATCGCACTGTACTGAATTGTTTTTTAGCCTCACTGCATTTCCCTAAGCTCTCCCGGGATGACAATCAGATGTTAATGGCACTTATTATTGCTTCAGAAATTTGTACTGAGATAACCCGTTTAAAAATGAATAAATGTCCAGGGACCAAAGGAATCTCAGTGGAGTTTTACAAGCCCTTCAGGGACTCTGTCATTTCATTATTGAACCAAGCCTATAATTCAGTCTTGGAGCCTAGGGGGACAATGGCTCCATCATAGGCTCAGGCAGTTGTGGTGGTGCTCCTGAAGCCAGCCAAGGAACCAACAAACTGTGCTTCCTACTGACCCATTTCAGTCTTATATACTGATTATAAAATACTCACTGGCATGTTAAGTAGAAGATTGGAAAGAATAATATCCAACACATACATATGGATCAGGCCGGCTTTGTTCCAGGGCGCCAAGCGCAAGACAACATCCGCAGAGCAGTGCACAAAATTGATCACCTTTCTCGCACTAAACTGCCCATGTTACTGATGAGCCTTGATGCAGAGAAGGCCTTTGATAGGGTCCTTTGGCCTTATCTTTGGGTAGTCCTGGCCGGCTTCGGGTTTGTCTTGGGCTCAGCTCCAAATTATATATTTCCCCCTTAGGTTTTGTTAGGATCAATAGTAATATCACTGCAACATTCACATTAGAAAGGAGAACCCAACAAGGTTGTCCCCTCTCTCCCCTCCTTTTTGCCTTGCATATTGAGCCTTTGGCTCAGAGTATCTGTTTAATCCCAAATATCGAGGGGATAGATGTGGCCGGGATAATACATAAGCTAGGGCTATACGCAGATGATGTCTTACTTTTTCTAGGAAATCCAGATCATTCTCTACCAGAAGTTTTTGATTTAATCCAGTTGTTTTCTGACTTATCTGGATATACTTTAAATACAGCTGAAACAGAGATTCTGGCCTTCTCTTTTCCTGTCACCAGGGAATTGCAATTTAAATACCCAATGTGTTGGGACCACTCCAAAATGAAATATTTGGGGATTTTTTTAAGATTGTCAACCTCCTTCCTTTTTCAGAATAACTACCCTGCCTTGATAAATACCTTAAAAATTTATTATAGACGGTGGGCACTTCTCTCCTTCCCACTTCATGCTAGAGTACAGACAGCAAAATTGAATGTTCTACCAAGATTTTTATACCTTTTTCAGAGTATTCCATGTGTTGTCTCTTAGCATGATCTACTTGTTTGGCAAAAACAGATGCTCTCTTTTCTGTGGTGTTCGAAAAGACTACGGGTAACACAGTAGGTCTTATATTTACCAAAAGCACAGGGGGGAATGGCTCTTCCCTGTCGAGATGACTACTGGGCTACTGCACAGATGAAAATAGTGTTATTATGGAATAACCCACAATAATTCTCTCATTGGAAGAATATAGAACTGGTAGTGGTCCACAACCTGCCGTTACAAATCCTACCTTTCATTTTGAATCGGTGCCGGGGGGGGGGTGTATAAGCTTTGGGGGATGGTAACAGCCCTAGAGGGATGGAGGAGGGAGGTCACTAAGGGACTTACAGCCTGGTCCTTGTGGCACTATGTGGGCTTGGGATACTCAGTTCCAACCAGCCAGCCTTGATCCATGGTTTAGACAGAAAGCACGGTCAGAATTCCACTCCCCCTAGCAACTTATGCAAGGTTCTGTTATACTTTCTCTCGAAGCATTAGCCTCAAAATATAATTTACTCCCAACAGATAGATTTCGTTGTTATCAAATACGGAACTTGGTTCAATCATATCTTAATAAACCGGGCAATACTGAAGACTTTGATACCCCACCACCACCATTTGAAGTGATTTGGGAAACTTCACATGGTAAAGGGACAATTATTTTGCTATATGTTAATTATTTGAAAGATCAGGGAACAACTACTGAGTATATCAAAACCAAATGGGAGAAAGAATTGGGAGTTCAATTAGGGGTGAGAGATTGGGAGAAGGTATGGATTACTACCTGGCTCACATCCTCTTCACCTGGATGGTGGGAATTTGGGTGGAGGCTATGGATACGCCATTTTTTGGTATCAGTGGTACAGGCAAAGTGGGGATCCCACTGGACCTCTGCCTGTTGGAGTGCTTGTGGTGAGCCTACTGCTACTCATGTTCACATCTTTTGGCACTGTACAACTCTTGCTGCCTATTGGACTGCAATCATAGATCATTTAAAGAGGCTTTTTATTTTACTAGAGCCAGTGGGCCCAAAAAACATCATATTGGGTATCTCTCCAACCTCTCTGCAAGGGAAGGAGACCCAATACAGTATCTGGGGACTATTTTAATTATTGCTGCTTTGAAAGCTATTACTAGATGGTGGCTACAGCTGGCTCCTCCCACGGTGGTGGAATGGGGGCAAATAGTTAATCAAATTAGACAGATGGAATGGATTACCTTCTTATTACAATGGAGACAAAGTCAATTTAGTAACAGATGGACAAGATGGGAGTTGTATTGGGCAGAGGCCTCCTTGTGAAATGGTCTTCCGGCAGGTTAGAAATAACATGCTGAATTTTGATAATTGCCAGGTGCAGCCATGGTTGAGTGGATTTGATGGTCTTGACATTGTTGAGAGGGGTGTTTGCTTCTTTCTACACTGGGTAAAGATGTAAGAATTTAGGAAACGTTTTTTTTCTCAGCTATGGGGATGGGTGGGACTTGGTTTTGCCTTCATTTAAAACAGATTTAGTAGGGTTTGCTATTAGAGGGTAATGACAATTTGTTTTAGGTACTTTATGTTTTTAGGTTGACATTATGGTTGTTGAGAAATGTTTTGGTTTTTATTTAAAATACCGTACACTATCTCCAAGTTTTAATGTTTGGCATGTCAGTTAATATACATAATGCAGATGTGGTATAATACTATTATAACCCTGTCATTGCAGTAAGAGATAGTTGACATTGTTTTGGCATATCTCATGTATTGAACGCATTTTTTATATGTATTGCCTTTGCATACCTTGGTATTACAAATAAATAAGTATACAAAAAAAGAGTGTGGGACAAGTACCCACCCCATCCCCTATTCACATATAGGGAAGTTCCCCAGGAGTCCAAAGGGTTCTCACAGTTCCATGTCACGATAGCGAAAATAATACAGTAACTCACAAAACAGTGAGTGCAACCTGCCGAAAACCAATTCAGCACTCCTCAACAAATGCCGAACACCAAGCCAGCAAAAATTGTAGTATTTGTTTTATGTAGGGGCTGCGCCCCCCCACACGCCCCTTTGCAGGGGGCAAGCCCCCCCCGCACCCCCATACTAAAATAATCACCTCTGAGGGAGGAGGTAGATACTGGAGGAAAAGGAGGAACCAAGGACTTCAAATTAACATGGACACCTGCAAAACAAAAAAAAGAAACCATACCTTGACACAGTCCCGAACCCAGGACCACCAGCACTGCAGTCCATGTCCCTACCCACTATGCTAGGTTGGTAGCTCAGTGAAGCAATGCTCCACAGACTCCCTCCCTTCCATCGCTATTCCCTCCCCTTGCCGTTGTTCCTTTCTTCCCCTTGCTATTCCCTCCCTACACTATCCCTTCCCCATCACCGATCTAGAAAGCAACCAAATTGAAGCACTCAGTTGTGAGTCACTCAGTTTGGTTCTCTATTATCATGGGATACCTTTTATCACCCTTTGGGCTCCTGTTTGGCCCTAGGGTAAGGGGCTCCCCTTGATTTGATAAGGGATGAATGGGAGGGTGAGCTTACTCCCCCGGGGGAATATGTTGTGGAGGTCCCAGCTCAAAGATTGCCCGGGAGCACCTAGCTGTTGCACAATAAAGGCAGAAGACAAGGTACTCTCGTGGGGCCAGAGCCCGGAAGTATGAAGCTGAGTAAAGGGTGATGGTGCTCGTCCCCATCCAGCAGAAAAAATTTCAGGCAGTTTGGGAGGGGTCTTATTTGGTGGTCAGGCAGGTGAACAACGTTAATTATATGTTGTAGCTACCAGACAGGAGGTGCAAACAGTGAGTTTACCACGTAAACATGATGAAACCCTACCATGACAGGGACAGGGTGGTCCTGGCTGTGTGCAGCTATGTGGAGGAGGGAGCAGATGCAGACCTGCTGGTGGATCTCCTGGGAGAGGTTAAGGAAGAGTCCTCAGTTGATGCTGTCACCCTCTTGGAGTGGGTGACATAGCCAAAGCTGTTGAAATGCATGGGGTGCTGCATACATATAGTGAAATGTTCATGGGGAAACCAGGATATACCATGCTGGCAGAGCACCATGTGGACACAGGGCCCAAACCCCGCTGAGGCAGCCACCTTATAGAATCCCAGAAGGTGTAAGTCATGCCATGGAAGGGGAGAGCAAGAAAATGCTGGTTGTCCAGGTGATCCAGGAGTCCAGTAGTTCCTGGGCCTCCCCTGTGGTGCTGATTACAAAAATGGATGGGACCACGAAGTTCTGCATTGACTAGCGCAAGCTCAACAGCTGCACAGAGTTGGATGCACACCCCATGCCTAGACCATGAGTCCTGTAGTCCCTGGGCCTCCCCAGTGGTGCTGATTACAAAACAGGATGGGACTATGGGGTTCTGCATTGACTATTGCAAGCTCAACAGCTACACCGAGTTGGAGGCATACCTCATGCACAAGATGGATGAGATCCTGAAGAGATTGGGGCAGCCTGTTACCTGTCCACCATAGGCCTGAAAAAGAGCTATTGGCAAGTATCCCTGACCCCTGATGCCAGAGAAACATCATCCTTTGTCACTCCATTTGTATTATTCAAGTTCAGTGTAATGCTATTCAGGATGAAGAATGTGCCAGCCCGTTTTCAGTGACTCGTGGACTGAATTCTGCAGGGGCAGGAGGCTTTGCTCCGATGTATATGGATGACATCACCATCTATAGCCAGACCTGGGAGGATAACGTCAGGTACATGACCAAGTGTTCCACCAACTGCAGGCTGCTGGACTGACAGTCAAGACAGAGAAGTCCCAGATAGGAATGGCAGAAGTGTCATACCTTGGGCACAGGGCGGGGAGTGGGTACATCCAGCCTGAACCAGTGAAAATTGAGTTCATCCAAGGATGGGCCATGCCCACAACCAAGAGGAAAGTGCAAGCCTTCCCAGGGATGGCAGCTACTGTAAGTTTGTGCTGAATTTCACCAGCATGGCCAAACTCCTGTCCGACCTCACCAGTAAGAAAATGCCGGAAAAGACTCAGTGAATGGAAACATGTGATACTGCGTTCCGCCATCTGAAGGACACATTATTTGGGGCACTTGTGCTCACCAGCTCAGACTATTCTCTTGGGTTCACTGTGTACATAGATATATTTGATCATGGGCTAGGCATGGTTCTGAGTCAGGTTACGCACTCCTGAGATAAGTACCCAGTAGTGTACCTGAGCAGGAAGCTGTTGCCTTGAGAAGACCACGATCGAGAAGGAGTGTCTAGGGATTGTGTGAGCTTTGCAGAAGCTACAACCTTACCTATATGGAAGAATTTTACCCTGGTTGCTGTTCACAGCTCCCTTACCTGGTTGCATAGGACCATCAGACAGAACTCAAAATTGCTGAGGTGGAGCCTGGAGCTGCAGTCTTATAACATGGACAATAGGCACAACAGCGGATCGCAGTACGGCAATACAGCCAGGCTGTCCAGCCAATAGCTAGTGCCCCCTTTTTTTAAGTAGAGGAGGTGCTTGAGAAACTAATGTGGGGTTCACCCAGGGAGTGAACCAAGGACATAGCAGGTGGAGCCAGCCAGCTGACCCAAAAATCAAAAATCATTTCGTTTATTGTGAAGAGGAGCTGATCCATGGTATCACTGTCACACCATATTACCCTTAGAGATTGATTTTATTATAACAGGGTTATATAGAATGTATTGTCTGATACACAATATATTTCTTTCCTCTCTACTGCATGTGTGGTAAGGTATCCTACTGTTAGATGACTGGATGTAAATCTGATTATATGCTGCATTGTTCTTTTCAACAATAAACTTTAAATTAAAAAAAAATAATTTAGAGTTGCTAAAAGATTTGCTTTTTCTTTCCCGATGGGGGAGATGTAACAACTTTAGCGTGATTTATTTGTTTTTCTCATATTTCTGTCTTTGATTTCGATTATCAGTTAGAATTTAGCAGCTGCAGGGAAAGATCAGAATGCTCTTATCAGTGACTGCTAAAACAGTCATCCATAGAGAGTGGTACATAGGAACATATGAATATGTCAGAAGATAAAGACCTTACAGTCTGTCTAATCTGCTTGAGTGTGCAGGTCCTGTTCCCCCATGTTTACAAAGGGACTTATCCCCTCCCAAAAACCCTGACCCCACTTGAGTCCCCGCTCTCCCTCTCCCCCTCTACCATCACCAACTTCTCCCGTTGCTCTATGCTACCCTCTGTTGAAGCTATCCACCATTTTCAGGGAGACCACCTCCTCTGCCAAGTCATTCCTCTTGGCCACCACCCTCTCAGTGAAAAAGTACCTCTTCATTTCTATCCTGAATCTTCCCGCTACCAGCTTTAGGCTATGGTCCCTAGTGGACTGGTTCCCAGTAAGGCAGAAAAGGCACTCATTATTCACTCTGTTAATACCTTTCAGGTATTCAAAGGTCTCAGTCATATCCCCCCTTTCCCATCTGTCCTCAAGAGAGTAAATGTTGAGCCCCTTGAGTCTATTTTCATAGGGTTGCCCTGCTGAGGATCCATGACTGGTCGTGGACAAAAATTTTGTCGAATGACCAGACAGTGAAACCAGCAGGTCGACTGCATTTTGCACTTATCATTATAAACTCCAGGTCAGAGCTGATTCGAGGGGTGGGGGGTGCAGGATTCCCAACAGACAGTGCCAGGTTTCAGCGGGTTCCCTACAGCAACCTGGCACTGCTATCACTGTAGGGGACCCTGCTGTTGAACTATCACTGTCGGGGATGTATACCCCCTCCTGACCCTGGATCATCTTGGGTTCCCTTCTCTGGACTATCTGAAGCAAATTAACATCCTTCTTAAGATAAGGGCATCATAACTGCACACTGTACTCCAGGTGCAGTATCACCAGTGACCTGCACAGCAATAGTATGACCTCCACCTTCTTAATAAATAATAATAATAATTTTTTTTATATAGCGCCTTTCACAATATCAATGCGCTGAACAGATCAATAAAAACATCAACACACAATACAAACCACAAACCATAAAAATTATAAAATATGTTCTAAAAGCATAATAAATTACAAAAAAATTTCACACACTAAACAGTGCATTTAACTTTCAGGGAAGGCCATTCTCCAGAGATAGGTTTTCAATTCCTTCTTAAAAATATCCACGGAGGAGCATTCCCGTAACCGGCAAGGTAGAGAATTCCAAAGAGTGGGTGTGGCATAAGAAAATGCTCTACTGCCAGAGGATTTCAAATTCACTCTTGGAATCTCTAACAACCCCATGTCGGCCGAGCGGAGTGATCGGCTAGGACAGTAAGGCACCAGAAGGTCTTTCAGATAGGACAGACCCTGATCGTGAAGGGCTTTGAAAGTCAATAAAATGACTTTAAAGGTGATCCGCCACCGTATTGGGAGCCAGTGCAGCTCGCGCAACTACCGGAGTGTGTGACAGGACCCTACTTGTCCCAGTCAAAACCTGGGCTGCCGCATTCTGCACGAGCTGTAGGCGTCGGATTTCAACCCCAGAAAGCCCAAAGTAGAGAGCGCTGCAGTAGTCGAGGCGCAAGGACACAAAAGCGTGGACCAAAGTTGGCAGAGAGTCAGAAGGAACAAGGTGCTTAACCCGGGCTATATTCCTAATATGGTAAAAGGAAGTCTTGACGACAGCTGACACCTGAGATTGAAAAGTCAGCCTATCGTCAAAAATCACCCAAGGTTGCGCACCCGTTCAGAGGCCGCAAGCGACATACCACCGAGAAAAATTCCAGACGGCGTGCCAGCACACGACCTCTCAATCTGACCACCCGGGTCCATGATCAAAACCTCAGTTTTCTCCGAGTTCAACTTTAGCCAACTAGAATCCATCCAGTCTTGGATCTCCCCCAGACAGTTATTAAATACCGAGAGAGCTCCATCCTGGTCGGGTGCAAAAGACAGGTATAGCTGAGTATCATCTGCATAGCAGTGGAACCTCAGCTCATACCGTCTTATAATGTTTCCGAGGGGCAGCATGTACACTGCAAATAACATGGGCAACAGCACAGAACCCTGAGGCACTCCACACAACAAAGAGACTGGGCCGGAGGAAAAAATCTCCAACACAACTCTTTGTGATCTCCTAGTGAGGAATGACTCGGACCATTTAAGAACGGTTCCAGACATTCCACAAATTTGCCCCAGGCGTGCTAGCAACACCATGTGATCCACAGTGTCAAAAGCTGAAGAGAGATCAAGGAGAACCAGGATAGAACGTCTCCTTAGATCTCTCTCCCTCAGAAGGTCATTTAGCACCCGAACCAGCGCTGTCTCGGTACTGTGTCTTTACGGAAACCAGACTGGAAGGATTCGTAGATATTATGGATGGTTAAATGGTCATCCAATTGAGCAGCCATGACCTTTTCAATAACCTTCCCAATAAAGGGAAGGTTAGAGATGGGTTGATAGCTGGAAAAACAATCTGGGTCCAAGGAAGCTTTCTTCAAGAGAGGTGTCACCACCGCCTCTTTCAGGGAGCTTGGAAACTCACCCGACTCCAAGGAGCACCAGACAATTTGCGCCAGTACTGGACCTATGATGTCTACACAACCCAGAATTAGGGTAGTAGGTCCAGGATCCAAGCTGCTTCTTGCTGGTAATCCCCATGGCTATGCAGCCCAGCATCCAATTTGCTTTTTGCTGCTGCTCTCCTGCAGTGTGCCAAGTGCTTGAGGTCATTCATGATGATTACCCCCCAGGTCCTTTTCTTCCTTTGACTTGGTTACCTGCCCCCCACTTAATCAGTATATGGTCTCTTGGTTTCTCAGCCCAGAGTGCATCACTTTAAACTTTTTAGTATTGAATCCCAGTAGCCAAATGCTAGACCACTTCTTTAACCTAGCCAGGTCTTCCTGGAGTTCCTGTCTCCCCTCTTCCATGTCCACCTTCCCACAGAGCTTTGTGTCATCTGTGAGCAGGCAGATTTTACCTTTGTTCCCATCTCCTATGTTGTAAATAAAGATGTTAAACAACACTGGCCCAAGCACTGAGCCCTGTGGGATCTCACTGGACACTGGTCTAGCTTCTGAGAACTCCTCCCACCACCACCACCTTTCGGCTTCTGTCTTGCAGCCAGTTTTTGACCCATCTAGCAAGCTTGACCCCCAGCCTCAGGTCTTCCAGCTTCCTGACCAATTTCCTGAGACACAGAGTCAAAGGTCTTGCTGAAGTCTAGATAAAGGACAGCAACCGCTTGGCCCTTATCCACTATCCTACTCACCCAGTCAAAAACGTCAAGCAGATTTGTCTGGCAGGATCTCCCTGACACAAACCCAATGCTGTCCCTTGTCCTGCAGCCCCTTATCCTCAAGAAAGCTCACCAGTCTTTCCTTCAAGATAGTCTCCATCAGTTTCCCCACTATTGAGGTCAGGTTGACTGGCTTGTAATTTGCTGGATTATCCCTTGGATCCAGTTCTACAGTCCTGTGGTACACTCCTGGACTCCAGAGAGGTGCTAAACAGGGCTGTCGAGGGGCCCATCAGCACCTTCAACAGTTTCCTTAGTGCCCTTGGGTGTACACCATCTGGCCCTGGGGACTTATCCACCTTCAGGCCCCTTAGGCCCTTGAGCACACTGTCCACCTGTATTACACCATCTGTGACTTCCCCTTCCCTGGTCCTACCCCTCTGCTCACTTGTGGTGCTGGTCCGTCCTACTGTCAAGTGAAGACGGAGCAGAAGTGCTTGTTAAGCACTTCAGTTTCTCTTCACTTCCTTCTGCTTAACCCCCCCCCCCCTTTAATCTAACAATCTCATCTTTAATATCCCTCTTTTTCCTTATATATTTGAAAAAAGGCCTTCTCACCTGATCTTACTCTACGCTAGCTGCACCTCCCTTGTAGCCTTTGCCTCTCTAACCATTCTGCTCGCCACCCTGGATTTTGCACAATAAACCTCCCTATCCTCCTAAACTCTGAGTATGATTGTACTCCTGGAAGGCTGCCTTCTTTTCCCTTATCACAGTTCCCACTTCCTTTCTGAGCTGGCTGGGCTTTTTGGCCTTAGATTTCTTGCTTTTGATTTCATCACACTCACTGGTGGCCTCCATCAAACCTTTCTTTATTATGGCCCATTTCTCTTCCACCTCCATTTCCTTTCTGATCCCAGGTATCTTACCAGAATTTCTCCCATCCTGTTAAAGTCAACCTTCCTGAAGTCGAAAACCCTTGTTTTGGTCCTGACCACCCTTCTGCCCATGTCCACGTGGAACCACACTGTGTGGTGGTCACTTCCTGCAAGTGGGGCTTCCACCTTTACATCCTGCACATGCGGACAGTTGGATCACACAAGGTCCAGTACAGCCCTCTCCCTAATGGGCTTCATGACACTCTGTAACAGGAATCCACTCTGGAATGCGGCCAGCAACTTGCTCCCTGGTGCTGGAGGTAGCTGGGATTTTCCAATTCACCCCAAGCAGATTGAAGTCCCTCATTATTACTACCTCCCCCTTGCCTGCTATTTCTGTGATTTGAGACCCCAGCATCTTGTCCAGCTCCTCATCCTGTGAAGATGGTCTGTGAACCACCCACATACTTAGCTTCCTCCCCTTACATGATTTTACCTGTAGCCATAATGCTTCAGCCTTTCCATCTGCCTTTTCCTCTCTGGTATAGGTTATCCCCTCCTTCACATACAGGGTCACTCCCCCACCTCATCCCATCTCCCTATCCCTCCTCTGCATTTTATACCTGGGGACTGTGAGCTCCCAGTTGTGGTTTGGTAATGCCCATGTCTCTGTGATGGCTGCAGTGCCCACCTCTCCATCGGCCATCAGCCATCAGCGCCTGCAACTCAGCCATACTGTTTCCCAGGCTTTTGCCGTTCAGAGACATCACCCTCCACCACAACTTGGGCCCCCCATTACCTCTGTCCTGCCCCCCACCTCCTTTCCCATCCCCCAATCCCTCTTTCTCTCTCTCCAACCCCTCCCTACTGGATGTTTTCTATTCTGTCCTGATTTTTTTGGGGGGGGGATCTGCCTCCTCTGCCAGGTGATTGAGGGTACTTTGTATCCTGCTGCCCCCGCGTCAGTTTAAATTGAAGTTATTTCCCATGTGTTCCTCCAGCTTGTCCTTTATGACCCTCGTGCCCTTATTACTTAGATGTTACCTGTATGGTGCATACAATTCTTTATTATCCCAGGTCCCTCCCCAATCACAAACTATCCCATATCCCTCCTCCTTGCACCACCCTCTGAGTGATGCATCGAATCCCTCACTCCTAACCTTCCTTGCAGTGAGGCCTTGGAACCTGTATCACCTCCGAGAAGGCTACCAATCTCCCTTACTTGCTGCATATTCCTGCTGCCTCCCTGAACCTTTCCTGCACCACCCCCACCTCATATCCTACAAGGTCATTTTTACCTAGGTGCACTACAGTATTATGTGAGGTTCCCCTCCCTCCTGCCCTATGTGCTGGGCTATCAGAGATCCCACTCTCTCCGCCATCATCCCTGGCATATATTCTACTCTCCTACAGTTTGCCCTGGACCCCTTCCCACTCCATCTCACCCCTTCACTACTGAATTTTTATAGGTAGTAATGTTTTGTTGATATCTGGTCATGTGACCATGAAACACTGAAATGTGAAATGCTATTTCTGCTCAAAAATGTTATAGTGGTCAAACAGGGATTCAGCATGTTTGCAGTTCATTTGCATCACCAGGTAAGAAAAAAGGTTTGTCTCCCCATACGACGCACAGGGGTAATGCCAAACCTCACCCAACAACTAACACACCGAAATCTGTCCAATGGAACATCATGTACACAAATGCTCACAGCCTGGGAAATAAGATCCCAGACCTGCAGGCAATAATCTCAGAGGCTAAACTGGACATAGTAGCAATTAGTGAGACGTGGTTTACCAGTAACCACACTTGGGAGACTTCAGTACCTGGCTATGTATTGTTCAGAAGAGACCGAGGTGCAAAAAGGGGGGGAGGAGTGGCTCTGTATGTCAATGAAAATATCAAAGCTACAGAAATTCAGAATACACATAAGGAGCCAGAAGAACTGTGGGTCACCCTGGAAACAGGAAATGGGACAGCCATAAGAACTGGGTTCTACAGGCCCCCAGACCAGGGGAGGACATAGACACATTACTGTTAGAAGATATACAAAACATGACAGCTAAAGGGAGGTTCTGATAATGGGAGACTTCAACATGCCGGATACAGATTGGTCAATACCAGCAGGAACATCTGCTAGAACTAGACACATAGTGGATTCCCTGCAGGGGGAGGGCCTCAAACAACTGGTACAACAACCCACAAGAGACAGGGCTATCCTAGATCTAGTACTGACTAACAGGGAAGGGATCACAGATCTCCAGGTAGAAGGTCACCTGGGGGCCAGTGACCATCACATGGTATGGTTCAATTTGGCTACTACATCTAAATCATCCCATTCCAAGGCAAAAATATGGGACTTCAGAGGAGCTGACTTTGATAAGATGGCCAACAGAGTTAAGCTAGCCCTGGCAAAAAGAAACACAGGTAAGGGGTACAGGCAAAGTGGCAAGCATTATGATGCAATACTTGAAGCAACATCCCATTATGTTAGACAGAAAAGAAGTGCAAAGAAGAAGGAAACCACTTTGGTTCTCAAATACAGTAGCAGAAAAGGTCAGAGCCAAAAGGCTGGCCTTTCAGGAAATATAAGGAACACAGCGGGATGAAGATAGGAGGCATACCAAACTGCCCTAAGGGAAGCAGGGAAGGCAGTAAGGCAGGCAAAGTCCCAAACTGAGGAAACACTAGCACTAACAGTAAAAGAAGGTGACAAGACTTTCTATAGATACATTAGTGAAAGGAGAAAGTCCAGAGGGGGTATTGCTAAGCTTAATGGAGAAAAGGGAGCATGTGAGGAGGAGGACCATGTAAAAGCATCTATCCTAAATAGATACTTTTGCTCAGTATTTACTGAAGAGAAGGTAGGGCAGGGCCCACAGCTCAGCACCATGGACACAGGGGGGAGGGAGGTGAGCACTACTCCCTTCACAAAAGAAAGGGTCCTACAAGAGCTTGCTAAGCTCAGGTGGATAAGGCAATGGGACCTGATGGCATACATCCCAGGGTACTTAAGGAGCTAAAGGTGGAACTAGCAGAGCCATTAGCAGAACTGTTTAGTGAGTCTCTGAGCACAGGAGAGGTCCCAGAAGACTGGAGAAGGGTTTATGTGGTCCCGCTCACAAGAGTGGTAGCAGGGAGGAGGCAGGAACTACAGACCAGTCAGTCTTACATCAGTAGTGGGCAAGATTATGAAGGCACTCTCAAGGAAAGGATAGTGCAACACCTGGAATCCATAGGGGCACAGGATCCAAGACAGCATGGGTTTACAAAGGAAGGTCCTGTCAAACTAATCTCATAGATTTCTTTGACTGGGTAACCAGAGTGGTGGACCAAGGGGAGCAGTTGATGTTGCCTACCTTGACTTCAGCAAAGCTTTGACACTGTTCCACATAGAAGATTGATAAATAAGCTGGTAGGCTTGGGTGGGTCAGAAGTTGGTCAACTGGGTGGCAAACTGGTTGACGGGCAGAAAACAGAGAGTGGTGGTAAATGGTATACAGTCAGAAGAGATGCAAGTCACAAGTGGGTACCTCAGGGATCAGTCCTGGGGCCAGTCCCTTCAACATCTTCATTAGTGACCTTGCAGATGGACTAGAGGGTAAGGCTTGTCTGTTTGCAGATGACACCAAGATCTGCAACAGAGTAGATGATCCAGATGGGGTGGGCAGAATGAGAAGAGATCTGGATAAACTAGCAAAATGGTCAGAAGAGTGGCAACTGGATTTAATGCAAAGAAGTGCAAGATCATGCACATAGGGAAGAGAAACCCTGAAGCCACCTATAGGCTAGGAGGGGAGTTGCTGGCAGTCACAAAGGAAGAAAGAGACTTGGGCATCATCATCACTGATGACCTGAAATCATCCAAGCAGACCTCTAAAGCAGTAGGTAAGGCTAGGGGGATGTTAGGGTGTATTAGTAGGGGTATCACAAGTCGGAAGAGGGAGGTAATAATCCCTCTTTACAAGACACTGGTTAGGCCCCATCTGGAGTACTGCGTGCAGTACTGGAGGCCACACCTTCACAAAGACATTAACCAAATTGAGGCAGTCCAGAGAAGGGCAACCAAAATGGTGCAGGGACTGCATCAGAAGACATATGAGGACAGATTAATAGAGCTCAATATGTATACCCTTGAGCAAAGGAGGGAGAGAGGTGATATGATCGAGGCATTCAAATACCTTAAGGGCATTAACAAGGTGAAAGAGTCTAACATGTTTAAATATAAGAAAAATAGCAGGACAAGAGGACACTGCATGAGATTAGAGGGGGGCCGATTAAGGGGGAATGTGAGGAAATTCTTTTTCACAGAAAGGGTGGTGGATGCATGGAATGGCCTACCTCAAGAAGTGGTGGCTATGAACACAGTGCAGGGCTTCAAACAGGCATGGGATAGGCATAAGGGAGCAATACAAATGACTATGAATAGATAGGCCACTGACAGAGCAAAGGCCGATGGCACATTTATAAGGTAGAAAAAGAAATGGGCAGACTGGATGGGCCTTCCGGTCCTTATCTGCCGTCAACTTCTATGTTTCTACGTTTCTATGTAAAAGAGTCCCCAGAAAACATATTATGAAACGAGAATCATGGAAAACTATATGTTGCTTAACTTCTTGATGCCTGTATGATATAAACAAGAGAGAATATTCATATAGGTAGAAATGTTGGCAGCAATGATCCTCTCTTTAATTGCTAACAAATGATAGGAACACTCTCCTGCAGCTGAGCTGCAGTCACCCCAGACACACTGTGCAAAATATCCCAAATGGGCAATTTATGAGTTTTTTTTTTTTTTTTAACCAGGAGAGACACATTAAGCAGAAAGTTTGTTTAGAGGTGCGACCTGGGAACACAAGGAAGTTAAGTGGCTTGCTCAGGGTCACACAGTATGCAAGTGGGTTAAAACGTGACTGTACTATACCCTAGAAGAGGAATATAAAAAAGTGGGGGGGGGACCTGGCTTCTCGCCTGCATGAGAGAGGATATAGTAAGAAAATCTGTGGACAAAAGCAACGGTAGAGGTGGGTACTATACCTAGGTCTGAATTATTGCAAGAAAAGGTTAGAGAAACTGAAAAATGTTTGGATCTGAATTTTGAGACAACATACTCTTGTGATGCAGGAGAAATTAGCAAAATAATAAAGAAGAACTAGGAAATAAGAAGAGCAGAACCCAGGTTAAGGGACATTTATGATACACATCCAAAGATAACATACAGGAGGGCACAAAATGTCAGAGATATTTTGTTAAAAAGTGAAGAACCATTAGAAAAACGGTACCAGCTTTTCCACCACTGAGTCCAGGATGCACCCGCTGTGGATGACATAAATATTGTAAAGTTTTAGAGAAGACTAGGGTATTTATGGGACCCAGTGATGTCAAGGAGTATAAAATTCTCAGTTTTATAACTTGTGACACACTGAATGTAATATATTTAGCTGTATGCAGTTGTGGGATTTTTTATGTGGGGAGGCCGAAGCGAAAACTGAAAGAAAGACTAGGGGAACGTATGCAGGCAAAAGAAAATAATAAAGAAAGATATGCTTTGGCCGTGCATATTAATAACTCCAGGGATCGGACACAGCACAAGCCTAGGTTTCTAGGGATATACTGGGCTCATATGAACTTCCATAGGGAAAGGATACTGGATGGCAAAATAGCTGTCTAGTTTGGGTAGTAAAAGCCCCTTCTATTACTCCTCCCCCATATAACAGTGAGACTTATATAGTATACATAACAAATGGCCTCCTACTACATGCAGATTTTTATAAAATAAGGAATTATAGTTAGCCAATTAATGTTTTTTTAGGAAAGTTTTTTTTTCCATATTAAGTTCATGAAAAATCTGCATTATACAGAATGATCACATGACTGACTTGAGCAAAAGCATTTGCTGTTTTCCTTTATTTCTGTTAAAAGCTATAGCATAGAGATAAGATTTAGGAGGGAACTATATAGCATATTTGTGTTTTCTGTCCCCCATTGGAATCTGCAGTGCACAGCGATTTGTAGCAAGTGTAAGAGATCATTTTTACTTTTGTTTGGCCTCTGTTCAGCTCATGTAAAGGTCAGGATTCCAAAGAGACATATAAAACAGCTGGGGAAGGCAAACAAATAAAAATATGCATCAGTCACTGGGGCACACAGAGAGGTATGGAAACTGAAGAAATTAGTATTGATTCAGCCTGCTATAGATTGGGATTGTGAATTAAGTCATGTGACTTAAAGATATACCCTTTCTAATGATAAAACCAAAAGAGGTGTTATAATATAATAATAAAATAATGATGTGGCTTTTTAATCAATGACAGGGGTAAGAAACTCTGTAATGTGGAATAAACTAATTGTTTGGGCACTCTGCACGTTTTTGTTAATTGATTAATTGGTGGAGATGGTATATAAGGTAACCACAAGGGGGTGCACTATACCTTGATAAAGCACTCGAGGAGTGCAAAACGTAGGCTTGTGGTAGCCTCCTTGGGCTACAACGGCAACCTCTGCTAGCATCTGTATTGCTAATAAAGATATATGTGGGAAGACTCTGTCTGAGGAATCCGTTTTTGACACAGAGTGCTAAGTCCTTTGTTGATGTCTATTAGTATTGTGGGGACCTTTAAGCACCGACCTAGCTACAGCGAGCCTTATTATTGCCACCCTGACGAGACGTAGGATTAAAAAAAACAGATGTCATTTGTATATATAAATCCAGGGTCCTGATCAGATTAAGTTTTTATGAGAACCTCGCTGAAAGACACAAAGAGTGTTAAATCTATCATGTTAGAGTGACATACTGGATGATGTGTCATGGGTGGGGCAGCTGGATGGGTCTTTAGGCTGGCAGGGCCTGAAAGAGCCAATCAGGTTTTAGGACTACAAACTGTCGCCATCTAAGGGTTAGAGTCTGCCCTGATTCATCAAAGTGTCTTGTGGTAAGACATTCTACCTTGCTAGAGAGAGAGAGAGTTTTTCTGTGTGAAACCTAGTCAAACATTTTCTTTTCCATTTCTGTAGAATTACTGTTCCCAACAGTCTTGCTGTAACATCTTGTATTATCTGTGTAAATATCTTGAAACATTAAAAATATTGTTATATATTTCATGTGTCTGTGACTGAATATTTGGGGAACAGCTAACATATTTATAACTGACAATAGGAAGGAGGCAGTAGGCTGTTGGTTAACTAGGATCTGCAGCTTATCCAATAGGTAGGGAAATGGGCAGACTGGGTGGGCCAAGCAGTCCTTATCTGCCATCAGAGTCTATGTTTCTATGTTTAACTGCATTTCTGTTACTGAAGAGGAGGCTACAGTTACCATAATTTGTGTCTAAAGTAAAACGGTCTCAGTTGTGACAGACAGGGGTGGGTCATGTGCCCTTGAGCATGGAACACTGTACAGTGTGAGCAGTCGCTCTGAAGGAATTCAGACCTAGAAATACCCTGAAAGAGTGTCTATGCTGAGTGTTGGCAGCTACTGAATACTCTTGCAGGCACCTGAAGAGTTTGAGAAAGCTGGTAACACTGGCAGGCTGAGTCTGGGAGGGACTAGTTTGCCACACAGTCATTTACACAGAGTATTCCATTGCTTGCTAGATGCCTGTGCCCTCCAGTGCACCCCCACTAGGCCCCTGAGCACTGTCGAGATTTTGGGGTTTACAGGCCCAACCCTTAACCTCCCCTGGTGGGCGCCTCCACTGGGATCCCAGCCCTCTGTTTTACAGGCTTAAGGTGCCCTTGACCCCCTCTTATCCTCAGGTGATCACTCACCTTCTCTGTTCCCTTGTCCCTTCAGTCTAGATGGACTTCTGCTTATCCCTGGACACTTGTCCCTGATCCTTGTACCATCTTCTGAACTCTTATCCAGGCCTGAAGGCTACTGGAAAGCACCACTTTGGGGGAATACCCCTAATGTCCTCTGCCGACTCCTGGACTTCTCACCCCCAGAACATTCTCCCAGCCACTTTTTGCTCCGCATGCTCCTCCCACCTGGTGGTTCCACTAGAACTTGCCACCATAACCCTGTTAAAGGCCTTGCTAAAAGGGAGAACGTTACTTGTTTGTGATCACTGCTTTGCACCAGTTCCTTGATGTTCACATTATAGACAAAGCCATCCCCACTGCTGAGAACAAAGCATAGGGTGGTGTCAGACCTAATCCCTTGTTGGACATGCTGTTCTAAGAAGCAGTCCTTCAAGGGGAAAGGAACTTTGTTGCAGCCGTACAGTTATCCCTCATAGAAACATAAAAACAAAGAAATTGTCAGCAAATGCCTGCAGTTTAGGAAACAAGATCCCAGACCTGCAGGCAACAATGACAGAGGCTAAACTGGACATAGTAGCCATTAGCGAGACATGGTTCAACAGTATCCACACTTGGAAGACTTCAGTACCTAGCTATGTACTGTTCAGAAGAGACCGAGGTGCAAAAGGAGGGGGGGGGGGAGTGGCCCTTTATGTCAATGAAAATATCAAAGCTACAGAAATTCAAAACACACATAAGAAGCCAGAAGAACTGTGGGTCACCCTGGAAACAGGAAATGGGACAGCCATACGAACTGGGGTTGTCTACTGGCCTCCAGACCAGGGGGAGGACATAGACACATTACTGTTACAAGATATACAAAACATGACCGCTAAATGGGAGGTTCTGATAATGGGAGACTTCAACATGCCAGATACAGATTGGTCAATACCAGCAGGATCATCTGCCAGAACTAGACACATAGTGGATTCCCTGCAGGGGGAGGGCCTCAAACAACTGGTAGAACAACCCACAAGAGACAGGGCTATTCTAGATCTAGTACTGACTAAAGGGGAAAAGATCACAGATCTCCAGGTAGAAGGTCACCTGGGAGCCAGTGACCATCACATGGTATGGTTCAATTTGGCCCCTAGAACTAAATCATCCCATTCCAAGGCAAAAATATGGGACTTCAGAGGGGCTGACTTTGATAAGATGGCCAAAACAGTTAAGCAAGCCCTTGCAAGAAGAAATGCAGGTGAGGGGGTACAGGCAAAGTGGTCAAGCATTAAGGATGCAATACTTGAAGTAACATCCCATTGTATTAGAGAGAAAAGCAAGTGCAAAAGAAGGAGGAAACCACTTTGGTTCTAAAAACAGTAGCAGAACAGGTCACAGCCAAAAGGCTGACCTTCAGGAAATATAAGGGAACGCAGCTGGACAAAGATAGGGATGCATACCAAATTTCCCTAAGGGTAACAGGGAAGGCAGTAAGGCAGGCAAAGGCCCAAACCGAGGAAACACTAGCACGAACAGTAAAATAATGGGACAAGACTTTCTATAGATACTTTAGTGAAGGAGAACGTCCAGAGGGGGTATTACTAAGATCAAAGGGGATAAGGGGGAGTGTGTGGAGGAGGACCAAGGAAAAGCATCTATCCTAAATAGATACTTCTGCTCAGTATTTACTGAGGAGAAGGTAGGGCAGGGCCCATAGCTCAGCAACATGGACACAGGAGGGAGGGAGGTGTGCACTAGTCCCTTCACAAAATAAGGGATCCTACAAGAGTCCACAAAGCTCAGGGTGGACAAGGCAATGGGACCTGATGGCATACATCCCAGGGTATGGAGGGAGTTAATGGTAGAACTAGCAGAGCCATTATCAGTACTGTTTAGTAAGTCTCTGTGCGCAGGAGAGGTCCCAGAAGACTGGAGAAGGGCTCATGTGATCCCACTCTACAAGAGTGGTAGCAGGGAGGAGGCAGGGAACTACAGACCAGTCAGTCTTACATCAGTAGTGGGCAAGATTATGGAGGCACTCCTTAAGGAAAGGATAGTGCAACACCTGGAATCCATAGGAGCACAGGATCCAAGACAGCATGGGTTTACAACAGGAAGGTCCTGTTAAACTAATCTCATAGACTTCTTTGACTGGGTAACCAGAGTGGTGGACCAAGGGGGAGCAGTTGATGTCGCCTACCTTGACTTCAGCAAAGCTTTTAATACTGTTCCACATAAAGATTGATGAAAAAGCTGGGTAGGCTCAGGATGGGTCAGAAGTTGGTCAATTGGGTGGCAAACTGGTTGGCAGGTAGAAAACAGAGAGTGGTGGTAAACGGTATACAGTCAGAAGAGATGCAAGTGGGTACCCTTAGAATCTGTCTCTGGGGCCAGTCCTTTCAATATCTCTATCAGTGACATTGCAGATGGACTGGAGGGTAAGGTTTGTCTGTTTGCTGATGACACCAAGATCTGCAACAGAGTAGATGATCCAGATGGGGTGAGCAGAATGAGAAGAGATCTGGATAAACTGGCAAAATGGTCGGAAGAGTGGCAAATGGGGTTTAACGCAAAGAAGTTCAAGATCATGCACATAGGGAAGAGAAACCCTGAAGCCACCTATAGGTTGGGAGGGGAGTTGCTGGCAATCACAAGGGAAGAAAGAGACTTGAGTATCATCATCACCGATGACCTGAAATCATCCAAGCAGACCACTAAAGCAGTACATAAGGCAAGAGGGATGTTGAGGTGTATTAGTAATGGTATCACAAGTTGTAAGAGGGAGTTAATAATCCCTCTTTACAAGAAACTGGTTAGGCCCCATCTGGAATACTGCATGCAGTACTGAAGGCCGCACCTGCAAAAGGACATTAATAAAATGGAGGCAGTCAAGAGAAGGGCAACCAAAATGGTGCAGGGACTGCATCAGAAAACATATGAGGACAGATTAACAGAGTTCAATATGTATACTCTAAAACAAAGGAGGGAGAGAGGTGAAATGATCGAAACATTCAAACACCTTAAGGGCATTAATAAGGTGAAAGAGTCTAACGTTTCAATATAAGAAAAATAGCAGGACAAGAGGACACAGCATGAGATTAGAGGGAGGCCGATTAAGGGGTAATGAGAGGAGGTTCTTTTTCACAGAAAGGGCAGTGGATGCATGGAACAGCCTACCTCAGGAAGTGGTGGATATGAATACAGTGCAGGGCTTTAAACAGGCATGGGATAGGTATAAGGGAGTAATACAGATGAGTATGAATAGATTGGCATTAACAGAGTACAGACCTATGGCACATTCATAAGGTAGAAATAATGGGCAGACTGAGTGGGCCTTGCGGTCCTTATCTGCCGTCAACTTCTATGTTTCTATGTCTGTAGAAAAGGACAGCTTGGCCAAACCAATTTGCCCAGATTTTCACTGCCTAGTCTGTCTCCGCAGACTCTACCTGGTCTCCGATGACCCTCCCCCTATCCTGCTTATTTACCAGTATTCCCTTATGACTATCCCATACATGTTTGAAGTCCCCCACTTTTTTCACTCCCACCTCTGCTGGCAGACTGTTCCAGGCATCCACAACTCTTTTTGTGAAGTACTACTTTCCTCACATCCCTCTTAAAATTCCCCCCTTCCAGCTTCATTGCATGCTCTCTTGTCCTGGTACCCTTCCTCATTTGAAAGAGACTCCCTTCCTGAACCCTGTTCTCCTCTGTGAAGTACTTGTAGGCCTCTGTCATGTAACCCCTGTCCTGTTCCACTCCTCTAGGGTGTAAATGTTGGGATCCCTCAGTAACTCCTTGTACAACCCCTCTGCACCCTCGTCTGGACTACCTCCACCCTGTTTATGTCCTTTCTGCGGTGCAGCCTCCAGAAATGGACACAGTACGTCAGTCTGTACCTGGGAGATCGAAGTCCCTTAAGATCACCACTGCATCTGATTTTGCTGCTCTCATGATTTCCTCTGACCAGCTGGGTATCATGCCCAACTAAGCTATTGGAGGGCCTGTGTAGCTCCCCCCCCCCATAGTGATACCTTGCCCTGCCATTTCCCCTAGAATGGCTCAGATTAACTCCCTGATACCCTCTTTGTCCTCCATAGCAACTTTGTACCTTACATTTTAAGTCTTATTAAATATTCATGAGCCTAGCAAGGATCCTGATTGGCTACTGGATTGGTCATTAACATCTTAGAAATGACTGATCCAGCTGCCAGCTGATGCTGTGTAGCACACACGGCTTGAATCACTCTGTTCAAAACCTGTCACTAGGGCCAGCCCACCAGTGCAGTGGTAGAGCTACCACTCACAATGATCGTGACCTGAGCTTGGGAGCGGACCTAGGTCATCAGAGGGCCGGCCGGGGGCAGGAGGATTGAGTGTCCATGTGATGCTCTCCTCCTCTGGGGTGGGGAGAGTTGCTGCCTCCACTGCATTACTGCCACCTGGAGTTCCTGGGTGCCAGTGCAGTTGGGGGGCCACGTGGGTGGGCAGATCAATGGCAGGAGTCCAGAGTGGTGGCACATCTCTGCATGCCCCTCCTCCTCCTCCTCGGACCCCACAGCGTGTTGTCATCCTTGGGGAGGCAAATCGGGGGCAAGCAAAAAAAACTCCCCTCTGAGCCTCATGACCTTCCTGTTCAGCCACTGGCCCGGGTACAGCCCTTGGGGGTTCCCAAGTTATAACCGCTCAGGGTGCAGCCCCGCCACATGGGGTAATTTGTGGGGTTGAAAGTCCCGCATGGAGTTCTGGAGGTGGTACCCTAGTGGTGGACCTTCTTCAGGGCAGTCCTGCCACGAGGGGTAATTTGCAGGCTTGAAAGTCCCACAGAAGCTGGGTGTGAGCCAGGGGTGAAGACTAGCCAAAGGATAACTAAAGCATAATAAAAAAAACTTAAAAAAAAAAACTGTCACTAAGTAAACAAATGGTGAAAACAAAATTTGTTATTGCGATTCCTTATAATCGCATTAACAACCTCGAAGCCAGGCAGTTCCTTGAATTACAGACCTGCTGGAGGGAGGTGACCCATCCACCTACCTGGTTGTTAATCCCTGGGAACTTACTGGCTTCTCGGCTGTTATTGCTTAAAAGACAGCCACTCTACCCCATCTCCTATCGGGCCTATCCTTTTAGAATACTCTGTATCCTTCTATCCTGCTCTCCCAGCCGTATTGTTCCTCCACCAAGTCTCTGTAAGTGCCACCAAGTCCTAGCCTTCAAAGTGCATCAGGACCTCAAGGTTGCCCATTTTGCTGGGTGTGTTTCTCATACAGGCCTGCATGCAAGTAAGGATAGCTGCCTGTCCACACTTTCTGCCTCCATCCCCCCCCCCCGAGGGTCTCCTCTCCTTATGCTCCCCTGTTCTGCTATTATTCCCTCAATCCATTTACTTTCTCTTAATGTTTAGCTTGCCTGCAACAACCTGTGGCCCCAACTTCATGTTTAACCCTTTCACTGCCAGGGGTATTTTACACTCCCTCACCAGGCAAGTTTCGTTATTTTTGTTCTGTATTATTTAAAATTAAAATTTGTACATTTTCCTCTTCAAGGAAAAGTATGGAAACCTGAATGTTTTTTATTGGCAGACTCTGACCTTTTTATAGGTAGCAATTTTTTGTTGATGTCTGGCCATGTGACCATGAAACACTGAAATGTAAAATGCTATTTCTGCTCAAAAATGTTACAGAAAACAAGACCCCAGACAACATATTATGAAACTGAGAATCATGGGAATCTATATGTTGCTGAACTTCTCTATGCCTGTACGATATAAACAAGAAAGAAGCTTTTGTATAGGCAGAAACATTGAGAGCAGTGTCCTCTCTTTAGTTGCTAACAAATGAAAGGTGAGAGAAATGGAAATGTATGCCTTTGACTTCTTCATGGCTTTTTATATGTGAAAATCAGGTTATGTATAAAGACAATGTATTTTTAAATTCTCCTGTCATAAGGCTAATTATGCAAAAAAAAATCCTCCTCTTATTAAATAGCGCTTCTTCCCGCCCCTTTTTTATAAAGACACACCGATTGGTAGTACACAATCCTATGATATCTTAATTTCTGTCCATCAAATCCTACTCCAACCTCTACTTAAGATGGTTCACTACCAGACTGTCAAATCATTCCTAGCCACGGCAGTCCATGTGGTCTACATTATTTAGCTTCACTAGCAGGGTATCTCCTTATCTCTCTTTCTCACTCACTCACTCAGCTATCCTCCGTGGTACACCTTAGTTAAGGATACTTCCATTAATACTCTCTACACCTACCCTATCTTGTATACCTGTAAGATACCGTTGGAGTTCATTCTAGCGAGGCTATCCCTGATAGCACACTTTAGTTAAGGATAAGATTCTTTAATAACACTATACTTAATGTTTCTCATGTAGCTGTCAGAAACCTTCATAGTTCATTCCATTGAGTAGACCCTTTCTCCATAAGGACTACCATGGAGGCTAAGGTGTGGTTACTTCTTTTGTCCCTCCTCTACCTGGAACCACGTGGACAATATCACCAGCTACATGATGCTTCGGGGACGAATGTGTATTGACACTGCCCTGCTGTGGGTCCAATACAGGCTCAGAAGACTATGTATGTGCTTATAACCTCCCCCAGCTACAATCATACTACTGGCCAACATATCCTGGTGGGACTCGAGTTGAGCTGATCAAGAAGGACACACAGCCTCTGTCTCACAGTGTGGAACCCTCACTGATACTCTCAGTCAGAGTATTAGTTATTGCTGTACTAGGACATCAAAACATCAAGGCGGGGAACCCCAGGGTATCAACGGAGAACCTGCAAAGACGTGCCAAAACAAGGACCTATAAGTTATCCCTTACTGCAATAAAAAAGCTTCTGCTCCTGTTGTTACTATGCTCTGGCAATGTAGAACTCAATCCTGAGTCTCCAGAGGCTATTACTTCACCATCAGACTTAGCCAGGCTCAAAGGTATGAGCTTCCTTCACGTCAATGTGTGCAGCTTGCTAAAAAAGATTACTATGATCCAGATATCTTGGTGATCTCCAAAACTTGGCTTAGACCTGCCACAACTGACAGGGACATTAACTTACCTAATTACCTATTATTCAGAGCAGATAGACATCTAGAGGTGGAGGGGTAGCCATCTATGTTAAGGACATCTTCACAGTGACCTGCCTTGACTCAACATCTGTGGTGTATGAATTTGAATGTCTATCCTTTAAGGTGGTGGTCTCACACACCATATCACTGCATGTGATAGGATGTTACAGACCCCCATCTGCTGGTCTCCAACTATTAACACATCTAGGCGACACCATAGGGAAAGGGTCCCTGGAAACTATTATAGTAGGGGACCTTAATTTAGACTGGCTATCCAAGGCCTCTACACCTCTTTCATCCTTCTGCGACACACATGGTCTGGCACAACTTATCAACAAACCAACCAGACCTAATAAAAAGAACCCAAGCAATAGTTCACTGTTGGATGTTATCCTTGTAAGCAAACCACACCTTTTCTCACACGCGGGTGTGTTCTTCAGTGATGTCAGTGACCACTGCTTCATCGCTAGTGTAAGATCAAGCAATAAACCTCTATCCCCGCCAGAGTTCTCTGTTAGAAGATCAAGGCAAATCTTCAACCCTCATGCGTACCTAGATGATATGAACTACTCCGCACACTGGCAAGATTTTTGCCTGTCAAAATAGTACACTCAGCTTATGAAATCCTAAACGAAGTAATATTAGGGGCCTTAAACAGACACGCACCGCTACTCAAAGTGCGTATAAGAAATAAACTGTGTCGATGGTTCACCCCAGATCTCAAAACTGCACTGCTAGAGAGGGACAAGGTGTGGAAAAAAACACAGAAAACTAAGACACCATCAGACTGGTGTCAGTTTAAAAGGGCAAGGAACATATGTACTAGGAAGATTAGGGACGCAAAAGCTGGATATTATCGTACTGAATTGGATTCTTCTATCAAGAACCCAGCTAAATTCTGGAACACCATCAATGACCTATCTGGCCACACATCAGGAAACTCGCTCTCAACCAAGATCATCTCTGGAAATTATATTATCAACGACAGATTGGAGGTCCTAGAATCATTCAACAATCATTTCACAACTGCAAGTTTAGCATTTGACAACTCTAGTGCAAATTTGATACACTCCCAGGTTAGCACTCAACATACTGATACCATTGTGACAAAGTAAATATTCTTTCTGCAACCAGCCACGCTGAAACAGGTTGAAGAAATGCTATGCCAATTGGACACAAAGAAAAATGCTGTTGCGGACTCCCTCGACCCCTACTTCCTGAAGATTGCCTATCCCGTACTACTGGTACCTATAACACACTTGTTCAATCTCTCATTGTCCCAAGGAGCAAGCCCCTCAATCTGGAAAACTGCGCAGGTCATTCCGCTATTTAAATCAGGGGACCCTTGTGACCTTAACAACTATAGGCCAATTTCCATTCTTCCTGTCCTATCAAAACTGCTGGAAAAAATTGTAAGCATTCAACTGAGATCTTACCATGAAACTATGAATCTCCTAAACCCTGCACAATCTGGCTTCAGAGCCAAGCAGAGTACCATCACAGCCCTGGCAAAAGTAACCAATGATTGGCAGAGAGAATTAGACAACAGGAATTTTATCTGTGCTGTGTTTCTGGACCTAAGTAAGGCATTAGACACGGTCGCTCATGATTTGCTTCTCTCATCTCTGGAATCCATAGGGCTGGATTCACTTTCCCTACAGTGGTTCACCAACTACCTCTCCGGACATCTCCAACAGGTCAAGGCCGAAGACGAACTCGCACCCCTTAAGCCACTGCTAAGAGGCGTACCCCAAGGATCCATTCTTGGTCCTATCCTCTTCACAACTATATCAACAACATTGATGATAATATAACCAAGGCTACAGTCCATCTATTTGCTGATGACACGGTGCTCTATGCTTCATAGTTTCATAGTGGATTACAAGTTCAGTGAGCACATGGCCCTTTAGTGAACTCACCACCATTTCATTGGTGGAACTGAAATGTCTTATATCTCATGTAGTTGTCGAGGGTAACCTTAAAAGTACTCATGTTGGAACTTTCTGTGACATGACTTGGCAACAAATTCCATTTTGTAATCACCCTCTGAGTAAAAAAGTTGCTTCGTTTAATTGTGTTATTTGACTCCCCCATTAATTGCTGCTTATGAGATCTGGTGGAAGTAATTCATGGATTTCTCCTAAATCCAAGAGTTTCTATCATGTAAGGGTCTTGTAAAGTTTTGTATACTAAACAAAGATTGTCCCTTTCCTGCCTATATTTTGTTGAGTAAAGATTTAATTTAATCAACCTATTTACATAACTCAAATTCTTAATGGGTCTTATAGATCTTGTCATTTTCCTTTGTATATTTTCATACAAGATCTGAGTCCTCTTGGAGGAGGGGTTGCAGAACTGAGAGCAGTATTCCATATGGAGTCTCACCAATGCATTGTACAGGAGGACTACTACGTGAGCTGCCCATCACCAGAAACAGCTTGTAGCAACCTACAAACAGAATTCAATCTACTCCAACATCAACTCCTAAACAAAAAGCTTCTGCTTAATGCAAAGAAAACAAAAGCAATGCTTTTCTCTCCTTTCATGAATGCGGTAAACCCTACTGTCTCAGGATCTCTACTGCAGATATTTACAATTCTAGGAGAAAACCTAGAATTTGTTGCAAAATTTAAGTACCTGGGAGTCTGGCTTGACAGCAGGCTTTCCTTTACAGAACATATGGAGGAATTGCTAAAAAAAACTATGCCAGAGGCTTGGTCTTTACTTTAGAATCAGCCACTTTCTCATAAGTGATGCTAAGTTAAGGTTGGTCCAGGCAACGTTTCTTTCTGTAATTGACTATGCAGATTTCCTATACAGCCACTGCCACACCTCCTACCTTGCAAATTGGATACGCTCTACCTTAGAGCCTTGAGGTTTATTACAGGACTTCCATTTACCACACATCATTGCTCCCTGTATGCAGCAGTGGGATGGACTTCGCTTCAGTTTAGGAGGGACAGAAATGTTGCCATATGGACATTCAGAGCAATATCCAATCAATTACCGCAATATGTCTCAGACTGTCTCCATCAAAACACAATAAGCAAGTATACTCTTACATCCTGTTGAAAGTGCCCAAAGTTAATTCTCACTTTGGAAGGACTGCAATTAGCTTCACGCTGCACTCCTTGTGGAACAAACTGCAAAAAACAATGAAACTGAGCATACCCATAACCATTACTTCCTTTAAGTCCCTTTATTCACACCTTATCAAGGAACACTGCAAATGCTTCCTGCATTGTTAGCTTGATTATATGTCCACTGCACCACCACCATGCCTGACTAGTACCTTCAGTCCAGACGTATAACTCTGCAGCTCTCCTCCCGCTATTCTCTTTTCCCTTCTCCATGGGAATTTTCTAGGTGTTCCCCAACCCTGCTCTTAAAATTAGTCTAGATGTCTCCTTACCTTGATGGTTAGCAATATTCTCATGGCCCTTTATTTCTACTCCTTACATTGCACTTACCATCTCACTCTCGTCCCCTTATCCCATTTCTCCCCCTCCATAATAGTAGTTCCCTCTCTTATAGCTCTCCCTCCCCAGACCTGCTCACACCTACCTGACATCCCCTTCCCATTCCATATGGATAATATCCATATGGGATGGAAAGGACTACACGATGAGTAGTTAATCCCATCCACCCCTTAAACTTTTCCCGACATCTGAAGCTACTGTACAATCCCACTTTGTTGCTATGTACACACACATATATATATATATATATATATATAGGCAATTTTGTAAACGAGCTAGGGTTTATCCTCTCATATGTTTTGTTGTGATACCATGAATGACACTGTAATACCTTGTATATTTCCACATGTACTTTGTATTGTCCATTGAATATGTACATGAATATGTTTATTTCCATGTATACTTTGTATTGTCCATTGAATATGTAAATTACCTTGTCCTTCCCAGGTCCATCTTGCAGATGAGCACTGCTCAATGATGTTCGCCTGGATAAATAAAGATTTTGATTGTAAATTATGCCCACTGACCTAGATTTGCAAGGTGTATGTTGTTTTGTGTTAATTTCACAATTTTATTTTGAATGCAAACAGTCTGATGTTTTGGGTAGGCTTAAAAGCTGTCACTATAAATAACCATACAAAAGCTTATATATTTGAAATATACAACACCAGACCTGTCTACAAACAGTCTGTATATGTTTGTACATTTATTTAAAATAATTCTTGCATTAATGATGAGTGTCCAAGACTGATTTGTGGTATTTGGGGTTACCCACCTGACATCCCTTGTGCTGGGTTGTACATATATATTCCAAAAATAAACAAAATGCCCCATTTCTAAGCTGTCCTCTACTAAACCTAAACAAACCTAAACAAGGCGATGCATCAGCATGTGGTCTCAAAAAAAGCAAAAAGGTAATATTAAATACACACTGAAATTAGAAAATAGAGTTAAAATCGACTTTTGACCTTAGGTCTTCTTCAGGAAATATCTAAAAGGGAAAAAATATTTCCTGAAGAAGACCTGAGGTCGAAACATCGATTTTAACTCTATTTTCAGCTAAACAAACATATGCAACTATGCGGGATAATCTAAATAAATATAGTACTAAAGAGGGAAACTGAAAATACTGTAAGTATACATTTAATTCCAATTGTTGTTGTCACAAACAAATACTCGGCAGTTGTGGAGCTCTAATAAAACAAAGCATAGAAGAATCAATACACAACTATGCATTTTGGAATTCTATAGAGTGTAGCCATTCCAGAGGTAAGGGTCATATATTTAAATTGAGCCCCCCTTCCCACTGTAAGTCAGTGGCACTGATGTTTGAGCTACCAGGACTCTCTTCAGAGCCGGGGGGGGGGGCTGAGCCCTGGCAAGCACCCCTGTAATTGTAACACTGGAAACAGGTCATAAAGACGTAAGGTGCTAAGCTTAGTCTGCAGGGGATGGATATAGAAACATAGAAATCTGATGGCAGAAAAGGACCACATTGGCCTATCCAGTCTGCCCCTATCCCATCCCATTAAGTAGCCCTGGGACCTACTTCTTTACACCCCCCCGGCACCCCCCTCCCCCGAAGCAGACTCCAGTCCCCTCCTTACTTCTTTTATTTCTTTCTTATATTTGGGTCCGTAATGAAAAATGCACTGCATTGCTTTTCTGGCCTATAGACCGTAAGACCTTTTTATGGCACCAGGCCTATGGTGAATAACTGCTGATTAGTGTGTTGCTATATTATTTTGTGTTGTGTGATTTTATGAATGTTTTATCCATTGTAATCTGTTCGGCGCTTTGATATTTGAAAAGCACCTAAGAAATAAAGTTATTATTATCATTATAGAAATCCAGAACATGTTGCTATAGGGAAAAGTACATATCTCTTAAAACCACACAGAACACTGGTTTTAAATATGGTTATCATAGCTGACTAGCCAATTGTTTGCTGCCTATTTTTCCTCTTTATATTTGTTGCAGCTATGAAAGAGTACTTGACATTTGCATAATGCTTACTTTTTATCAAAGCAAATCCCAGTGTAACTTAAGTGACAGGTACCTAAACACCACATATTTGCATTCCAAAGAGAGCACTGGTTACAACAGCACCACATTTATATAAGCAATAACCCATGACAGGGTGTGATGTTATTGGCATGTAATCCACACCTGGGGTGCATTGTGAGGCATGAGGCCGCAGGCTGAGTGTCCTCACAGTGCCCCAGGCGTGGATTAAATGCCGATGACCCCACACCCTGGAGTGGGTTATTGTACTTATAACATGGGTTAGGTAAAGAACATGGTACAATCCCCAAAAGTAAGTGCTCCCCATGTTTTATTGGGAGAAAAGGAGTTTATCCTTCTGCGTTGTAAAGTAGTTAGTCAGAAAAGATTCGGTTATTTGTTTTCTACACACAAATGTCAGAGTGTGACTTTATAGAATGTTAGTCGCATGTCTGCTGTGTTATAATGCACTATGCTGCATCTGGCTAGAATACAGTTGCCAACCTGCATACTATGCCACCTGTGCAACACTCACACTCCATGGCTGTAGTGGAGTCGCTGACTGTGGATTAAACTGTGAATTCAATCCATGCTTCCAGCTCTTAACATACTCCATAGACTGACTGCACAGAGGACCTGTTCAATTCCACTTGGAGGGAGAAGCTGACGAGCGGCATAGCATAGAAATAGATAACAGTTACGCTAACTGGCCGGACAACCTAGATACAACTACATTAACAGTTTAATACACGCTTGCAATGCTATACCTGGTTATGATTAGCTGTGAAGAACTACCCATCTTTTGTTTCTAGTGGAGAGGCTCAGCATGGAGCAGATACAGTATGCCACCTAACAAATTGTGCCACTGCGTGTGGCCGACGTGGAGGATTTTAATTACACTCTTCCTTCTATGCAGAGGGGCAGCGCGACAAGTACTTACAGCGATAGATGAGAACAGGAAGTGTGGAATTCAAGGCGCAGTGTCCGAAGGTACTGCAAATTTCTTGTGTGCTGAAGAGGACCGCACACAGTTCTGACATCCCAAAAATTCTTAACAAGAAATCAGCTGTACCTGTACAGGACTTGCAGTGGGGCCTGGGGGGGGTGGGAACTGACTCTTACTATTAACACTGGGAATACTTGTATTCAGCTCGATATTCAGCTGCAGTGCTTGTTTTATGGGGCTACACTTCTAAGTTCTCTTCTCTACCACCACCTATTACAGCATGTCTGATGCAGGTGTACCTGTCAATGGTGTTTGGGATTTCCTACTGCACCTGGTTACAGATGCTCACAGACCACTACTGAGACCCACTGCACACAGTACAGAAATCACTGCTGTAGTGTACTGCACGTGGTCTAGCCACAGTGTCTTACACCTGCCACTGCTTTTGTCAACATTATTTCTTACTTGCTAACAGGGATTACCATCACTTCTCACTTCACTAAAGGGACCAGTGTATGATATTTAAATATACTATCTCCCAAGTTTTGCTGTTCTTGCTCAGCAACATAACATTTCGGCTGTTACTGAATTGAGCGGGCGTGTTTCCAACAACTGTTTGCTGATATTAGACACCGGGTTCTGCAGTGCAGTGCCTGTTACGTAACTATATATTTCTACTTTGGGTGCCACACAAGGATACATTTATGATCCCGACATCATAGAAACTAGCATATTATCTGCTCACTAAAACTCAAAACAATGGCTGCTGCAAGAAACAAGCAGAGTTGAATCTACAGATCCCTCCACCATGTGCTCATGGCTGCTGCTCTGTGAGGAATAAGATCAGGCATACAAACCATAGATTAAATAGGGAATTTAATCCACAGACACCTGACACCTATCCACCAATGATATCACCTACTTTACCTAACCCATGTTATAAGTACCTTTAATGCAGCGATCTGGTAGAAATAAGCCTTAAGTCTGCAGGGTGATAAGTGTATTTTAATAGGGAAAATTTGGGGCTCATAATAGAAAACGCACAGCATTGATTTTCTGGCTTGTAGACATTTAGGACACCATGGCACCATAGAAGTATATATTTTCTGAAACTGCACAAAATACTGGTTTTAAACATGGGTAATATTGCCTGCTACTCAAATGTTTGCTACCCATAATCTCCCTCTGCATTTGGTACAACTTGAAACATATTGGACATTTGAATAATTTTCACACTTTAGCAAATCAAACGTCTGTGTAACATCGGCTGCAGATGCACAAACACCACCTTTGTGGATTCTACAAAGAGGAGCGGCTACACCGGTACCACATTTATCTGCTCTTACTACAAAAATTAGGTAGCAATAAACCCTAAACGTATAGGCTGCTAAGTGTATTTTAAAGGGGAAAATGTGGGCTCATAATGGAAAATGCTCAGCGTTGATTCTTTGACTTGCAGATATTCAGAACAGTATGGTACCATAGGAAAAGTAAATATTTTCTGAATACTGGTTTAGATATGGGTAACACTGCCCGCTATGCAAGTGTTTTCTACCCATAATCCTCCTCAAGATTTGGTATGACTATGACAAATAATGGAAATTTGCATAATTTTCACACTTTAGCGAACCAAATGTCTATGTAACCTAGGCAACCAGTACACAAAACACCACATTTTGGGGTTCTACAAAGAATACAGTTACTCTGGTGCCACATTTATATTCCTTTACTACAGAGGTCTGGTAGGAAAAAGCCCTAAACATATGAGGCCTGATATTCAAACAGTTTGAGCGGGCCCTAGTGGGACTTTGCCCACGCAAACGGGGGTTTGTTCTGGATCACCATATTCAAAAGGGGCTGTTGCATGGGAAAAGAGGGTTAGCACCCATGCAAAAAATAATGCATGTGGATGGGCAATGGGAGGGGTGTGGCCATGACTAGCCACGCTACCCCATATTCAGCAGCTATGCACTGAGCAAAAGCGTTTAGAGTGGGCCTTTTGCGTAGCACAAATACTGCCAAACAAAACCCCGACTTACTTCAGGCAAATCTAGCAGTTGCCAGAGGTAATGCAGCCACCCAACTGGTTGGCCGCTGAGGGAGTACACTCACCCTCTGTGGTCGCTGGCACCCCCCCCCCACCAATTGCCAGCCCCTACTGTATTAAATCAAAATCCCTGGCGGTAGTAGTCACCCCCATTCTCCAGCCCATATTATAGTACACAAAATCCCTAGTGCTAGTGGTCCCCCCTCCCTCTGATCACCAGCCCCTACTGTATTATATTGAAATCCCTTGTGGCAGTGGTCCTCCTCCTTCCAATCACTGACCTGAAAAGTATTACACAGAATCCCTGGTGCTAGTCGTCCCCCCCCCAAGCCCCTACTGTATTATATCGAAATCCTTGGTGTTAGTGGTCCCCGCCCCTGATTGCCAGCCCATACTGTACTACACCAAAATTTCCTCTCCCTCTGATTGCCACAAACACCAGCTTTGTGGATTTCAGAGTACCAGTTTCACCAGTATTACATTTATGCACCTTTACCACAGAGACCAGGTCCGAAATAAGCCACAAACCTTTAGAGTGCTAAGTGTATTTTAAATATAAAAATGTGGTTTCATATTAGAAAATGCACATCACTTACTCCCTGGCCTGTATACCTTCGGGACACTATGGGACCATAGGAAAAGTATCTATTTTCTAAATCTGCAGATTTAGAAAATAAATGCTTTTCCTATGGCACCATAGTGTCCTGAAGGTGGTTCCACGTCAGCACATTGACAGAAAACTTGTCAATCACCAGTACAGTGATGGCTGTTATGCCAACAGTCAGCAAACAGCCATCAAGTAAGAGAGTATTTTTTCATGGGGGGCTTTGCCCCCCCCCGCACCCCTGTAAATATTATAATCAACTCCAAGTCGGAGTTGATTCGGGGGGTGCATGTCCACAAGAAAGCACTGCCATTGTCCCGCAGATACATTACAGCGACATGGTCGATATGTCACTGTAATGTACTGTCGCTGTCAAAGTTTCACTGTAACAATGGTATACCCCTGAAGGTATACATTGCCTGCCATAATCCTCCTCCACATTTGGTACAGCTGTGATAAATAATTTATTTTTAAATTGGAGACCAGGGAAGGCATACTGAACCGAGGCTCATTTCCTGGTGCGACCCAGGGGAGGGAGGTGAAAATAAGAGTCAATAAGGCAAAATAATAACAGTACACCCAAAATTACAAAATACACACAACCAAAACAAGAAGCTTTATACAAAAAGTAGCACCATTAAAAATTTGCAACTGCATTACGTACAGAATATGTGAGAAAATAATTGAAGTGCACTTTGCAAGAAAGGGTTGTCAAGTGCTTATGGGTTCAGAAAAAAACATGCCAATGGCAAGAGCACCTGAGCCCAGATTTAGGGAGGCCTGGGGACCTAATGGAAATTCACATACAAGTCACACTATAGCAAACCAACAATATAGGATGCAGCAGGTATACGAGCAGCCCATGGCTGGATTCTAGAGAGAGAGAGAGTTCTGGTTACAACAGTACCAAATTAATGTACCTTTACCACAGAGTCTGGTAGGAACAAACCCTAACCACGCAGGTTGCTACATGTATTTCAAATCTCCGGTAAATGCAGAGATAGCAGCTTTGGAGTACGTTGTGCCAAGAGTCCTTTGGTAGAGGTGCAAGTGTCTTGTAGCTACACAATTAGTCTATCATTAAATAGCCCAATATGTGAGAATTTTGTACATGTAAAATAAGGCAACCAGATAATTAGGTCAAAAATTGCCAAAATATTGCATTTTCTTTAGTATTTTTTGTCTGTGGAGCCTAATTCAATGAGGCTTATGGGTAACAAACATTTGGTGAGGAGGTCTTCTCACATGTCCTCGTTTTGTAACCTTTAAAACAATATATATTGTTCCTTGGGTTACGTAACACTTTGAGGTGTTCTGAGAGTGGGAAATGCGGGGCAGGCTCAGGAACATAGGGTGTCGGCCGAATGGGCTGCACTTACAGGTGCAGTTTTTTGAGGCTGGGGCTCTTGCTCGGACTCTGGTTCTGTTTCAGGCTCTGGCAAATACTTGCACTTTTTTTGTGCTTTTTATATCTGTCTTCAGACAGCACTGCACTATTATATGCAATGCACAGCACTATACATATTCATCCAGTAGCAACTTTGTGCTTAAACCCTCTGCAATAACTCACTATCACTTTGTGTTTTAACTTCCCTGTACAGCTAAAATGCAAGCAATGGGCACTATGCACTATTCAGGAGCAGGTATGCAAAAAAAAAACATGTACCATGCCCGCACAGCTGCACACCCATGGACAAATGCACCCATAGTGGCATGCACAAATGCCAGCCACCTGTCCATGGCTGCCCCACCCCCTCCAGCGTGCAGGACTCTGCAGGGTGACGGGGGAGGGGTCGTTGTCCTGGGCAGGCATCCAATGGTATGCCCCCCCTGGGCCCTCTAGTGGATCCCTCACATAGCGAGCCGAGGGTCCGGGGTTGTGCATGCCGATTGCAGGCACCCAGATCCATGTGGCATCATCCTGTACCAGTGCCTCTGCTCCCGTCCATTGACAGGCACTCGCCCTTTCAGCTGCCCCATCTGTCTCCAGCTGCCCAGCAGTCAGGAGCAGCACAGTGAGCCCTGTCCCAGTCCCCCGGTGACCGGCGGCCTGTGTCTGTGGGGGCATGCAGTGAGTTATGGCATGGTCCCCCCCTGCTATAACCTGTGCCCCACCGTACCTATGCTGCCAGCACTACACGGGTTTGTGTATACCGCGTAGTGCTGGCACACCCCCCAGAATGCCCCCCACCCATCCCCAGCATGTTGCTGTCCATGCAGCCAGGGGGTCGGGCACACAACCCCTGCACGCCCATGTCATGAATGCTGCATGGCCACCGCTCTGCAGCATTCATGCACACAATGCCAATGTTCCCAGTTTATGCGGGCACATTGGCATCATGCATAGGGCCAATGTTTCTCTTCCCCACTGATATAGAAACATAGAAACATAGAATTTGATGGCAGATAAGGACTGCTTGGCCCACCTAGTCTGCCCATTTTCCTACCTAACAGATAAGCTGCAGATCCTAGTTAACCAACAGCTTACTTCCTCCTACCCCCCACTAGGACTGCCTCATGCCTGTCCCATGTATTCTTGAATTCCCCCACTGTTCTTGACTCCACGACCTCCTCAGGGAGGCTGTTCCATGCATCCACAACCCTCTCTGTGAAAAAATACTTCCACATTACCTCTGGAGCCGTCCACCTCTTATCTTCAAATTGTGCCCCCTTGTTCTTGCACATCTCTTTTCTGAAGATGCTACTCTCTTGGACTTTGTTAATTCCCCTGAGGTACTTGAAAGTTTCTATCGTGTCCCTCTCTCCCTTCTATCCTCAAGGGTATACATATTAAGCTCCTCTAGTCTTCCTTCAGATGTCTTCTGGTGCAGACCCTGCACCATTTTGTTGCCCTCCTCTGATAGCCTCCACTCTGTCTATGTCTTTGCAGAGATGGGGTCTCCAGAACTGCACAAGTACTCAGATGGGGTCTCACCAACTGTCTATACAGAGGGATAACAACTTCCTGTTTTCTACTATTGATGCCTCTTCCTATGCATCCCAGTATCCCTCCAGCCTTCCTTACTGCCTTCTCACATTGCTTGCCCACCTTTAAGTCATCTGATATAATTACCCCCAGGTTCCTTTCTATTTTTACTGTTGTCAGTATCTCACCCCCCATTGTGTACACTTCCCCTGGGTTTTTGTTTCTAATGTGCATTACCTTGCACTTCTTTGCATTGAATCTGAGCTGCCAAACATTTGACCATTCCTCCAACCTTGCCAAATCCCTTCTCACCTTTCCACTCCATCTTGTGTATCAACCCTGTTGCAGATCTTTGTGTCATCTGCAAAGAGGCATACTTTTCCTTCCAGTTCCTCTGCAATGTCACTTATAATGACATTAAAAAGTCCCAGTACTGAACCCTGTGGTACCCCGCTAGTAACCCTCCTTTCTTCGCTGGGTACTCCATTTACTACTACCCTTTGCGTCCTGTTGTCTAGCCAATTTTTTATCCAGGCTACCACCTTGAGACCCACTCCAAGGCTGGCTATCTTGTGTATTAATCTTTTGTGTGGGACTGTGGTAGGCCATGTCCACAGCCCCTCCCTGGTCTACTACTTTGGTCACCCAGTCAAAGAAATATATTAGATTCGTCTGACATGACCTTCCCATCATGAATCCATGCTACCTTGGGTCCTGTGCCCCACTGGCCTCTAGGTATTCAACAATTCTTTCCTTCAGAAGTGATTCCATGATTTTCCCTATCATTGAGGTCAAACTAACTGGTCTGTAGTTTCCTGCTTCTGTCCTGCTCCCACTTTTGTGAAGAGGAATCACATCTGCCCTCCTCCAGTCCTCGGTACCACCCCATCCTCCCAAGATTTGTTAAAGAGAGTAGTCAGTGTGTCACTAGTTCTACCCTTAGTTCTTTTAGAATTCTTGGGTGAATCCCATCAGGCCCCATTGCTTTGTCCACCTTCAATTTTATTAGTTCTTTCAGAACCCTTTATTCTGTAAATGGACTGGTACTGACCCCCGTCTTCAGAGTGTTTCTCTTGTTTGGTTTAGGTAACTCTTCCTCCTCTTCCTTTGTGAATACTGAGCAGAAATATTCATTCAGTATCCCTGCTTTTTCACTGTCACCCTCTACCCACACTCCCTCCCCTTTATTAAGCTTCAGTATCCCTCCTTTGGTCTTTCTTCGCTCTCTAATGTACCTATAAAAGGTCTTATCCCCCTTCTTAACAGAATTGGCTATCCTTTCCTCAGTTTGGGCCTTTGCTATTCTGACTGCCTTCCCAGCCTCTTTCTGCTTTAACTGATAAAGTTCTCTGTCCTGCTCCTTCTGTGTTTCCTTATATTTCCTGAATGCTGTCCTTTTCTCCTTAACCTTCCCTGCCACATCTTTTGAGAACCATAGCGTTTTTTTTCCTTCGTTGTGTTTTATTGATTTGCTTTACTCAAAGGCATGTTGCCTCTGTGATGGCTGTTTTGATCACTCCCCATTGTTCCTCCACCCCTCCTTCTTGCCTGTTTGCTAGTGCTTTTCTGAGACACTCTCTCATTTTCCCAACGTTAGCCCTCCTAAAGTCCAGTACCCTTGCTTTTGTATGGCTTGACTGTATGGCTGTGTTTATCGTGAACCACACTGTTTGGTGGTCGCTTGTTCCCAGATGGCTACCCATTTCTAAATCTGAGATTCTTTCTCCGTCCCCATTTGATAGTACCTTGGGATTGTCTGTATAAAAGACACTCTGTGAAACCAAAGATTTGGCCTAGTGGTTAAAGTGCACTGGTGAAAACGTGTAGCCCCAAGTTCAAATCTCACTACTGCCACAAACTCACAGAAGTGACTATTATCTCAGTATCCCAATTGGATAAATGCAGAATGATGAACCTGAGCCCATGTCACACTACTCCCACTTTCTCACTGTTACTCAGCCTACAATGGCAGCACTGTCTCTCTGTCCTCCATTTTTTATTGTACTGTTTTGGGTCAGGAAAGGAACACAAAACTGAAGCTCATTTTCAGATGTGTTGTGGGAGGACTGGGAAGTTAAGTGATTTGATTAGGGCCGCACAGTACACAAGTGGTAGCTGTGTGATTCAATCCCAGATCTTCTGGTCTGCAGCTCAGTGTTAATCTATTTATGCCTCTAAGCACCAGCCCTGAGTCCTTCCTCTCTAGCCTGCCCACCCCATCACCCTGCCTCCCACAGACTTTCCATCACTCTGACTTCTGCTAATATGGAGCTTAGAGGCTACTATTGGGAGAAAGATTTTAAGATTCTCAAGCACCGGCAAATCTTTTGAATAGGGTAATTTATACCATTGAGATGGGCTCCATCCTAAACAAAAGGGGAGGGACGATGCAGGCAAAGAGAATAGAGATGTAGGTGAGCTTTTAACCCCTTTTTTGCCCAGTGCCATACAGTGTATGGCACAGAACGCTATAGTACATGGCCAAAAAGATGTACCTAGTACGTCTTACTGGAAAGGATGCCAGGGCACCAGATCCCTGGGTACTTTCCAGGTCAGACCCATGGGATCTCAAAAGGAGCCTTTAGTTTTGTGATTCTGCAGGTCCACAGTGAAGCAGAGGTCACATGATTGCAGAAAACAATGCAAATACACAGATTGTCTACTTTAACTTTATTTGCCCTGTTGCAGATGGGGTTTTTTGGAGACACAGTGCAGCAGGGCAGACAGAGGAGTCAAGAGCTGTGCAGCAGTTTGCTTCTAGAGCAATGCTGCACAGTTGCTGAGAGTATCAAATTAAAGAATTACTTGTCCTATGGGACACTTTTAGTGTTTTTGGGCAGATTTTGATAACTTATTTTGTCCACCTTCACTCCAGACCACAGGGCAAACAAAAATGATCAAACCTACCTAGGTAGGTTTTTGCTGCAGTAGGTTTCCTCACAGAGGGAGCTCAGTACAAAGCCGGTAAATCACTTAAGTAAAGTCACAATGATCTCATTACTTCTGTCATTACTTATTTAGTTAGTTTTTAAACGATATACTATTGAGCAATAATGTATGTACAGGAGTTATATTAACAGGCTGTTAATAACCCCCTTGGGGTGTAATGTGGCATAAGTCGCAGCAATTTTCTTTCATTTGTGGGGCATATTTTATTCAAAAAATGCCCATTTTAATGTAAAATAGTCCATCCACCTTTTGTTGTGCTATAGACATGGACAAGAGTATGTTTAAAAACAGGACAACAAACACCTTCACTATCAGTTGTGAATTTCCCAAGCGCATGATACATAACAGCTGCTGCCAGCTAGTCAAAGTTTTAATATATAAAAACACAGTATGTAGGATCAAAAACTCATGGTTTAAGTGCTATTTTTTAATGTTTCTAAATGGGTGCTGCGCAGGAGCATGCATCGAGTTCAAATGTTAAGTTAACGCATTGTGATGAGTCACGAGTTTTTTCTGTGTTGGCATATGTATTAAGAACATATTGTGAAAGTAGATAGGGTGTCGTCATAATGAATGCTGTACTTTTAACAAAATGAGTCATCCAAATAATATTTTGCATTGTGAGTTGGTTAGTTTAGCCAGGGATGAACACGCACATTAGCAGTCGGCTGAACAATCGAACTATCAGTAATACGTATTGACAGTCATTACTGTATGTAATAGACAAAGAACCTCTGTGCGCAAACACTGAGGCAAGGGTTACCCCAAAGGGCATTTGGCTGGGAAGCCAAGTTTCAAGAAAATACAAAATCACACATGCCCACACAATGCAAAGCATCATGGGCTGCATATGCAAATCACCACAGAATGTTATGCTGGTTCAAATTTAAGCAGAATTGCATGGCACCATGCAATTCTGCTTAAAGCTGAACCAGCATAACATTCTGTGGTGATTTGCATATGCAGCCCATGATGCTTTGCACTGTATGTAATGCTCGTTTTATAAAAATACAGTATTACATCATGTCAGTACATTAACTACTTCAGGAATTTGCTATTATTACCTTAATGTTAACAAAAAAAATTGGGTCTTGCCAAAGTGGAGTTACTGACAATTGATCACCCATTCCCCCTCCCCATGATGTATACAACAGTTTGAGAGCTACTTGGCTTGAGGCAGGTTTAGGTATTTTAATGTTTATGAAATAGACATTGTGCTGCCTGCCTTTTTAATGTGTAATCTGGGGTATTGAAAAATTAGTCTTTTTTTGTACTGGGATAGGAGTCATGATTCTAAGTACAGACTGGCAGCAGTACAGTGTGCAGTGAGTAGTTATTAATTTGTTGGTGTGTCCTGCTTTCTCCAGCCTCCATTGTCCCCTCACAGGAAAAGTAAACTATTTAAACATTTTATTTATTCTAAGTTGTATGAACTTTTCTTATTAATTATGCTGCTAGTGTAACTAACTGTTCGTTGGTACCGCAGCTGCCACCGCAGAGCAGCGAGATGCGGGAATGAATTTAGGCTTGGCAAACTACCGTGGCAGCACCATGTGGAGGGGGAGACCAGAGCAGATGGGAAGGAAACCGGGTGATCTGGTCAAAAACTGGACAGGTGGCAACCTTATATTGTACCTCATCCATGCTTCTTCCCCGTCCCCATTATCTAGCTAACTCTGTCTCAAACTAAGCTCTCAGAAAGAAAAGGAATTTAAGCATTTTTGAAAATCTTGACACTAATAATGAGCGCTACAATCAGGCAAGCGGGTTAGCAGATAGTAATGTGCACGTCATTGTCAGTGTCCCAAATTAAAAATTATCAAAAGCGAGAGTTCTCGTGCTCATTTATTATAATAAATACATGTTTGGCACAGAATTCCACTGTATAGTATGCTGGATTGTAAAAGGAAGCACCATTCATGAAATCGTATCTCGCCAACTGTTAGTTGAAGTCCCCTGGCATTCACTTCATTACACATACAACTAACAAACGGCTCTCACTATAACAAAAAAAAAAAAAAAGAAAACTAATAAGAGCTTCGTATGATTGATGGCAGTCAGTGTATGTACGTGTGTACTGTACGTATGACATCAGCCTATTGATAATGTGTATAACATACAATACATGCCATGAGCAGCCATTTTTCCTAAAAAAAAAAATAGTTTTGCTTCACATTAAATTACTAGAACTTCTTCCATGACTGTTTTTTTTTAAAACATCCGCTGTTATCAGGCTGTACATGCTAGGTTAACACAGGTTAATATAACCCTGTTAGAACCATGGCAGCCAATCAGATTACTCTAAATTTACCTGCCTTATAATAATAAGAACTAGCGTATGGTCAACCATATACAACTCACCTTGTGTTTCGCTCTCGAGGTCCTTATGCTTTGATCTCCATAGGCTTGTTGTGTATGGTCTCCCATACATTATTCCTTATATGCCGATAAAGACCTCATTAACAACTCCCTGGTGTTTATAGACCTTCAAGTTCCTGAAAGGAATGAACAAGGTAGATTGCAAGGAAATATTCAGCAGGACTGGCAAGTCAAGAACACAAGGACATGAGTGGAAGTTGTTGGGGGAGGTACAAGAGGGACATGCAAAAGTTTTGTTTTACATAGAGTGGTTGAGCCATGGAACCACCTACCAGCAGAGGTGGTAGGCACAAAACCATTAATGGGTTTGAACACAGCTGGGACAGAGTAAAGGCTTAGTAGTTACATGGGGGAAAGCAGTAGGGTGAGGGTTGAAGGCAATAATCCTGATTAGACATTCGGTCCCAGCATAAGATAGGATAAAACAGGGCAGACTGGATGGACCAGTTGTCTTTTACTGCTGACATTTCTGTTTCTATGTTTCTTAAGCATTAAGGCATGTCTGGGCATGGGTCATTATGGGATTTACCCACCCCTCACATGGTATGGGATGAGGCATAGTCAAAGTGTATAAATACTAATTATACAATGGGGTATGAAAATCCTGTAACCTCATTGGTTAAAGCACATCATGTTACCATGATAAATCCTCCAGTATACCCACTGTAAAGGTTTTATATCACTATAAAAACAAAACGGCAAGTTGAACTTTGTATAATAGCAACATACCATGACAGGGAGTGGGTATATGGGTGGATTTACCACTTCTGGTGTGGTTAAGTCACTCGGCTGCGCCTCGTGTCCGAACCACACCAGGCGTGGTAAATCCACCAATATACCCACTCCCTGTCATGGTATATTGCTTAAACAACCTACACCTTTGAGTGCTTTATTGTGATTACAAAATCGGTTCATCTGTAAAAAACACTAACACACAAAATAAATACATTTTTATTGTATAAATGCATTAAATACTGATGGGATAGATCCACCAATCATTAAAACAGTCCCAAGTTCAATAGTTATGCATAGCTGTCAGACGTAAATTTGTGTCACAGAGGGTAAAATCATGTTCTTATTCTTTGGGGTTCTCCTCCTCTGCCCACATCTATTCAATCCATTAGTCATTTGACTCCCTCCCCCCAACTGGATACAACTGCCTGTGCTCTAATAAAACTACTGCCCCCCAATCTGGAAGGGGCTCATAGGTTAATAAAGGTGTCCTTGCAGAAGCCTATTTGCCAAAGATCATTTAGCCTGTTATTTCCTTACTCATTGTATATACTTTTCAATTACAAAATGAGTAATAAAAATCCTGTATCCTGATTGGCTGAAACCTAAGTTTACCCATTGGATTGAGACAGCTTAACCAATAGGTAAACTGGGACAGTGAAACCAATGGGTAAAAATAAGTTCTGGTAATCAGGATGCAGTACCTCAATGAAATCAATGTGCACTAATCAAACTTTTAAACTAAAGACGGCAGCCATTTTTTGCTCCCAGTAGCCATAACAATAGAACCATCTAAGATTATTAATCTGTCATAATTTGTCACTTATAAAGTCTGGCAGCATTACTTTGAATGAAAAGAATGCCTGTTCTACTGGATATATTATGAGATCCTGAAACTCTGTTCCCTGAGTTTTAGAATCCCATCGTCAGCAGCCTGAAATACATTTGCCAACTGGCAAAGTGTTCCCATTGCTGAGTTTTTCTTAATGCTTTGGGGGGCTTCCCCCTGCACCCCCCATAATTTTTATATCTAACTCTGCCACGGGCAAACTTCACCCATCGGGCAAACGTGTTTTGGGCACATGGTGTCAGGATCCTGAAACTCAGGAAAGAGTTTTAGGATCTTGATATACTCCCATTCTACTCATTTGTAACTTTGCAGCTTAATCCTACTTCTATGATTTTTCTCTTCTATTTCCGATGTCCCAACCCCCTGCTGCCTGTCCAATTTCTCTTTTTTAATAAGTAACTCAACCGCTATTAAAACAATTCAAAACATTAACCAACATTTCCACTTTCATTTGTATTTACCCTTGTTCCCCAGTAGTTCACTCTTGCCAGCTGCTGGAACAAATCTCTCTCCACTGTCCACTCTGATTCACATACCAGCATGCTTACCCAATCTGTGGAGTAGAACAGCAGTGTTTTCTTCATTGACACTACAGCAGATGGAAGCATGCTGTTCACGCATCATACCAGCTCACCAACTTTGGGCAAATACTGAGGCTCTGACCTGTTTCTCATTGATTCCCCAGCTCTATACCCTGCTGCCCAATCATTTCTTTTTTCGTGCAGTGTATCAACTCGCTGCCACTATCACTACTTCACTCCCTCTTAGCTTCATATTAATGTAAATACCTGGGGGTGGGGAAGACATGCTGAAGACAATCGAGAAAACACATCTACAAGGCACTAAAGGTGGAGGAACTAGTTTGCATGTATTTTAAACATTGATATATTTGTTTTAAATATTCTAAACTTTTTTTTTACAAATTACCCATTTTATTAATGCACTAAGCTACTTCGGGGTATTGGTTGTGCTGCCACAACCACTGTATGTCCGGGGCTGAAGGCACTCGGCCTGTGGTCTTGTGTCCTACTACTCCCCTGGGTGGCAGTTGTGGTGGCCAATTGCCTTCAGCCCCTAGGTGAGTGATTGTGGCAGCACAACCAACACCCTGTTGTGCGTTATTACTTATATAAATTCACCCTGCCCTTCAAGTATCGCTGTCTGTGTTCTAATGGAATTCCCCTGCAAATGAAAACCACATGTGATGCCCACTTTCTACAACAGTTACACTAGTTACCCACATTTGTAACTCAAACAAATCCAAGAACAGGGTCTCCAATCGTTGCGCCACCTTTGAAAGAGCTAGTGTTAGTATACTGTCTTGAATTAACATTAACTTTCAAAGGTAGTGAAGCACCTCGCTCTCTATGGTTTCAAGTGCTGGCTAATAAACTGCCCAACTACTGAAGAACCATGCTCACTCCTGCTGACTCCACCCACCAGCTTCATTCCCACTTTAGAAATAGATTCCCTGTTCAAAGGCGTAAACAGAATTCTGGCCAACTTGCTTTCCGCCATAGACTCCATCAGGCATGACACTGCCTGGCCTAGGGGAACAGCTAACTAGTCAACATTGCCTCAGCCAAACAGTTCCTCAAATATCTAATTGTAACCTGTTGTTACATCACCTAACTCTGTCTGGGTCCCATGTTGCTTCAGCTACTCTTGATGTACCTCTCCCCTGCTGTTATGATTGCAAAATTTTAACCAGTGTACTGATTTGTTTTGTTGAATTCTTGTTATATTTGCTGTGTACTTCTTCCTTTCCCTCTCTCCCCCCCCCAACTCCTTTCTGTAAATGAAATTATTTTATCTCTGTATGTTTTCCTTATAAAACAATTTCAAATAAATACATCATTTCTTAAATCTGAAGTATTTTTTTCCCTTTTCTTAATTAGAAGATTTTCTACCTGATAATACTTGGTGTGATGTGTGGAATAGTACTCTACCTGGAGGCTGACAAAGCTAGTTCTAGTCCATCTTGTACATCATCTGCCCTGTGACCTCACTGTTTGTGACATCACAGCTTACCAAGAAGGGTCAATCACCTACCGCAAGACTGATCACTTGTGATGTCATAGTAAGTGAGGTCAGAGTGCTGATGAGATAAGAAGAGGAATAGAACAAGAAATGATGGTCTTCAAAAATAAAATGGAACATGACAATCCTGTAACCTCATTGGTCAAAACATATCATGTGACTGTTGATTATTTTCTGACAGTTGCCCACTTCACCTGAACTACAGCAACATAGAAACATATAAACATAGAAGTTGACAGCAGATAAGGACCGCAAGGCCCATCCAGTCTGCCCATTTCTTTTTCTACCTTATAATTGTGCCATCGTCCTTTGCTGTCAGTGGCCTATCTATTCATACTCATCTGTATTGCTCCCTTATGCCTATCCCATGCCTATTTGAAGCCCTGCACCGTATTCATAGCCACCACTTCCTGAGATAAGCCATTCCATGCATCCACCACCCTTTATGTGAAAAAGAACTTCCTCACATTACCCCTTAATCGGCCTCCCTCTAATCTCATGCTGTGTCCTCTTGTCCTGCTATTTTTCTTATATTGAAACATGTTAGACTCTTTCACCTTGTTAATGCCCTTAAGGTGTTTGAATGTTTCGATCATATCACCTCTCTCCCTCCTTTGCTCTAGGGTATACATATTGAGCTCCGTTAATCTGTTCTCATATGTCTTCTGATGCAGTCCCTGCACCATTTTGGTTGCCCTTCTCTGGACTGCCTCAATTTGGTTAATGTCCTTGTGAAGGTGTGGCCTCCAATACTGCACGCAGTACTCCAGATGGGGCCTAACCAGTGTCTTGTAAAGAGGGATTATTACCTCCCTCTTGCGACTTGTGATACCCCTACTAATACACCCTAACATCCCCCTAGCCTTACCTACTGCTTTACAGGTCTGCTTGGATGATTTCAGGTCATCGGTGATGATGATGCCCAAGTCTCTTTCTTCCTTTGTGACTGCCAGCAACTCCCCTCCTAGCCTATAGGTGGCTTTAGGGCTTCTCTTCCCTTTGTGCATGATCTTGCACTTCTTTGGATTAAATCCCAGTTGCCACTCTTCTGACCATTTTGCTAGTTTATCCAGATCTCTTCTCATTCTGCCCACCCCATCTGGATCATCTACTCTGTTGCAGATCTTGGTGTCATCTGCAAACAGACAAGCCTTACCCTCTAGTCCATCTGCAATGTCACTGATGAAGATATTGAAGAGGACTGGCCCCAGGACTGATCCCTGAGGTACCCCACTTGTGACTTGCATCTCTTCTGACTACATACCATTTACCACCACTCTCTGTTTTCTGCCCGTCAACCAGTTTGCCACCCAGTTGACCAACTTCTGACCCACCCCGAGCCTACCCAGCTTGTTTATCAATCTTCTATGTGGAACAGTGTCAAAAGCTTTGCTGAAGTCAAGGTAGGCGACATCAACTGCTCCCCCTTGGTCCACCACTCTGGTTAACCAGTCAAAGAAATCTATGAGATTAGTTTGACAGGACCTTCCTTTTGTAAACCCATGCTGTCTTGGATCCTGTGCCCCTATGGATTTCAGGTGTTGCACTATCCTTTCTTTAAGGAGTGCCTCCATAATCTTGCCCACTACTGAGATAAGAGTGACTGGTCTGTAGTTCCCTGCCTCCTCACTGCTACCAGTCTTGTGAAGCAGGATCACAGAAGCCCTTCTCCAGTCTTCTGGGACCTCTCCTGTGCTCAGAGACTCACTAAACAGTTCTGCTAATGGCTCTGGTAGTTCCACCCTTAGCTCCTTTAGTACCCTAGGATGTATGCCATCAGGTCCCATTGCCTTGTCCACCCTGAGCTTAGCAAGCTGTTGTAGGACCCTTACTTTTGTGAAGGGAGTAGTGCTCACCTCCCTCCCCCCTGTGTCCATGGTGCTGAGCTGTGGGCCCTGTCCTACCTTCTCTTCAGTAAATACTGAGCAAAAGCATCTATTTAGGATAGATGCTTTTACAGGGTCCTCCTCCTCCTCCTCACACGCCCCCTTTTCTCCTTTGAGCTTAGCAATACCCCTCTGGACTCTCTCCTTTCACTAATGTATCTATAGAAAGTCTTGTCACCTTCTTTACTGTTTGTGCTAGTATTTCCTCAGTTTGGGACTTTGCCTGCCTTACTGCCTTCCCTGCTTCCCTTAGGGAAGTTTGATATGCCTCCTATCTTCATCCATGTGTTCCCTTATATTTCTGAAGACCAGCCTTTTGGCTCTGACCTTTTCTGCTACTGTATTTGAGGGACCAAAGTGGTTTCCTTCTTCTTTTACTTCCTTTTCTCTCTAACAGTGGGATGTTGCTTCAAGTATTGCATCCTTAATGCTTGCCCACTTTGCCTGTATCCCCTCACCTGTGTTCTTTTTGCCAGGGCTAGCTTACCTCTGTTGGCCATCTTATCAAAGTCAGCTCCTCTGAAGTCCCATACTTTTGCCTTTGAATGGGATGATTTAGTTGTAGTGGCCAAATTGAACCATACCATGTGATGCCCCCTTGAAACCGCAAGAGTGGCAATTGCATCTTTTGACAGCACATTAAGGAAGGGTCAGATTTCAAGAACCCCTCTACTGGACAGGATGTAGTGATTAAACAGCAAGTAGGAAACTGCACACCTCACCTGAACTACATCGAGAAGGAAACATTCTAATGAGCAAATGGAAAAAGAAAGATACTTAAGAAATAAAATGTCTATTAATTTATTTATTTATTTATTTGAACAGCAGTTTGGAAAAACCTTTGAGCCAGAGGCTCATTTACAAAGGTACCTTGTCACAGGAAGACATAACACAGTACAGTAAGTTACGACAGTAACAAGTACAAAAGGGTAAAATACAGCAAGTTGGTACAAGCAGGAGTGATGCAACAATAACAGGGTTTAGGCAATCAATAAGCAGCTTAAAAGGTAGCTTTGTCATAATGATTGAGTAAGGCTTAGACTAGTGGCAATTACAGCTTCAGGTATTAAGTAGATGATTCCGTAGGGACGTTTTGAAGCAAACTGAGGAAATACTAGCACAAACAGTAAAAGAAGGTGACAAGACTTTCTATAGATACATTAGTGAAAGGAGAAAGTCCAGAGGGGGATATTTGTTGTTAGTGTGGGAACAGGAGCCAGATGGGTTTTTACCAACATAGTACAGTTCACAGGTACACTTGGCCATGTACACTACAGACTTGGTATTACAATCAATGAACTGTTTAATCACTACATCCTGTCCAGTAGAGGGGTTCTTGAAATCTGACCCTTCCTTAATGTACTGGCAAAAGATGCAATTGCCACTCTTGTGGTTTCAAGGGGGCAGTGGCACCAGGGAGAACTTTACTGATGACTTAAGCCTTAGTACAAGTAGGCCAGGCAAGAGCATTCCAGTCAAAATTAGCTCATAACAAGGACCTTAGAGAAAACAAGCCCGAAGCTCTTTAAATTTCCTTTCTAAAAGTATAACAAGCAGCTATATTATAGAGTCACTCAGAGAAGTCACCTTAGCATCTTTGCATTTTCACACATGTAATTTTTTACACATCTAACACCTCAGTATACAGTAATAGTATTATGGAAATCACCAGCTGCCGTGACAACACCTCTCCTTCGAGGTAATGTTTAGAAAAAACTATGTCTTTATTCTGTCATTTACTAAAAATTATGAGACCATTTCTCAGCATGCTTTTTTTCTTGCACACAGCCACTAGTTGTAAGTTCCACGTTCCCCCTCCGGGTAACTCTGGCCGGGAAAAAGCCCTGAAACAAACTATTAGTATCCTAATCTATTTGCAAGCTACAGGACACTCTGTGAGCTAACTTGTCTCAGTGGGTATTGGCTGGACATTGCTGACAGATCAGAGTGGTACGAAATTGGGAAAAGCTGTTTGCTTCTAATATTTGACAGTTTTCTCGTACAAAACTAATAGAAGCCTACAGGCCACTAAAGACTATTTTTGGAGAAATAATTGTTTATACCAAATATAGATATAGCTCCGTATATGCAAGCATTGTGGCATAAATTAGGTTAGGACAGTTGTTCTAATGTGTATGTATGTATTTTACTTATGACAGGATTTTCTGTCACCCTAGATTCAAAAGTCTGAGTTGCAGAAAAGACAGCCAAGCATTTATTTTGCATTCTGCTTCTAGGCATATGAAATAGTTATGTTGTTTGTTGCTCTTCCAAAGTAAAGAGATGAATAATCTTGTCTTGACATTTCTGATTAATCTTTCTAATATAACATGGTAAACATGTGCGTCTGTCTAGTTTGAAGACATAATAATAATAAAAAATGCTTGAATTAAGCCAGCATACTCCAGATCTGTTCTATAACTTATTCAGACTGTGTCACCGGAACCCTGGCTCTGGCACTAGTGATGGTGCTGCTTGTGGTACAGATTCTGGTACTAGTTCTGGTTCTAGTTCTAGTTACCATGGCATATGGCACCCGAACAACATTTTAATAAAGATCTGGAAGTTAACTTGGGTAATTCATAGAAAACTGATAGGAATATGTCTTTTAGTGCAGGAGTCCAGATAGTTTGAGGGGGAAAAGAGGTTCTGAGTAAGGTTTACACAGTTCAAGATTTGTACTATTAGTGCAGCAAATCAGTACACTGCAGCTCCCCCCCCCCAGTACAACTATAGTGTTAAGCTGTCTGCATTTATTCTATTCTCTGCAGCTCCCACCCCACAGGTGGCACTACAGTGTTGAACTATGTGCATTTATTCTATCCACGGTTGCCCTCCCCATGCAACTGTTTTGCTAAACTGTCTGCATCCTTTCTCTTACTAGCCCCCCAATACCTCTGTTGTATAAAACTGTCTACATTTGTTCTCTTCACTGCCACGCTTCCAGCTGTCACTGTGGTGTTTAGCTTTCTGCATTTGAGCAAACTGTACACCTTCTGTGCCACCCACATTTGCTTCACTGCAAACCCCCACCCCCACCCCAATCTCAGGACCCTTTTTTTATACTTTAATCTTTATTCATGCTATGCAGTAAATTTGATTACATTTTCAAGAATCACTGGTACAGACTTAGTATAATGTATACAGTTACAACTTATTTCATTATTGTTCCAGTTGTGTATAAGTCTGAGGGTCTCCATAGCCACAGTCAGTGGGAGGCACACAGAGAGCATCCCTTAGTCACTTTCCCTTTTCACTTCGGCCAGAAAGAGACCTACTTCTGGTATATAACATTGCCTGGGCTTGTATTTTACAAACACCAGTACAGGTACGGGTCGCCCTAGCCCAGGAAGAGGAACCCTGCACCTCCTCAATTTTCTGCCATTGTTGTTCCGTTTGGCTGTTGCCATATTATCCACCTGTACCATCTTTGAACACAAAGAGGAGTCTTCTGGTTTATTTTAAAGGTGAACTCCTCCAAGTCAGCCAGGCCTTTGATGATTGAGATCCAATCTTGTTTTTGGGGCACAGATGGACTAAGCCAAGCTCTAGTTATTGCTTTAAGGGCTGCTGTTGTTAAGATTGTCCAAAGATACTGCACATCTGGTCCCCTGATCTCCAGTGGAAGCACCCCCAAAATCAATTCAACCCAATTCAGTTGCTGGGTAATAGCAAGAACTTCTTTTATTGCTGATGTAATGTCAGCCCAGAACCCAGTAAGCCTGGGGCATGCCCAAAAAATGTGTAGGTAGCCTGCTTTGTCTTCCCCACAACCCCTCTAACAGCCAGCCAGCAGGATTGGATTTCTTTTATTTAACATCTCAGGAGTGAATAAAAAATGGATCCTTACCTTCCAGGCAAATTCTTGCCAGAGAGGTGATCCGGTTGCCAATTTGGCTATACCGAAAATCAATTTCCAGTTAAGGGGTGGAAAACCGGGCCCTGCCTCCTCCTGCCATTTGTTTTTAATTTTAATTAGGAGGTCTGGCCTAATGGTCCTCAGAGCCTTATATAGAGCAGAAATCTGTCCCTTCTGGTCTGTTGATGTCTTTATTTGTTGAATGGCTGCCAGTAGAGGAGCTACCCTCTCCGGGTCCAGCACTCTCCTCTGGAGGGAATTTATATATGTTCGTACTTGAAAGAACCTGAAATGGTCTGTGTTCCTAAGGCCAAATCTATTCTTAAGAGAGTCAAAATCAAAGAGCAAAGCCCCTTGGGTAAACTGTCCCAAGTAAATCAGACCCATCCTAGTCCAATGTCTATATGTGAGATCTATTTGGTTCGGGGGGGGGGGAGTCTTCAGCCCAGGCCAATTTTTTAAGGGTCCACAGTAAAGGTAACAATTTGTATTTTTGCCATAGTCTATGTACCGAGCGGAGGGTCTCACCCACTGAATTTAACCTGGGCATAGGGTGATGATGGATCAGCAAAGGAGTCACCACCCGGTCTTTGAGAGGCAACCCTCCCCCCTCTTCCTCCTCCCCCCCTCCATTTCCCTCCAACCCAAGGTGGAGCTGGGACTGGACCACTGATGAGACTGTTTCAGTTGCACCACGAGGAAATAATCCTCCAAATCAGATAGAGATCTACCCCTGCCTCCCTCCGGGCCTGTAATGCTTTCAGTCTGATTCTTGGTCTCTTATTTGACCAGATAAATCTGAAATCATCTTGTGCCAGTCCTGGAATATAGATTTATGGATATAAAGGGTATGCATTGAAACAGATACAGAAATTTAGGTAATACATTCATGGTTATAGCTTGAATTCTGGCATACATAGGGAGATTAATCAGGGACCACTTCTCAAAATCTTTCTTAAGGGAATCAGTCAGGGGTGTGTAGTTTGCTTTAAACAGCTTGGATGGGTGTTTAATGATGTGAATTCTTAAAAATTTCATCCCCTCAGCTGCCCAGTTTAAGGGAAGAAGTTGGCGGATACATTCAGGAGGGTCAAAGAAGAAACTCTAAACCTCCATTTTCGATTTGTTCAGGGAATAGCCTGAGTGCTTCCCAAAGTTCTCCAAGATAGGCCATACTTGTTCTATAGATTTATGTGGCTGGGATAGTGACAGCAGCATGTCATTGGCGTACAACAAAATCTTCTTCTGAATGCCCCCAACCTCTATTCCCATCATTTCCTGCGCCCTTCTGACAGCCTCAGCCAACGGTTCAATATAAAGGGCGAAGAGAAGGGGGGAGACGGAACAGCCCTGGTGGGTGCCCCTGCCCAGATGAAACCTCTTAGACAACCCCATTAACTCTGACATATGCTTGAGGTACTGTGTATAGGGATCTCATGGTTTCAATGAAAGATTCAGGGAACCCCCTGTGTTCAAGAACCAGAAACAAAAAGTCCCAGGAGACCCTATCAAAGGCCTTTTTGGCATCTAAACTCAGCAGGCAGGCCAGAACCCAGGTTCATTGAATCTTATCTATCATGTCCAGGGCAGAACGCACTCCGTCAGGTGCTTGTCGGCCCATCACAAAGCCAGATTGGTCTGGATGTATTAACTCTGGTAGTATGGGGTTAATTCTCGAGGCTATTATAGAAGTAAAGATCTTGTAATCCTGGTTTAGCAGGGATATGGGGCGATAAGATTCACACTTCGAGGGGTCTTTTCCCTCTTTATGTAGGATTGTAATGGTTGCATATTGCCAAGGGGAGGGAGGTCCGCCCTCGGACCAAATATTCGAGAAGGCCTTGTGGAGGAGGGGCACCACCTCCGGGGCTAGGGTTTTATAAAATTCGGGACCGAACCCATCTGGGCCTGGACACTTGGCTGGCTTAAGTTTTTTGATTGAAGAGATGATTTCTTCCTGAGTAATGGGCCTAATCAATCTCAGGACCCTTTGAGCTACACACATCCCCTGCACTGCAAACTCTCCCCCCCCAAAAAAAAAAAAAACTGTGCTGCTGTGTTTGGATGCCTGCATTAGACAAATTGAACAATTTTTAAACTGCAGCCCCCCCCCACACACACACCTAACAGCTTATGAACTGTTCATACTAAATCAAATTCAATTACATTGGGTTCAATCAGATTAATTAATTAACTGATAAAAGAATTACCTTTAGTACAATAACAGAGGAACTGACTAAACACATGAATAGGCGAAGACAGCACATAGCAGATTCAAAGGACTCTACTAGACATTACAGTGGACCCATATACTCCCCCACCTGAATCTCTAGGCCAGGCCATGGGGGTGCCAAAAGTCACTAGCACTCCTGCTATGGGACACAATGATAAGTGTAACCCCCTTGTTACCCGGGGTTACTAGAATCCCAGTAAGACCTAGTGGTAGGCAGGGAAGGCAGCTTGTGAAACTCCAGTTAAATGGATTTCACACTGTCTCACTCTCAGCTGAGACTGAGGGATGACATCACCATAGAACTATCGCAGCTGCATGAGCCACAATGGAATCTGCAGCAGGGAGTTGGAATAGAATGTTGGGAGGTTTGAACAGTAGTCTGTAGGGCAGTTGGAGTTTGGAGCTTGCTGAGAGAGGAGCACAGCAGCTCTGTGTTAGGCTCTTGGAGCCTCAGCCCTGACATAGGGCTACATTCAGGGAAAAGGTGTGTGTTTCCACCTAAAGAGAGACACAGAAGCAGTTTTAAAGTGGTGGAGACCACTGAATCGGGTCTCAGTGCACCCTCCCTCAGGGGATGGGGCAGGAAGGTTTTTCTGCATATTCCAGGGGCAACCCCCTGGCTTCTGCTAGTGGAGAAGCTGCCTTATTTGGTCCAAGAGTTTTTGGGAAACAAGAAGATTTTGTGATTTGCCTGTGGCGCACCTGCAACCGGAGGGTGAGTTTCTGCTCTTTCTTAAGGGCCCATGTTTTCACCCTGGGACTTGTGTGATGGTGAGGAATGGACTACTGAAGTAGTGGGAGGCCTAGAGTAATAGGCTTAGCCAAAAGTAAAAGTATGTTCAAGTTCAGCACATAGGGGAAGTCAAGACATGTAGAGGAGATGTGACATACGTCTACCCAGTAATCTACATTGCCAAGCTTTCAGAAAAGAGTTGTTTAGTTTCCAGAGAAATGGCCGGGTATGGATTGTGGGAGCTGGAGGTGGGAGACCTCTATCTTTAGTGACCAGGTCCACCTCTACGGATTTGCTCTGTGGATTTCTACTTTGCCTCATGCACTTGGCCAGTGATGAAGGAAGTACCCAGACATGGGATTGGAAGGAAAATTCCCTCTAGGAGTCGAAGGCTCTAACGTGGTTTGGGAAGCCACCAATTGGAAAACTGGTTCATTTCCCAAAATGGACCGTGGATCAAGTGGCTGGCGGGGGAGCTGGGCCAGTGGGGAAAACCTCAATAGTGTACAAGTTGGGCTGTGTACCCAAAGCTGCGTGCAAGTCCGGGCTGTGTGCCTGGTGGGTTCAGAGCCTGAGTGCTGGAAATAGTGAAGAAGTGTTCTGTTGTCTCTAATCTGCATTACCAGGAATGTAGCCCCGTGGGAGTCCGTCTATGCTTTGTTTGTTCAGCTTGGATGTGAACAAAAGCCACACTGTAGAATCCCATTCCTGGTTCTGGACATTACAGTTTTTGCTTCCTGTGTTCGGATTTACTTGGGTGCCCCTGTGCAGAGTAGCCAAACCTAGGCCCCTTGTGCCGAGTAACCTTGTCCTCCCCGAACCCAGTCCCCACCAGGTACTGCTGTCAGCTTCAACAGCATGCCACCTGTTGTTTTGCAAAAAGGCAGGGGTCCGGGGGTTACATAAGAATCCCAATATAGGACCTCTTAAGAGTTCACCTGGTTTCTTGTAACAGGAAAACTGTTTTTACGCCACTGCCCTGTAACAGTTACTCAAATAGATTTTAAAGATCCTGAAATGATTTGACTTAACCCTAATTCACCATTTGAATAGGACAGCTGAAACTATGTATATGAGACATGGTAGATGAGGGGATAACCAAGAAGACACAGTTTCATTTACTATATGAGCTGGAAAATGTGGCTAGTCAAGAACTGAATTATTCCAGGAAAAGACAACATGAGCAGTACAAAAATTATAATAAGGTCCTAAAAGATTATAAGTTTCTTCAGCACTCACACAGTTATTGAGACCATAGCATCATAGTTTGGTTTCCATAACATGGAAGTGTTGTGGGTGAGTATGACCGAAGAAGTGATCCTGGGAATGGATTGGATACTGCAGGTCCGATATCCGTTTGCAGTGACCTGTTCGGTTGCTCCCCTACTTTGGGACCAAATCCTCATGCAGTGTTCACATACACAACTTAATAAAATTAAGCTCAGGAACATATTGCAAAAATACATGTCACTGTACACGCAGGCAAAAAAAAACAAAACAGGCAGGGCTGATTAAACTCACCATACAGGAAATACGAGGAGGTACATAAACCAGACACATTACCCAATCCCACAAGCAATGAAAAGTCAGTTAAAATGGTAAATAGCTGAACTTTCAGATTTAGTTATTGTTAAAAAAGAAGAGTGAGTTAAGACAAACTCCCCTTTGCTATCAGTAAAGAACCATCTGGTACTACAACATATGAGCTGGACTATAGAGCCCTAAATAGACAAACGGATGGTTTTACAGTTAACCTAAAAAAAAAAAACACCAAATAGGGAGTTTAAAAGTAGAACTCTTAGGTACTACAGCATTCCACAGGGAATAGGTTTGTCTAAGCAGTTTAAAGACAACATTACAACCTTGACCCCCCCAACCACCACCACCACCGACAATAAAACAACTCCAGAGTATACTAGGGCTGTTAAACTTTGCAGTTTGTTAACCTTTTATAGCAGACTAGCAAAACTCCTTTATGAAGAAACAAAAGGCAGAACTAAATTCACATGGCGATTAGTGGACCAACTAGATTTGTTGAAACAGGCAGTCAAAAAACAGTACACTTACCTCACTCAGAGACAAAATCAGCCCCTTCCAATTGGTTCTCACTGGACAATGAATCATACTATGCAACACACATGCAAGGACAGAACTCAAAAACAGAACAACTTTGGGTTACAGAAAAGACATTCACCCTAACTGAAAGTAATTTTTAGCTGATTAAAAAAAGTGCTATAGTCATTACTTAGGCACTTTCTGTTTTCCAACCCAGTTAGGAAAGCTGTTGGAAAAGGTGGTACCTGTGGGACACCCTGTTAAAGGAAATTTCTGCTATAAGGTATTGGGCTTCATAGCCCAATATCTTATATCGTTTGTGAGCTGACTGATGCCAATATTTTAATTTAAAACAATATCCTTTTAGTATGGGAAGGGATCGTAAGTGGTGCCGAACCCACGGCCAGCCGATCCCTTCAAAGTTCCTGGTGCCTCCATTCCACCCCCGCGCGCTGACATTTTGTGACGTGCGAGCAGGGAGAGTGCAGGGTGAGCCCCATACAAGTCTATGGGGACTGTTTTAAATGCCATTTTTTAGTAACTTTAAGCACTCGTAGAGGAAAATTAAAGCCATCACTTAACTAATAGGGGCCCTATTAGTAAAGCAATGGCTTTAATTCTCATCTTTGAGTGCTTAAAGTTACTAAAAAACGGCATCTAAAACAGTCCCCATAGACTTATACAGAGCTTGCCCCTGTACTCTCTGTGTTCTCAGGTCAAAAAACTTCAGAGCATGGGGGTGAAGCAGAGGCAGAGTAGGCTCACCAGGAACTTGGAAGGGATCAGCTAGCCGTGGGTTTGGCATCAGTTACAATCCCTTCCCATACTAAAAGGACATTGTTTTAAATTAAAATTTTGGCATTACTCAGCTCACGAATGCTATAAGGTATTGGGCTATGAAGTCCAATACCTTATAGTGCTGGGTCGGAACTTCACTTTAAGTGATCAGTTGTTATACTCTGAATGCAACCCACAAGGCAATCTCTTACATGCAGTAATTGAGCAGGAGGACCCTGCCAAGATGCGAGTTTGTTTTTTTCTAACTTGTACCTTGTTGTCTCATGACGTGTAATCGTTTCCTAATTATATACCATGTTGTCCCAAGTGTGTAAGTATGTAATTTCCTGTACTCTCCCCGGGTCGTACCTGAAAATAGGCAAATTCTTTTGTCTAGTGTACTTACCTGGTTAACAAAAGCTCAATAAATAGCTGAGGAGAACCTCCACCCATCATCATTTTTTTCTTATTTTGTAACTTTTCTGAGTGATCCCATCAGCAAGTGTCAAGGCACTAGTAAAGCAGGAATTAGGGAAGTAATACAGTATGCCAGAATAGCAAAATAGCTTAGGGTGACCAGACTTTTCACCAGGTTGCAGCATCTTAGGCACAAGAAGCAGGGGACTGTGCAACTGCTACTTTTGGTAGTCCACCTGAGGCACTAGTATATATTGACTCAAATTAGTGCCAGAATGCCTTCACATCTTATTCCTACTTTTACTTATTTTTCTTTCTTTCTTTTTTTACTTTTTGCAGCTATTGATTGCTTTCCCACCTTAGGATAGTCCATCAATAAGGGACATAACTGGGTGCGTGGGGGTATGTATGTTGAGGTGAATGCAGAAGCAGATAGATTAGCAAAGGGGGCTTACTATAAAGAGTTAATCGCCTCTGTGGTCTGTCAGGCAATCTTGATCCACCACCATGCCAAACCTCTTAATGGCCATGCAGACGATGATATGATGACCCGAACCCCATGCCTGAAAACCCCTGTCCTAAAGATGAGCACCTCCACAGCTTTGAAGTGATTTGCAACAGCCAGCCTCAGGATTAACTCCTCCACCTGGGTCAGCATCTTACCTGAAGGGGACACCTCCTGCAGCCTGAGACAACTAGATCTGGAAGGACGCACACAAAAAAAGATTCCTCCTACTACCGTGAGGAGGATATAACTCTAACAAGCATATCAAGGCACAGGGGGCTTACATGGTTTGGTTGATAGCATCTCAGCTTTACTGTACAGTTGGTGGTGACCAAGTGAAAACAAGAACATCCAAATGTGTGTATGTAATTGTATTCCTTGTAGCCACAACGATCCAAACAACATACAGAGGGAAGAAATGCAGCTACATATTCATTCCTGCCTCTGGACTTTGGGACAGAAAATATATGGGCTTTATATAGAGAATAATATATGGGGTGGAGTGTGTAATGAGATTTTACACACACCCGAGTTGTGGGATGCTACATAAACCATGAGGGTGAAGCCAGAGGGATTTGTGAAAAGCATCCCACAATGAGGGTGTGTGTAAAATCGAGTTTTACACACTCCACCCCATATTTTATTTTTCATAATTGCCATTGTGCGCTTTTTCGCCTCAGCAATTATGGAAAATAGAATACAAACAAGTGGTGTTCACACAGACAGGAACCTGTGCAAATTCTGAGTCTGCCAAGTTAGATGGCTCCCACAGAGTGTGGCATATTTAATTTGCTTTTAAATTATACTACATCTGTTTTTGTTAAACTTACCGCAGACTGACAGTTGTGAAGTTTCGTCATAGTTCATTTGAAGAGATTGGGAGAAGCGTTGGTCAACACGTGGTGACAGGGAAATCTGGTGCCCTTTTAACAGCCCTAGTTTTTAAATGGTTTTGTGGGTCACTGGAGGAAATGAGTTAAAAAAAATTACCAGTGACTGCAAGGAGCAGTTAAGACTGCGGCCGTGTTGCTCGGAACTTGCTTAGAAGATCAGTACATGTGTATCCGAGGGAAACCTGGTGCGTGTTTGCCGTTTTCACCAGTTGGTTATTATAACAGCAAATTCAAGTTTCTCTATGGGAAAAAGCGAGCATCAATAATTATAGAACCTTTACCAATAGCCACCACCATCAACCATTGTTTAAAGACACTCATCCCAGACAACAGTACCTGCATTATTGAAACAGACAAAGATGGACATTTTAAAATTCCTTCAACAATTATCTCCCATTTTAAAGACATTTGACTCTGCATGTGAGATTGGACTTTGTAACTGCCAATTGCATAATCAGGACATGCACTCCTCTACCTGTATTCCACAAGTGGGAGCTGTCATCAGAACTGTTTAGTGAGTCTCTGAGCACAGGAGAGGTCCCAGAAGACTGGAGAAGGGCTCATGTTATTCCGCTCCACAACAGTGGTAGCAGGGAGGAGGCAGGGAACTACAAACCACTCAGTCTTACCTTTTCTTTGACTGGGTAACCAGAGTGGTGGACCAAGGGGGAGCAGTTGATGTCGCCTACCTTGACTTCAGCAAAACTTTCGATACTGTTCCACATAGAAGATTGATTAATCAGCAGGGTAGGCTCGGGGTGGGTCAGAAGTTGGTCAAGTGGGTGGCAAACTGGTTGATGGGCAGAAAACAGAGTGGTGGTAAATGGTATAGAAACATAGAACATAGAATTTGATGGCAGATAAGGACCACTTTGTGCACCTAATCTGCCCATTTCCCTACCTAACGGATAAGCTGCAGATCCTAGTTAACCAACAGCCTACTTCCTCCTACCCCCCACTAGAATTACCTTATGTCTGTCTCATGCATTCTTAAATTCCCACACTGTTTTTGACTCTACGACCTCCTCAGGAAGGCTGTTCCATGTATCCACAACCCTCTCTGTGAAGAAATACTTCCTCACATTACCTCTAAGCTGTCCCCCCTCTATCTTCAAATTGTGCCCCCTTGTTCTTGCACATCTCTTTTTTCTGAAAGATGCTACCCTCTTGGACTTTGTTGAATCCCTTGAGGTATTTGAAAGTTTCTGTCATGTCCTCCCTCTCCCTCCTTTCCTCGAGGCTATACATCTTAAGTTTCTTTAGTCTTTTTTCATATGTTTTCTGATGCAGACCCTGCATCATTTTGGTTGCCCTCCTCTGGACAACCACCACCCTGCTATGTCTTTGCGGAGATGGGGTCTCCAGAACTGTACACAGTACTCCAGATGTGGTCTTACGAACTGTCTCTACAGAGGGCCACTAACTTCCTGTTTTCCATTGGCGATGCCTCTCCCTGTGCATCCCAATATCCCCCCAGCCCTCTTTACTGCCTTCTCACATTGCAGGTCCACCTTTAGGTCATCTGATATGACTACCCCCAGGTCCCTTTCCATTTTTGTTGTTGTCAGTATCTCACCCCCATTGTGTACTCTACCCTTGTTTTTTTTTTTCCAGGTGCATTACTTTGCACTTCTTTGCATTGAGTCTAAGCTGCCATACATTTGACCATTTCTCCAACCTTGCCAAGTCCCTTTTCATCTTTTCCACCCCACCTTGCGTATCAACCCTGTTGCAGATCTTTGTGTCATCTGCAAAGATACATACTTTCCCTTCCAGTCCCTCTGCAATGTCACTTATAAAGACATTAAAAAGGACCACCCCAGTACTGAACCCTGCGGTACCCCACTAGTAACCCTCCTTTCTTCACTGTGGACTCCATTTACTATTACCTGGTGTGTCCTATTGTCCGGCCAGTGTTTTACCCAGGCTACCACCCTGGGACCTACTCCCAGGCTGGTTAATTTGTTTATTAATCTTTTGTGTGGGACTGTATCAAATGCCTTGCTAAAGTCTAGGTAGGCCATGTCCACAACCCCTCCCTAGTCTACTGCTTTGGTCACCCAGTCAAAGAAATCAATTAGATTTGTCTGACATGACCTTCCCTGTGAATCTATGCTGTCTTGGGTCCTGTCCCCACTGGCCTCTAGGTGCTCAACAGTTCTTTCCTTCAGAAGTGATTCCATCATTTTCCCTACCACTGAGGTCAAACTGACAGGTCTGTAGTTTCCTGCCTCTGTCTTGCTCCCACTTTTGTGAAGGGGAATCACATCTGCCCTCCTCCAGTCCTCAGGTACCATACCACCCTCCCATGATTTATTAAAAAGGGTAGTCAGTCAGAAGAGATGCAAGTCACAAGTGGAGTACCTCAGGGATCAGTCCTGGGGCCAGTCCTCTTCAATATCTTCATCAGTGACATTGCAGATGGACTGGAGGGTAAGGTTTGTCTGTTTGCAGATGACACCAAGATCTGCAACAAAGTAGATGATCCAGATGGGGTGGGCAGAATGAGAAGAGATCTGGATAAACTAGCAAAATGGTCGGAAGAGTGGCAACTGGGGTTTAATGCAAAAGAAGTGCAATATTATGCACATAGGGAAGAGAAACCCTGAAGCCACCTATAGGCTGGGAGGGGAGTTGCTGGCAGACAAAAGGGAAGAAAGAGACTTGGGCATCGTCATCACCGATTACCTGAAATCATCCAAGCAGACCACTAAAGCAGTAGGTAAGGCTAGGGGGATGTTAGGGTATATTAGTAGGGGTAGCATAAGTCAGAAGAGGGAGGTAATAATCCCTCTTTTCAAGACACTGGTTAGGCCCCATCTGGAGTACTGCATGAAGTACTGGAGGCCACACCTTCACAAGGACATTAACCCAAATTGAGGCATTCCAGAGAAGGGCAACCAAAATGGTGCAGGGACTGCATCAGAAAACATATGAAGACAGATTAACAGAGCTCAATATGTATACCCTAGAGCAAAGGAGGGAGAGAGAGGTGATATGATCAAAACATTCAAACACCTTAAGGGCATTAACAAGGTGAAAGAGTCTAACATGTTTCAATATAAGAAAAATCGCAGGACAAGAGGACACAGCATGAGATTAGAGGGAGGCTGATTAAGGGGGAATGTGAGGAAGTTATTTTTCACAGAAAGGGTGGTGAATGCAAGGAACGGCCTACCTCAGGAAGTGGTGGATATGACTACAGTGCAGGGCTTCAAACAGGCATGGGATAGGCATAAGGGAACAATACAGATGAGTATGAATAGATAGGTAGGCCATTGACAGAGCAAAGGCTGTTGGCACATTTATAAGGTAGAAAAAGAAATGGGCAGACTGGATGGGTCTTGCAGTCCTTATCTGCTGTCAACTTCTATGTTTCTATGTTTCTGTTGCTATGGAAGTCCAGCTTCAGAAAAAAAAAGCCTTTTTAACCAAGATACCAAACACCGAAACCCATCCAGAATATTTTAATTTCAAAGACAGTAATGATATTACATAAAGGATTTGAAGCAATTGTTAATATTGTACAATTGAAACCAGTGCAAAAACGTTAACAGTTTATCTTTTTTTTGTAACTGCACCTTGACTGATACCTGTTATGCTCGGTGTGGTTCATGTTTCCATATGTTCACGTTATACTAAAAAATGAGACATAGCTCCCATAGGTAATGACACCCACTATTGAACCTGTGCCTATGATATAATAATTTTTACCAGACATTAAGATAATATTTTGGCATCAAGACATGTTGCTCTCATCTCCTCTTTTTCCAATCTACTATGGCCCAGTAGTTAATGGATAGGTTATGAACGACTACCTTATCTGGTAAAGTGTGTTATATTATAGTATTATATAGCATATATATGTAATAAATGTATAAACCTCAATAATACTATACTAAGTTATACAAAACATTCCCAGTAATACATCTCTACTCTCAGTAATACTATCCTGAAAAGTGATAATACTATCATTTTTTGCTGATTATACTACAGCTCAAAGGTCATCTCCAACTGTAGTATTATCAATGGATCCATATATTACAAAACATAACAGAAAGATAAGTGTTTTACAAGGCAATAATACCATCTCGAAGTTATGGGGACTTTAGGACCTCTTGAGCTTCTCTCTCGAGGTTCCATGTCACCAAAACCTCTCGATGGTATTATTGCCTTGTAACACACATTTATCTGTCTATTATTCTATTTACAGTATATATATTATATTGTGGTTATAATGTTATAATTATTTCTAATTATAATTATGGTAGTATTATTATAATACTTAATTGTGATTCTTATGGTGATTATAGTGCTTATTATAATATTTGTGAATTATATATGTAATGTTATGGATGGTATATGATATTATATGCAGTACTATAATAGCCTTCTATTTATATATCCCCAAAACATACCAGATTTTGACTTTACTTTCCAATATCTCAATCTTACTGCTTCCTGCCAGAAACAATAATGCTCTGATACCTTGGCCTGTATTCACAGAGAGCCCCAAATGTGCTGTTTATAAATTCTTGTTTGAAATCTAATTTACTACCCTCCTACAGGGAAGGCAAGCAAACTCTACCTCTCTTTACTCAAAATCACAATCAACCTTCCCAGAAATAAAAGAAGTTCTCCTTTCAACATCATGGCATGAGCCACAGTGGAAATAACGTTTCAGAACTGTTTAACATTGCAATGGGCAATATATTTTGATGCTATTACTGTAATAGAACCTAATGTACTTGTCAGTTACACAACCAGTTCGTCTGACAGGACAAAAGCTATTGTATGGACATTTTATAAACCTTTCTATGGTTGTACCCTTACAAATTACCCTTTTGTACAATGCTACTTGTGTTTTAAATTTGACTGAGACCAAAAGGTGCATCACCTATCATGTCATAACCCACTTGGGGCATTCTCACCATTTCTGTGTCAGTACCCTATACCAGCCACTCAGCTCTGTATGTGCCCATTCCAGCCTCTGTCTTCACAGAGCCTGGAGGCCACATGGGGGGGATTGATACCAGGGAAACCTTTCCTCATGATCTGAGCCTGGGTACAAGCAGACCAGGCAAATGCATTCCAGCCAAAATTAGCTACCTTAGAGAAAACAAGGCCTAAGTGCTTTAAATTTCGTTTCTAAAAGTATAAAAAGCAACTATATTACAGACTCACTCAGATGTCCCCCTAGCATCTTCGCATTTTCACACGTATAATTTTTCACACATCTAGCACCTTGGCCTTGCACAGGGAGCAAGTACTGTGGTTGGATTTGAACATGCATGGGACAAGCATAGGGGCACCACAGAGGTAAAGCAGAGTGAGGGTCAGAAGCTGTAATCAAGTATGGTGCTTACGGGCAGACTAGATGGGCCTAGCAGTCCCTATCTGCCAACAATTTCTATGTTTCTGTATTTTTTTCTTCACACATCTAACACCTCAGTCCCACACATATCTAGCATTTTTACCTAACAGTATTAAGGAAATCCCCAGCTACCACGACAACACCATTTCTAAGAAGTGATATTTGGAAATAACTACGTTTTTATTCTATCATTTACTAAAAATTATAAGACCATTTCTCCGCGTGCTTTTTTTTTCTTGGACACATTAGACACTAGTTGTAAATTTCACTTTCCCCTTCTGGGCAACTCTGGCCTGCAAAGCCCCCTGAAACAAATTGTAAGTATCCTAATCTCTTTGCAAGCTACAGGACACTTTTACGCATGCTCTTGGGACGTGGCTGCTGTGTGAGCTAGTCCCAGCGGGTACTGGCTGGACATTGCTGACAGATCACAGAGTAGTACAAAATTGGGATAAGCTGTTTGCTTCTAATATTTTACAGTCTTCTCATGCAAACCTAATAGTCAAAAGGCTACAGGCCATAAAGACTATTTTTGGGGGATAGTTTATAATATATATATATATATATACATATATATACACCGTGCCACTATAGTTAGGGTTGAAGTACCCCATTTAAGGTTAAATCTGAAATTTGGCAGCTTAATAACTTTGCCACCGTATGACAGATTTGCCTGAAGTTTGTCATGCACGGTCTGGTATCATAGATCTCTGGACCTGCCAAGTTTCATTACAGTTGGATGTACGGTTGCGGAGCTGCAGAGCGCCAATAAACGCACAAATTACACATTTTTGCGCATTCTTTGTTCGCTCCTACAGCCCACTCGGTTTGTGCGACTGGTCTGAAGCCTTCAGGAAACATGCAGCCGGGATCCCCAATGTGTCTTTTGAAGATTTTGTGAAAAAATATTAAACAATTCAAAAGTTATTCAAAAAACAAGTTTCCCATTATAGTCAATAGGAAAAGTTAACAAAATATGTGTAAGTGTCGCAAATGCACTTTTACGTTCGCAAATGACCCTTGTAGTATCACAAATTAGCCATCTTGTTTTCAGTTGGTGGTCACAGAAATGCTTGGCATTTAAATTTAGGACCCTCTAGGGGCACAATTCTTGTTGTGTTCACCTAGTCGAGCCCTGAGGATGCTAGCCGTGTCTTTTTTTTCGGGTAAAACACCCCAGAAATATGTTTTTTTAATTTTTGTAAAAAGTAGTGTCACAAAGTACTTTCACATATGTGACACTTTCATGATTTCATTTGCGAAAGTGTCGTGATTTGCGAAAGTACTTTGCAACACTATGGCCAAAAAAATAGGGAATCTTTGCCACCCTGCTGCAAAAGAATAGTTTAGTCTTTTGGGCTGAAATCTGGAGGGAAGAAAGCCAAGATCCCACAAATGTGCCTTTTAGTGGTTTGGTAAACAAATATTAGAGGGCTGAAAGTTATGGCACACTGAATTTGACTATTTTTCCCATAGGATAACATTACGGCGTCCTCCGCGCCTTTCAGGGCCCATATCTCGAAAACGGTTCGAGATACAGACTTTTCGTCAGAAGAATGCTTAGTCCCCCACTAGGGAGCAAAGTTCAAAACTAGCCTGGAAAGTGATAAATAATATGAGATTTTACATTTTTTTCTATGTCGTACGGTTCCTGAGATATAAGGATTTTAGTATTCCAAGTGCTCATTTTCTGCTCTGAGTGCCATTATCATGCATACATTCTTTGTATTTACTGTGTTTCTGAAGGCACCTTTTTTGGGGAAAAAAGGGTGTGCATTTGCATTACTGCTACTGTGAGCATTTCCCCTTGCGTTTTCATTACGTTTGCATTAGCGTTTCCATTTACGTCACCATGTGCGTTACCCTTTGCATTTGCTCTTGCATTTGTGTTACTGTTACCATTTGTGTTTCCATTACCGTTTTTCTTTGCATTTACTTTTGTGTCACTGAGTGCATTACTATTTGCGTTTGCGTACTCACTTGCATTTGCGTTTCCATTTGCGTTACTGTTTCCTTTGGCATCATCGTTGGTGTTACTGTAACCATTTGCATTTCCAATTGCGTTACCATTACTGCTTGCATGTTTGTTACCATTTGCATTTGCATTTCCATTGGCCTTAGCGTTTGCATTATCAGTAGCATTTCTGTTGTCGAGTGCATACCTGCTTCCTTCTGCTTCACCACTGCCATTACTGTTTGCGTTTCTGTTTGCATTTCTGTTGCCATTAGCGTTTGCGTAACCATTTGCATTACCATTTCTGTTTTCATTTACTTTTGCGCTTGCATTTCTCTTACCATTTGCGTTATCATTTCCATTTGCGTTACTGTGTGCATAACCGTTAGCATTACTATTTTCTTTTACCTCACTGTTGCCATGACCTGTTACGCTAACATTACCGTTTGTGTTTGCGCAGTGCAGTGCAGTGCAAAACATTGTTTTTGCTATTTTTCTGCACTGTCTTCTGCAACATGTAGCACAGCCAGTGTGTGGTTGATTGATCTAAAACTTGCCAAGTAGAAAGGTCTGTGTTCCAGGAATATGCCAGTTTTTGTTTGGTGAAAAAATGGTGTTCTGTTTCAGAGTTACTGCCATTTGAAGTTGGCCTCCCAGAGCCGTAGGAAGGCATTTTGGTGCCTTGGGCAAGAGACTAATTTTGCGGCCCCCCCCCCCCCAGAAAACAGCCAGTGGTCTGGGGACCGCTCTAGGTTGTTTACATGCTCTGTAGTGAGAGTTTGGGGGCTTTTCTTGAAGGAAAAACATACTTTTGTTATACGTTCCCTACCCCTGATTTCAGGGAAAACTTTGCTCCCATAGAATCTGAGGTGTGGGAGTCAAAGATGCTGGCTGGGTGTTATTTATTTATTTTTTTTTTTTTAAATAAATGGCTGGGTGTCATCAGAGTGTGCAGTGCAGCTGCAATTGTTGTGGACAACTGTCTGCCCAACAGTTCCATCAAGAGTGGCTCATGGGGACATATACAGGCACCTCAGTGGCATAGATGCAGTCCTCGAGTGCTGGACACATGTACCTCTGAGATGCCCCACCTGCAACCACCCATCCTCACATAGGGGGATGTATCCCCATGAGCCCACTCACTCAGCCCTGATGGCAGGCTCCACTACCCCTGTAGTGGAATCACCACCACCTAACAGAAGGAAAAGCCTCCACCCCCAACCATCCTTCCTTTAGCTAGACTATCTCCAGCACTCAATGCTGCTTGACCACCCTTCTAGACCATAACCAGACTCCCCCCCCCAGCCATCCAACAGTGGCTTGAACACCTCCACAACACCACACTCACCTTAGCTGCCTACCTTCCCTATAGCTGAACCACCACCCTTCCCCAAGACAAGCGCCCATGCACCCGAACAATCCCAGCAACTAGACCAACTGCACATACCTCAAAACTGTCTTTGATTTTGCAAAAAAAAATTGCATATGTCTATCATAAAGTTTGTTTTTATGGTAGAGAACAGTGAGGGGGGGTTAAAATCATGAAATAATGTAAAACATTAAAGTTACAAACTTATTCTTCTTCGGAAAATGCAGATGAACACAAATCCCCTTTTTCTATCAGCTTTCTGAATGAATAGTGTCAATTAATTTATTTATTTGCTTTTGGTAACCGGTGAGTGCACTAGGCATAGAATGCCTATTTTCAGGCACGACCTGGGAGAGAGACAGTAGAAAATACAATGAACATACATGTGACACAGCACATGAAATTGGTAACACAGCGAGGAGGGAAAAAACAACATTCAACTTTAACATGCGTCCAAGATTTTGGGTCTTTGTCCCTGATTATTTTAAGTCTTGTCCCTGATTGATGAGGCAAGAGGTTGAGAGGTATGCAGCCCCAAGTCTAGCATCCCTCCAGAGGACCACACTTTCTGCAGTGGCATCCCCACCAAACAATATTCTGACTGTATCCAATCCTCCCACCGCAGGAACCCCCCATAGAGCACCCCTGCATCTGCCTCTACCCTCCCCAGTTGGGAGAGGGCCAAGGAGCATAAGATTCACATCACAGAACTGCTGCTATGGTGCTGTCCAGGGTCCCACAGTATAACTTCTGGCATACAAAAAAATGCACTGCTCCTTTGGTCCACTCCCTCCCTCTCTCTTTCCCCAGCTCAGACTCCTATACCATTTTGGCAACCACGAACATGGCAGGTATTTTTATATGTAATTTATAAGTGCTGCAGAAACTTTCAGATGTCAGGATCCAGAAGTGGTCAACTGACATCCATGATTTAAGTGACACGCTCAGTCTACGCAGTGTTATAAATTATTAATAAAACTGTAATGTTCATGGATGCAAGCCAAGCAGACCTAGTGAGTCGGGGAGCTTTCCTTTTCTGCCAGAAGTTTTACCGTGGGACCCTGGACAGCACTGTAGCAGCAGTTTTCTGCTGTGGATCTTCTGCTTCCTGGCCCTCTCCTGACCTGTGGGGGAGTAGCAGGGGGTTGCTTGTCTGGTGGGGGGTCCTGCTGTAGGATGGGGATGGGATACATTATGTAGTAGTGTCCCCAAGTTGTAGTGTCTAGGCGGGGCCCTGTAAAAAAAAAAAAAAAAAAAAAAAGGCCCAACAGGGCATGATAGGGTGCTTGAGCTTGAGGACCCCAAGGGCCCATTTAGTTAGCCCTGGTGAGAGACAGTGTAGGGGCCCCATGGTGCAATGAGAAGTGTCATTAGGAAAAAAACATTCTGCCTAGCCTATACCAGTTTTCAGTATGCCTTAGCAGTGCAGCCCCTCTCCTCTGTCCAGTAAATAACCCCTACACAGCACCCCCCAAGTACAGCTGAGCCAGCCCAACTGCTCCAGTCAGCATCCCTGCAGCTAGAAGGAGCCCACTCCAAATCCCCTCATTCACCTGATTCCCATCCTTTCCCCTCCACAGCCCAAGCCAATCCAGATAATGTAACTGTTAATATGTTATGATCTAAACTGTACAGATCCCCTCACATGGCATCCAAGGTAACTAGGCAAGGCACTAGCAGGCAAGGCCTCATTTCCTAAGCAAGACAGGTGTGGGTGGCGGGGTGAGAATGGAACAAGGACTCTGCTAGGGAGAATCAGAAGGAAAGGACACGCAAAAAAAAAGGCAATGGAATGGGAGTACAGGAGGGATGCGGGTCAAGAGGAAAGAAAAGAAAATGTAACAATGTGGTGGACAGAAGGGATGGTGTGCCGTGGCCCACGCCATGGCAGTCAGGCAGGCTGAGGCAACTGCTTCAAAATCTTCACTCCAATCCCAGTCCCCAGTCCAGTGCATGAAGCTCAAGTGAACTACACAGTCGCTGCCCACCTGCCCACCCGCCCGCAGCGCCGACTCCAAGACAGGCCCGCCCAGGCCAATAATTCAATGACAAGGAAAGCAGATCTTTGTCTCCCGACTTCCAGAGTGAGACTATCAATCCCCCCACCCCCACTGAGGTCTCACCACATAGATCCCATCTCATCATCTCACAATTTGGATTCAGAAATTAATTTGGAATTATTCATCGCTTCGCCGGGTCTGCTCTTCTGCTTGTCTGCAGTGCCATCACTTTTTACTACAGACACTCTGTCACTGATGAGTGACAATTATCAGTCTTATCTACATAGACAACAACAGACAGAGTACTTAGTGTGGTGTGCATTCTGCTTATGCTTACATTATACAAGTGATGAAAAAATATAAGACAAGGATCTCTTCTGTCTTCTCTGTCTCTCATGACTCATCTCACCTGTCTGACTCTCTCACTTTTTAGTCTCTGTGACTGTCTACTACTCTATGCTAGTACGCTCAACAACTTGCTCACACTCCCCCTGTCTCCAACACAAACCGCCTCTCACTCAGTGCCAAATGCTCCACCCATACTTTTTATACTAATGGGAGACACGCTGGCCCACTCACAGTTCCTCTTTCTCAGCACAACATGATTATTATTTTCTGCAGTAGACTGTGCAACCATGTGACCCCCCCCACACACACCAGTTGCTGGACCTTGGTCCGCAGATGCACCCCTGCTGATAGTCATTTGTAATTACAGAACCAAAATAAAAAAAAAAAAGATTTAAAGCGGCAGTGCAAGTGAATTAGAACATGAGCTTCAGTGGAAAATCGCCCCTCGAGGCTTGTGTCGGTGGAGCACCCTACCTCCCACCCTTCTCTGATGCACTGTGGCCTCCCTCACAGTTACAGATTTTTCAGCCACCAGGTCCACCATTTTAGTGCATTTTTGGCCGCGATTTCTGCCATTTTGTGGTGGAAGACTTCTTAAAGGTGCAGAAAAGTAAAAATTGAATATCTCTGGAACAGTTTGGTCTTTTCACGTGAAATTTGGAGGGTGTTGAGTGAATGTCCTGGGGATGTAAATAATGTTGCTTACATGTTGGAAAAAAAATTGGCTGAGGAGACACTGCTTGATGCATTTAACATTTTGTGCATAGTGTTCTGCATGGTGCTATTGGCTTGAAATTTATAGTGTAGGTAGCCATAGTGGTACGGAGGTGCCTTGCAGTGGTTTGGTGTGTAAAACATTAACAGGTGTGGAATTATGCCACTCTGACAAATAAAAATTTGGTTCATTGTGCTTCAATAACTTCTGAACTGTGTGTCCGATTTGCCTGGCATTTTGAATGTTCAAAGATTTATAATACATCTTTGACCAGTGGCATCATGCCCCTAGGGCTTGAGGGGGCATGTGCCCCCCCCCCCCAATATTGTTGTGCAGTCTATTAAAAAAAATAATGTATTTAGTATTTTATTCTATTCTCTGGCGGGCCGAAACAAAATGCTGTTTTTCAAAGTAGTTTTGTGGGGAGGGGGGGTCAGAATTCGATTGGTGAGGTGAGACTACTGTAGAGCCGCTGGCGGTTTAAAAAACAAAAATTTACTTGTACTACTTGCTCCCGCTGGGCTGGAGACTGGCTTTGGGGCTGAGTGCCTGTAAAAACAACAGAGACAGACACAACAGTTGACTGGCAGCCCCAAGCAACCATGCAGCGTGAGTGACAACAATCAGCCCTGCCCCAATCATGACTTCTCCTTTCCTTGAGCCACTGCCAGCCAGCCAATCACAGCTGAGGCGGGAGAGTCGGATGAGAGACTGAGAGAGTGTGGTGCTCCTCCAGACCAGAAGACAAGATGACTCAAGTTAGTTCTTTTTGGCTGCTTCCTGAGCAGCCTATAGAATCCGAAGAGCTAATTGGTACAGCTACAGCGGGATTACAGTCGAGATACACAGATCAATACCCAAGATACACACAGGGAGCCTGGGATTGGAAAAGGAGGCAACCGCAACCCCCACTCTCCAGTGGCAGCCCCGCTGGATCCAGCTGCCCTCTATGTAAGGTATGTGGACGGAGAGGGGACTGTGAAACAGCCAGGGTTCTGTATAATGTGGTGGGTGCTCACTGCTTTATAATGTATGCAGACTTATGTGCAAGGATCAGATTGACATGCAGTAGCGGCTGTGTGGGGAGGGGGAGATGGTAACTGCTGTTTACAGGTAGCTAGTGGACGGTTGTTTGTGGTAGGGGGCATTTGTCATGATCCCTCCCCAGCATTTATTTCCTGGCTTTGATGGAAGTTCTGCAGCAGTCCCTGGGGCTGGTCAGAGAAGTATGGCTGCTGAGTGTCAGTCCCGGGCTCCCGGGGTACAGCAAGGGATCATTATAGATGCCGAAATGTCGATGTTTGAAAGTGGGTGCTGTAGTGTTCAAGTCCACATTTATTTTGCAGCTGACCCTGACGAGCCTTCCTGTATTTGCAGTGGCACATTGTAACTGCTGCCTGTTTGCAGCCTGTCACCGTTTGCACATCAGAAGCAAGCAGAAGCACCCACCTCCTATACTCCCCTCTCCCCCCTGGCTGGGAGCAGGTTAAATTAAATATGCTTCTGGTTACCCATGGAATTTTTTATTGTGGGGGGGGGGCACTGCTGTAATGGGCAAAGTGTGCTTTTTAGCCCAATAAATAGATTACATAGACAATACTGAGCATAAAGACATTCGTCCGTGAGCTCGCAAGTAACACCTAATTATATCCTTTTATATTCTTCCTTTCCAAGAATTTATCTAGCTGTGTTTTAAATTCCTGCATTGTACTGCTTTCCACAACCTCTCCTGGTAGCATATTCCAAATTTCTGTTACCCTATTACTTAACTTGTGTTTCCTTCTATTTGTTTTATATCTATCCTTAACCAGTTGGTAACAATGTGCTCTAGTGTCATATATTTGAGCCTTTTTAACCAAGCCCAGTAAGTCCCATAAGTTAGTATCGGTCCATGCCCTATATATCAAACACATATCGCCTCTCATTCTACGATATTCCAGGGAATACAGCTCCAAATCCTGCAGTCTTTGCTCATAACTCAATCCATCCAATCCATTGATTCTCTTTGTAAGTCTCCTCTGTACCCCTTCCATCCGTGCAACATCCCTCCTCTTATACGGGGCCCAAAACTGGACACAGTACTCCACGTGGGGACGTACCAATGCATTATACAGAGGCATCACAACCTGCCTATCTCTACTTTTTATGTGTCTCAATATACAGTGTCTTATACTACCCGCCTTTTTTATAGCTGTATTACAGTGTAAACTGAAGCCAAGATCTTTATTAACCATAACCCCCAAGTCTTTCTCTTCATCCACTACTTTTAGTACAGATCCTCCTAAATTATACTGGAATTTGTTATTTGTTATAAATGCTCTGAATTCATATGGTGTCAGTCGTTTTTTTTATTTAATTCTAAATCGCTAATGTTGTCTGTGCCACTTCTGATATTGTGACAATGATGCAGGCTTATTCTGCTTTTGTGTTAAGCCCTGTCAGTGAAGTGGAGTGGGTTACCTCCAGAGTGATTGATAACTTGTCATACAGACTAAATCAGGATTTGTTGATGTTGTTATAGGACTCAAAGGACCACGAGATAGGGTAGCATGAGATGCATTGCCCATAGCCTTGCATTAGAACCAACCAAGCATCTTGTATGCACTGTGTATCAGAACAGCTTCCACAAAACTGTAGAGGGAAATGCTAAACGCATTCTAGTGCCTGTATTTGCACTCGCTTGCAAAATAAGTAACCACTACAAAGCATGGCAGAGATGTTGTTTTGCATTCCTTGCACCATTGATCACTGAAGGCATGCAGCCCTGGACCAGCTGATGCTGTTACCATACTGCGCATGCGAGTGTGTGCGAGGCTGTCAAAAGATGATTTTCTAAAAGATAATAAAACAAACTCTACTGATTTAGCTAGTTTCTGCAGCCTGGACTGTTTTCTGCCGGGCCTTCCTGATTTAAGAAAAACAGAAGGTCAGAGTATACCACTGAGCAGCTGGCAGCCAGGCAGCAGCAAGGGAAGGAAGGCTAGGAAGCATTTTCTTTTCACCATTGGCATTGCCACCTCCATCGGCGAAGTTAGTTACTGAACCAGGCGTAACACTCGCCTCCAGGATTTGACTTTGTTTGCTTAGTTTCCTAATTCGTCTCTGAATTCTGCTGTGTAAAGTATTTGAAAAGTTTACCTTTTTTGGTGTCTTGCTTCGGGGAGGGGATTCAGGGAGTGGAGACAGAGCTGAGAATTGAATTCCTTGCAGCATAGATAGGTCTGGTAAACCTGGCAAGAGCCCTGCGCTAAGTTTGAGATCTTGTAGCACGTGTGGTTTTCAAATCTTTATGCTCCTTTCATTTTTGTCTGAAAAGTGTGTCCTTAGCTTAACTGAGGGAGGAAAAGTATAGGTGTTTGACAGATTGTTTTAATCTAAGCTTCCCACCTCCCGGCATCCCCCTTCCCCTAGGGATTTAGGGAGGGCATCCCACATTTCTAGTATGCATAGTCCCCAGGTAACATCCACAGAGAGGTAGTGTGTATTGACCCTTAGCCTCCAATGCCAGTGTGCTCAGGTGATTGGCTCCCAGCTTCAGACTTCTGTGGAGTGGGTGACATCAGAAGAGGCTGGTAGCCCCAGTATATGAGAACCTGTCGGCTAAGGCAAGGGCTGCACCTAATAGTTCTTTTGCAAGTGCAGTCCAGAAGTATCTGTGAGGGGGGTGTTCTGTCTGTGTGGGAAGCTTTAGGGAATGTCTAAAATGACAACAATGCACCTTAAGGGTCCCAGAGGAATTTTACCATTGCTGAGGATTGTCAAACTGCTTAAAATATAAAGTATTGCCTCTAACTTAACTCTTGCAGGGCCATGGACTGATATATCTGTCCCAAATTCCTTCATGTTCTAATTATGTCAGCAGCCTAAGAGTTAAGGTGTGTAGTTCACCCCCGCACAATTTGAGACTGTGTTGTGTTCTCTGTTCAATTATCCTGTGGAGGGGATAAATGTTCACCTGTAGTAAAAACAGACTTTTGGACTTTGCCCCGTGGAGTGAATGCTTAAGCCATTCTCCTGTGAAGGAAAACATAACAGAGAAATCAGTGGACACAAGTTCAACAGCAGCATTCTTTCTTGTGGGAGGCGAGCCAACTCAGAGGGTGTGGACTGTGGCTGGGCCTGGTGCTGAGCTGGCTACTTCCACAATTCTGTTACTGGGGCAGATTGATTCGGGGTTTATAAGGCATGCCTTCCGTGTGTTTCATTTTGTAAAAAAGTGAAAAACACATGAGCTCAAACCAGGCGATGACAGTGCCACAGGCAGGGCAAATGTTTCACCACAAAATATCTAATGCATTGATTGTGTAACTATCAGCCTGTTGCCTCTAGATGCAGTGGAAATATTCATCTCCTCACTCCCTCACCACAAAAGGCTTTGCGTTTTACTATATGTAATCCATGCATTAGATATTCTGTGGTAAATACTTACCCTTGCCAGTGTGGCAATGTCATTGGCAGGCATGCCATGCATGTGATTTTGACTTGTTCAGTTCACTTGGGGGGGGGGCTACCAAAGCGCGATGAGACATATGCCTCTGCCATTAGTTTAAGATCCCTACCACAGCGATCTGAAACTAATGGCTGAGTCCCATCGGAACTTCATTAGCCCCCTGTGCCTCTGGTCTGCAGATCCGGTGTGTGGGGGTCCTGCCGACGTGACCTCACCTCAGCCATTAGTTTTTCAGATCCCTGCCTCCACTCTGCCGATCAGGAATTGCACCAGTTTTTCTCTGCAATCCGCCCCTGATGATCTCCAGATCTCTTCCCCCTCCTCATGTGCCACTTTACCTAAACTGATAAATTACATTTTGACACCCGCTGCTGCCATCCTAGCTTACAAAGATCTGCATACATGCTTGTAGCACTGCTCATGCAGACCCTGTTTGTCAGCTTTAGCATTCTACACAAAGTGAAATGGAGGCTGTGTCTTGTTTTTCCCCTTGGATTGGGGGTTACCACTGCAGTCATTTGTCAGTGGTGACTGTTGTTAGTAAAGGTACCGGTACTCGTTTATTTTTACTGGACATCTTCTATAGTGACAGACAGCATGATGCTGTGTGCTCTTCAATGGAGTGTAATATTTGGGATTTGGAGTGGGTTATGCACCCCAAGGCAGTAGTAGTTGTACTGCAGATCTTTAACATTATGGTTTTTATTATGCTTGCTCTGTTTGGAGAGCCTGCAATGGTGCGCTTATCATTTTTTTTTTACTTTGATTGGGTTCCCCCCCACCCCATCGTTGGAGTACTATTACTAATAATAAGTAGTATGGAGTGGACTTATTGGGCTTTATCTTTTGGAGAGCCTGCGGGAGGTGAGGTGTCACTAAATGGGTAATGAATGTCTGTGTGCGCCCCCTGCCCAGGCAGTTTTACTGTTGTTGGCAATATTGTGTCGATTGTATTGCAGTTTGGTTTGTTCTGTGCCAGCAGACCTGCAAGCTTCTTTAATTCATGGACTAAGTTAGCGGATTCTATAGATGATGAAAGACTCACAAAATGCACAAGTTCTGACTAATTCTTTAAAAATGTCTTTAAAATACAAAAGGTCACACTGTACACAGACTGAACAAAGAATAAGAACAGTTCATTATCGCTCTAGCCTCTGTCAGTATTATGGCATTTATCTTGTTGTGCAACAGCTTTCTGGCCTGCTAAAAGTCACCAAAATGCACCATTTGACTTCAATTGTTCAAAATTTTCCCGGGGGGAATGCCCCCGGACCCCCCTAGAGAGGTTAGTATTTTGTGCCCTTCCAGAATTTCTGACTGCATAATGCCCCTGTCTTTGACTGTGACAATTTGTGGGTCGCTAGCACTTACGGTTGCTGACTTGTTCATGTTACATTGTTTGCTCATGGCGCTGTGTGACCACTGAACAGATGTACACACAATTCTGGACACGCGGTGCGCCATGGTACATGTCTTCATTTACCAATTTTCATTTCAGTCAGTCATGCAGTTGTTGTGCAGCAAACGGACAAAAAATCACATGGTGGGGGCCCTGCGCTCCTACCACCACATTCTATTCACTATTTATAGTGCACATTCTCAAAAAGAAGGGAAATTCATGGCAAAAAACTCAGTTTAATGCATTGGTTGGGTTGTTTCACAGCAACAAAACCAGGAAATTCTGTGTTAGAGGTTGCCATCCTTGCACCACGCCCACCCGCTCCACCAACAGGCATCAGGGTGTGTGTTGGGGTTGTCGGTCCTAACTCTCTCGCCCATTCTCCTATACTGCACCACCTCAACTTATTTACACATGGAATGGGGTGAGAGTTAGGGGTCGACGATCTCCCAACGCACACCCCGATGCCTGTTGATGGGGGTGCGGTGGGCGTGGGGTGCAAGGAGTGGCAACCCTAACACCAAATTTCATTGCTTTTGTTGCTGTGGAACAACCCTAACTGATGCATTAAACTGAGTTTTTTGCCATGATATATATATATATATATAGTGGCATAAATTAGCTTAGGACAGTTGTTCTAATGTGTATGTATGTATTTTATGTAGGAAAGGATTTTCTGGCACCCTAGATTTAAAAATCTGAGTTGCAGAAAAGACAGCCAAGCATTTATTTAGCTTTCTGCTTCTAGGCATGTGAAATAGTTATGTTGCTTATGGCTTTTGCTGAGTAAAGAGATGAATAATCGTGTCATGACATTTCTAATGAATCTTTCTAATATAAAAGGGTAAACATGTGCTTCTACCTTGTTCGATGATATAATAATTATAAAGAAAAGCTTGAACTAGGCCAGCACACTCAGTATTCATACTGTGTCACAGGAACTCTGGCACTGGTGCTAGTGCTAGTACTAGTTCTGGTACAGATTCTGGTACTAGTTCTGGTTCCAGTGCTAGTTCCCAAAACGGCAACCTAGGCTCCAGCTGAATAACTGAAGCAATTTATGGATTTTCTGGAGACCTGCAGCCCTAATTTGAGGTTTGTGTTCACTTATGATTATCAATCCATTAACCTGGAGAACACACTGGAAGCGTAAGTTTCAATTTTGAGGTATCGAACAAGTAAACAGTGGCCCAAAAGGGGTAGATCTTGATAATAAGTTGCTGTGCAGAGAAACTTACTGACAACATAAGTTGAAATCTACTGCAAAACATGGCTTAAATGACCAATTCCAGCTGCGTCCCTTTATGACATGATTCATTTTTTAAAATGATACAAATGTTTGCTTACAGAGATTCCGCTTGTGTTGACTTAAAACATTTTTTAGTCTCTATAACCGAGACACAGTAGAACCTCGTTTATCTGAATGTACTGGGGTTATGAAAATCATTCGGATAACTAGGGGTTCAAATAAGCAGGAGAGAGCAGTCGGCAAGCAGGAACTAACACAGTAAACACATGAAACACAGCAACTGTTATTTGATTAAAATATGATTAATTTATTCAGTCACTACAAATGTGTATATTAAAAAGTCCATAAAGTCAGACTTTTTTAAAATAGTCATTAATGACTGTTTGCTTTTTTGTTGCTGTTCCATGTCCTCATTGCCTTGTTACAGAGCTGGTGGAGGAGGAGGATTTGTCGGGGGTCGGCATCAGGTACGGTACATTCTCCAGCCAGTGGATGCATTTGTCAAAGCACTCCGCCGCCTCTGTGTCAGTTGGAACCGGGTTTGGTGGATCATTCTCCTCTTCTGTCTCCCCCTGCTCTTCTGTCTGTCTGCTTTCACCACTGTGATTTTCAGCAAGCAGAGCAGAGAAGATGTCTAATTCGGTAGCAGTTCTGGAGCCGTCTCTTCATCTTGCCATACCCATTCATTAATATCCACGTCAGTGCCCTCAGCAAGAGAACAGAGTGCATTTTTTACTTCTGACTTTTGATCTGTGGTTTCGGAAAAAGAAGCATCTAAGGGATCATCTGTCAGCAATCCTGAATTGGCCTAGCATTTAATAACAGTGTCTTTGCAGATTTCGTGCCAGCTCTCTGCTAACATGTAGATTGCATCTCTGATAGTTAAGGCTTTAATGATGTCACACAGGGGCAAGTCTTCATTTTCTTCTATGAGGACATTTGACAGGAGTTTACTACAATGTAGCTTCTTTAAAGTCACCAGGATGCCCTGGTCCATAGGCTGAATCTTTGCTGTCATATTAGCTGGCGAGAACTCACACCTAATGCTCCAATCATTTTTTTTTTAGCTTGTGTATTTCTCCCCCTCCCAACTGACCCCCTTCCACCAGCCCCCCCAGCCCCATCCCTCTGGCATCCACTGGATTCACCTCTGCCTCTCACAAGGTGCCAAATAGCTGGATGTGGTACCTGCAAGGGGCCAGCATCATCTCGCTGGTTGGAATATTTTCTCACTTTTCTTCCTGTCCCCCGTGTGTGGTGCGGTGGCATGCAATGATGCCAATGGCTGAGCCACACATGCTTCCATGCATGGCACACCGGGCATCTGCCCCGCATTCACCCCTTCATCTGTAGGTCCATTGCGCCATCCCCCAGCCACCGCTAGGGGACAGGTAAGCAGCGGACTCCATCCCCACCCCTCCCCAGGAGAGCTGTCTTCCGTATGCTCGATTCTCTCCCTCCTCAGCCATCCCCCAGTGGCCTGCTCACATGGTGAACATGAGTCCTCAGCATGGCAAAAGGTAAGGCATGGATGCCTCAGCCCTCCACACCATGGGGCCAGCTTCTAGTTGTCCGATCTTCGGTTGCAAATCTGTCACTGCTTGGATGGGCACCAGCATTATCAAAAACCAGCACAGCGCAGGTTGCCAGCCTGTTATCTTGCAAGTGAGCTTTAACTGACATGACAAAATTTGAGAAAAAAACATTCTTTAAAAACATCTATGCTCATCCAATTACATTTCTCATCCATTTCTTTGTGCTCGGTAAATGACAGGGAGGTTGTTCATATAACATGCCTGAATCATCTCGGATTCTGGGTTTTGCCTATAACAAGCAGTGGCAGCATATGGTTCCCTGTGGCATTGCCTCAGGCAAGCACAGTGAGATGCCCCTTGTTTGTTTTTTTATATCCTGGAGCATTTCTTTCCAAGCTGGAGGCTAACATCTTCTCGAGGAGCAATTTCCAGTAGCTGCCTGTTTCATTAGCATTGTAAACTTGCTCCTCCAAAAGTGACTGTCTTGCCATCAGATCTCACATCTTTTTTTGAACTGGCTCAATGGATTCCAAAGATGCTGACAGACTCTCCCAAGCAACTGATAACTGGAAAATACCATGCCGGAGTTTGAATCTATCCAGCCAGCCCTCACTCGCCACAAAGGGAATGTCAGCCTCAAGCTGCCTGTGAAAATGACAGGCCTTTTCCTTCAGAAAAGTGCCGGATATTGGCGTGCCCTTATTGCAGTTAAAAACCACATGTAGACAGCTTTATCTAGGTTATCGTCTCGGTGTGTGTGCATAGTCTCCCTAGATTCTGCCTTGACACGACTGTCCATCAGAAAAGCAGCACACTGAGCAAAAGTTCCTTTCTAGATGTGTCCAGGGAGCACAGGTAGGTTAAGTGACTTTTTTAGTAACATAGAAATATAGAATTTGACAGCAGATAAGGACTGCTTGACCCACCCAGTTTGCCCCTTTTTTCCTTACCAACATTGTTACCTCAGGCCGTACTTGATCTACCACTCTTTCTCCTTCTCCCTTCCTTTCCGCTATGATTCCCTTGTGCCTATCCCATGCATTCTTGAACCCTGACACTGTCTTTGCTCCCACTACCTCCCAGGGTCGGACTGGCCTGCCCGGATACCCGGAAATTTCCGGGTGGGCCCCCCCCAGCTGTAAGCCCATGCGTACTGATGCTGGCTATGGGGGGGGTAAGGAATCGCGGTCACGAATAAGATTGGCTGTAGCAATGAATGAAGTGCTACATACCTTACTGCACAGCTCTACATTCCCAAAAAGTTACAGGCACAGCAGGAGATCCAGACAGCGTCAGTGTGATAGTGTCTGTGGGGGCTGGGCCCCTTTGTCTTGTGTACAGTGAGTCTGCCTGAGCGGAGTTTCCAGTTTCAAGGGATCGAGGAACCAGTTAGGCAAGTAAAGGGGGGGTTGTGTACTGATTGGCTGGAGTCACCGACCGACGCTCAACACTGTTGTCACATGGCGCGACAGCAGGCACCTCAAAACCCTGTAGTGCGGCGGTCTCTCTTACCAGCTGGTAGTGATCCTGATCCTGAGTGTAGTGACCGACTAGTGTCCAAGCTATTCTTTGTGCGCAGACTGCAGTTCTTGAGGAGTCGACAGAAAGTACCGGACCGACCGCCAAGTGGGCCTGTAGTGCCGTTTTGATGTGGGCTGCTCAAGACTCTGGAGCCGAGGCTGGAGTGAGATTATTCAAAATGACCTAGAGGAGCATCTGTCTGGTAAGAAACAAAGAGAAATGTAAAAGCTTTTCAGTTGGGACTTGGGAGGGGGTCAGGGGAGGCCTGGCGAGCCGACCGAGCATGCAGTTCCAAATGAAGTAAAACTTTAAACAGTTCAAACATCAGACTCATTAGTCGTTTGTGTCCCTATACGTGTATGCAATATCACTACAAAATAAAATGTTTCCAGGCCATTATTACTCTCAGCAAACACTCATTCTTTCCCTTAAATTAGGGAATGCATTTTGTTGAAATGGGACATTAGAGGAACATATAGTATTCTCTCTCTTTGGCATTATCTGCCATAGTTGGCACCTGACAATGGTTTTATTTATTTATTTCAAATGTTTTACCAGGCGAGACATACTGTGAGCTGGTAACATCTTGTCTCCAAATGCATCTGGGGGGAGGGAAGGGGGGAAGGGAGAGTCCAAGTAATCCAACTAACAAATGGCAGCTATGATATTCCTTCAGCTACCACAATGCCAATTGTAATAACTGACTGGGCTTCAGAAGCTTAAATGCATTATAGGAGCACTACACAAGTAATGTATGCAACTCAGGAGTTTGGTCTATAGTTTGTGGTCAAGGTTGAGGCTAAGACCGCTAAGGGCATTCCAGGAGTAAGGTGTAGGCCATTATTTTTTTCAGTAGAATTAACACAGAGCAGTGCAAGTATCCTTTTCTGATAACCAAATAAAGTACTGTATTTGAAACACTTTAAGCAGTGTCTCAGTATTTAAGAAGCTACAAATACTATACTGATTATGATGATTGGATCCTGACCTGTAAAAATTAACAAGAAAAAGAGGAAGTAATGTAATATCGGAGGCAGTAGAGCGCAGTGGTCTAAGGCTCTGAGCTACAAATCTGGTAACATCCAGCAGATCAGACCTGGGTTTGAATCCCACAGCTTCCACTTGCATACTGTGGGGTCCTGAACAAATCACTTGTGCTCCCAGGTCTCTCCTGTAAAAAAAAAAAAAAAAAAAAAAAAACTTCCAGCTTAGTGTGCTATACCTGGTTAAAAGACAATGCAGAGTTCCATCTGATGGACAAAGCTGAGATCACAAAATGCCACATACAGTCTATAACTCTAACTGCAGTGTCCCTTTAGATGAATGTTTAGAGCTATTGCCTCTGAGACTACGGATGCAAGATCCAATCCCAAAGTTAGAGAGGTTGCAAAGTTTTACTTCTTGAGTGAAGCTAATGTGGTTAAATAAAGTGATTGATTGATTGATTGATAATGTGAAGTCAGGAACTTTGTACTTCATTAAGACTTAATGAAGTTTCTGACTGCTGCACTAACTTAGCCCTTGGTTTTCACAATTTTATTAACCAAAAAAATGTTAATCAACCCCCACCCTCTGTGTTATGTGTAGTTACCCCCTTCCACCACACAACTTGTTTTTCTAATTGAATCTCCCCATTCCTCACTGGTCCCCACTTCCTTCCCTCCAAACGCCCAGTGAAGCTTAATTATAGAAATATGACACCATTGGTTCCTTTCCCTCTACCCGCAAAAGCAAGGTCTCATACACCTGCACCCTACCCATCCCTTTTTTTGCATCATATGTAGATAGAAGTAGATGACGGTTAAGAAAAAAAGTTGACTGCTGGTTATTAGTATTACATGTATGAGGGACTTATGATTTTTTTATTTAAATCTGGGGTAGATTTTGGGAGAGAGAATGGTGGGAGAGCTCCATAGCTCTTCGAGAGTCTGTGCTTTAGTGCTACCCTGGGACTGAAATGGTCTCCCTAGATCTGAAATGCCCCCACTGGGCTGGAATGCCCACCCTACATGCTTGAATGACCTAGGGCTGTAATTCCCACCCTAGGGGCCAGAATAATTACTTTAGGACCAGAATGCCCATCCTGGCAGCTGGAATGAACAATCTCTTGCTTCAGTGCCTACCCTAGGGCTGGAATACCCACTCTGGTGGGTGGAATGAAAACCTTCTGTGACTCACCCACCACCCTTATGCCAGAATGCCCACTTTGGGGGGCTGAAATGACCACACTGTGTGCCTCAATGCCCACCCTGTGGACAGAATTCCCTTCCCTTCTTGGGTGCTGGAATGACCTTCCTAAGGCAAATGTTCCCACCCTGGAGCCAAAATGCCAACTGTGTTCCTAATTGCCCACACTGGAATCAAAATGATCATTCTAGGGACAGAATGTCCACCCTGGTGTCTGGAATGACCACCCTCTGTGCCTTATTGTCAACCCTAGGGTTGGAATTACCACCCTGGGGCTTAAATAGCAACTCTAGAGTTGGAATACCCTCACCTGAGGGACAGAATGACCAGGCTCAGGCCAGAATGCCCACCGTGGTAATGAAATGACCACCCAGTGGCCCAGAATGCCCAAACTAGGGCTGGAATGACTACCCTCTCTGCCACACTGACACCCCAGGCCAGAATGACCACTTGAGGACAGAAATGTGTACCCTGTCTGCCTCAGTACCCACATTAAGAGCCAGGATGACCACCCACTTGCTGGAACACCCACCCTTCCACTGGAATAGGCCCCTGCCCCCAAAAGAATTCAGTTCAGTTTTTAAGTTTTCAATTTAGTTTTATTCTGGGAAGATACATTGAGCACAATACTCATTTATAATGGAGACCCTGTGGAGCACTTGTTACAGACACAATTAAACGGTTAAAAACTATGTTTATAGCACACAATTACAAATTAGAAAATGGACATGTTAAATACTGTATTTGGATTGGCTGTTGCCATTCCATTGACATATGTCTATGTGCCAATACCGCTGTAAAGAAGAAGGTCCAACATGTGATCTGAATTTGAACACATCACATGCAAAATTCATGAGCCACTTCTCTCATTTTTAAATATATTTTTATTGAACACAGAGAACAGGGCAGGACAACAAAGTATCACCAAGAGCAGCAGAAAAAAGCAAATACATTGGTTACAGCAGGTGAATGGAGATAATTACCCAGATGTTAACATCGACAGTCTTCAAGTAAACTAGTAAAAATATTTAGAATAATGAAGGCCATGAGGGCTAGTCAGGCTCTAGTAACCTGGCAAAATAAGGTTTACTTAGCATGAAAACAAGCAAAATGTTCAGCAGAACTGCAACTAAGGCACAAATGAAGCATCTATGTCCATGATACCCGTGACACAGCCTTGCCATTCAGTATGAAATTGGGGGAAGCCCAGGCCCCCCCTGTGACTTTGTAGCGGGGACCCCTCCGCAGGACCAGTACCAAGACCACCCTGTGACTTTGTAGTGGGCCCCCCAGGAGCCAGTACCAAGGCCCCCTCAGACCCATTTCCAGGTGGGCCCTTTGCTTCCCAGTCCGACCCTGCTACCTCCATTGGAAGATTGTTCCAAGAATCCACCACTCTTTCTGCAAAGTACTTCCTCACATCTCTCTTGAATCTACCCCCTCCCCCACTCCACAGCATGTTCCCTTGTTCTTGAGCGCCTTTTTCTGAATAATACTCCCCTCCTGTACCTTATTTACCCCTGTGAGGTACTCAAAGGTCTCTACCATATCGCTCCTCGCCCTCCTGTCTTCCAGTATATATACATATTGAGGTCCTTCAGTTTTCCTCATAAGGCTTTCGATGCAGACCCCTGCATCATGTTAGTTGCTCTCCTCTGGACAGCCTCCACTCTGTCTATGTCATTCTGGAGCTGTGGTCTCCACTAGTGTCACGCAGTATGCAGGCAGAAGCTGTGAGAATCAAACCCAGGTCTGCTAGATGTACCAGACTTATTCAGTGCTCATTGCTCTAACTTCTAGGCTATAATGTCAGCCCCAATGTATGACAGCAAACAAAGGCCTCCCCAGGAATGAGTTGCAGAGTTACTATTCAGGAGTCGGGGTGGGGGGGCTTCATGGGGAGGTTGGGAAATCCAGTCTTAAAAAATGGACAAGGGGAGTTTATATGCAATATGTTTTTATTTAATGTCTTCTTCACAGAATATTGTAAAATGCTCTACCAAAGTATATAGTTCAAGGCAAAGATTGGTGGAGAAATGAAACAAGGGACTTGGTACCAAACCAAACAGCTGATATGCAGCCAAATAAAACTGTGTGTTATTCAGGAAGGGACACAATGCCCAGCTCTTTTAAGTCTGTTTCTTGTGAGTTTCAAAAAGAAACTTTTTTCCTTTTTTTGGCACCAAACTGATTACATTGCTTGCTGATAAACATGTGAGAGATTTCTGGAAACAGTAATCTGATATCTGAGATGAAACTTTCCAGGAAAGGGAAAAATGATTAATCTGAAAGGGGTTTGTAATGATGTCTAGCCTTCATCATCAATCTCTTTCTCTCTCTCTCTTTCTGTTTTTTTTTTTATTATTTAGAATGATCAAGGCCAGAACAGAGGTTGGGTGGTGGGGGGGCATAAGACATGTCACCCCATCTCAAGCACCATTTTATTTACCTAATACAAGATGTTGTCCTGTGGACAGAACCCAGAACTCTTCACCAGCAGATCTTGGGTTCTAATCCCAATATAGCCATTGACTCAAGATGTGAAGACGCTGCAGTCAAGATGCAAAATGTATTTATTTATTTTGTTTTTGTTGACTGGGAAAGGAGGACTAGACAGTATTGCTTATTTTCAGCCTTGTCCCAGGGGGATATAGATGCAGTTAAACTGAAACTGAACCAGATTAAACTGCTGGTGGTATTTTTAATGAATGGGTGACATTTGGCCAGGATACCTGGGAAATTCCCCAACTCTTTTTCAGAAATGCCATGGGATCTTTAATGTCCACCTGAACAACCATCAGAACAGGCAGACAGGGCCTCAGTTTAATGTCTCATCGGAAGGATGGTGCACCACGATGGTACAGCATCCCTTTAGTACTGCACTCGGGTACCAGCATGTTATGGTACGAGCCCAGTCCCCATGCGGTACTAGAACCCATGATCTTCTGGCCCGGAGGCCAATGTGCTACCAAATGAGTCATGCTGACACAAAATGAGTCAGGTGCCCATCCAGCCTCTGTTTGGTAGACTTTTCTTTTGTAATTTTTGCAATAATACATTTTTACTGTATTTATACATTCCACAGTATATTTCTCTGGGTATCTGAGTGTGCACTGTACTCCTTCTTAGGGATAATACATGACAGGGAGTGTGGGTTTAAGGGAATAACGCATGCCTAGGATGGTTGCTAGGCATGAGGTGTAGCTGAGTGCTGCAAGCAAATAAGAAGTGCATTATTCCTTATAATTGCCACACACCCTGGAGTGTGTTATCCCACTTGTAAAACAGGCTTCTATTTCTTAAAAATACATATATATATATATATATATATATATATTATGTAACACAGTAGTGCTACCATAGTTAAAATTGAGTACCCCTTTTTAATGTTAAAAGGGTGAAACTTTGCACCCATATACTTTGCCATTATTCCAACAGATTTGCCTGAATTTTGGTAGGCGCATGGTGTAACCATGGATCTTAGGATCTGCCAACTTTACGTGCCGCTCTGATATCATGACTGCAGGTTATTAAAGCGACATTAATAATGTATAATTACATTTTTGTGCATTCTTTGTCAGGCTCACAGGTCAGACGCTTGTGCAACCGTCCAAAAACTTCAAGGAAGGTGCAGCTAGGGTCCCTGATGTACCTTTTGAAGATTTTGTGAAAAAATATTAAACGGTTCAAAAGTAATTCAAAAAACAAGTTCCCATTATAAGTCAATGGGAAAAGTTAACAAAAAGTTCGAAAGTGTCGCAAATGCACTTTTTAGTGTCTCAAATGGCCCTAGTAGTGTTGAAAATCCACCATTTTGTTTTCAGTTACTGATCACAGAAATGCTTGCCATTTAAAATTGGGACCATCTAGGGACATAATTATTTTTGTGTTTACCTATTCAAGCCCTGAGGATGCTAGCCATGTCTTTATTTTGAGGCTAAACACCCCAGAAATATGGTTTTCAAATTTCTGGAAAAAGTAGTGTCGCACTTGCGACACTTTCGCAAATTTTTGTGAAAGGTGTCACAAATCACGACACTGCTTTTCAAGACTATGGCCAAAATGACAGGAATTCTTTGCCACCCTGCTGCAGGAAAACAGTTTGGTCTTTTGGGCTGAAATTTGGAGGGGAGGGCAGCCAACATCTCACAAATGTGCCTTTCAGTGGTTTGGTGACAAAATATTGCACAGATGCAAAGTTACGCTACTCCGAAGTTGACTTTTTTCCCCATAGACTAACATGGTGGCATCCATTGCGCCTTTCAGGGCTCGTATCTCGGAAACAGTGCGAGATAAGGAATTTTCATCACGACAATGCGTAGCCCATTTTAGTGAAAACCTAGCCAGGAAACTCATGAATCATGTGAAATTTTAATTTTTTTTCTATGTCGTTCGGTTACTGAGATATTACCATTTTACTATTACAACTGCTCATTTTCTGCTCCGAGGCCCATTATTATGCATACATTCTTTGTTTTCACTGTGTTTCTCAATGGAGTTTTTGGGGAAAAATACGGTGTACACTCCAGTTACTGTTACACGTAGGCTTTACAGTTGTGTTTCCGTGCCCGTTTGCATTAGCCTTCCCATGCACGCCACCATGTGCGTTACCCTTTGCATTTCCATTGGCATTTGCATTACTGTTATCATTTGTGTCTCCACTACTGTTTTTCTTTGTCTTTCGCTTAGCGTCACCGTGCGCATTACCATTTCTGTTGGTGCCCACTCTTCCATTTTCGTTTGCATTTGTCTTTCATTTTGCGTTATCATTGTTCTTACCGTTACCATTTGAGTTTCCAGTTGCGTTCCCGTGCCCATGTGTGTTACAGTTTGCGTTTCCATATGCGCTTATGTTTGCGTTTCTGTTTTCTTTGGTGTTATTGTTGCTGTTAGTATTACCATTTGCATTTACAATTGCAGTACCGTCACCGTGCGTGTTACGGTTTGCGTTTCCATACGTGCTTTCATTTGCGTTTCCGTTTCTGTTTCCTTTCACGTTACTGTTGCTGTTACAGTTATCATTTGCATTTACAATAGCGGTACCATGGCCGTGTGCATTATCACTTGCATTTCCGTATGCGCTTGTGTCTCCGTTTGCGTCACTGTTTACTTTGGCGTCACTTTACGCCTGCATTTCTATTAACACTTGCTTTATAATTTACGTTTGTGTCACCATGTGCGTAACTGTTACCACTTGCATTTGCGTTGCTGTTACCGTTACTATGTCACAAAAAATCACGTGGTGGGAGCATTCCATTCACTATTTATACTCCTCATTCTCAAAAAGAAGGGAAATTGGAGACAAAAAACTCTGTTTAATGCATCAGTTAGGGTTGTTCCTCAGCGACAAAAGTGAGGAAATTCGGTGTTAGGGTTGAAACCCCTTGCACCCCTCACCTGCCCCTCCCAACCAGCATCGGGGTGTCGTTGGGGTCATCGGTCCTAACTCTCACCCCATTCTCCTATGCCTCAACTTGTTCATGCATGTGATGGGGTGAAGTTGAGGGCTGACATAGCGCACACGATCTCTGGTAAAGGGCAAGCTGAGGGGTGCAAAGGTTTCAACAACATGATTTTCACTTTTTTATTAACAACAATGCATTAAACTGATTTTTTGCCTGTTTTATATATATATATATATATATATATATATATATATATATATATTTATTTATATTTATGCAATAGGGATGCTTCTTATCAGTGCAGGAACATTTGGTTTTGACTGTTTATCTTCTTTTTTTAAATGATAATTTCTGGGACTTTCGGTTAACTTTCCTAGTGTATGTCTGCCTAGCAGGGTGGTTGCTATTAAATGAAACACCGCTCATTTTGTAGAGAACTTCTTGCTGAACAAATGTCATGGTGACAGTATCATGCGACCTTTTTGTTTTGAGTTATTGCATTTGTTTGATGAAAAATGAAACAAAAATTTAATTTTATGCTGTTTTTGCTAATTATAAAAAACTAAAAGGTGTTTATTAATGAAACGCCACTCATTTTGTAGATATTTTCATGCTGAACATTTTTTTGCTCATAGTACCATGCTATCATTTTTAGTTTTAAAGTGATTCACATTTGTCTGTCGAAAAAGTGAAAAGAAAATTGAAATTTATGCTGTTTTTTGCTAATTATGAAAAAAACTAAAAGGTATCTATGAATGAAACATCACTCATTTTGTAGATATTTTTGTGTTGAACATTTTTCGTGCTCACAGTACCATGTTATCATTTTTCATTTTAAAGTTATTTATATTTGTTTGTCTGAAAAGTGAAAAGAAAATAGGATTTTTTGCTGTTTTTTGCTAATTATAAAAAACTAAAAAGGTATCTATAAATGAAACACCACTCATTTTGTAGATATTTTTGTCCTGAACATTTTGTGCTCACAGTACTATGCTATCATTTTCATTTTAAAGTTATTCACATTTGTTTGTCAAAAAAGTGATCAAAAAGCTTTGATTGACAGTTTGCATTTATCCCATATGTGGGATAAATCTAGGAAGTTAATTTATTCACATATGTGAAATAAATAAGGGATATGCAGCGGTTCAGTGTGTGATAATGCATTTATCTTGTACAGTTTCAGTGACCTCAAGTAACCTCACAGTGCGCGAAGGCACAGTGGGAGATAGAGGTCACTGAACTATATGCGATCAATCGCAGTATCACACTGAACCCTGTCCATTATGCAACAGGTTTAGATGTTGTGTAGAGCTTTGATTTTGGTAGGTGTAAATAATTTGTCAAAAAGGGAAAGAAAATGTAATTTTATGCTATTTTTGCTAATTATAAAAAACAAAATGGTATCTATAAATGAAACACCACTCATTTTGTAGATATTTTTGAGCTGAACATTTTCGTGCTCACAGTACCATGCTATCATTTTTTGTTTTAAAGTTATTTATATTTGTTTGTCAAAAAAGTGAACAAAAAATTACATTTTCTTCTGTTTTCTTGCTAATCATATACAATATACAGGGTTTATATAAATGAAACAGTATTCATTTTGTAGATAATTTTGTGCTGAACAATTTTCGTGCTCACAGTACCATGTTATCTTTTTTCGTTTTTAAGTTATTGACATTTAAATATGATTAGTACTGCTTCTGAGGCCGAACATTCTAAATGAATTCTGAAGAGAACTGTGTACATAAATGAGCTAGTGATGTAGTTACTGTGTGAATAAATGGGTGATGATGTAGTTACTATGTGGATAAATAAATTTATTAGGTAGAAGACTTGGTTTGCTGGCCAAGGCACCTAGCTTCACCTGAGCTCTTTCCTTCTAAGACTGCTTGAAAGGCAGAGTAGAGAAACTTACCAGAGCAAGGGAGAAGGATTAAGACTTAGTTTGGCTAAGCAGATTTACTGTGTGGTGGTGTTTTTATTTTTTACTCACAGGGATTGCTACTGTTTGTTGCTAACATTTCATTGCTTTATTTTTCTCTGATTCAAATTGTTGTTGCTGGTATACCTTCTTCTGCATTATTACAAGGTGTGCCTACAGGTGTGTGCTAACAGATTACTGCTGTAATCTTCTGATTCAAAATTGTCTTTGCAAGGTATATCTTCTGTTACTGCTTTATTTTCTCTGGAGCAAAGTGTTTCTTACAGGGTATATCTTCTCTGAAATTACTGTATTACAGGTGGAGCTTACATTTTGTGACTTTTTATCATTGGGCTAAGCAAAATTACTGTTTGACACTGTGTTTTATTTTATTCTTGTTTGTTGAAAAGGTTTGTTGTCTCAGAGGTGTTTCAGTCTCCTTCTACATTGAAGGAGCTAATTGCTTTTCCTCCCACAGCTCTTCCAAAGGATTAGGTGTGTATGTGGGGAGTGGAGCTGGCAAACTGTCAGTAATTTCCAACAGAAAGAAGGGTTAAAAGTCAGGTTAGTTGATATCTTGGAGGTAGAAGACTTGGTTTGCTGGCCAAGGCACCTAGCTTCACCTGAGCTCTTTCCTTCTAAGACTGCTTGAAAGGCAGAGTAGAGAAACTTACCAGAGCAAGGGAGAAGGATTAAGACTTAGTTTGGCTAAGCAGATTTACTGTGTGGTGGTGTTTTTATTTTTTACTCACAGGGATTGCTACTGTTTATTGCTAACATTTCATTGCTTTATTTTTTCTCTGATTCAAATTGTTGTTGCTGGTATACCTTCTTCTGCATTATTACAAGGTGTGCCTACAGGTGTGTGCTAACAGGTTACTGCTGTAATCTTCTGATTCAAATTGTCTTTTGCAAGGTATATCTTCTGTTACTGCTTTATTTTTCTCTGGAGCAAAGTGTTTCTTACAGGGTATATCTTGTCTGAAATTATTACAGGTGGTGCTTTACAGGTTTTACAGTTTTATCTAACATTAGGATAAGCTTTCAGGGTTTGTTGTTGACTGATTGTTTCTGCTCTTACCTCCTTGTTCTTTCGTCCGTGGTTCTTCTTTTTAGGTAGGGGAAGGGCCCAGCCACCCACCCCCATCCCCAACCACCCCACGCTACACTCCTTTATAGGGTACCACAGTTGTGACATTTCCTGTGGCAGAGCAGGAAGGGCGGATCAGTGGGGCCTCACAAGGTGATCTCATTTACAGGGCACTAGTAATTTAACTTGTTATAACAAGTTAAACAAAGCACAATTAAACCATTACTTGCATTTTTTCCTTCTAATTACTCTGACTAGGTTACAAACCCAGCAACTTATTTGGAATGGATTTCATTAACTGCAGGTACTGTGGAACAATTTTCAGAAGGACAGTCTTACAGGATTTAGGACACTGTCCTACATGCTGGGCCTTTGGAGATCTTAGGTCTCAGCTCCGGGCAGCATGGGCAGAGATTGCACGCCTCAAATTTCATATTGAAGAGGAAATACATTATAGGAACCACCCGCCATTTCCCCAGCATCCAACAGAAAACCTCGACCGCAGAGGGTAGTTGGTCCAGGAGGTTGGCAGGTGGTTAGGAGGAGCAAATCAGGTGCCCCATCACTCTCCTCCCAACATTACCCAAAAACCATATAAACACTACAAACAGGTATCTGCCTCTATCTCTGAAATCAAATAAAGAGGCAGAAGACACTGCAGAGCAGGACATCGTGCACAGGAGCTAGCACAACAATACTCACCCAAATCAGGAACCAAAACTAAACAAGCACAAAGGAAATCCAAAAACTTATGATCATAGGAGACTCCATGATTCGGGAGTTGATACCCATCTCCAGCCAGGGTGATGGTCAGATGTCTCCCAGGTACATCAGCATGGAGAGACACTGACCGCATTGCTAAAATTGTTCACAAAGCAGGAGAAAACATTGATGTCCTAGCACATAGGGACTATCGATCTCGCCAGCCGGGTCAGTTGTGGAGACCAAGGAACACCTGACTAGGCTGGGTGACAAACTATCATCTATTTCGTCCGGCATCTCTTCTCTGAGATCCTGCCAGTCTGGGAGAAGGGAGCAGATGGACGGAAGGTCAGAAAGCGGAGATAGGGAGCTAAACACGTGGCTCAAGGACTGGTGCCAGGAAAAGGACACAGATTTGTAGGAACTGGCAACAGTTCTGGGAGCGAAAGTTCTTTAAATTTGATGGACTGCATCTGACTAAAGGGAGTCGTGCATTGGGGCAGAAGTTTGACGTCTTTGCAGAATATTTAAACTAGCAAATGGGGAGAGGGTGCTGCACCCTATACGCCGAATGGGAAGAACACCCTCCCTCAGCTAGTGGTCAAACAGGAATTCAGCGTGTTTGCCATTCATTTGCATCACCAGGTAAGAAAAAGGTTTGTCTCCCATACGATGCACAGGGGTAATGCCAAACTTCACCCAACAACTAACACTTCAAAATCTGGCCAATGGAAAATCATGTACACAATGCTCACAGCCTGGGAAATAAGATCCCAGACCTGCAGGCAATAATGTCAGAGGCTAAACTGGACATAGTAGCAATTAGTGAGACGTGGTTTACCAGTAACCACACTTGGGAGACTTCAGTACCTGGCTATGTTATTTTCAGAAGAGACCGAGGTGCAAAAGGGGGAGGAGTGGCCCTGTATGTTAATGAAAATATCAAAGCTACAGAAATTCAGAATACACATAAGGAGCCAGAAGAACTGTGGGTCACCTGGAAACAGGAAATGGGACAGCCATAAGAACTGGGGTTGTCTACAGGCCCCCAGACCAGAGGGAGGACATAGACACATTACTGTTAGAAGATATACAAAAATGACAGCTAAAGGGAGGTTCTGATAATGGGAGACTTCAACATGCCAGATACAGATTGGTCAATACCAGCAGGAACATCTGCCAGAACTAGACTCATAGTGGATTCCCTGCAGGGGGAGGGCCTCAAACAACTGGTACAGCAACCCACAAGAGACAGGGCTATCCTAGATCTAGTACTGACTAACAAAGAAGGGATCACAGATCTCCAGGTAGAAGGTCACCTGGGGGCCAGTGACCATCACATGGTATGGTTCAATTTGGCTACTACATCTAAATCATCCCATTCCAAGGCAAAATATGGGACTTCAGAGGAGCTGACTTTGATAAGATGGCCAACAGAGTTAAGCTAGCCCTGGCAAAAGAAACACAGGTGAGGAGGTACAGGCAAAGTGGGCAAGCATTAAGGATACAATACTTGAAGCAACATCCCATTGTGTTAGACAAAAACGAAGTGCAAAAGAAGACGGAAACCACTATGGTTCTCAAATACAGTAGCAGAAAAGGTCAGAGCCAAAAGGCTGGCCTTCAGAAAATATAAGGAACACAGCGGGATGAAGATAGGGAGGCATACCAAACTGCCCTAAGGGAAGCAGGTAAGGCAGTAAGGCAGGCAAAGTCCCAAACTGAGGAAACACTAGCACGAACAGTAAAAGAAGGTGACAAGACTTTCTATAGATACATTAGTGAAAGGAGAAAGTCTAGAGGGGTATTGCTAAGCTTAATGGAGAAAGGGAGCATGTGAGGAGGAGGACCCTGTAAGGCATCTATCCTAAATAGATACTTTGCTCAGTATTTACTGAAGAGAAGGTAGGGCAGGGCCCACAGCTCAACATCATGGACACAGGGGAGGGAGGTGAGCACTACTCCCTTCACAAAAGAAAGGGTCCTACAAGAGCTTGCTAAGCTCAGGGTGGATAAGGCAATGGGACCTGATGGCATACATCCCAGGGTACTTAAGGAGCTAAAGGAGGAACTAGCAGAGCCATTAGCAGAATTGTTTAGTGAGTCTCTGAGCACAGGAGAGGTCCCAGAAGACTGGAGAAGGGCTCATGTGATCCCACTCACAAGAGTGGTGGCAGGAGGAGGCGGGGAACTACAGACCGGTCAGTCTTACCTCAGTAGTGGCAAGATTATGGAGGCACTCCTTAAGGAAAGGATAGTGCAACACTTGGAATCCATAGGGCACAGGATCCAAGACAGCATGGGTTTACAAAGGAAGGTCCTGTCAAACTAATCTCATAGATTTCTTTGACTGGGTAACCAGAGTGGTGGACCAAGGGGGAGCAGTTGATGTCGCCTACCTTGACTTCAGCAAAGCTTTTGACACTGTTCCACATAGAAGATTGATAAATAAGCTAGGTAGGCTCGGGGTGCAGAAGTTGGTCAACTGGGTGGCAAACTGGTTGACTGGCAGAAAACAGAGAGTGGTAGTAAATGGTATACAGTCAGAAGAGATGCAAGTCACAAGTGGGGTACCTCAGGGATCAGTCCTGGGGCCAGTCCTATTCAACATCTTCATTAGTGACCTCGCAGATGGACTAGAGGGTAAGGCTTGTCTCTTTGCAGATGACACCAAGATCTGCAACAGAGTAGATGATCCAGATGGGGTGGGCAGAATGAGAAGAGATCTGGATAAACTAGCAGAATGGTCAGAAGAGTGGCAACTGGGATTTAATGCAAAGAAGTGCAAAATCATGCACATAGGGAAGAGAAACCCTGAAGCCACTTATAGGCTGGGAGGAGTTGCTAGCAGTCACAAAGGAAGAAAGAGACTTGGGCATCATCATCACTGATGACCTAAAATCATCAAGCAGACCTCTAAAGCAGTAGGTAAGGCTAGGGGTGTTAGGGTGTATTAGTAGGGGTATCACAAGTCGTAAGAGGAGGTAATAATCCTCTGTACAAGACATTGGTTAGGCCCCATCTGGAGTACTGCGTGCAGTATTGGAGGCCACACCTTCACAAGGACATTAACCAAATTGAGGCAGTCCAGAAGGGCAACCAAAATGGTGCAGGGACTGCATCAGAAGACATATGAGGACAGATTAACGGAGCTCAATATGTATACCCTTGAGCAAAGGAGGGAGAGAGGTGATATGATCGAGACATTTAAACACCTTAAGGGCATAAACAAGGTGAAAGAGTCTAACATGTTTAAATATAAGAAAAATAGCAGGACAAGAGGACACAGCATAGAGATTAGAGGAGGCCAATTAAGGGGAATGTGAGGAAATTCTTTTTCACAGAAAGGGTGGTAGATGCATGGAATGGCTTACCACAAGAAGTGGTGGCTATGAATACAGTGCAGGGCTTCAAACAGGCATGGGATAGGCATAAGGGAGCAATACAAATGACTATGAATAGATAGGTCACTGACAGAGCAAAGGCCGATGGCACATTTATAAGGTAGAAAAAGAAATGGGCAGACTGGATGGGCCTTGCGGTCCTTATCTGCCGTCAACTTCTATGTTTCTATGTTTCTATGTTTCTATTACCATAGTAGCGAAGATAAATGGTTTTATTCTACAGTTTTTATCCTGACCCCTGTTGCATAAATGGATTTATTCAATGGCTTTTGGTCTCACACCTATTGCATAAATAAGGGATATGCAGCAGTTCAGTGTGTGATAATGCATTTATCTTGTACAGTTTCCAGTGACCTCAAGTAACTTCACAAGTGCCGAAGGCACGAGTGAGAGTTACGAGGTCACTGGAAACTGCATAAAATAAATGCATTATCACACACTGAACCACTGCATATTCCATTTATGCAACAGGTTTAGATGTTATGTAGAACATTTTGATTTTGGTAGGTGTAAATAATTTGTCAAAAGGAAAGAAAATTGAATTTTATGCTGTTTTTTGCTAATTATAAAAAAATAGGTATCTATAAATGAAACACCACTCATTTTGTAGATATTTTGAGTTGAACATTTTCGTGCTCACAGTACCATGCTATCATTTTTGTTTTAAAGTTATTCATATTTGTTTGTCAAAAAAGTGAACAAAAATTACATTTTCTTCTGTTTTCTTGCTAATCATATACAATATACAGGGTTTATATAAATGAAACATTATTCATTTTGTAGATAATTTTGTGCTGAACAATTTTCGTGCTCACAGTACCGTGTTATCTTTTTTTCGTTTTTAAGTTATTCACATTTAAATATGATTAGTACTGCTTCTGAGGCCGAACATTCCAAATGAATTCTGAAAAGAACTGTGTAGATAAATGAGCTACTGATGTAGTTACTGTGTGGATAAATGGGTGATGATGTAGTTACTATGTGGATAAATAAATTTATCCACATAGTAGCACAGATAAATGGATTTATCAGTGCAGATTTATTCAGACACCTGTTGCATAAATTTATATTTATCGCAGATTATTTTATGATAGATTTTATTCTCTTCCCTCAAGGTTACTTTTGACTCTACATGCTGGATTCATACCGTAGATACATTAGGAGGATGCTGGCACACATTTTCTTTATTTTAAAATTAGTGAATTGTATTGGATATTCCAGACTCAACATACAACATATAATGAGACATAACAATTGGTCACAGACATAATCAGTACTATAGAGATATATTGACACAGACAATAAAATAACTTTATATCTAAACAGAACACTGCATGGCACTTAAGACAGTTATCAAGTCCAGGCCAAGTCTGGCAGATTTGAACAGATTATGTTGCCATTACATTTAACTCATTGCTCACCAAGTTGTGCAAATTTAGCAAGCCTCCTAATACCTCACACAGCTGTTGCATTCTGGTTGTCTCCCAGGGTCTTAAATCTCTCCAGACAATGAGTGTGTAGTTAAAGACAGAAGCATCTGAAGCTTTTCCCATCTTTTTGGTAAACAGCACTGCACTTAAATGTTTTTTTTTTGTTTGTTTTTTTAACTTTTTATTTATAGCATTTAGTACATATACATACCAAGTACATATTTTTCTGAACAGGTATATTTCACTTATTTTCAGCAGTACATTACTAAGGATTACGACTATCCATTCTGGTGGTACAGCATTGAGGGTTAATTCAACAAATTCTAATTAGTAAATTTATTTTCAGTTCAGTTCAGGAGCCATAATACAGCCAATGCCTCAAGTGTATTCTTCAAAAATCTTAGAAATACAACATTTATAAACTGACCTTTAAGGCCTATTAATTACAATATCAGCTATGGTGCGGTAAAGAGATCTCCAAACTAGAGTTCCCATTTTAATCATGTTGGGGTTAAATGGTGTCACCTACAATCTTCAGGAGATATTTGCCCTCTAGATAAGCCATTTATTGAAAACAAGAAATCCAACTGGTGCTTATAAGAAGAGATGAATCCCTTACATCAAGACCAGCTTGTGACATTATGTGTTATAGAGAAAACACCAGATTGAAAAGAATCCAATCTGTTAGGGCTCTCCTGAGTATCTAGATAGAATACTAAGGCATAATGCACCACCCCCCTTCATAGTTCTTTCACCAAGGCAGCACACTTATAATAAAATAATCAATTAATTCACACCCAACAATGTAACAGTGTTTCCTGATGAAGTAGACATAGCTGGAAAAAAACATATTTTATAGGTATTATTCAGTCTCTAAAGAGTTCCTTCTATCTAGGTAATTCAAAAAACTGTCTCTCTTATGGAACCGTGAAGAGAGAGAAATAGAGTACAACTGTAGAAGGCAGAAACTCACTCGACTGCAGATAACAAACCGAGCACTTTACCAGAGAAATGTTAGTCCTGGTCAAAGTCACTCTCCCTCTGATTCCTCCTCTTCCGAGGAGCACTCCTCTCGCTGCCGTTTAGCCGCTATGCGTTCGATGCAGGCCCCTGCTTCTTTCGGGTCGGTGAAGCGATATTGGTATCGACCCACATTGAAGCAAAGACATGCTGGGAAAGCCAAAGAAAAAGAAATGTCCAGCTCACAGAGGCGATTTTTTATCCCATCAAACGCCTTTCTTCGCATACGGGTGACGTATGAAAAGAATAAAATGCGATTTTCCTCCAGGTGAATCGGGCCTCTGATTCGCAATGCTCCAAGTAACATATCCCTTTCTCCAGGTGATATCAACATTAAAAGAGCTATTCTTGGATTAGTAAATCCCCCTGATGGTCTTCTCAGTGTAATCCTGTAGGCCTTTACTATTTTAAAGTCCAGGCGATCAGATAATCCTTCCAGCCAGGTCTGTAAGTAAGTTACTAGTGAGGCACCTTCTGTTTCCTCGGGGAGACCAAGGATCTGTACGTTAGCCACTCAAACAGAGTTTTCTAGCTGTTCCACGCGATGTCTCAGGGCAGCCTGCTCTTTCAATGATGTGGCTGCAGTGGCCAAGGCCTTTCCTGCTGTGGCCTTGGTGGCCTTTGTAATTTCCCCCATTGCATCAAGCCTGCTTTCCATAGAGAGAAATTTCTCTGAGAACCCGTCCAGCTTTTTATCCATTTGTTGGACTGTTTTCGTTAGGGCATTTACTGCAATGTACAGAGTAGAAGGGGTTGCTTCCGTGGAAATCGGGCTCATGGATGGAGTTTGGCCTGATGCTTCTTCGGCCGGTTTAGCTGTAGCGGAGCATGGGAGAAAGAAGTCCTGCTTCTTTGACTTCGTGCGGCCCATTTTACAATTTTAAAATAACTTCTCTGGTGCAGTATCGTTCCTATTATCAGTTTCTGTTAAATTGAGAGTAATTCTAGTAGTTAAATACTTTTTTTGTAGAAGAATTTAGATGCTGTATAAGGAGCTCCAGAAGATTGCTGCTGCTGGCTCGGCTGCTGGCTCTGCCCCCCCCCCCCCACTGAAATGTTTAATTTATTCATAGTGGGTGTGGACAGAGAGCAGCAACTCTTAAAAATGTTAAAATCCCATAACTCAGTTTTAGAGTGAAATACAACAAAAATAAAAATGAATATACTGATGTTTTGGGCAGAAATGTATTATTACTAAAAAATTATATGGTAAGATTTTTTTTCTGCTCACAAATCTTGCTACTATAAGAGTTCAACAGGACAACTGCATTGTGATGGCTCGACCAGGACCATTTTTCCAATAGGTAAATGAAGGAAAAATAATATTGGGGGAACTAAATCAGACACAGGAGGCAGCCCCCCCTATCCCAAGTAACCACAGTAAAAGGACACCTAAGCCACTCTTTTTACACATTTTTTAAATTACTCCATAGGCTTGCAAAGGAGAGGCTATTGTTCACATTTATTCTGAAACTGCATTTATTAAAGTAGGATCAATGCAATTTCATAGCATTTAAAAATTGTAAACACAACCTCTCCAGATTCAAAAATCCTGCATTAAGATCCAAAAATGGCTGCCATGATGATGTCAGTCAAGATTTTCAACAAATGCAAATAACTTTAAAACAAAAAATGATAGCATGGTATTCTAAGCACAACATTTGTTCAGCACAAAAATATCAATAAAATGAGTGGTGTTTCATTTATATATACCTTTAATTTTTTTTTATAATTAGCAGAAAATTCTGTTTGTTTTTTTCACTTTTTGCAACAAAGAAATGCAAATAGCTTTAAAAGGAAATATAATAGCATGGTACTTTGAGCACAAAAGTTGTTCAGCACAAACATATCTACCAAATGAGTGGTGTTTCATTTATAGATACCTTTTATATTTTTTATAATCAGCAAAACATGGCAGGAAATTAAATTTGTTTCACTTTTTTGACAGTATGACATAAAATAAATATGCTACGCCCTACTGGAAATATTGTTGATACTTTTTGTCCTCTTGCTAATTGACCTGATGACATCATCAGTGTCAATCAGCTCTCAAACAGAAAATATCAACAATATTTCCAGTAGGAGGAGTAGCATATCCCTGATATATTCTTTGCAAAAAAAAAACTCAATGCATCAGTTTGAGTTGATATTAAAGCGGCAAAAATATGTGAAATGTGATGTTAGGGTTTTCAACACTAACTCTGCATCCCCCCTTCAAGCAGCCAAAGGAGGCAAGGCAACACAAGCAACTACAGACATCCATCATCAGGTAAGACACACAACATACAACTCTTTCCAAATGACATGAGACGTCCATCATCATGGTTCAGCACTTCTGTAGCCATGGATACACACGCACACTTGCATACCACCTGGGAAGTGCGGTAAAACAATTCCCATAGGATAACATCATAGCACGGTGTCAGTTCTATCTAAAGTTACCAGTGACTGGCTTCAGGCTATGGACAACAAGCAGATTATGGGCACAGTCTTCTTGGACCTAAGCAATGCCTTCGATACTGTGGATCATCTTCTCCTAATAGATAGCCTCAAATATTTAGGATTGCATGATGCTGCTGTAGAATGGTTTTCCAGTTACCAGGATAACAGACAACAATGTATTAAAATCAATGGAACCCTTTCCTCACTACTCCCCCTTTGTAGAGATGTTCCACAGGGCTCTATTCTAGGCGCCCTGCTGTTCTTGATTTAAGTAAATAATCTGAGCAAAAATATTGTCGACTCTAATATCCATCTATTCGCAGACAATACCATCCTACACACATCTAAATCATCTCTTAGCCAAGTTTGCTCAACTCTTCGGTCTGATTTCAATAGACTACAGCATAATCTAATCTAATTTTATCCAAATTACTGCTAAATGCCAAAAAAAAAACTAAGGTAATGTTTTTCTCCCAGCCAAACTCAAAAACTGCTTGTCCCATTAATAGTCTACCTACTCCCATCACCACACCCCTAGGGGATGTCCTCAAGGTGGTAGATAACTTCAAGTACTTAGGTTTCACTCTTGACTCTCATTTAGCCTTCTCCTCCCACATCAACATTCTGACCATAAAGTTAAAAATGAGATTAGGTTTCCTTTTAGAAACAAATCTCTGTTCTCCCGAGATTCCAGGTGCAGGCTAGTACAGGTCATTTTCCTGCCTCTTCTGGACTATGCCGACATCATATATAACAACAGCGCAATTACAAACCTCCATAAATTGGACACTCTTTTCCACCACGCTATCCAATTTATAGCCAAAGCTCCAGCCAGAACTCCCCATTGCATCCTGTATAAAGAGGTGAACTGGACCTCGCTGTCAACTAGGAGACTTACCCATAGTTATATATGGATATATAAAGCATTCCTAAACAAGCTGCCCCACTACATTACCTCTGCAATCCATCAATTAAAGAGTCATTATGCCCTTAGGAAATGTGCATATATTTCCTTGGAAGTACCCATGAGCTACATCCTCCCCACCATCTGGAATAAGATTCAATCTTCACTAAAGCTTCAGACATTAATTCTACTAATTACATTCAAAAGGATTATTAACAAAATCAATATCAAATCCTGCCATTGCACTTAAATTCCTCTTTAAAACCCTATATTTACCTCTCTAGTTCTTTCTGCCCCTCTCTTGGGCAGTACTGTTCAACACCATGCATTTATTTATATGGTTGTTTACTGGGCCTTACTGGTGTAACCCACTGCTCATTGTGTCTGATAACTGTATTGCCATTATGCATATGATGTATTCTGTACCAATGTACCTATGTACTGTAACCCACTGCTCATTGTGTCTGATAACTGTATTGCCATTATGCATATGATATATTCTATTCCAATGTGCCTATGTACAGTAACCCACTGCTCAGTGTCTGATAACTGTATTGCCATTATGCATATGATGTATTCTGTACCAATGTACCTATGTACTGTAACCCATTGCTCACTGTGTCTGATAACTGTATTGCCATTATGCATATGATGTATTTTGTACCAATGTACCTATGTACAGTAACCCACTGCTCACTGTGTCTGATAACTGTATTGTCATTATGCATATGATGTATTCTGTACCTATGTACAGTAACCCACTGCTCACTGTGTCTGATAACTGTATTGCCATTATGCATATGATGTATTCTGTACCAATGTACCTATGTACTGTAACCCACTGCTCACTGTGTCTGATAACTGTATTGTCATTATGCATATGATGTATTCTGTACCAATGTACCTATGTACTGTAACCCACTGCTCATTGTGTCTGATAACTGTATTGCCATTATGCATATGATGTATTCTGTACCTATGTACAGTAACCCACTGCTCACTGTCTGATAACTGTATTGCCATTATGCATATGATGTATTCTGTACCAATGTACCTATGTACTGTAACCCACTGCTCACTGTCTGATAACTGTATTGCCATTATGCATATGATGTAGCCTGTACCAATGTACCTATGTACTGTAACCCACTGCTCACTGTGTCTGGTAACTGTATTGCCATTATGCATATGATGTATTTTTTACCAGTGTACCTATGTTCAGTAACCCACTGCTCACTGTGTCTGATAACTGTATTGCCATTATGCATATGATGTATTCTGTACCAATGTACCTATGTACTGTAACCCACTGCTCATTGTGTCTGATAACTGTATTGCCATTATGCATATGATGTATTCTGTACCAATGTACCTATGTACAGTAACCCACTGCTCACTGTGTCTGATAACTGTATTGCCATTATGCATATGATGTATTCTGTACCAGTGTACCTATGTACAGTAACCCACTGCTCACTGTGTCTGATAACTGTATTGCCATTATGCATATGATGTATTCTGTACCAATGTACCTATGTACTGTAACCCACTGCTTATTGTGTCTGATAACTCTACTGCCATTATACGTATGATGTATTCTATACTGGTGTACCTATGTACTGTATTGTTGCTACTTTTGGTTTTTTGATACTGTGTATTTTTGCTGAGTATGTTAAAAGGGACATCCTTGCAAATTAGCTTGCTCAATGGATCTTATCCCTTCACAATAAACTGAACTGAACTGAAATTGTAAGCAAAGAGTAACACAGGACACTGTATGTGGCAATGTTAAATTACTGCATGCCAAGGTGGGTTGTGAGGCATAAGGTGCAGCTGAATGCCTTCAACCACCGTGGAAGTGTGGTATATGATTCCCATAGGATCACATTGCAAATTGTAAGTAAGCAATAACACATGGCAGGGTGTGCAACAATACTAAATTGCTGTATGCCCTAGGTGGATTGTGAGGCACGAGGTGTAGTCGAGTGCCTTCAGCCACCTGGAACATGTGATATAAAATTCCAGTAGGATCACATTGTAAATTGTAAGTAAGCAATAACACATGGAAGGGTGTGTGGTAATGGTGGATTGTAAGGCATGAGGAGCAGCTGGGTGCCTTCAACCACCTGGAAAGTGTGGTATATAATTTGAAAAGTATTATATTATAAATTTTAAGTGCTCAATACCACACAGCAGGGTGAACAGCAAGGCTAAATTGCTGCATGCCCCAGGTTGGTTGTGAAGCATGAGGCACAGCTGAGTGCCTTCAGCCCCTGGGAAGTGCAATATAAAATTCCCATAGGATAACATTGTAAATTGTAAGTAAATAAGAACACAGGCCAAGGTGTGTGGTAATGCTAAATTACTGCACTCCCCAGGTGGGTTGTGAGGTACGAGGCACAGCTGAGTGCCATCAATCACCTGGGAAGTGCTGATGTCTTCACTCAGGTGCTGAAAACACCTATGCTGCCATGGAAGCGCATGCTAAGGATGTGGGAGAGTCAGCAGGTGGCTGCCCTGAGGAGCACCAGGCAGCTGACTTCTTTGCCTGGAAACAGAGGTACCATTCTAACTTAAATGGCACGCAGCTGAATGACACAAAATGAAATCAAAAAAGGGAAACAGCAGCACAGCAAGATGCAGCTCCGGGTAGTATGGCAAAGGCAATTTTCAGGTGCATTGACTAAATGCAAAGAAGAAAAGGAAGTATCAGTAGGTGGCTACATGAGAAATGCAGCATGCCCTAGATTACTTTGCCTGATAACGTAAAGTGAGAATATGAGAATCTGTGGCTCACACTGTCACAGTGAGGCAGCATTGACAGAACAGAAGAAAACAGAAATGGAAACATTAAGCCTACAACAGTTTTGCATCATCTTCCCCCATTCAAGAGGTGGGAAGTGGGGCGATAGTGAAGGATTACGACCAGATCGATTCGCTGCGCTGCTTTCAGAGACTGCTCGGAAATGGGTCTCGAACAGCTGCATGAGTGAGTGACAAACAGCTGAGATGCTATACACACAATACACACTGGCAGCGAGACAAACCACACCATAAATAAACGCAGTTAATTCATGTATTTTTCTGCATTTTCTACCCTTACTTTAAATTGGTACTATTATCACTGTTTCTTTCTTCTGTGGGGGTGCTCTGCCCCCCCCCGGGTCCTATGCACTACGTTACCACACTATTATTTATTGTATCCAAGTTCTACCTTTACTTTATATTTGTTATTATTGCCACTGTTTCTTTCTTCTGTGGGGGCACTCTGCCCCCCTCACCCCCAGGTCCTATGCACTATTATTTACTGTTTCCAATTTCTGTGTTGCCACACTATTATTACTGCTTGTAATTAATTATTATTCTTTGCTGTCTATGACTCGGGCATGGACCAGAAGAGTCGTGACTAAGTGGTGTCACTTAAGCCGCAAGCCTGTTACCGTACAACTTTTGTGTTTGCTTGCGCAACTAGCCGAAATCATTCACTATGACCAGAATTGGGCGCTATTTAAAAAGCAAATTGCAGTTTTGTTAATTGAAGGAGGGCATGAGAACAAATAATATCAACAACATTTCCATTAGGGAGGTAGCATATTTCATTTATGCCATACCTCCAAAAAAATGAAAAAAGTTTAATTTCCGGCTGTTTTTTTTTTTTTTTTGCTGATTATCAAAAAATCTAAAAGGTATCTGTAAATGAAATGCCACTCATTTGGTAGGTATTTCTGTGCTGAACAACTTTTGTGCTCAATGTACCATGCTATAATTTTTCACTTTAAAGCTATTTGCATTTGTTTGTTGCAAAAAGTGAGAAAGAAGTTGAATTTTCTGATATTTTTTTGCTAATTATAAAAAACTAAAAGGTATATATAAATGAAACACCACTCATTTTGTAGATACTTTGGTGATGAAAAAATGGTGTGCTCCTAGTACCATGCTTTAATTATTTGTTTTAGTTATTTGCATCTGTTTGTTGAAAAAGTGACAAACAATTGAATTTGCTGCTGCTTTTTTGCTATTTTTTTAAACTAAAAGGTATCCATAAATGAAACACCACTCATTTTGTAGATATTTCTGTGCTGAACAACTTCCATCTCACAGTACCATGTCTTCATTTTCATTTTAAAGTTATTCGCATTTGAATACAGTTAGTAGAGCTAGAATACATCTGCACAGCTGACAGCTGTCTCATGATTGACTGCCTGACTGCTCACTACTCCTATCGCTTGGTGTCCTCATCAAGCTAATCTTCTTTCTGCTGGTCTGTGTTGGCACTGTGGAAATCAACCCTGGCCCCACTGAAAGCTCGATCTCTCCAACTGACCTAACCTCCATAAATGGATTGAGTTTTCTTCACATCAATGCCTGCAGCCTCCTAAAAGTTCTCATCAATACAGGCCTGGGTTGCACCCCTACCTGACTTTCTGGTTATATCTGAAACATGGCTCAAATCTGCAACAAAAGATAGTGAAATAAACCTTCCCAACTACCAGCTCTTCAGATCTGACCGTCTATCCAGGGTCGTGGGTAGCCATCTATGTCAAAGCTAACATCTCTGCATCCTGCCTCAATTCTACATCACAACCAAAGGAATTGAATGCTTGTCAATTAAAATAACCCTTCCCAACACATCATCCTTTCAACTGATTGGTTGCTATAGGACCTCTGCAGGCCTCAAACTCCTATCCACCTAGGATCTATACTTAGTCTGGGCCCTGAAGACACCATCATCTTAGGAGACATGAACTTGAATTGGCTGTCTAATGCATCTGCACCCCTGGTAACCTTCTGTGACACCTATGGATTCTCTCAATTAATCAAAGAACCAACAAGGATCAACCCAAAGAATATTACAACAGCACACTCCTGGATATTATATTGGTAAATAAACCTCATCATTATCCCTATGCAGAGTACTATTCAGTGACATAAGTGACCACTGTCCCATAGCTGCCATTAGATCAACAATCAAGCCACCCAATCCTGCAAAATTCCTCCCACAAAGGTCAAAAAAGAACTTTAATATTTCAGGATATCTCCATGATCTGTGCCACACCACATGTTGGCAAGAATTCTATCTCACAGCCTCAATAGAGACAGCTCTTCAAATCTTAAATGATATAATCACAAGTGCCCTCAGTTCACATGCACCCCTCACCAGTATCAGAACCAAACTCAAATCCTGTCGCTGGTTCTCTGCCGACCTTAAATCCGCACTGCTTGCCAGAGACAAACTCTGGAAAAGGGCAAGAAAGTCAAAGGACCCAAATGACTGGCTTCAATTCAGAAAAGCCAGAAACTCCTGCACAAAACAAGTAAGAAAAGCCAAGGCAGCCTTCTACACAGCTGAACTAGATGCCTCCTATAACAACCCTTCCAGGTTCTGGGGTACCATAAAGGGCATCCTAGGTCAAACTTCTACCCCTGTCTTACCACCCAAAATTCAATTAAATAGTATTGAAATCACCGACAAGCAAAATATCTTGAATGCCTTTAACGATCATTTCACTACAGCTGGCCTGGCTTTAGCCTCCTCTCCTGCAAACCTATTAAGATCATCTCTAAACCTACAATCTACTGAGGGTCAAAAGGTTGCTTCCACATTCTCATTCAAACCAATATTCTTCAAAGAAGTAGAAGACCTTCTACTCCAGCTAGATACCACCAAAAGTGCAGGTGCAGACTCCTGGACCCCTACTTTCTAAAAGTAGCTCTGCATGCCTTAACGCCCCCTCGCCCACCTCTTCAATCTATCACTTGCCACTGGTTCTATCCTCAATATGGAAAACAGCTCAAGTGTTTCCATTACTTAAGGCAGGTGATCCCATGGACCTCAATAATTATAGGCCCATCTCCATCTTACCAGTACTATCCAAGATGCTTGAGAAGCTGGTAAACTCTCAGTTAACTGCCTACCTTGATACCAACAATCTCCTAAATCCAGCTCAATCTGGGTTCAGATCTATGCATAGCACCATCTCTGCACTAGCAAAGTCACAAATGACTGGCAGACTGCCCTAGAGAAAAGAATAATACCTGTGCTGTGTTTCTGGATCTAAGCAAAGCCTTTGACACTGTGGATCATGATCTTCTAATCTCCTCTCTGAACTCCATAGGCCTTGACTCACTCTCTCTTAAATGGTTCAGATGCTATCTCTCCGGAAGATTACAACTGGTAAAAATGAAGGTGATCTATCTACCTCTAAACCACTCCTAAGAGGTGTACCGCAAGGCTCCATCCTGGGTCCCATCCTTTTTGCCATTTACATCAACAATATTGATTCCAATCTCTCACTTTCTAATATCCACCTTTTTGCAGATGACACTGTACTATATGTGAGCAATCCCTCACCACCAAAAGCCTGTGAGCTCCTACAGTCTGAATTCTCCCTCCTTCAGCACAACCTATTAGAAAAGAAATTATTACTAAATGCCAAGAAAACCAAAGCTATGTTCTTTGCCACCAAGAACTGTTCTTCCAATATCCCATCATTCACCCTACCACAACTCTCTACCATCCTTGGTGAAAATCTGGAATATGTTGACAAATTCAAATACCTAGGAGTATGGATAGACAATAAACTAGACTATACTACCCACGTTGAAGAGCTCCTGAAAAAGCTAAGACAAAGACTTGGTCTATTCTATAGGATCAAACATTACCTGACCAAAGATTCCAAACAAAGATTAATCCTAGCATCATTCCTGTCCCTCATTGATTATGCTGACTTCCTCTATGGTCATTGCTCCCTCTCCCATCTAAACAAATTAGACACCCTGTATCATAGAGCTATTAGATTCATTACTGACCTTCCTCTAGCACCCATCATTGCTCTCTACAATGCAGTCAGTTGGACATCCCTGCAACATAGAAGAAAAAAAATGCTGCTATCTGGATCTACAGCTCTGACAAACAAACTCCCTTCCTACATCTCAGACTGCTTCAACCGGATCACATCCAGGCCCCTACACCTTGAGGATCAACAAACTGATCCTGCTGAAGATTCCTATCACCTGCACCCGGTATGGAAGAGCTGCAATCAGTTATTCCCTGGCACTTATCTGGAATTCTATCCAAAAGTCATTGAAAATCGATACACTGATTCCTCTTACATCCTTCAAAAGCTGTATACCAGCCTAATCCCAGATTGTGCAATTGCTTCCACAAGGCCTAGTCCTCCCACCCCCACCCTCCCACCCCCTCTCTCCACCCCCTCTCTTAAAGCTCCTCCCTATTCTTCTATCATTCCTCTGGTCCTTTCCCCATCAAACCTCATACATATATGCCCACCCATGTACCATTACCCAAGCCTTATCCCTACTAGACTGTTTGTTTTCTCTCCTTTATTAGGTCTTAGGTTTACTGTCCTTTGCCTTGTATATATGTAAATATTTGTACATCTATCTCACTCATAAATGGTTGTATTTGTGCTTATTCAATATCATGTTTTTGTATACAATCTGTAACCTTTTTGTTATGACCACTCAGGTCCATCTTGTAAATGAGCTATGCTCAATGATGTTCGCCTGAATAAATAAAGATTTTGATTGATTGATTGATTGATTTTAAAGTTATTCGCATTTGAATACAGTTAGTAGAGCTAGAATACATTTGCACAGCTGACAGCTGTCTCATGATTGACGTCATCAAGGAAGCCATTTTAGGATTCTCAGAGCAGGATTTTTGAATCAGGAAAAGCTATGTTTGCAATTTTCAAATGCTATGAAACTGCATTTATCCTACTTTAATAAATGCAGTTTAAGTATAAATTGAAACAATAACCTCTCCTTTACAAGCCTATGGAGTAATTTAAAAAAATAAAAAAAGTGTAAAAAGAATGGTGTAGGTGTCCTTTAAGTTCGCATGTAAGTAGCCTCCTGGGGACTGTGTGTGTCCTTGCTTCTCCTAGTAACTGGAACCATAGCACTGTGCCCCCCCCATCAACAATGCCACTCTCCCTCATAGGAACTTAGGAATTTTCAGACAAGAGGGGGCACTATAGCCCATCACGAGCTACAGCATGAGTCTTTTTGCTCCATAAAATACTAAAAAGAGAAAAAACCACGAGACTTATAAAATCTTTAGAGTGGACAAATCATAAATTTTGTTTAAGAAATAACAACAAAACTTTGGCTAAAAACAAATTTGGAGAAATTACTTTTAAGTATCGATCAGCGATTACGTGGAATAATCTTCCAAGTCACCTGAGGGACCATGACATGACTACAAATACAGTTAAGTATAAATTTAACTCTGGATTCCACCCATGTGTGCTACTGTTATTAGTTGTCCATGTCCATGAATATAGAGCATAATGTCTGATGTACAGGTGATAACCATGGTGTAATCATCTCTCGTGGTTGCTAGGGCATCAGTAAACCTCGAGAATGCAGCTCAAGAGGTTTACAATTGCCCTAGCAACCACGAGCGATGATTACACCATGGTTATCACCTGTACATCAGGCATTGTCATTTATAGTGTATGGGACTCGACATGAGAAGTTAAATCCGCCCCCTCCCCGAAACATAAGTAATTTAGCCTCACCTTATTAATGAATCTGCACTATGGCCACATGATTGTGTAGGAAAACAATTTATTAGGATACACGGACTGAATGACAGCTTGCCAAAATAGCACCAGAGCTAAAATCTCTATCAGACATAGAGATTGCTAGACTCAGCAACAGTAAACTGAGACAACTGGAATGTTATTTGAATGCTGTACTGAGGCTAACAATCACATTCTGGGTGTGTAGAATACTGAATTACACTGGCATTCCATTTTGTAAACTCACTGCTATGACATAGATGAGATAGGTTTATAAGGTTCTGACATCACAACAGTGGAATTAGAAGGTTGTAATCTGCTTGATTTCAGTGGGTAATAAGGGCTACCCATACATTATATAGAGGATAATGTATGGTCATTGATGGTTAACCGGTTTGTTAACCATCAAGAGGTTGCCAGGGTGACCATGTAAACCTCGATAGCGAAGCTTGAGAGGTTTACATCACCGTGGCAACCTCGAAATTGGTTAACAAACCGGTTAACCATCGATGTACCATATATTAGTTTTTATAGTGTATGGTACCATTTCGTTTATTTAGAAAAGAAAGCAGTTCCTTACTGCTGTTTTTTAATGTCCTCACTGCTCTGCCCTCACTGCCGCATCCATTTCAAGGCCGTCCGATCCAGCTGCGCGCATGCCCAGACTGTTCCCAGTTGTTAACCCATCAATGTGATGTACCATCGATTGGTTAACTGCATCGTGACGTCACATCGATGGTAAAACGTTGTTATAAAAAGGTAGATTTCTACCTATAACAACATTCTACCATACATTATAAATATATAACAGGTAAGATTGTTCTTGATTATATCGTTAACTTGTTGTTGCTTGTTATGTTATAAACTCCTTTTTTATTTATATTTGTAATTTATGTATGATAACAACTACAGGACCACCTTGAAAACAGAGCTTTCTAGGCCTTATGGTGTATTTGCTTGTCAAATAATTTGCCTGCATTAAGATGTTTTTGCTACTACTACTACTACATCTAGCTTGCCCACCTTGTATCAATGGGAATAGCCACGGATGCTCTATTTAGCAAGTGTCTGTATAGACCTAACTTAAAACTATTAACAGTTTTACATTCTACTACTTCCGAGGGCAAACCATTCCATGTTCTCATTACTCTCTCCAAGAACCATGCTCTCCTTTCAGTTTTAAACTGCGTACCCCTTAGCTGCAATGTATGACATCTAGTTTCTCCTTTGCTGTTTAAAAATTCAATATTCACATTTGATCTTAGGTCTAGCTGGCACAGTGGCTCTGAGGGTTGAGGCATCTGCCTTACCTTGCGCCACGCTGACTACCCGGGTTCGAGGATGAGCCGGGGGTTAGTTACTTAACTAGTTAGTTAGTTAGTTTTTGCTGACCAGGTACATGCACTAGACAAATTCTTGCCTATTTTCAGGCACGACTCCGGGGATACAGATGAATGCCAACAGACCTTGAACCAGATTAAGGTGTTGGTGGTATTTTTAGTGAATGGGGGGAAATCTGGCCAGAACACCGGGAAAATTCTCCTACTCTTTTCGAGAAGTGCCATGGAATTTTTAACATCCACCTGAACTACCACCAGAACAGACAGATGGGTTCTCGGTTTAACGTCTCATCGGAAAGATGGCACCTCAGAAGTGCAGCACCCCCCTCATGCTGCACTACAGTGTCAGTACTGGCCACTGGCCGTTGCAGGATGGCCGGGGAGGAGTGGATTGAGTGTTTGATGGACTATTCTTCTCTCCTGGGAAGGGGGGAGGTTCATGTCCCACGATGCTAGTGACACCCAGTGGAGACCGGGTGCACTGCAGTCAAGGGTCCAGTTGCAGGGGTAATGTTGGGTGGCCATCCTACGGGCATGAGTGGATATACTCAAGTCACATGCTGGACAGCATTGCATGTCCCACATTGGAGGGGGTACAAAAAAGGAGGAAAGCCCTGGTACCCGAGTAGGCGAAGGCCTGTCCTTGGCCGACATCCCCACGCTCAGCACCGGGCCCATCCAGTCCAGCCTCCAGCTCCTCTCCTCACTCTGGCAGCCCACCAGATTTCAGATAGAGTGCCAGAGGAGTGGCAGCCCAGCCTCTGGGGGTTCAGAGCTGGGGGGTCGGCTTAGCCGGGTGATGGTGTAGGAGTGACCCAGAATGGAGGTGTGGCCAGTGGGGGTCTCAGGCAGAGCGAGATGGAGTGTTGGACCAGTGGCTGAGCTGGAGAGAAACCTAAGGTACCAGAGAGAAGATAAAGGCTACTCACAGTCCACAGGATGTACTGCAGAGCAAGTGGCTGTAGCTTGCTTTCCCTGAGGCCTGAGCCCCCAGCCCAGGGTGTGGGAGACCCAGCTGCTTCCACCCTGCTGTACAGCCAGGAGGGTATGACATACAGCCACGCTGAGTAACATCCTGCTACTTAGATCCAAAAATATACTCCCCTGAGAAAAAAAAAACAGCTTGAATGGTTAAAAATGCAGATTAGGAACTGGCCAAATAAAGGTTCTGGGAGGTTCTCATAAGCTATGTAAAGATCTAATAGTTATTAAAGGCTTCAAGTACATCAGTACCTTACAGAAACATAGAGATGACTCAGAGACAGCACAGAAATGGCATAGAGATAGTACAGAGATAGTACAAAGATGAGTTGACAAAAAAAAGATTTAATCTTAGATCTTTGTTTGTGATGGATTTAAAAATCAATGTCATGTCATACCATCTTAGTCACCTCATCTCCAAATTGTACAGGCCCAAATTGTTTAACATTTCCTCTTAATCATAACTCAACCCTTTCATTCCCTTATGATCTTTGCTGTTTTCCTCCCCCATCAAACCACTGTCTCCTGTCCTCTCTAGAATGTTTCACTGTCTGATCAAGTTTGGGTGACTCATCCAGGCATAAACAAAGAGAGAGACTGAACACAGCTGGAGGCAGACAAGTCCCGGACACCTTCTGCACTCTGCAGCTGTAAACACAACCCCCTTCTGGAGTAATTAAGTTTGGACTCAGAGAACACATAGTGACTAATTAACCCCCTATGGTGATGGGAAGGACCACTAGTGCATTGGGTTAGTAAGCCCGTACAATTTTGTTACCATTGCTCCAGCTGATTATGAGTTTTATGGCTTGATTAACCTTTCTGAAGTGGTGTAAGGTCTCTTATTTTTTCTGATCTGTAGAAGTGTCGTAAAGTCTAGTCTGCTATTTTATTTTCTGCACAAATACTTTGCACCATCTGATTTTGCACTGTATTTGTTTGATTCTTGTATGTAAGTATCTCTTTATATATATATAATTCCGTGTCACCCATAAAAAAGGGGACCCTTTGGTTTCAGTGGGCCTGTCCAGTTATCAAAAGGTAATGCGTAAATAAATAAGAGGATAAGGAAAAAAGTTATTTACTTAGGAACCAATATGGTAATTATTGTTTATCTATATATAAATTACTGTATATCTAAACTGAGTTGAAGCATCTTGTTTTCAGTGGGGTTCAGCTAATGCACAGATGTTGTTTTTTTTGTTGTTGTTGCTTTCTAAATGTCCTCCCTCCCTCACCCATTATTTTCTCTCCACCCACCACCATCCTGACAATGGGTGCCTTTCCTTAGCCAGTTAGCCACCACCCTCCCTTCCTCCGTAACTTTATGGCTTACCTCAACAAAGTGCTTAACACTCAGCTGGTCCCAGGCTGGGAAACCTACGTTTGTACTCAGACTTCTCTCAGGGTACTGAGGCAGCTGATTTTGCTTTTTAATTAGCACTTTCTGTCTTTTTACCCTGGCTCCACCAAGCCAGGCTTGTTCAGCCAATCCTGCACTTGCTTTTCCTGTCCAGTCTCCATCCACTGCTGCCTACCACCCCTGATCCTTGACTACTGGCAAATGCTTTGAAGCTTCTCCCCTGGTAGCAGGAAGGGCGACTGGATGGGGGAGGTGAGTGCATATAGTGACAGGACGTCACTATATGTATACGTGTGGGGGAGGAAGCAAGTGTGATGGAAGGCAGGGAGGGTTGACCTGGTGTGGTTGACGTGGGGCTGATGAGCTGGCCCCATAGCGCAGTGGGTGGGTGGCAGCCTAAAGCTGCGAGGGTTCCGGGTTTGGGTCCAGGCCCACCTACATTTTTGTGTGCCCGGCCCGAAATTCTTATTTTGTCCAGATTTTGCACACCCCCTGACATGCACCCCCTGGAGTTAAGAATCCTTTAGTAGGGTGGTGCTGTGGGCAAAGTCCCCTGTGGAGGGGGGGGCAGTCCCCCGTATGAACATTTAAAATCTAAGTCCCTGGTGCCGTTTTCTTGTGCACCAGGGGTGTACATCACCAAAATTGATTTTTGGCAATGTACACTCACCCTACCACCGATCGCAATTGCGCTTTTGCCCTAATGACATAAATCCCTTCCCCCTCTAGTGGGGCCCTAGCTGGGGGACAACAAGCCTGGGAAATGCATCCTCATAAGTGTTGGTATCTGCTGGTGAGGAGGTTACAGACTCCGGTAATATTGCCACCATGGACTTGGAGCAAGGGGCTGGTTATCACTGGTGACCTTAGAAGGGGTGTTTCCCACTTGAGATGTCCATCCTAGTTCCCCATGACAACAAGCAACCACCACCCAACTCATGAAGGCCTGTGAGAGGAGCTGACATTATGTGGTCTCCCATGAGGTAAAGGCTACCCACAGCCCACAGGAGGTACTGCAGAGCAAGTGGCTGTAGCTTGCCTTCCCTGAGGCCTGAGCCTCCAGCCCAGGGTGTGGAAGACCCAGCTGCTTCCACCCTGCTGTACAGCCAGGAGGGTCTAACATACAGCCGTGTGGAGTGACATCCTGATATTTAGAACCAGAAATATACTCCCCTGAGAAAAGAAAAACAGCTTGAATGATTAAAAATGCAGATTAGGAACTGGCCAAAAAAGGTTCTGGGACGTTCTCATAAGCCATGTAAAGATCTAATAGTTATTAAAGGCTTCAAGCACATCAGTAACTTACAGAAGCATAGAGACAACACAGAGACAGCACAGAAATGGCATAGAGATGGCACAGAGACAGCACAGAGATAGCACAAAGATGGCAAAGAGACAGCACAGAGACAGCACAGAAATGGCATAGAGATAGCACAGAGGTAGCACAAAGATGGCAAAGAGACAGCAAAGAGATGGCACAGAGACAGCACATAAATGGCATAGAGATGGTACAGAGACAGCACAGAAATGGCATAAAAATTGTACAGAGACAGCACAGAAATGGCATAGAGATGGCACAGAGATGGCAAATAGACAGCACAGATATTACATAGAGATGGCACAGAGACAACACAAAGATGGTACAGAGATTCCATAGAGATGGCATAAAGATAACATAGAGACAGCACAGAGATGGCACAGAGACTGGATAGAGATAGCTCAGAGATGGCACAGAGACAGCACAGAGATGGCACAGGGATTGCATACAGATGGCACAGAGACAGCAAAAAGACAGCACAAAGATGGCACAGAGGCAGCACAGAGGTGGCACAATGGTGGCATAGAGACCACAGAGATGGCAGAAAGACAGCACAGACTACATAGAGATGACAGAGAGACAGCACAGAAATAACATAGAGATGACAGAGAGACAGCACAGAAACAACATAGAGATGGCACACTGATGGATCAGTGATGGCACAGAGACGACGCAGAGACTGCATAGAGATGAGATAGTGATGCAAAGAGATGGCACAGAGAGGGCACGGTAACAGCACAGAGATGCCACAGAGCTGGCACATACTAAATAATTCAAATATTTAACAAACTTTATTCATATCAGTAGTCTCACACAGTTTAAAACAGCCGTGCATGTTATGGTGACAGTTTCGTACCATACACATTTTTTTTACGTTCGCTTGCTCGCATGCACAAGGAACGTCTTGGGAGATATGGGACACTTTGGAGTGCCCTCCTGCAATCCCCTGCTCCATTGAGCAGGCGTAGCAACTCCCTGCACCAATGGACGCGGTGCTGTGTGTGACAGCGGTGGTCTTCTCTTCAAGAAAACCACCGCTGTCACACTACAACACTGCGTCGTCCGCCAAATCTTTGCTGCCGCTGGGAGCCCACCCCAGCATGGCAAGCGTCCTCATCGTCTGCCAACAGGGGTGCCCAATCCCCGTCGGCTCCACGGCCCCCCAGCCATCCTTCTGCCACGCTGGGAGCCCCCCAGCGTAAGCAAACGTCCACGCGTTGTTCACAACGGGTGCCCAATCTCCGCCGGCTCCACGGCCCCCCCAGCCATCCTTCTGCCATGCTGGGAGCCCACCCCAGCGTAGCAAACGTCCCACGTCGTCTTTTTTTTTCAAACCTGTAAATTGAAAACGGTCCCACGGCGCTTCTCCCAGCCCCTCTTCCCACAACCCGCACCCACCCACTGCGCACCCTGCCTCCCCACACCCCCACTCATCCCATACTTACCTCTGGAGCTCGGCGCAACAATCATTGGTGGACCGGGAACACGTCTGAACTCTTCAAAGCCAACTGCGAACTGAGGAAATGCCGGTAAGCTGTATAATGGGCTAGATAGGGGGTTTTCAACTTTATTGCATATCTCAGGCATTTTTTGGAATTTTGCACCAGATTTTCAACATGGGGTTTTTGGACCCCTTCTCATGAATGATGTCACTATCATGGCGTTATTCAGGCTCGAAGGTGATTTCCAGTCACTGTGCGAAATCACCTTTGGGCCTGAATAATGCCATGACAGTGACATCATTCATGAGAAGGGTCCCAAAACCCCATGTTGAAAATTTGGTGCAAAATTCTAAAATGACTGTTTTATGAGCGCATGCTAGCAGTTCCTACGCAGGCTCATAAGTTTGCGAATTTTTAATATTTTCACTCCAGATTTTCAACATTGCCATTTTACCAGACCTCCTTATGAGCAGTACAGCTGTTATTTTTCATATCCTGCCCAAAACGTGTTTCCACCCATGTAGCGACATAATGGCACAGTCGAAAGTAAATCAATGTATGGGACACATTAAGAAAATCATGGTGACACTGTTCATTAGCAGAGGTCTTAAATGGCTTGTTTAAAATTTGTGAAAATTCCTAAACATGACTGTTTTACGAGCGTATGCTAGCAGTTCCTATGCACGCCAGGTTTGCGAATATTTCAATATTTCCACTCCAGATTTTCAAAATTGCCATTTTACCACACCTTCTTATGAGTAGTACAGCTGTCATTTTTTCATCTCTGCCAGCGTGTTTGCACCATGTAGCGCACAATGGCGCAGTCGGTGTGTGAAATCAATGTATGGGACACATTAAGAAAATCACAGTGACACTGTTCATGAGCAGAGGTCTTAAAATGGCTATGTTGAAAATTTGGTGAAAAAATTCATACAAATGACTGTTTTACGAGCGTGCGTTGCGCAGTTCCTACGCACACTCATCGTTTGCAAATTTTCAATATTTTCACTCCAGATTTTCAACATTGCCATTTTACCACACCTCCTCATGAGCAGAACAGCTGTCATTTTTCACATCCTGCCCAAAACGTGTTTCCGCCCATGTAGCACACAATGGCGCAGTCAGTGTGCGAAATCAATGTATGGGACACATTAAGAAAATCACAGTGATGCTGTTCATTAGCAGAGGTCTTAAATGGCTATGTTGAAAATTTGGTGAAAAAATTCCTAAAAGTGACTGTTTTGGCGTAGCGTATGCGCAGTTCCACGCATGCTCATAAGTTTGTGAATTTTCTATATTTTCACTCCAGATTTTCAACATTGCCATTTTACCACACCTCCTTATGAACAGTATAGCTGTCATTTTTCATCCTGCCCAAAGCGTGTTTCCGCCCATGTAGCGCACAATGCCGTGCAGTCGGTTATCTTGAAATCAATGTATGGGACACATTAAGAAAAATCACAGTGACACTGTTCGGCGAGCAGAGCTCTTAAATGGCTATGTTGAAAATTTGGTGAAAATTTTCCTAAAATGACTGTTTTACAAGCGCTTGCTATGCGCACCCCACGCACGCCGTAAGTTCGCTGTACTTTTCAATATTTGCACTCCAATGACTTCCAAATACCTAAACAGCACATAGAAGCAAGCAACATTCGGCATTGACAAATGCTTGTACTTCTTTGTCACTGATGTTTTAAGCCATGCCCGACTGCCAAATACCACTGCAAATACCTGCAAGCGAACGTTCGGCATTGACAAATGCTTGTTCCAGTTTAGAGTGCTCTTTTCCATAGCTTTGAATGTGCTTTAGCATTAGACTAGAAATAAGTAAAACCCCTTTAGGTCTCAAAGTATTTGATTGATTGATTGATTGATTTTAAAGGTTTTACAGAGAGACATACTGAGCTGGTAACAGTTCATTTCCAGATGCATCCAAGTGTCCATAATTTTAAAAACACATGTTATGATTGCTCACATTCTATAGAGACTGCTGATATAGCTGGTCGTTTGATTTTGATTTTTTTTTCTTTTAAAAAGTAAAAAATACAAACTGCCAACATACTGGTGTTACCACACAAAAATGTGTTTGTTTACAATTCCTTGATTAACTCTCACTGCCTCTTTCCTTGACTCCTGAACTTCCTAACCCAGTTGGGTCACTCATGATGCAGAGGGAGTAGAGGAGAGGAGACTGTTGCATCATGAGTGGCTGCGCTCTTTGGAGATGTTCTTAACATTCCCGAAGTATGCAATAAGAGTAGATTAATTTGTTAAAACATAACATGGTTAGGCATAATTACACCATTAGCATGCACTTCAGTTCTGCTAATAAAGGAAGCAGATAAAACAACCAGAAACACCAATGAATTTTAGAGAAGTAAACAATCATTAAATGTGGACTTTTATTATTTTAACTAGAAATAATATGATGCTAAAAAGGTTAACAGTGTCCCTTTAAATATCACCACCCCCAGATTTTTATCAGTATACTCAGCTGTCTTTAAACACCTATTGAAAAAACATCACTTTTTTATGGCTATGATGCTGTTTCACACAGCAGAGTTCCTGGACCATATGGGGACAACAGGTGTACAAAAACAGCTTAGAAAACCAATGAAAACATGGGATGGCCATATGTAAAGGAGAGCTACGTTTAATAATTTTAAATTAAAAAAAATCCTAAAACAGACTGAAATCCGAGCCAAGGGACATCTTTCAAGACAGGAGAAAAAAAGGCAGCCTGAAACAGAGTAAAAAGTAGAGTTGTGTGTGGGGCTGATTTTTGATATTTGTATTTTCTGTCTCTAGTATCTGTACTTATATGTCTGCTTATCAGTGCTTGCGAAATATTGTATTTTACCTTTCAGACTTGTTTCTGTTGTTAAGAATGGCACAGGGCCGAGGAGCTGAAAGGTTTCAATAAAATTTGTAGTTAACAATAAAATATGCATTTTCGTTACATACGAACATACAAAAGGCCAGCAGAAGAATGCCCGAAGGTCTATAGTCTGCTTGATACAGAGCTCATGACCTTATACTACATGTTGCTCCGTCCCCTTCCTTGCCACCCTAATTTTCCCCTTGAATTTGTTCTACTCCCTACTTACTGCCCCATCTGGCAGTGCAGTCAATCCTGCCACCACCCTTTCAGTGAAAAATTGTCTTCTGGACTCTTCTTTACCCCTCTCCTTGCTAATTTGTAGTTGTGCCCTCTGGTGTTTCTGTTCCTCGGTTTTGCAGGAAAAATCCCCTATGTCAACCTTGTTAATGCCCTTAAGGTATTTGAATCTCAATCATCATGACCCTCTCTCTCTCTTCTCTCTTCTCTCCTCCAGTTAGTAGATGTTTGGAGTCAACATCCTCTGTTCATACAGGATATCCTTCTGCCCTGAATCATCTTGGTAGCCGTCCTCTGTACTGCCTCCTTCTGGTTTGTGCCTTTCTGAAGATAGGGGCTCCAGTACCACACACACAGTACTCCAGATGAGGACACACCATGGACCAGTACAGTGGCAGAATGACTTCTTTCCTCTTGCTGAAGAACCCCCTTGATATGCAACCCAGGAGCCTATTTGCCTTCCCCACCACCTTTTTGCACTGCATTGATGGTTCCTAGTTGCTTGTAATTACTATCCCCAGGTAATTCTCCTCCTCGAAGACTCTGACCGTCACCTCACTGAGACTGTACTCGGTTCTGGAGTTCACATGCCTTCCCCTATGTGCATTATCTTGCACCTTTTTAGCATTGAACCCCAATTGCCAGATTCCTGACCACCTTTTCATCCTTGCAAGGTCCCACCTTAGATCCCTTATGTTCTCCTCAGTGTCCATCCTCCCGCAGAGTTTAATATTGTCTGCAAAAAGACATATCCTGCCTTTGATGCTATTCTCAGTGTCGTTGATGAACACATTGAACATTTGGGCTGGCAGTATAGCCTAGAGGTTAGACTAACAAGCTGTGAATGAGCTTGGTGCATCCGGCAGACCAGACCTGGGTTTGATTCTCACAGTCTCCTCTTGCATACTGTGTGACTTTGAGCAAGTCACTTAACCTCTCCAGTGCTCCCAGGTCGCCCCTGAAGACAGGCACTTGTGCCTAGTGGGTTTTACCCGGGTACCAAAGACTAAAATAAAATAAAAAAATTAAAGAAGAGGACCAGATCAAGCAATGACCTCTGTGGGAACCTGTTAGCAACTTCTGTCATCCTGGTGCACCCCCCCCCACACACACACACACCACAATCATTGCATTCTACCCCCTAGCCAGTTTGCCACCCACTTGGTTAGTTTCTCCCCTGTCCCCATATCTGCCAGTTTTTTGATCTGACTCTTGTGGGGGCCTATTCAAAGGCCTTACTGAAGTCCAGGTACAGTATGTCCACCCACTGGCCCTTGTCTACTGCCCTAGTGACCCATTTAAAAAAGCTGATCAGATTTGTTTAGTATTACATCCCTGCCATGAATCAATGCTGCCTGCTATCCTGGACCCTGCTTACCTCAAGGAACTCAACCAACCTTTTCTTTAGGATGGTTTCTATCAGCTTGATAACAATTCATATCAAACTGTCTGGTCTATAGTTCCCCCGTTTGACCCTAGGTCTGCCCTTGTGCAAGGGTCATCAGCTGTCCTTCACTCTTGTGGACCTCTCCCCCCCACGCCTGTGTGCAGTGAGCAGTTGAACAGGCCAGCCAGGGCTGCCACAAGGAGTGCTGCCAGCTATCTCTGCACCCTTGGGTGTATGCCATCCGGTCCAGTGGACTTGTCCTGCCAAGGGCCTTGAGCTCTTTGAGAACTCTGTTCTCTGTTGTTGCTTCCTCCCTTATTCCCCTGCCTCCCCAGCCCTATATTTCTCTGTGGTAGTGGCCATTCTTCTCCTTAGTGAAGACTGAGCAGAAGTGTTCATTCAGTACCTCCATCTTCAACCACTCGTTCCCCCTTCCCGGCTTTACCATTTCCTCTTCTGTTGTTCTTTTCTCCCAGATGCATCAGAAAAAGATCTTGTTACCCTCTTTGACCCCCTTCACTGTTCCTAGTTCCATCTCTGCCATGGCTTTCCTTAGCACCCTGCAAGTTGATTACACCTGCCCTGCATATTCTGCCCTGTCCTCTTCCTTCTGGGTGTAGCCCCTCTCCCTAGCGTCTAGGGGTATGTATCGATGTTATGAATAGGGAAGAAAGCATACACAGAATTGAATTGCGTACTTGACCTCTGGACATTTGGTGACCTCTGGACACTCCAGAACAGGTTGGGGCATTCAGGCTGTTGGGGGGGGGTTAAAGCACAGATTAACTTTTCAACAAAGGATAATGTCCAGACTTGGCCTAAGCTTCAAAACAGGATCCTTTTATTAACTGATAGCTTATGTGAACACATTTTTCCCCTACAGGCTTCAGTCCCTCACTGCCTGTAGAACTCTTAGTATCCACAAGCAGTCTCTGAAGTTCAGTCACCAAGGAGTGACGGTAAAGGCAATGTTTCATTTATAATGTCCATTCCTACAACTTGCAGGGTTTGTAATGACAACGCAGTGGGGCACACAGGTATTTCTTTTTCAGTTACTCTTCCCAGGCTGAACTCACATTTGATCTGCTACATGATGACTAAATCAGGACTGCCCGCAGCAGCTTGGATCCCTGTAGCCTGGACCCACTTTGCTTCTCTTACACTGTAACACAGGTACAGATTACTTTCTAGCTACCTTGAGCATCAGGCTTCACCCTGCACAGTCCTCTGTCTACAGCAATGGAGTATTTCACTTCTTAGAGCTACCCAGGGAATAGACCAATCCAAATTTCATCTAAATCTTGTACCACTTTCCCTCTACCAGCCCCCAGGCATATGGCTTTTGTGGCCAGGCCCTTAGATTCACATACACTACACAAGCTTGACATGCAGATTAACTTCTGGTACCCATGGGGACTGCTACCCCACACAATGTACTCACCTGGGAGAGGCATACACACCCTGGGGGTCCAAGAGTACCACCACTGATGACTCCTAGTCTCCGCCAAGCACTGACCCCTATGGGCAGAGAGTGCAGGTCCAAACTTGTACTTCTAAAGGCTTTGTCCCCATATGAGACCACAATTTAGGGGCTAGGAGAGGCAGACACCACCTGTTGGTCCGAGGCTGCCCCAGGTATCATCTTTTACTCTCTCCCACGACTTGAACCCCGTAAGAAGAGGGTTCCAGACCAAATTTATTTAATTATTTATTTATTTATTTATTTCAGATTAGAATCAATACCTTTGAGTCAGAGACTCGTTTACAAAAATATCCAAGTCATACAAGTACATAAGACAAAACAGACAACACATAGGTTACATAAATTACACAAATTGGTGCTACGGGGGCATACTTACAAACCCTCCTGCCTAGTGCAGGAAGGGAAGGCACTGCTGGGTGCCCTGTGTAGTCCTGAATTAATACAGTTTTATATAACCTCCATGTCTCTTTTGTCTGAAAGTTTCTGACTTGTCCTCAGATTAGTCCTTTTCTCCTGTCATCCTCTTTACTTAATGAATCTATAGGAGGTTCCCCCTCTAGGGATCCTCGCCAACAGCTTATCTATCCTCCACACCCATGTGCTCCCTTAGTTCTCTCAGTCTTTCCTCTAGCATCATCCCCATGCATACAAAATCTGCCCTTTTGAAGTCAAAAACACATGCTTTCACGTTCAGCACTTCATGACCCATGTCCACCTGAAACCACACAGACTGGTGGTCACTCCATCCCAAAGGCTTAGCAACCCTGGTGCTTTTGACGTGATCACTATTCTTCAGAACTAGGTCCAGGATGGCCCGCTCTCTTGTCAGTACCATTAATCTCTATGTAAGAAAATCATCCTAGCATTCCTCTAGAATCACTTGGCTCCTGCTACTGCTGGCTTGTGGGATGCTCCAATCCACATTGGGCATGTTAAAATCTCCTGCTGTTGCCACTTCTCAGCCCTCCGCAGCCTGTCTTATCTCATCCCCCAGCTCCCTGTCTGTGGCTTTTGTCCTGTCTTGGCAATTGGTACACTACCCATACCCTAATTTTCGTCCACACCCATGACTGCAGCTGTACCCATATCATCACTGTACCCTCCCCCCATGTCCTCCCTTGTGGCCCTTATACCCTTCCTAACATAGGTTGCCACCCCTCCACCCCTACCCTTGTTCTGTCCTTCCTATAGAGGGTTTATCTAGGAACAGACAGATCCCAATCATAGTTCAGGGTTGACCAGGTCTTGGTGGCCACCACCAGGTCTGATCGGCCCTGCATCATCATGGCCTGAAGATCATCCATTTTGCTTCCCAGTCTCCTGGCATTCGTGAATGTTGCTCTCCACATCCCACGTTTCCCACCCCTCTTTCAGGTCCCCCTCCTTCCTCTAGTCGCCATACTAGCTTGCACCCCCTCCTTGCCTTTTTCTCCCCTTCCCTCCTATTCCTCACCCTCTATGTTTACCTTCCCCCTCTCTCTTTCCCTCTGTACATGTTATCCCCTCCACTTGGGGGGAGGCCTTCCTGCCTTCTCCTGTTGTAAACCCTGAATTCTGTGCTCCCAGGCAGTCCTTCCCTACTCAGTTTAAATTCAGGCTGTTCCTGATGTTAGGAGAAGTACTGGTCATATATGGGTCACATCAGTCTCTCAGCCAAGGTCTAGCAGTACTTTATATGGTCTAACACAAATACAAATATTGAAGAATTATTTTTTTTAAATAATCTTTACTGTGAGAATAAACAACATGTACTGTATACAACCAGTATATCATACAAAAGTCTCATTTTCCTTTTACAATTCATGCTATAGAGATATAACATATCATAGTGGAAGTCAGATCAGATGTTAACCATAAGCATTAATATTCTATCATATATTTAGGATAAGAAGACTTCTGCTGCTTAAAATAGTGGGAAGGAGTTCTCCAGAGTCTGTGTGATTGACTAAGGGTTTCTAGGAATTTAGTGGGGGCGGATAGCTAGGAGCCATAGAACCCCTGCGGGCCCTACTGGCACGTGTCCATCTGGGAGTCAGTATGTGTATGGGGGTCTCCTTTCTTGTTCCTGCAGGAAGGGGGCGGTGCCCGAGACAATAATGGAGTCCAGAGCTCCATGAATCTAAGTAAGGAGTTGATTGCCAAATGTGTTACTCTTTCATATTCATCAAGTTGGAAGACTACACTCATCCATTACTGTTTGGTGGGAGGGGTACAGTTATGCCATTTGAAGAGCAGTTTGCGTTTGGCTTCCAGAACCACCAGGAGAATCCATTTGCAGGACCAGGGATCCAGGCTACAAGTGATATTTGTATTTGTAAAAAGTGCAGTATTTGTATTTGTTCCAAATAGTATTTGTTTTGCTCAGCCTTAATAAAAAGCTATCAGTATCAGACTGATACCTAACAAGCTCTTCTGTGTTACTTGTTTAACTCTTTACCACCTCTGACTCTCCAGCTGGGGCCTCCTTCGGCTACTGCCAGCTTCGTCTACTTGACCTTTGGAGCTCCTGCTAGCCTTGATCCTAGGCAAGGCAAGGCAACATTTATTTAAAAAACGCCCAATCCCAGAGGCTGTGAGTGCTGTACAAATAAATAAACACATCTTCAGAAATAGAATCATTAAATACAAAATAATTAAAAACACAAAATAGTAATGCGACATGTAAACATTTATAAACAAATCAGATCAATAAATTAACCATTCAATCCAGAAATGCCTGAGCAAATAGGAGGGCCTTGAATACCTCTAAAGTAGGGGCCCCTTAACTCCACGGGGCAGCGAATTCCAGAGGACGGGAGCAGCAACACTAAAAGCCCTGTAGCCAGCAGATTTCAACCTCATCCTTGGAATCGCTAGGGAGCCTCCACAAGAGGAACGGAGGGGGCGGACAGAGAGAGCAGGTACAAGAAGGTCAGACAGATAACCAGGGCCCTGACCATGTAGGACCTTATAGGTGAGAAGACCCACCTTAAAGAGGATCCTCCACCTGACTGGCAGCCAGTGCAGCTCATGCAACACTGGTGTAATATGGCAACATTTTGGCTGCCCAGTAAGTAACCGGGCAGCTGCATTCTGCACTAGCTGCAATCTGCAGAGAGATCCCAAGGTAGAGCGCATTACAGTAGTCAAGCCTTGATGTAACTAAGGCATGTATCAAAGTGGGGAGGTCCGGAGGCGGAACAAGGGTCTTTATCCTGGTGACATTTCTGAGATGGAAAAAACAGGAGTGGACAGTGGAGGATATCTCCGCCTCCATAGTCAAACACTTATCCAGAATGACACCAAGATTTTGCACCCTAGAGGAGGTCTTCAATGAAACAGATCCCAGAACAAGTCCAGTCTCTGATTCAGAGGCCATCCTATCATGCACTCTGTTCGACTCCACCACCGATACCTCCATCTTATCGGGGTTTAGTCACAATCAGCTAGAGGCCATCCCGTCGTTAATCTTAGCAAGGCAGTTGTTTAGCACATCTACCACACTGGATGTTCCTGGGGCAAAGGAAAAGTATAGCTGGGTATCATCAGCATAGCAATTAAAACCCAAGCCATACTTCCTAATGATCCCTCCAAGGGGTAGCATGTACACTGCAAACAACATTGGGGCTAATATTGATCCCTGAGGGACTCCACAAGATAGGAGACTGGGGTGGAGGAAAAATTCCTCATCACAACCTGTTCCCTCCTGTTAGTTAAAAAGGACTTAAAGCAGCTGATGACAGTGCCGGTGAGTCCACAGAGATCCCTAAGGCGGTCAAGCAACACACAATGGTCCAAAGTGTCAAACGCTGAGGAGAGATCCAGGAGAATAACAATTGTCTTATCTCCTCGATCTCTTACCCTGAGGACATCATTCAGCACCCAAACAAACGCGGTTTCTGTGCTATGCCTCACCTGAAACCCCAACTGGAAAGGTTTGTATAACTCGTGGGTCACGAGGTGCTCCACCAACTGAAGCACCACTACCTTCTCCATTACCTTCACCAAAAAGGGAAGATTAGAGATAGGGCGGTAATTTGCCCTGTCCTCCAGGTCCAAAGATGGTTTCTTTAAGAGTGGTCTCAGTAGTGCTTTCTTCAAGGCATCAGGGAACACCCCCTCAGATAAGGAACACCGGACAATCAGAGAAAACACCAGGCCGACGGTGTTGATGCATCTCATCAAGAAACACGTTGGCACTGGATCCAGTTCGCAAAAGGTATGCTTCAGATCGGTCGCCACCCCAATGACCTCACTTACCTCCACTGGTCTAAACTCCCCCCAACCAGGCAGAGTGCACTCAGAGCACTTCAGGTGACCACTGCCAGCTATGACATTGCTGACTGGAGAAATGCCCTGCCAGATACTGGACACTCTGTCCAAGAATAATTCGGCTGTAGACAAGCAGGATGAAGTAGCCTGTCCACAGTCCGAAAAAGTATAACTGGTCGGTTCTTCCCGGCAGCAATCTCCCTGGACAGGAACACTGCCTTCTTATTGTTGATTGTCCCCTGGTATGCATTATAGTACACATGCAGGGCCAGTTTGTCCTACTCCAGGTCAGACTTTCTCCAGCAGCACTCTAACCTCCGGCCCTTTCTCTTCATCTCCCTGAGAACCCCATCGTACCATGGGGACCTCAGGAAGGAAGAATTGGGTCATACATGGACAGGTACAGGGGAGTCAATGGTGTCAGATAGCACCTTATTATAAGCACCCACCCCAGTACCAACACCTCCAGCGCATGTATCACCCACTCTAGATAGATCGGCTGCCACCAAAAAAACATCCGGGGTCAATACCCACAAAGGGCGACAGTTCATCATCTCTGTAGGGGGAGGGCATCTGGTGGAAGCCCCGAACATGAACTGCACCATGCAGTGATCGGACCATACCACCCGATCAATCCTGAGATTATCTATCTCAAGCCCCAGTGAGAACACCAAGTCCAACACGTGGCCACCCTGGTGTGTCACGGCTGAAAAACTTGCGACAGGCCCAGTGATGACATAATCTGGAGGAGATTCTGACCAAGCTGAGAAGATTTGTCATCATCCCAAACATTGAAATCCCCCAGAACAATACATCTGGAGCCTTCCAGTGTTTCGCTGGTGACGAATTCGGCAACCTCCTGCAGGAAATTCCCCCACTGCCCCGGCAGGACGGTAAATAAGGAGAATCCTGAGGCCTGTGCCCAGACCCCCATGAACAGCCATACATTCAAAGGAACTTGGGGTTCCCACTGGGTGCACGGTGAAGCCCAAGTTGGATTTAAAACAGATGGCTACTCCACCACTCCTACGTTCCTCTCTGGGGCAGTGCACCACAGTATACCCAGGTGGGACGGCAGCCTCAAAAACTGGGCCAGCATCGTCCCCAACCCAGGTCTCCGTGATGCAAGCCAGATCAACCAAGGAAATCAAGTCCGTAATAATTGAGGTCTTGTTCCTGATCGATCTGGCATTGCATAGCACTGCCCTCGGGATTGGTGGTTAAGGCAGCCCCTCGGGTTACCTGACCACTCAGTCTGGTGAACTCCCTAGGGACAGGCACCAAACATGTCTGGCCTCTTTCTTGTGCCCGTCGTAATCCAGGGCGCCATCTAGACCTGATAATCCCTATCCTACCACCCTCTGCTGTGCACAGGGCTTTCCACCGCCCAAGATCACCCCGGCACCTCCAAATCCCCACCTCCCGGCAATGTCTAACAGTAGTATGAGAAACCGGGAGGCAGGTGAAGGGCTATAAATCACACAGAAGAAAAGCCCCGTACACTATCCTGGCCCCCCCAAATAACCCAGGCACATCACAAAATTTAAATAGGAAACAGTTAGACAGTCCAAAAATAATTAGACAGTCCAAGCGTTCCAACCCTTAAACACACACGTTTAGAAGAGTTTTAGTTACTAAAACAGAAAACAAACAGTTTAAACTTATTTCCAAATTTTGACCATTTTCAAACATATCACTATATTCTACTATTCATAATTATATTCTATTTCCTACTATAGATACCCCCCCAAGCCAGCACCAATAATAAAAATAACCCACCCCACCCAACAATGAAACCCCTCTTAGTGCTGATCAGTTTTTCATTCCAGGACACAAACCTTGAATAAAAAGATCAGACCCAAACAACAGCACAAAACCAGAGACAGGGGTGAAGGAAACAGACAGCAGAAGGATACAATTCCCACTTAAAACTGAAGACACAGTAAGCTAATCTTATCAGAGCTAATACATACCCATCTAAACATGAATCAATGAACTTACAGCTCAGCCCCCCCCCCAAGAATACAAAATCAAACACTAAGGCCTGATAACGATAAAACCCCCAATCCTCTTACTACCTAGCCTAAACCAACTATAAAAGTATAGCTATACTTCAGAACACAGGACCGCTGGGCACCTGTGACACACTGCTGCACCCCTATGTTAGCCCTCCCCGAGAGGGTTCCTGTCTACTGCTCAGCAGTAGCAAACACTTTATCCAGCTGCCCACCATAGAAGTCCTTCTGGAGGTAGGGAGGAATGAGCCCTATGGAGTCATGGGGCAGGTAGTGCTTCATCTACCCAGCTGGTGCCATTTTTCCCATGTTTTGCCCCGCCTGCTGAAAGTGTGCATGTGTCTTCATGTACCAGCAAGCCTGACTCATCGATGCATTCACTGTAGCCTCCCCATGTGCACCGCATATACCCAAACAGCACCATCATCTATGGTCGTCCAGGTGGTGTTGATACAGTGAGCTGCACAACCCTCCTCCACTGGAGGAGAGCGTCCTCTGGGATGCCTAAGCCTAATCCTCCCAGTCATTCCTTTGATGATCCTGGGTTCATTCCCAAATGCCAGTGTCCTGAGAGGAAGTCCTGATACAGCACCAATGGGCTGGCTTCCACGGATACACGACGGGTGTTCGACAAAATTCTCGTAGAATGCCCCAACAGCGAAACCGGCAGGTCAACTGCATTTAGCAGTCGGCTGCCTGTTTCTCATGGCACAAAGCGTTTTCTTCAGGGGGCTTTGCCCCCCAAAACCCCCATGCAGGGGGCTGTGCCCCCAGCACCCCCCCACTAAGGATTATCAACTCCGAGTCGGAGCTGATTCAGGGGGAGTGCAGGACCCCCAACAGACAGTGCCCGGTTCCAGTGGGTCCCCTACAGTGGCATGGCGCTGTAGTCGCTGTGGGGGACCTCGCTGTCGAACTGTCGCTGTTGGGTGGGTATACTGGCTTCCACTGCTGCATTAAAATAGTAAGAAAAATGATACCGAGATGAAACTGGGTAGCAAACCAGGTGGCTTCTCGGGGAACACTCTCAAAGAGAACACCCCAGACACCAGTTTAAATTAAATGAAAACTGCTCTACTTTCAGTAACACTTAGAAAACAAAGAGCTTGTGTTCACTTCACAAAAAAGGCTCTTGCTGTTCAGTCTCTGGCTGTTTCTACATAACAGAGAAAGAAACCCTCTTTTCCCCTTGTTCACCCCTCCCCCCTCTATTGGGCTCAGGTGTTACTTGTTAACCTTCCCCTTGAACGACTGAATGGTAGCCAAAAAGTGGTGTATGCAGCACAGTGAGGTCTTAAAGGGACAACTTTAAAGCAAGAGGGGTTTGATACAAATCCCCCCACAACCACTGTCAAAACCAACTGTGTCACCTGTGCAGCAGGGTTGTAAAGGGTTTATGGGTAAAAAGAGTGCAACATACATATACTCTGTCTCATGTGACGATGAAGCTTCAGCTTTCAAAAACGGTTTCTTTTTCTTTTCCATTTCCAGCTGGATAGAAGTGAATAGTTGCAAGATGGAAGCCAGTTCCAAAGGCAATCAGAAAAGCAAGTAGTGGCGAACAAGAACCTAACCGGGGTGCAACTGGTTTGGACCAAGTCTTCCTCATGAGTCCTGTGAAGCATTATCAGAACCGTTTTGGTTTTTGTGGATTTATTGTACCAAGGGGTGAGTGGATGGGGTGGGGGGTCGTGGAATGATATCAAAATATTAGTTATGAGCCAAACATACTGCTTCTGGGAGCTCTTTCACTAGAGCAGGTGTGAGGGGTTACAGAAAAGACCCAGAAAGAGGACTACAGTAGTGTAGTAAAAGGGCCAAGAGAGCCAGTTGTCTGTATACTGTGGAGTAAGTGATTTTATTCATTCAATTTATAACGTGTCTTTCCCATCCTCCAGTGTGGTGTAATAACACAGAAAATACAACCATAGACAGTAAAATATGGTAAAACAGGACAGTGAGTTATGTCAGTTATTAGGACAGTTAAATGTTATGTTGACTATGTGGTGTTATGCAAGGAGTATGGGGACTTACTTATCTAAATAAAAAACAACTGAATGGTCACTCCCAGTCCCCCTCTCCTTCTCTTCTCAACATCAATGGTACCGTCTCCTCTGACCCTGCCCTCATTGCCACCCACCTCAATAACTCCTTTACCGACCTTAGCTCAGTACTTCCTGGTAACTTTTTCAGTCCGCCTCCTCCATCTGTACCACCACCCATTGCCCGCCCCTCTCTCCACCTGCGTCGTGTCACCATGCAAGAAGCTAGGCCTTCACTTGCAAAAGCCTAAAGGTAACACCATCGGTAATGACTCACTTGATCCTGCCTTTTACGTCAGGTCCTGGATCAGGTCCTCTCACCTATTACATGCATTTTCAACAAATCACTCTGTCTTGGACAATTCCCCTCTGCCTGGAAGATTGCCACAGTTACCCCTGTCCATAAAGGTGGTGACAGGACTTTTCCGTGTAACTACCGACCCATCTCAATCCTCTCCCCCCTCTCTAAGGCGTTAGAGAAAATTGTGGCATCCCAAGTCTCTGACTACCTCTGTAAGTACAATGTTCTCTGCCCTGAACAACACGGGTTCAGAGCAGGTCATAGTACCAATACAGCACTCCTGGAATTTTCCAACTTCCTCCATGCCTCCTTGGACTCTGGTGCCCTGGCTGGTGCTATATTCATTGACCTGTCTAAAGCATTTGATACCGTTACGCATCCTCTTTTGCTCTCCACCCTCGACCTAATAGGCTTTGCCTCAGGACCTGTTTCCTGGTGCACCAGCTATCTCTCCGCCCGCTCCCAATGTGTGAAAGTCAACGGTACTCTCTCTCTGAAACATGCCCCATTCGCTCTGGGGTGCCGCAGGGCTCAATTCTTGGACCCCTACTATTCTCACTCTTTCTTAACTCCCTACCCAGCAGTTGTACGGGTAAGATGCTTCTCTATGCTGATGATGCTGTTCTCGTTGCCTCCCATAATGACCCCATGCTGCTAAAGAACTCCCTCCAACTAGTCTTTGACTCTGCAGCTACCTGGTTCACTGAGCACCGACTTGCTATCAACCTTAAGAAAACAAAAATGATGCTCTTCTCCCACCCCCAAAATAAGTACAGCAAGTTTCCCTTAGCTGTCCACTCCACACCCAATCTCGTCATTGACCAGGTGCAGTCCTATAAATATCTTGGTATAACCTTTGACCCTGCACTTTCATTCCATGAACATATATATCTGCCCTAAATTCTGTCGCCAACTCACGGCTAGGCATTCTTTACCGGCACAAGAAATGCCTCCCTCCTGATGCCCTCCGCCTGGCTGTCACCGCCTCTGTCATGTCTCTCATTGACTATGGCCTTCCGGTCTATGGCTCAGCAGATCAGACTGCCCTCAACAAGGTTCGCCTCACAGTTAATAAGGCCTGCAGACTTATCACTGGTGCTCCCAGACCCACTCACACATGTGAGCTGTACACCCTGGCTACCCTACTCAACCTGGAAGAGCGACTCATGTATCAGACATGCCAGCTCACCTTTAAAGCCCTGCATGGCCTATCCCCCATAGGCCTATCCAACTCCATTCGCCGTACTGCACTGACCCTGATCACGCGCAGCTCGTCAAGAGCTACCCTAGTTATTCCGAGAGCCAGGACCTCTCAAGGTCAGAGGGCATTCCCCTACCGTGCGCCCCACTGGTATAACTCCCTCCCTGCCAGTGTCTCAAACTCACTAACCTTAGCTTGCTTTAAGCCCAGGCTCAGAAACTTCCTGCTTAGCTCTCACAAATGCAACTGCCGCTAGCCTAGTGTAAAAAAAAAAATATATATATACTCTGTTTGACAATGCTCACTGAGCGGCTCCCCCCTTCCTTTCCCTACTAATTCCTCCTCCCCTATCTCCTTCCCTTCTACTCCCACCAGCTCTCCCCCGACCATAAGTTTTGCACCTTTTGTTATCTTTTGCTTCGTTGGAGATTGTATTCTATTGTAACAAAATTGTAATTGAACTGTAACTTTTTTGTTTGTAAGTACTGTGTCCCTTGTACTACTGTTCTGATGTCCTCTTTGTGACGAGGTACCTTTGTAAATGAGCCTCTGGCTCAAAGGTTTCTAAACTGATGTTTAACTAAATAAATAAATAAATAAATGACGCCCTTGTGTTTTTAGCATTATATCCCTTCTCTGACAATATTTTCTGGGTTTAGCTTGACAATGAATGGTTTCCACCATTTTAAATCCCATCCCCAGGGACGCTGCTGTCAGAGGATCTCCAGGGCACAAGCACGCACTGATGTGCTGACATCAGGTGGCATCCCCTGACCTGTTATGTGTCTCCAGCTGCACTGTCACCTGATGATGCCCAGGTGGCAGTAGCGAGGGGCAGCTCACTACCCTCCCTCCCCGGAGAAAGCGAGCAGTCCCTGGGATGAGCAGTCCTCCTTCCACTGCTGGGCCCTCAGTGCCCAAGGCTCATTCTCAAACCTGGATCAGTGAGATTGTGAGTGGCACCCCTTCCACCGTGCCAGTGGGCCAGGAATTATTAAGTTTTTTGACTAGACAGTCAATGTGAAATTCCTGATTTCAACAGGGAACTTGAGCTGAACAACTGGATTTTATAAAGTATGACACATCAAAGTCCAGAAAAAAATGCTGCAGAACAGAGTCCTTACTGTAGTAGTAACACAGTCCATAAACAGCTGCCTTCATGACATGATTGATGCGGAGGTGGTGGAGGGTAGGTTCTCTGTCTTTCCTTACCACCATCCATGCTCCCCTCACCCCTCAGACTTCCAAATACAAGGCTGCAATCTGCCAGATCTCTAGACAGAAAAATACATCTGGCTAGTCTCCGTCAGATACGGCACATTTATAGCCAAAATACATAAACACTTGTCCAGCTAAATAATGAGAAGTTCCAGCAAGACTGCTTGAGGCTTGACCTCCGTTCTGATCCCTGACTCGTTTATTACAGATATTGCACAGGACGTCCCACTTATGTCTGATGCTTCAGATAATTTGTGCTAAGCCCCTCGCACAGCGGAGATTTGCACTTCACATTCCATTATTTCCTTTTTGTATTGTATAGTTTCCCAATTCCGGTACTGCATAGCTTCTATTCTGTCTCCATCTCCTGCACAAATACTGCCAGCAACCCTCGCCCCCCCAGTATGTCTCTGCAGCACTTTCCTAACAGCTGGTCTTTCTATCCAGCATCCAGTATGGAAGGGGGGCAGGGTCAGACTGGGGTACAGGGGGCCCGCCTGGAAAATCGCTAGGGGTGGGCAAAGGGTGACACACTCATATCAGTATTCCACTTAAATTTCATACACTTCCTCTGTATTCACATCTTGCCTTTACATACAGTGCTCCAAATACTCCATTTAATTAGAACAAAAGATGACTAATGCAAAGATTTTCAGAGTTTAGAAGGTGGGCAAGTATGCAACAGACGCAGGCCCAGCTGGATATTTCCTGGTGGGCCAGTCCGACTCTGAAGAGGGGAGTCCTGGGGACCACTGGTATTTATTTGTCTGTTTATTTATTTAAAAAAATTTGCCAGGAAGGCAAACTGAGATATACAGTTTGTTTCCAGATGCATCCTGGGGGAACAGGACAGTAAAATAATATACAAATACACAAGAAAATACAGCAAATGTAACAATAACAGTAAAACCTAAACTGTGCAAATCATAGCAAGCCAAACAATTGGTACAGAATAAAAGGAAAAGAACGTCCATGAATCAAACAGACTCCACAAAGGGGACCATTACAGCTAAAGAAGCAAATACACTGAGGAGCATCACTGCAGAAAATATTGGAAGCAGAACATAGAAATATAGAATTCTGATGTCAAATAAGGACCACTTGGCCTACCCAGTCTGCCCATTTTTGTCTACCTACAGTATCACCACAGACCCTAGTAAGTCTCCAGTATCTTTCTCCCTCCCCTTTCCTGTCCACTAAGAGTCCGTTGTGCCTGTCCCATGCATTCTTGAACCCCACCACATTTTTCACGCCCACTATCTCCACTACCTCCACTGGAAGGCTGTTCCAGGAATCCACCACTCTTTCTTTGAAAAAGTACTTCTTCACATCTCTCCTGCAATTATCCCTTCCAGCTTCATGGCATGTCCCCTTGTTCTTGAGATCCCTATTTTGCAGAAAAATACTCCTCTTGTGCACCTTATTTACTCTCATAAGGTATTTAAAAGTCTCTATCATATCCCCCCCCTCCCTCCTGTCTTCCAGGGTGTACATATGGCGGTCCTTTAGTCTCTCCTCATAGGGCTTTTGGTGCAGACTCTGCACCATTTTAGTTGCCCTCCTCTGGACTGCCTCCACTCTATATCATTCTGGAGATGCCACGGGGTCATAATGTCACACAACATTATGCCGCGATGGCGAATCACGCTGCCAGTACAGCGCAATTCTTCATGACGGCACATCTTTTTCTGTGGGGGCTACCCTGAACCCCCACTATAGATTCTCAGCTCTGGGGAGGGTTCAAGTTGGGAGTGCACAAGATTGAAAAAATAAAGGTTTCTGGGGCCAGGAATTAAACCCAGTCCCAGTAGCACTGCCTGGGTTCCCTGCTGCTGTGACTCAGTCCATTAAGCCACAGCAGCTGGTCGGTGGAACCCACTCCCAACAGAGGTCTTATCCTCTGCCTGGGAGAGTGAGAATGGTGCAACATCGCATACAGCAGTATACACGGTATTGCACCATTTGCTCACTGGTGCAGCGCTGTACCGTGTAAGCCATAATATCGTATGCTATTGAGCATGCAAGATTATGACCCAGTACCTCTGGGGACATGGTCTCCAGAACTGGACACAGTACTCAAGGTGGCATCTTACCAGTGAGCTGTACTGAGCCAACACCATCTCCCTCTTTCTGCTGGTGATACCCCTTCCTATGCACCCCAGCATCCCACTGGCCCTCCCAACTGTCTTGTTGCATTGCCTGGCCACCTTTACATCATCCGATATGATTACCTCCAGGTCTCTATCCTGCTTCATAGTCATCAATAACATAACATGTTTTGTACTCTGCTCCAGGGTTTCTGTGCTGTACGTGCACTATTTTGCACTTTTTCGCATTAAGACCCAGCTGTCATGCCCTTGACCACTTTTTGAGTTTTCTTAGGTCCTTGCTCATCCTTTCCACCCCCTAGAGTGTCCACCCTGTTTCAGATTTTTTATCCTCAAAGAGCAAGTCCTTCCTTTCCGGCTCCTCTGCAATGTCACTTATAAAGACAATAAAGAGGACTGATCCCAGCACTGATCACTGAGAAACCCAACTGGTCACCCTCCCTTACTTGGAGTGATCTCCATTAACCACCACCATCTGTCGCCTATCCCATAACCAATTACTTACCCAGCTTACCACCTTTTACCAAACTTGCCTTCTCTGTGCACGTTGAGGAGCTAGTAAAAAAAATTAAAACAGAGATTGGATCTCTCTTTCTGAATTAAGCACCTCCTCACCTATGATGCCAAAGTCAGATTAGTACAATCAACCCTTCTCCCACTACTGGACTACACAGACTTCTTCTACAGTCATGGCCCCAGTACTGCCCTGGCCAAATTGGACCTTCGTACCACAGGGCCATAAGGTTCATCACTGGTGCTCTCTTTAACACACACCATTGCTCTCTCTACTCTCTGTTGGGCTGGCATTCTCTTAAAACAAGAAGACTGAAAAAAGCAGCCATCTGGACATTCCGAGCCCTGACCAACAAACTCCCCGGTTACATCAACAATCTCCTAATCACCGCTCGTGGGTCCTACTTGCTTAGGAGATACTCATACCTTTCACTAGAAGTTCTCAGAGTTAGAACTTGTTATAGATTGCACTCAATGAGTCATGCCCTTCCTTCCTTATGGAATCATCTACAAAAGTTCCTTAAGCTTTCTAATTTTACCAGCCTAGCCATTTCAAAACCCTCCTCAGACAGGTCCTTTAGGACCTCTGTAATTGCTACGCCTAAGTCCTACTCCCTGCACACTGGCACCTGCCACCACCACTCTCTCTCTTAGCCTTTGTTTTTCCCATACTAAGCCCTCATTCTGCCCAATGTGTTCCGATCAGCCCTACACTTCTACAGCTCACCTTATTACCCCTACTTCCTGCACCCACCTCCTTACCTGTTTACCTACTCAGGGTTAGCACAAAGCATACATCTCTTGCGCCTATGTAAGTACCCAGTGTTTATACCTGTTGGCCCTGGGGCTATCACCTCTCTGGTATTCTCTACATTTCACAATGCGCTTAGTGTTAACCATGTCAACTGCATTGCCTATATGGTTGTAATTTTGTAGGCATCCACATATCCTTTGTATAACTTCATTATTTCACGTATCTCAGTGCATCAATGTAGCTTGTGTGTCCTCACTTTTACTCTGTACCTGTATGCTTTGTAAACCTCTCCAGGTCCGTCTTGTAAATTAGTTCTGCTCAATGGTGTTTCGTCTGGTTAAATAAAGATTGGTTGATTGATCGATTGAAGGGGACAAGCAACAAAGTTGGAAGGAGGTAAATTTAAGAGAGATGAAAGAAAGTACTTCACTGAAAGAATGGTGTATGCCTGGAACAGTCTTCTTACGGAAGTGGTGGGGGAGAAAACAGTGGTGAGATTCAAGAATGCATGGGATAAGCATAAGGGAATCTTGGTGTGAAGCCGTGGGGGAGAGCCAGAGATCAAGAAGGGTCTGCGATGACAGTATAGGCAGGGAAAAAAGTGAGCAGACTAGGTGGGCCAAGCAGTCCTTATCTGCCGTCAAATTCTATGTTTCTAACTATGAAGTTCTAAATCAGCAGTAAACTATGAACAGCAAAGTTTTAGAGCAGACTAAATACTGTACTCACATAAACTAGAAAGAACAATTACTGAAACAAAACTCCAGTCCCATGTTTGACAATCTTCCCCTCATTTGAAACATAGCTTATCTGACCTGTCCACACCCCCCTCCCCCAGAAAGAACAAGCATTTGTCAATGCCGAACGTTCGCTTGCAGGTATTTGCAGTGGTGTTTGGCATTCATGCAGGCCCCTCCAGTTGTATCCATGTCCCTTCAGCATCCATGTCCTAACATAGTACCTCTCTGCAATGCCTCTTGCATCTGATTAACATTTCAGCCTCATAATTCTTAAGTGTCTGTCTTAGGAACCCTAATGCCCTGGTCGTGCTCAAGGTTACTTGTGCTTGTAACACAGGCATTCAGTGGAATTATTTCACCAAATTTTTAACATAGGCATTTTGTCACCTCTGCTCATGAAGATTGTCACTATGATTTTCTTAATGTGTCCCGAACATTGATTTCCCACAGCGACCGCGCCATTGTGCACCAGATGCGCAAACACATAATTCAGGCAGGATGTAAAAAATGACAGCTGTACTGTTCATAAGGAGGAATGAACAGATGGCAATGTTGAAAATCTGGGTGAAAATATTACAAATTTGCATACTTACGAGGGGGTGTGGAAAGTAGAAACATAGACACATAGACTTTGACGGCAGATAAGGACCACTTGGCCCACCTAGTCTGCCCATTTCCCTACCTAGAGGATAAGCTGCAGATCCTATCTAACCAACAGCCTATTTCTTCCTACCCCCCACAAATATTGCCTTATGTCTGTCCCATATATTCTTGAATTCTCCCACAGTTTTAGACCCCACAACCTCCTCAGGAAGGCTGTTCCATGCGTCCACCACCCTCTCTGTGAAAAAATACTTCCTCACATTGCCCTGAGCCATCCCTCTCTATCTTCAAATTGTATCCTGTTCTTGCACATCTCTTTTCTGAAAGATGCTACCCTCTTGGACTTTGTTGATTCCACTGAGGTACTTAAATGTTTCTATCATGTCCCCCCCTCTCCTCCTTTCCTCAAGAGTATACATATTAAACTCCTTTAGTCTCTCCTCGTATGGCTTCTCTTGCAGACCCTGCACCATTTTAGTTGCCCTCCTCTGAACTGCCTCCATCCTGTCTATGTCCTTGTGGAGATGGGGTTTCCAGAACTGGACACAGTACTCCAGATGGGGTCTCACCAACTGTCTATATAGGGGGATAACAACTTCCTGTTTTCTGCGGTGATGCCTCTCCCTATACATCCCAGTATCCCCCCAGCCCTCCCTACTGCCTTCTCACATTGCTTGCCAACCTTAAGGTCATCTGATATGATTACCCCCAGGTCCCTTTCCATTTTTGTTGTTGTTACTACCTCCCCTCCACTGTGTAATCTTCACCTGGGTTTTTGTTTCCGAGGTGCATTACTTTGCACTTCTTTGCATTGAATCCAAGCTGCCATACTTCTGACCATTCCTCCAACCTTGCCAAGTCCCTTCTCATCCTTTCCACGCCTCCTTGTGTATCAACCCTGTTGCAGATCTTTGTGTCATCTGCAAAGAGGCATACTTTTCCTTTCAGTCCCTCTGCAATGTCACTTATAAAGACATTAAAAAGGACTGGAGCCAGTACTGAACCCTGCGGTACCCCACTAGTAACCCCTCTTTCTTCAGAGTGGACTCCATTTACAATTACCTTCTGTGTCCTTTTGTTCAGCCAATGTTTTACCCAGGCTACCACCCTGGGACCCACTCCAAGGCTGGTTAATTTGACTACTAATCTCTTGTGTGGGACTGTATCAAATGCCTTGCTAAAGTCTAGGTAGGCCATGTCCACAGCCCCTCCCTGGTCTACTATGATGGCCACCCAGTCAAAGAAATCAATTAGATTAATCTGACATGATCTTCTCACTGTGAACCTATGCTGCCTTGGGTCCTGTGCCCCACTGGCCTCTAGGTACTCAACAGTTCTTTCCTTCAGAAGTGATTCCATCACTTTCCCTACCACAGAGGTCAAACTGACAGGTCTGTAGTTTCCTGCCTCTGTCTTGCTCCCACTTTTGTGAAGGGGAATCACATCAGCCTTCTTCCAGTCCTCAGGTACCACACCATCCTCCCATGATTTGTTATAAAGGGTAGTAGGTGGTGTCATTAGTTCTCTGCTTAATTCTTTTAGAATTCTGGGGTGAATTCCATCTGGCCCCATTGCTTTGTCCACCTTCAGTTTTAGGAGTTCTTTCAGAACTCTTTCTTCTGTGAAAGGACTGGGATCGACCCCCTCCAGAGTGCTTCTGTTAATTGGATTAGGCACCTCCCCCACTTCCTCTTTTGTGAATACTGAACAGAAGTAGTCATTCAGTATCCCTGCTTTTTCACTGTCACTCTCTTCCCACCCACCATCCATTCTATTCAGCCTCACTATCCCTCCCTTTGTCTTTCTACGCTCCCTGATATACCTACAAAAGGTTTTATCCCCCTTCTTAACCGAGTTGGCTATCTTTTCCTCAGTTTGTGCCTTTGCTATTCTGACTACCCTCCCTGCTTCCTTCTGCCTTAACTGGTACAGTTCTCTGTCCTGCTCCTTCTGTGTTTCCTTATACTTCCTAAATGCTATCTTTTTCTCCCTAACCTTCACAGCACTTCTTTTGAGAACCATAGTGGCTTTTTCTTTCATTTGATTTGTTTATTTGCTTCACACAAAGGCTTGTTGCCGCTGTGATGGCAGTTTGATATTTCCCCATTGTTGCTCCACCCTCCTTCTAGCCAGTTTGCTAGTGCTTTTCTAAGGCACTCTCCCATCTTGCCAAAGTCAGCCCTCCTGAAGTCCAGAACTCTCACTTTTGTACGGCTTGACTCTGTAACTGAGTTTATCGTAAACCACACTGTTTGGTGGTCACTTGTTCCCAAATGGCTACCCACTTCTAGATCTGAGATCCTCTCACTGTCCCCATTTGAGAGTACGAGGTCTAAGATTGCTCCCTCACGAGCAGGTTCCAAAACTAGCTGTCTGAGGCATGCCTCCTGTAAGGCATCAAGAATGGCCCTGCTTTTGGATGTGGCTGCAGCAAAGGTGCTCCAGTTAACATCTGGCATATTAACATCCCCCATCAACAGTATCTCCCCTTTCTCTGCCATCCTAAGTATGCCTTCTATCATATCCTTGTCCATTCCCTCCTGACATGGGGGTTTGTATACAACCCCTGTGCAGATTGTGGTGCCATTTCCAGTCTCTAAGGTGACCCACAGTGCCTCCTCTCCTCCCTGTTTACTCTTTTGTTCAGTTGCTTTTATCCCTTCCCTTACATAGAGAGCTACTCCCCACCTCTTCTGCCCTCCCTGTCTCTCCTGTAGGTTGTGTACCCTGGTATGTTAACATTCCAGTCGTGGTTCTCTGTGTACCATGTTTCTGTGACTGTTATGATATGCAGGCATCCCTCTTCCATCAAGGCCACCAGTTCAGGGAGCTTGTTGCCCAGACTATGGGTGTTGGTACTCATTACCCTCAATTTCTTGATGGCCTTACCCCTTTTTGCCCCACCCCTGTCCTTATTGCGTTTGTCACTTTCTCCATTTACCACTGTGCTTCTCCCTATTGACAACTCTATGTTGGTGTCTACCTCACTTAGTACCCTGATTTTTTGGGGGGTGCTAGGATTTCCCTGCTCCTTTCCAGTGCCTCCTCCCTTGGCTAGTTTAAATGCTTGCCAATGAAGTATTTAAACCTATCACCTAGGATCCTGGTTCCCCTCCTGGGCAGATGCAGACCATCACACCAGTATAGGCCTGCATCCATCCAGGTGGACCCCCAGTCCCCAGTGAAGCCAAATCCCTGAGCTCTGCACCAGTTTTTCAACCACTGATTGAATCCCATGGTGTGGAGCACCCTAGCCTCATCCATGCCATAGACAGGCAGCACCTCCGAGAAGGTTACTGTGTGTGCTATTTGTCTAAGGCCCCTCCCCATCTCCACAAATGCTTCTTGCACTGCTCTGATCCCTTTCTAAGCCAGGTCATTTGTCCCTAGGTGGACAATGACATCCAGCTCCCTCCCCTGTGCAGCTGCTCCTGTGATCCTGTGGATTTGCTCCCTGGCCCTCCAAGCCATGGCGCCAGGCAGGCACCTTACCTCCCTCTTCCCTTCCTTCCCCAGTTCTACCTTCCTAACAATGGAGTCCCCCACCAGGAGTTGTTTCCTTCCCCTGTGGGGTCCCACGCCACCCTCCTGTGGGTCTCCTTTGTGGAGGTTCCCAGCATCCTCCTTGGTCTCCACTGTGGGTGCCTCCATAGAGGAACCACACTTTTCCAGAACGGCATAGAAATTGTGGAGAGGTACAACTGGAGGGATGTGCCTCTGTTCCACCACCCTCACCCTCTCTGAGCCCACTGTGGTCCAACCACTCCTCTTTATTGGCAATCTCTGAGGCAACGGCAGTGACTCTGGTAGTCCCTGGGTGGGAAAGGAGGACCCACAAATCCTGGCCAACTCAGCCTGGAGATGAGCAACCTCCTCCCTCAGCCCAGAGAGGTGCCTGCAGATGGGACAACACTGCATCCTCCAGAATGTCTTCCAGAAGACTGCTGCTCCACAGCCACTGCACTCACCACTCTTATCATGTCTTTTTTCTGGCCCCCTAACTGTTGTTTGGAATACTTACTCTTTCCTCTGTTTATTTTCATTTTTTTCTTTCTTTTTCTTCCCCTACTTACTTACTGCCTCTGTGCCCTTTTAGCTCCTGATCTTCCTGTTCTGAGACAAGAAGTTCCTATATTTCTCAGTAGTCTCCTTACTTGCTCAGAGTCAGACCTCCAGCAGCTGGGGGGATGGAGAGCTGCTCTTGCCCTTCTAGGATGGTGAGTCTTTGGTGGTTCTGTGATCATTTACTTCCTGCTCCCAAACAGGAAGTTCCTGTTGTCAGTTAAATCCTGTGCCTATAAAAGTAGAACTGGTTTAGGGTTGGGGGTGGAGGGGAGGGAAGGAGGGCAATATAATCCCAGTAGAGAAGTTTTAGTTATACCAGTAGCTTCTTCCTCCTGGTGTTCTGTCTGTACTCTGGCACAAGCTATCTAGGGCAGTGCTTAAATCTGGTTTTAACCTGGCTCCTTCTAGCTAAGCCACTCCCCTACTTTGCAAATCTTTCTACACTTAGTTAATTTCACAGATAACAATTCCCTTCTGACACCTGTGACAAGCACCTAGATAAGTACACAGATAACACAGATACCAGATAACAATTTGCTTCAACTACCTCTGACAAACACACTAACTCTTTTTTTTTTACCCTAAATTGAAGGTCCCAGTACAAGATTTCTAGTTCTTAGTCCCAGTAGAGAAGTTTTAGTTATACCAGTAGCTCTTTCCTCCTGGTGTTCTGTCTGTTCGCTGCACAATGTACTCTCATAACACAGTCATTTTACGTGCTTTTGTCACCAAATTTTAAACATAGTCATTTTAGGACCTCTGCTCATAAACAGTGTCACTGTGATTTTCTTAATGTGACCGCGCTATTGTGCGACGGAAGTGAGAAGTCACATTTTCGCCAGGATGCGAAAAATGACAGCTGCAGTGTTCATAAGGAGGTGTGGAAAAATGCAAATGCTGAAAATGTGGAGTGAAAATATTACAAACGTGGAAACTGTGCAATGCACGCTCGTAACACAGCCATTTTGGACTTTTGTCACCAAATTTTCAAGATAGGCATTTTAGGACCTCTGCTCATGAACAGTGTCACTGTGATTGTCTTACCCTGTACCAGACACTGATTTCCGACAGCGACTGCGCTATTCTGCACCAGAAGTGCGAAAACACATTTCGGCCAAAATGTGAAAAATGACAGCTTTACTGTTCATAAGGAGGTGTGGAAAAATGGCAATGTTGAAAATCTGGAGTGAAAATATTACAGATTCGCAAACTTACGAGTGTGCGTGGAAACTGCCACCAATACATTCGCCAAAACGGTCATTTTGAATTTTTCACAAATTTGCAACATAGGTTTTTTGAGAGCCCACCTCATGAACACTGACACTGTCATTTCATTAATCAGTCCCAAAAGGTGATTCTGCGCAGTGACAGCGAAATCACCTTTCAGAACCAAATAGCGCCATAACAGTGACTGAATTCATGAGAAGGGGTCCCAAGAACCCCATGTTGAAAATTTGGTGCCAAAAGTCGAAAAAATAGCCAAGATATCCACCTAAGTTGAAAAAAAAAACATTTATGCCATTATACTGTACAGCTTACCAGCATTTCTTCAGTTCGCGATCAGCTTTGAAGAGTGCAGACGTTTTCCTGGTCCACCAAAGATCATCACACTGGGCTCCGGAGAGAAGTATGGGGTGGGGGTGTGTGGGGAGGCCGGGTGCACAGCAGGTGGGTGCAGGTTGGGGGGAGGGGGCAAGGAACTCACCGAGAAACCATTTTCTTCTTTCACAGGAATTTTTAAAACAAAAAGACGCCACAGGATGCTTTTGGTACCCTGGGGTGGGCTCCCAGCGTGCCACCTACGTGTTTGTTGGGGGGGACTGGAGCCGGCAGGGACTGGGCACCCCCATCGGCCATACAGTGTGCGTGGGGGGGAGGCATGAGCATGCTGGGGTGGGTTCCCAGCATGCCAACTGGTTGTTTATTGGGGCTGCAGTCGGCTAGGGATTGGGCACTTCATCAGCCACACAGTGTGCTGGGGGCGATGAGCCGAGGGGATTATGCACCCCCAGCACACAACGTGGGGGCCAGGGAGAACACTAACAAGGGAGGGGGAGGACATTAGCACAGGGAGGAAGCGGAAGGGATTTCATTCCAAGCTGTGTATGACAGCAGTTTGACTGTGCTGAAGACGTAAACACGTCAGTATGCTAATTGCACACATGCTACCAGCACAGATTGTAGCAGACCTTTTGTTTGAAGTGAAGACCAGTACAGCCGAACTGCTGTCATACACAGCTCAGCATGTATTGGTCGCGTTGGGTCATGCCTGCTACACTGAGCACTGCATTTGCAAGGAGGGTCACACACCTCCAAAGAGTCATGCTGTTTCAAGATGTTCCTTGCACATGCTCGCAAGTGAATGCAAAAATATATACCTGTAAGTAGAGGAAGTAACAAAAAGAAGGGGGGAAAAGTATTCTGAAATCTTAAGTGTAACAGGCTAAGGATTCATTCCAATTTTCTTTGATTGTCACTTGGATGTCTCTGTTTTTGTGATAAGGTTATCCCACTTCTTATTCAGTTTAACAACATTATTGCTAAAGCCATGTATCAACTTCTGTAGTCTAAGGTCTTCCAACAGGTATTGCTTTCATTACCTGAAAGGCACTGCTGTGTCCTCTATCCAGTACTAAAGTATAACATTTTTAGCCATCACCCGAAGTAGTAGAACAGCACATTTCTCTTCAGATTAGATGTTATAGAGTTCGGGAAAACTACCAAGATGCAAGTTTCTAGATCTAAAGTCTGAGTGATCCCTGGTATACTCATGAAAAAAGCAGTGACCTGTTTCCAGAAATTGGCCACAAATTTACATTTCCAGAACATATGAACTAGCTCAACATGTAACGCCATGCATTTTGAACATTTTGTATCGCATAGAAACATAATTTGTGGGCAGAAAAGGACTGCTTGGCCCACCCAGTCTGCCCAGATGTTTCCTTCCTATTCTGTCTCTGCAGATCCTATCTGGTCCCCCGCGACCCTCCCTGCTTATTTACCCTATGCCTATCCCATGCATGCTTGAAGCCTCCCACAGTTTTTGCCCCCACTACCACTGCTGGCAGACTGTTCCAGGTGTCCATCACTATTTCAGTGAAACAGTACTTCATCACATCTCTCTTAAACTTCCGCCCCTTCCAGATTCGCTGCATGGCCTCTTCTCCTAGTGCATTTCCTCATTTGAAACAGACCCCCCTCCTGTACTCTGTTCGATCCCAAGAGATACTTGTAGGTCTTAATGATATTCCTCCTCACCCCGCTCTCCTCCAGGGGTGTACATGTTGAGATCCCTCAGTCTCTCCTCATAGGGCTCCTTGTGCAACCCCCCAAGCTGTTTTAGTTGTCCTTCTCTGGATTGCTTCCACCCTAAGTCCCTTCTGAGATGTGGTCCCCAGAAATGGACACCATACTCCAGGTGGGCTGTCATCAGCAACCTATACTGTGGTAACATCACTTCCCTCCTCCTGCTTGTGGTACCTCTCCCTGTGTGCCCCTGAATCCCACTGGTCCCAACTATTGTCAGTGTCGGTGGCTCAGTAGGTAGCACACTCGCCTCTGAGGCTGGGAGATCAGAGGGCTGTGGGTCCAGTTCCCACATCTGGCACTTGGGTTACTATCCCAGTACTGACACTGTAGTGCAGCATGAGAGGGGTGCTGCACTTCTGAGGTGCCGTCTTTCGGATGAGACATTAAACCGAGGTCCCATCTGCCTGGATTGGTGGTAGTTCAGGTGGATGCTAAAGATCCCATGGCACTTATCAACAAGCATTTGTCAATGCCGAATGTTCACTTGCAGGTATTTGCAGTGGTATTTGGCACTTGGACATGGCTTAAAAAAATCAGTGACAAAGAAGTACAAGCATTTGTCAATGCTGAATGTTGCTTGCTTCTATGTGCTGTTTAGGTATTTGGAAGTCATTGGAGTGCAAATATTGAAAATTGCGAACTTCTGGCGTCGTGGGAACTAAGTACACTGCGCTTATAAAACAGTCATTTTTAGGAATTTTTCACCAAATTTTCAACATAGCCATTTAAGACCCTCTGCTCATGAACAGTGTCACTGTGATTTTCTTAATGTGTCCCATACATTGATTTCGCACACCGACTGTGCCATTGTGCGCTACATGGGCGGAAACACGTTTTGGGCAGGATGTGAAAAATGACAGCTATACTAAGGAGGTATGGTAAAATGGCAATGTTGAAAATCTGGAGTGAAAATATTGAAAATTCGCAAACTTACAAGCCTGTGTAGGAACAGCGCAACATACGCTTGTAGAACAGTCATTTTTTGGAATTTTTGCACCACATTTTCAGCATGGGTTTTGGGACCTTCTCATGAATGATGTCACTGTCATGGTGTTATTCAGGCCTGAAGGGTGATTTTTCAGTGACCGAGTGACTGCGAAATCACCCTCGGGCCTGAATAATGCAAATGACAGTGACATCATTCATGAGAAGGTCCCAAAACCCCATGTTGAAAAATTTGGCAAAATTCCAAAAATGCCTGAGATATGCAATAAAGTTGAAAAACCCTATCTAGCCCATTATACAGCTTACCGGCATTTCCTCAGTTCGCGATCAGCTTTGAAGAGTGCAGGCGTGTTCCGGTCCACTGAGACCGAGCTCGGAGTAAGTATGGGGTGAGGGGTGTGGGGAGGCAGGGTGCGCAGTGGGTGGGTGCGGGTTGTGGGAGGGGCTGGGAGAAGCGCCGTGGGACCATTTTCAATTTACAGGTTTGTAAAAAAAAAAGACGATGGGACGTCTGCCATGCTGGGGTGGGCTCCCTAGCATGGCAGAAGGATGGCTGGGGGCAGGAGCCGACGGGATTGGGCACTCACCGGTAGATGACACGGACGCTTGCCACGCTGGGGTGGGCTCCCAGCGTGGTAGAAGGATAGCTGGGGGTCGTGGAGCCGACGGAGATTGAGCACCCCGCCGGCAGACAATGGGATCGCTTGCCACGCTGGTGGCTCCCAGCGTGGCAGCAAAGATTTGGAGGGGGGCGGCGTGACGCGGTGCAAGCAGACAGCGGTGGTTTTCTTTGAAGAGAAGACCACCACTGTCATACACAGCACCGCGTCGGATTGGTGCAGGACTGCCACGCCTGCTCAATGGATCAGGGGATTGCAGAGGAGGGGCACACCTCCAAAGTGTCCCATTCTCCCAAGACGTTCCTTGCACATGCACACAAGCGAACATAAAAAAGATTAGGGGAATTTCCTCGGTGTCCTGGCCAAATTTCTCCCATTCACTAAAAATACCACCAACAGTTTCATCTGGTTCAGTTTCAGTTGCTTACCATCTATATACCCGGTAGCCCCTGAAAAATGGACTTCTAGGCCCAGTGGGCTTACCGGGTCAACAAAATTCAATAAATAAATAAATAAATACTGCTTTGTCATACTGCCCCATCATTTTGACATTATCAGATACTATAAACCCAAGGTCTGTTTCATGCTTAGAGACTGTCAGTACCCCTCCCACACACACAGACACACACGTTTTATACTCGGCTCCTGGGCATGATTTTGCATATTTTGGCATTGAACCCCAGTTGCCATATCCGTGACAACTCCTCAAGTTTTCCAAGGTCCCTACTCATTCTCTCCACCCCCTCCTGAGCATCCATCCTTTTACAGATGTTGTTGTCATCTGAAAAAAGGCATACCTTTCCATCCAGCTCTTCTGCAGTGTCACTCATGAAACCAGTGAAGAGGACTGGTCCTAGTACTGAACCCTGTGACCCTCCGCTGATCACACCTTCATCGTTAGAGTAAGTGCTGTTTACCATCATCCTCTGTCATCTACTTGTTAACCAATTTTTTACCCTGTTTACCACTTTGGATCCCACCCCTAGACTGTCCAATTTCTTTATTTGTCTCTGTCCTATGTGGCCCAATGCGCTGCTGCCAGCCTGCCAGGCCCTGTTCTGCTTCTCAGTCTCTGTGATTTTGTTTTAAGATAATAGTATTTTCTTCCGGGTATTTTTTTTTTCAGTGTGGTTATCTCTAGCCCCCTTTCCTGTCCCCATACAATGCCCACTGCACTGCTGCCAGGTGCCACTCTGCCAGGCCCTGTTCTTAATGGGCTCTTCTATCCCTGTGATTTTTTCTTTAAATAAAATGCTAATAATATTTTCTTTCAGCTGTAGCTGAGTTGATTGCCAGTCTGCACACTCTCTCTCTCTCTCCCCCCTCTCTCTCGCGCTCTCTCTGTCCCCCCTCTCTTTATCTATCTCTCTCTCTCTCTCTCTCTGTCTCAGTCTCTCCTTATATGAGCTCTATGCTTTGCTGCAGCACTGTTCAGACCACCCAAGACCACCCCTCAGGAGCCAGCAAGCCAATATGCTTCCTACCCTCTATAACCTCTCTGACAGACACTAGCTACACCCCATGGTAGCCCTCACACTTTAAATGGCATTGAATGATTAGTACTTACAATTGACTGGCAGGCAGTCACTGCTTGCTCTTCCTCCAAGCATCACCACTGCTGCTGAGTTCCACTTCCTGGAGGTAGCCCCATAAACTCATGCTATTCCTTTTCTTCAGTCTCCCTCCACCAAGTACTCCAGCAGCTGCAGCTGCATGAATGGTGGCGCCAAGGCACCAAGTCCTCCTCCGCCTGTTCCTGTGTACAGTAGCATGCTGCTCACCCGCCCAGTCCCCCCCTCCCCCGTGAAATCCAGGCTCGCGTTTTCTAACAAAGCCACACTGGTACTCTGGCTTACACTCCTTTCATCCGACCATGAGGTGGACACTAGTCCTTTTTACAGAAGCTTGAAGGGAGGGAGGTGGACACTAGTCCTTTTTTGGAGAAGAGTGCCCTGAAGGGACTCGCTAATCCAAAAGTGGACAAAGCAATGGGGCCAGATGAGGTGCATTCAAGGATATTGAGGGAGCTTAGGGAAATACCAGCTGCACCTCTGACAGTTTTGTTAACAGCACACTGGAAACAAGTGTAGTCCTCCCTTCTAAATGTCTAGGGGCCAGATGTTACACATGGAAAGGGAGCCCCAGACTCTAGAACCTCACCAAGTTCTCTTCGGAATAAAATCAGCATAAAACATGAGTGTCTTACCTTGAGATGTCTTCAAATTCACGATACCGAGCCCCAAAGGATTTTCAGCATCTCACCCAGCAGGGGAATCCAGCAGGCAGACTGGTCAGTTCATCTTCAAGTTTAAGTTTATTGGCAGGAAAGAACTCCATTGAGCAGGCTCATTTACAAGGAGGTCCTGAACAAGTAAAAAACATAATACATACAATATAACCAGAAAAAATACATACATAAGAGGGTATGCAGCAATTCTTAGGCATAGATGTTCCGTACAACAGAACCAGCAGCAAACGTAAACCCAAGGACTAGAGATTACTGCGAAGAAATTCCAGGAACATGAAGCTCTCGATGACCCACTGGTACTGGTAAGAGCCTTACTCTGTCACCAATTCCTTTATGCTGAACCTTTTACCTGTTTTCCATTTTTCCTTCTCAGGGGAGTGATGTACTCCTCTGCCACCACCAAGTTAATTCATACTCGGGGAGAAAATTGAAACAGCCTGAAATCTCCATGGCTGAGTCCCATAATCGTTCCTCCCGTTAGTCCTGGTACTGGCCTTGTCCTTGGTACTCTCTCTTCCTCATACAATCCCTGCAGCTCTCCTCAGAGCTGAGACCTCCACACAGTTACAGTGGATCCCTCCTTCCCCTTCTGCCCATTAGAGTGCCGGCATTTGTGCACCTGCACAGCAGGGTGCCGATTTCGGGATTTGCAACCCTCCCCGAGGTCCGCCCACCCTCAGAGTTATAATCTTAAGGAAGGGGGGTGTGGAGAGTGCAACTCCCCACATGAGAGGTGCAGGGGGGCATAGCCCCATGCAAAAACAGGGTTGGGCAAAATCCCGACTTGGCGCCCTGATCACCTGGAGCACTAACATTGGCGCTCTCAATGGGTGGAACCCCCTCCTTCCAGCAAAACTCATGTTGCCCAAGATGGGCTCAACCTATATTGGCCTAAAAGCCTGCACATATGTAGGCCCCGGGGCCTGCCCCAGACACAGGCACAGCAGGCCCCATCAAGTTCAGGCTGCCACCCAACTCCCACCTTCCATCCCCTGAGCTGTTGTGCCACGTGGGGAACTGGGATCGGGAGGAGCTGCCACCATCCTCTGACCTGAATGGTTCCAGAGGACTGGAGGAGGGTGGATGTAGTCCCACTACACGAAAGTGGTAGCAGGGAGGAGGGTGGCAATTATAGGCCAGTCAGCCTGACATGGGTGGTGGGAAAGTGAATGGAATCACTGCTGAAGGAAAGGCCTGTGGAATAGCTTGAATCCAGTGGGTTACAAGACCTGAGGCAGCATGGGTTCACAAGGGAGAGGTCATGTCAAACAAATCTGATAGAGTTCTTTGACTGAGTGATAAAGGATTTAGTTCAGGGTGGTGTGGTGTATGTGATCTACCTAGATTTCAGTAAGGCTTTCAACACTGTTCCACATAGGAGACTACTAAACAAGCTGGGAAGCTTAAGAGTGGGTCCAACGGTGGTAAACTGGGTAAGAAATTGGTTAGGGAATAGGCGACAGAGGGTTTTGGTAAATGGAGTTCACTCTGAAGAAGGGAGGGTGACACAGCAGGATGCTTCCGGGATCGGTGCTGGGACCAGTCCTCTTTAATAGTCTTTATAAGTGATATTGCAGAGGAGCTGGGTGGGAAGGTCTGCCTCTTTGTGGATGGCACCAAAATCTGCAATAGGGTAGACACTGTGTGTGTGTGTGGGGAGGATAAGCAGAGACCTGAGAAATATATTATTTATTTATTTATTGAAAATGTTTCACCAGGAAAGGCACGCTGAGCAAAAAGATGCTCGTCTCACGGTGCGACCTGGGGGGAGGGGTTACAGAGGAGGCAGGTATAATACAATAGTTAAGTTTAGCAGTAATGCAATACAGATAATATACATGGTTTGGAGGGATTACATTTGAACTTGTTACATAAGGAGAACAGTACAGAACATGATCATCAAGGACATGGTATACATATCACGGGTATAGGGCAAGGTAAGAACACTACAGAGCATGCACATCGGGGACAGGGTGAACATATCATGGGTACACAACGAGGCAATACATGAATTACATAAGTGCCAGTGGCAGAACTAGTGTGCCAGAACATAACTTGAGTGCCAGTAACAACTTGAGCTGCAGTGGGATGCACCACGTTAACAGTAGGAGTTGGAGAGCGAGGATGGGGGGTAGAGGAGGAGTGGACTAGTAAGCATTAGGTGCGTAGGGGGGTAGGTTTAGGTGAGGTGGGAGGGAGGGAGAATGGTGTAGGTAGCTGTGGGTAGGGCAGAAAAGCATATGTTAGCTAGGAAGGGGGGAGAGAAGGGAGATGTTAGGAGTGAGAAGAGGGAGTAAGAGTGAGTGTAAGTGTGTAGGGCAGTATCTAAGCCAGACAATTTGGCGATGGCCAGGCCGCTGGTCAGGCACTAGGGGGCAATGGGAGGACAGAACCTAACAAAAAGGGGGGGTCAGGGGCAGTTGCAATTTGGTGCAAGGAAGTTAGAGAAGGCAGAGGATAAGCAGTATTTGGACGAAGAATGGCAGATCTGGGCCGACAGACCGTTCCAGAGTTTAGGGAAGAGGTAAGAGAAGGCCGATTGGCCGGTGGTGGTCCTTCGGTAGGGGATGACTAATAGCCTAGTGTCAGTGGACCTGAGGGCATGGGTGGAGGTAGGTGGGGAAGATAGGGAGGATGCGAGGTAGGGCGGGAGCGAGCCAAGTCAGAAGTTGGAAGCGAATTTAACACTATGAATTAGGCGCCGGTTGCTCAGGGATGGCAGGGCCAGTGAACAGTAGAGCTCGCAATGATGTGAGCGGGGGGGGCATCGAGGGCAAAGCGGCAGAACGCATTAAAGAGGGGCTCAAGTCTGGCTAGGGTGGTCTTTGAGGCGGAGCTGTAGACTACACAGTAGTCGAAGGTGGGTAGAATCATTTTCAGGACTAAGTCACGTCTGACGGGTAGCGGGAGACAGGTGCAGTTCTTGTAGAGGGCGCCAAGTTTTGGGCGCAGTTTTGAAATGATGGCATCTACATGTGTGGAAAAGGAGAGGTGCCGATTGAGCCAAACCCCTAGATATCTGAAGGAGGGCACTTCATCAAGGATGGTGTTGTTTAGGGTATGGAAGACCGGGGGGGGGGATGAGTTTGGATAGACGCTGTCTTGTGCTGAAAGACATAGAGACAGTTTTCTTGGCATTTAGGGAGAGTAGGTTGGTATTGAACCAGTGCTGGATTTTGTTGAAATCAGTTTGAAGTTTGGAAGTGAGTTCTTCGTGGGTCCGGCCGGAGGTAAAGAGTACCATGTCGTCAGCATACATGTGGATCGCGGTGGAGGAGCAAGATTTGGGCAGATTATTTAGAAGGATGGAGAAGAGGATGGGGCCAAGAACTGAGCCTTGGGGAATACCGGTGGTGATAGGGAGAGGGGGGGAGATGTGGTCAGCTATTTTAGTGGATTGGGTTCTATTTAGTAGGTAGGCACTGAACCAGTTTGTGGCAGACGCTGCTAACCCAGCCTCTGATAGGCAGGATAGTAGAAGAGAGTGGGATACCGTGTCGAAGGCTTTTGCTAGGTCAATGAAAATAGCGGCCGTGATTAGCCCTTTATCCATCCCAGTGAGGATGGAGTCCGTGAGTCTTAGTAGGGAGGACGTGGTAGAGTGGTGTTTTCTGAAGCCGGACTGAAATGGGGTGAAGAAGTTAGTTTCTGAGAGAAAGTGGGAGAACTGGGATAGAACTAGGTGTTCCTGGAGTTTGGCGAGGGTGGGGAGGAGGGAGATGGGACGGTAATTAGTAGTGGAGGAAGGATCACCACCTTTTGGGAGGGGTAGGATAGTGGCATGCTTCCATTCGGAGGGGAGTGACTCGGTGGTGAAAGATAGATTTAGTAGGGCGGCGAGGGGAGTAGCTATGGCGGGGCAGAAAGGAAGAGGAGTTTGTTATCAAGACCATCAGGGGATTTGCCTTTGGAGGGGTTCAGGGAGTGAAGGGCATCTAAGGTTTCGTTGGGGGAGATGGGTCTGAAGGAAAAGGGATTCCTACCAGTTGGTAGGGGGATAGATGACTGGGGGGCGGATGTGGTTATAGATGTATAGGGAATGGGCGTGGTTAGTGGAGGTAGGGAATCGAGGAGGGCTAGGGCGCAGGTAGTGAAATAGGAATTGAACTCAGAGGCTACCTTCAGGGGGTCGGTGAGGAGAGTCCCTTGGACGAGGAGGAGAAGTGGGGGCTTGCTGTTTGGGGGAAGAAAAGGGAGTTAATGACTTTCCAGAATTTAGAAGGTCTCGCAAGATTTGCATTTAGGGTGTTGTTGAAATATTCAGCCTTAGCTAAGTGCATGGCCTTTGTGCACTTGTTCCGGAGCATGTGGTAGGTGATATAGTTGCTTGGGAGGCGCGTGGATTTGTAGTTTCGCCAGGCCTTTTCATGGGCTTGTTGACAAGCTATCAACTCAGGAGATATCCAGGGTAGGTGAGACCCACGGACTCTAGCCTGGCGCAGGGGGGCATGTTTGTCCCAGGCGGTGAGAAAGGTGTTCCGAAAATGTGTAAAGGCCGAATCCATGTTAGAACAGTTTGAGCTCGGGACCCAATTTGAGGGAGATAGATCTTTAAGGAGGGGGAGAAGTTGAGGGATTTGTATGAGCTTTGGAATATAAATTTAGAAGGGGATTTAACTCTGTGGATTTTGCAGACCAAGTAGATTAGGTGGTGGTCGCTAATGGAATCAGGGAGGAGGCCTGAACTGATGACGCGGTGTGGGTGGGATGTAAGCGCCCAGTCTAGTAGTGAGTGATTACCGGACTTATGGTTTGAGCGGGTGGGTTCCATAATGGTTTGGCTAAGGTTGAGAGCGGTTATCTCTGTTTGGGTTTTGTTAAAAGTGGGTGCTAGCCAGTTGTGGTTAAAGTCACCCATGGTATATAGTTCACCTGACTGGGCAAGGGATGAGAGTTGGCACAGCAGATCGGTGATTATTGTGGTTGGTGTGCCTGGGCAGCAATAAATACCAGCCACAAAGACAGGTAATGAGGAGGAAGGGGACAGTTTTACCATAAGAAGCTCGTAAGCTTTGGGTTCAGCTTTTGTAAGAGAGACAGTGAAGTGTAGGGCTGATCTGATGTAGATAGCCACCCCTCCGCCTCTGGAGGGCTGGTCTTGCCGTGTGATGGTGAAACCAGGAATAGCAATGGTATTATCTGGTAGGCTGGCATTTAGCCAGGTCTCAGATAGGATGATTATGTCAGGGGCATGGTGGGCGGCTGGGACCTGAAGCTGATCGAGCTTAGGGGTTAGGCTACAAATATTTAGATGGAGAAGGAGTAAGCCTCGGGGGAGGTAGCCTGGTCGAGTGTCAGTGGTGACTTTGACTGAGGGGTTAGGTATGGGGTGGTCTGGGCCTGAGGTTAGGGTTGGGCCGGGGTTAGGGTGTATATCCCCTACAGCCAGAAGGAGTAGGGCAATGGTTAGGTGGCAGCATAGAACCCGGAGAGACCGGGATTTTACCGTGCGCTGGCTGGGGGCATTAGTAGGGTGTGCTGAGTGGAGGGAGAGGGTACTGGAGTGGGTGAGAGAGGCCAGAAGGCAGCCAAAGGAAAAGACCGAGGAGGAGAGTGGTGAGGGGAAATGGGACCAGGAGATAGCTGGGAGGGATGAAGAGGATTTAAAGGGTGCATTTGTAGGATGGGTCAGGGTAACTGGTGGGGGGGGTGCTGGGAAGCAGCTTAGAAAACTAGAGGAGTGGTCACAAGGGTATGACAGCTGGGTTTCAATGTGAAAAAGTGCAAAATAATGTACTTAGGGCACAGAAACCCAAAGGTGGAGTACAGAATGGGTGGAGTGGTATTGACGACTGTCAACCACCAAGCAGGAAAGAGACCTGAGGGTGATCAAATTGAATGACCTAAAGGTGGCCAGGGAGTGTGATAAGGCAGTTGGGAGGGCTAGTGACATGCTGGGGTGCATGGGGAGGGGTATTACCAGCAGAAAGAGGGAGGTGGTATTGCCTCTATATAGACTGCTGGTAAGACCCCACCTAGAGTACTGAGTCCAGTTCTGGAGACCACATCTCCGGAAGGACATAGACAGAGTGAAGGCAGGCTGCAGGAGGGCAACTAAAATGGTGTAGGGTCTGCATCAAAACCCCTATGAGGAGAGACTAAAGGACCTCAGTATGTACCCCCTGGAAAAGAAGAGGGAGAGGAGGGATATGATAGAGACCTTTATATACCTAATGAGGGTATATAAGGCACAGGAGGGAAGTATTTTTCAGAAGAAAAGATGCTCAAGAACAAGGGGACATGCTATGAAGCTGGAGAGGGGGTAGATTCAGGAGAGATGTGAGGAAGCACTTCTTCACAGAGAGAGTGGTAGATTCCTAGAAAAGCCTTCTAGCAGAGGTGGTGAGGTCAAAAACAATGGTGGGGTTCAAGAATGCATAGGATTGACACAAATGAATTATAGTGGAAAGGAAGGGGAAGGGAGAATAAGCTGTAGATTGGGGACAGTCTGTGGTAATAGTGTAGGTAGGGAGAACTGGGCAGACTTGATGGGCCAAGCAGTCCTTATCTGCTGTCAAATTCTGTGTTTCTATAAGTGAGTCAGTTCAATAGTGAGGATGCCGCAGGGCCTTAGTACCCTGCTACTGCTGCCTGCACTGCCTCAGTCCTGGGGTTTGAAGGGGTTTAAGGGACGAAAATTGCCAGTTGTTAAATTTGGCACATAAGGTACAGTGGGTAGATAAATGTGGGTTTAATCAGCTCTGTCCCAATTCTGGCCCACAACTCCGGGCAAGACAATACCGAATCTCTGACCCAGCCTGCTGCACACCCCTAGTGATCACTTTAAGCAAGAAGCTCTGTTACTCTGCTCACCTGTGTTTTGAACACTAAACAGAGAATAAGCACACACACACACACACACACACACACACAGGCATGCAGAACAAGCTAATTTTCACACTGAGGATGACTGGTGATGTCATAAAGCACAGGAGCAAAGCTATGATGGCATCAATGCTCCAAGGTGTGAGAAAGGTGCCAAGCATGTTGGGGGTGAGTTGTTGTATATGTAATGCCCCCTCCCCATTTAGGGGCTTACCTGTTATGCCTCCGGGTGTCTCCCGCTGTCTCCCGGCATCCGCCCATTCTCCCATGACACTTTGCCATTCCCCCGGAGTTCCCCTGTGCTGGTGAGCCCTGTGGGGCTCGAAAATCCATCAGCGAGTGGGCGGCATGTTCGCAGAGCCGCTGCTCGCACGTTCATGGAGGTGCACTCACACATCAGACCACCGTTGCGGTCAGAAAGCCTTTTGTGTGTTTCCACCAGTTCCTGGTGCCCTGTTTAAGCTAAAAGAGGCACCAGGGACACCCAACCAGGCGGAAATGTTTTTAAATTAAACAATTCGGCAGACGCCTGTAAGCACTGCCTCTAGGGCACCAACGGCGTGAAGGTTAGCAAGGGATGCCCCCATTAATATCCATGAGCTGCTGTGTGTTTTCTGGGGGCAGCGATTCCCTAAGGGAACAACTTATTTATTTAAAAGTGGACTTGTTAGAGAGAAAACTGTTGGGACTACAAGACAGTGAGGAATTTAAATAAAACTAATGTTGCTCCTGGCTGCACCAGAACTTTACCTGTGGGGACAGTGGAATAGATTGCTTTTGGAACTGTATGCAGCCACCATTTTAGCAGCCCATAACCAATCAAAAGGAGACCTTGGGACAGTGCCAGAGACTTGTGGGGGATTAACTGGGACAATATCTAGGTACCAAAAAGGGAGCCAATTAACATCAGAGAACTGTTTAAGACAGCATTAGCAGCCAATGGAAACTCTGGAACCCCGCCCCATATTTATTTATTTAAAAGCTTTACCAGGAAGGCATGCTGAGTAGACTACTGCTCGATTCCAGATGCATCCTGGGGAGTGTAGGGGGATGGGAGGAATACATACAAATTCAAAGTACAGACATTTCCAAAAATATGTACAAAAAAAATGGCTACATTATATACAATGATATGTACAGTATAAATACAGAATGCAACACAGCAAGCAACCAGAAAATCTGGGTATACATGGCAGCTAAATTGATATGCGGTGCAAATGACAACATTTACAAGAGTCGGAGTTATTTATTAGGAGTACCCACAGTTGGAGTCAGTTGGAGGGCTAGTACCTGTTGTGAGTTTAGTCTGCATGAGCAGTTGGCGGAGAAGTGTCCTTTGAGGAGTGAGTTGATTTGCCGAGAGGAGGGAGCGTGCCGAATGTCCACATGCAGAGAGTTCCATAGTTTGGGCATGCAAGCTCGGAAGGCCAACTGGCCGGCAGAGGTCGACATGTTAGGGACATGCAGGAGCTGGGAGTCTAAATTCCTGAGAGAGTATGCCGGGGGTGATTTGGCAGTTAGGGTATCAACGAGGTAAGAGGGTAGTGACTGGGTCCAGAATCTGGCCGTGAGGCTATTGCAGTGGGACTGTCGCCTATCGTAGAGCGAGGGGAGGTTAAGAGACCTGTAGAGGTTGCAGTGGTGGGTGGAGGGTGTACAGTCCAGGGCAAAGCGACAGAAGGAGTGGAAAAGGGTATCTAGTCTAGCCAGGGTGGATTTAGGTGCGGCACTGTAGATTACATCCCCGTAATCGAAAATAGGGAGGATCATTTTCTGCACAATTTCCCTGTGGGCTGGCAGAGGAATACTGCCATTGTTTCTGAATAAGGCACCCAGTCTAGGGTGCAGTTTTTTATGGGTAGCGGTGATGTGTGCCGAAAAATCGAGGTGCTGGTCCAGCTAGACCCCAAGATATCTGAAGGAGGTGCAATTTTCTTTGGGAGTCCCTTCTAGGGTTTTAAAAGTAGGACTGGCAGGGAGATGGCAGAGTCTCCACCTCATGCTGAAAGTTAAAGAAACAGTTTTATTTGTGTTTAAGATAAGTCGATTTGAGTGAAACCAGTGCTGGATAGCATTGAAGTCTTGCTGGAGCCTGGGTGCCACTACTAGTGGGAAGGGAACTGAAGTATACAGAATGGTATCGTCTACATACATATGAATGGATGTGTGTGAGCAGGCTGATGGCAGGTCATTTAGGAATATGGAAAACAAGATTGGGCCAAGGACAGAGCCTTGGGGGACACCCACTGTGGTGGGGAGGGACTCAGAAGTGGAGGTCCCAATTCTGACTGATTTGGACCTGTCAGCCAGGTAAGATTTGAACCAGCTGGTGGCTGCAGTGGAGAGCCCTGCCCAGGAGAGCTTTGCTAAGAGAATGGTATGCGAGACGGTGTCGAAGGCCTTGGCTAAGTCGACAAAGATGGCAGATGTGATGTGGCCTTTATCCACGTCTGTAAGGATGGAGTCAGTGAGTCTGAGGAGGGAAGTGACAGTGGAGTGGGATTTCCTAAAGCCTGATTGGTAAGGAGTAAAGAAGGAGGAGGAATCAAGAAAGGAGGAGAGTTGTGAGAGGACTAGATGTTCCTGGATTTTAGTAACAATGGGGAGGAGGGAGATCGGGCAGTACTTACCAAGGGAGGATGGGTCACCGCCTTTAGGGAGGGGGATGACTGTGGCATGCTTCCAATCAGCCGGGATAGCAGAGGTAGTGAAGGAGAGGTTGTAGAGGGAAGCTAGGGGGCCTGGCAATGGCTGGGACTGACAGGTAGAGCATTTTGGCATCCACCCCGAGGGGCATTTGCCCTTAGAGGGATTGAGGGCACGCAGGGCGCTGAGTACTTCAGTCGGAGTAACCTTGGAGAATGAGAATGCCGGGTAGGGGGTTTGGGTTGGAGGGGATGCGGATGTAGGAGGGTGTGGTCCAGGCGGTGGACTTGAGTGGAGAGAGGTTGCGCTATTGGTGAAACAGGAGTTGAAAACAGTGGCCACTGTATGTGATTCTGATATTGTGGATCTGCCTATGACTAGGACAGGGTGGGGGGCTGGGTGGGGGGAGAAGAGTGATTTAATCGACTTCCAAAACTTAGCCGGGTGATTTAGATTTTTTTGGAAGAATGATGAGAAATAGAAGGCTTTGGCCTGCCAGATAAGCCTAGTGCAGGTATTTCTAAGTGTGCGGTAGTGTTGGTGGTCAGCGAGGGTACCTGATGATTTAAAGGCTTTCCACGCCTGGTCCCTAGCTCGGAGGTGGTCCATAAGGTTAGCTGTGATCCAGGGCAGATGAGCTCCCCTTACTCTGGCCTTTTTGAGCGGGGCATAGTGGTCCCAGATGGCGAGAAATCTGGCCTTAAAGAAGTTTAGGGCGGAGTCAACAGAGTTGACCTTGGGGATGAAGCACCAGTCAGAGTTTGCTGAGTCGTTTAAGAGCCCTTCAAGGTCAAGGGATTTGTAAGACCTGGTGAGGAGAGTTCTTGGGGGAGGTGCCTTGGCTTTAAACATTTTTCTTTCTATATAAATCATGTGGTGATCACTCAGAGAGTCTGGTAGGAGGTCAGAGGCAATTATCCTGTGTGGGTGAGAGGTGAGGGCCCAATCCAGTAGGGAGTGGTTCTGAGTTTTGTGATTTAGACGTGTGGGCTCTGTGATCTGTTGTGCCAGATTTAGTGCAGCCACAAGGTTGTGGAGCTTGGTGCTAGTGCTGGAGAGCCAGTTTAGGTTAAAGTCACCAAGGATATGAAGTTCGTCCCCTGATGCAATGGTTTTTAGAGTGTCCAGGTGCGCTTTGACCGAGGTCTTATGAGAGTCAGGGGAGCAGTAGGAGCCTGCTATAAATATGGGGATTACATGAGGTAAGGAGATTTTTATCAGTAGGGCATTAATGGATGGTGGTAGATCTGGTAGTGAGACTATAGAGAACTTTATCAGGGATGATATGTATATGGCTATGCTGCCACCTCTCTTGGTGCCCGGGCGGTCATGACGAGTGACAGAGTAACCAAGGATAGCTACTTCTGCGTCAAGATTGTGTGTTTTCAGCCAGGTCTCAGTTATTATCAGGATGTTAGGGCGTAGTGACAGGACGATTGGTTGGAGTAAGGGCAGTTTATGTAGTAGACTGCATATATTTAAGTGAACTACTTTTAGGCCTCTGGGTAGTTGGATAGTGGGACGGTGTTGTAACTGGTGTGGGTTGCAGGTCTCGGGTTTGGCTCGATATCCCCTGCGAGGAGGTGTAGTAAAAGTTAGCACCTGTTTTGTATTATGAAAAAAACATTTTGGACTATGGTGGGCAGAAGGAGTCTTGGGGGCAAATGCGGAAAGTCCCACCGCAGGGAATTTTATCACTGACAGCCCAGCGTGAAAGGATGGGGGAGAATGGAAGGACCTGGAAACCAGCCATGGTGCGTGGCGAGGGGATGCTGTCCAAAGCTGGGGGAGGAGCAGGTTCTTGGGTGTGTGATTTGGGTAGTAATATATGGAGGACTAGGTTGCAAATTGGGCAAATACGAGGGTGGGAGGGATGCTATGGTGGCAAGTAAGGCTGCTCCTAAGATAGATTTATAAACTACATGTAGCGTTTTGTGCTGGAAAGGGAGGAAGGGTGCAAAAATAACTGTGCTAGCCCCTAGTGGTGATAGCTGATAAGCTACAAAGGGGAAAGTAGGGTGATTGGTTATTTTTGCACACGTGCACACGTGACCCTCACTATGTACACTATATAGCAAGTGGCTCACCAAGGGTGGTGGTGGGGGCGGTGGGGCAGCTGACACAAAGCATCAGCGGGGAAATAAATGGCACAACACAAAATCGTTTTTAGGTTTGCCTTCGGGCTGCAGTCCTAGTAGCGCTGGCCAGACCGAAGATTTAAACTTGGCACCCAAAAACTCTAAGCACAGGGATTTCGGCTGTCTCGATGGCACACCTGCAAGATTTCAGCTCGGGGGGAGGGCAGCTCCATGAGCCCTCACGACCACCAGCGGGGCAAGGCAGCAGGGAGCTGAGGAGAGAAAGCAAAGAGGAGGTATTTATAATCTGAAATGGCTTTGCGGGGGGAAGGGGGAACTGCATGCATACAAGCTAATGGAATTTGACTCAGGATCTGAATACAGGGCACATGCGTAGCTCAGAGTTCCTTAAATATATTTAAACAGACTCTGAATTCAAAACGCACTGACTCTGAGGCAATAAAATCCTTACTCAGACTTCTAACAGTAAGACAGAGCATAGGCACATGTATTTCTGCTGTGAGCAATCTCCTGATCTCTAAAAAAACAGCTCCAATGCAGTAATTTATTTAAACTCTGCATTCCTAAGAGAATTACTGATTATGTGGAGCTTAAACAGATTGCTTTACAGATAAAACAGGGAACAGGCACATGTATTTCAACTTAAAGCTATCTCCTGTTCTCTTGAAACAGCTCCGATGCAGTACTATATTACAACTCTGCTTGCCTAAAGAAAATTAATTTATGTGGAGCATTAAACAGTTGCTTTTAGATAAACGGCACAACACAAAATCCTTCTTAGGTTTGCCTTCGGGCTGCAGTCCTAGTAGCGCTGGCCAGACCGAAGATTTAAACTTGGCACCCAAAAACTCTAAGCACAGGGATTTTGGCTGTCTTGATGGTGTACCTGCAAGATTTCGGCTCAGGGGGAGGGTGGCTCCATGAGCCCTCATGACCACCAGCGGGGCAAGGCAGCAGGGAGCTACAAGATTTCAGCTCGGGGGGAGGGCGGCTCCATGAGCCCTAATGACCACCAGCGGGGCAAGGTAGTGGGGAGCTGCAAGATTTCGGCTCAAGGGGAGGGCGGCTCCATGAGCCCTCGTGACCACCAGCGGGGCAAGGCAGCGGGGAGCTGCAAGATTTCGGCTCGGGGGGAAGGCGGCTTCAAAGATGGTAACAGCTCATTTCTTCAGATTTGGAGAGATTCGTCCAGAGTTCAGTGTGAGCCTCTGGGGAGCTTGCCAGCTCTCAGAGGTTAGGCCTGCCAGGCCTAGACTTTTCTGGGCGTCAGTCCGTGGGTCTAAATGTCCAGTTGGCCCATGTTGGGGTCACAACAGCAGGGGATTCAAGCAGCATCCAAGCTGAAAGAAAGAAGAATCAGCTTGCAAGCTAGCTGGAAGGACCAGAGAAGGACAGAGCCTTACATATACAGTAAATGTGTTTAGTTTGCCAGAGTGCTTGCGCTGCCGACCAGTTTGTGACATCCACCGTGCATGTTTTTGGTCAGTGTAAATTGTTCTTGCATCCTGAAGGCTAGCATCTTGACGAAGACTGTGAGGGAATTTTCCACCTGTTTCATCATACCATCTGCAACAGGTCTCATTTCATCGGATCATCGCTTGGTCTCGGTAGTGTGAGTACAAACAGGGTAGCTCCCTGCAACAAAGCTGCAATCATTGTGTGTCATCTGATTTTTTATTTGGGTTATTAACAACGAACTGAGCCATCCAGCTCCGGATTACAAATTCTGGGTTTGAGTGCATGTTAATTGTTTTCTTTCCCAAGGACCCCCAACAACAGCTGCAACGCCAGCCTACCCCTGGCAACGTTTCAGGCAAGCCTATTCCAACTAGGTACCCAGAGTGTGTGACTGTGATAGAGGGACTCTTGGTGCATGCATGCCAAACCTGAACAAATCAGAATTAAATAATCGTCTGCTAGATTTACTGCCCCACCCCTGTGCAACTACCCCAAATAAATCAGATTTTGTTCTTTCTGCAGTTAACCTGGCTAATGTGTACCTTTGTGGGGGGGGACTGTATTATTAGTGAACTGTTATATTGCAGATCTCATTTTACAGGGGGTCTCCAGGGCTTTTGCTACTGATCCCGCCCTGGTGGTAAGTGCACCGTGTGAAGGTTCAGTACTGATGTTATACAGTATATGTGAAGGTTTATCTGCTTATCTATTCGGGCCACTAGAGGGTTTGTGGAAGATTATAGCATCCCGGAGGGCTATACTAACAGCAGTTACGCCACCCCAGAACCATTCCTTCGGGTGGAGGCACTCATTCAAAGAGCTCAGGCCCTTCAACCTGTACCTAGTCACGCAGGCAGGGGTAATACCTCATAGGATAGTGCCACCTAGGGGTTACATATATAATCCAACATGAGCCTTTTTTAAATTTATTTATTTATTTTTCAAATAAAGACCATCAAACAGAGTTGGTCAGTCAGTATTTCATCTAGAAGAAATATCAGCATTTTGTCTAGCTGGGATATTGGTCGTCTGTTTTCGGTTTCACTTTAAGTAGCTCCTGTTTGCAGGTGCCGCTGATTAGCATTCAACTTCAAAAGCTAATCAGTGGCACCTGTGAAAAGTTGGTTCTAAATGTTCTAATGCCAGAATACTGAATTTGGTCCCTAATTCTGCCCACTCTGTGCCTTTCTGCTCCTTTTTGCTTCGAAGTCCTTGCCCAAACACAAGGCTGGAAAATGCAAGGTAGAGGGTTGTCTTGTGCAACTCTGAATTCCTGCTTGAAATCTTACCTCTGCTTCTCATTCTGCATGCTACTGTTTACTGCTTTCATATATGCTGCTGTTTAGTGCTTTGTTTCTCAGGGAATGGCAGAGATGTTGCACAAACCATATAATTTGCATATCCATGATGCAGTGCTTGCAACCCATAGAATTAATGTATTCTCGTACTGTACATGGTAAAAAGCAAGCAAAACAGATATTCTAACATGTTCCTACAGTTATTTATCACTTTAAGTAAGGAGCTGTGTTACTCTGCTTATCTGTGTTTTGAACAGCAAAATTAAAGAGCAGCTGTCACGTACCTCAGTAGGTGAAGTCCTTGTATGCGTCGGTGAAGGACACTCCAACTAGCTGAAATCTACGAAAAATGCATTAAATCCATTTAGTTTTACGTGTTCTAATAACATTTATGTGCGAGCATGACCACGTTGTGTGTATTAGCTAGGTGGTATGCACGGCCTGATGCTGGCGTGCTGTGACAACATATTAGGAATGAGCATAGCATGAAATGAGGCAAACTTCCAGTCCTTTTTAATGTCTGTATAAGTGACATTGCAGAGGGACTGGAAGGAAAAGTATGCCTCTTTGCAGATGACACAAAGATCTGTAACAGGGTTGATACACAAGGAGGTATGGTAAGGATGAGAAGGGACTTGGCAAGGTTGGAGGAATGGTCAGAAGTATGGCAGCTTGGATTCAATGCAAAGAAGTGCAAATAATGCACCTGGGAAACAAAAACCCAGGGGAAGATTACACAATGGGGGTGGAGGTAGTAAAAACAACAAAAATGGAACGGGACTTGGGGGTACTCGTATCAGATGACCTTAAGGTTAGCAAGCAATGTGAGAAGGCAGTAGGGAGGGCTGGGGGGATACTGGGATGTATAGGGAGAGGCAACACCAGGAAAAAGCAGGAAGTTGTTATCCCTCTGTACAGACAGTTGGTGAGACCCCATCTGGAGTACTGCGTGCAGTTCTGGAGACCCCATCTCCGCAGAGACGCAGACAGGATAGAGGCAGTCCAGAGGAGGGCAACTAAAATGGTGCAGGGTCTGCAAGAGAAGCCATACGAGGAGAGACTAAAGGAGCTTAATATGTATACCCTTGAGGAAAGGAGGGAGAGGGAGGACACAATAGAAACTTTTAAGTGTCTCAGTGGAATCAACAAAGTCCAAGAGGGTAGCATCTTTCAGAAAAAGAGATGTGCAAGAATAAGGAGACACAATTTGAAGATGGGGGGGCGGTTCAGGGGCAATGTGAGGAAGTATTTTTTCACAGAGAGGGTGGTGGACGCATGGAACAGCCTTCCTGAGGAAGTTGTGGGGTCTAAAACTGTGGGAGAATTCAAGAATGCGTGGGACCGACATAAGGCAATTTTAGTGAGGGGTAGGAAGAAATAGGCTGTTGGTTAACTAGGATCTGAAGCTTATCCTATAGGTAGGGAAATTGGCAGACTAGGTGGGCCAAGCGGTCCTTATCTGCCGTCAAATTCTATGTTTCTATCTATGTTTCTAGTTCACATGGTAAATCTGGCTGCAGCAGAAGTAACAATGAGTGCTCCAAGTGAATTTGTTGTCACCGACGAGTCCAGTCACCTTGAGGACTCTGACGACAGTGAAGTGTCAGGGCTAGAGGCAGAGTCTGATCAGGAAGAGGAAGGAGGCAATGTTAATAAGGGCATATTGCCAAATCTACAAAACATCCAGCCCTACATGTATGAGCCTGAGCTGGAACCTGCAGACAGCAGCAGTGAGGTATCTTCATCCGATTAAGAGGATGGTGATGATGCAGCAGACGGGATCCATAACACAGAATGGTAAAAATAATGATGCCTTGTAGCATATTTATATAGGAATTCACTGTTACAGTACCACGCTAGTATGTCAGGACACCCTGTCACCCTGATAACAATAATTAGATATGTGTGCATTTCACGCTGCACCAGTGGCATCAATACCAATCCTTGTGTAAGTCTGCTTCACCCCCTCCCTGAGCTGGTTGAGTAATGTGTCTCAAAATGTTCCTTTACAATTCCATCAGCAACTCCACAAGGTTCTGCTGCTGATGTGTGCATGTTTTGCTGTCTCACAGTGTCACTGACAGTTAGTGCCCCAGTGCATGTAAGCCACTTTTTGATTATTTTTAAAGGCATCATTCCTTAGTGAAATAAGATGCCCCCCCCCCAGCCAAAGGTGGTGACAGGTGACACTGTTGCTGGATGCACTAGTATTACCCACTGCCCGCTTGTGTTAATGGCCATGCACTTCTATGCTACATGATCACCTTGCCAGGTTTGTACCTGTCCTATGAGGGGGGAAACATTTTTTTTTAATAAGAAAGGCAATAAGTGTTGTCGGCTGTTAATGCAACTCTCTAACAAAGCTGTGTCCAAAACGTTAGCAGCGTAGCATCACTAATCCTTTGGATTGGGAAGGAGGGTCATTGTGCTAAGTGCTTCCTCCCTCTTTCTGTCGCTCATTCCCATATTTTGATGAGACTGCATACAGCACAGTATGTCTTTTTAATGGGGGGGCAGTGACTGATGTGCGAGCCTGTCTCTACCAGAGGTCAGAGTGCGTTTTACGGTTCCAGTCAGCACTAAAACGAGCGTGGCAGCTGTCAGCTCACTTTTTGGTTGGCTCAGATTTCTCAACTAAACACCAGAAGTTGTCCTCACCATGACATTTGGGTTGCATGTCCCCTAGACACAGTGTGCCTTGGATGAAGGTGATGGAAGGGATGTAGGTGAACAGGGTTGTGAGTAGCCAAAACTGCCACATGTGACATGATGTGATGTGGTTGCTTGTGTGCATATCTGCACTGCTTGCAGGCATGTCTCCTCAGTGCAGGTGCAGTAAGTCATCAACATGCGTAGCTCTGTGCTAGGTGATGCTATTGATGGTGTTAAGGCACAGTGCAGTTTCCCTGCATTCACATCTGAGATTACCTCATAATGGATCTGAAAGTGCTCAATGTGAACATAGTCTCAAATTGACAACCCTTTTGGTGGTTGGCAAGCCATGTCTCGGGGGGGGGGGTGAAACATGCCATCGCTCTTGTAAAAGGGGGACAGGTGTTTGCTCTTGTTGGGACCAGTAAGTGCTGAGAAAATGTGTGATAGTGTTTGAAGTTAAGGAAGCTCTTTTTTCTGTGTGGGTACAGGTGTACTTGTGCCTTATGCCAGCCAATGACCACAGCCACAGAGTCGGTGTGTTGCAGAGACATCCAACAAGTTGTTGACTGTGCTACAGATCACAGCTGTATAACATTGCATCCTGGGTTTCCAGCTGTTTGTCTGGACATCTGGGTGCTGCAGACAGCATATTTTGGTTTCCGGCAGCATTATGGCTCAAGGTGCTGCACCTAATAATGACTAAGTATATGCATCTCTAACAATGGTTCCTGTCATTGTCTCTGATGCATGAAATAACATGCCTAACTTTTTTTTCTTTTCTTTGTTCTATATAGGGTGTTATGCTCCATGCCGCTGTGACATGATGTCACCCTTACATTGTTATCCACCAATTCCCATTGGCCATAACCATCCACAGACTTACCATGTGTCCATGTTTCCCCACGGCTTCCCCACCTCAACACCATCCCACCCACGTGGCATGGGCAAGACATACAGAGGACATCGACACAAGTCAATGTCCGAAAAGTGCCGCTTGACCCATGTATTCCGCTCATTTGCCACTGTCTATACTAAGGCCGCAGACTATTCCCAATGCACAGCACTTTCCTGCCTCCCCTCCTTCCTTTCCAGCACAGTTCTCTTGAGGTTATCTCATGCCTTATTCAGCACCACAACTGTTTTGACCTCCCATCACCTCCACTGGAATGCTTTGCCCATAATCCATTAGTTGTCTGTGAAGAAGTACGTCCTCGCATCTCTCTTGAATATATCCTTCTGCAGCTTGATCTAACTCCCCCTCTTGTTCTTGAGCACCCACTTATAATTAAAATACTCGTATTTGAAAGGCTATGCCTGTAGTTATGTGGGAGAAGAGCTCCTCCCCCACATCCTACTTAAACAAGCAGGCTACAGCCGCTCTGCTTAGAGTGAGTCGCACTCACTTTTGGTGGCATGGCCGGACTCCCCCCCCCCTTCCCTGCCTTGTTGTTCTGCCCTTCTACATCTCCCTTTCTGCCTGCCTGGCTTTTCTGCCTTCATTTCTGTATCATGCCCCCTCCCCATGCTCCCATCCCTCTGTTGTGCTGTTCTGCTGCTGTTTCTTTCTTTTTTGGGGCTGTCTCTGCCGGCCACGCCTAAGTTCGTCCGCCGCAGCTCCCTTACCTTTCAAGTTGTTGTTCTCTGTAGCTGGCGTCCTCTGTGCTCTAGCATTCCGACACCTCCTTCCAGCACATTTTGCAGGCTGGAACCGCAACCGCCATACAGCCGAGGTGCGGCTGCTCGTAGCTCGCTGCTGTCAGCTGTTCCTGGATTTTTCCATGGGCTTCTGCTGTGATCCTAGCACTACTCCAACTCGCGCAGCCTGCTTCTGCTGGGACCTTTTGCGGCTGTCTGACACTACCTCCTGCTGGGCTTTCCTTGTCCCGTTGCTGTACCGTCCCTACTGGGCTACCTCTTTGGCGGCCACAGCTGCGCCTCATTATTTGGACTTGCCTACTTGCCATGGATGTGACCCGCTTTCCAGTCGTAGTTTCCCTCAGGGGCTGTTCTGGCAGCTGCACGCTCATGACTGGTGCACTAGCTATAACGTTTATACATTTGTTGCAAATACCAAGAACTACCTTGTGCGATGCACTGAAGCTTCTTTTCAAGAGAGGTTTTAAAGAGACAGCAGATTCCACTTATATGGTTGCAGCATACTCCTAAGTATATTGACTGTACTTCTTCACTGCAGTCTGCGGGGGGACTGATTCCTTATTGCTAATTATTTTGCCATCTACTCTAAGCCAGACATCTGTGCTTTACACCCTTCCTGTATGCACTCCATGGCCTCGCCTGGATTCCCTCCTGTCCGCAGTGTGCTGCTCATTATTTCCTTGGGCTGTTGGAATGCTACTTTTGCACTACTCATGCTTGGCACAAAACTGGAAACATTTATACCATGAACCATAGGTAACGGATGTCTGAGTGATCTAACACCATATTACTGTTTTAGTGTTACAGCCTTCATTTGGATCTTTTATAAGCGTAGACTTTAATTGCTGAAAGCTTAGTGTCCTGTCAGAGCTGACAACTGCTTCTTCTGCTACTCCCAACAGTTTAGCTGCCCTTATGGTTCTGGTAATCCTTTCACTGTTCTTTCTCCTGTTCCTGCTACTGTAACTCCGAACACTAACGCACTTGGAGCTTTCAAACCAAAAGCGATGTAAAAGTTCCTTTATATTTATAAGTTCTACCCCTACCAATAATGACTTGCTCCGAGAATTCCTCACCAGTTAACTACTGTCTAACTTAAGGACCTGAGGTAACTTCTGTGGCCTGACTATCTCCAGCAACTGTTTAATATGTCACTCTTTCATTGCTTCATCCAGGGAGGACCTGGTTTCAATAAGCTTAATGGACAGGCTAATCAGCAGCTTAGTTTCCATGCCTTTCTCTTCCTAACGGTGCCAGCTACTGCTATTTGTTAGTCCCTCATGTAAGCACACTGTGGGTTTATTATCAATTCATTGGACATCACTTTGCAAGAACTTTCAGGCCACTGAGCAGTCATATAGACATACTCAACAGACTAGTATACTAGCCCAGCTACCGGAGACCACTTTTGCCTACGTTGTTATCATTCAGAACCCTGCCGCTTCTAAACCACAGGTTATATCCTGCCTAACACTGGCCTTGACTCACTCTTCTCTTCCGCTTGACCTATGTGGGGTCTGGCCATACCGCTATCCACACGGGGGCTTCACCTGACAAGCATCCCTGCTCTTTGCTGCCAGCACAATAGTTCACAGTCTTGCTAACCTTCTTGGGGTCTAGCACCCGCTCTACTCATTCCACCAGCTGTCCTACGTGGTCCACCTGCATATCTAACACCTAGTATGGGCCTAGCTTACATTCACTCCCCTTCGATGCTTTCTACCAGGATGCTTCAATTTGTTTGAATCCTACCTCTCTCAGTTTCTTCCATGATTCTCAGCCGAGCTCTATTCCATAGTGCCTGCCTCGCCCAACAATGGGGCCTGGAGGTTCAACTACTTCTACTCCATGCCTGCCTTGCCCAGCATCAGGGCCTGGAGGTTCAATTATTTACTCTACACCTGCCTCACTCAGCAAAAGCCTATGCATTCAACTGGATTTTAATGACCTTCTATCGATAGATTGCCACATCTGACTTCATTCTGTTGTGATGTTTTTACCTTGCCAGTGCCACCTCAAAGGCTCCCCTCTCGAGGGAGTTCGATTCACTGCTGCTGATCTACCTGCAATTTCCAGACATGACGTTATTACATGACTCATTCAGCTTCGCATCAGCAGCTGTCTCAGGATTTCCATATGAGTCTAGTTATTTCTATCGTATAGTCAGACCTTATATTGCTTAGCGCTCTTGTTGCATGCTTTGTCCCCTCAGCTCTGCCTCCGGGATGCATGCTGCTTCTGGCTGCCCTCCCTGGTGGTGCCTTAGTTATCGAGCCTACGTGGGGTCTAACTTCACTCACTCTTTCTTCGCCTGACCTGTGTGGGGTCTGGCTGTCCTCGCTGGCCACGTGAGGGTATCGCCTGTTATCACTTCACTGCTCCCTGCTATCCATGAAGACTTACAGTCTGCTTGCCTTCGAAGAACTCTTTGTTCTGCTATGGTCTTACATCTGGATTCAGTTGTACATTCGCCATCAATTTCTTTGGATGCTTCTGCCTTACCGCGTTAGTTAATGGATTCACTACTTCTCCACTCCTGCCAGGATACTTAGCTAGTTCTATCCAAAAAACCTTCTAGCTCATGATTTAGGCCTCGACTTAACTGTACTTCAGTGCTCTAAGGTTTATTGGATCCTGTTACAACGCTACTTCATCCGACTCGGCCCTCTTCATCAGTTATTACCGTCCATGACTATGAGAAGCATGTCAATTCAGAACTCAACTCATCAGACCATTCTCACAAGTATAATTCTAGCTGCTGTACCATTCTGGCTTCCTGATACGTGTATATCAACATCACTCTACACAACTATGTTGATCTCCAGACGAAAGCTTCGATTTCCATGCTATTTACATTTCCTCATTCCTCTCTGCTGAATACCATACATAATCTATTCAATACTACTCCTCTGCTACTACGTCTGCATCATGCAGGTTCGATTTACTACTACTACTGCTGACCTCTGTACAGGTCCACGTATTTATACTATCTGCTCATACTATCTGCTTTGCCCTTTCAGGGCCTAGAGGTTCATTAAAGACTGACTCGCCTATTCTACAACCTACTTTGCCCCTCCTGGAGGTCCATCTAACTTACGTCTACTTATTCTCACTAAGATCTATTCCTAATTCACTTACCTGCTTCACCCACTCTGGACCGGAGGTTCCTACTACTCTGCCCTCTCCAGATCGCGTGGCCTGCATCTAGCTCCTGAGCTGCATCACCAAGGCCTTCATTGCAAAGCTTGCCATTCGGAATATCAATTACCACTCTTCATATTCTGTCTAGAGACATAGTCACTGGGCTACAGGTTCTCTCAGAAGACTTCCTTGCCTTAGGATTGTTCGACTATTGCAACTTTCGATGCTTCGAATTGTTGTGCTCAAACATGGAATCAAATCCACTAGTCTGCCCTGGACATGGATATCATGGACTAGGAATTCACTAGAAGGATGTTCTGCCATCTTCATCTGACATTCAACATCTGTATTTCGAATTCAGCTTCCTCGCTTCACTGGATCAGGACCTACAACTCTGGAAGTCGGATTAGCCGACAAATCAGTCTCGTTAATTTAGGATTATTCTCCTTTAGTATGCCCAGAAGGACGGGCAGGTCAGTAGCCATGGGTCCTCAGAGGACTCCCCCCCCCAAGGGAGTTTTTCCCTCTCCTGCATGCTACTGGTCACACTCTCCGGAGCTGGAGGAGATAATCATATGATATCATTATTTCTTTTGGGGGGTCTTATCCTATTTGACTAAACATCCTTCCTACGGTGTGATACAAAGAAAAGCCAAAACATCAGATCATAACAAGTTACTCATCAGTCCATGCATCTAAGCACTTTATATATATATATACTATTCAGTTACCATGTACTATAATCACCGACTTGCTCCTGCCTATGCTGCAGTATCTAAGCACTAACCATTTCATATGACGAATACCTTGGAAGCATCATTCTACTTCCTGGTCTGGCCTCTGTATCCAAGCATAAGCCTTTTTTATTTAGTTACAGTATGTAGCACAAGCACTGAGCTATGAATCACACATCACATAGAAACATAGGAACATAGAATTTGATGGCAGATAAGGACCGCTTGGCCCACCTAGTCTGCCCATTTCCCTACCTGATGGATAAGCTGCAGATTCTAGTTAATCAACAGCGTACTTCCTCCTACCCCCCACTAGAATTGCCTTATGCCTGTCCCATGCATTCTTGAATTCTCCCACGGTTCCTGACTACACAACCTCCTCAGGAAGGCTGTTCCATGCATCCACAACCGTCTCTGTGAAAAAATACTTTCTAACATTACCTCTGAGCCGTCCCCCTCTATCTTCAAATTGTGCCCCCTTGTTCTTGCACATCTCTTCTTCTGAAAGATACTACCCTCTTGTACTTTGTTAATTCCCTTGAGATTCTTGAACGTTTCTATCATGTCCCCCCTCTCCCTCCTTTCCTCAAGGGTATACATATTAAGCTGCTTCAGTCTCTCCTCATATGTCTTCTGGTGCGTACCCTGCATCATTTTGGTTGCCCTGCTCTGAACAGCCTCCATTCTGTCTATGTCTTTGTGAAGATGGGGTCTCCAGAATTGCATGCAGTACTCCAGATGGGGTCTCATTAACTGTCTGTACAGAGGGATAACAACTTCCTGTTTTCTACTGTTGATGCCTCTCCCTATGCACCCCAGTATCCCCTCAGCCCTCCTTACTGCCTTCTCACATTGCTTGCCCACCTTTAGGTCATCTGATATAATTACCCCTAGGTCCTTTTCTAATTTTTTGTTGTTATTAATTCACCCCCCATTGTGTACTCTTCCCCTGGGTTTTTGTTTCCCAGATGCATTACCTTGCACTTCTTTGCATTGACTCTGAGCTGCCGTATATATTTGACCATTCCTCCAACCTTGCCATGTCCCTTTTCATCCTTTCCACCCCACCTTGTGTATCAACCCTGTTGCAGATCTTTGTGTCATCTGCAGAGAGACATACCTTTCCTTCCAGGTGTCTCCAATGTCTCTTATAAAGACATTAAAGAGGACCGGACCCAGTACCAAACCCTGCGGTACCCCACTAGTTACCTTCCTTTCTTCACTGTGAACTCCGTTTACTATTACCCTTTGCATCCTGTTGTCCAGCCAGTGTTTTATCCAGGCTACCACCTTGAGACCCACTCCAAGGCTGGCTAACTTGTATATTAATCTTTTGTGTGAGATGTGTCAAATGCCTTGCTAAAATCTAGGTAGGCCATATCCACAGCCCCTCCCTGGTCTACTACTTTGGTCACCCAGTCAAAGAAATCTATTAGGTTCATCTGACATGACCTTCCTGCTGTGAAACCATGCTGCCTTGGGTCCTGGGCCCCACTAGCCTCTATGTACTCAACAATTCTTTCCTTCAGAAGTGATGCCATCATTTTCCCTACCACTGAAGTCAAACTAACTGGTCTGTAGTTTCCTGCCTCTAGCCTGCTCCCACTTTTGTGAAGTGGAATCACATTTGCCCTCCTCCTCCAGTCCTCAGGTACCACCCCATCCTCCCATGATTTGTTAAAGAGAGAAGTCAGTGGTGTTACTAGTTCTACCCTTAGTTCTTTTAGAATTCTTGGTTGACTCCCATCAGGCCCCATTGCTTTGTCCATCCTCAGTTTCAAGAATTCTTTTAAAACCGTTTCTTCTATGAATGGACTGGTATCGACCCCCCCATTCAGAGTTTCTCCCTTGTTTGGTTTAGGTACCTCCCCCTCCTCTTCCGTTGTGAATACTGAGCAGAAATATTCATTCAGTATCCCTGCTTTTTTACTGTCACTCTCTGCCCCTACTACTTTCCTTGGACAAAACTGGTATACAACAGTCTGTATTACTTTTCAACTTATTTTTCCTTTATTCCAGGGTGTATATACGTATGTGTTTTAATGTTTATTCCTACTTTATGTTTTCTCATGTCAAACTGGTATTATTGTATTAGCCCTTCTATGTGCTGTTAATAGTGTGTCAATTTCCTTCTGAAGATGTGGGGCTCAATTCTCAAAGCCCAAATGTTGACACAAGGAGCCCGCATCCAACAGTGTTGATGCAAGTGGCTCCTTGCATCAAAGACTGCGCCAGGCTTGATTTGCTAATGTAGGCTGTGTTCAACAGTGGACCCCTTGCGCTGAACTGGCCCTGCACCAGGGTTGGACGCAACATGGGAGTGCACCATGGTGCTAGGGGGTTGCACCATGGCGGGGCTGCCATATCCCCTAATATGGGATTGTGGAAGTCTCCCCCTATCGGCTCATGGAGAATGCAGTTAGACCAGCCAAGAGCTGGTCTAACCTGCCATGCACCAATGCTGCAGCCCTGGCTGGGGGGAGGGTGACCCTGTAGCCAGGCACCCATAGATCCCCAGACACCTGCCAGACCACTGCTGGAGTGATCAGTGGTCCATGGCAGGTCAGACTCCAACCCCCCCACCCCATGCTGACACTGGCATTCTCTCATCTGTCCACGATGTCCTGCTATTGCACTGTGGGGGGCAGTTGTCACCCCCTCCCCCCCAGCTTGACCCATCCCAACCCCCTAGGAGCCTGAGTATGTGTAAGATGACCCACCAGCCACCAGGATGGCCATCTGGCAGATTGCCATCATTGTGATGGATGCCACAAGCCCGTCCTGTGGCTTGCAGCCTTCCAGTCAATTGTGCTAAGTCTTCACCTCAGCTCTCGGCTTGCTGCAGATCCAGGGACTTTGGTGCTAGGACCCTGTTTTTTATGGAATCGAACACAGGGTCCCAGGCGCACCCAGAGTTCGCAAATTGTGATGATTTAAGGGCTCTTTGAAAATCAAGCCTGTGGTCTCCAGCAGTGGATGCAATACTGCAGGTGCAGTCTTAGCAGCCATCAATGTAGACTGAAAACCACCTCTATCTGTCCGGTGGTGATACACTGCAATACATTATTCTTTTTCGCTTGGGTCTCTGGTCTTGGTTTCAACCACTCCATGGACTGTGCACCATACTGCACATGTTTGTGTCATCTCAGAGCGGCACACCTTCCCTTTCAGCCCCTGTGCAATGTCACCTCTAAAGCCATGAAAGAGGACCAGCCCCACCACCCTGAGGCACCACACTGATTGGCCTGTCTTTCTCTGAATGAACTCCCTGTATCACTGCTTGGTCCCACAGCAAATGCACACAGGTTGCGTTGTACTACGTTATGTGGAATGGTGTGGAAAGGTTTATTGAAAGCTAGTTATTCTCACCACACCACTCCATCATCATCTGAATCCTTTCTGTCCTACAGACATACAATGTATTGATTTGAGTGACATGATTTTCATATACTGTGGTGTTGCTTGCAGTATGCTGCTGTTGCCAGTAGACACCAGGGAATATATGCATGTCGCAGGACTCTGCAGTCGTGTTTGTGGCGGAGGCATTTGCAGGTGTACAAGCCTCTGACCAGTTCATATGCATATGTAGGCATAATGTGTATGCAAAGGGGCCCCTTAGAACCTTGCTTGAACAATGGGCACATGTGTATTGACCCATCTGAACTGTGTGCTGTCAAACCCACGCTAATAGGTCCTGGGCTGCTACTCCATGCTCTTATCAGATTGACATGTGGTCAGTGTTATTCCAGTTCACACTACACTGACAAGACCTTATATACACTTGAGCCGGGTGGATGCTGAGATACTGAGGGTTGAGGCACTGGATGCCACACCTCGCATCACACCAGCGACCCAGGTTCGGGAAAAGACTCGGGTTGTCGGGGGTCGGTAGGGGAGGGAAGGGATTGACCATCCAGAGGACACCTCTCCCTTCCCCGGGTGGATACTGAGGTATGCCTCGCTTCATAGTGAAACCTTGTGGAGACCAGGTGACCCTGCAGGTAGTGAGGCTTGACAGAACGTCGGGGGACAAAGGTGCGTGGATATCTGCACACAGGTGCGCCGACATAATGGCATGTCCGCACTCCGGGGGAGCAACACACGGAAAAATCCCTGGCAGCCAGTGGAGGTGAAGGAGGCCCCCAGGGACGTGTCCACTTTCCACCGTTGGACCAGCTCTGGTGGATTTCCCGACTCGCTCCCCAACCCCGTGTTAAGTCCCTCTATTATCAGAAAGGCTGCCAAGGGTGGGCAGGCCCCTCCCCCTGGGGGTGATCCAGGTGGCTGGACGAACCATGAGAGTCAGGTGGGAGACCACGCGGGGAGGTTTCAGGCAGGGAGTAGAGGCATCGTCGAGAGGGTACACTGGAGAGATGCCTTGGTGTCACCAGAGAGAAAAAAAGTTAACAAAAAAAGACCTTATATGCACTTGACTAGGAGTGAATGCAGTTTTGCTGTGATTGAGTATCGAGCACCAGTACTCAGAGTGTTACACAACATTATCCAGCATGCTTGAAGACAAACATGTGTCACCTGCCAGTTTGTCACAGTGGTTATCCCAGCTGGGCAAGAGGAATGCAACATGTAAGGTGATGCTGAGACCATCATGACCTTCCATCCCATATGTCCCACATCCTTCAATGCCGACAGTGACAGAAGTGCATTTTCAGTGTCCACATGTCTGTGACAATGTGACGTTCATTTACATTAATGATGCACACATCGCGTGACATCACTATAGTTTGAATCTAGTACAAATAGAGCTTGGTGGGCTGAGAACCTGCCATTTACAGGATAGATGCTGTTGTGCATGTACCTGTATGTTGCTGAACCTTTAGTAAAGCCGTTTAAACTCAGATCTGAGTCCATGCATCTTTACTCTCTGTATTACAGACCCTTAATGAGCACATATATTTCATTACATTCATAGACATTTCCAAAATTAATCAGAACCACAAGACACCTCTCCTGCCCTAAACCTGCCAGAAACAGTTACAAATGAGCAGGGATGTTTGGCCACCTCCACCTGAAAAGAACATCATATAAACCCCACACTTCCTACACTGCAATGACTATTTCTATAAATAAGGTTCCATTTTCATTGGTACCTGTTAAGGGAAATAGGCAGGAAAAAGACACCACCATTACTGCTTGACTCTATGCTTTTCATATACAATAGTAATGTAACCCCTAGGTGGCGCAATCCCAAGGGCTTCTACCCCTGCCTGCTTGGCTAGTTGCAGGTTAAGGGGCCTAGGTTCTGATACGGGTGTCTTCACCCAGAGGTCAGGGTTGGTAGTGGTCAAGCTAACCTGCGCGCAGCCCTCCGGGACACTGTAACCCCCCCCCTTTACTTCTAGTGGCCTGAACGATATACACAATTACTTACAATGACCCTTATTCACCAGGCATCACCCTCACTGTTTGCACTTACCACCAGGGCTGGTTCCTCTAGCTTGACCCTGGGGACCCCTTCAAAACAAGGTTAGCACAGCAAATAGCAACAGTACAATACTCTTGGAACAAACTGGAACCACAGTCAGGATAAATGCAAACAATGTTAAATCTGATTTATTCAGGGACTTGAACAAGGGAGGGGCGTAATCAGGTTGATTTGCTTAAAAGCTATATTAATCAAACAGTTATGTATGCAGTTCAGAGTCCCCACACAGTCACACACTCTGGGTACCCAGGTAGGAAAATAGTGGGCAAGCCAGGAATGTTGCAGCTGGTTGGGATCCTGTGATGGAAGAAAGCCACATCCACAACACACACTATTTGTAATCCGGAGTTGGAGGGCTCAGTTCGTGAAAGAGAAGGCAACAAGACAATCAGATGACAACACTTTTAGATTTAGCTGTTGTTGCAGGGAGCTACCCTGATGTTTACTCATGATACCCAATACTGGACACAGGCAGGATGAAATTGAGACTGCAGGCTGTTGAGCTGGAGTGCCCGGAGAAGCAGGGCCCACACGAATCACCGAGGCGTCATTCCTGTTCAAGGCATTGAGCAGGGGGCTGATCCCCAGGCCGGTTTCTCGTCGATAACTTTCTCTGAGTAGCAGGTATTCTGGCGGGGCCAGTGTAGCAGGGCCAAGGCAAACGGAAGTGGATACGGATTCAGTCCGTGGAGCTGGATACAGCCTCCAGCAAGCAAAACGCAGTTCAGACACACAGTGGGAACCAAATCATGACCCACTATAAGCACACAGCACATTCACATGTAAGGAAATTCCACTGTACCAGGGAAATGGCTCTCCGGTCGCAATTACAGAGTCTCTGCATAATCCGGGAGTTCAGAGGTACCTGGAAGTCCTGACAGGCTGATCACATTCAGCAAATCTTCTTCAGGTTAAAGCCTGGTCACAATTTAGTGGCTTAATTCGCTCTCCAAATTCGGATTCAGTCTGAAAAAAGCACAAGTTCCCACTCAGGAACAGCAGGCAGGTATGCAGGCCAAACTCAGGCCTTTCCACTGTTCTCCCGCACAAATCCACTGTGGATTGCTGCTCGAACTATCTTGAGCTGTTACTTCTTCACTTCCCAACTCAGATCTAACTAAAACTGCAAGCAGTGTGGGACTTCCCCCAAGATCCAAAAGACTCGATTGGCTGATCTGTCTGTCAGTCACAACAAGGGCTCCCCCTCCAGGTTATTTTAAACACAAAGATCGGGGTCTTCTATAGGCATAAGAAATCCCTCACCCTGAAAGTACTCCCAATCTCTGTCTCCAGCTCCATACTCTCCACGATAGACTACGGGCTGGTGGTCTATGGAGCTGCTACTGATACAGTGCTCAAAAGGGTCCAAATTGCACTCAATAAGGCATGCCGCCTCACCCTATGTGCAGATCACTACACTCATACTTGCACCCTGTATGAGCGTACAAACTGGCTTAACCTAAAAGACAGGATCAAATACCAAACTTGCCTTCTGGGAAAGAAGGCACTCCTCGGAAAAACCCCACCCTGTATAGGAAACCACATCACCAGACGGAGGAAGAATGGAGCACTGCCCATACCATTCCGTCGAACCTCACTAGGGTAGCGTGCTTTCTCCTATCGGGCCCCCTCTGCATAAATGAACTCCCAATGAAATTACAAACAAACAACAGCCTGTCTCAATTCAAAGTAGGTCTCAAACAGCACCTAATGTCTAACTCATAATGCACCTGCTTCTCAGGCCCTACTTGATAGACAGGCCTACCCCCAAGGTAACACCCAGCAGGGCTACCTAGAGAACCCTGCCTCCATTCCAGCCTAGCCAAGGGCTTAAGTAAGCTATCAGTCCTCTTTAAACGCACTTGGTACTGCCCCTCCCATACCCCCACCACACACACACCATACTCCACAAAGCCCTCTGGAGCTGCTCCCCCATCACAGCCCCGCCCATTTCACTATCCCCCCACCTCTCGCTCTCTGCGGTTGGTTTCAAACCCAGTCCCCCTTGTTTCACTGTCACCCAGCCTCTCGCCATCTGGGATAGCATTAAACCCTATGCAGTTACTCTGCCATAGTCTATCAACGGATTTGGGGGGGTTCCAGTGGTGTGTTACCTAGGGCAACCAATTAGAAATAGCTTAGTATTCAATTACAACTGCTCAGTTTTTTTTCTCCTATTTGTCATGTAATGACTCTTTAATGCCTAATGATCAGGCCTCTGTAACCACTGAATATGTGTCTTGTCTTATAGTCCACCCTGACGTGGAAACTTTGTAAAAGAGCTCACGCTCAAAGGTCTTTCCGAAATACTAATTAAACAATTAAACAATTATTTTAGGCGCCAAAAGCCCATAACTACAATTCCTACAAGTTTTGGCCCCACCAAGCCCCTGTAGGCAGGCTCCATTTTAGGGTCCCAAATGAACTGATTGGCCCATTCTGCAGTCCAGGACCAAGATGATGGAAACAAACAGAACTGTCCAGAACAAAATAACTACAGTCAAGATTCAGTTCTACTGACACTGGTTCACACCCTGAGTCTTGGATGTTTGGTGCAGACTAGCGGAGAAGGGTTCTGGCATCTGCCTTGGATACCTTGTGTCTCGGGAAGGGAGGGCACCTGCTTCTTTTGTACAGCTGCCCCCTTGTGGCCCAAGAGAGGGGGTGTCATGCATCGACCCCTTATGAAGCAGCTTTATATCACCATGTACCCAGTCACTTGGCATGTGATGCAAAGGCTTCACATGCCCAAAGCAGGGTTTGGAGGGGAGTTCGGAAGGGGGAGAGTTGCTCTCCCATCCCTCTAACATCCCTGATAGTCGAAAGATTGGGCCACTCCACAGGAGTACACCCTGTAAGTGGGATAAAAGGTGGGGATATGGGGTGAAAAATAAGGGGGCAGACTTAGGACAGGTGAAGTCTCCTTCTCTCATCATGCCCAGTGGGGCTGCCTTTCCCACCTCCTCCTCATCAGCTTCTCCCTCTGGTATCCTGGGCATGTCAAGAGAAGCATTCTCCTCAGAGACCTGATCTCCTTCCAAGGTCCCACCTGCAGGGGACAATCCACAGGATACCTGTCCAGGGCCAGAGTTAGGAGTGAGTGAAGGCAGGAATGGAATGTCAGACCTCAGGAGTTCCATGGGTAGGAAAGGGACACAGAAGGTATCGGAAGGAGGTTCCTAGGTCTGGCCCGGCGGTGCTAGAAAAATAAAGTACAGTGGAGCCAATTTAAGTACACATTGGATATGTGTACATTTTGGATAAATGCACACTTTTTCTATTTCCCAATTTTTTTCATATCTCTGCAGTGTTAAATGTTCTAGTTAAGTGCACACTGGTTAAGTGCACATTTTTGCAGTTCACCAGTGCATCCATCAACACGTACAGTACCTAGCACCTGCTAAGTGCACAGCCTGTTTTCAGCTGGCGTGAAAACAATGATTTAATGAGCATCTTGTCTATAATGTCTTTTTAGCACAGTGAACAAAAGTGAAAAAGTAAATAATTACATTAACAAAATGATTTTTAATCACATTACTGCCTTTTATTTGATATAATACTTGTTTACTTTTCAAACAGAAATAAAGAAAATAAGAAAAAAAGATCACAGGCTTAGTCTTTTCAGCTGAAAACGTGGTTAAGTGCACAGCCTGCTTAAATGCACATTTTTTTCGTGCAAATGGGGTAGGTATTTAAGCAGGCTGCATTGTATTAAAAAAATAAAATAAATAAAACGGAGTCTCCTTTTCTCTCTCTCTCAAGGGAGCAGGCACAGGACACAGACCTCTGTGATGGGTTGGAGCTGTGGCCAAAGGCAGGGAGAAGCCAGGGTACACTTGGTGATGGTCTTTGGAAAAAAATGAAAACAGCAGGTTACTTTTTTTCATTTCGGGTGCTGAGTGGTTGGGCGGTGACAAGGAGAGGAGTGGGCGATTCCTTGGAGCACAGGCTGGGCAGTGAATAGCAAATTCTGGACAGACACTACAATGACTGTATTGACTGCCCACACAAACTTCTCCAGTCAAGTGGTAGGGGGTTTATTATAATGCAGACTGGACTCACAGGCTACTCCCAGGTATGGGACAGATGCAGCTGAGCCGCCCCATGAATTCTCCCATCACAGAACCCTGCAGGGAAGAACTCAGTTAATTCACAACAACTTACCTTCTCCGGATCTTAACCTCACCACATTCCCAGCGCCACTATGTGGTGGGCAGATGCATCGGCCAGGAGTGCAGGGCCTGTGAGGTCACCATCATCATCTTGCTGGTCAGGTTGTTTTGCTCCTAAGCTTTGCTTCCACTGTTGCCCCTGTGGTCTAGCTGCATGCAATGACACCTGTGCATGTGCTGACACTTACACATGTTACAGGTGTCCACATTGTGCCTTCTGAGCAAGGCTCATGCGTGCTGTACCACACAGCTTCTGCTGGGTGGCAGCTAGGCAGTGGGAAGAGCTGCCCCCCTTTTTCAAGCGCTCTGAGTCCATTCCCAAACCTGGGTCGCCAGCGTGGCAGGCAGTAATGCTATCACCATGCCACCAGGCCAGCATTCAACAACTCACTTTTGCCGTGACAGTCATCAGTAGCTCTTCTGTAGTTGAATGCTTTATATCTTGCTAGTTTCAGTTACAGGAGTTTTAACGAACAGAAAGCAGAGAACAATAAGAGCCTTAGCTGGGATTTGAACCTAGGCCACTGGAATACCATTCCGGTTGTGCTACTAGCTGCACCACCAAGGCAACAGGAAACCTGGGACTCCCAGAAGCACCTTACTCTTTCTCTAATGCACAGCCTGGTGCTGCACAGATAATTACATTTTCATACACAAGAGTGTGGTGCACACGTATATGGAACCCAAACAAACAGAAGAGGAAAATAAAGAAGTGCCTTCTCTGGGTTCAAATCCCAGCTAAGACACTTTTTTCTTTTTCTCTTCTGTTTGTTTGGGTTCCATATATGTGCACACTGCTCCCTTGTGTATGAAATCACAGGAGTTTTGTGAACAGCACACCGATAAGTATTTGGCCTGGCACAAACCTGACCAGCTTCCACTGGGGATCCACTCTCTGGAGGCCAGCCCTTGATGAAGGGGCACTCATGGGCTTTGCTGCCTACAAGGATTATTTTAATTCCATTTCCACTGTGACCTCTGAGCGGGGCTCCCACTAGATGTTTTGTACTAACTCCTGTTGCTCCCCTGCAGGAATTTGTGGACCAGGGTACAACCGGCTGGATGATACATCTCTTATTCCCCCCACCCATTCTTCTTTCTTTAATTACCGACGTGTAGTCTAACCCAGCCCACAGTCAGAAAGGGGTGCACCATACTGTTAACCCCTGAATGCCCATGGGGATATACCGTATACCCAAATTATTTACAGTTTATTTCCTCAGGGAAATGCCCAGCTGATACGCAGTGTATTATACGAACATACGAATGTGCCAGGAGAAACAGACCACCCGGTCTATCGAAGTCTGCTCGAGTGTGCAGCCAACACCCCTAGTTTGCAGCTGCTCCACCCACCCTCTCCTTTGCCATCCCACTGCCACCTCCCCCAACCTCACTCCCCCCCGTTCCCTGTCCCATGCCCTTTTGAAGCTGTTCACAGATTTACATGATACCACCCATTCTGGCAGGGTGTTCCATTTGCTACTACCCTCTCTGTGAAATAGTGTCTCCTCATTTCCTTCCTAAATCTTCCCCTCTATTCTTAGCCTGTGCCCCCTGGTGATCCTCCCCCTCCTTAACTTAAAGACCCCATCTGCCCCATCCTTATTGATTCCCCTCAGATACTTGAATGTCTCTGTCATGTCTCCCATCCCTTCTATCCTCCAGGGTGTACATATTCAGGTATCCCAGCCTGCTTTCATAGTCTCTCCCCTCCATTCCACATATCATCTTTGTTGCCCTCCTCTGCACCCCTCCAGTAGCCTGATATCACACTTTAGGTATGGCCTCCAAAACTGCACACAATACTCAAAGTGCAGCCTTACCAGTGACCTGTAGAGGGGCAAGATCACCTCCCTTTTCAGCGTGTGTGTGTGTGGGGGGGGATTTCAAGTCTTTGTTACTTTTAACTGTTCTAAAGAGAATATAAACAATGTTGTTTACATTCTTGGTCCCACGTTTACATATCAGTTTCCATATAACTGCAGGATAGATAACAATTAATTATATGCAACAGGGGTAATTACACTGTAGTTACACATTTGTTGCATGTAGCAGCATTGCACTTGCAATGCTGTTACAGTGTAGATACACTGTAACTACAGTGTTGTTAAGGAAACTTGAACATTACCATATAATTATATATTTGAAAATGTGTGAAGTCTGTTTAATCACTCCAGTGTAATGCTTTGTGTGTTTTTTTTTTTTTAAATATCACAGAATCACAGAAATCTGACGGCAGAAAAGGACCTCACCGGCCCATCAAGTCTGCTCTTTTCCTCCTCCCCTAATCATCTCCACTTTAACAGGCCCTCCCCTTCCCCCCACTTCCCAAGCCCATATGTCTGTCCCATGCCCTCTTGAATCCCTCCACCATTTCAAACCCCATCACCTCTGCTGGTAGTTTATTCCAGGCCTCCACCACCCTTTCTGTGAAGAACTGCCCCCTCACATTGCCTCTATAGCTTCCTCCTTCCAATCTTAGGCTATGCCCTCTAGTTTTAGCCCCCATCCTTCCTTCTGAACAAGCCCCCCACCTTCACCTTATTGAGCCCCTTCACATACTTAAAAGTTAAAATAGTCCTGTTTTTCTTTTCTTATTTAGGGCCCTATATAAATGCAGCCTTTTTCTCACCCACTATTTTTTTTTTTAATTACTTGGCAGTTCTAGAATGCTGTGACATTGTTGAGCTGAAGACTACGGTGAAACAGAACACAGTCGTTTGCACACAAATGGTCCGTACCATTTTAGAACTGTGTGACGCACTTTATGGCCCTTTCAGCCACCAAGTCCCATAGTAGTTCCACAGTCGAACATCACTTCACTTTGTCAACAGTGGAAGAGCTGAAAAAGGACATAAACCACATCACTAAGTTCTGAACTGGTCCTTACCAGCAGTGTGTGATTCTGAAAGATGCACTGTGTTCGCTCTAAGGTTCAGAAGGATGGAATAATAACAGAATGTTGTTAACCAGTAAGGCTCACCAGTAAACACAATTCTCCTGTAAGTAACTACCTTGGAGCCCATGAAGACCCATTAGTCCATTATCTCAAATCTGCATTAAGTTCAGTGGCTATGACAGAGGGACATATGATGACAACTTGCAGACTAGTAGACGTAGTAGTAGTAGGATTGCTGCTGGCTGTATGTGGAATTATGTTTCCTCTGGTAGATAGCATGAGCAAGTACTTAGTGAAAGGTTATTATTGTGCATCCACATTTGTTCTGTTAGCCGAGACTTAGCCTAGGACCTTTGTTTTGGCTGGAGATGTTGTTTCCAAAGCAGCTGCCTGTTTGAGCCCCAGCTAGTGCTGACGATTGCTTTGCTTCTGTGGTCAGAAGGTATAATCAATGCACAGCAGGCATCTGGGCTCATGCTAGGCACGGTCTGATGCAGTTGAGAAATGCAATGTCTAATGCCATCTTGCCAATTAGCTCCATTACATGATCCTTGAAGGGCAGTGTCTTGTCTGACAGCATGTCACCCAGGCATTTGATTAGGCACAGCGCACAGTGATTTTGTCAGGTTCAGGACCATCATTATTCTGTGACCCTGTACAGACTACACAGTACAGTGGCATAAAATGGTTTTAAAAACATTTCAAAGTTTACCATGCTGTAGCAGCTACATCCAAGTCAACATGTTTAAACCCAGTCATAAAACGGGTTTGGACCATCTGCACCACTGCGATTACCGTGCCGCAGATTGTGCTTGCTGCTATCCATTTTCACAGTGCACAGCATTTGAGCCATGTCTGTGCACTGTCTGAGCATCGGGAGAGAGAGAGACATGGATGTGTCCCACTACAACATAAATGCAGTGTCAGTGACTCAGCAGGTTGTACACTCGCCTCTGAGGCCAGAAAGTTGGAAGGCTGTGGCTTCCATTTCCACACCAGGAACTTGGGTAAAATCACAGTAGTGACACTGTACTGCAGCATGAGGGGGTGCTGCACTTCTGAGGTGCCGTCTTACCGATGAGATGTTAAACCGAGGTCCCGTCTGCCTGTCCTGGTGGTTGTTAAAGATCCCATGACACTTCTCAAAAAGAGTAGGGAAATTTCTCTGATGTCCTAGCCAAATTTCCCCTATTTGCCAAAAAATACCATCAACAGCTTAAATTTAGTTAAATGTCAGCTAGCTTACATCTGTATCTCTCCTCCCCTGGGACGAGGCTTAAAATAGGCAGAATTGCCTACATCTCCTTTTCCCGTCAACAAAAACGAATGCCCCTACAGCTTGCAATGCCCTTCAGAAAATACTCAAGTTGCATACACTGGTCTGCCCCCAATTCTTCCAAACCCTTCTTAACCAACACTGTATAGATGAAAGTGTCTGCTGATAGCACTGCACCTGATTGTTGTATCATGAGTAGTCTTCTCCGCTGCAATCTTTGTTTCCTCTTGTATAAAACTTTGTTATTTAGCAATAATGCATGACAGGGTGTGTGTTGTGCTGGGATAATGTCACGCCTGGGGTGGTTGGTCACGAGGTCGCAGGCTAAGTGCATCCAATGACCCCAGAAGTGACGTTATCCCAGCACAACACACACCCTGGAGTGCATTATTGCTATTATACAATGGCTCATTATGTTTTAAGAAAAAGAAAATATGAAAGTATGTTTAAAATATTTTTTTTCTTACTTTTTTTGCTAGTGGAGGTATATCTATTGAAAAAAAAATCCATAATATCTGTGTTGCCCAGCAGCTGGTGCTGCACCTACGTAGTTGTGTGGATTCCCTTTTTGGTGTCTTCTTGTGCTGTGTTTCTCTGCATTTGTTTATTGAGACCCCCAAAAAAAACAAGGGAAGTACTTAGTTGTGTTTCTTTGAGCTGGTCCTGCTGTACTCCGTGGTCTGGCTGAAGGTGTGTTTTTTTAATTATTTATGTAAAAGCAGCAAACAGTTGTGCAGCAGGGACCGAGTCTGTGAAGGAAACTTCTAGTGCAATCCCGGTGATCGGGGAAGCAGCCAGCATTCCTCACTACCGTGGGAAGCTGTTGCGAGTTGAACATAAGTTGAGGAGAGTATTGTACACCACAGTTTACTGCTGTTTCATCCCTTAGAGCGTGTAAGTGAAAAAAGGCTGTCAGCAGCTGACAGTGTGTATTTCTGAAGTGGAGGGGAAACGCCAACAGGGAGAAAGTGAATGCACATGCAGCAGTGGCTTGCGCCGAATGTGAAAGGATGATTTATTTTATTGGGGGGGGAGGTTACAGTTAAAAAGCACCCTCGGTCTCATAGTTTTTATTCGCAGAGTGATGGACTCTGACACAGATTGAGTGAGAATGACATGCGTGCTGGCCAGCGGAGATCATTGAAGTGGGCTGTGTGGAGTGATCCCCGTAACGCTTCATGCGGTCATCTCTGTACTGGGACTAGACCCGTGATGTTGTACTGGGATAACATCACGGGTCCAGGCCCTGATAGACTAATCAGAGGACGTCATTCTTTCTTGCCATTGTATAATTAAGCAATAAGGCACGACAGGGTGTGGTATATCATGGGATATCGTCATGCCTCGGGTGGTTGGGCATGAGGCCACAGGCCGAGTGCGTCCAACCGTCTGAGAAGTGCGATATCCCATGATATACGACACCCTGGAGTGACTTATTGCTATTATGAACTGGGTCAATTGATATTTTGGGCATTTAATATAAAAAAAGAAATTTTAAAATATTTAAATGCTGTTTTTATAGGCGTGTAGGTACACATTTTAAAAAAAAAGTTCATGTAGGTCATGTTTTGGGCAGCAGGTGGTGCTGTTGCATGTGGATTTTGTTAGAAAGTCTTCATTCTCATAGTATTGGTGCCCCCTTCCCGAAGTTTAGTTTGCACGACCACGTTGTCTGCTATGGAGTAACTGAAGATAGTTTTTGGGGGTTTTTTGTTTAAGGAGGTGAACAATCGTGATGTCAACCGAAAAAAAAAAATACCTGGGTGGACGATAAACTGCCTACCAATGTGCACCGCGGCTCCACTAGATGACAGAAGTTGTTTTTTATGTCTGGATTTAGTGTGTTTTACCTGCAGTGCTTTTGAGAAAAGCGAGACGGTAAGGCACTGCAGTTTATATTTAACGCGATTGTGTTCTGAAGGGGCGGGTTGTAGATTCTGCCGGTCTGGCGCGAGGCAGCATGGCAGCGAGGGCAGGTGGGGGCAGTTTTCTGTGATGAAGTACCTGACGCTGCCAGAGAAAGAAGAGGGAGTTTTTTTTGTCTTTGCAGAGCATGTGCTGTGGGCGACAGTTGTGAGGATGTTTGGTTTTTTTTTAAATACTGACCGACTGAAACTCTGATCTGCTATGGACTGTGAGAGACGAAGAACACTGCGCGGTCAGTGAGGAGGCTGGTGACTGGAGGTTTTCTGAAGCCGTGATGATGTGGCCCGATATCATCACGTCTTGAAAAGCCTCTCGGCCAATCAGCTTCCCGTATTTACGATCCCCAGTTCATAATGTCTGTTAACCCCAGGCTACCTTCATTAAGTATTTTGCACCATCAGTGGATAATATGACTAGAATTTGTTATCCCCATTTCAGCATTCATTTCTTTATCTTCTGTTTTTGTATATTGCCTTTTCTATGTATTACACACTATCAGTTGACACTGTACTTCGAAATTGTTATTCCCAGTCTGTATATATTGTTTTTACTGTCCTACCTAGGACCTCCTTGAGCTTGTCGAGGAGAAGGAAAGAAGGAAGGAAGGAATTACTGTAGTTTGTACAGGGTGTAAAGTGCTCATGACTCAGTAAGTGTGTGGCTTGCTGTGACCCAAATGATGGTCATGCAAGTCAATGTTGGGATTATACTGACTGAACTGTAGGTGCTACAGGAATCCAGCTTTTGGGGGGACCCTGCTTTTTTTGTATGCACTTCCTATACTGAGGATAGCAGAGCTAAGATGCAGTTTCTGATATTCGGTAGGGTCCTGTTTTTTTCCCCATTTTTACAGCTGGTGGACTGAAGCCCTTAAAGTTTAAGTGACTTGCTCAGGGTCACGCAACATGTAAGTGGCTCTGGTGGGATTTGAACTTGTGTCATCTGTATCAGTTGGTTCCAGTCCTGTGCTCTAGCCACTAGATCCCACTGTCTTATACCACACTTTAAACTGAGCTCCCTTCCCCCCCACACTAAAAGTAGATGGCAATGATGCATGAACTAGCATGGCTCATTTCAGAACTGGGGGGGCAGTGGGTCCTGTTCTTTCTGAACCTGTCAGATGAGGGGACATAAACTCCCACTGACAATAACTTGTCCTAACATGGCCTGAATCATTGTAAAAGGAAAAAAAATTGAATCCATCATATCTTAGCTGTACTCTGTCTCTCCCGTACTTAATTAAGCAATAGTACATGACTAGGTGTGTGTTTGGGATAATGCCACATCTTAGGTACACTGCTGGGCACAAGACAAAGCCAAGTGCCTTCAACCACTCAAGAAGATGACAAACCCTAGCGTGTATTATTGCTGTTAGAAAATGGTTGCAATAAAGTCATGCTTTACATTAAAAAAATAAGGGGGTGGTGTGACCTAGTAGAGGAATGGACGCTTGATCCAGGAACTCTGGACCCATCCATTGATAATCGGTGCCATCACATTCTTCAAACCCAGTAAAACAATTTAAAACTAAAGGAAAACTACTTCTCTATATGGCTGCTATAAAAAAAAAAAACAGAAAAAAGCAAGCCCAGCTGAATTTCCAACCGGCAGCAAATAACAGACACAGGCCTGGAACTCTCCTCCGTCCGAGTGGCCTCTTCTACAACCAGTGCCAAGATGCAGAGTGCAGAGGGTTGCAAAACTGAACAACAATCTGCCCAATCTACCCAAGGAACCATTGAAGGACTGATTAAAACATTATGATTCGATCTTACTACCGGATGCGCTCAGGGTTTGAGAACATAGGAGCCCAACTCACCCATTTACAGCAGACAGTAAACACCTTGGGAGATAAGGTAGAAAGCCATTCAAACAGGTTAGATGAGTTGGAGCCATGGGTCAGTGACAGAGAGGGTGCCCATAATCGACTGGAGAGTTCTCTGCAATCTGCTCTATGAGAGACTGACTCTCTCAAAGCCACCCTTGACGACCATGAGAACCAGAAAAGCCACTGCAATATGCACCTGGTGGGACTCCCAGAAGGGACAGAGAGAAGAAACTGCAGGGCCTTCATGGAGCCTTGGTTAGTGAAAACACTAAAATTACCTGAATCAGTGTCATTGGCGATTCAAAGAGTACATTGTTCACTGGGCTGCCGCCCGGCACCCGAAGGGAGATCCCGCCATGTGATAATTAAATTCTTCTGTTACCAAGACAGGCGGAATGTACTGGATGCAGCCTGAAAAATGGATTTGATCACTATGCAAGGGAAAAAGGTCAGCATATTTCCAGACTACTCCAGGAGACTGCAAGCGGAACGACAGACCTTTGCAGCAGTTAAAAAGAAGCTTCATGCGATTGCTTGCCCATTTGCCATGGTGTATCCTGCTCGGTTAATCATCAGGCCCAAGAACTAAGAAACCAAATCCTTCACGGACCCAGAGGTGGCAATGCGATACGTCACCAGTGATCTAACGCAGTAACACAAAGAGCAAGATCTCCACCCCAGCAATACATGAACTCCGCATAAGGTACTGTAAAAAGTTGAAATATTGGGCAATGGGGACTGCTACGCTGCCAGAGGGAAGGGGGGTCATTTTTCTGGCCCATAATGGAGCTCTGTTCTTTCTCTTTCTCCAGCCTATTAGGGCTGAGCTGGCAGGACCTCATCCCGTTTTTGAGTGGCGGCCTGCAGCCCAAAATTCTTTTCTGCTTGGCTGGGGTGGATTAAACAACTGGCTAGGGCAAAAGACTGGTAATGGTGCAAACTCTAAATTGCATTGGATCCATAAAACTTTCACTAATGCCTGGATTATAAGCTGTTGTGGTCCTTGAGCCAAACAGACTGTACTGAGTAAGTGCGTGGAGCTGAACTTTTGTTGTGTCTGGGTCACAGTTGGTCCTCTAGAAACATAGAAACATAGAAACATTAAATTTTGACGAGATAAGGACCGCTTGGCCACCTAGTCTGCCCATTTCCTGCCTAACGGATAAGCTGTAGATCCTAGTTAACCAGCAGCCTACTTTCTCCTACCCCCACTAGAATTGCCTTAAATCTGTCCCATGCATTCTTGAATTCCCCCACTGTTTTTGACTCTACAACCTCCTCAGAAAGGCTGTTCCATGTATCCACAACCCTCTCTGTGAAGAAATACTTCCTCACATTACCTCTGAGCCGTCCCCCCTCTACCTTCAAATTGTGCCCCCTTGTTTTTGCACATCTCTTTTTCTGAAAGATGCTACCCTCTTGGGCTTTGTTGATTTCCTTGAGGTATTAGAAAGTTTCTATTATGTCCCCCCTCTCCCTCCTTTCCTCAAGGCTATACATCTTTAGTTCCTTTAGTCTTTCTTCATATGTCTTCTGATGAAGAGCCCTGCATCATTTTGGTTGCCCTCCTCTGGACAGCCTCCACCCTGTCTATGTCTTAGCAGAGATGGGGTCTCCAGAACTGTACACAGTACTCCAGATGTGGTCTTACCAACTGTCTGTACAGAGGGCCAACAACTTCCTGTTTTCTACTGGTGATGCCTCTCCCTATGCATCCCAGTATCCCCCCAGCCCTCCTTACTGCCTTCTCACATTGCTGGCCCACCTTTAGATCATCTGATATGACTACCCCCAGGTCCCTTTCCAATTTTGTTGTTGTCAGGATCTCACCCCCTATTGTGTACTCTTCACCTGGGTTTTTGTTTCCCAGGTGCATTACTTTGCACTGCTTTGCACTGAATCTAAGCTGCCATACATTTGACCATTCCTCCAACCTTGCCAAGTCCCTTTTCATCCTTTCCACCCCACCTTGTGTATCAACCCTGTTGCAGATCTTTGTGTCATCTGCAAAGAGACATACTTTCCTTCCAGTCCCTCTGCAATGTCACTTATAAAGACATTAAAAAGGACCGGCCCCAGTACTGAACCCTGCGGTACCCCACTAGTAACCCTCCTTTCTTCACTGTGGACTCCATTTACTATTACCCGCTGTGTCCTGTTGTCCAACCAGTGTTTTACCAGGCTACCACTGGGACCCTCCCAGGCTGGTTAATTTGTTTATTAATCTTTTGTGTGGACTGTGTCAAATGCCTTGCTAAAGTCTAGGTAGGACATGTCCACAGCCCTCCTGGTCTACTACTTTGGTCACCCAGTCAAAGAAATCAATTAGATTTGTCTGACATGACCTTCCCGCTGTGAATCCATGCTGCCTTGGGTCCTGTGCCCTGCTGGCCTCTAGGTACCAACAATTCTTTCCTTCAGAAGTGATTCCATCACTTCTCCTACCACAGAGGTCAAACTGACAGGTCTGTAGTTTCCTGCCTCTGCCTTGCTCCCACTTTTGTGAAGGGGAATCACATCCGCCTCCTCCAGTCGTCAGGTACCACACCATCCTCCCATGATTTATTAAAAAGGGTAGTCAGTGGTGTTACTAGTTCTTCCCTTAGTTCTTTAAGAATTCTGGGGTGAATCCCATCAGGCCCCATTGCTTTATCCACCTTCAGTTTTAAGAGTTCTTTCAGAACCCTTTCTTCTGTGAAAGGACTAATATCAACCCCCCTATCCAGAGTGCTTCTATTGATTGAATTAGGTATCTCCCTTGCTTTTCCATTGTGAATACTGAGCAGAAGTATTCGTTCAGTATCCCTGCTTTTTCACTGTCGCGCTCTGCCCAACCACCTTCCTCTTTGTTCAGCCTCAGTATCCCTGTCTTAGTCTTTCTTTGCTCCCTAATGTACCTATAAAAGGTTTTATCCCCCTTCTTAACCGAGTTGGCTATCTTTTCCACGGTTTGGCCCTTTGCTATTCTGACTGCCTTACTCGCTTCCTTCTGCTTTAACTGGTACAGTTCTCTGTCCTGCTCCTTCTGTGTTTCCTTATACTTCCTGAATACTGTCTTTTTCTCCCTTACCTTCCCCGCCACTTCTTTTGAGAACCATAGTGTTTTTTTCTTTTGTTTTGATTTGTTTATTTGCTTCACACAAAGGCTTGTTGCCTCTGTGATGGCGGTTTTGATGTTTCCCCATTGTTGCTCCACCCCCCTTCTTGCCTGTTTGCTAGTGCTTTTCTGAGGCACTTTTCCATTTTGACAAAATCAGCCCTCCTGAAGTCCAGTACCTTCACTTTTGTGTGGCTTGACTCTACAGCTAAGTTTATCGTGAAGCACACTGAACATCAACAGAATTCATCCGTTATGAGAACTTTGGGGTGGGTGTGAATTAATTCCTCCAACATGTACAGGACTTCTGTAATTCAGGGACAATTTTGAGAAAAACAGGAGTGACAATTACTGAATCATTTTCTTTTCTTTCTTTAAAATTGTATAGATGTAGCCAGTCTGGCTATACTGAGAAGAACTATGAGAAATATTACAAAATGTTTTCTTTACTGAGAATGTGAATATACACTGTGGGGCGATGGGAGGAGGGCAGATTGTGCAAGGTCTGGATGGGAGGTAAATGGTGTTGTATAGCTCTCATGACCGAGGAGCCTTAAAAAACTTGGAAGGCTGAGCACTCTAAAGCTAATCTGACAAAAGCATTAAAGGCACGGGTGGATACTCCGAGGACCTCACTCTGGAGGCTCAGGTAGGAGATCTTAGCGCGTGTAAGGACCTATCGCTATGAGAGATGGGGATTATTTTCCCCTTTGCAAACCCTAGCCAGACTAGCAGAGCACTGCATGGAATCCTGGAATAGGCTCAGATGGAGGGGAGAACTACTCCAACTCTCTCATTGCTCCAAAACAATGGCAGTGCATAAAACTAATACCAAATAACGATAGAAAACCATATAGGATTGTACAACGGATGGGACCCTTGGCTCATCCACTAAAAGTAGTAGGGTGTGACGGATTATTTGAAAAATAAACTTGGAGGAGGTGGGGGTATCATCATTTGGGGAGTTGGAAATGTTTTCTTTGGCATGTTAATGATGTTTTTTGGGGTTGTCCCTGGTATGGGGGAACTAACATGGGAGGAGAGAAAGGGGGGGTCCTAAAGGGGGATGTGGGAAGTTATCAGATTTGGGAAATGTTTACAAAGTTTGTTGTTGTAGACTGGGGGAAAATGTTTGTTCGCTTTTGAAAGTTTGGTATGTTAAAGTTAACATAGGGATTAAACTGCAAAACTCAGCCATCAGCACGCAAACACTAGAAAAAGGAGATACAATAAGGAACAAGTCACAATGGGCGAAACATCAAATTAAAAGGTCAAAATAGGGACTATAAAATGTATAATGTGGAATATTAGGAGTTTAAAAATAGTGGTTAAGAGGAAAAGGGTAAAAACAAAGAGGGGAGATCAACTTCTTACAGAAGATTCACTTGACCAGAGAGGAGGCAAACCGTTTGGCAAGCTCATGGGTGGAGGGGGGGGGTACTCTTACGATCTCTCCATTTACATCTCAGGCCAGAGGGGTGGCAATTTGGTTACGGCCTCACTTGTGAGTTGAGATTTAGGTGTAACCCCCTACAAATGGGAGTTTTAAAGTGTCTTCCTGGGCTTGCCTAATGCTCACTGCCAGGCTGATGTTCTGTGTCCTTGCATTTTAAAAGTGTTACACATGTGAGTGCCTAGCTAGCCTCTGTGCCTGTCTCCTTAAGAGGCATCATTTTGTGGTGTATAATTAATCTGGGTAGGGGCTAGGTGTTTCCAGGCTCGAATCCCGCCTGAGCTGCAGTAATATTGCTTCATTCTGCCATCGCTAATTGTGCAGAGGGAGCTCTGTTCGAACTATTGATTGTTAGCTGATTAGCTGCTCTAACTAATAATGATATTATAGTTTGTCTAACCTGCCTTTCTTTGCAGCATGGACATTTCTGTATTGCACCAATCAGTACATTTGGGGACCCTAAAATGGAGTCTGTCCCCAGGGGTCTTCTGGGAGTGAATTTCTGTAGGAATTGTAATTTTTCCACTTTGGCGCCTAAATGGACCTGGAGGGGGAGCTCTAGCTGTGACAGACAGATGGATGAACCAATCAAACCTTTTGGCTCTCAGCAGGAAGTCCCGATGCTGCCTGCAGCAGAGTGTCAGTCTGAGGTTGGAGTTGAGAGAGTGAACAGCTCGAGTGATTCGAGCAGCTGTTCCTACATAGTCAAACAGAAAACTGGTGGAAAGGCTGAGTTTGGCCTGTCTGCCTGCTGTCCCTTCAAAGGGAACCTTAAAGAATGCTTAATTAACCGGACTGTATCCGAACCAGTTGTGACAAAAGCCACTGAATTGTGACTGTACCTTTGCCTGAAGAAGACCAAAGATTTTCTCCATGTGATCGGCCTGTCAGGACGTCTGAAAGCATCACAGAGATCACAGTTTTGCTCAGGAAAGCTGAAATTGCAACTGGACTGTCATCCGAACTGTGATATTGCTTTTCTTTTACTATGTGTGCTGAATGCTGTTAGTGGGTCGCGATTTGGTTCCCCACTGCCTAATTGAGTCACGCTTGCTGGAAGCTGCATCCAGCATTTACTGGACTGAATTTGAACTGTTCATCTGGCCTGGGCCCTGCCAACTTGGCCCAGCCAGCAACTTACAACGCAGAGAAAACCATCGACGAGAGACCCGCCTGGGGATCAGTCCCCTGCTCAACACCTCGAACAGGAACGACACCTCAGTGATTCGTGTGGACCCTGCTTCTCCTGGCAAACCATCAAGTCATCCTGCAGTCTCCATTTCATCCATCCTGTGTCCTGTACTGGGTAGTGTGAGTAAACACCAGGGTAGCTCCCTGCAACAACAGCTCAATCAAAGTGTGTCATCTGATTTAGTTGTTTTGTCTAATCATCACGAACTGAGCCTCCTGGCTCCAGATTACCAATTGTGTGCAGTTGTGCATGCTTCTTCTTTCCATTACAGGGCACCGACCAGCTGCAATGTCAGCCTACCCCAGGCAACAAATTAGGTTAGCCCCCCCTTTGTTCCAACTGGGTACCCAGAGTGAGTGACTGTGAAGGGACTCTAAAGTGCAGAACTAATCAGCCAAATTCGCCTCCCTTGTTCATTCCCCTGAATAAATAAGATCTAATTCTTTTGCATTTAACCAGACTGTGGTTCCATTTGTACCAGAAACACTGTAGTGTTGTTACCTGCTGTGTTAAACTTTACTTTAGAGGGGTCTCCAGGGCCGAACAGGTGGAACCAGCCCTGGTAGTAAGTGCAATCAGGTGAGGATATATCTGTTATTGGGGACTATTGTACCTGTGTATTCTGTTCATTGTTTAGCCACTAGAAGGAAAAGAGGGTCACAGTGTCCCAGAGAGCTGTACCTAGGTCAGCTACGCTACCACCAACCCTGTCCTCCAGGTGTTGGCACCTGCTTTCAGTACCCAGGCCTCTTAACCTGCAACTAGTCACACAGGAAGGGATAGTAGCCCTTGGGATAGCGCCACCTAGGGGTTACATATAGGGATCCATCTCAGACCCCCAGGACAGATATTTGGTAGTGGGCGCCACAATGAGGGCTGCAGATACACTCTGGTCTCGTTATATGGCCCAGATACTGATAACCCGTTTTTCCATCACCTGGCAGTAGTCTTGGCACCTTTCCCGAACAACGTTATTATGGGGAGGGGGGATTTTAATACATATTGGGATCAAAAAATGGACACTTGGGAAATAGGGGAGGCCTCCCCCAAGGAGTTCAGTACCCATGAGGGAACTAGCAGGTGAGAGGGCACTGCAGGAGGTATGGAGATGCACCCACACACCAGAGGAATACCTTTATCCCATACACAAGATAAACACCAGGACTGACTACTTCCTGTCTCCCCGAATGTATTGTGAGGAGCAATCACTTCAATATATGGGCCCATATGTATTTCCAACCACGCCCACTGAATTTATATCCTTCAGGACAACCAACTGCCCCTAGTAGGCAATGGAGGTTGGAACCCACTCTTTACCAACCAAGGATATAAAGCTTACGTAGCAGGGACCATTCAAGAGTTCCTAACCTTTAACAAAGTAGAGAATACTTCAATTTCCAATACATGGGAAGCTCTGAAGGCAGTCATTCGAGGAGCCACGATTTCCTATACTTCCCGCTTGACCAAGAAGGAGGGTAGGAGGAGGTATTATTAGGGGCACAAATAGTGGAAGTGGAGAAACAGATAATGGAGGGTAAGGAAGTTAATAAATGGGCTCCTAAAACAGCTGAAAGGAGAGTGGCCCAACTAGCCTCTCATAAAATCGAGAGGGACATCCTAAAAGCAGGAGTAGGGCAAATTTTGAGGGAGATAGGGAGGGCAAATGGCTAGCCTGGCAGTAGGCTGACAGAGTGATCCTGACTATGGAGGATGGTGTGGGAAAATTACTTTGAATCCCAGAAAAATTGATGACATCTTTAAACAGTTTTATGAGAACTTATATATGACTGAGGCCCTGAGGGAGGCAGATCCTGAGGGTTTTCTAGGGAGCTTACAGATAACAACTTTGGATCAGGAAAAAAGGGAAGAGCTTGACTGTTCCATAACCTCCTCTGAGGTGAAGAAGCCATATGGGGATCAAATGTGGGCAGGGTCCGGGACCGGATGGCATACCTATGGAATTTTACAAAGCCTTCTGGAGGGATCTTCAGCACATCCTCACATTGATGATACAGGATACCCTGGAGGCTGGCACTTTATCACCATCCCTACAGTTAACAACAATCATAGTCCTCCCAAAGCCGGGTAAAGACCCCACTAAATGCGGTTCCTATCACCCTATCTCCCTACTGAATGCAGATTACAAGATCATAGCAAAATAATTGCCGCAAGGCTGGAGGGATATTACCCATAACTGATGATTCAGGATCAGTGCAAGTTCATTGACGGTAGGCAGGCAAAATATAACATCCGAAGAACCCCAAACATCATTCATGGCTGGTCAGGGAGAGGAGGAGACAAAGACAGAAGCCTTCTGGCACTTGATGCTGAGAAGGCCTTTGATCGAGTGGAGTGGGCCTTCATGTTTGCAACCTTCAAGTGATTTAACTTAGGACCCTGGACAAGATCCTGGATAAAGTCACTATATGTATCCCCAAGGCACAAATTTTCACTAATGATAATTTGTCAGCACCATTTGACCTCACTAGAGGAACAAGACAGGGTTGCCCCCTGTCGCCTCTTCTATGTATATACTGACAATGGAGGTTCTGACCTCGGCCATGCGACAAAACCCGAAAATTCAGGGTTGCTACAAAAGGGAGCGACACCAGGTGATATCACTGTTTGCGGACGATGTGCTGCTGTTCCTGAGGGACCCGGGGACATCTATCCCAGCCCTAACAAAGTTATTGAAAGTATATGGCCCCTTATCTGGCCATAAAATTAACTGGGCAAAATGTGAGTGGCTACCACTGGGTTGTGCTGGTTCCTCCATAAAAATTCAGGAATATGAGATCTCCCCGACTCCTTCTCTCAAATAGCTGGGTAATAACCACCCTAGGAAATTTTTTTTTTTTTTTTAGTTGTTTAACCAGGTATAGCACACTAAGCTGAAAGCTTTTACAGGAGCAACCTGGGAGCACAAGTGACTTAGCAGGGTCACACAGTATGCAAGTGGAAGCTGGGGATTCAAACCCAGGTCAGGTCTGCTGGATGTCACCAAATTTGCAGCTCAGAGCCTTAGACCACTGCGCTATACTGCCTCTTTTTGTCAACCTTATGTGAGATTAACCATAAACCTCTGCTGAAATGGATCCAGGAGGAATGTGAGAGATGGAAAAATCTTCCCCTTACACTGATAGGACAGGTGAATATGGCTAAGATGTATGTGTCACCACAGTGCCTGTACTTGTTTCAGACATTGCCAGTATGGATCCCTAAGTGTCACTTTAAATCCCTGAGAGGCACCATAACAACTCTGTTGTGGGGGGGGGGGGTAGTAGACCACAAATCAAACAAGAAACCCTATGGAAAACAACACCGGAGGGGGGTTTGGGACTCCCTAATCTATATCTACACTACCTTGCAGCACAGATTTCCCCATTAACAAACCTTACACAAACTACAGTAAATGTGAAAAGAAGACATGGACGGAGACGGAGGGATCCTCCATTGTGGGCCCACTAAACATGTCCACATTTGCTGCAGCACTGAAATGGAAATCAGCAAAGTGTATTACAACCCCCTTTACAAGAACCACTATGTGAGCATGGCTAGCTGCACATTCTACAGTGGGACATCCATCTACCCTGTCCCCAGATCGTCTATGGAGTAGGTACTTTGGAGGGAGGGGCAGGTGCCAGGTACTCGGACCTGGGCCAAGGAGGATTACATTCCGTCCATCAGATATATGATCAAGGGCATGTCTGGACATATCAGTCCCTAGCCAGAGAATATGGGCTACATCCCTCACATTTTTACTTACCTTCAGGTATGAAACCGCCTCCTGAGTACCAGAGGTGATGAAGTACAGCCCTCTCCCACAGAGATCTCCTCTGGAGGAGGTGCTGAGAAATCCTGGGACACAGTCCCTTAGACCAATGACAAGCTACTATAAAAACTTGCTGGGCAGTATGCCACATACACTAGAGACCCTAAAGGAGAAAATGGAACAGAGATATGGGAGGGAAGACCCTGACAGAAGAGGACTGGAGGATGACACTGCATAGGGGTATGAACTGCTCAGTTAAAAACAGGTTCAGAAACAATCCAGTTTAATGTTCTCCATAGAACTTACTTCACTCCAACCCTGGCCCACAGGATAGACCTAACCAGTTCAGACCTCTGCCCAAAATGTAAAGCCCAACAGGGATCCTTCATACATATGATCTGGGAATGTCCCAAAACCAGAGGCTTCTGGCATAGTGTTACAAAAATTATGCAAAGAACTCTGCAAGACACACAAGAATTGGGCGTGGGGGAAGTGCTTCTGGGGCTGCCCGGGAAATCAAGGGGAGGTACAGGCTTGGATCACCCGCTCTGGTCACTGGCAATGGTAGCTGGAAAACAGGTTTTAGCCTACCACTGGGGTAAGGAGTCAATTCCCATAACTGCCAAGTGGGCTCAGAAGCTGCTTTTTTTTTTTGAACTTTATATTTCTCCTCCTTCCCACCCTGGAGCTGTGCTTCTTGAGACTCCTAAGTGCCACCCCGGCCCTGGCATACCTGGATCCCGGAGGTTCCCCAGGGAGCCATGGTTATACCCCAGGTGGGTACAGGGTGGGGCCCAAGCGCCCCGACATCTTCGAGTTTCATCGGGTCCCCCAGTGGTCAGGCAGGCCATCACAATTAGGGCTGGCACTGGAGCTCTGTCTACCCGCGCTCCGGTGGTGCTTTTTCCGGCTTTCTGTGCTGTGTGGTGTGTGCCCTGATGTCAAGGCATTACACGCCGACGTCCACCACACAGCTCCCCCATTGGTCTGTCCTACCAGCTTGCTGTACCTCGGGCCTCCACCCGGGGTCAGACAAGCCGCAAATCTTGTCCCTCCCTCCACCCCCGGAGAAGCGGCAGTCCCTGGGATGCTCAAGCCTTCTCCCCAACCTCCCTCCAGCAACCCGAGTCCACTCCCGAACCCAGGTCACCCGGCGTCGTGAGCAGAAATCAACTGCTGCTCCGCAGGCCGGCTCCAAGCTTCTTAGCTGCATGAAATTGGAACACACCAGTATAAGGCCATGGATAAAGAGGGACAAGTTCCACGCATTATGGGGCCAAAGGAGGAGGTCATAACCAAACCGTGGTTCCTAGTCTTCTAAGGGAAAAGTTTGCCTACTCTATATGATACAGTGGGGGGGGGGGCTCCTAAGCAAGATCACTACAGAGGGGAGCACAAGGTTGTAAGATAACCATGAAGTACCATCAAATAGAAATTTTGGAATGTGACTAAATACAGAGCCTGCATTGTAATACAATGCTGTACTATGTTCTCCATGATATGTATGTAACTGAAAATAATTAAATGTGCTGTATGTGCGGAACTTTCAAAATAAAGTTTGAAAAAATCTTAAAAAATAATTGATTGTGAAGGAATACTAATCAGTAAAATTATATTATTGAAGTATTGTCATGGGATAACACCATGCCCTAGAATGTCTATCAGCCCATCAGATTAAAGGATTTCTCTTACCCATTTGATAATTAGAAATTATTTGTGACTATATTCAGGGCTTCTGCTCCCTACTACCTGCCTTCCCCCATACCCCTCAACCTCTCAGCACTAAAATTCATAGCATTGGCCTTCAAAATCCATAGCGAATGGCCAGAATGTGTAGCACTTTCTTACTTTAAAGAATAATATGTCTACAAATAGTGGGCCCCACATATTTAGTGTTAATTAATACTTCTGTCAAGTAAGTTCAGCGATTTAATACTTTGTGTGTCCAATGGTAGCTCTAACATTATTAAGGACATTAGCAAATTTTTTCGGAGCAAGGGTAACTATGAGTGTAAAAATAATAGCCCTATGTGAAATTCATAGCAGTTGAGAGGTTTGCTTCCCCGATTTCTGGTATAACTACTTCAGTAGAGGGCCTAAGCCCCACCCAGCAGCACAGTTGGTGGGACTAAGGCCAGCTACCACCATATAGGTACTAGGAATGAGAATTCACCACTCTCCTCTGAAGCAGCAATGCCAGGAAGGAGACAGGTGGAGCACTGCTAACTATGATGTGGTACCTGAAGAAAGAATAGTTAAAGTAGAGCTTTGAGAGAATCCCCGCCACTCAACCATATCATGGAACTAGAAGCCATCAGCGTCAGGACCACCCAGACATTTTTGCTGGCTTGGGCCACCCACATTAACGAGTCTCCTTGACGCTTACATAATGTAGGTATCCCCAGCATACCTCAGTTTCCTGCTGAAAACAAGCTCAGAGCACCATTGGCCTGGCAGTGACCAAAGCAACCTGGACCAAACCAGGCACACAGGAGAGGATATGGAACCTGTTTAGTAAATGTATGAACACGACTCTGACAGCAGCACATGTATCAGCCACTAACACATTGTAGAAACAAACCACTGAGGTAGCCACTCCACAGGCGGAGTGAGCGCAGATAGGACCAGGAAGCTGCTTACCATGCTTCTGGTAACAGAAAGTAATTCAACTGGCCAACCACTTGGATAAGCCCTGTTTACAAATAGGGGAGCCCATCAGCGGTACAGTGCAGTGGCTGTGGGGCAGCAGTCTTCAGGGAGAGTTTCTGGAGGCTGCGTCAGTGCCCTATCTGCGGGCACCTCACTGGGCTGAGGGAGAAGGTGGCCAGAATCAAGACCCAGTTGGCTTGGGTTTGGGACCTTCTCCCCAACCAGGACCACATAATCCACCACCGCTACCTCAGAGGTTGCCCAGTAGGAGAACAGCTGGATGACAGTGGGCTCAGGGAGGTTAGAGTGGTGGAGCATAGGCACATCCCACAACCAGTTCCACTACAAAACTCCTATGCCACCTTGGCAGTGCGGGAATGTCCCACTGAGGCACCCATAGTAGTCACTGAGGTGGATGTGGGGTCCTCCACAATGGAGACCCCAAGGGGTGAGAGAGACCCCAGAGGAGGAGGAAGTGAATCCTGGTGGGGACTCCATAGTAAAGCGATAGAATTGGGAGTAGGTAGAGATGAGGAGAGGGAGGTTTGGCACCTTCCTGGCACCATGGCACACAGGGATGGAATGAGGATCCAAGAGATCACTGGGGCAGCAGGAAAGGAGGGAGAGCTGGACATCATTGTCCATTTGGGGACAAATGACCAAGCTAGGGATGAGCCAGCTGTAGTGCAGTAAGAGTTTGGGGAGTTGAGGAAGGGTTTTATGCAAGTAGCATGATCTGTGACCTTCTCAGAAGTGCTGCTTGTCTATGACAAGGGGGCTGACAGGATTCTCCACACCAGGATCTTCAATGCATGGTTGAAGGAATGGTGCAGAGAGGAGGGTTTCAGTTTCATTGGGGACTGGGGCCCCACCTGGAGGGATAAGCGCCTGTACAGGGGTGATGGCCTGCATCCATCCAGGAGGGAAACTGTAGGCCTCAGTGAGCTGTTTAAATGCTACATTGGCAAGCATTTAAACTAGCCAAGGTGGGAGGCAGAATGAGGCAGGGAGACATAAACTGCCCCCTCTCCACAACCGCCACTACAAGCTCAAGAAGACTTGGTTTGCTGGCCAAGGCACCTAGCTTCACCTGAGCTCTTTCCTTCTAAGACTGCTTGAAAGGCAGAGTAGAGAAACTTACCAGAGCAAGGGAGAAGGATTAAGACTTAGTTTGGCTAAGCAGATTTACTGTGTGGTGGTGTTTTCATTTTTTACTCACAGGGATTGCTACTGTTTGTTGCTAACATTTCATTGCTTTATTTTTCTCTGATTCAAATTGTTGTTGCTGGTATACCTTCTTCAGCATTATTACAAGGTGTGCCTACAGGTGTGTGCTAACAGATTACTGCTGTAATCTTCTGATTCAAATTGTCTTTGCAAGGTATATCTTCTGTTACTGCTTTATTTTTCTCTGGAGCAAAGTGTTTTCTTACAGAGTATATCTTCTCTGAAATTATTACAGGTGGTGCTTTACAGGTTTTACAGTTTTATCTAACATTAGGATAAGCTTTCAGGGTTACTGCATTTGTTGTTGACTGATTGTTTCTCTTACCTCCTTGTTCTTTCGTCCGTGGTTCTTCTTTTAGGCAGGGAAGGGCCCAGCCACCCACCCCATGCTACACTCCTTTTATAGGGTAACACAGTTGTGACATTTCCTGTGGCAGAGCAGGAAGGCGGATCAGTGGGGCCTCCACAAGGTGATCTCATTTACAGGGCACTAGTAATTTAACTTGTTATAACAAGTTAAACAAAGCACAATTAAACCATTACTTGCATTTTTTCCTTTTTTTCCTTCTAATTACTCTGACTAGGTTACAAACCCAGCAACTTATTTGGAATGGATTTCATTAACTGCAGGTACTGTGGAACAATTTTCAGAAGGACAGTCTTACAGGATTTAGGACACTGTCCTACATGCTGAGCCTTTGGAGATCTTAGGTCTCAGCTCCGGGCAGCATGGGCAGAGATTGCACGCCTCAAATTTCATATTGAAGAGAAATACATTATAAGAACCACCCTTATTTCCCCAGCATCCAACAGAAAACCTCAACCGCGAGAGGTAGTTGGTCCAGGAGGTTGGCAGGTGGTTAGGAGGAGCAAATCAGGTGCCCCATCACTCTCTGCTCTCCAACACATTACCTCCAAAAAACATATAAACACTACAAACAGGTATCTGGCTCTATCTCTGAAATCAAATAAAGAGGCAGAAGACACTGCAGAGCAGGACACTGCAGCACAGGAGCTAGCACAACAGTACTCACCCAAATCAGGAACCAAAACTAAACAAGCACAAAGGAAATCCAAAAAACTTCTGATCATAGGAGACTCCATGATTCGGGGAGTTGATACCCATCTCCAGCCAGGGGTGATGGTCAGATGTCTCCCAGGTACATCAGCATGGGGAGACACTGACCGCATTGCTAAAATTGTTCACAAAGCAGGAGAAAACATTGATGTCCTAGTACACATAGGGACTAATGATCTCGCCAGCCGGTCAGTTGTGGAGACCAAGGAACACCTGACTAAGCTGGGTGACAAACTATCATCTATTTCGTCCGGCATCTCCTTCTCTGAGATCCTGCCAGTCTGGGAGAAGGGAGCAGATGGACGGAAGGTCAGAAGGGGAGATAGGGGAAAACACGTGGCTCAAGGACTGGTGCCAGGAAAAGGACACAGATTTGTAGGGAACTGGCAACAGTTCTGGGAGCCAAAGTTCTTTAAATTTGATGGACTGCATCTGACTAAAGAGGAGTCAGTGCATTGGGGCAGAAGTTTGGCGTCTTTGCAGAATATTTAAACTAGCAAATGGGAGAGGGTGCAGCACCCCATCGTCGAATGGGAAGAACACCCTCCCCTCAGCTAGTGGTCAAACAGGAATTCAGCGTGTTTGCTGTTCATTTGCATCACCAGGTAAGAAAAAGGTTTATCTCCCCATACGATGCACAGGGTAATGCCAAACTTCACCCAACAACTAACACACCAAAATCTGGCCAATGGAAAATTATGTACACAAATGCTCACAGCCTGGAAATAAGATCCCAGACCTGCAGGCAATAATGTCAGAGGCTAAACTGGACATAGTAGCAATTAGTGAGGCGTGGTTTACCAGTAACCACACTTGGGAGACTTCAGTACCTGGCTATGTATTGTTCAGAAGAGACCGAGGTGCAAAAGGGGGGAGGTGGCCCTGTGTTAATGAAAATATCAAAGCTACAGAAATTCAGAATACACTTAAGGAGCCAGAAGAACTGTGGGTCACCCTGGAAACAGAAATGGAACAGCCATAAGAACTGGGGTTGTCTACAGGCCCCAGACCAGAGGGAGGACATAGACACATTACTGTTAGAAGATATACAAAACATGACAGCTAAAGGGAGGTTCTGATAATGGGAGACTTCAACATGCCAGATACAGATTGGTCAATACCAGCAGGAACATCTGCCAGAACTAGACTCATAGTGGATTCCCTGCAGGGGAGGGCCTCAAACAACTGGTACAGCAACCCACAAGAGACAGGGCTATCCTAGATCTAGTACTGACTAACAAAGAAGGGATCACAGATCTCCAGGTAGAAGGTCACCTGGGGCCAGTGACCATCACATGGTATGGTTCAATTTGGCTACTACATCTAAATCATCCCATTCCAAGGCAAAAATATGGGACTTCAGAGGAGCTGACTTTGATAAGATGGCCAACAGAGTTAAGCTAGCCCTGGCAAAAGAAACACAGGTGAGGAGGTACAGGCAAAGTGGGCAAGCATTAAGGATACAATACTTGAAGCAACATCCCATTGTGTTAGACAGAAAAGGAAGTGCAAAGAAGAAGGAAACCACTTTGGTTCTCAAATACAGTAGCAGAAAAGGTCAGAGCCAAAGGCTGGCCTTCAGGAAATATAAAGGAACACAGCGGGATGAAGATAGGAGGCATACCAAACTGCCCTAAGGGAAGCAGGTAAGGCAGTAAGGCAGGCTAAGTCCCAAACTGGAAACACTAGCACAAACAGTAAAAGAAGGTGACAAGACTTTCTATAGATACATTAGTGAAAGGAGAAAGTCCAGAGGAGTATTGCTAAGCTTAATGGAGAAAAGGGAGCATGTGAGGGAGGAGGCCCTGTAAAGGCATCTATCCTAAATAGATACTTTTGCTCAGTATTTACTGAAGAGAAGGTAGGGCAGGCCCACAGCTCAGCATCATGGACACAGGGGGAGGGAGGTGAGCACTACTCCTTCACAAAGAAAGGGTCCTACAAGAGCTTGCTAAGCTCAGGGTGGATAAGGCAATGGGACCTGATGGCATACATCCCAGGGTACTAAGGAGCTAAAGGAGGAACTAGCAGAGCCATTAGCAGAATGTTTAGTGAGTCTCTGAGCACAGGAGAGGTCCCAGAAGACTGGTGAAGGGCTCATGTGATACCGCTCCACAAGAGTGGTAGCAGGGAGGAGGCGGGAACTACAGACCAGTCAGTCTTACCTCAGTAGTGGGCAAGATTATGAAGGCACTCCTTAAGGAAAGGATAGTGCAACACCTGGAATCCATAGGGAACAGGATCCAAGACAGCATGGGTTTACAAAGGAAGGTCCTGTCAAACTAATCTCATAGATTTCTTTGACTGGGTAACCAGAGTGGTGGACAAGGGGGAGCAGTTGATGTCGCCTACCTTGACTTCAGCAAAGCTTTGACACTATTCACATAGAAGATTGATAAATAAGCTAGGTAGGCTCGGGTGGGTCAGAAGTTGGTCAACTGGGTGGCAAACTGGTTGACTGGCAGAAAACAGAGAGTGGTGGTAAATGGTATACAGTCAGAAGAGATGAAGTCACAAGTGGGGTACCTCAGGGATCAGTCCTGGGGCCAGTCCTATTCAACATCTTCATTAGTGACCTCGCAGATGGACTAGAGGGTAAGGCTTGTCTGTTTGCAGATGACACCAAGATCTGCAACAGAGTAGATGATCCAGATGGGGTGGGCAGAATGAGAAGAGATCTGGATAAACTAGCAAAATGGTCAGAAGAGTGGCAACTGGGATTTAATGCAAAGAAGTGCAAAATCATGCACATAGGGAAGAGAAACCCTGAAGCCACTTATAGGCTGGGAGTAGGGTTACCACCTGTCCTGATTTTCGCAGGACAGTCCTGATTTGGGCAGCTGTGTCCTGCAAAAAAACATGAAAAATACTAAATGTCCTGATTTTACAGTAGAAAAAATATTTTCTAACTTTCCATTAAATGTTCTAGAAAACTACAATAACTTAAAATGATAAGAAGAAACACTAGAAACAACTAAACAACTATGACACCAAGTCTTAATTTTGATTATTTAGAGAAAACAAGTCTGTTGCATCGGTGAGGTTACGTACTGTCCTGTGAAAATCATGTTTCAGTAAGAATTGTCCCACTTTGGGCTTCTTAAAAGGTGGTAACCCTAGCTGGGAGGGGAGTTGCTAGCAGTCACAAAGGAAGAAAGAGACTTGGGCATCATCATCACTGATGACCTAAAATCATCCAAGCAGACCTCTAAAGCAGTAGGTAAGGCTAGGGGGGTGTTAGGGTGTATTAGTAGGGGTATCACAAGTCGTAAGAGGGAGGTAATAATCCCTCTGTACAAGACATAGGTTAGGCCCCATCTGGAGTACTGTGTGCAGTATTGGGCCACACCTTCACAAGGACATTAACCAAATTGAGGCAGTCCAGAGAAGGGCAACCAAAATGGTGCAGGGACTGCATCAGAAGACATATGAGGACAGATTAACGGAGCTCAATATGTATACCCTTGAGCAAAGGAGGGAGAGGTGATATGATCGAGACATTTAAACACCTTAAGGGCATAAACAAGGTGAAAGAGTCTAACATGTTTAAATATAAGAAAAATAGCAGGACAAGAGGACACAGCATGAGATTAGGGGAGGCCGATTAAGGGGAATGTGAGGAAATTCTTTCACAGAAAGGGTGGTAGATGCATGGAATAGCTTACCACAAGAAGTGGTGGCTATGAATACAGTGCAGGGCTTCAAACAGGCATGGGATAGGCATAAGGGAGCAATACAAATGACTATGAATAGATAGGTCACTGACAGAGCAAAGGCCAATGGCACATTTATAAGGTAGAAAAAGAAATGGGCAGACTGGATGGGCCTTGCGGTCCTTATCTGCCGTCAACTTCTATGTTTCTATGTTTCTATGTACTACAGGAATCCAGAGGGAGAAAAAACACAAAAGAAACCAAAAAATAATGAAATCCAGGGGTGTAGAAGAAAAGGATGAAGCTAAGATAATGAGTGAACGAAATAAGGGAACATAATAACATAAGAACTTAAGCAATAGCCGGCAGCAGGAGACCTCCAGGCCTATCTTGTCTGCCCAATTTGTGTCGGGATCCTGCATTTTATCCCTCCACCAATGTCTGTGTCCTCTCTTCTTTCTCCCCTCTTCCATTTTCTTGTCCTAAACTCCTCCCTCTGTGTTTGTCCCAGGATCTTTTGAAAGATCCCACTGTCCTAGATGCTACAACTGCCTCGGGCAGCTCATTTCAAGGCGTCACCACCCTTTCTGTGTAGAAGTACTTCCTTACATCCCTCCTAAATTTTCCTCCCACCAGCCTTAGGTTGTGTCCTCTGGTGGAAGTATTTTCTCTTACATTGAAGAGCCCATCCCACGCTACCTTGTTTATACCCCTTAGGTACTTGAAGGTCTCTATCATATCCCCCCCTCTGCCTCCTCTCCTCCAGTGAGTACATGTACGGGGATTCCAGCCTCTCTTCTTATGGCTTGTCCTGCTGTCCCCAGATCATCTTGGTTGCCTTCCTCTGTACCCCCTCCAGCAGTTTGATGTCTTTCTTTAGGTACAGGTGCCAATACCTCACTCAATACTCTAAGTGAGGACCCACCAATGATCTATACAGTGATGGAATAACCTCACTGTTTCTGCTACTGAATCTCCTCCTGATGAATCCCAGCATCCTGTTGGCCTTTGCCACCACCTTTTTGCATTGTGTGGATGGTTTCATGTCACTAGTGATTGCTACTGCTAGGTCACTTTCTTCCTCAGTCTCGGTTACTTGTACTTTACCTATATAGTACTCCGCTCTTTTTTTTTTTGCCCCTATGTGCATCACCTTGCACTTCTTGGCATTGAATCCCAGCTGCCAAACCCCTGACCACTTTTACAGTCTGGCTATGTCCTCCCTCAGTTCTTGTAACCCCTCCTGAGTGTCAACCCTCCCACAAATTTTGGTATCGTCAGCGAAAAGGCACATCTAGCCTTGAATATCCTCCTCAATGTAATTTATAAACACATTAAACAATACTGGGCCCAAGACTGATCCTTGTGGTACCCCACTAGTGACCTCCTTAGTACTGGAGGCAAGCCCCCTACTACCACCCTCTACGTCCTATCCCCTAACCAGTTCTCCACCCATCTGACCAATCTTTCCCCCACGCCAAGCGCCCTCAGTTTTGTTATCAGCCTTCTGTGTGGCACCGAGTCGAAGGCTTTGCTAAAGTCCAAGTGTATGATGTCTACTGCCTGACCCTTGTCTACCACCTTCGTGACATAGTCAAAGAATTCAATTATGTTAATTTGACAAGCTCTCCATCCACAAACCCATGCTGCTTACCATCATGCACACCATTCTCCTCCAAGTACTTCACCAGTCCCTCTTTAGTATAGACTCCATAAGTTTACATACTATAGAGGTCAGGCTTACTGGCCTATAATTGTCTGGGTCCTGTCTGGGGCCACTTTTGTGAAGTGGTACCACATTAGCTTTCTCCATTCCATCAGCACCACCCCGAGTTCAGGGAACTGTTGACTAGAACTGCTACAGGACCTGCCAGTTCATCGGCCAATTCCCTGAGTACACTGGGGTGCACCCCATCTAGCCCTGGAGATTTATCCACTTTTGTGCCCTCAGCTCCTCTTTTCACCCTGTCTATCTCAATAACCCTATTAGATCTACCTGTGCCTCATTCCTGACCCCTGCCTCTGGCATTGGCCCATCTTTTTCTCTCGTAAAGACTGAGGTGAAGTATTCATTTAAAACCTCTGCTTTTGCTCTGTCCTCTGTCACCCATTCCATCCCTTGTTTGAGTCTGATGATGTCACCCTTTTTGTCCCTTTTCTCTATTATATAGTTAAAGAAGGCCTTTTCCCCCCTTTTTATCCCCTGTGCTATGTGTAGCTCTTTCCTTGCCTTGGCCTTCTGGACCTACTTTTTGGCTAATTTGGCCAGTCTGCAGAATTCCTCCTCATCCTTGTCTTTAGCAGTTTGCTTTTACTCTCTTTGCCCTTATTAATCTAGCTACTTTCATGCTGAACCAGCTGGGGCGTCTTCTCCTTCATTTTTATTCAGCTGTTCACTGTCATTTGAATGGCTCTCTTGATATGTCCCCACAGTGTTTCTACCTGTGACAGGGTTGAATATGGCCTTGTCCCAGTTGTTGTGGAGAAATAGTTTGAATGCAAGGCTCTGTTCTATTCTTTCCTTTTCTGTCTCTTCTCTGTCTGATTGTGCAACCGAATTTTCCTGTAAGACATAGGACTTGATCACCCTGATGGTCTTGCAATTCTCTGCCTCTCACTGTCTCTCTGCCCTCACTTGTTGTTCTGTCTGTTCTTCCCCCTTGCATATCTGCAGGTATTAAAATATATGTGAATCTTTTTCTGAAATGAAATTGATACTGGGATCCCTTTGTTTAAAACTGTATATAGTTATACTGTTGAAAGGATTTCAAAGCTAAACTGTATATAGTTATACTGTTGAAATGATTTCAAAGCTAAAACTGTATATAGTTATACTTTTGAAATGATTGCAAAGCTGTTTGGAACTCAAGGGGATAACCTGTTTGCAAACTCTCTGAGAAGCTGTAAGCAAGAGGTCAGTTCTGGGTCACAATTTTCTTTTGCTGCACTTGTTGAAACTTACAAGAACACTGTGTGAGAAGCATGCTGTTTTCTTAATGAACGGGGATTGCAAAGACTTATAAAAACAGAGCTGCAATTTCTTGCAAGAGAGAAACACAGAGACTGAGATTTGAAATTGAGAAGAAATCCAGATGGACTTTCTCTGTTCATACTGCCTTTGTAAATAGCTATACCGAACAATTGTATTTTTTTATTTTACTGTTGTTAATAATAAATCACTTGCTGCAAATTTTGCAACTGTTCCTGGTTTTCCTATGCTTCCTGACCTGTGCCTTGATGACAGATGGTTTTAGAAGTGGAATTTATGCTGTGTATTCTCTAAGCCAGGATTTTCTGTGCATGGGTACTAGACCTGGTACCAGGAAAGCATAGAAGAAAGGTATAGATTCTGTAGCAGCAAGCCCAGGAGTGGTTACCAGAAGAATGGCAGTCAAACTAGCAGAGACAGAAGTCCAAGCTGAAACTGTACAGCTAGCACCAGACATGGAAAAAGAGTGGGCAGTGACAGAACCTGAAAGCCTGACTGCCTTTTTCAACTGGTGAGCTGTACAACAAACATAGGTGGAGAAACTGAGAAGAAAAGAGATGCAGCGACAGGAGCAGCAATGGCTGGATGCCTTGCAAGTTCTCAAAGCTGGAGGATCTGGCACTGGTTCAGCAGAGCAACAAGACACAAACAATTTAAAATACCTTAAACTTACAAAGTTCTGTCCCTCAGATAATATCGAAGCATACCTGACAACTTTTGAAAGGGTTGCCACAGCCTGCCAGTGGCCAAAGTAGCAATGGGCAATCAGACTGGTACCTAACCTGACAGGGAAAGCCCAACTTGCCTACAGCAATATGGATACTGCACAGTCACAAAACTATGACCCGGTGAAAAATGAAATCCTGAAAAGGTATGACATCTCAGGAGAGGCCTACAGGCAGAGAGTTTGGTCTCTGAAGTATAACTCAGTTGACAGTCCTCGAGAAGCCTTCACCTGACTCAGAGAACTCCTGATAAATATAACCAACCAGAGAGCAAACTAGTCCCACAGATCATTGACACATTTGCAATGGAGCAATTCATCAACATCCTGCCAACCAGAAAGTGGTGGAAAGTCTGTTTCCTTGGCTGAAGACTACCAAATGGCCAGACAGACACCACAGCAGTGAGGTAACAGCCAAGCACTGATAAGGCACTCTTTTTCCCATTTAAACTCCAAGTCTGATAAAAACTCTGGTGGGGGTAACAAATCTGTGCCCAAAGATGTTATTTGCTATAACTGTAATAAGCCAGGTCAAATTGCAAGGAATTGCTGTAAGAAGAGTGACACTGGAGTAGATTTGTCCTTAGCAAATTGGGGCAAGTACTTAACAGATGTGAAGGTGGGAGATCAGACTGTGAAGGGACTTATAGATTTGGGAAGCAGACAGACCCTAGTACATATTGAAGTGTTAGGAAAACAGTGTCCAAAAGGACCAGGTACTGGTGTCATCTGCATACACGGGGATACTCAATGCTATCCCACCAGCCAAGTGACTCTGACTATTAATGGGGTGTCACACCAAATGAAAGTGGGGGCAGTACCTAAGTTACCTGTACCTGTGATTATTGGAAATTACTTTCCAGGATTTACTGAGTTAATCAAAGAGGGAGTAAATCCTGATGCTTCAGCAGCTGTGGTGACAAGAGCTCAGGCAAAGTAAATCTCGAATGGTGGGGACTCTTCCTTTTGCTGATTTTGATTCGGACTTGTTTGAGCACAGCTCCAAGATCTGGAAATCCAGGAAAGAAAGACGACACCTGAAGAAACAGTGGCAACAAAAGACTGATGGACATAAGGGGTTAACATATGAAAATGCTGAAACTAAACTGATAACTGATTGTGACTTTGTTTCAGAACAAGCTAACCATGTTTCTCTCCAGGGTTATTTTAAGCAGCTGGGGTGAAACCAAAAAGGTGAACCTATGTTTAAAAAATGTAATGGGCTACTGTACAGAGTTTGGGCTAAACCTCAGACACAGGAACAGACAGAACATTTGGTTATACCACAAAAGTACAGATCTGAGTTGTTACAGATAGCACATGATAGTCCCATGGCTGGTCACTCAGGGAGGGATCACATCCTTGCCAGATTGCTGTACAGATTTTACTGGCCTGGAATTCATGAAGATGTTGCTACCTATTGCAAGTCTTGTGTTGAGTGTCAGAAAGTAGCCCCAGTGACTAAAAAAAAGACAAGATGCCCCTTGTGCCCCTACCCTTAATGGATGTGCCTTTTGAGAGAATTGCAATGGATGTGGTTGTCCCCTTAGACAAAAGTAAAAAGGGAAATCAATTCATTTTCATAGTACGTGACTATGCTACTCTATATTCGGAGGCTGTTTTCTATGCATACTGTCACAGCCCCAAAAGTTGCAGCAGAGCTTGCCAAATTTTTCAGCAGGGTGGGCATAGCAAAAGAGATTATTACTGATCAGGGTAGTAATTTTGGTGCTGCATTACTGAAGGAGCTGTACCGACTATTAGGTATCACTGCCATAAGAACCTCCCCTTATCACCCTCAGACAGGCAGTCTTGTTGAGTATTTTAATCAAACCCTAAAATGCATGTTAAAAAGGTTTGTAAAAGGGGAAGGGAAAGACTGGGACCAATACTTGCCTTACCTGCCACAGTAAGAAGTGCCACAGACATCAACATGTTTTTCACCATTTGAAATGCTGTATGGTAGACAACCTAGAGGGCCACTAGATGTAATAAAAGAAACATGGGAAGATAACCCCCATCAGAAGCAATCTATTACAGCTTAAATGTGTGCCCTGAGAAAGAAGCTGGCAAAATATGTTGAAATCACCCATAGTAATCAGGAAGAGGCCCAAAACCAACAGAAGGTGTATTATGACCATGGGGTAAAAGAAAAAAGGTTTTGAGCCAGGTGAAAAGGTCTTGTTACTGTTGCGCGCTACAGAAAATAAACTGTTAATGAAGCGACAAGGGCCTTATAAAGTGCTTAGACGTACTGGCACAGTTAACTATGAGACCGAGACCCCTGACAAGAAAAATCCTACTAAGATATACCATGCTAACCTCCTCAAGAAATGGGTTGAAAAAACACCAAAATCTGTTTTGCTAGTGTAACCCCTTTGTTACCTGGGGTTACTAGAATCCCAGTAAGACCTAGTGGTAGGCAGGGAAGGCAGCTTGTGGAACTCCAGTTAAATGGGTTTCACACTGTCTCACTTTGTCCTCAGTCACAACTGAGACTGGAGAGATGACATCATTATATAGAATTATTACAGCTGCATGAGTCACATTTGGAATCTTCAGCTCAGAGAGTTCTTAGAACTTTGGGATTCAAAGAGAGAGTCAGTTTAGTTTTGTCCTTGAGCAAGAAGGAAGCATCAGTCTGTAGTTTGAGTTTTGCCTCCACACAGAAGGAAGTTTTTCTGTGTTTCACCATTTATAAAGTGGTGGAGACCGTCCCCTCGGTCTCAGTGCCCCCTCCCTCTGGGGGGGGTAGGAAAAGGTCTCTGTGGGTTCCAGGGGCAATCCCCTTCTCCCGCCAAGGAAAGAAGCTGCCTGATTTTGTGTTGGCTGTTCTACAATACAGCAAAGGATACAGTTTTCACCTGTGGGGCACCTGCAACGAATGGGTGAGTGTTTGGCCCCATTGGAAGGGGCAAACAACTTCTTTTCTTCAGTTGGATTTCAAGTATTGGGGACTGCTATTTGGGAGGACTATGTCAACTAGGGCAAACAAATAGAGCAGTCATCTGTTTAAAGTGTTAATGGAGTTAAAGTTCATTGTAGAGGGGGTGCTTCAGGTCACCCAGCGTCAATCTACATTTTACAGTCCTAAAGTTTCTGTGTGTTCAGAGAAATGGCCGGGTATGGGCTGTGGGAGCTGGAGATGGATAAATCCCCATCTTTAGTAACCAGGTCCACCTCTACGGATTTCTTCTGTGTTTTTGCTACTTGCCTCATGCGCTTGGCCAGTGATGGGGTGGGTACCCAGACGTGGGTCGCAACTTGAAAATCTCTCTAGGAATCGCAGACTCTAAGTGGTGTGGGGAGCCACAGGATGGGAACATTACTCCTTGTTGGATGGGAGTTTCGAATTGGAAGTACGAATACAAAATCTCTCTTGGGTCGCAGACTTCAAGTGGTGTGAGGAGCCACAGTTTGGGAGTCTCCTTGTTTGATGGGATGTCTTTCCAAGTAAAGTTTGGTTCATTCACCAAGTGGACCGTCAGTCAGTGGCGGCAGAGGCAGGCCAGTGAACTATGTATCAATGCGCATGCAAAGTTCAGGCTGAGTGCCTGGTGGGTCCAAAACCAGACAACTGTTGTATTGTGTTCATTCTCCAATGGACCGCTGTGTTTAACCTCTAATCTGCATTACAGTTACGTAGCCTTTGGGGACCATACAGAGCTTTGTTTATGTTCAGTAGTTAATAAATAAAGCCACACTGAAAAATCAATTCTGGTTCTGGACATTACAGTTATTGCTTCCTGTAGTTGGATTTACTTGGGTGCCCCTGTGCAGAGTAGTCAAACCCTAGGTCTCTTGTGCCAGGTAACCTCATCCTTCCCGAACCCGTAGATACACATATGTATATCCATGTTACAAAATGGAGCATATGTCTTACACTAGTTTTACCAGAACCTGATAAAGAAGATATTGATGTAGCTTATGATAGACTGGAACAAACTGTAACTGCTGATGCTGTAAAGGTGAATGTTTCCTTAACCTCAAGAACAAACCGCGAAATTTGTAACTTGCTAAAGGCATTTAACAGCACTTTTACCACAATATCGGGCCGAGCAAAGGTGCGTGCACATAATAGTGTAAGAATGCCCTATTAGACAAAAAACATACAGATTACCAGAACAGTTAAGAGCTGACGTCGCTAAGAAAATACAAAAAATGAAAGAATTGGGTATCATAGAAGAGTTGAGAAGTGCTTGGTCATCACCAATGGTGATTGTAAACAAAAAAGAAGGGGTTGTAAGAATCTGCCTTGATTTTAGAAAACTTAATTAAGTGTCAGAATTTGACAGTTATCCTATGCCCAAAATAGATGATTTGGTGGACAGACTGGAAAGTGTCAAGTATATCAGTGCCCTTGATCTCTCCAAGGGTTACTGGCAAATCCCCCTAGCTAAAGTCTCCAGAGACGAAACTGTATTTGCCACTCCTATAGGATTCTATCAGTTCACCACCATGCTGTTTGGTTTACATGGTGCACCCACTACATTCCAGTGGTACATGGATGTTATTTTATCCCCTCACACTGGTTATTTTGCTGCATACCTGGATGATGTTGTGGTATATAGTACAGACTGGAAAGACACCTGGAACACCTATGAGCAGTTATCCAATCGATCAAAAAGGCAGGTCTGACAATTAATCCTACTAAGTGTGCATTGGGCATGCAGGAAACCAGATATTTGGGCTATGTTTTGGGAAATAGAGAAGTCAAGCCAGAGTTTTTAAGATGAAGCCATAGCTAACTGCCCTGTCCCTAAAACAAGAAACATGTCAGATCATTTTCAGTCTGGCTGGTTATTATTGGATATTTGTTCCCAACTTGAGTTAGCTACCCCCACCCCAACAGAACTCACAAAAAGGGTACCCAAATAATGAAATGGACCTCAGAGTGATGAAACTTTTGGGCCATTAAGGCTACATTATGTTCAGCCTCTGTTTTAAGAAGCCCAGACTTTGAGAAACCATTTTTTTACAAACAGATGCATCAGAAGTAGGCCTAGATGCAGTCTTGAGTCAACATATAGATGAGAAGAACATCCTATTCTCTATAGTAGTAAGAAGTTGCAGACAGAGAAAAAGGTACTCCACTATTGAAAGGGATACCTTGCAGCAAAGTGGGCAATGGAGTCCCTCAAGTTTTATTTACTAGAAGCTGACTTTGTACTTGTAACAGAGCACAATCCTCTCTGTTGGCTTAACCAAATGAAAGACAAAAATTGTAGAATCACACGGTGGTACCTGGCACTATAGCCATTTAAATTTAAAGTGATGCACAAATCTAGGAAAGAATGTCAATGATGATTTTCTGTCTAAATAGGGATCTGGCATTGAGAATTCTGAAGGCTGAAAAACAAATGTGTGAGTTTGAACTTCACTATTTGCTGCACTGTTGTTATGGAAAAAAGGATACTGCATATGTACATAACTGTCAAGGTTATATGCTTATATTAGATAAGAATTACTAGAAAGTTTTGGAAACCTGTTTTGTAAAACAGGTTCCCTCTAAGGAGTGGGGTATGTGACAGGGTTGAATATGGCCCTGTCCCAGTTGTTAATGGAGAAATAGTTTGAATGCAAGGATCTGTTCTATTCTCTTCTTTTCTTGTCTCTTCTCTGTCTGGTTGTGCAACCAAATTTTCTTGTGAGACCTAGGACTTGATCACCCTGATGGTCTTGCAATTCTCTGCCTCTTGCTGTCTCTCTACCCTAACTTGCTGTTCTGTCTTTTCTTACCCCTGCATATCTGCAGGTATAAAAATATATGTGAATCTTTTGTGGAAATTAATTGATACTAGGACCCCTTTGTTTAAAACTATATAGTTATACTGTTGAAATGATTGAAAAGCTATAACTGTATATAGTTATACTGGCTATTTTGGCCAGTTTGCAGAATTCCTCCTCATCCTTGTCTCTAGCAGTTCGTTTGCTCTCCTTTAAGCTACTGTCTTTGCCTTTATTAATCTAGTTACTTCCATGCTGAACAAGCTGGGACGTCTTGCTTTTGCCTTCTTCCCCTTCATTTTTATTCAACTGTTCACAGTCGTTTGAATGGCTCTCTTGATATGTCCTCACAGTGTTTCTACCTGTGACATAGCTGAATATGGCCCTGTCCCAGTTGTTGTTGTGGAGAAATAGTTTGAATGCAAGGATCTGTTCTATTCTCTCCTTTTCTGTCTCTTCTCTGTCTGGTTGCCCAACCAAATTTTCCTGTGAGACCTAAGACTTGACCACCCTGATGGTCTTGCAGTTCTCTGCTTCTCACTGTCTCTCTTCCCTCACTTGCTGTTCTGTCTTTTCTTCCCCCTTGCATATCTGCAGGTATAAAAATATATGTGAATCTTTTTCTGGAAATGTAATTGATACTGGGATCCCTTTGTTTAAAACTGTATATAGTTATACTGTTGAAATGATTGCAAAGCTGTTTGGAACTCAATGGGTTAACCTGTTTGCAAACTCTCTGAGAAGCTGAAAGCAAGAGGCCAGTTCTGGGTCACAATGTTCTTTTTGTTGCACTTGTTGAAACTTACAAGAACACTGTGTGAGAAGCATGCTGTTTTCTTAAAGAACGGGGCTGCAAAGACTTATAAAAACAGAGCTGCAATTTCTTACAAGAGAGAAACACAGAGACTGAGATTGGAAATTGAGAAGAAACCCTGATGGACTTTCTCTGTTTATACTGCCTTTGCAAATAGTTATACCGAACAACTGTATTTTTTTATTTTACTGTTGTTAATAATAAATCACTTGTTGTGAATTTTACAACTATTCCTGGTTTTCTTATGCTTCTTGACCTGTGCCTCGACAGCACTACCCCATCCCCTCCTCTAGCACTCCTAGTTTTTCTCTGATCATGTCTCTCATCCTAGTAAAGTTGGCTGTCCTGAAGTGCAGTGCCCTAGTCCTTGTCTGGATATCCTCTTTGCCCATATCTGTCTTAAACCATACTGAACTATGGCCACTCGCACCTAGGGATTCCTGATATCAATTTTGTGGATGTGCTCCCAATTAGTAAGTACAAGGTCCAGCCAGATTGCTTCCCCCTGGTTGGTCCTGCCACTAGCTGTGTCATGCAGCCATCCTGTACTGCATCGAGGATCACTTGACTTCTGGCATAGGTCATGGCAGGAGTTATCCAGTCTATTTTGGGCAGGTTAATGTCCCCTGTTACTATCACCTCTCTCCTGCTATGTCTCAGCTGTTCACCCAGCACCCTGTCCACTTCCTGCCCTGGTTGGGCAGTCTGCACACCACCCCAACCTAATTTTTCTACCCCTGCTGGTTTGCAGCTCTAACCACAATGCCTCACTGCCCCCCATTTCCATCTCTTCTTCCCTCAAGCACATTATTCCCTCCATGATGTAAGCCGCAACCCCACCTCCTTTTCCTTTCTCCCTGTCTCATCTGTACAGCTTGTACCCTGGGATCGAGAGGTCCAAGTCATGCCATACCATGGCCCAAGTTTCAGTAATGGTTGCTATGTCCACATTGCCCTCGCTCAAGAGGGCCTGTAATTCTTCCATCTTGTTCCCTATGCTGCGTGCATTGAGGGACACCACCGTTCACCTTGTCCCTTCTGCCTCTGCTTTTAATTGCTTACCTGGCCTGACCCTGTCCGTCCGCCCCTTCAGCCACCCCCCCTTGTTCACTTTGTTGACTGCATTCTTTCCTCTCCCTTTTTTTATGCCTACATGGGGGAGGTGTTTTGGGCCCCCTTTTTCTGTCTCCCGCTTAGCAATTTAAGGACCTTTGTTATGTACACCCCAATATGTTCTTTAGCATTCTTTTCCTGCCCAGTTAAAATGTAGCCTGTCCTGGCTATACGGTCCTTTGTTTTACCATGCCTCCCTCCCCCTTCTGCTCCCTATATAACCATGCCCTTCCTCCCTGCACCATTCAGCTAACCACCTGCTGAACTCAGCTATTCACTTTTTCCTTGCCGTGCTGGCCCTGGGGACCAGGATTATTTCTGAGAATGCCATTGAGCGTACCAAATCTCCACATGCCTTCGCTATGTCTATGAACCTTTCCTGTACTACTTCCACCCCTTCTCCAGCTTAGTCATTGGTTCCAAAGTGTAGTACTAGGTCTGGTGTCCCCCCTACCTCTTTTATCAGTTCTTGTGCACCAGGTAGTGCTTTTTCTGCTTCCATCCCAGGTCTACAGGCTATCATAGTTCTATCAAATCGTCTTATTTATCTCACCTGCACAATGGCAAAAAATCTATCTTGGGACTGACTCCATTATGTATTCAAAACCTACTCCGACCGAATCCTGGCTCACGACCTCCACCAGATCTGAGCGCCAACCTTTCCTGGTTCCGAGATGCTGGACTGCACAGGGACAAAGATCTTTCGCATACAGGGCCCCGACATGGTTCAATGCGCTTAGTCCACCTACTCTATCCTCAACCTCGCTTGAAGCTTTCAACCATGCTCTATGCCCACCTCACACCACTAGCAACTGTGATTGTGCTAGATAAAGACTACTACTCCTCATGTCCATCCTCACATCTGAGGCCTCTTCCTCCCTGACTAATGAACCCTCTGGTACCTCTACTACTTCCTGTCTCCCATCCAAACTCACTCCCCCATTTTCCCTGTCCCTCTCACTTACTCTCCCGCTCACCACCTTTCCCTCCTCTCTAGCCTCCTTTTGGCCTAATGATCACCCTCTCCTGGAAGTTTCCTTAACCTCGAAATTGTCTCACCGCTTGAACTCGTTATAGCTTGTTTTCTATGAAACTTAAAAACGTTACTGCCTTAAACTGTTAATAGCAAATTTATGATGTAACTTTCCTGTCTGGTTTTACCTGTAATGTGTATTCGTGCTTTGTTAAATGTTCTTTGTGACGTGGAACCTTTGTAAAAGAGCCCTGGCTCAAAGGTATTAATTCCTAGACTAATAAACTAAACTAAAAACTAAACTAAACTATTATGTGGGTCCTCCTTACGTCCCCATGTGATACCTTTGATTATTGAGTCTCCGAAGATCACTATTTTTGAGTCCCTATTTGCCCACTTGCCACCCTTGCGTTCTTCATGTTGGTTTTATTACCTATTGCTTGTGCTCCACTTTTCTCCACTACCTCTGTTGTTGTGCCCATTTCAGTGCCCCTCCTTTGCTACCAGTCCCACTTGTCCTCTCCTCCCCATTGAGTCCCGGTCTCCAATTACATCTACCACCCCTCACTGGTTTGGTGACCTTTGCGCTCTGTTGCTTCCTTGTGGTACCTCCCTTAGGCTTCCTCACACCCCCTTCTTCCTGCCCCTTCCACCGAGGTTCCATCCTTCCAGTTGCCCCTATTTGCCATCTTTCCATCAATTTCTCCTATCCATCCTCTCTCCTCCGTTTCCCCATATGTTTTCCCTGCTCCTTGTTCCCCTGCGTCCAACACCTTATAGCTATTTGATGTAGGTAACTGGAATTCCGAACCACTTATTGCCCTCTCTATACTTTTAGAGTCAGCTTTGTTTTTCCCTCTCCATCCTGCCATTTGCCACTCCCCTCCCAATCTGCTATAGTTAGTTACAATAATGTCCTGCTAACCCATGCTTTGCCCTTGTGCAACTTCCTGCCCTTCTTTCGTGGACCTCAATTTGTTATTCTGTTGTCCCTCAGCTTCCACCTTCTCAAATCCCAGGTGATTGTGTTTTTGCACCGGGTATACCTCTTTAAGATTCCATACAACCATTCAGTTTCGTTCTTTAGAGTTCTATAATTTCTGCTCACCGGACACTCCCCCATTTTCCATAGTGTGTCTATGAACACTGCAGCTCCATGTATATTATGCCCTACTATCTGCCCCCATCCACCCCTCCCAACTAGCCATTTCTGTCTTCCTCCTCCTCCTCCCCCAGCCAGTACCCTAGCCCCACCAGCATAAGTATACATCATATCTCCTTCAATACATCTTACCGGCATAAGTATACTTCACTACATTTTACCTACCCTTCCTTTCTGTATCTCACAATTTGACTACCCCAGTGCCCTTATTTCCTGTAGTGGAGCCGCACCTTTAGTTACCCTTTCTGTGCCCACCCAGCCCCTTCAGAATTATGACAATACAATGTCCCTATTTGTCTACCAACTCAGATATGCCCCTACTTTAGTGATCGCCCTCCTCCAAACCAAGTTAATATAATGGTCCCCTTAAAAGTAACTTCTATAGTTGCCTAGCTAAAAGCTCTTTCTGTAAGGACTTATTAATGAAATCTGCTGGTGACCCCAAGAAATTCTGGTCCGTCATCAAAACTCTTCTTGGAGCCAATAAAACATCCACTACTAATGACATGTTGGTAAACAACATACATTGTAATAATCCGGTGACCATAGCCAACGCACTAAACTGCCATTTCTCGGACCTATTGAGCTACTTGGCCTCCTTTCCCCCTGGTCCCCCCACTTCCAGCTCTATGGATACTGAAATGGCACTCTCTCACCTACCGTTCCAGTTTTGGATCATCACCAGAGCAGAAGTTCTAAAGCCGTTACTCTCCATCTCTGATAGCACTAGTTCTGGTGCTGATAGATTGGAACCCAGGCTACTGAAAATCACTGCCCCTCTCATTGCCTCCCCTTTAACGAAAATCTTTAACTTATCGATATGTCACAGTACAGTTTCCAACATCTGGAAGACTGCCAGAATCCTCCCATCCTTAAGAAAGGTGATCCCAAAGACATGTCTAACAATCGACCTATTGCCATTCTCTCCGTGCTCAGTAAAATCCTGGAAAAATTAGTGGCGACCCAAACCATAGCATACCTACAGAAGCATAACCTCCGCGCAGGTTCCCAGCATGGCTTCCGCAAAGGCCACAGTACTACCACTGCCATCTTAAAACTTACAAGTGACATCTATGGTGCAATGGAATCTGGCATTTTAACAGGTGCTATCTTCATTGACTTAACTAAGGCATTTGACCTGGTTAACCATACCCTTCTCCTTACTAAACTCCGCTCATTTGGTTTCTCCACCGAAACAGTTACCTGGTTCAATAGCTACCTATCAACCGGATGCAGGCTGTAACTTTTAACTCAGCTATGTCCAATCTTTCTCCCATACTTATGGAGTTCCCAGAGCTCCATACTTGGACCGCTACTTTTCTCTATTTTTATAAATCACCTCCCATCATTTGCACCAGACTGCTCTTCCTTGCTGTATGCAGATGACCTTGTCATTTACCATAGTGGAAGTAATATCGTGGACATTAACCGCTCCCTAACTGGTGCCTTCTTAAGTATTCAGTCCTGCCTAATAGAAAACAACCTTGTTCTTAATGCAAGCAAAACACACTCCATGCTTTTTGGCTCTCCAGCTAGACTCAAATCAAATCGCAACTCCTTTCAAATATTGCTTGCCGATGGTTCCCCGGTAGTTAGCACTAGCTCCCTCAAATACCTGGGTATCCTCCTAGATGAATCCCTGGTTTTTGACCTCCATATCACCGCCACCTGCAAATCGACCAACACAAAAATCAGTGGTGCCTACCGTACTAGCTGTGCCCTCACGCCATCTGCCAGGCTTGCTGTGGCTCAAGGCTTACTGCTCCCAGCCCTGGCTTATGGCTCAGTCACGTACCTAGCGGCATCAAAGACCTCCCTCCATAAATGGGACACCACCTATAATAACATCTGCCACTATGCCTCCGGATCACCATGTTTCAGACATCACTGTCAGCTTTATGCTGACCTAAAATGGCCCAGCCCTTCTGCCCACCAGCTACTGGCCCTTAGCTCCCTACTTGATGGTATAACTAGATCAGGTCTCCCCAAATCCCTCGCCTCCTTGCTATACTCCCAAACCCCCTCCTGTGGTCACCGATCTAATGACTGTGCCCCTCTCTTCATCCCTAGATGCAAAACCACTATGGGTGCACGTGCTTTCTCTTACTCAGCACCTAAGTACTGGAATTCTATCCCTCAAACTATTCGCCTAGCATCTACCCATGCTGGTTTCAAGAAACTCCACCATGAACATCTACTGGCCTCAAATCCTTGCACATGCTTCCATCCACCTTAGCCCATTCAATCCTTCTACTCCAACCTTGTTCTTTCCTGCACTCTCCTTCCTCTCACCCCTTTCACCCTGTTTCCCATCACCCCCTCCTCCCGCTCCCTCTTTTTCTCTCTATATTGAGCATCGCGATGGCACTTACTGTTTTTTCTGTACTTTCCTGCCAGCTCCAGTACAGACTTGTTGGCACTTGTTTGTTTATATATTTACTTTTTCCTAACTGTACTGTTTATATTGTTTGACATTATCTAACTCTGTATATCATCCAGTTGCCAATTTGTTTGTATCGCAGACAATCCCATTGTCTACCTCTTCCTTGTGCTGCATCACATTGTACTGCTCATGTATTTTTTTTCACTTGTATGCTCCCAGGTCGTGCCTGAAAATAGGCATCTCTATGTCTAGTGCACCCACCCGGTTACTAAAAGCAAATAAATAAATAATGTCAAAAATGGGATGTCAGCTCAGATTGGCTCCCCCCCATGATGGTCCCTTGCCTGTAGGATGCCCCCTCAGGACTGAGTTAATATGAAGGCAAATGGAAAACAGGATGGGGGGTGGCAGTATGTTCTGGAAAGCCATGTGTGAATCCTCATAGTCTGGGCAGCAAGATTGGAGACCTAGAGGCCACCATGGTGGAAGTGCCCTGGATTTAGTTGCCATTACAGAGACCTGGTGCAGTGAAATCCAGGACTGGGATATGGCCATACCAGGTTATGTTCTGTTCAGAAGGAACAGGATAGGTAGAAAAGGGGGAGGAGTAGCTCTTTATGTAAGGTACAACATAAAGGCTGCAGAAATACAAAGGGAGCAATGGGTAGAGAAGGTACTGTGGGTCACCCTGAAGAAAGGGACAGGGGTTGTTATTTGCACAGGAGTGATCTACAGACCTCCAGCACTGGGGGGAAGAAGTGGATGGGAAAACGATGGAAGCAATCTGTAGGATGGCTCACACGGGAGAGAGGTGATACTCGTAGGGGACTTCAATCTACCTGGCATGGATTTGAGTCTTCCAGCTGTGGCAATGGCCAGTAGTAGGGACATCCTGGACTCGCTGCAGGGGGCATTCCTGAGGCAATTTGTGATGGAACCCACTCATGAAGGGGCGGTGTTGGGCCTAGTACTGACAAGCGGGGACAGTATTGCAGATGTCAAAGTGGGGGACCACCTGGGGACCAGTGACTATCATACGGTGGGATTTAATATAAGAACCAGGTTGGAATTAAACCGCATGAGGACGAGGGTCATGGATTTCAGGAGAGCCGATTTTAAGAAAATGGGAGAATGTCTCAGAGATGCTATGGCAGGGATAGGGAAACTAGGGGGAGTCAAGGACCAGTGGGCAAAAATAAAAGAGGGTCTCACACTTACATTTATATCTCCACTACCTAAGACTTGCCTGTATATTTCATCCACAACTTCATACTTCCTGCCTACATATAGGCACATCAGGGACAAAAAAAAGAATTACTTTCTACTTTTCTTTCGATTCCTTTACTTACCTTTCAATGCACACTCTAGGACACTTGACCTTCTCTTGTTTTCATCTGAAACAGTCAACTCATCCATGGATATAGTAGACTGTAGGCACTGTGACACTCTTTTCAGCAAAGTGATTGCTCATAAGATTGGTCACTGTCCCACATGCTAGGCATAGGGGATCCACATTTGTAGCTCCGCATCGCATGGGCTGAAATATCATATCTCAGGGCGAACTCTGTGTGCAGTTGAACACTGCAGCAGTCGACCAGCAGCATAATGCCAACCCCACACAGTACCACCTCTACCCCAAAGAACAACAAAACCGGGGGGTTGGCAGACAGTCAACAGTCGTAAGTTACATTCCTCATTGTGCAGCCATGGTGGACAACTGTGCATGAAATCGCTGTTGCCTACTTCTGACAGGTATTCACCGCTGTCATCCGAGCCTTCAGCAGCGGCATGGGATGACTTAACTCCATCTCTAAACATAAAACAAATAAGCATATCACAAAGGACGGCTCACCAACAAAACCCAACAAAAGACCCTTGCTGTTCATAGAAGACTCTATGATAAGGGGAGCAGAGTCTCAACTTCAGCAATACAGGCACTCTGAGGTCACGGTCAGATGCCTCCCTGGGACATCAGCCTGGAGGGACACTAACCGCATTGAAATAATAGTTTGCAAGATGGCTAAGAACGCACACATCTTACTACATATAGGGACAAATGATTTAGCTAGTCAAATAGTCAATGAAACAAAAACACAGCTAACAAACCTTGCCAATAAAGTGTCTCCTATTTCATCCACTGTCTCCTTCTCTGAAATTCTGCCTGTCTGGGGGGCAGGGGGTGGCAGGCAGAAAGTCAGAGAAAAGGAGATCCCAGACTTGAACACACGGCTAAAGGACTGATGTAAGGAAAAGGGCCATCACTACTTGGGTAACTGGAGGAATTTCTGGGAGCAGGACTTTTCAAGGTTCGATGATGTATCGCCTCACAAAGGAGGGACCCACATGCTCAGACAGAAATTTGACATATTTATCAGTCATTTAAACTAGAAGAAGGGAGAGGATAATGCCACCCACTGCAGTGCCAGTGGCAGTCCCCCCCCCCCCATCACCTACTAGTTCTGTAACAGGTCATACTCAGGGGCGTAGTTTGTTATTTTTACAGGGGGGCAAAGTAACAAAAAAGTCCTGATTTTCACGTATCACGACATTGAAGAGGGCGGGTGGCTTGCGTAATGCAAACAAATCAACCAGCATCAAATAATGCCCAAAAAACATTTAAGACTACAGCTGAATAACTCCTGGGAGGGACCAGCCCAGGCCAAGTCAGAGCACTTCCCCACCCCACCAGTTTTACTGCAGCCTGCTCTTGGCTCAACTCCTCTTGAGACCAGAGTCGAAAAACTGACCGAGATCTGTTTTGTATTCAGTTTTTCGTTCTTCTGCCTTGGGAGTGAGAACTTACTTGTAAAGTTGAAAATATGTAAGAAACTTAACTTCCTTCTCAAGAGACAGGACCTCCCTCAGCTTCAATTCAAATCAGTGTTGACCTAATTTTGCCCCCACCTGAACCTCCAGGTGGATAGCTCACTAGCCTCTCACCCCCTTTGCTGCTTACATAACCCTTCCAAGTCCAGCCCTTATAGTGGATCCTGAACTTCTTGAAATGTCTGCTTGAGCTAGCCCTCCCACCCTTGAGGAGTGCAAAAAGCGTGTTTCAAGGAAGTGCAGCAAATGGCTGTGCCACCTCAGTATACCTGTAAACATGGATGGTATGGGAATCATCCCAGCATGTGCATCCTCACAGCAAGAGCCCTTATTTACAAAGATTACATAAAAAAAATGCGATTATACAATGACAAGAATGAATGCTGGCCTCTGATTGGTCAGTCTTGGGCTAGACCCATGATGTTATCCCAGTATATCCGATTCATCACAGGTCTAGTCTCAGCCTCTCCATGAACCTCTTGATGATTGTTAGCATTAGTGTGGTTTTTTGTATCTTCTCTTAAAAATATTTTTCCACACCAAATAAAACATCTTTAAAATTATTTTTTTTAATTCTGTATAACAACACGCCATTGTATAATAGCAATAATGCCCTCCAGGGTGTGTGTCATGGTAGGATAACGTCATGCCTTATGTATTAGATGCACTTATGCCCAACCACCTGAGGCATGACGTTATCCCAGCATGACACACACCCTGTCGGGCATTATTGCTTACTTGCACCTAGTGTTAACACTTTTCCTTGTTATAACCAAATTAATTCATTAGTCTCCCATCCCATCCCATATTATTCAATGTCACATGCCTGAATCTGGTTAGGTAAGGTAAGCGAAGAGGATAATGCTCTCCTCAAGCAAGCAAGCATTGCATACATAAGCATGGGACTTGCTGATATCCCTCAGGCGGTGCTCTTAACAAGCATGCTGATGTACCTGGGACAGTGCAACAGAACAATGTAAATCCCCTAATTGTTCAAGATGATCATGGGCATGGTGTGGTCACACCACAACCCCTACCACTCTCCTCCCCATGGGCATGGTGTGGTCACACCACAACCCCTACCACTCTCCTCCCCATGGGCATGGTGTGGTCACACCACAACCCCTACCACTCTCCTCCCCATGGGCATGGTGTGGTCACACCACAACCCCTACCACTCTCCTCCCCATGGGCATGGTGTGGTCACACCACAACCCCTGCCACTCTCCTCCCCATGGGCTCCTAAGGAATATGCATCTCTGTCCATGCCCAGGGTTACACAACCCCACCCAAGCAAACACGGACTGCCCTGGCACAAAAGTAGTTGCATCACATAACCTAAGAGAACAGACGCCACAGGAAGTTTGCTGGAACGACGACTCCAGATACCTGTGCACAGCCTTGCAGGACCCACCCTGAAAGGTAAGTACTTGGTTGGTGGTTTTTATTAGCATCACCTATGACAGTGTGTGGTGGGCTGGTTGTGGTAGCCCAGGTTGCTGTGGATGCTCCCCCCACAGACTACTTCAAAATCGTCTCATCTGACAGTTTTGGAAGGACACAACAAAACATGGTTGCTACAGTTTGATGTGGTTTAATACAGTTTTTGTCCGCGTGTGTCTCTATTCTTCACACAGACACAGACAGACACACACACCACCAAAAATTAACTTTTTTATACCATGTTTACATTCAGGATAGAGACAGGGTAAAGCAGGTCCAGGCAGTACAACACAGTAAATGAAACAATGCATTTACAATGCCAACAAACCACAAAAGACCACAAAACAACAGACCTTCCCCTGCCCTGGGGATGGCTAGAGTCACAGGTCAGGTGCTAAATGAGGAAGAGAGACCACAGAACATCTTGTCGAACCACACAGTAAGGTGAAACTACATAAACATGCACAATTTTTATACTGTAGGTTTCATACTTTCCAACAGTTCCTAATTTTGACACAGAAACTTATCTTTAGTGCTCAGAAGCCCCTTGTACGAGGGAGGTAAGCATGGCATGGACCCAGCAGACTGGCATACATGTTGAAAAATATTTCTGTGCCAGTATGCCTGTCCACCTCCTCCTCCATCACCAGTGGCCAGAACCATTTTTTCAGCATGTGTACCAGTCCGCCTGGTCAGCACAGCAGCACAAAGCTGGCAGGGCAGCAGAAGGCACAGCAAGCAACAGTGAATTAAATGTCCATGCAAAAGCTACAGCCCACTCTCCCACCCCAGACCTGCAAGGCCACTATCTCCACCCAGACTGGCCAGCTCAGCTACTCTCTGCACCCTGATGGACTTGCACAGCCACTCTCCACACTCCATGTCCACCCACCAACACAGCCACTCTCCCACACGCACCAGCACAGCCACTCTCCCACCCCACCCCACCCACTCCACCCAACCAACACCATTTCCAGCTCCATTTTATCTGGTTTACTCTCCAGGCATCCAGGTCTGTGATTCCCCATCACAGGCAGACAAAAATAAATAAAACCACATTTTATGCATTTTGTTTATGTTTCTTTCTTTGTCTGGAAAGAGATGTTGAGCTACCGGTCAGCACAGTTTGCCTGGTATACAATTACAACCCGCCCACCAACACAATGCCAGTGCCTCCACCACACCCACACAATGCCTGTATCCCCAACCCCACCCACACAAATGACCAGTGTCCGCAACACCACACACACACACATGACCAGCAGTGTCCCCAACCCCACACACACACAATCAGCAGTGTCCCCAACCACACACACACACACACAACCAGCAGTGTCCGCAACCCCACCCACACACATGACCAGTGTTCCAACCCCCACAAAACAAATCATGGCCAGTCAGTAGTCGCTATAACAATAGCTAGGTAGTAGTATAATCATTTCCTTAGGGTGCATGTTTTAGTGCAAGATTTTTTTTTGCTAGTCTTGTAACACTGTACAGGGGAGAACACAAAAAGCTACCCCTTCGGTTGTGTTTGCCAGGCAATGAAGACAGAGACAGCAAGGCCACGGAATCTGTCTGTTTCACCCCCCCACAGTGGACGATCAGAGAAATCAAAAAAAGTGAAAGATTACTTTTACAGCCAGGTAAAGGATGAGGGGGAAATAATGTTTCAACATTTACTAATGTTCATACGCTAGCTGCGGGCACAGGTCAGTGAGATACATCCCTTGACAGGTAAAGGATGAGGTGGAAATTACGTTTTAACATTTACTTATGTTTATATGCTAACACCCAGTCAGCAAGCACAGAATGTCCCCCCTCCTAACGAACTCGGACAGTATACCAGCAACCCAGTTAGCAAACATGGACAGTCCCCCCCTTCACCCTCCTACAAGGACAGTCCCCAGACACCCGAACAGTCCTCCCCTCCCACAGACACGGGCCAGCGAGGCATAGAATGCCCCCAACCAACAAGGACAGTTCCACCAGACACAAAGAGCAGCCAGCGAACATGGGCGGTCCCCCATATCCCACCAAGGACAGTACCTAATCCCCCGACACACAGCTAGTAAACAAGAATTTCCCGCCTCCACCAACATGAACAATCCCCCAAACACCTGGCTAGCAAACACGGAGGTTCCCCCCCCAACAACACTGATAGTCCATCCTAGACACCTGATCAGCAATCACCGACATTCACCCCCATAAGCCAACATGGAAAGATCCCCCAGGCACCCGACCAGCAAATAGTCCCCCCCCCACAAGACACCCGGCAGACAAACATGGACAGTCCCCCTTTTCCACCATTATGGACAGTCCCCCCAGACAAATGGCCAGCCAAGTCCACCAAACAATGGCTAATATCACCACCCCACCATCACAGCCAGTATCCCCACATCACCATGGCCTGTGTCTCCACCCCACCAGACACCAGAATAGAAAACAGACTGTCCCCCCAGCCCCACCAAACACTGACCACCCTCCCAGTCCCAAACACTAACCACCCCAGCCCCAAACACTGATCATCCCCCCAGCCCCACCAAACGCAGGCCCTCCCCCAGCACCAAACACTGACCATCCTCTCAGTGAGTCAGCCCCAAACACACAGACTGTCTCCCGACCCCAACCCCACAAAACAGACCATCCCCATCCCCACCAAACACAGACCAACCAGTGAGTTTCCCCAACAAACCCCACCACACCAGTAGCACAGTAACTGAGTGTCCCACCCCACCAACATGACCAGTGTCCACACCATACCAAACAAATAGCCCCCACCCACCCCACCAACATGGACTGCCTCAAAAGCCAGCAAATCCCCTCCACCCAAAGAAACACAAGCTGACAGCAAACCTTCCACCCACCCCCAAACACATGGCCATGGCAAGACAACCCCAAAGACACATTTCTGGGATGTGAATGGTATTAATTTCAACAACCAGCTTGCAGCACAGTTACTCACCAAATCAGTAAGGGCACAGACAGGGCAGCATGCAGCAGGGCACAAGCAAGGCCAAGAAGGCAGGTCAGGTAGCCGAGTCTCTCCCAACTGTCCGTTCTCTCCCGATTAATCCCCGATGAGACAGTAACTCATTTTCTGACACCAGATGAGCGTGTCGCATTATGGGTCTGCTGTAGCCTGCATGACCCTTGACTTCTTCACTGTTCTGGGCCCTGGCTGTTTCACGGCCTGAATAATCCCTCTCGGTGGACCGTGGAACTGGTGGGCAACAGGCGTGATGCGGGACTCACCGACAACATGGTAAATCTTTTTCTGGCCTGCTGAACACAGGAGCTGGGTGTGCAGGCAAGCCTGGCCGTGCCTCAGACTCACTGTAATTGTATTACTCGCTCCTCCACCTGATCTGTCCGGTGGTAGAGGCCTTGTGGCTGCAGGCCTCCTAGGCTCTCAGGGATGGGAGGCTCAGGTGGCAGCGGAAGAGCCCAGAGCACAGCTGGCTGCACTGAGAAACAGAGAGTAGGTAGTCAGAGAACTCGGGTGAGGTATATTTAAACTGGGCTGTTCAGGACAGGAGGAGGGTGGGAACACTAGACTGACTGAGACACTGGTGACACCTGACAGACAACTAACGACTGCTGCTCGACATCCTCGAATAGCTATCTCACCTCAGCCCTACGCTATATGGATGCTGCTGCTGCTGCTCCTTCATGGAAGGCACACAGACAACTAAATGGCGCCACTAACGGAGTACTGCTCACGCTGATGGCGCCAGCTTGCAGCACTCTCTGATTGGCTGTAACATGCAGGCTACTATGGTTGCAGGCTTGCAGCCAATCGAAAGAGATAGTTTTGTTTAGAGACAGTGCTTGCTCTGCCTCCCCCTCCCGGAGAGGTGCAGGCAGTCCGGGCATATTAAAAAAAAAAAATGATAACCGGAGAATGGTGGCTGGGCTCTAAAAAGTCCTGGTCTAATTTCTCAGGGGGGGCAGCTTGCCCCTCTGCCCCCCCACAATCTATGCCTATGATCATACTGCAACAGGCACAAGCAAGGACAAACGGATACAGCCCAAGCCAATTAAATCAGATGGCATCATAAAAGTGGGGACACAGTGGCGGGAAAACCAAAGCTGGCAGGCACTCTCAATGCCAGTAGCCTGGTAAATAAGATACCAGACTCACTGCCTTAATGGCAGAAGCAAACCTGGACAGGGTGCAGTAACAGAAACTTGGTTCAACAAGAACCATTTCTGGGATATTGCTATTCCTGGGTACACTCTGTTCAGGAGAGATCACAAGGGAAGAAGGAAGGGGTGTTGCCATCTACGTGAAGGAAAGAATCAAGGCCCCAGAGGTACAGATGACACACTCTGAGTCTGAAGCCCTATGGGTCACCTCAGAGCTGGGGAAAAGTCCCCCATCCAGGTGGGGGTGATCTAGTGACCCCCGTCTCAGCAGATACAGTAGATAGAGACAAGAAGATGCTGGAAACCCTCCTAGTGATAGCCAAGGTGACTTGCTGCTCATTGGAGACTTCAGTCTGCCTGACTTAGATTGGTCCTCCTTCACAGCATTATCAGACAGGAGCAATGAATTCCTCATGGCTCTGAAACAGGCAGAACTAAAACAGCTGGTGCAGTTACCCACCAGAAAAAATGCAGTCCTGGACCTTGTACTATCAAACACTACCAGCATCATGGGATGTCAAGGTAGGAATCAATTTAGGTCAAGCGACCACAGGTCAGTCTGCCTCACAGTCAAAAGATCCGAGGCACAACTCACACAAAACTGAAGATCCTAAACTTTAGGAAGGCTGACTTTAAAAATGAAAACATGCATTAGGAACTATCTCAAAGCTGTAGCTGGGGGAGATGTGGAGAAAACCGGAAAGCCATAAAGGCGCAATTAATCTGGCAACAGCAGAATGCACAAAACAGATAAGTAAATCTAAAAGGAGGAAAAACCCTCTTTGGTTTACTAAAGTAGCTTCCAGCATAAATGGGAAAAAACCTTTCAAAAATACAAAGAAACTAAGAAAGAAAGCAAGCAACATTGAGGATACAGTGAGACTCAAGGAAGCAGGAAAAGCAATGCTAAAGCTCGATCAGAAGAAAGAATATCAAAAGGGGTTAAAAAGGGGGATAAGACCTTCTTCAGCTATGTAAGGGAGAAAAGAAAAAGTAAGAGAGGTATCGTAAGGTTGAGAACAAGGGAGGGCCAGAATGTTGAAACTGATGGACAGAAGGCAGAGGTTCTAAATTAATACTTCTGCTCAGTTTTCACCAAGGAGGGTCAGGGAAGTTGACCAGTACTAAAGAATGAAGAACACCGCACCACTGAAGCTAACACAAATCACTTCACAACTGAAAGGGTCCTAAAAGAACTAGCAAAAATTAAAAACTGACAAAGATATGGGACCTGATGGTATGCACTCGAGAATACTAAAGGAACTCAGAGAAGAACTTGTTACCCCATTACCAGACCCTTTCAACAAGTCACTGGAGAGTGGTACAGTACTGGATGACTGGAAAAAGCCACGGTGGTACCACTGCACAAAAGTGGTAGCAAGGAAGATGCTGGAAACTACCGTCCAGTTAGCTTCTCCTCAGTGGTGGGGAAAATCATGGAAACATTACTGAAAGAAAGAATTGTACAGCATCTAGAAGCAACTAGCCAAATAGACCTAAAGCAGCATTGCTTCACAGGGAGGAGGTCATGTCAGACAAACATGACGGATTTCTTTGATTGGGTAATGAGAAAGGTGGACCAAGGAGGAGCAGTTGACGTAGTATATCTGGACTTCAGTGAGGCGTTCAACTCCGTTCCACGCAGGAAGCTAATAAATAAGTTGGAACACACAGGAGTGGGATATAAAATAGTAGGCTGTATTAGAAACTGGCTCCAAGGGAGAACCCAGAGAGTGTAGTAAACGGCACTCTGTCAGAGGAAGGAGTGGTGACCAGCTGAGTCCCCCAGGGATTGATGCTAGGGCCAATTCTATTGAATATATTCATCAGTGATATCTCGGATGGTTTCCAAGGAAAGGTATGGTTTTATGTGATATGGATGCATCTGAAATCGCACACGCCCGCAACAGTGAGGGGAAAGAACAAAGCGCTGCAAGGCGACTGCACAAAGTACAGACACACAAAGGGCGACTGCAGCAGGGGTGGATGGAAGGGCACCGAGCACAGGGCATGCCCTGCAAGGCAGAGGGATCAAAGCATGCTGCGGCATGGCCCAGCTAAGAAGGACACCACACAGGAGGTGGCCAGATCGCGAGCAACCAGCACCACCAGGAATGGCCAAGGGCAGGCACGGCTACAAGGGAGAGCATATATGACAGACGGTAGATCCAATAGATGTGTACAGCAGAAAGCTTTGTGTATGACGAGCCAGGAGGAGTAATATCTAGTAGGAGCATCCCCAGCAAATGAACACCATTGGAGATATGTGGATCCCTGCAGGGCACAGTGAGGGCACAATAATTGAAGGAGCTGAAGACCACATATGTGTCAGGCAGTGTCATCTGTACATCGCACGACAAGGTGGTATGTTGCTCCTGCTGCCACCACTGGCCACGGCCTGCTGTGTAAGCTGTCCTGTGCTCGCTGTCTGGTTGTGTCTGTCTGTCAGTGGTGCCTCTTCTGCCTGCAGGCCTGCTGGGGCTCGCAATTCTGCTGCGTGCTGTGCTTGGAGGTGCCCTTACTGGGTTGCAGAGCTTTTTGCTCTTGTGCTGTGTTTCTGTGTTGATGTGTGGTCGCCCTTTCTGTACCGACGCTTTGTGGCTCACCCTCTGGGACTGCGCTATTCATTTGGCATTCCACTTGGCTGCTACCAAAGGTATGCCTGTTATGAGATGACACCAAGCTCTGCAACAGAGTGGACACACAAGAGGGGTCACAGAAATGATCGCTGATTTAAAAAACTGGAGGAATTGTCAAACAGTGGCAGTAGAAATTCAACGCTAAGAAGTGAAAAGTTATGCACCTGGGGAGGAAGAACCTAGGCTGGAAATATACCCTGAGAAGGAACAGCTGACTGAAACTAAGATAGGGAGGGATCTGGGGGTACTCATATCTGATGATTTAAGGACAACCAGGCAGTGCAAAAAGGCGAGGCAAAAAGCTAGCAGCATTTTCAGATGCATAAAGTGGTATACAAGTAAGAAAAGTGAAATGATAGTTCTGCTGTACAGGTCCTTGGTAGGGCCTCACCTGGATACTGTGTCCAGTTCTGGAGACCATACCTCAAGAAGAATAAGGATTGCCTGTAAACCATGCAGAGGAGAGCTACGAAGATGATACACAGACTACACAAAGAACCGTATGCATCGAGATTAAACCATCTTAGGATGTACTCACTGGAGAGGAGAAGGCACAGGAGAGATATGATAGAGACATTTAAATACCTCAAAGGTATCAACTCAGTACAAACACAGGATCTCTTCAGGAGAAACATGAATACACAGACAAGAGGGCACAACATGCACCGAAAGGGAGGCAGTTTCAAAACAAACAGCAGGAAGTTTTTCATCACGGAAAGGATGGTGGAGCCCTGGAGCAGTCTGACCCCAGAGGCTGTGGTAGTGAAGACAGTGAGGGAGTTCAAGCTAGCATGGGATAGGCACTGGGGAAACCTAAGGCAGTAAAGAAACTGGGAGGGGGGTAGCTTTCACAGGCAGACTAGATGGATCGCAAGATCCCCTTCTGCAGGCACTTTCTTATGTAAAAAGGTACAGATCTCTGTGTCAGACAGGTTAGAAAGAGCAAGAGAAAAAAGAAACCACTATAGTTCTCTAGTGAGAAAGAAAAAAAAAGAAAAATAGTCAGCCACCATTAGAATGATGGCTTCAGTCTGAAACGGTATATTCTTGGAAATCAGAGTATATCCCTGGAAATCAGGGTATGTCCCTGGAAATCAGGATTTATCCTGAAATCTGGTATATCCCTGGAAATCAGAGTATATCCCTAGAAATCCAGTATATCCCTGGAAATCATAGGTACATCCCTGCTAAACTGCAGAAAGCACATCTGACAGAAATATATGCATTCTACTGCCCAGTGCCAAACTCTCTTCGCCTCTCTACAGAGAGGATACAAGTGGACTCCACCTTGTTGGTTAATGGAGTACATCACCAAAATATTGTCTGTACAGATCAGCAGCCTGTGCCCCAGAGGTGGGCAGCGAAGGCCTGTAGGCCACGCAGAACAGCTATCATCTCCAGATTGTTGCTGTGCAGAACTATATCCAAGGGGACCATTGGCCCCAAGTTCTGAAGGGGCCCAGATGGGCACCCCATCCAAACCTGAGGCATCTGTTGTCATCACCAGTAGGGGGCATGGCCGGAGGAATGGGTACATCATCTCTGGACTGGAGTGCTCCAACCACCAGAGTAAGGAGGGACGGAGTGGAGAAGTCATCTGTATGAGACACTCGAGCTTGACTGAATGTTGTACCCACTGCACCTGGAGGAACCACTGAAGGATCCTCATGTGTAGACATGCTAGTGGGATGGACATTATGGTAGCTGCTATGAGGCCAAAGAGCTGTGTGAGGCATCTGGCCAAACAAAGTCACTCGAAGAAACCAGCTGAGCCTGGGCCACCAGTACTGTAGCATGATCTGAGGGCAGAAGTGCCTGACCCAGCCCCATGTCCAGGACAACCCATGTACTGGAGGTGTTGGCATGGGGTTAGAATGGATTTTGGTTTGCTGACTTGTATGCCCAACTGGTCAAACAACTGTCCGGTATGAAACAGTGTGTATACTACAGCATCCTTCGATGGGACTTTCAAAAGCCAATCGTCTTTGCATGAGAAGACAAAGAGGCCATCCCTATGGAGGGCAGCTGCCACCGCAGCAAAAAACTTGGTAAAGACTGTAAGACACGTGGTGCAGAAAACAAACTAAAGGGCCAGAAACAAAACTGATAGTTTGAGCCCTGGAGCATGAAACACAAGTACATTTGATGAGACTTGTGGATCTTGACATGAGTATGCATCCTTCATGTCCAGAGCAACCACCAGTCCCTCTTAGTAAAAGAGGAGGAGGGACTGCAGAGAGAACATCTGAAACTTTTCATATTCGATGAATAGATTCCAGTCCCTGAAGAGTCTAATATGGGCCTTAGGTCCACGGTCATTTGGTACCAGAAACTACCGGGAATAATAGCCCTGGTTCTGTTCTGAAACTGGGATGTGTTCTACAGCCGTCTTGCAGAAGAGAGTTTGAACCTTCTCCAGCAGGAGGGCAAGATGCCCCAGAGGGCATCTGTTTGGCAAAGGGGATGGGTCACTAGAGAAACAGACAGGAGTTCTGAGGCATGTCCTAGCTCATTAAGCTGAACTACTTCTAGGACCAAAGCATCTGTGGTTATCTCCCTTCACTTTTGTAGGAAGAGGGAGATTCAGCCTCCCACCAAAACTTCCTGAGGCAGGGAGGCCAGAGGAAGGGGAGTGGGGGGTCAAAAGGCACTAGGCGTAGTGGGGGAGCCGATGATGGCTTGACCTCTTGTAAGCCTAGTATGGGCACTGGGAGGCAGGTTTGCAGCCTGGGACATGGAAGGCTGAGGTCTCTGGGAACCATTTACTGGACCTCTGCAATATCCATGGCCTGGATGTGTGTAAGGCCTGCAAAAAGAGATACCACTGAGTAATTTCCATATGTGATCCAAAGAGTTGTTCTCCTCTGAATGGGGCATTAGAAGGTATTGTTGTACATCAAAGCCAACCACCTGTAGCCAGGAGTGTCAACTGAGGCAAATCCCAAAGCCGCAGAAGGAGCTGCAGCATCTGAAGCATCATACACAGACCTGAGTAGGTGATTTCCTGTGTCCTCCCTAAGCAATCATCTGCTGAGCCAGTATCTTGTCAGGGATATCTGGCATTTTATTAGCCAGGGAGGTACATAGAAACATAGAATTTGATGGCAGATAAGGACCGCTTGGCCCACCCAGTCTGCCCATTTCCCTATCTAATGGATAAGCTGCAGATCTAGTTAACCAGCAGCCTACTTCTTCCTACCCCGAATGACTGTCCCATGCATGCTTGAATTCCACCACTGTTTTGACTCCACAACCTCCTCGGAAGGCCGTTCCATGCATCCACAACCCTCTCTGTGAAAAAATACTTCCTTACATTACCTCTGAGTGCCCCCCCCCATCTTCAAATTGTGCCCCCTTGTTCTTGTACACCTCTTTTTTTGAAAGATGCTATCCTCTTGGACTTTGTTGATTCCCTTGAGGCACTTGAAAGTTTCTATCATGTCCCCCCTCTCCCTCCTTTCCTCGAGGCTATACATATTAAGCTCCTTAAGTCTCTCTTCAGGTCATAGTTTTCCAGTGGCAGTTCTAATACTTCATCATGTATGCCTGGTAGTTTGCAGTCCTTAATCCAGACGCAAATGTTCTCTTCCCCATCACATCCAGTTTCCTCAGCTCCTTATCAGGAGGAAGAGAGAACATGTGCTTGGGTGCTTTTGAGCAGCCATTATAACTACTGAGTCTGTTTCAGGCTTAGGTGCCTTTGATCGATCATGAGCAGTCATTATGACTACTGAATCTGTTTCAGGCTGAGATGAAAAGTGAGGCTTAGCTGTAGGAGTGGGACATTGTTAATCTGCCTTTCTAGGGATAGCTGGCAATTGAGCAAGTCTATGCCAGGCAGCTAAAGTAGGTGCGGGTTAATACCACACATGTAAGACAGCAGGTATTAACTGTGCTGTACATGCAGTGCTTGAAATCACAGCAACAGGTAGAATAGCGATAGGGATTTACCGCTACCCCTGTCACTTCACACTGATGGAAAGAGAGAAGTAGCCATGTACTGGGTGCCTGGTCAAGCCGATCCCATGGTGTAGTGGCTAGGGTACCAGCACATGGTGCAGTTAGGAGACCTGAGACTGTGGTTCGGTTCTCCAAGGTCTCCCTGCTGCAATTTTGCCAGCATGTTATTTTATTTTTTACATCAAACTTCCCCCTCTGAGGTTTTTCCCCATCACCAAAGTCCACCCCACCCCGGAGTTTGTTATTTAAGTTCCAGGGGTATGAGGAGTAAAGCCCTCCACAAAAAACATAAAGACCAATTGTTTTTAATGGCAGTACACAGAACAGATCAGTATTTTGCCCATCTCTGTTTTTGTGTGGCTGTTTTGCTGCAAGCATTTTCAGCCCATAGTTTTGTCATATGGCAGTATGACTCCATGCTGACAAACTAGCACCCTTTAGTGCTGAGTGTACAGGAGGAATGATGACAGTAGGGAGGCAGACACTTCCAAGAGCTCATAAGGATTCTTCTTAGAGGAATCCTCTTCCAGTGCTTCAAAACTCAGTTTAACCTGGACCAACTTAAGGAGCGCCTGAAATGAGGCATCCTCAGCGGGAGACCTAGGAATGTTTTCCACACTCTCTTCTGAGCAGCAAGACAGAGAGAGTTAGAGCCAGCTACATCTATCACTTCCTATTCTTCATCCATAGCATCCTCCTCTTTTCCATATGTTCTGGTTTGTACTCCAGTTTATCATCAACCATCATTGGGAGAGGGTCGATATGAGTGAGCAGACAACGGAGGAGGAACGTTGATAGGCATCCCTTCGATGGAGGCCATTCAGGGCCTAACATGGTGGTGGGGACTGAGAATTACAGCATTGATGGTAAGGTCAGCAATGACATCACCGAGGATGCCAATAGAAAGTGATAACGATGGCAGCACTGCATGATGAAGGAGCTCTAACATCTTTTGATAAAGGAGCTGTGCATTGATTGACCTTGAAGGGGTTAATAACAGCAGAACCTTCAACGGAACTGTGCCCAGTGGCAATATGGGCTGCGAATCCCCAGGTGGTGGAGGAAAGCCAGCAACATACCCCAAGCCTGGCATCTGAGACATGGTTGGGGGAGGCAGCAGGACCTGATACCTTGGTCTGGGAACTGTCTTTGTCAGACAACTTACCTCTTTTCAGAGGAGTGCATGAATGGTTTGGTGAAGTGGTCTTCTCAGTATGCCGCACCTCCTTCTGAGTGGCAGTGTTTGTTTGCCAACTTGGAGGGCCTGTCCTTCTTCTTAGTCAAATCAGTGATGAGCGCTATCAACCACAGGGAGTAGCAAGTCTATGGCGAACTGAAATGAGAGGTGGTTGATGATGATGCTGTCTTCCATGCAGCCTGTTTCTCCTCCATTTCATTCAGCTTCAGATGAATTTCTTAAAGGTGACATGTAAAGTAAATACTGCAACCCGCTCCCATCCTACATACCTTTCTATGCCATGGTGGGAATCCATGGCTGCTATGATAAACATTATTACAATAATCTGTATATTTTAAAATACTGCCAAAACTTAGCCAGCACAGTGGCATGGAGGGCCGAGGCATCATGCCTTTCCTGCTGCCATGCTGGTGACCCGTGTTTGCAGTGCAAGTGAGTTGCCGGGGGTCGGCTGGGGAGGGAGAGTATTGAGCATCCAGGAGACAGCTCTCTTCTCCCATGGAGGGTGGGGGACATGGACTGGCACTTGCCTGACACGGCTTTAGAGTTTTGGGGGCCCCCAGCAGATTAATGAAGTCATGGAGGCACCCTACTTGCACCAACCATCACCCCATATGTTTGACTGTAACCACACACATAATTTTATTGTATTTTCAGTACTAGTGGCATCTAAAAAAAAATGTAGAGAGAGACTGCAGTGTCAGCGTGACAATGTTCATTTTCTCACATCCATTGTTACCCATGTGCCTGTTATTGCCTGGGTCATAGCTCAGTAAGGCTTTTCATGAAGTCGTGATCCCACATCAAAATCTGCACAGTCCTTTGTTGCTGTTTTAAGATGATAATGAGAAAAAAAGATTTAAAATAATTAAGGTAAACTGTTCTAGTTGGGGCCCCCCATAAGCAGGGGGCCACCAGCGATTGCAGGGTTTGCTGGTGCCTAAAACCGGCCATGCTGACACCTAGCGGAGGCTGGGTGTTAGCATGCTGAGCCCCATAAGTTGGGGCATGGAAGAGGAGCAGCTGACAGCGTGCAGAGTGTGGATGCATGCACTGCGTGCCACTGTCAGCACTGCACGCTCCCCCTCTGCAAGGAAAATGGAAAAGGTCCCGAACAAGTGGCATGAAGTGTCCCCGGCAGGCACCGCCCCCAAGATGGCACCTCCCTGACACTTGGATCCATTCCCAGTAGGTTGAGTCGCTCCCCACCACCCTGCCACAAAGGGTAAGTCATGGAGGCATGAAGGAAGGGGGTCTGATCCTTGGGGGACACCACTGGGGGGACGGAAGAAGAAGAAGAAAAAAGGAGAGTGCCGGTTGGGACCACGGGGGGAAAAAATACCAGTAAAAAAATAGTGTCAAAACTTTTCAGCAAATGCGGAAGCGCTATGCAGGTCCCAATCAAGTGGGCACAAGTTTTCATGGGTATTCTACCCATTTAGTGACATAGAAAACACTACTGCTCTCAATGTAGCACCAGTGGTGGGGGCTTAATATTCTTATTTTTATTGCTTCCATGGGGGTCTTGATGCCTAAGATAATACTTACAGCAACACCTGGACAGGTGTTGCTGTATGTATTATTTTAGGCATCAAGACTCCCATGGGAGCAATAAAATAAGAATATTAAGCTCCAGTCACTGCTGCTATATTCAAAGCAGTGGTGTTATCCACATCACCAAATGGGTGGAATACCATGAGAACTTGCGCATGCTCGACTGGGACCTGTGTGGCACTTCTGCATTTGCCAAAAAGTTTCAGTGGTATTTTTTTGTTGTTGTTGTTATTCTTTTTTCTCCCTCACAGTTGGCCCCATATCCATCCGCCATCCTGGTGCACCCCAGGCTCCCATAGAGGCCTCAACTTGGTAAGACACCATGGCTTGCCCCCATGGTGGGAGCGGTGAGTTCCCCTCTTACTCACTGCCAGGAATGGATCCAGTGTGCTGGTGTTGACACCCATGGAGCTCAGTGGGTGCGTCCTGGGACAGCCATCAAGCTGCGTGACCATATTCCTGTTTTCCTTGTTAGAAACATAGAATTTGACGGCAGATAAGGACCGCTTGGCCCACCCAGTCTGCCCATTTCCCTACCTAATGGATAAGCTGCAGATCCTAGTTAACCAGCAGCCTACTTCTTCCTACCCCACCCCTAGAATTGCCTTATGACTGTCCCATGCATGCTTGAATTCCACCACTGTTTTTGACTCCACAACCTCCTCTGGAAGGCCGTCCCATGCATCCACAACCCTCTCTGTGAAAAAATACTTCCTTAAATTACCTCTGAGCCACCCCCATCTTCAAATTGTGCCCCCTTGTTCTTGCACACCTCTTTTTTTGAAAGATGCTACCCTCTTGGACTTTGTTGATTCCCTTGAGGTACTTGAAAGTTTCTATCATGTCCCCCTCTCCCTCCTTTCCTCGAGGCTATACATATTAAGCTCCTTAAGTCTCTCTTCATATGTCTTCTGGTGCAGACTCTGCACCATTTTTAGATGCCCTCCTCTGGACAGCTTCCATCCTGTCTATGTCTTTGCGAGATTGGGTCTCCAGAACTGCACACAGTACTCAAGATGGGGTCTGACCAGCTGTCTGTACAGAGGGATAATAACTTCCTGTTTTCTACTGGTGATGCCTCTCCTGCATCCCAGTATCCCCAACCCTCCTTGCTGCCTCACATTGCTTGCCCACCTTTAGGTCATCTGATATGACTACCCCCAGGTCCCTTTCCATTTTTGTTGTTGTTAGTATCTCACCCTCCATTGTGTACTCTTCCCCTGGGTTTTTGTTTCCCAGGTGCATTACCTTGCACTTCTTAGCATTGAATCTATTGTTCCCCCTCAGGAGTGGGGCATGCAATGACAGCAGTACAGGCAGCACACACATGCTCCCATGTGCGCTCCTCCAGGCATCTGCTTCATCCCCACCCTAGTTGTCAGCATTGACGCTCTGCCCCCCTGCCTCCGCTAGGGGTCAGGAGATCACTGACTACTGGAACCCCCTCCCTGGAGAAGGAGAGCAGTCCTTAGGATGCTCAATCCTTCTCCTCCCCTGCTGACCCCTTGCTGCCCATGCTCATTCCCGAACACGGGTCACCGGCATGGCATGAGGTGTGGAGTCCAGCGCCTCAACCCTCAGTGCCACTGGACTGGTGTTTCAGTGGTATTTTAAAATATTATGATCATTGTAATGATGTCCTTCATAGTAGCCACGGAGTCCTGCCATGGCATAGAAAGGTATGTGGGACTGGAGGCGGGATACAGTATTTACTTTGTAGGTCACCTTTAAGCCTTCTTGTGGCATCTCCTGGTTGCCTGATTAAAGCCCTGGCAAAAAGCAAACTTTAACATGGTCTGTGGCTAGGCAATGAATACACATGGAATGGTTGCCGTCTTTGTAGATTTTAGCATTGTTGCAATGGCAGTATTTGAACAATGGTTCCTTGTCTATTGGTGGTAGCATAAAAGTAACATTTTAAAATAACAAACTTGAGAAGTAGCAGTGTTAGTGAAACTTTCCAAAGTTCAACAGCATTCTTCAGCAGAGGTGGATTGACGATCGGTTGATGGTTGGAGAAGGAACTGAGGCATGCTGTGGATGCTCACGTTATATAGGGGTTAATGAGGTGCAGCCAGCAAAAATTTCCAGGTAGTCCTGATGCTGACAGCTTATTGTTCCATGACGTGGCTCAATGAAGACGATCTGAAACATATGCAGGTTTTTGATTAGGCAAAGCAATGCAAAGCAAGGCAAATTTCATTTTTATGTCATCCAATTCCGGAGGCTCTGGGCAATTAACTCTAAGAACAGTGCAGGTAATATCATTAAAAGAAATAATACAACATAGGGGACATTAATAAATAGATATAAAATGCTAAAATTCATAATCAAAATCATAGGTCACTGATATTATCACTTAGACAGTCGGGTAGAAAGACAGTCTACTCCGAGTAGGCCAGGTGGAAGAGGTGGGCTTTTAGCCTCTGCTTGAATACCTCAGTAGAAGGGGCCTCTCGGACTGCAGAGGGTAGCGAGTTCCACAGGGTCAGCCCAGCATATGTAAATATTTTCATGGACTTCTTTAATGATCCAGTTCACTACTCTTTTGAAAACAACCTCTTCAGTATGCTAACTCTGAGATACAGATATTGTAAGCATTATGGCATGCATTCCACTTATATGCACATTGGATGTATGCACATTCCGGTTAAATGCACACAAATGTCAAGTCCCATTCCCAATCCGGTGTACTTCATGATAAACATTTGTTTGTATGCACACCAAATTTGGGTTGTATGCACATAGTTTCCTCCAGACATGGGCTCCACAGATATTAATACTGCCAATCTGAATGTCAGTGTTTTAAGTGATGTTTGTATTTTTGATGCCTGAAATTTTTTGTATTCAAATTTGGTTGTATCTATATGTATTTGTATATATGATCTGTGGGTCGCACCTGAAAAGGGAATCTTATGATCCAAATGTGTTTTATCCGTTAAGCAAACAGTCACACCTATTAAACGTGCTAACTTGCTGCCAGTGGTTAAATACACGTACGTATAATCAGTTTCAGCCCGTCTGTCAGAGCCAGCAGCCATGCAGAAAACATAGAGAATACTGGCTGGGCCACTGTGTGAACCAGCCTGTGCTGCCACCGAGGGGTTCTAATTCCGTTTGACCTCGAGAGCAAAGCTCGAGAGGTCAAGCAAAATCAGAACCCAGGTAACGCCTGGCTGGTTAGCACAGTAGCCCAGCCAGTATTTTGTACGGTGTATGGCAACCCCTTGTTTAAATACCATGGCAAACAAACATCCACGTCACTTAGATAGGAGGTGATCATTTTCAGATTATTTGCGGTTTTACATTTTGTGCACTTGTTCTGCTGCTCTTCAACAAATTTCAAGTGCTCCTCAGCCAGTTTTGAAAAAACTGCCACTGCCATCCTGTCACAGTATTGAATGTTTGAATACTGAGATGTGCGCACAGCATTTTTTTCATTACTGGAAGTGCTGCCTCATGCACTCAGAAAAACAGCCAAGATGTTGTTGTATCACAGTGTGGTGTAACCACATTCCATGAACTTTGAACTGTGGTACAACAACATATGGACTGCGATGGAATTCCGTGTGGAACAAGGGGTCTCCATACATTATAAATAGCTTAAACAGATCAGAGTGTGTAATATTTGATTAACTGGCATGTTGTTGATGTGTTTGATACATTCAATAAAAAAAAAGTGGGTAGTGAGAAAGTGCTTTACTGAGCGACTCCATTGTTTTCAATACAGTTTCAGTTGTATGCCACTTCCGATGTATGTACAAAAATGGAGTGTTCCAAGTATGTACTTGCATCAGAAATTGTCTGTATTTATAAAGACGCACTGGAACTATGCATTGTCATTTGTTACTATGTCATTCCCTTCCCCCAGGTCACATCTCTGAACAGGTCATTCTTCAGCTCTGTGCTTCCACATAAAACTAATTTTAATACAAAAAATAACTAGCACCAATTCCTGCACTCTCAGAAACTGGTTCCAGTAAAAGGGCCATCTTAGTCACGTGCTGGCCTTGATTAATCTCACTGTACCCATTAATAGGCATAAGAAAGGCAGTGAAATATCACCCCCAGTGACTTTAATGGGGCGTGCCCCCACACTGCTCATGGGTGCATGCAAATGAGCCCCATCTCTCTTTTTTAACCTGTCCTAAACAAAGGAGAATCTATACAAGATTCAGAACTGAAAACTATAATGCTCAATGCACTCATTTCAGACAAAAAGAGAAAGTACTTTCTCCATGTTGTACAGTAAATGTGGAGTGAGGGACTATAGATGATCTTAAACATGTGGTACTCTTGTGTCCTATATGCGAAACAACTAGGAAAAAACTGCTGGGTGGATTGTTAGGGGATCTCAGCCTCCCCTGGAGGATCTTTTGGAATGTTTGTTTACTATGAAAGAAAGAACATGATAAAGATCTTTGCAAGATTTTTAATTTCAACTCATTTGTAAAAGTTTATTAGAGGAACTTGAAGTCCTGTGGAGGTTTTTATGTGAAAAGGTACTCAAGGAACACTGTTAAATTGAATTGCACTGTAAAGATATTTCGTTCCTTGTTGATTTATTTATTGTCTGTTTATATTTATTATGTATTTTGTCCTGATTTTAGTGTATTATAACTGCTTTATGCTGAACAATAAATTGTACTACTACTACTACATTCCAAGCTTCTAGTGCTCACTGTGAAAGAGGCTTCAGCCTCATGAACTGTATTAAGAGCAAACAAAGAAATCACTTGGAAGAAAGCCATTTAGATATGCTGATGCAAACAAAATTGTTTTTAGCTTCTGGTGGAAAAATGGATCTTAATAAAATATATGTCCACTGGCAGACTGGGAAAGACAGGAGAGAAAAACAGTAAATGTTTATTTCTTAGCAATGCATCAGCAGCAGCACCCCTTTTAGATGCATGCAAGACTCTTTAAAATGTACATAGTTTACACATATTTCCAGTTCATACTGTTATGGTGCACAATGCACATCCAATCTTTGGACTGTGTCAGAATGTATATTTATACTTTGCATTGAGTATTTGAGTGTTTGGTTATATTTTCTACTGTTTATTGGCAATAAAATATATCACTTGTTTGGGCCATCAATTTAGCACATGAATCAATATTTTTACTACCAAAGTGCATACTTTTTATCAATTAAGCCCACCCACAGAGACTGAAACTTAGAGGAACATTGCATGTCATTATGTGCCTGAGCACAGGGCAGAGCAACAAGAAAGGAGAAAGGAATCAGTCGACCACCTTGTCAGGCCCAAACTATGATCCCTTTCCGCCCTGTTCAGGTTTTACAAAAAAATGTTGAAATATGTGCAGAGAGACTTTCGTCGACCTACATTTCCTGACTACTGTATGTAAGTACTACAAAGATCTTGGAAAATTCCTTTATCATGCCCCAAGATAGACTACCCTATTAATGTTGGATGGAAAAACTAAAACTGATGGAAAGAAACTGCACATAGTAATATGATCTTTTTTTTTTTTTTTTAAAATATTTTTATGGAAAAGGTTTTCAGTAATTAATACATGGTAAAAGGAAAAAAACTTTTGTCATGTTAATGATACACAATACATATCATTAACATTATATTTAACATATATGCCTTATTATTCAGGTATATCATTGGTTGAATATTATGTACAAAAGCTGCTTAATAACATAGATCACTGGTGAGGTCCCACCTGGAGGACCGTGCCCAGTTCTGGATTCCTCACCTAAGGAAAGCTAAGGACAGGCTGAAGACAATGCAACGCAGGGTGAGCAAAATGATTCAGGGGCAGCATGGCAGATCTTGTAAGGATTGGCTCAAGGCACTGAACATGTACATGCTGGAGGCCAAATGAGAGAGGGGAGATATGATAGAGGCCTCCAAGTTCCAGAAAGAAATGAACAAGGTAAACCGTGAGGAAATATTGAGCCTAAGTCATGGATCAAGAACATGAGGGCATGGGTGGCAACTGGAGGGGGGGTTTCAAGAGGGAAGTGAGAATGTTTTATTTTTCAGAAAGGATGGTGGAGCCATGGAACAATCTGCCAGCTGATGTGGGAGTTGCCAAAACTAGAAACATAAAAACAGAGGAAAACAGAACTTGATGGCAGATAAGTACGACTTGACTCACGCAGTCTGCCCATTTTTTCCCCTGCCTATACTGTCACCGCAGAGCCTATTTGATCCATGGCTCCCCCCTCCCTCTTGCTGCATGCTAAGATTCTCTTGTGCCTATCTCATGCACGTTTGCAGCAGTTCATCCATGCTGGTGTGCAAGTAGGGAGCACTCAATAAATGAGAATGCAGGCAAAAAGGCAACACCGAAGGTGAATGCCATGAACTGGGTCGCCCCACCCCCCAGCCAGACCACACACAGTGTCCGCAGTATTTTCTGTGGGAGGCTGTGCCTCCCACATCCCTCTTGCAGGGGGCATCATCCCTGTACCCTGTCAAATTAATATAAACACCCCCCGTCGCAAAAGTTGGGGGCAGAGGAAAGAGCTATGGCCCCAGCACTGACAGTATCAGATGGTCTGGAATCCAATATACCAAATTAGCGCATGCTGTGATAACGGCGTTCTGATGATGGCACCCACACAACGACATACCATTTGAAGCTCCCCACTGTTTTCACCCCACTATTTCCACTGGAAGATTGTTTCAGGCATCCATCACTCTTTCGGTGAAGAAGTACTTCCTCGCATCTTTTTTGAATTTAACCCCAATCCAGCTTCATTGCATGTCTCCTTGTTCTCATACATCTTTTCCTCTGAAAAATATTCTCTCCTGTGCTTTATTCACCCCATGAGGTATTTACAGGTCTCTGGCATATTCTCCTCGTTCTTCTCTCTTCCAGGGTGAACAGTTTGAGGTCCTTCAGTCTCTCCTAGTAGGGCTTCTGATGCAGACCCTGCACTTCTACTAATGGTTTCAAACACATCTGGGAAAGAGTGAAGGTCTTAGTGGTTGCTTAGAGTGGCTGTGGTAGGGCGGGGAGTATAGTAGCATGGGTTAGAACCCTGTATGGACAATAGGTCCTGGGTTTGTTAGGATTTTATGGGCTGACTGGACAGACCAATGGTCTTTTTCTGCCATCATTATCTATGTTTCTATATAGAAAAGCAGCAAGATATGACTGGAGTAGGTATGAATCAGTTTAGCACCCAGCTATCCAAACTGAAGCAAATATATGGCTTTGAATCTTCTCTCACTTTGTTGGCCAATCAGGAACAAAGAAGAACAATTAAGTGCTTTTAGATCTAGTACACTCCGTAGCTGGATTTTGGATCAGAGATACAAAGACAAGTTTCCCTGAGAATCAGTTGTACGTTCTCATTACAAGCCAATGGTGTAGTAACAGTCGCCAAAAAATGGGGTGAAAGATTATGGAAAGAACTTCAAATCCTCAGAATGAGATAATGGTGGACTTGTTTTTCTCAATAAGCCTTGATGCATTGCTCAAGTTGGTGCACTTTCTTCTTGGAGAAAAAAAAAAGAAAAAGGAAACTAATCCTTTCAAGCAACATTTAACAGGTTAATAGTACTATAGGTTTACCTCATATCTATGCCTAGCCTCTCTTAAAGGGGAATAGTGAGCACAAAGGGCTCCACACTAACATGTAGGACTGGGCCCAATATGCACATGTGAGTGTGGGGCCCCTGGTAGTGACTGTTCCCCATTAAATGTTCTTCATACATAGTATTTGAACTGCGTATTTAAACTGTATTTTACGTGTGTGTTTTTCTTCCTCCTTCTTCAGATTTGTATGTTTATTTATTTAGCAGGTAGATGGAGTAGAAATCATTGGCATTTTATGAGATATAAAGCTAAATAAATAAATAAATATTGGTGTAGTTTAACAAAAAAATTTTGTAACTGATTATAATGTCTTTTATTGATGTTCAATAAAGAATTCACTACTACTGCTACAGCTACCCTGCATCACTACTGCCCCATTCATTGCAGAGTCTTGATGGTAACACCAACTAACTGTAATGAAGGAATAATTAGCACTGTTGCTACAGGTAGCTCTATGACTTGGGTGCGACTGTTTGGGGAGGTCAGTAGACACTGCCAGGTTACCCAATTGTAAGTAAAAATGATTTATTACGGTACTGTTTTCTTAACCCATACCCTTCTTTTCCCAGATCTTTGTTGCTGCCTTCTCCCAATCAATCATGTCACCTGATTGACCGTATTCCTTGCATTAAGTTATATCATTGCATTCTGTGTTTTTCTGTTAACGCATATTGTGAGTGCCAGTACTGTGGGAGGGTCTTCTGGGGTCTAGCACAGTATTTTTCCTGTGGGGTGGGATCCTGACTGCTGTTCTGGTAGGTCAACGGGCACCCTCGGTGGAGTCTCACTATTTTGTACCTCTTAAGGAGCTTCTGACATCATTAAGACAACTTTGAACAAATGTAATATTTAGATACAAATCAGCTTGTATTTCATTATTTCCATAACTGTCACCCTTGTTTCTTTATTATTAAGGACATTTGTATGAAAAACTGGATCTCTGCCATATCTGCTCTGGACACTTATCTACACTAATCTGTTGATGTGTAGATAAGTATGATATCATAAACGGGATTATAATATCAGAGTAGACAGCCAAGGAAACAGTGATCTTAGTATTATGTAATGATCCTCAGAAATAAAGTAGTAATAGTAGTAGCAACTTTATTTATTTATGGTGCCCTTCCCTGGAGGCCCAAAACAAGAGTGAACAATTAGAGAAAATAAATGAAATATAAACTGAATTGTATCTAAAGCTCACATTTTTTTTCATGTTTTTCCCAGTGGCCAGGGTCTCTTTAAAGGCCTAAGAAAATGATCACTGACTCAAGGGTTATTGGTTGAAGATCTAAAGACCATGGGGGCGATTCCAAGATGAATGGCGTAACTCACAGATGGCTAATAGTTACGCCATTTGCCACTATGCCAGGGACCATATGCTGCACTCTAAGAGTGGTAGGGTTCCGGCACTTATGACATGCAGGATACACAATGCGTAGGGTAACGCCATGTGCATGGCACATATGCCCACATGTTGCAAATCACAGCAGGTGATAGGCAGCCCCACAAGCCTGCCTGGCCCGACCACCACGGCACACACTGGGGGCATGGGGGCAGGACTGATGGCACAGGCAACTGGGGGTGCACCATGGATCAGACCCCCTGGGTCCCATACAATTGAGGGGTTGGGGCAGGGGTGTGCTTGGGGGGGCTTGGGGGCAGTATGGCGCCATTGCCATGATGCTGCATGGTGGCATCTAATGGTGCCAGCTGTTGGATGCCACTTAGGACAGCTCCAGGCTGCCTTAAGAATGGTACACCACAGCACCTTTCAGAATTGCAACAGTGGGTTACAACAGCCGCCCTCCTGGAATTGGGCAATGTTACTGTTGTAACCGCACTTATTCCGTGGCATTGCAGGCTGCAGCGTGCAGGTGGTGTAACCCACAGTTGTCACAACCCACATCCACCATGGCAAATAGCCATTTGAATTTCAATAGGTGTAGCAACATGGTAAGTCGCAAGATACGTCATGGAGTTTGGCGTATCTTGCCTTATGCCAGTGTAACCCATCTTGGAATCAGACCCCATGTCTTTAGAAGTATAGGAAAATGGGGAGGGGAGAAAAGAAAGATGTATACAGGGGAAAGTCTAGGGAGGTCACCAGACTGGTCGGGGAGGCAAAGCATCTAGAGAGCTGAGACTGGCGCAAGGGATCAAAAGAGGAGAAAACGACTTCTTCTGTTACATAGGAGAGGAAAGGAGAAGCAAAGACCAGCTTGTGAGGATCAAGAAAGATGAGGGTGGGGTGGGTGGAGAAGGGGGCAGAGCAGGCAGAAGCACTGAATGAGTACTTCTGCTTTGTGTTCATGCAGGAGAAGGAAGGGAAAATACCTCAGAAAAGTGGGGGTGAGTAATCGGGGAGAGGACGAAAGATGTAGGGATTACAGAGGGCAGGGTGCTGGAGGGGTTGAGGGCATTCAGAGTGGACAAAGCACCTGGGCCAGATGGCATTCACTCTAGAGTATTGAGGCAGCTGGCAGAGGTCCATGTGGGGCCACTGGCAGACCTGTTCAATACCTCCCTGGACACAAGATGTGTACCACAGGACTGAAGGATGACCCACATGGTGCCCATCCATAAAAGTGGGCCAAAGGATCAATAAGGGAACTACAGGCCAGTGAGCCTTACCTTGATCATGGGCAAACTCATGGAGACCATCCTAAAGGAGAGGACTGTGAGCTTCTTGGAAGCAAATGGTATCCAGGACAACAAGCAACACAAATTTGTCATGGGCAGATCATGCCAGACAAACCTGGTAGAGTTCTATGACTGGGTTACATGGGAACTGAACAAGGGCATGTTCTGGATATCCTGTACTTGGACTTCAGTAAGGCCTTTGATTCAGAGCTGTATGGGAGATTGGGGGGAATCTGGAGTATGTTGGGGGCAGGACCAAAAATGGTGACCTGGATCAGGAACTGGCTGAGGGTAGACAGCAAAGGGTGGTGGTAGGGCGGGAACTCTCATCACCGAGAGTGGTAACAAGTGGGGTTTCACAGAGATCCATGCTGGGACCAGTATTGTTCTGGATTTTCATTGCAGATATCTCTAATGGGATCCGAGCAAAATCAGTCTGTTCATAGACAATACCAACATGTGAGCTGTGGTAGATGACACGGGGGTGCAGGAGGACCTGAATAAGCTGCAGGAGTGGGCAGATAAATGGCAGCTGAGGTTCAGTGCCAAGAAGTGCAAGGTTCTAGGGTAGGGATTATCACATAAATGGAGTTCACTTGGGTTGCTCCTCAGAAGAGAAGGACCTAGGGGTGTTCATAACAGGGAGCATAAAAAAATCTGTTCAATGCAGAAGGGTGGTGGCAAAAGCAAACAAAATGTTGGGGTGTATAGCTAGAGTAGATGGATCTCCTCCAGAAGTAGAGAATGATCCTGCCCTGTATAGGTCACTAGTCAGGCCCCACCTGAGTACTGTGTGCAATACTGGTGTCCAAACCTAAAGAAGGACATCAGATTGTTGGAGGTGGTACAGCACAGAGCTACAAAGGTGATCCAGGGATTGGAGGGCAAGCCATATGAGGAAAGGCTGGGGGAGTTGACTATGTACTCTCTGGAAGAGAGGAGGGACAGGGGAGATATGACTGAGACCTTTAAGTACCTGAAGATAATAAACAAGACTTATTCAGGGAGGATTTTCCAGCGGAGAAAGGGAACAGACATGAGAGGACACCAAATGAGATTGGAAGGGGGTAGATTCAGAAGAGAGATGAGGAGACATTTTTTATAGAAAGAGTGGTGGACAAGTGGAACTCCTTGCTGGCTGAGGTAGTGGCCTGCAAGATGGTAGTCAGCTTCAAGGGAGGTTGGGGAAGTGGTAGTAGGATGGGGAGGGAAGGGGCCACAGCATTATAAGGTGCTAGCTGCACACTCGAGCAGGCTCAGACCTGAGACCTGTTTCTGTTGGCATTTTCATATGTTCATATGTTGTATGTCACACCAGTACCACTGGACTGAGTCATGTGCCTAGTGCGTGAGGGGTGGCATCACAGATGTGAGACAATCTGTTTTCGTAGGCTTGCTGTCCAGGTGACATCATTTAGAGGTGAGGAATGAGTCTGCGTTTGCTGACCAAATTAGGTAAGAATAAGGTAAGATGAACCTTTGACAAAATGCATACATAAAGGGCATGAGACCCACATTAGGTGACCTGCGGGGGCTTAGTTTCTGTTTTATCACATTTTGAACATTGAAGCTCTGCTGGCACAAATGATGGAATAAAGATAAGCTGATAAGCTTCTACAGCTATTTCTGCCTAATTAGCTTTTTTTTTTACTGTATGTATCCCTTTCATGTTGCAGTTTAAAAATAAAAATAATTTGGAAAACAGTTTTGCCTAGTGGTTAGAGCACAGAGAGGAATCTGGAGAGCCAGGTTTGAATCCACAACTGCCAATTACTGTGTGACTGTGCAGGTTGCATAACCTCCCAATAATCCCTCTCTAGTGTATTCATGGAAACATAGAAACATAAGATAGAAGTTGATGGCAGATAAGGACTGCAAGGCCCATCTAGTCTGCCCATTTCTTTTTCTACCTTATGAATGTGCCAACGGCCTTTGCTCTGTCAATGGCCTATCTATTCATACTCATCTGTATTGCTCCCTTATGCCTATCCCATGCCTGGTTGAAGCCCTGCACTGTATTTATATCCACCACTTCCTGAGGTAGGTCGTTCCATGCATCCACCACCCTTTCTGTGAAAAAGAACTTCCTCACATTATTCCTTAGTCATCCTCCCTCTAATCTCATGCTGTGTCCTCTTGTTCTGCTATTTTTCTTATATTGAAACATGATAGACTCTTTCACCTTGTTAATGCCCGTAAGGTGTTTGAATGTTTCGATCATATCACCTCTCTCCCTCCTTTGCTATAGGGTATACATATTGAGCTCCGTTAATCTTTCCTCATATGTTTTCTAATGCAGTCCCTGCACCATTTTGGTTGCCCTTCTCTGGACTGCCTCAATTTGGTTAATGTCCTTGTGAAGGTGTGGCTGGTACTGCACACAGTACTCCAGATGGGGCCTAACCAGTGTCTTGTAAAGAGGGATTGTTATTTCCCTCTTCCGACTTGTGATACCCCTACCAATACACCCCAACATCCCTCTAGCCTTACCTACTGCTTTAGTGGTCTGCTTGGGTGATTTCAGGTCATCGGTGATGATGACACAAAAGTCTCTTTCTTCCCTTGTGACTGCCAGTAACTCCCCTCCCAACCTATAGGTGGCTTCAGGGTTTCTCTTCCCTATGTGCATGATCTTGCACATCTTTGCATTAAACTCCAGTTGCCACTCTTCCAGCCATTTTGCCAGGTTATCCAGATCTCTTCTCATTCTGCCCACCCCATCTGGATCATCTACCCTGTTGCAGATCTTGATGTCATCTGCAAACAGACAAACCTTGCCCTCCAGTCCATCTGCAATGTCACTAATGAAGATATTGAAGAAGACTGTCCCCAGGACTGATCCCTGAGGTACCCCACTTGTGACTTGCATCTCTTCTGACTGTATATCATTTACCACCACTCTGTTTTATGCCCGTCAACCAGTTTGCCACCCAGTTTACCAACTTCTGACCCACCCCGAGCCTACCCAGTTTATTAATCAACCTTTTATGTGGAACAGTATCAAAAGCTTTGCTGAAGTCAAGGTAGGCAACATCAACTGCTCCCACTTGGTTCACTACTCTGTTTACCCAGTCAAAGAAATCTATGAGATAAGTTTGACAGGACCTTCCTTTTGTAAACCCATGCTGTCTTGGATCCTGTGCTCCTATGGATTCCAGGTGTTGCACTATTCTTTCGTTAAAGGACAAATAAAAAGAGGTATTTTGGTACCTTGTAGCAGAGATCCCAGTTGGTGCTTGGTGCATTATCCCTTCAAAGTGCTGCCTACGAAGTTGTGAATAAAAAGCCTATTTAGTTTTATTTTAAATCGCTCCATAATTATTAATCATTGTGTATGCATTTTCTCGGAATGGTCTCCCGCCAGCTCGTGTTGCGCTCCTAACGTCTGACGTGATGACGTCACTGTAGCGAGAGATACTATCCCTTCTCAGTAGTGAAGCAGATGTCTCCTTGTCTTTCCATGCCATTTTTAAGGGAAAAACTATTGACATTCATGTGAATGTATTTCGTTTTGCCGAACTCTGTCATATTATAGTGGTATGCTAAATTTACTTTTCTGTGGTGCGGTGTACTGAACTTCAGCATGTTCAGTGCCCCCCCCCACCACCACCACAACACACAATAATGGTAGGACAGCACTGTACATCAGAGGGATTGTGCCACAGCAAACTGTTTCTATTGAAATCGTCATGCTCCTCAGATTCTTTCTTTAATGGGACACGTTTACTGTAAATAAAGTCTTATTTTAATACATTGTGATGTGTAAATTACTTATTGTAATGTTAGCCTTACTGCAGTGGAGTTATAATTACAGCAGTATGAGTGATATGATTGCTGCAGTAGGGGGTGGATTCGCTACACATGAGAGGGTAGATTTATTACAGCGGGGTATATTTACTACAATAATGGGTATACTTATGCAGTAGGGGTGGATTCATGGCAATTGGGAGTGTAGACTTACTACAGTAGGGTGTACATTTACTGTGGTGCGGTGCATTTACCGCACTTGGTATGGTGCATGTATTACAGTACGGGGGTATAATTACTGCACTGGTGGTTGAATTCATTACAGTTGGGAGGGTAGATTTACTAAAGTAGGGGTATATTTAGTGCAGCGTGGTGTATTCACTATACGTCAGGGTAGATTTACTACAGTAGAGGTCGATTTACTGCAGTGGGGGTCTATTGCCATAAGAGGTAAATTCAGTGCAGTAGATGGTGGATTCACTGTACTTTGAAAAGCAGATGTACTGCACTAGGGGGTAGATTAACTGCAGTTGGGGTATATTAACTGCAGGAGGCAGTACAGTCACTGCACGCTGGAGGGCAGATGTACTGCAGAAGTGGGTGTATTTACTGCAATACTGGATTGGTTCTCTGCACACGAGAGTATATTTACTGCAGTAATGGGGTGATGAGGGAAAGGTGGCCAAACAATGTGCCAGTGCTGTGGGGATAGCCAGTGGGATGCAGGGATGCACAGGGACAGCTTTCACCAGCAGAAGGAAGGAGGTTGTGATACCACTGTACAGATAATTGGTGAGGGCTCATTTGGAATACTGTGCCCAGTTCTGAAGGGTGCATCTCCACAAGGACGTAGACAGGGTGGAGGCAGTTAAAAGGAGGGCAGCAAAGATGGTGCAGGGCCTGCACCAAAGTCATATTAGGAGAGGCTGGGAGACCTCAATTTGTACAGTATACCCTGTAAGAGAGGAGAGACGGGAGATAAGATAGAAACCTACAAATATCTAAAAGGCATAAACAGGGTACCAGAGGCTAATATCTTTCAGAAAAGGAGATATCCAGGAGTGAGGGGGCATGACATGAAGTTGGAAGGGGGTAGACTTAGGGATAGCGACAGGAAGCGTTTATTCACAGAAAGGGTGGTGGACACATGAAAAAGAGTCCCACCAGAGGTGGTCGGGAAAACACAGTGGGGGGATTCAAGCATGCATGGGACTGGCATGGGGGAACCCTAGCAATATGAAGCAGGACGTATAGCCAGAGATCAAGTAGGGTCTGCGGCTTTTACAGTAGGCAAGGAAAATGGGCAGACTAGATGGGCCTAGCAGTCCTTATCTGCTGTCAATGTTTAATTTTCTGTATTCACTGCAGTAGCAGTCAATTCATTACACTTGGGATGGTATATTTACTGAAGCAGTGGGTATATTTACTGCAGTATTGGGCAGATTCACTGCCCTTTGGAAGGTAGTTTACTACAGCAAGGGGTAAGTTTACTAGAGTGGGGGTACAGTCACTGCACTTGGTAGGTTAGAGTTACTCCAGTAATGGTGGATTCGCAACACTTCAGAGGATATATTGACTGAGGCATATTTACTGCAATAGGAGATAAATTCTCTACACAGAAACACTGAATTTGTAGGCAGCGAAGGATTTGTTGGCTCACCCAGTCTGCCCAGATGGTCCCTTCCTAGTGTCTCTCCACAGGTCCTAAATGGTCTCTGGTGACCCTCCCTGCTCTCTGCCCATTTATTGATATTCCTCTGTGTCTGTCCTACACATGCTTGCAACCTACCACTATATGTAACATCTCCTCTTCCACTGGTGGTGTGTTTCAGGTGTTCGCCATAGTACTTCTTCATATCCCTCTAAAACTACCCTTCCCCCACCCAGCTTCGTCACATGCTGTATGGTCCTGGTGATGTTTCTCATTTGAGACTCCCCTCCTGCACCCATGTATGCCCTGGTGGCGTGCCTGCACTTCTCTGTCATGTCACTCTCGCTTCCTCTCCTCCCTTCCAGGTGTACATGTTGAGATTCCGCCATTTCTCCTCATAGATCTTTTGGTGCAACCCCTGCCCCATTTAGTCTCCCTCCTCTGTATTATCTCCACCCTGTCTATACCCTTTATGAGTTGTAGTCTTCAGAACTTGCAAATACTCTGGTGTGGTCTCACCTGTCAGGTGACATAGTGGCAACACCACCTCCCTTCTGATGGAGATACCTCTCCTATACATCCCAGCATCCTGCTGTCCCTACTCACTGCTTGGTCCTTGCCATGTCACTTTAAGTCATCAGATGTAAGACCAAGTTCACCTCCCTACTTAATAACTGTCAGTATCCCCCATCATATAGTCATATCCTGATTTCCTATATGCTAGGTGCATGATTTTGCCGTTTGGCACTGAACCCTAACTACAATGCTCTTGACCAATACTCTAGTTTCCCCAATATCCTATGCATCCCCCACCAGCATCCAACCTCTTATAGAATTTGGTATCTTCTGCAAAATGCATACCTTCACTTGCAGTTATTCTGCAATGTAAACATGAAGACACTGAAGATGATCGGGGTCACAGTACTGAGCCCTGCTGCACCCACTGGTCACTACCCCATCATTACAGTGAGTGCCATTAACCATACCTTCTGTCACCTATCCTTTAACCAGCTTCTAACCCAATGTAACCACTCAAGGTTCCCTCGTAAGCTGTTCAATGTTTGTTATTGGACTCCTATTTGGCACAGCGTAGAAGGCCTTGCTAAAGTCCAGGTAGACTCGTCCACTGCTTTCCACTAATCTATTCCTGGTCACCCACTCAAACAAATCAATTAGGTTCATCTACCACAACCCCACCACCAACACCACCCACCGTGAATCAATGCTGCCTGTGGTATTGCAGCCCACTGGATTCAAGATACTCTACCAAGCTCTCCTTTAACAGGTTTCATTAATTTCCTACCACTGAAGTGAAATGGACTGACTGTCCATAGTTGCTATTATAAAATGTGACAACAAGATCTGGCTTTCTGATTGGTTATTACCAATGCATGAAATCTGTTCCATGCACAGGTAATAACAAGTGCCTAAAAGCTGCACCACATTACAAAAAAAAAATCAGCAAGCAGTTGTAACGTTCAGTTTTCAAATTTCACCATTGTTTTTCTGTTGGCAATGGGGGTCATCCCGAGTTTGTTACCAACAACTTGTTACTGTCACTTGTTTTTTTTTTTTTCCAGTGTTCACTATTTGCTCACAGGCTCTCTCATACTACAGTAGTTGTAACCCAGTGCCTCGTGTTTCTGTCTAAACTTGACTTGTGGTGGGAGTTGTGCTGGGCGAGGGAGGGGAGAAGTCCGTGCAACTTTATTAAGTGTTTTTTTTTTTAAATGTTTACAGTAACAATGGCAATTCTGGAAGGCAACGCACCTCCAATACTGAAGCATATCTGTCCCGAGCTGTCCCATATCGCCGTAGTAAAATCTCCGACCTAACAATCATTGGCCAGGATATGCAAATGAGGTCATGAATATTTATAAGCAATTCAATTACATGATTATGCCTGGTGGAAGGACTGTTTTATAAGAAAATCTGATAACAATAACCTTTCTTATATCAAATTATTTTTTATAACCAAAAAATATAGCCCATATTATAAGGTCAATAAGACCTCCACGGTGTGCATAGCACATATTACCACCACGGCCAGTGGTTAAGGTACTTTCGACCTCGGCCTTATGCCTTATTATGCCCCTGGTTGTGCAATAAAAAAATGTTCCATACACACCTTGGAGTGTCTTATATCGCCCTCCTCCTATATTCCAGACTCCTTTGCAGTGCCATACATGGCTCTCCATACCCTACCCCCATGTTGTTCCTGACACTTCCCGGCACAGCCCTACCCTTGATTACCCTCTCCTTACCTGTCTCCTTCTCCTTCCTTCTAATGTATGCCCCTTGTCCTCTGCCTTGTCCCAATGCCTGTCTTCCTGCACACCTACCCCGGGACAGTTTACTGTCCTAGGCCCTCTATCCCTACTGCTTCATAATGTATGGAGAACTGCTGCCTCCCTTAGTCCTACAGCGCCCCTCGGCTACTTTAACTGCTTATACAAGTAGCATTTAAACCTCCCACTAAGGACTGTGGTCCCCATCCTGGAAAGATGCAGACTGTCTCCCCAATAGAGGCCCATATCTTCCTAGGTTGGGCCACAGTCCCCAATGTAGTGAAAGTCCTCCTCCATGCACCATGACCTCAACCAATTGTTCAAAGCCCTAGTGTGCAGTGTCCTTTCCTCTCCGCAGCCATACAGAGGTAACACCTTGACAAAACTGACCATGCATGCCACCTCCTAGGCTCCTCCCCAGCTCCCTCAGATTTCCCTGCACTGTCCCTATGCTGTTTCCTTGACAGGTCATTTATCCCCAGCTAGACAATGACATCTACCTCCCTCTTATCTCCTGCTGCCCTAGGGATCCTCTGGTTCTGCTCTCCATCCTCAAGCTGAAGTACCTCTCAGGCAGTTCACCTCTCATCCATCCTTCCCCACTCCCGGTCTATCCCTTAACAACAGGGCCCCTCACTAGCAACAGCTTCCTCCTTGGCTGGGGCCTCTTCCTCCCTCCATTGGGCCTCCCCTTCTGAGGAATCTTACTTCCTCCATTTCCACTGCTATGGGTGCCTCCTCCTGGCTGCCCTGTTGCACCAGCATGACAAATGAATTCTGCAGTGGTACAGACTGAGGATTGGTGCCGTGCTCCCTTGCAGAATGTTGTGACTCTCGGGTCCGAGGAAGGAATTGTTCTCTTTTCTTTTTTTTTTTTTTATTATTGAATAATTTTCTCCTCCTTGGCTAGAGCTGCCCCACCCCCATCAGCCTGTATGCCGGCACCTGCACCAGGTCTATCTTGCGGATTCATGCGCCCACTCACAAGGCCGGCCAATGACGGGACCCCCCAAGTGACCTGTGTCCACAGACACCAGTGGCTGTGTCTTCAGGTCTGGGGGAGGCAGGGGCATGGCCATCAGCCCGTGCAGTCGGTCTGCCATTTTTCCTCCAGGATTAGATCCCCACGAGCGGAATGTGCAATGGCGTCACGCGCTTACATGCAGATGCCTGCCACGCTCCACCCCTTGTTCTGGCCGCAGCTAACAGTGCACCCATCTTCCACCAGGTGCTGCTGCAGTGCAGTGTCCTTGCACACCCAGAGGAATGAGAGCAGTCATGGGTCACTCAATCCTTCCTCTCCCTGCAAACCCCGGTGGCCTAGTCCATTCCCGATCATATGCGGTGTGGCGCCGAAGGTGTGAAGTCCAGCACCTCAACCCTCAGCACCACCGGGCCGGCAGGAAGGATTATTCTATGATCCTAATGAAGGGTTTACAAGTTCTATGATTCATCAGGTGCAATTTCTGTCAAATTGGGGCAACTGCAGCAGAGCTGTTCAAAAAGAACATGTTACCCAGTTGCCTTGATGACCGTTGTGTGGTACAAATTACAGCTGCATGGTAAAAGTAAACATGACTTTTGAGAGACTTGAATATTCTTTATTCAACTACTTTCAGCAGTACAATCAGTCTGCAGTGCTGCTCACCACATGTGTACTTGATTTTTCTATACACACATACATACATGGTAGGACAAACAATAGTGCTTTGCACAATCTTCAGGTATGCAACAAAATAGTTTCTGTCCTGTGCAATGTGTAATCACAGTCACCCCCCCCCCCACATCCATCTACCACCAAACATAAACAGCAATCATAAAGAGTCACAAAGGAAAGCATGTTTGTAGTCACCAAATGCATCTTGACTCTGTAATTTTGTCCATTTGGACATTTTCAAAACAGATGTGTGGTTCATCTCAAAGAAATGTTACACACAGTTCCAGACTTCTAGCACCCACACAAAAGTAAATGCTGCTGCTGAAAATGGCATTACAGGGATTCAAATAATGGGTACCCTCATGCATATCCCCCCATTAAAATGTTCCTTGGCAAACACATATCTGGATGCACCAGTGAAGAGTGGCATAACAAAGTCCACTTTCCATAGTGGATGGACCCCACCCTCCTTGGCACAGACACACAGTGACATAAAAATATCACAACCAGAAACGTGGTGCACACAAAGGACTACTTGAAATCAATTAGTGCAAGTAAAATGAATATGTACTGTTTCATTCTGCACAAGGTAATACAAACAGTTCTGCCTCTGGACAAGCACAATCCCTAACACCTTGACTGAAACAGAGCCTTCAGTGGTGGTGACATAAAAATATATAAGAGCTTCTTTCCATAGTGTATTGACACAACCTCTCTGACCAAACACAGACTGATATAAAAAAAAAAAAAATCACCCTATTTCATACTGTGGTACTCACTACTCTCAATGGTCCCAGCCACTAAATCGAATAAGACACAGAGTGCCGTTCACATAGTGTGTTGTCTATACACCACACCAGGGTATGCAGCACACCCACACACCCCAAAACCAACGGTGTGGTGACAACTTGGCCAGCACTACTCACCCTGCCACTGCCAGCCACATACTCTTCAGAGTGGTCGAAATGAAGTTTTGCAGGCACTAGCCAGTAGGGTTACTGACTGGGAGACTCCACTAGCCCCACATATTTTTCTTCTGGCACACCCAGTGTACTCATTCAGATTTTACCTTATCCAATACTTGTCCACAGAGCTAGTTAAATGAAAATTGTGTTAGCCCGATACAAAAATCGACCAGCATTAAGCTAGTGGGCCAGTGGTAGCTTCGACCCCTGTGACCGGTACCGAGTGCGTACAGAACATACTACACATTGACTGGTTGGTGTGAAGCAAGTGGTGCGGCTACTGCCAACAGGAGCTGGGGAGTGGGCACTATACTATGGGAATGTGACTCGGTGCCTTATTTGATTTCATACAGTGATCAAAAAAAGGGCAAGAAAGACCAAAGACCCAAATGATTGGTTTCAATTCAGAAAAGCCAGAAACTCCTGCACAAATAAAGTGAGAAATGCCAAGGCTGCCTTCTATACAGCAGAACTGGATGCCTCCTACCATAACCCTGCCAGATTCTGGGGGACCATAAAGGGGATCTTAGGACAAGATTCTACCCCTGTCTTACCACCCAAAGCGCACCTAAACAATGTGGATATCACTAACAAGCAAGAAATCTTGAATGCCTTCAACAACCATTTCACTACAGCCGGCCTAGCATTCGGCTCCTCTCCAGCAAATCTATTGCGGTCACAATTCAACTTCAGACTACTGAGGCACATAAGGCTACTTCCACATTTTCCTTTAAGCCTATACTTCTAAAACAAGTAGAAACCTACTACTCCATTTGGATACAACTAAAAGCGCAGGTGCAGACTCTCTGGACCCTATTTTCTAAAATTGCTCTGCCGCCTTAGCAGCCCCCCTAACTCACCTTTTCAACTTGTCACTAGCCACTGGATCTATTCCTGCAACTTGGAAAACAGCTCAAGTGTTTCCTCTACTCAAGGCAGGTGACCCCATGGACCTCAATAACTATAGGCCCATATCCATCTTACCAGTATTGTCCAAAATGCTTGAAAAACTAGTGAACAGCCAATTAAGTGCCTATCTAGACACCAATAATCTGCTTAATCCAGCTCAATCTGGTTTTAGATCCATGCACAGCACCATCTCTGCCTTAGCAAAAGTCACTAATGATTGGCAGACTGAATTAGACAAAAAGAATAATATCTGTGCTGTATTTCTGGATTTAAGCAAAGCTTTTGATACTGTGGACCATGAACTACTAATCTCCTCTCTACACTCCATAGGCCTCGACTCAGTCTCTCTTCAATGGTTCAGATGCTACCTCTCTGGTAGACTACAGCATGTAAAAAATGAAGGTGACCTATCTACCTCAAAACCACTCCTAAGAGGTGTACCACAAGGTTCCATCCTGGGTCCTATCCTCTTTGCCATTTATATCAATAATATTGATTCCAACCTCACCACATCTAATATTCACCTTTTGCAGATGATACTGTCCTATATGTCAGTAGTCCTACACCATCAAAAGCCTGTGAACTTTACAATCTGAGTTCTCTCTGCTGCAGCACAAACTACTAGAAAAGAAACTCCTACTGAATGCCAAGAAAGCAAAAGCCATGTTCTTCTCCTCCAAGAGCTTTTCTTCCACTCTCACACCAAACACCCTTCCCCAACTATCCACCATCCTTGGTGAAAGTCTGGACTATGTAGATAAATTTAAATATCTTGGGGTTTGGATTGACAATAGACTTGACTACACTAGCCACATTGAAGAACTCCTGAAGAAGCTCAGGCAGAGACTTGGCCTATTCTACAGAATAAAACATTACCCAACCAAAGACTCTAAACAAAGATTAATCCTGGCATCATTCCTATCCCTCATTGATTATGCTGATTTCCGTATAGTCACTGCTCCCTTTCCCACTTAAACAAGCTGGATACCTTGTATCATAGAGCCATAGATTCATTACAGACCTTCCTTTCAGCACCCACCATTGCTCTCTCTATACTGCAGTCGGCTGGACATCTCTATATCATAGAAGAAACAAAAATGCTGCTCTATGGATCTACAAAGCTCTAACAAACAAATTACCATCCTACATTTCAAATTGTTTTACCCAGCTCATATCCAGACCATATGACCTAAGGAACAACAAACTCATCATGCTGAAGATATCTATTACCTGTACCCGGCATGGGAGGGCTGCAATCAGCTACTCTCTAGCACTTATTTGGAACTCTCTTCAAAAGATCCTGAAGTTGAATACCCTCATTCCATTAACATCCTTCAAAAAGCTATACACTAGTCTCTTTCCAGAGCCATGCAACTGTTTTCTAAGGCCTAGTCCTACCACAACCCACTTTTTCTCCCACACTCCTTTTTCCTCACATTTCCACCCTTAATTTGTTTTGTAGCCTTCACCCACTCAACTCATACCTGACCTTATTCCCACAATCCCACCTCCCTCGCTTTAATCTCTCATTACTGTCTTATTTTACTCCTTTTATTATAACCCAGTTTCTTTGGCTCATTGCCTTGTAGATATGTAAATATTCTTCTTTTTGTTCATTTATATTGTCCTTGTTTTGTACTCAATCTATATCTTGTATTTGTGTAAAAAATTGTACCTTTATATTGTTATGACCAATCAGGTCCATCTTGTAAATGAGCTATGCTCAATGATGCTCGCCTGAATAAATAAAGATTTTGATTGATTGATTGATTGATCAGGCCTTGGGATGTAGGTGCACTGCAGTATACAGTAGGGTAGATTAATTCTATTTATGTCACTCTGTGACATGGCTAGGTAGGGAGGCCTTACACAGCAGAAAAAGTGGATGTTAGCCGTACCATCAGCACAGTGGTTTGAGTTCCAATTGTGATGCCAATGACCAAGGTCTGGAAATAAACATGGGGCGCCAGAGGGCCGGGTGGGGAGAGGAGACTTGAGTGTCTGACTGCTCGCCTTCACCTGGGGGGAGCGTGGGGATGTGACCTGACACTTGCTGACTCATGCCGGATTCTGGGGGAGACAGCAACACATTAGGTCATGCTGAATGGGTGGTGTGGCCATCGTTCCCCCGGACTGCTGGATGACATTTGCTGGGCCACACTGCAACCGAAAACCTCAGACTACCCAAGACCACCACAGCAGCACATGGGCCAAGACTGAATGCGTGCAGTGGCCATCTCCCACCGGTGCCTTTTTTCTTGGAGGAGGGGGACACATCCGGCAAAGGGTTACACCAGGCTACCCAAGGGTGCTCCAATGTGGAGTGGTGTTGGCTGGGGTCAGGGCATGGTGACAGCGGGGTACCTAGGTGGCATGAAGAAGTCACAGTCATCACAATTTAAAGTGACTGTACAGTTCGGCTGCTATATATATATATATAATGGCAAAACATTCCATAAATATTGATGCATCATGTATAAACACATACCCTGAACATAATGCTAAGTATAACAAACATTTTCAATACATGTATCAACATTACACACATGCGACCGAACTGCATACAACTATCAATAATAACTTACAAAATTATCAAGTAATAACTTGAAAACAACAGGAACATTTTATTGTAATACAAAAGTACTGTATAACATGTGTTGCAGTAGAACATTGTGTAATTAGTTCTGTGTAGGTCGATCAGCTTCTCTGAAGCCAGTGTATTCCTCAGACGGAAACACTGCACAAATAGCAGACACAGCGCAGGATGGCAACACTCTTCTATTATATCTTCCAAGATGACGCCAAATCCACCAAACAAATTTTCAATAAGCAAGAAATCTAAATGATCTGCAAAGATAAACGTAGAAAACAGTAACACACAAGTCACTATGGTAATAAAGAGTTATGTAACACAGTTCATATGTTGCTGATGAACATACCATAATGGCTAAAATGGAACTATTATGACAGTATTCTGCAGTGGGTGTATAGTACAACACATTGTGTCAATAATGATACCAGTGACACAGGACAAGGTAGCGCCTTATATGCTTTCCACGTCCCACTATAATTTAAAAGCCCATTTCATAAGCGCAATAGGCCACTCCAGTGTGTGCGTTACATTTTTTAACACCGCGGCTAGGCTGGACGCACTCAGCCTGCGGCCTCATGCCTCAGTACACCTCCTAGCCGTGTGTTAAACTGTGTAAAGCACACCCTGTCATGTCTTATTGCTTACACAAGCAATAGCAGTATCAAGTTCTGGTCACTCTGACTGCCAGGCAGTCTGCTCCCTGTAATGACAACACAGTGATCTGCTGAGCTGTAGTCTCAGTTATGCAGCACACACACACACCATACAGCTGAAGAACAACATAAAGCATGCAGTGAATAATGGGAGCAGCAAGTTGCAGACTGTCTCACTACTGAGCTGACTCACTGACCAACCATCTCCTCTGAGACTGTTCCGCACAGCTATCCTGAGAGAGGGACTCACAGCACATGAGAAAATCTGAGAGCAGCAGCATCAATGATTTCTGAAGCAAACTTACTAGTGAAGGAAACAAGCAGACTGTCACTACTCTCTGGGTGACTCATGATGACCAGTAAGCCAGATTGCAGGTCTGCATAAAGTCAATACAGCTATTAATAATGATTGTGTGAGGATACTAGGAGGCATGACGGGGCAGACAGCTCTGATGAGCGGTGACAGACCAGCAAGGAGCAAGATATAGTTAATTTGCTGCTAACTCAGCTGTAGCAACATAACAAATAAAATACCCTGACTATGCTGGTCTGTCACTTGCTCATCAGAGCTTCTGCCCTATCATGTTCCCAGTGTCTCACACAGTCATCAGTAATAGCTTGATTGACCTTATGCAGAGCTACAACACAACCCTCGCTTACTGGGTGAGTCACCCAGAGTAGCGACAGAGTCTGCTTGTTCCTTCACTAGCTTGATTCAGAAATCTACTGCTGCTGTCCTGATTTTCCTCATGATTTCCTGTGAGTCCTCTCTTAGGACAGCAACATGGATGAGTCCACTGAGATTTACACATCTCCCACAGACTCAGTGAAGAAGTAAAATTGTGGTAGCACAGGAATTTTAGTATTTCCCGATTGAACTTCTCACTGATGTGCTTGCTCGCTGCCCAATAGCATCATCCCACCCGTATGTGCTTGCCCCTCCCCCATGACAGTTAGTGATATTACTCTGCTTTTACCAGTAACTCACAATACACCAGTGAAAAAATGACACTGGATCGGTGATCCGATGTTCTGAGCAGTAGTAGCAGTCCCCCACCCACCCACCCACCAGGCCCTCTCAATATTTACCTACCAGACATTTGGTGTCAGACACTGGTGTTTTTTGTGCTCAGTACTCCTCTCCAGATCACCTACACTGGACACTCCCTCTCAACTCCAAGACTCGCGATATGCTGGCAGCTACACGGATGTGATCACTGAACCGAATGGTCACGGCACTCCATGACACGATATGGCCACACTCCAGGCCTGTACAGATGGCACTGGCAAGAAATGGAGTTCTGCCGGCCTGGTGGTGCTGAGGGTTGAGGCACTGGATGCTTTCCCTCGCACTGCAGGCCCAGGTTCGGGAGCAAGGTCGGGCACCGGGGGTTGGTAGGGAGGGAGGAGGATAAGTGTCCGCTAGGCTGCTCTCTCCTCCTGGGAGGGCAGTGGAGGAGTCCAGTGTCTCATGACCCCGATGGAGATCGGGAGCTGCGGATGTGGACCTAATGAGTGGACAAACGGCAGATGCCGGCAGTGTGTATCTATAGCAGTGTAGCATCAATGTCACACATAAAAAGAACCCATGTTTGTATTGCCAGCATGCCACATGACACCCACATACTGCCAGCAGAAATCCATCCTTTGTCATGGAGGACACATAAATAACCGTGCTGTATACAAAATGGTGTGTTGCACAATAGGGTTACTGTGTACACCTGAGATGCAAACTTGGCCAGTTTCTTGCAGGGACATTGTCAGTTGATATGACTTACTGCCACTTCCTGATTTTCGGAGTTTGATTCCCACACTGTATTTTTTGGTGGATCAGCTTTCTTTATGTTCCTCCTCTATGTTCTCGGAGTGTCTCCGGTAGGATGTTCCACAAACCTAGCCACCCACCTGAAATTTCCGAGCCTTACCTGTCTGGGGGGGTGGGGGGCAACTCTGTGCTACTCGTCCTGGACCACTGACTCCCTGAATCTAAGCACCCCATGGCCTGACCGCACGTTCATCCACTGACCTTTCTGAAATGTAGTGGGCAGACCATGCATGGCACATGGAGCAGCCACAGGCAGGATGGAAGATCCAGCATTTGTGAGTGGTGGTCTCTCTCGACCCATCTTTTTTCTACTGAGGCACAAGGGTGTTTCCTTTGTTCTGTTGCCCCAGAACACGGACATGCAATGATGCCACTCACTATTTGCTGTGTTTCAGACGCCAGGAGCCATTGAAAATGAGAGTAGACTACCCCCAGGAAAGGAGTGCAGTCCTCCAGTCGCTCAATCTTTCCTACCCTGCCAACCCCCATGACTATTTCTGAACCAGGGTTGATGGCATGGCATGAGACGTGGCATCTGGCACCTAAACCCTTAACGCCACCGGGACAGCCTTCAACACTGTATATTGACAGTATGTTGATACATATGCACAAAATTTGCTGTGGCATTAAGTGCTAGTGGCATGGATCAACATACTAATGAACTGTCTGCAGTAGAGTTGGGTAAGAAAACAGCATAGGTATTACTTGTGTACATGCAGGACACTCTTTGAGGAGTTGTGCACTGGATGTCAAGAAGGGCAGTTGCAACATAGCATGTTAAAAATACAGTCAGTGCACTACATGGCAGTGGGAAAATGTCTCAAGACTCACTCCTATGTGGTATCAGAGGAGGGTCAGTGGTTGCAGACACCCAGTCAAACTGTGCCCTTTTTTTACAGATGTGTGCAAGAGACAGGTCAAAGTATGGTATTACTACATACGAACATACCAACATACGAAGAAGCCAGCAGAAGAATGCCATTTGGCTAAGCTACTCTGCTCATGTCCACAGTTTCAGCTACTGCCCCTGCCCTCTCTCCCCACTCCTCCCATCCTCCCCACCCTTGATCCTTACCTTCCCCCGTGCCTATCCCAACCTCTATTACAGCTGCTCACTGTCTTCGACGAGATCACCTCCTCTGGCAACGCATTCCAAGTGTCCACCACCCTCTCTGTGAAGAAGTGAATCCTGACCTCCATCATAAACCTCCCACCTTCCAGCTTAAGACTGTGCCCCCTCGTGTTATTGTTGCCACTCAGCTTCAAGAGACTCTCCTTATCCACCTTATTAATCCCTTTCTACTACCACGTAGATGAAAATAGTACCCAGTTACAGCAGGTAGCAGTAAATACTTCACGGTTCAAAAACTGATCTGTACCATGGTTTATACTCACTTGTTTAGAGGAACAGCATCATCAAGTGGTCCCTCCAAGAATTCATACTCATAATTGGAAACAAGAATCACATTGTGACTCAGGCAGTTTTCTAAAGAAGTCGAGCTCGGTGATGCAGGTGACATGTTCCTCTTCAAATTTTACCCTTACAGCTGCCACCTCATGGCAAAAAATGCACTCCACATTGGTCTCCATTTTATTGCAATTGCTGCAGTCATACCTGAAAAAAATGGCCATAGCATTAGTCCCCACAATGACATTGAAGAAGGTGGAATCATACGCTGACATAAAGCAAACAAGACATTGGTAACCCAAAAACAACTGCATTTGACATGCAACAGATGCCCATAAAAGCACTGTATGTGATGTCATAGGATGAGGAAAGTTGTATGATGTCACACAGAAGGTGTTCTGCACAGCTGTTGCAATATGTTGTGACTCCCATCACAAAAGACAGATGGGGGGGCCAGTCAGTTTGTGCAGAGGGAGAGACAGTACAGATGGAATGTAAAGCAAAGGTGCTGCCATCTCATCTGTGTGTGTGTCTGTCAGGACACTTGACATGCTGTCACATGTCTTACAATGCACCATGGGTGTGCATTACTACCAATAACCACACATCCAGTTGTGGGTTAATGCCGCAGGAAGGAGGCAGTCTGGCAATATGGCACCGGGACAAGGTGCTCGCTCCTCACGCTGACGATCCGGGTTCCCTCCTAGCATGGGACGACAGGGAACGATGGCTGGCAGAGTGCTCCACAGTGTCCTTTGGATGATCTCTTCTCAGTGTGGGGGGCTTATGACTCTCTGGAAGATCCTTGTGGTCAGTATCTTCCAAGGTGCGCTATGCAGTGTACTGACCATGCGCCACTGAAGTACCTATGCAAGGATGCTGTGGTGTGTGCTCCATTGGCCACCAAGCAGATAAGATGTTGACAGCTCACCTCCCCACTGCAGCAAAGCATGTTAGCCACAATGATGCACCCACCCTCTACGACACAGATGTAATGATGGTGCCGGTGGGCATCGGGAGAGTCTACCTGCCTGGCCACCCACACAGGTAAGGAGAGGCCTCCAGATGAAGGGATATGAGGTGCAAACCTAGAGACCAGGGTTTGAATCACACAGCCACAACTTGCATACTGTGACAAACTCTATCAGCAAAATTCACTGTGCTTGCATGTCGCACTTGGAAACAAGCCTCGGCTTAGTGTGCCATGGGATATTTAGTGTCCACCAGAGCAACTGCCAGAATGGGCAGATAGCACTGCTGTTCAATATGTCATCTGAAAGATGGCACCTCATGATTGCAGCACCACCCTCATGCTGCACTACGGTGTCAGTATTGGGATTTTAACAAAGTTCCTGGTGTGAGGATAAAACCCACAGCCTTCTGATCTACCAACCTCTGAGAAAAAGTGCTATACATGGTATATTTGACTTTGAACCCTTTACGTGCAATAGAAAGCAACATGGACTATACCAACATGTAGTACTATGCTAGCCGGCCCTCTGGCACTGAGGGTTGAGGCCCTGGATGTCGCACTCGCTACCACGCCGGCAACCTGTGTTCAGGAATGAGCAAGGGTCGCGGGGTCAGTGAGGATGAGGAAGGATCGAGCGTCCCATGGACTGCTCTCTTTCCTTGGGGGGGGTTAGCTCTCACTGCCAGTGCAATAGTAGCCTCTGGTGGTAACAAGGGGATTGCATTGCCTAGCCGGCAGATGCAGGGGATCAGGGCTGTGGCACATGCCTTTCCAGTGCGCACACTGCTCACACTGAGCAGGGCGTCATTGCATGTCGGAGCCCGGGGCAACAATTAAAATAAAAATCTCCCAGCTGTGGATAGGCATCTGTGGTACAGGTGTGCAAGTGGAACTCCAAGCCACAGTCTCAGGCAATCCAGCACTCATCACCACCATATAAATGATTTTCACAAGCTGAGACTGTTGGATGTCAATGGCAGCTCTCATCCCATGGGGCAATAACATCAAAAAGATGAACAGACTGCAGCAAGATAACTCCTCCCTTCAAAGGTATCACACCATGCACTGTTGAGTCCCTAAGGCCATATCCTTTCAGCTGTGGGGAGAGACATGCTGTGGAGTGAGAACTTAGAAGGGGTCATATTAGCAGGACAGGGGCATATACAGTCACCAACACAGCATAACAACTAATTTAAACCACATGCAAAATGATGACACTGCATCAACAGGAGTCAAAACACTGGAGAAAGTAAGATGCATGGCAAGGTATAGCACTACATATATATATATATATATATATTGCTTCATACATCAATAATATAAATGTATTATGCCATTACACATCACATGAGTACTATGGGAAACACATCTGTACTGCTGAATCCCAGGCCAGCTACTGACTGCACCAATGTGAAATACAGAATTAGCCCACCACTTGCTGGCTGGCTGAGCAGTCCTTCCACCCTCACCAGCTTCAGACTGCTCCGATTCTTCTTCTGATGAAGTACCCGCCTCTGCAGCCACATCTAGTACTGGATCACTCCTCAGTGGCTCAAACATGTATAGCTGAGCCACTGAAAGCAAGTCAAAATCTTCACTTAAGTTAGGGATATCGGGAACATCTAACTCAGCCATGCTGCCAGTGTGATACGTCTTGCTACAATGACATCATCGGCTTCAAACACGCATGTGCAAGACGAGCACAGCGCGCTACCGATAGCAAGCTCATTAGTGAGGACACAGAAAGAGGAGCATAAATTAAATAAAATGCAAACCTTTGTAAGTAATTCTAATGCATACATTTACAATTTTTAAGTCCCAAGAGGTGATTATACGGAGAAAGACGACACACTGAGCCACAAGGGTGGGTTCAACAACCATTTTTAAAAATATGCTCTTTATTTGTCCTTTAAGGAGTGCCTCCATAATCTTGCCCACTACTGAGGTAAGACTGACTGGTCTGTAGTTCCCTGCTCCTCCCTGCTACCACTCTCATAGCGTGAGATCACATGAGCCCTTCTCCAGTCTTCCTGGACCTCTCCTGTGCTGAGAGACTCACTAAACAGTTCTGATAATGGCTCTGCTAGTTCCACCCTTAGCTGCTTTAGTACCATGGGATGTATGCCATCAGGTCCCATTGCTTTCTTCACCCTGAGCTTATCGAGCTCTTGTAGGACCCTTTCTTTGTGAAGGGGCTAGTGCACACCTCCTTCCTCCGTGTCCATGGTGCTGAGCTGTGGGTCCTGCCCTACCTTTCTTCAGTAAATACTGAGCAGAAGTATCTATTTAGGATAGATGCTTTACATGGTCCTCCTCCTCACATGCCCCCTTATCCCCTTTGATCTTAGCAATACCCCCTCTGGACTTTCTTCTTTCACTAACATATCAATAGAAAGTCTTGTCACCTTCTTTTACTGTTTGTGCTAGTGCTTCCTCAGTTTGGGCCTTTGCCTGCCTTACCACCTTCCCTGCTTCCCTTAGGGAAGTTTGGTATGCCTCCCTATCTTCATCCTGCTGCGTTCCCTTATATTTCCTGAAGACCAGCCTTTTGGCTCTGACCTTTTCTGCTACTGTTTTTGAGAACCAAAGTGGTTTCCTTCTTTTGCACTTCCTTTTCTCTCTAACACAATGGGATGTTTTCAAGTATTGCATTTTTACTGCTTGACCACTTTGCCTGTACCCCCTCACCTGTATTTCTTTTTGCCAGGGCTAGCTTAACTCTGTTGGCCATCTTATCAAAGTCAGCTCTTCTGAAGTCCCATATTTTTGCCTTGGAATGGGATGATTTAGTTCTAGTGGCCAGATTGAACCATACCATGTGATGGTCACTGGCCCCCAGGTGACCTTCTACCTGGAGATCTGTGATCCTCTACCTGTAAGTCAGTACTAGATCTAGGATAGCCCTGTCTCTTGTGAGTTGTTATACCAGTTGTTTGAGTCCCTCCCCCTGCAGGGAATCCACCATGTGTCTAGTTCTGGCAGATGTTCCTGCTGGTATTGACCAAACTGTATCTGGCATGTTGAAGTCTCCCATTATCAGAACCTCCCCTTTAGCTGTCATGTTTTGTATATCTTCTAACAGTAATGTGTCTATGCCTTCCCCCTGGTCTGGAGGCCTGTACACAACTCCAGTTCATTTGGCTGTCCCATTTCCTGTTTCCAGGGTGACCCACAGCTCTTCTGGCTCCTTATGTGTATTCTGAATTTCTGTAGCTTTGATATTTTCATTGACATACAGGGCCACTCCACCCCCCCTTTTTTGTACCTCGGTCTCTTCTGAACAGTACATGCCAGGTACTGAATTCTTCCAAGTGTGGTTACTGGTAAACCATGTCTTGCTAATGGCTACTATGTCCAGTTTAGCCTCTGTCATTTTTGGCTGCAGGTCTGGGATCTTATTTCCAGACTGCGAGCATCTGTGTGCATGATTTTCCATTGGCCAGATTTCAGTGTGTTAGTTGTTGGGTATTCCACACTGTTTGACTCTCCCTGTATGTTGAAAATGCTGACAACATTTTCTTCTCTCCTGAATTGTTAAAGTGCTTTAGACACAGTAGGTATGAAATGTGCTACATAAATACAAATACATTACTTTTTCTATGGAATTCATTATTAGGACCAAGAGAGCAGTGAGTAATCCCAACTCGATGAAAAATCTGTGCAGTTTGTTTTTCTCAGTTTTGACTGGACCCAAAGTAGAAGCATGTTTAGAAGTTTAGTGTTGCTCTAGCAAAGCCATGTCACCCTGCCCCCTCCCTTCTACACATGGACAAGGATATGTAGAACCATGACACTTTGCACTGGGACTGAGGCTATAGGGTGAATTTATTTATTTAGAAATTGGTGACCCAGAAGGCACACTGACAGCCAAAGGCTAATTTTCAGGTGTGACCCGTGGGAAGGGATGCAGGGGAAGAAATACTAAAAGCAGCAAATGTACATGGTTTAGAGAAATAATTATAACCCAAACTATTTGAATATTTGTTCCTCTTTGCATCCGTTTTGGATCCTACGCATCAGTCTCCATAAAACTGCCTATCGGCATGAGACCAGCAAAGTGTACTAAACAGTGACCTGACTTCTGTTGGGCTGACTCGGTTCTTGTATAAGTGTACAGTACTAAACGCCTGATTTCCACTCAGTATGACTGGATATTATACAGTGAAGCCCATCTGGATGAAGCCCAACTCTGCAGAATTCTGCAGTAGATTTACTGCAGCAAACAATGCAATTTCAATGTGAGTTAATCCCTTTTGTCATGCAGGAAACCTGTGACACTGCGGTTCATCCTGGCACACTAAACACTTGATTTCCTCTGGGGCTGACTTGGTTCTTGGATAAGTGTACTAAATACCCAATTCCCTCTGGGCTTAACTTGGTTCATACATGCCAAATTACCTCTCAGCATGACATGGTTCTTATAAAAGCGTACTAAATGCCTGATTTCTTGGCCTGATTTGGTTCTTGGATGAGTGTGTTAATTGCCTGATTTCCTCTGGGGCTGACTTGGTTCTTGTACAAATGTACAAAGTGCCTGATTTCCTCTGAGCTGACTTGGTTCTTGTCAGGGGTTGACAAAACCCATAGTCTGGCATCACAGACCATCAGTAAATTGGCAGGGACAAGTGTGTAGCAGTCAGATGGCAGTCCCACAGGCAAGCAGTAAATGAACAGAGCAATACAAATTTTTTACTTGCCCATCCTGCATCTGCCACTAAGGTGCCCTTTCTTTCTTTTTTTTTTTTCATTGAACAGACTGGAGGAACAAGCAGTGAAGAGACATCATGTGAGCCTGTCTCAAGCATGGGTGCAATGTGCGGAGGTAGCAGCCAACCAGAGTAACAGTGTGATTGACTGATGGTATCCAAAAATGGTCAGCTGCCACCAGATGCATAAGTTCCTGCCCAGTCCATTGGACATTTTTATTGGCAGGGACGGTGAGTATGGGGGCAGCTGAACTGGCTGGGGAACATGTGAAGCATCACAAAAAGGCATTTGGTGACACAGTTGGAATAAGAGCATATGGGGAAAAGTCATGTTTTCTTACCAGCGCTCTCTCAAATGTACTGTGTAGTCACCAATTTGGCAAGGCAAAGGGTCAAGAGGGAGCTCAGCCTATAGAGTGACATAGCATATCCAACAACTCAGAGAATTAATAATTTATTGATAAAAACAACAAATGAAATATAATGTAAAAGGGTAAAAGAGCAGAAGGGGTTGGAGGTTAGAACAGAGGGAGGAACAAAATAGGGTGGGCGAGGCCACGGTGCAGCACACCTGTTGATAGGATTGGGATACACAGAAGGAAGAAAGAAAAGATTTACAATACTAGACAACAAAATATACTAAAAATAAATTAACAAAAAGCACTTTCAAGAGTTAAGTAAGGATCTGAGGAAAACAACAACAAGGCATGATAGCCTATTTATAACTGGACTACCAACTAGGACAATGGGACTACGAGCTTTAGTCCAATCGCTTATCCTTGGACAGGTACTTCATTTTAAGATTTGTTGACCCCTGAATCCTATGTAAATGTACTAAATGCCTGATTTCCTCTGGGACTGGCTTGATTCTTGTATAGGTGTGGTAAACAGCTGATTTCCTCTGAGGCTGATTGGTTCTTACAAAGTGTACTAAGTGCCTGATTTCCTCTGGGACTGACTTTTTTCCTGTGATCCTGTGATCAGCTGTTTCACTATTGTAAGCAAGCATGTGAGTGGTTCCATTCACAAGAAGGCAGCCAGCTGTAGTGGAGGGTGGGTTGTGTCAGTTGATTTCACCGGGCCGGGGGGAGGGGGTCTGTTTAGGAAATTTGGATGCTATGGGATGGAGGGTGGGAGATGGGTGCTGCTGCCAGGGTGAGTGAATAACTTTGTACAAAAGGAAACCCACTAGAGGAGACAGCAGCTGGCCATGGAGGTGGGTGGGTTGTGCCGGTCACCCATCGTGGGAGTTTTTTATAACCTAGAACTGTGGGTACTGGGGGGGAGGGGGAACTGGGTTTGATGCAGAGAGTGAGGAGATGGGGTACTTGTAGTTTAAATGACTGGGCTGGGGAGGAGGTTGGGGAGGGGCTGAGGCTTTCTTTTTTGGGGGGTATTTCCCAAATACCAGTAGGCAAGAATACTGCTATTGTTTGTTATTTGCATCCAAATAATGAATAGTACATTATTCATGATATTCAGGAAATACGATCTGTTACTTGCACACCCTATTGATTTCCTCTGGGGCTGACTTGGTTCTTGGATAAGTGTACTAAATGTTTGATTTCCTGTGGGATTGACTGTATTCTTGGATCGCGTAGTAAATGCCTGATTTCCCTGGGCCTGACTTGGCTCTTGAATAAGTGTACTAAATGTTTGATTTCCTCTGGGATTGACTTGGGTCTTGTATAGGTGTGCTAAATGTCTGGTTTCCTCTGAGGATGACCTGGTTCTTATGCAAGTGTACTAAATGTCTGATTTCCCTTGGGCCTGACCTGGTTGTTGGATAAGTGTACTAAGTGCCTGATTTTCTCTGGGGATGACTTAAAATTATGTAAGCATACTAAATGTGTAATTTTCTCTGAGGCGACTTGGTTTCTGTATGTGTACCAAATGCTTGATTTCCTCTGGGGCTGGCTTGGTTCTTCGATAAGTGTACCAAACACTTTATTTTCTCTGGGACCGATCTTCTTGTGTAAGTGTATTAAATGCCTGATTTCCTCTGGAGCTGACACATTTTAGGATAAGAGTTGTAAATACTTAATTTCCTCTGTGGCTGACCGCATTCTTGGATAAGTGTACTAAATGCCCGATTTTCTCTGTTGTTTTTTTTACTCTGTTTCTCACAGTCCCATCACCCCGGTGTCCAACGGCACTCACCTCACACTCTTCCAAGGTGCCCAACTGGTTGGGTGTGGAGCCTGCGGGGGGGGAACGGTATCACTCTGCCAGTCGACCCCCGTTTTCTTTCATTTCTCCCCAAGTGTGGCTGTAGCAGCGTGCAATGACACACTAATATTACGCTCGCACATTTCCCACATACAGCTTGCAGGCGTCTGCTCTGCCTCCTCCTTAGTCTGCCGATCCATTGTGCCCAGTCCCTCAGCTACCGCTAGGGGCCGAGCAAGCTGCAGACTCTGTGCTCACCCCTCTTCGGGAGAAGAGAGTTGTGCTCCGGTCACTCGATACTATCCCTCCCGGGCCGACTCCCAGTGGCCTGTTTGCACTGCGAACATGGGTTGCCGGCACGGCAGGAGGTAAGGCAAGATGCCTTAGCCCTCCACGCCACAGGGCCAGTTTCCTCTAGAATTGATTCGGTTCTTGTTTAAGTGTACCAAAGGCTGAAGTTTCGCTGGGGCCCGCTTAATTCTTGCATAAATTTATAAAATTTCTGGTTTCCTCTGGGACTAACTTGGTTCTTGTACAGTTGTACTAAAAGCCTGATTTCCTCTGGGAGTGACTTTCTTCTTGTATAAGTGTACTAAACACCTAGTTTTCTCTGGGGCTGACTTGGTTCTTGTATAAGTGTACTAAATGCATGATTTCCTCTTGAGCTGATTTGGTTCTTATATTACTGTACTAAATGTCTGATTTCCTCTGAGACTGACTTGTTTCTTATATAGGTGTACTAAATGTTTGCTTCACTCTGGGACTGCTTTGGTTCTACATAGATGTATTAAATGCCTGATTCCCTCTGGCCAGACTTGGCTCCCACATACTGTATATGTACTAAACATCTGATTTCCTCTGGGGTGGACTTGGTTCTTGTATAAATGTACTAAATGCCTGATTTCCTCTGGGATTCCATTGGTTTTTGGATAAATCAACAAAATGCTTGATTTCCTCTGGGCCTCACTTGGTTCTTGGATAAGCGTAGTTAGAAAATGGGTAGGAAGAATTCTTGCTTTTGACTGGCTAAGGCCACCAAGTAGCTGGTCCGGAATCAGGCAACAGAGACCGGGGAAAAAATGAGTCCCAGCCTCTGTCTGCCTGATTATATTCCTAAGTTTCAGTTTTAAATAGCTGACATTTTTTTCTCACACTTACTGAGAGATACAGTACCACAACATTCACTTTTGAATTCACCGTCATTTTTTTTATCTTGCTTAGTGAGCGATTGTAGTTGCAGAGCCCCTTCCCCCCATTTCAATAAATCTAAACATTCTTTCTTACCAGCCACTTTGCCATTGTGTTTAAACATGGCAACCATGTCCTGGCTACCAGCTGCTCTTTCGTTCCCATCACAATTATAAATTTATCAGCAATGTTACAGCATGTGGGAATAAACATCAGACAAGGCAAATTTACAGGTTTCAAACACACCGTGGTGTGATATTTATTTTTCAAAAGTTCAAAAAGTAATAAATGAAAACAAAAAAATTGCAAAGAAAATCACTTCTTAGCATTAGTAGTTTCTCACATAATACAGTCCTGGATTTTAGAGCTCCTAAGACCCTTCTCATCTGCATTCAACAGCTTGTCTACAGTAGCACCTCTTCCCTTCACTCTCAAGACTGAACTATATTAAACTGAACTGAAGAGAACTCAGTGAAGAGGTTTTTATATCTTTTGGTGGGGTCACCTGGCTGATCCTTTTTCTATTTATATGTCTGAACTTGTTGTTTCAAAACCAAGGGGGTGTTTTGTTTCAGGGGACTTCCTGGTTCAGTTAAAGGTACAGTGTATAGCTCCACAGATATTGATTCTCTATATCTCTGATCCACAGTGACTAAGCACTTTTATAACCATATGCAGTAACAGGTTTATAGTGTGAATTTATGAAAATACCTTAAGACTTTCTTATAACTGTATTAATCATGAAATTATTATTGTTTTATATGGCTTCAGAATCCTTTCATTTAAAAAGGCTTTATTAACTATATGTATTCCTATTTAAAATAGCCTTCATGTTTTTTTTGTATGCAAAATACATGTATCCACTTTACACAACACCTCTCCGGGTGTTTGGCATCATTCCAGGAATGGATGGATGAAAATAGAAAAAGAACGAAAAGAGAGAACTAGTAGGAAGTTTAGTAGGGATAGTAAAGAGCTATGCTACGTGGCCGGCCTAGGATAGGGGGGAAAAGAAGAAAAGCAAAGAGAAAAGCGTTAACTGTTGTGCAACAGAAGTTTTGATAGCTAGGAAATAAGGAGATAGAAAAGTGGTCCATCAGTCATTGCCGAGGTGTAGCCTAACTCCACCACAAGCAAGCTGGAGATATTAAAAAAACTATGTTCCTAGTGCCATTACTCTCTCACAGACAGCTTTTACCCCTTATTAGAAGTATCTTCTTGATCCTAGCTGTTCTTCTGAAGACAGATCCATGCCATGCTACCTGCTTCAGTCCAGACACCGTGGCCCACCCAACTGCGATTCAACTACTGTGACTGCTATCAATTTAAAAATTGTAAAAAGTCTTCATTTTGTGGTCTACATATTTTGGAACCCTGCTCATTTTAAACAGGTCTAGTCTTCTGACCGTGCTTTCATGACCACAGTGTCAGCTAGCAACAGTTGCTGTCTTAAAAAAGCACAGAGCCATCCAAGCAGTTAAACAGCCACTGCAAAACAAAATGAATAACAAAACTAAGTTCTCTTACGGCAAATCCAGCTGGTGGTGGTGGGGGAGCCTCAATAAAAAGAAGCAGTCAACACCAGCACAATAAAACCAGCAGTACCCTTTACTGTCAGCTGTAGCAGTACAGTGACTACTTTACCAAACAGTATGTTTCTATTTATTTCTAGCCCTGTTAAAGTAATTTTTTGACATTTTTAAAAAATGTTTTAAAGCTGTCACAAATAACCCATCTCCTAATCACAATAATACACTCCAGGGTGGGCGGTATCGGGCTATACCAGACCATACAGGGGCTATAAGACCATCCACCTGCAGCGTCGGGCCTAATTGCACCCCTAGGCAATCCAGGATTGCCAGATACTGTCCACCCTGTTGGGTATTATTGCTTACTTAATGCCTGATTTCCTCGGCAGACGACTTGGATCTTGCATAAGTGTACTCTGAAGGCCCACTTATGTAGGGAGGCCTTTGGTACATGTTACTCTGCCTCCCTTATCTTGTTTCACTGTTTTAATTTGTTTTACATACTGTTACTACATATTTATTATTTATATTTTTAATATATATAATTATTTTATGAATTTTCCCTGTGTAAAGTGCCCTGAGCCCCAGGGGAATGTGCACTAAAGAAAATAAAATTGCTTCTACTACTATTAAGTGCCTCATTTCCCTTGGGGCTGACTTGATTATTGTATGACTGTGCCAAATACCAGAGTTCCTCTGAGTATCAGTTGGTTCTTGCATAAATCAACTCAACTCCTGATGTCTCGGGGTGTGTGCATAATGAACAGCATTTCCTGAATATCACGGATAATAGGCTATTTGTTACTGAGGAAAAACAAAAAAAAATGATGCTATTCATGGCTATTTGATGTTTTGCTATTTGGCATGAGTTCAAGATCTCCTGAGACTTCCTGCCCAATCACAGGCCACTTTGGAAGCTCACTGAAAGCAGGTCATGTGACCCAGCACTCACAGAGTTTCAGGCAATAGAGGACATAACTGAACGCTGCAGAGAAAGAATCTACTTCCATCCACTTGTTAAAAGTAAATGCAAATAAGAAGTGTTGAAATTTTTGTTCCTCTAAGTCCCAAGCTAGAAGGTCGATTTTACACGTAAGATGAAAATTGGGCTTTTAAGAAAGGAAAATATTAGGGCTGTAGTGTTTGCTGACAAAGAGACAGGCAGGCAGGCCACCACAGCACATGGGTGCATATGTGTGTGTGTGTGCGATGCGTGTGTGTGTGTGTGTTACTAAACAAACAACATATTTTAAACCTGCAGTTTAGTGAAGAATACTAACAGCTAAAGGAGGAAGGTTTTAGGGGTTTATTTTATTAGAATTGTAAGTGTTTTATAACTTAGTTTCAGTTTTGGTTTATTTGCTCAATCTTTTGGAAAATGATTATCACAAAATACAAAAATACAAAAGACAAAAGTACACACAATACATGAAGACAAAAATACATAAATAAATTAAATATACAGAGGGGAGTACATATAAAACCGTGCAGACCTATCCAGTGATAATGTACAGTGAGCAGTTTACAAAATCTAATAAGATTCCAGAGCTTAAATCGATTACTTAATCCTGAGAACAGGATAATCTCTTTTTCTTATTTTCCTAGTGAGATATAGAATTTCCCAATATTGTGTATAATCACAAGATCCTCAGTGGTAAAGCAGGACCAAGACTATCTGTTTCCCTAGCAGTGAATATAGAAGTAACAATTGGTAATAACCACTTATATCTAATTTTTGTTGTACTGGGCACTTCAGTAATACATGTACTAAATATTCTCTTTCACCAGAGTTACATTTGCACAAAGTTGCATCTATGCCCTAATTTTATTATATAGGCCAATTTTAACATTGGATTCAAAGTTCAAGCCTAAATCTTGTAAAATTTTATGAAGCTTAGGGTCTTCTAGGACATCAAGATAAAACCTAAATTTATGTGAAACCACATTATGCAAGTACCACTTGGCATAATTTGAAGCACCAATACAAGCCAGGTCAATATCCCAATAATATTGCACATTTTCTTTTTTGACATAGGGGCGGATTCACAAAGACAACTCAGGGCACAAGGCAACTTGCGTCTGAAACAATAATTGAAAGTATCACTTGCATCCTGAGTTGCATCTTTGATGGAGTTCACAAAGGCAGCCTGCGACATGCTGCAGGCTGCTCAGCCCAACAGCACCAATGTGGCTGAAACTTCCCTTTGCAACAGGGCGAAGGGGTTTAAGGCAGCAGTTGCACCTATTCAGAAAGGGTGGCTGCTACGTCCCCACATTGGGATTCAGGAACAATCCATGGTGGACATCAGTCAAAGACCACTTATGCCACCTAAGTGTTCTTGCCATCCAGAGGTTGCCACTGTGCCCCAGCTTTACAGCCCTGTGATCTACAGCCCCAAACAGCCCCAGTTCCCAGGCATGGCACCCACTGTGCCAGGATGGGTGTGTGGAACACCCTCCCAATGCCCAGACCCCCACATGTTGAGAGCCACCCATATACCCCTGCCCCCACATGCCCTAAGGTAAGATCCCCTCCATCACACATCCAGTATAGCCCTGGTGGTCCAGTGGCCCCCACCCCCCCAGCTGACAATGCCAACCCACCCCACTCTCCTCACCCCCCCACAGCTGCTGTCATTCAAGGAGCACGTATTCTTACTGTATGCAATCTTGGCAAAGTTCAGTTGGCAGCTGGCCATGGTGGTGAGAGGTGGGCAGTGCCAGTCGCTGGTGGGGGTATTGGTTGGGGCGCGCACTGATGGGTGGGAGGCATGTGTGCTTGACCTTGCCCTGGATTGGGGGGCATGCAGGGATGCCAGCGCACCTGTCTCAAACCTTTCCCATGACTTGCGGCATGTGTGGTCATTGAACCATCTGAGTGACCTATGCCACAAGTTGTGGGGTGCAGACTCCTGGACCCACTCTGATGCTGAATTGGGTGTAGAGTCCAGGTCACAGGGATGGTTGGCACAAGCTGCCATTGTCGCAGCTTGTGGATGACCTTTGTGAATCCAGCCCAGAGTCTGTAATGTTCACTTATGCTAATGTTTTGTTGCCTGTATGACATAAGAAACGAAAGTGAAAACTTGTCCTAGAGTCTATTCAGGAGTTGTCCAATTTGAACTTTGGAACCCTGCTTTTCCAGTCCTCTTTTTGAGGCAAAGCTTTACTCATCTTTCATTTGGTAAACCCAATACTCAAATCCAGTAGTTGATGAATCTAGTGTCAGCCCAGGCTTGTAGCCTAGTCAAACCTAATTCTGCTCTAATAAAATAGGCTGGCATAGATTTTTGACAGCCCAACACATTTCCTAAAAGTTTAATGGCTGTTTTTTTCTAGGTGATGAGTGGGACGTAATCCCCAGATTTCTACATCATAAAGGGTTTGAGCATGGAATTTTACTTGTAATGCATAAAGAAGGGGTCTTAGAGAATGACCACAATAGGCATGATTGGATCTTGCCAGGGCCCCTATGGTTTTTTTGTTTTTGTTTTGGAAAGTACATGTTCAAAATATCAATTCCATGAGCCATTATTAGTACAAAAAAGCCCAAGATATGGATAATTGGTAACAGTTTCCAAAATGCTATCATACAGTTTCCATTGGTACTTTGTTTTCTTGGCACCAATAACTAAAACATTAAATTTCCCCAGATTTATCTTTAGGGATAGAGGATCAGTGATTCTGGCCAAAATATCTAAATTTTTCTGCAGGCCTGATACAGTGATGGAACACAATACCAAATCATCAGCATACTCAAGGGAGGAATAAAATTTGTTCCAATTTTGGGTGAATCAGATTTTAGAGCCTGCAATCCAGTTAACAGATTGTCCAAATAAATGCAAAATAGCATTGGTGCAAAAAGGCACGTCCGCCTTTGTTGGTCCTAATGCTATTTGATAAAGTGTTTCCTGCTCTTATCTGTGTCTAAGTATTTGAATATAAAATTCTGATGCTGTTGACAAGAACTGGGGAAATGCCATGATTTAACATTGTGTCCCAGTGGGTTGACCTATTGATCAAATGCAATATCAAATGCAGAGTTATAGTCTATAAAAGCAAGATAAAGTTTTTGTTTTCTGACTGTGATGTACTTTTCTATTATGTGGGAAAGTATAAAACAGTAATCAAGGATGGAAAAATGTTCCTGAAAGCCCGCTTGGGCTGGTGTTAGTCCCCCAAGGGCCTCCATTTCTTTCTTAGGTCTTTCCAACAAGACTTTCGCAAAAATCTTGCCTAGAATGTCTAGTAGACTAATAGGACAATACATTGAGGGATCCTCCCTTGGGCCCTTTATATAAATGAGTATACTAATTGAGCCAGCCCAGGAGACTGGAATACAATTGTTCCAAAGGCATTCATTAAAAAAAATGTACCAGAAGGTCTGTCCAACCATCAGTTATACAGAGATAAACTTCCCCAGGGATTTTATCAGGGCCTGGTGCCTTATTTCGTTTCAAACTAAGAATGACTTTTAATATTCCCTGTTTGGAGAAGGGTCTATGTTGAGTTTTTATGTCTTTTATATCCATATTTTCCCAGGCATAACCTAAACTAGGGTCATACAGTGTACTGCTATAGTATTCAGACCACGTTTTCAACTCAATATGATGAATAAGGTCATTACTCCATCCTTTGCAACCCCTGGACACCAAGAGCCAGAATGTTTTAACATCATTGTTATCTATAGCAGCTAACATCCTACCCCATTGAAGATCATGATATAACTTCTTTTTTTGCTTTAGAAAGATCCCATAGGGTTTTTTTTTTGCTTCCTTTAGCTCTATGGCATTAGCTTTGTCTGCTTTTGTTTTAGCTTTCCTTGAGATTTTCCTCAGCTGTTTTTGTCTGGGCTTTATATTCCTTATCAAACCATCCTTAAGTAGTTGAAGACCTTGGTTTTAGGGTTATGGTTTTATATAGTTTTGCCTCAAGCTCATTGAAAAGAGTCTGTAACTTCCCATAGATCAGGAGGGGATCCTAAATGGCTTGGTCCCATAAATTTAGAAAGGAGGTTATTTGATGTGTAATACATTCTTCAAGAGTCAGTGACCACTCCAATTTTCTAGAATATCTGACTGCAATAGTATTAACAGTCAATAAATTCACATGCTTCCCAAAAACCTTATGTACAATAACAGGAAAGTGATCACTCTCGACTCTGTTAGCAATTGAAAGATCTTCCCAAAAGTTAGCTGGACCTTGCCAGAGGATTAGATCTAAGACGGATGACACATTTTTTGGAAAATTAAGTTGGTGAGCCCAAACTGTCTCCTGGGGTTCTTCCATTTAAGGGCAAATTGAATTGTCACTCATTATTTTTATTAATTTGTATCCATTACAATCATATCTTAGATCAGTTGAGGCTCTTTTAATTCTATCTATATTTGGGTACATGTAGCCAATAATACAAGTGTCACAAAGCCCATCAAAGGAACCTAATTCTAGAATTAAAATCCCTACTAATAAAAGGTAGGTGTTGGGAAAATCCATCTGGCATCTCTAATTGAATTAGTTAGATTCTCCCATATTACATTAGCTCTCATCCTATTCTTAGTTGGGGGACTATAGCAATTAAACACAGTAGTCTCTAATAATGTCGGACAGATCCCCAGGAAATTTTGATCCTGAGACACTTTTCTATTTTAGAGAAGAGACCTATTTTACAAAGATCAGTAAGCCACCGAATCTCGTCCCATCTTGCCAAGCTTATGCCCAGGCATTTGAATCAAAGTATAGCCAATTAAATCCAGTGCATCTTCCTGTTTGTGCCAGGTATCGTGGACACAAATAAGCTGGAAAGTACTAATGTAATCTATTAGGTCCTTAACTTGCATTTTGGCCATAAATCCAGCAATATTCCATGAGATTAAGAAGAAATCAGAATTACCAAAGGTGGTTATTAGACAACTCTTATCTGACACTTCAACACTTGCATCATTATTAAAAAGGGCATTTGCTACATTCAGATGAACACCAGGAGAACTTTGTGATAGTCAGTTATTATAACCAGGTAATGCCAAGAACCTATTTGCAATTGGCAGAGGAAAGTAGTTTCTCTCATTACGAGACTGCTCCAGTGGCAATTGTTTGATTTCTTGTAAGTGATGGAGAGAATATGATGTGGTGCCATCCCTTTCAGTTAAGTCTACCAAAAAAGGCCCAATGAATCTAATTTGGGTGCCTCATACCAGACTCTGCTTGCAAGTAATGCATTTTTAAAAGTTATATCAATTTGGCCATCTTCTCTTAGGCTAGGGTGCCTATAAACACCCACAACTCCATGGCAGCCCTGTCTGATATTTAAAAAGTTTGTGAACAAGTTACACAAGACTCTGGTCAGATTTTTATTATTTTCATTATAAAGTTTCTTGCACCCAAATAGACTCAAAATTACTGGTGAATTGTCAGCATGAGCGAGAGGAAACCCATTTCTTTCTCCATCCTTTGCCCTGCTTTCCACATTATGGTTGATAGAGTCTATAATTCTAAAACTTTTATCTAACAAATCAACATTTAGATTAAGACTCAAAAAATTTGAGAGATTTCGCCAAACATAGTACAGAATCCTTTCAGTTGTGAAAAAGATGTCAACACTATCAACAAGAGAGTTCTTACCAAATCTGAGCTTCTTTTTACTGTGTGGAGGTCACTAACTGATATATCCAGATTCAATTTATAATTAATTAAATGAGTAATTAATTCCAATAATAATACCCCCTTAGAGTTCCTGAGGCCATAAACTCTTATAAAGGGTTGTATTATTGACAATGAGACATGTTCTCCTGTGACCAAATCTTCACTAGCTTTTATGTTCTTAATTTCTGTTGTTTTTACATTAGCTTCCTGAACAGAAACAAGCAAATTACCCTCGTTTGTTTCAACTCCTTTTTATTCTTTTTTATTTTAAATTTTATGCAAGTTCCCTTTCCTGAACCTTTCTTAGCCTTTTTCTTCCTTATTCCATCCTTTGTCTGACTCTTTTTTTTGCATGTTTCTTCCCAAGAGGGTCAGTCCCAGTTTTAATTTTTTTCTTTGTCTTCATGGGGTCTAAGTGAGTTGTTTCTATTTCCATGGATTTATTACCAGCAGGCACCTTCTTATTATTGGCCACTGGGATGTCAGGGGGAAAATTAATTGTAGAAAAATCTGGTCTTAACTTCACCATTTGTGTCAACTGGTAATTCGTTATCCTCCAAAGGCATCAAGGAGGACTCCCAAGGTGGATGGATTTCTTTCGGGAGTCTAAGAACATCATCCGTCTTTGCACCATTTATTGCAATATATTTTTTTAGTGATTCAGTTTCATTTCTGTTAATAATTAGTTGCTCACATACCGTATGATTGGCTGCATACTGATTCTTCATTACCTCAGTGATGTCTTCACTTAAAATTGAGGGAGTATAAATCAAAGCAGCACTACTTGATCTGTCATGTGACATTGATTGACTTGTCATCTCATAATCATAAAAATACTGGGATAAACTATGCTATCAAAGTATTGTTCATTCCTTTGCTCCTGTTTTAACCGAGGAGTTGGCACTTGGTTTATTGTGGCATTTTTCTGTGTTGCGTCAAGTTAAGTTCCAGTATGTTTTTTTTTCTAGTTTATTCATAGCTTCTTTTAAGGAAGATTTTCCCTTAAATTCCTCCTCAGGGCAACTATTGTCTATATTTGCAGCATTGAGAGTATTAGCAGAGCTTCCAGGTTGAATGTCTGGAACTGCTTTTTGATTCTCCACTATAAGCATCAGAGACTGCTGTTTATGTGGACTGCCCAATAAAATCATCCACCACAGGGAGGCTATTTGTACTGCAGGTACAACAAGTGCTGTTCCATTTAATATGCAGTTTTATAACTGGGGCATCAGTTATGTAAGCAATAAGACATGATGGGGTGTGCATTAGACAGTTCTAACGCACAGCTAGGGGGGGCGTAGTGAGGCATGAGGCCACAGACCGAGTGCGTCCAGTCCACTAGCCATGTGTTAGAACTGTCTAATGCATATCCCCGGAGTGGCTCATTGCACTTATAAAATGGGTCTGTGTATTCTAAATGGAGTTTCTAGTTTTAGCCATGCATTAGACACTTCTAACGCACAGCTAAGAACCCATCAGAGTGCTTGAAATCCTTTGCCCATTTTATAACTTAGTCATGGTGCCCCTAGTGTCATGACTTAAACTATTCAGAGCACTGCTAATCAGTTTCACAGGACCGGAGTTAGAAAGTTTCGGAGTAGAAGTAAAGTTAGAGTGCATAACTGGAGAAGAAAAATTAGGCCCCTTGCTTGGATCTTTAGTAAAAAACTCTTTTAATGTTTGCTGTTTAGTTTTTGTCTGAGCTTTCTTTTCCTTCTTTTCAGTTGGTTTTGGAGCTACTTTTTTTTTTCTATAGTTTGTTTAGCTCTTCCATTCCTCAATTTTGCTTTTGATGTTTTCATGTTTTTTTTTTTTTGTTTTACTGTCTTTATCTTCCCTGAGAATATTGCCATGAAAATTATGGGGCATATACCAAGGGATCTAATGCAGTTGGAGCACACGGCTTCTTAAATCTGGGCGATTAAACACTAGTTACTGCTGGGAGTAAAACACCACTTTAAACCAGAGGAAAAACACGTAAAGTCCAAAAGTCCAAGTTCTTGAGACATGACTGAGCAAGTAACTGCAGTGATTCAGCAAGCGTAGGAAACAGACTCAGCCTTATTCCCTTGCCCCTTGTATTAATAGTGATGTCCCAAGGCGTCACTTGCTCACAAGATTACACTTCGACTTCTTATCCTTTTTCTATATCTCCATCATCTCAGGCAAACCAGAAAAGCTGGGTGAGGTTATCCAAGACTTGACCCCTTGTAACGGGCAACTTAATTGTTGCCTGAAACAAAGAACAAGGCAAGTAGTATGACTGAAATGCAGTTATTTTGCAGATGTTTTTTCTATGAACATATGGAGGAGCCAGCAGAAGAAGGACAAACTGATCTGTTAAGTCTGTTCGTTAGTAATGCAGTATCCATGGCTTACGCCATTGACCCCGCCCCCCGTCAACCTTTCCTTCATAACTTCCCCCTGCCAGTTCCATGGCTTCCCCTTATGCCTGTCCCAGGCCCTCCTAAAGCCACCCATTGATTTCACTGAGACCACCTCTTCTGGCAGCACATTCCATTTGTCTACCACCCTCTCCATGAAAAATGCTTCCTAACCTCCCTCCTAAACCTTCCCCCACCAGCTTCAAACTGTGCCCTCTCGTGCCTCTGTTGTTACTTAGCTTGAAGAGACCTCCCCTATCCACTCAATTTATTCCCTTCAGGTACTTAAATGTTTCTATCATACCCTCCCTTCCCCTCCCCTCATCTCTTCCAGGGAGTACATCCTCAGGGCTCCCAGCCTCTCTTCATAAGACTTCCCCTGTTGTCCCCTGGTCATCTTGGTTACCCTCCTTTGGACCCTCTCCACCAAGTTAATGTACCTCTTATGATATGGGTTCCAGTACCTTACCCTATATTCTAAATGCGGTCTCACCAGTGACCTGTACAAGGGCAGTATAACCTCACTCCACCTACTGCTGAATCCCCCGACTATACACCCCAACATCCTGTTTGCCTTTGCTGCTGCCTTTTTGCAATGCAAAGTATTTTTCAGGTCACTGGTGATCCCCCTGGATCCTTTTCTTCCTCTGACACTGCTGCCTGGACCCCCCCCTTCCCTCAGTAATACTCAGTCATAGGATTTATAGCCCCGGTGTACATCACTTTGCATTTCTTGGCATTGAAACCAAGTTGCCAGATCCCCGACAATCTCTCCAGTTTCCTGAGGTCTTCCTGTAGGTCCCATATCCCTTCAACAGTGTGCACCCTCCCACAGAGTTTTGTATCATCTGCATGAGGCACATCTTGCCCTTTATGCCTTTCTCAATGTCTTTTATGAAGACTTTGAACAATACCGACCCCTTCACAAATCCTACGGGACCTTGCTAGGGACCATCTTGGTACTGAAGAACTCTTTCCCCAGTACCACCCTCTGGGTTCTGTCCTTAGCCAGCTTTCCACCCACCTTGTCATTTTCTTCCTGACTCCAAGATCATTCAGTTTGCTGATTAGCCTTTTATGTGGCACAGAACCAAGGCTTTGCTAAAGTCAAGTAAATACAAAATGCAGGTAAAGTCCAGGTAAATAAGGAATAAGGAAATGCAGAGAGACCTACAAAAGCTCGAGGGGTGGTCAAAGGTCTGGCGGTTAAAATTCAGTGCTAGAAAGTGCAAGGTAATGCACCTAGGGAAAAAGAACCGCAAGACAGAGTACTGGATGGGAGGAGAGAGACTTATCACTACAGCTGAGGAACAGGATCTAGAAGTTATTATTAGCAACTAAAAGCAATTGAGTCAGTTCAACAAGGCCTATAGCAAGGCTAACAGGATGCTGGGATGTATCGGGAGGGATATTGATAGCAGAAGAAAGGCAGTAATAATTCCCCTTTACAGATCCCCGGTGTGGCCTCACCTAGAGTACTGCACCCAGTTCTGGAGTCCTCACCTCAGAAAGGATAAGGACAGGTTGGAAACAGTGCAGCACAGAGTAACAAAAATGATTCAAGGCTAACAAGGCAGATCCTATGAGGAGCACCTCAAGGCACTAAATATATACTCACTGGAGACAAGAAGGAGAGGGAGATGTGATAGAGACCTTCAAGTTCATTAAAGGAATTAACAAAGTGAACTGCGGGGAACTATTTAGCCTAAATACCAATTTGTGGTCACGTGGACACAAATGGAAATTAACAGGAGGTATGTTCAGGAGAGATGTGAGGAAGTACTACTTTACAGAAAGGGTGATGAAACCTTGGAACAGTCTGTCAGCTGAAATGGTAGGTGCAAAAACAGCCAGGGGATTCAAGTAGGGCTGGGACATAATGAAGATAATAGTGGTTACTGGGAGTGACAGGAACAAGGAGGAGGAGAATAGAGAGAGGACAGGGAGGGTTAGTACCCTGGAGGAAAAGTAGGTTCCACGGATTATAGGGAACTTTGGCAAACTAGATGGACCTCTGGTCTTTTTCTGCCGTCATTGTCTATGTTTCTCTGTAAATGACATCCACCACTTTGCCCCATCTAATGCCCTGGTGACCCAACCAAAAAAGTCAATCAGGTTCATCTGACAGGATCTTCCTCCCACAAACCCGTGTTGCCTCTAATTTTGGAGACCATTCTCCTTTATGTTCCATACCAACCTCTCCTTAAAGGGTTCCATGTGATAATAAGCGATGAAAAGCGGTGATCACCGTTAGGCAGTGTACATCGCCAATCAGTTTAGGAGATGTACACTACTAGACACAACAAAGGGTGCCAGAGACTTAGATTTGTTTTATTTATGCGGGGGGGGGCTGTACCCCCCCACACACTTAAGGATTCTCAACTCCAGGGGGGTGCATGTCGGAGGGGGTGCAAAACAAAAAAAAAATGAAAATCCTGGACCAGCAAAAAAAAAAACTGGCGTACATATAGCGACATCCTGTCGCTATATTCGCGGAACCCCCATCCGGTCACCCTCCCTGCGCAGTAGCCCTGTGCACAGGTGCCGTGACTGAGTCACCCTTTTTGAAAGCGTTCTGTCACAGTCGCCATCACCACAGGCTACCCTCCTTGAGTATGGTCTCCATGAGTATGCACACGATCAATGTCAGCCTGACTGGTTTATAGTTCCCTGGGCCATCCGTGGGTCGGTCTTGTGGAAAGGCACCACATATGCCATTCACCAGTCTGGCTACACTCCCAACTACAGGGAACCATTGAAGAGGTCTGCCAGTGGCCCAGTGAATTCCTCTGCTAGCTCTTTCAGTTTCCTTGGGTGCATGCCGTCCAGTCTTGGAGACTTGTCTGCCTTCAGTGCTAGTAGCCCCTCTCTAACTCTATCCACCTTTATTACCACGTCTGTGGCCCCTCTCCCTCCTTCTTCCCCCCAAGGTGGTACCAGCCCATCTTTTCCCCTAGTGAAGACAGAGCAGTGGTGCTCGTTCAGTACCTCCGCTTTGCTCACATCTTCCTCCACCCATCCCTCCCCCTTCCTCAGCTTAACTATCCTGTCCTTCCTGTCCCTCTTCTGGCTCATGTAGTAACAGAAGACCTTCTCCCCAGTCTTAATCCCTTCTGCTATTTGCAGTTCTTTCCTTGCCTTTGCTTGCTGCACCACCTTGCTGCCACTGTAGTTAGCCTCAGGTATTTCTCCTTATCCGATTCACTCCAAGTCCTCTTGTGCTTTGTGTAGGCAACTCTCTTGTCCCTCACCACCCTGGCAACCTCAGAGTTGAATCAGATGGGTAATTTGCCCCCTGATGTCTTCCCCCTCATCTTAAAACAATCCACTGTGGCTGCTAGCATGACATCCTTGATGATGGCCCATTGTCTGTCCACCCCATGTGTGCTTTGACACCCTCTAGTTACTTCCTAAGCACATCCCCCATTTTCCAGAAATCTGCTCTCCTGAAGTCCAGGATTTTGGTCTTGGTGGAGTTTTCCCTTCCCACATCTAGACTGAACCACAATGTGCTGTGATCGCTACCTCTCAGGGGTCCCTCGAGCATGATCTTATGTACGTGCTCCCCATTTGTGAGCACCAGGTCAAGGACTGCCCCCTCCCTGGTGGGCTCCGTAACTCCTTGGGTCATGAACCCTCCCTGTATCGCATCCAGGATCACTTGACTCCTGGCACAGGATGTGTCTGGTATACCCCAGTCCCCCATCACTACTACCTCCCATTTTCCTGCCATGTGAGACAGTGAGACTTGTCATCTCAGCATTGCAGCAGTGACTTAAGTGATTTGATTTCATAATAAATATAATTTAAATTTAATATAAGAAATCTTTCTGTGAGGAACCCAGGCTTGGGTCCTTCAATGGCCACTGAAGTAAATGCAAGTGCACTGTAGTTTGTACGGTGGGACTAGTTGACTGACTTCCACCTCCTCAGTTTGCTGTTTTTCTGTTCTGCGTGTGTGCATGCACAGTTGTGCACTCAAGACATTTTTCTAAGTTTGTGGCTATGTGTCTAAGAAGAGATTATTTTTTTTATCTGAGAAGAATACAGTCAGACTTGACTGTTATTAGTTGACGGTGGGACTTGTCAGCTCAACATTGCTGCAGTGGCTCGCGTGACCATATTTCATAATTAATTGCATAAAACAATGTTAATGCAGACATTAGGGTTGAAGAATGCAAAGCGCACAAAGTGGGGAAATGAAAAAACATTAGGGTTTTGGGTCTCTGGAGTATTGGCAAATCAGTGGTGGGTTCTTTCTTGGAGTTTTCAACCCTAATGCCCACCCCCCAGTCTGTAGTCTCCTGTCTGAGGCACAAGGTACAGCTGCAAGTCAGTGCCTCAGTTCCTCATAGTGATACACTCAACAAAGGCAGAGAAGTATGACTCGCCACATACAGCCAACAGAATCTGTGGGCCCTGCATGAAGAAAAAATATTATATCTGACCTCATTTGCTCCGAGAAGGGGTGGGCATCAGGGCTGACAACCCTAAGGAAGACCCAGCACTGATTAACCAATATTCCAAAGACCCAAAACCCTAAAGTTTTTTCATTTCCCTGCTTTATGAGCTTTGCTTTCTTCAACCCTAATGTCTGCATTAGCATAGCTTTTTACAATTAATTTCCTTTTTTTTTTCGGATAGTGTAATTGTATCTTCATTTGTGCAGGTCCCTTTGGGACCTGTGCAAAATGAAATAAATGCAATACTGGAGACAATCCTGACCCAGTGCATGGGCCCATCAGGCCTCAAAATGCATGTCAATACCTTGTGAGGGATGGCTCCACGGCCTGCCACAGGGTGTCGTCTGTGTGCCAAAACACTGCTCCGTCCCTCCCCAGGCTGGGGCTCGTGCTGCATGTTGCAGCACCTTTCCCACCAGCCCCGGTCCATTAAACTGGCTCACCGAGCTCACACCTGAACTCAGGTCATTGGCCCAGGAAGGCAACATGGTCCCCACTGGGCCAAAAGACATCCCTGCAAATATCCTTAGTTCATAATTTTTTTTTATTTTGTTCTGACATTCTGAGCAAAATTACAATAGTCTTTCCATGACCCCTCCTTCTGAATGTGATGGGTGTTATTTAATATCATACTGGACAAAATGTAATTTCCTGCCTGTAGTGCAATATCACATGTTGGCCAGGATTTGAAAAACAACAGTTGTCACGTGCATGAGACAAAATGGCTATGCTGAAAATCTGGGGTTTAAATACAGAAAATTACCAAAGCTATGAGTATGTGTAGGAAAAGTACAACATACCTCAGCAACTGTTGTTTTTTAATATTTTGACCCCAAACTTTCAACATAGTCTTCTTATGAACCCAACTCATGAACCCGATAGGTGAAAATGTTCAATTCCAATGAAACGTCATTTTGTGTCACAGGTGCAAAAATACGTTTCAGCTAGGATGTGAAAAATGACGGCTGTAACGTTCATGAGGTGGTGTAGTAATACTATGTTGAAAATTTGGGGTCAAAATATTGAAAATGATCAAAGTTATGGGCATGTATGTAAACGTTTCTACATGCACTCATAACTTTGTCTTTTACATATGTTTCACCAAATTTTCAATACTTTGGGACCCATCTCATGAACACTGGCAGTGAAATTATATTAATTTGGGCCTGAAACGTGATTTTGCCGATTTTGTGCAGTCTCCATGAAATCACCTTTTGTGCTTGATTAATATAATTTCGCCATCAATGTTCGTAATTGAGGTGGTCCCCAAAACGATGTTAATGGTGAAAAAAATTAGTAAAATGACCAACTTATGAAGTAAGTTCAAACACCATTGAAATACTTTATATAGCACATACCTGTTTTCCTCCATTCCAAGTTCGGCACGAAGAGTGAAGACATGTCTCTGGTTGAGAGAGGATAAAGGTGTTCGACATCAGCTCAATAAGTATAAGATAAGGGCAGATGTGGGGTGCTGGGTGCTGAGAGTGAGGGTCAGATGGGGGCTGGGAATGGCAGCAGACAATGAAGAACCATTTTCTTTATTTCAGAACTTAAATAAAAAGAAGACGTAGGATAATTTCCTTTTTTACTGGGTCCAACGCTGGGGATTCAGGACCTCAGTGACTGTTGGGTCAGGGGAAGGGAGGTTGTCCAGTTCAACACTGTGGATTGGGCACCCTGGTGTTGTACAGTATAAAGGGGGGAATATAAGGAAGGGGACAGAAAAGACACCTCTGACACTGGGGATTGAGCACCCCCAGTATCGGCATGAAACTATGCCGACACCAGAGATTGGCCCCACTCCCCAGTGTCAGCAAGTGTAAATTACAGGCTTGGGGGTTTTACAGAGGGGAGAGGGGAAACAAACTGGCACCGGGGATGGGCACCCCAGTGTCAGAATACAAGATTAGTTAAACTGGCACTGCGGATTGGGCACCCCAGTGTCCAGTTCATTTAAATAAAGCTGCATAATGACAAATGGCACCACAGGCAGTCACACACAGCATGCTCAGCAGGACATGTAGCCAATGAAAACAGCAGGAAAGGATTCGTCAGCAGGGAGTTAGCCCTGCCAGCTGACAAACAGCAAAGATTTTTTAAAACTACACATGTTCACAAGTGGAACAGCTTTTCTTAAATAATTTAAAAACTACTTAAGTTTTGGGCATAAAAAACACAAACGCACACACCTTGGGTCAAACTCTATGGAAACCTGCAAGTTTCAGATTTAAAATCCTCCTAGTTTTTACGTTTGTTTATGCGGTAAAGGGCGTTTTGGGAGAGTAGCACACTTTGGAGGTGTGCCTCTCCTGTTCAATCCACTGCTCCGCTGAGCAGGTGTGGCGATCCTGCACCAATGGGTGTGGGAGCTGTATGACAGTGGTGGTCTTCACCAAAGAAAACACCGCTGTCATACACAGCGCTAATGAAACCTCCACGCCCCCAAAGCTTTGCTGCACAGGAGCCCACCCAGCGTGGCAAATGTCCCATGTCTCTGCCGACGGGGTGCCCAATCCCCGTCAGCTCCATCGCCCCAAATGCCCCCCAAAGCTTTGGTGCCATGCTGGGAGCCCACCACAGCGTGGCAAACGTCCCGCTGCATCTTTTTTTTGTTACCTAGAAATAAAAACGGTCCCACGGCGCTTCTCCTGAACCCTTCCCACAACCCGCACCCACCCACTGTGCACCTGCCTCCCACACCCCCTTACCCCATACCTCCGGAGCTCAGCGAGTGATCTTCGATGGACCACGAACTGAGAAATGCGGTAAGCTGTATAATGGGCTAGATAGGGGGTTCAACTTTATTGCATATCTCAAGCATTTTTTGGAATTTTTGCACCAAATTTTCAACATGGGGTTTTTGGGACCCCTTCTCATGAATGATGTCACTGTCATGGCGTTATTCAGGCCCGAAGGATGATTTCGCAGTCACTGCACAGTCACTGTGCAAAATCACCCTTTGGGCCTAAATAATGCCATGACAGTGACATCATTCATGAGAAGGGGTCCCAAAACCCCATGTTGAAAATTTGGAAAAAATTCTAAAATGACTGTTTTATGAGCGCAAGGCTAGTAGAGTTCCTACGCAGGCTTGTAAGTTCGCAAATTTTTAATATTTTCACTCCAGATTTTCAACATTGCCATTTTACCACACCTCCTTATGAGCAGTACAGCTGTCATTTTTCACATCATGCCCAAAACATGTTTCCGCCCATGTAGCGCACAATGGCGTCTGTCTTGAAATCAATGTATGGGACACATTAAGAAAATCACAGTGACACTGATCATGAGCAGAGGTCTTAAAATGGCTGTGTTGAAAATTTGGTGAAAAATTCTAAAATGACTGTTTTATGAGTCTGTGTTATGCAGTTCCTCAGTGCGCTCATAAGTTTGCGAATTTTCAATATTTTCACTCCAGATTTTCAACATTGCCATTTTACCACACCTCCTCATAAGCAGTATAGCTGTGTTTTCACATCCTGCCCAAAACGTGTTTCCGCCCATGTAGCGCACAATGGCGCAGTCGGTGTGCGAACTCAATGTGTGGGATACATTAAGAAAATCACAGTGACACTGTTCATGAGCAGAGGTCTTAAAATGGCTGTGTTGAAATGTTGGTGAAAAAATTCCTAAAAATGACTGTTTTACGAGTGTTCATTGCGCAGTTCCTATGCACACTTGTAAGTTTGCGAATTTTCAATATTTTCACTCCAGATTTTCAACACTGGCATTTTTTCACACCTCCTTATGAACAGTACAGCTGACATTTTTCACATCCTGGCTGAAATGTGTTTTTGCACACCCAGCGCACAATGGTGTGGTCACAGTGAGAAATCAATGCTCAGGACAGATTATGATAATCACAGTGACACTGTTCATGAGCAGAGGTCCCACAATGCCTATGTTGAAAATTTGGTGACAAAAGTCCACAAAGTGACTGTGTCATGAGCGTTCATTGCGCAGTTTCCATGTACGCTCGTAAGTTCAAGAAATTGTTGTATTTTCACTCCAGATGTTCAACATTGCCATCCCTTCACACCTCCCTATGAATGCTACAGCTGTCATTTTTCACATCCTGCCCGAACTGTGTTTTTGCACATGTGGAGCACAATGGTGTGGTCGCTGTGGGAAATCAACGCTCAGGACAGATTAACAAAATAACAGTGGGACTGTTCATCAGCAGAGGTCTCAAATGCTTTTATGAGGTGGGGGGTAACAAAAAGGTCATGCTGAAAATTTATTGTGCAAATACCAGCAATCGCACAGGGCATTAGGGTAAAGCACCATACGTGCCAAACACCACTGCAAATACCTGCAAGCGAACATTCGGCATTGACAAATGCTTGTTTATTTAAAGTTGAGCAAAAAAAGGTCTTAATTTTGGTGATGTTTGGAGGTTTTGCCCCTCCGTAACTTTGCCCCCATTGAACCAATGAGATTTTCAGGATCCACAGATCCTGACACCAAGTCTGTGCTTTCTAAACTTCATGTAAATCACTTGAACAAGGCGGAGTTATTAAGGTGCAAAAATTGTGGTTTAACATTAAAGTGCTTACTCGACCCTAATATAATTTTAATTGAATACATCCTCCTGTGAGGAATACAGCCATGGCAGACAGAGGACATAGTGCTAGATGGCATAGTTGTTCCAGCATCCCAGAGAAGCTGCAGTAGATGTAGAGCAGCAAGCAGCAGGAGTTAGTGAGCAGCAGTATACTGCAGATCGATGCTCAGGTTACATTCATCATACAAAATGATGTTTTACCTCATCAAAGCCTGCAGTGTTCACCAGCAACAGTATGGTGTCACCTGACACCAGGGGGTAAAAAGTAAAAGTAGCATCCAAGATACTAGTTGTGCTGCTAGGAGGACATTGTCATTAACTGCCGCTGATACTACCAATGTGAATGTCTCCTCTTCATCCCTGTTAATGCCACCAGTATCACCTGGATGAGAACATCCTCCTTAACAGCCCCTACCACTCTGATCCACCACCCATCCACTGAGACTACTAGTCCCCCACTTCTGCTGCAACAGTGACCCTGCCAGCCATTGCTGCCACTGTGGCTAAAACCACTCCTGCCACTATGGCTGAGACCATGCCTGCCACTGTGGCTGAGACCACACCTGCCACTGTGGCTGAGGCCACTCCTGCCACTGTGACCCAGACCACTCCTGCCACTGTGGCTGTGACCACTGCTACCACTATGGCTGAGACCACTCCTGCCACTGTGGCTGAGGCCACTCCTGCCACTGTGACAGAGACCACTCCTGCCACTGTGACCAAAGTCACTCCTGCCACTGTGACCCAGACCATTCCTGCCACTGTGACCAAAACCACTCCCACCACTGTGACTGAAACTACTCCTGCCACTGTGACCAAAACCATTCCTGCAACTGTGACTGAGACCACTCCTGCCACTGCATCCCAGACCACTCCTGCCACTGTGACTGAGATCACTCCTGCAACTGTATCCCAGACCACTCCTGCCACTGTGACCAAAACCACTCCTGCCACTGTGACCCAGACCATTCCTGCCACTGTGCCTGAGACAACTCCTGCCACTGTGACTATGACCAATCCTGCAACTGTGACTGAGACCACTCCTACCACTGTGACCCAGACCACTCCTGCCACTGTGACCCAGACCACTCCTGCAACTGTAACCCAGACACTCCTACCACTGTGACCCAGACCACACCTGCCACTGTGACCCAGACCACACCTGCCACTGTAACTACAGTGACCACCAAACCTGCTATGGTGACACTGGCTAATACTAACACTGTGGCCAGAGCCAGTTGCACAGCTACTTCCAGTACTGTGTCCCACCCCAACAGTGACACCATTTGTTTCTCAGCATGCCTCCTCTACTGTCAAACTTGTCAGTACAGATGAGGAGGTGCAGTCATCTGGGTCTGAATACTTTCCAGCAGGAGATCTGCACACAGATACATCATCTGGGGAGGCTAACCTAAGCAACATTGATGATGAGGCAGAGTAACATAGAAACATAGACTCTGACGACAAATAAGGACAGCTTGGCCCACCCAGTCTGCCCATTTCCTACCTTTTGGATAAGCTGCACATCCTAGTTAACCAAAATCCTACTTCCTCCTACCCCCACTAGAATTACCCTATGTCTGTCCCATGCATTCTTGAATTCCCCCAATGTTTTTGACCTCAATACCACCTCTGGAAGGCCATTCCATGCATCCACCACCCTCTCTGTGAAAAAATACTTCCTCTCGTTGCTCCTGAATCATCCTTCCTCTGTCTTCAAATTGTGCCACCTTGTTCTTGCACATCTCTTTTTCTGAAATATGCTATCCTCTTAGACTTTGTTGATTCCCTTGAGGCACTTGGCTGTTTCTGTCATGTCCCCCTCTTCTTCCTTTCCTCTAGGGTATACATATTAAGCTTCTTTAATCCCTCTTCATATGGCTTCTGGTGCAGACCCTGCACAATTTTAGTTGTCCTCCTCCTCTGGACTGCCTCTATCCTATGTCCTTGTGGAGATGGGGGTCTCCAGAACTGCATGCAGTACTCCAGATAGGATCTCGCCAACTGTTTGTACAAAGGGATAACAACTTCTTGTTTTCTACTGGTGATGTCTCTCATATGCATTCCAGTATCCCCTCAGCCCTCCTTACTGCCGTTTCACATTGCTTGCCTACCTTTAGGTCATCTGATATGACTACCCCAGGTCCCGTTCCATTTTTGTTGTTGATAGTACCCCAACCCACATTGTGTGCTCTTCCCTTGGGTTTTTGTTTCCCAGGTGCATTACTTTGCACTTCTTTGCATTGAATCTAAGTTGCCATACTTTTGACCATTCCTCCAACCTTGCCAAGTCCCTTCTCATCCTTTCCACCCCTCCTTGTGTATCAACCCTGTTGTAGATCTTTGTGTCATCTACAAGGAGGCATACTTTTCCTTCCAGCCCTCTGCAATGTCTCCTATAAAGACATTAAAGAGGACCAGTCCCAGTACTGAACCCTGTGGTACCCCACTAGTAACCCCTTTCTAAAGTGGACTCCATTTACTGTTACCCTCTGCATCCTGCTGTCCAGCCAAGTTTTACCAGGCTACCGCCCTGAGACCCACTCCCAGGCTGGCTAACTTGTTTAATAATCTTTTGTATGGGACTGTGTTAAATGCCTTCCTAAAGTCTAGGCAGGCCATATCCAGACCCCTCCCAGGTTTACTACTTTGCTGCTATCTTTAATCTACTTCAGCTGTTTTCTATCTCCTCTTCCATTGGAAGATTAAAGCCTGCAGTTTGGGAGTTTGAAAGATCACCTGCTTTTGAACTGTGCATTTTTTACCTTGTGCGGTGTGCTTGAACTTGTGACAGTGCTCCTATCTCTGTGGGACAAATTTTCAACCTGCCTGTTTAAGCTCTGGTAAACCGGAGAAACATGACTTTTCACCTGTGGCAGAGAGTGGGAGGAGAACCAGGGTCCTGCATCAAAGAGAAGGAGGGGCAGAGCGCTATAAAGACTTGTGCAGCTCACAGCACGAGTGCTATGGCGCAAGCGTGAGTGGCATGAGTGCCACTCCATAGAGAAAAAAGTTGTTTCTAAATTGGGAGAACTTAGGCTAAACTATGTAAGATTGTGTTTGATTTTTTAGAGATTATTGTCAGATTATTTGGTAAATTGTGAATGTTTTTTTTCTAAAAATGTTTGGTTAGTAGTATTTTAATTTATGCTAAAATTTAGGTGATGTTAGGATAAAATTTGGTTAACTAGAACAAGAGTTTAATTTAGAAATTGTTTTTATATATATTTTATCTGTAGAAATTATTTTGAAAGATGTTGATGTTTAACTTTTTAGGATGTTTATTTCTCTGTTGCCTCCTGAGTGTTGTGACTCAAAAAGAATTTATCACAGCCAAAAAATTCATAAATGAAAGATATTTGGTAAATTGGTTATTTTCACTTAATCAACCCCAAAAAACAATGGTAATAAATCAAGAAGAAATTCTTTTCAGGGAATACTAAAAAATCAAATTTTGGGAGGATGTTATAGGCCTTTAAATCCTTTTAGGCTTAACAATGCTATTTCAAATTTATCTGGGGCAAGTTGTTTGTTATTAATATTGGGGGGGCATTGAAATGAATCCAGGGCCTACAGATTTAGAACTTAAAATTGTTCATGATAATGCCGTAGTATCTGTTCTAAGAGTGATATTTTAGCAACTTTGTTGAAGATAATGATCCATGTATATTAGGGTTAAGTGAAACATGGCTTCAAACAAACATCAAGATGAAGAATTTGGTACTCAGGATTATAAAGTATGGAAGCAGATAGAAAATCTAGAGGAGGGGTGTGATGCTTCTTTTCAAATGAATACTAGGTCACTCAGAAATTGTAATACAGGGTAGTGAAAATAATATAGAATTTTAGCGTATACTTGGACACATAGGATTAGTAATTTCGATTGTTTATTCACCTCAAGGGCAAAAATATCTGATTTGGAGATAATTTTAACTAAAATAACTGATAAAGCAGGACGTAGACCATTAATCTTGATGGGAGATTTAAATTGTGACTGGAAAAATAAAGAGGAGACAACTGAAAGACATAGTAATTAACTTGGGATTAAAGCAATTTATAAAAAAATCTACTAGGCATACATCAAACATGACAAATGGATCTATATTAGATTTAATTCTGGTGTCTACTCAAATTGAAATTGAAGCAGTGGGTGTTTTACCACCATGTCTTGGAGATCATAATTTGATTTGGGCTACCTTGCCTAGGTCTCAGTTCAAACAAAATTTGGTTTATGAAAATAAAATTGCACTAGGGAATTTAGAAGATTCTCAGAATCTAGGTTTCTAGACAGTGTCAGTAAAATAAAATGGGATAGATGTAAATTAATTCCAGATATTGATACTTCAATTAAATACTTTAGTCAAATTTTTGAAGAAGTATGTGATTCACATGCACCAAGAGTTAAAGCAAAGAAGAAACTAAATAAATTACCGTGGATAAATGATAAACTTTTAAAACAAATTCGAATTAAAAATAGAATTTAGAAAAATGCTTTAAAATCAAAACTGGAAAAGGATTGGATCCTTTAGAGTTATTAGAAACAAATGCAAAAAGTTAATTAAGGTTTCAAAAATTTCATTTTACAAAAATAAAATAGATTCAAGTACAGATCCAAGACAGTTTTGGAGAGTGGTTAAGCAATTGACTAAACCAGGTTGTGATTCCTCAGAGGAGATACTAAAGTTAAAAATGGTAATATTATTACTGAAAATCTGGAGGAAATTTGTAATGTCTTAAATAACTTCTTTGTTGATCTCCCAAATTGCAAAATACCTTGTAAATTAGATTTAAACGAACTAAAACAGTCTGCATAAAATGAATTTGCTCATTTAAATTTAAAGTTTTGACTGTTACTAAAGTACATAAAATACTTCAAAATATAAATGCTTGCAAAGCTTCTGGTAATGATTGTTTGGAAGGTAAATTTTTGAAACTAGCTACTTTTCATATAGCACCAGTTATAACATATCTATTTAATTGGAGCCTTCAAATTGGATATTTTCCCTTACTCTGGAAAGAGAGCAGAGTTAAGCCAATTTTCAAAGGGGGAGATGTGGTAGAAGTTAACAACTATAGGCCTATAGCTCTATTACCTCTTTTGTCAAAATATTTTAAAACTTGTCTCTATCCAGATAATGGATTATCTGGATAGATACAGTTTGCTGACAACTAAACAATCTGGCTTTCAAAAAACTATTCTACTACAACATCTCTATTGGAATTTTATGATCAAATAAATAGGTCATTGGGAGAAAATAAGAAGACAGCTGTTATTTTTGTAGACCTTTCAAAGGCCTTTGACCTGGTGGACCACCCCTTGTTAATTGAGAGACTGCATGAAATAGGTCTTAGGGACGATCTTTTAAATTGGTTAAAATCTTATCTGGATGATCGTTCCCAGAGAGTGGAGGTATAGGGATGTTTATCAGGGAAGAGGAACGTCAATTGAGGGGTTCCTCAGGGATCGATTTTAGGACCTCTTTTGTTTCTAATATTTATAAATAATCTTCCATCAATTGTAGAACGAACAGAGATTTGACTCTATGCTGATGATACGGTAATAATTGCATCCGGAAGAATGGTAGAAATATTACAAACTAATCTGCAGTCTGATTTTGAAGGATAAGTGGTGGTTCACCAGGTCAAGGCTAATAATGAATACAAAAAGAACAAAGTGTATGAATTTTCCACTAAAAAGTGGTGATGTTGTTCATAATTTATCTATTTATACAGGGAATCAAACTAAATTAGAACAAGTTAAGGAATATAGTTATTTATGGATTATATTTGATGAACATCTGTCCTTTTCAAATCACATTACTGCTCTGATTAAAAAGTTAGTAGAAGGGTAGGGGCGTTAAGAAGAAGCACTGATTGTTTAACATTTTAGATAGAAAAAATTGGCGAGATCAGTTAATCATTCCAGTGTTATGACATGGTGAATTAATATATAGAAATACAAATAAAGTTCTATTGTCTAGACTAAATAAAATGTATTATCATGTAGCAAGATATGTATTACAGGGAAATTATCAGATTCATCATTGCCTATTGTTGAGGAAAGTGAACTGGTTGCCTTTAGATATAAATTATCAGTGCCACTGGTTATCTTTAATACACAAAATGAAATATTCATCAGTAAATCATCCAATTTCACTAATATTATTTACAATGGAAAATTGTCAAAAACGGTTGTTAACAAGACCAGTTCACTTAAATAAAATAGTTGTAGGTAAATTTCATAATAAATACTGGGATAGGTCTTTGTTATATCAAGCTGCTGTTTTTTGGAATTCTCTTCCTGGTGAGGTAAGAGAAATTACAAGTTATTCCTTATTTATTCAAACTATAAAGGAGCTATATGCTCACATTTGTGAGTGTTGAATGGTCCCTGGAGATGTGTTGGGAATTAGTTAAGATCTCTTTTATAATCTAGTCATTCAAAAGTGTTCTAGGTATACTGTGTTGTCTGCATTTATATTGGTATATTGTGTTGTTCATGTTACATGTATTTAAATATGGAACTTACTTGTATGTATTTAGATAGGAATTTACACAGGTCTGTCTTGTAAACTGGATTATGTCCAAATGACATGTATTACCTGTATAAAAATAAATTTTACCTACCTTTACCTACCTGGTCACTCAGTCAAAGAAATCTATTAGGGAATACCTTGAGAGTCGTAAAGTAAGAAAGTTGGGTGGCCAAAAAACCTCAACCTCTTAAGGTCACAGTGGCAGGAGAAAGAAGGATATGGCTGCCCCCCTTCCCCCCGGAAAAAAGAAACTTAGCAGGCTACCCTTCAACACTTTGTTCAGCACGTCCCATCCCAGCCTGAACAGCCAAGTAGAGCAGGCTCAGCTGCACCAGTGGTGCCAGGGGACAACCCGCAGACACAGGTCCAAACAAGACTGGCTAGTAGGGGCCAAATGAGTGGAGGTGATAGTGGTGACACTAGTGGCATGGGTGATGTCAGGAGCAGTAACAGAATGGGATGGCTACATTTCACATTACTAAAAGAAGATAACAGAAAGTCAGTGTGCACAACGTGCAGTGCGACTATTAGCAGGTGGAAATCTCTGGCAAATTTAACAACCACCTCCTTAATCAATCACCTAAAGATAAAAAAATCCCCAGGTTTTTAAAGCATCAGGGTCTCTGCCTGTGGTTTCATCAGATCCAGTGGCAGTGGCTCAGTAGGTAGCACACTGCCTCTGAGGCCGGGAGATCAGAGGGCTGTGGGTTCAGTTCCCACATCTGGCACTTGGATTAATATCCCAGTACTGACACTGTAATGCAGCATGAGAGGGGTGTTGCATTTCTGAGGTGCCGTCTCTTCAGATGAGACGTTAAACCGAGGTCCCATCTGCCTGGATTGGTGGTAGTTCAGGTGGATGTTAAAGATCCCATGGCACTTATCGAAAGAGAGGGGAATTTCCCGGTGTCCTGGCCAAATTTCCCTCATTCACTAAAAATACCACCAACAGCTTAATCTGGTTCAAGATCAGTTGGCATTCATCTGTATCCCCCTCCCCCGGGTCGTGCCTGAAAATAGGCAGGATTTGTCTAGCGCACTTACCCGGTCAACAAAAGCTAAATAAATAAAAAAATAAAATAAATCCATCTCATGGTGATAATGCAGGCAGTGGAGCTAGTGGCACTGGCAATGCCACAGAATGTTCTGCCTCTGATAAAAATACTGCTGTGCCTGCTGCTGCCACCACCCAATCACTCTCAACATCAAAGGACCCTCCATGCACTCCAGGCACTGACATCAGGCACCAGTCCCCTGCTATTTGCACACCACCTGGCAAGCGTGGAACTCCCCCCATCTACAATCAGTGATAATAATGGAAGCATTCCAGGCCAGAGCTAAGTAACAGTTGTCCTATCCAACAGCTCAACACAGCTCACAGGTGAAATGATGATGTTGGATCTGCAGCCCTTTGACTTGTGGAAGACACTGGCTTTCATAGACTTCTACAGCACTTCCAGCCATGGTACCAGCTCCCATCACATTCCACATGTTCTACACACTGTGGTGCCAAAAATATATGAGGGTCAGCCCGGTGGCGCTTGAGGTTGAGGCGCTGATGCCACACCTCATACCACGCGGTGACCTAGGTTCGGAGCAGACTCGGGTCATTAGTGGGTCATCCGGGGAGAGAGGCTTGAGCAGTCCATGACAGTGCACCTTCTCCGGGAGGGGGGAGGCCAATGCCCGCATTCTTCCTGACTCGATCGGAGGCTCGGAGTACTGCAAGCCCCAATTGTAGGGGATGGACAGCCACTATACAGCATGGACGCCAGCACCCAGCACCTGACATTAAGGGTCACGCTGTAGGGGAAGAAGAACAGGAAAAAAAACCTGCCTGCTCCAGGAAGATGGGCTTCCCGGTGGATGCCTCCAATGTGCCCCGCCTGCCGGACTACCTCCTCGGCCTGATGAAAGGAAGGATGTCACAGCGTTGAGGCCCCACCTCATCCCCACTCGGGGGGAACCGCAGCTCCATGGGGGATCGAGAGATAAGTCTCAGCAAGTGAGAGGCAGGAGGATGACTCCTTTTATGCCCTAAAGGGTCGGAGTTGGCACGTAGTAGGGGGAAAAAGAGTAATTTAAAAAAAAAATACATGAGGGTGTGGGTGGAGTTTTCCACTGCACCTCAGACATCTGGAGCAATACAGACTCCATGCATGTATATCTCTCCTTGTCCGCACACTGTTGTAGACAAAAGCCTGTCTGCTGTTGCAGATCCCTCTTTCTCATCCTGTCACTGGCTCTCCCTTCATCCCTCCACAATGGGGTAGTCACTCTAGGTCTGCACTTCTAAATGCTGAGCTAATGGCAAAAGATCACAAATCATCAAACATCCTGTCATTCATTCAAGACATACTACAGTCATGGCAGTTGGTAACAATCTACATTATTTTTTTTCATCAAGGATAACGGGGCAGATATGGTGAAAGCAGTTGGTGATGGAAATTTTGTCAGCACTCATTGCTTTGCCCACACTTAGACTCTAGTGGTCACATCTGTGCTACATCAGAGTACTGAGATTAGCAAGGCTGTCTCCACAGCACACTCCATCTGTGCTCATTTTCATCGCTCTGTAATGGTGATTAAACAACTAAGAGAATTGTAACAATGTCTTGGTCTGTCTCAATGTTGCCTGTTACAGGATGTCAGTACCAGATGGGATTCATCATACCTGTTTTTGTCTAGACTGCTAGAATGGAAGCAAACACTTCATGACACAGCAATGAGTGCAACCCTGGGGAGTTCTAGGCCACCATGAGTGGTCACTAGTTGATGCCATGGTGAGAGTACTTGGCCCATTTGAGAAGGGCACCCATGATCCAAGTGTGTCCACTGCCACTCTGAGTCAGGTGATTCCTGTAGTGCATATACTGAAAGCATCCATGAGAGATATGTAGAGTAAAACAAAGAGATTCCAGATGAAGCAGCTGTACTGATTGAGCAGTGAGCAGCTGCAAGCTAGACTGGATACACGGTTTGCAAAAATGCTGGATAGTTGCAGCCACATTTCTGTAACCATGCTGGATCCCCAGTTCAAATGGGAGATCCCTTACATGTCTATGGATAGCCACAGAGTGATTCATTTTCAACAGAACTGTGTGATGGGCTGACTGGTTGCGTGTGGGGACTGGTGACACAGGCGGCTGGCGCAGGTCCTGACAGAGAGAGAGAGAAAATTCCATCTGGCGAGTCTGGTTCCACTTATGAAGATGGGGAAGAAATACCTGTTACTGACAGCAGCACTGATGGGAGTGCATGGGCACTGCTCAGCATGTCCTTCCATCAAGAGCAGCAGAAGAGGACACATTCACAGCCTTTTTCGATGAAAATATCCTGAGCACCTATTTTGCAGAGTCTCTTGAGCCATTTAAGGTTGATCTGTTAGAAACAGAAGACCCACTCATCCCCTCACTTGGTGCAACTGACTGTAAGATACATCAGTTGCCCGCCTACAAGTGTGCCATTAAAGAGGACATTTGGCACAGCTGTTGATGTTGTCACTGTCAAACACAAGACCCAGAGCACGTTTAACAGCTTGCTTTCATCAGGCTTAACTGCATTACTTGGGTACGAATGTGAGTTACCCCCATGAAAATGAGATATAGTCTCTCAAGTCTGCGTTTGCTGACCGTTTTTCTCCATAAAGTTTACTTGCATATTCCCCCCATGCTCCTTTCCTGCAGTGTTTAATGCATGCACCTTCATTATAATAATAATAATAATAATTTTATTTGTATAGCGCCTTTCAAATTATCAAAGCACTGAATAAGTTAATAACAGAAATACACATAACCATACACACATAAACTTATAAAACCACATCATAAAAACTCAATAAATTACAATAAAATCTAATCACATTCTAACTAACTTAGTCCTCCAAAAAGGCCTTTTTCCATAAAAAAGTTTTTAATTCTTTCTTAAGTAACTCCACGGAGGTGCACTCCCGTAACCGGCGTGGTAGAGAATTCCAAACAGTAGGGGCAGCACGAGAAAAAGTTCTGCTGCCTGAGGTCTTTAAACTCACTCTTGGAATCTCCAGTAACCCCATGTCGGCTGAGCGGAGCGATCAGCCAGAGCAATAGTGAACCAGAAGGTCTTTCAGATACAACGGACCCTGATTGTGAAGGGCTTTGAAAGTCAATAAAATGACTTTAAAGGTGATCCGCCACCGAACAGGCAGCCAGTGCAGTTCACGCAGCACTGGGGTAATGTGACAGGACCTACTTGTCCCAGTCAAAACCCAGGCTGCAGCATTCTGCACCAGCTGCAGGCGAGTTCAACCCCAGAAAGCCCAGTAAATGGCGTTGCATAGTCCAGCGCGAGGACACAAAGGCGTGGACCAACGTTGGCAAGCAGTCAGATGGAACAAGGTGCCTAACCCTGGCAATATTCCTAAGATGGTAAAAGGAAGTGCTGACGACAGCTGACACCTGAGATTGTAAAGTCAGCTTGTCGTTAAAAATCACCCCAAGGTTACGCACCCATTCAGAGGCCGGCAATGACATGCCACCAAGAAAAATTCCAGAAGGCGCGCCAGTACACGACCTCTCACTCTGACCACCCAGGTCCACCACCAACACCTCAGTCCTCTCCAAGTTCAATTTTAACCAACTAGAATCCATCCAGTCTTGGATTTCCCCCAGACAGTTGTTAAACATTGAGAAGGCTCCATCCTGGTCGGGTGCAAAAGACAGGTATAGCTGGGTATCATCTGCACAGCAGTGAAACCTCAACCCATACCGTCTTATAATGTTTCCGAGGGGCAGCATATACACTGAAAATAACATGGGTGACAGCACAGAACCCTGACTCACTCCACACAACAAAGAGACTGGGCCGGAGGAAAAAATCCCTGACATAACTCTTTGTGATCTCCCAGTAAGGAATGAAGTGAACCATTGCAAAACGGTTCCCGACATTCCACAGATTTGCTTCAGGCGTGCTAACAACACCACGTGATCCACAGTGTCAAACGCTGAGGAGAGATCAAGGAGAACCAGAATGGAATGTCTCTTTTGATCCCTCGCCCTCAGAAGATCATTTGGCAGCCGAACCAGCGCAGTCTCGGTACTATGTCTTTTACGGAAACCAGACTGGAAGGACTCGTAGATACTATGGATGGTTAAATGGTCATCCAATTGAGCAGCTACAACCTTTTCAATAACCTTCCCAATAAAGGGAAGGTTAGAGATAGGTCTGTAGCTAGAAAAACAGTCTGGGTCTAAGGAAGCTTTCTTCAAGAGAGGAGTCACCACCACCTCTTTCAGGGAGCTAGGGAACTCACCTGACTCCAAGGAGCACCAGACTATTTGTGCCAAAACTGGACCGACGATATCAATACCATCTAAAATTAGGGTAGTCTGTCCAGGATCCAAGCTGCAGCAAGTGGGGCACACACTATGGATAAACCTCACAATATCCACGAACTCAGGTCGATAAAAAGAATTCCAAGAGAAAAGAGGCACTGCGTTCTCGCACGTCCCAACATCACCCTTAGGGTTGTCAAACACAGATCAGCCTGATGTCAGCCACCTTAGTTGCAAAGTAGTGGCGAGCTCATCGCACTCTACTTGCGAAAAGGCTTTCCGAACTTGCAGACAGGCTGGGTTGCACAGTCTATCTACAGTTCGAAACAGCTGAGCCGGTCGATTCTGAGCAACTGCAATCTCCCTGGACAGAAACTCTGCCTTCTTATGGGTGATTGCAGATTGGTAGCTAGCATAATGTTCTATCAATCTAAGGCGGTCGGCATCAAGGGCTGATCTACGCCAACAATGCTCTAACCTTCGCCCTTTTCTCCACATCTCCCTCAGAGCCCCATCAAACCAAGGGCCCTGGGTGCAGTGAAAAAGGGCTGCCACGAACAGGAGCAATAAAATCCAGAGCAACCATGATGGCCTTATTATAGGCCAACACCAGTGCCTCTGGATTCTGCTGCCACCAACGGGGATGAGAGGTCAAGGACCGCCGCTAGGCCTTGGAAGTAACATTCCATAATGGGTGGTACCTGACCATTCTGACAGGGGATGCCTTAAGGGGGTGCAAAATTGAACCTCACAGTGTAGTGGTCAGACCAAATGACTGGTTCCACCCCCACATCGGATGCATCAATCCCTAGAGGAAAACTAAGTCCAGAGAGTGCCCAGATTTATGCGTAGCAGTGGAAACTACCTGTGTAAGGCCCAAAGAAGACATTAATTGGAGGAAGTGACTACCAAATTGTGAGAGTTCATCGTTGACCCAGGCGTTGAAGTCACCCAGTACCATCAATCTGGGTGACTCAAACGACATGTCGATGAGGAAGTCTGCTACTTCCTGTAAGAAGCGTTTCCCATCACAGAGTGGACGGTAAATGAGAACGATTCGAACGCCTACACCTGCTACGACTGAACAATCAAAAGACTCAGCTTCCCCTACTACCACACTCATGAGACCCAATTCAGTCTTAAAACAGACTGCAACCCCCCCCCTCCCCTGTGGTCCAATCTCGGGCAGTGTATTACCGAGTACCCGGCTGGAGTCATGGCCTCTACTATAGGGCCAGAATTTCATCCAGCCAGGTCTCGGTAATGCAGCCAGTCAGCTGAACCAACAAGGTCGGCAATAATAGCAGTCTTATTCCTAACAGACCTGGTATTGTACTAACACCGCCCGAGTTGGACAAACTCGGAGGTTCAGGCCTATCTGCCTACTAAAATCAGTAGTGCCCTTGGGTATGGATACCAGACAGGGCAAACCCTGATCAGATTCCATTTACGCTGATCGCCTTCTGGACTTTATAACCCCGTCGATGGCCCTTCGTTCATCTTCCTATTCGCGCCTCCGCCCCCCTCATTCTCCACGAGCAATCCCAATGCTCTACATCACCGATAAACATCAAATTGCAGGGAAGAGTACAAAAGGGCGGAGGGCGAAGAGAGAGGATGAATAGCGCACCACCATGTGAGAGATAAAGGCCAGCACATGACGCTGCTTAACTAAAATAAAACACAAAATAAACCAAAAATTCAAACTAAATTAACTATACAATTTCAATAAACATATAAATAAAACAAAAAAATAATAAAATTCTGTATAATCCCTCTTCCCGGTCCTCTCACTACCGAGAAAACAGAATACAATGGCACTCTCACTGTCAGAACAATATAAAAATATACAATACTAAACAAAAAGAAAGAAATTCCAATTCTCTCACAACTGGGGAAAATAATATCAGTCTTTCTCCCTGATTAGGAGGAAAAACCCAAACTGTAAAATAAGTGAAAAAAAAAATTAAAACAAACAAATGAAAATTTTGGACCCAGGGTCCTCTCACCACCAAGGAGTCGAACAAAATCCAAAAAATAATAGCGATCCACAGTCTCTTGCAGCAGATCCAATAAATCCACTTAAGTTCAGAAATCCAAATCCAAAAAGGACAGTCACATAACTCCAGGAGAGAAACAGTCCGAGGCGAAGGTCCGCATAAACTTTATATAGCAGAAACAAGAGGTCCGGGGGGGGTTTATCAGAGCACAGTTTCAACCCCACAGACTCCCTATCAGGTGCACACCAGGGCAAATTTGTCACTCACACCAAAGGACCCTATGAAAAAGCCACCATAGTAGCAATTCCCAAGGTCCAAGGGTGCGGGGTACTCCACTCAGTTCCCTAACTAGAAAATACCCCAACCCCCTGTGGAGTGGCAGAACCCTGGAAAGCACCAGCTGGGACAAAGGAGTTTCTAAAAAATTCAAAAATAGTCAAACGGGGACATCTATAATACTCCAATTAAGTCTTGCCAGCTTTCACAGTGTCCAAGCTGACTCTAAGTTCCTCCGACTATGCCCTCCATGCAGTCATTGGAGGGAACAGAGTCCAACACACAAGGTCCCCACCACAATCCGTTAAGGAGCAAAACCCCGCTGGCATCTCTTCTTCAGAACTCATCCATTAAGGAAACAAAACCCCTCCGGCAGTTCTTCTTTAAACTCAGCTGGTATAAAAGCAAAAACTCCTCTGGCGTCTCCTCTCCAAAAGGTCACAACAATTCACAAAAAAAGTGCCAGAAGAGACCAGCAACTCTCTCCAACTCCACAGGCAAAGAACCCTCTGGTGTCAATAACCCCCGCCGACTAAAAAGCAAAAACAGAGGAAAGTCGGCCAGAGATCAGCACAGTTCTCCGGAACTCATCCAAAACTCGTCAAGGACACTACTGACATCTCAGCATTCTTCAACTCTCGTAATCCTGCAGACCTGCTAACGCTCCACCTGGTGACACCGCAACACTGGAGCCTGTATCGACATGAAATAAATAAGGCTAAAAACTAAAACTAAACAAATATAAATGAATATGAGCTAAAATCAAACAAATGAAATAGAATCAAAAGAGCAGCAGCGGCAATGCACCCAGCCTGGCGGCCACCTTGAACTCCGTCCAGTGACTGCAAACCCAGATCCTATGCCATATGTGAGTTATAATATAATTAAATACATTAACTTCTTCTGACCCTGCTATAACTTCTCTTCTTGTTGTTTTAATGCATATTGTTATCATGTATCTTACAAACAGCAAGGCTGCTGAACAATAACACAGCTATAATAACCCCAAGGTAACTCAAAACCCAGTGAGTGCTAATACAACTTGTTTCTCATGTTATGACTTGAAGTCAATGGGGTTGTGAAACTGGGTGCACTGTGCAGTGCACCACCACTCACCACTCCACTTTCGCATAAAGCCGACAGAAACAACATTCCCCAAATCATCTTGCTTCCCAGAACCCACAGTGCCCCAACACTTTGGAGATGCAGCTTATTTGGGGAACTCATTTTTGCTTTCATTATTTTGCTGTTCCTTTCTTGCATGCAATTATTATCTCACAAATACAAATGGCTGCCTACTTTTCTTGCTGTTTTGAAATCCTTTCATTGCATTTTCCTTCTTCACACATCCACTTTGCTCAGCGACCACCACCTGGCACCCAGCATATGCTAGAGCACTGTGGCAGTCCCACGTGGGAACACTGTCTGTGGCTCCACTTACAGAGAGGAGAGCCATCCATGGGAAGCTCAGTCCTCTCTCCCCCAGCTGGCCACCAAGTGACCACTCCCCCTGGCTGGCCACCAAGTGACCACAGTCGATTTGGAAACTCCTATCATTGGAGTAGTTAGCAGTACTGATGGTACTGTAGCATTACTGGGCTAGCTCTTTCTTTTCATTTTAGAAACCAAAACAGACAAACATATGAAAAGAGCCAGCAGAAGAAGACCACCCAGTCTATCAATCTGCTCAGTAAGTGATGCAGGGTCTGGCCTTACAATTTATGCCAGTGACCCTGCCCTTCCAACTGTCCCTCCCTCCCCCCATCCCCTTCCTTGGTCCCAAGGGTTTCCTTTGTGCTAGTCCCAGGTTCTCTTGAATGCTCCCACCGTTCTTGTTGATACAACCTCCTCTGGCAGCTCATTCCAGGTGGACACCACCCTCTCCATATAGAAATGCTTCCTTACATCCCTTCTGAATCTCCCCCTCCCCATCAGTTTTAGGCTATGCCCCCTAGTGGTGCTGTTGTTACTCATTTTAAAGAGACCCTCCCTTCCTGTACTTGATGGTTTCTATCATATCATCCCTCTGCCTCCTCTATTCCAAGGAGTACATCCCCAGGGCTCCCAGCCTCTCCTCATTGGACCTATTCTGTAACCCCTCGATCATCTTGATTGCTGTCCTCTGGACTCCCTCCAGCATGCTAATGTCCTTCTTAAGGTAAGGATGCCGGTATCTCACCCCATATTCTAAATGTGGTCTCACCAATAACCTGTACAATGGTAAAATAACCTCGCTTCACCTACTACTGAATCCCCTTTCAATACACCCCAGCATCCTGTTAGCCTTCGCCACTGCCTTTTCACACTGAGAGGTGTGTTTCAGGTCACTCGTAGTCACTGCCCCTAGATTCCTTTCCTCCTCAGAACAGTTACCTGAACCTCTCCTGTATAATAATCTGTCCTAGGGTTCTTGGCCCCTATGTGCATCTCCTTGCACTTTTTGGCATTGAAACCAAGTTGCCAGATTTCTGACCTTTTCTCGAGTCTTGCGAGGTCCTCCCTCAGGTCCTGAATCCCCTCCTTGGTGTCCACTCTCCCACAGAGTTAAGTGTCGTCCTCAAACAGGCACATTTTGCCTTTAATGCCTTCCCGATGTCACTTATGAAGACATTGAACAACACAGACCCCAGCACCGACCCCTGTGGTACCCCACTGGTGACCTCCTTGGTTCTGGAGAACTCACCCCCAACCACTACTCTCCGGGTTCTACTACTCAACCAGTTTTCAACCAATCTTACCATTTTCTCCCCACTCCTAGATCCCTCAGTTTCATTATCAACCTTTTATGTGATACAGAATCGAAGGCTTTGCTAAAGTGTTGTTTTGTTTGTTTATTTTCCCTCCTGTTGTCCACAAGTAATATACCTGCAATCAAAGAGGGATGTACCCTCAAAACAGACAGGGCTATACCCTGCCCCATAATCAGACAGGGAGTGAGATACACTGTGTTGAAGCTCTATGAGCCATCACTGAGACAGCAGGAAGGTTTTTCCAGTCAGGGGCCCATTATACCACATGATGCCAGCTCAGCTTTGGTCATTCTGAACCTGGCCCTCATGTTAGTCTCCTGTGGGTTGGGGATCCCTGTAAGGAGACCACTATGACTTTTTTTTTTTAAATGTTCTCCGAGACCTTGCCCTTGGACTCTCCTTTAAAATGAAAAGAAAGGATGTAAAAAAGCACGAAGAACGAGTATTTGGGACCCCCCCCCCGAATACAAATGCTCTGCGAATATTCGAAATAAGATAGTCGCACACCCCTACTAATTTCTTCTGGAACTGACTTGGTTCTTGTGTAAATGTACTAAATTCCTAATTTCCTCTGGGGCTGACTTGGCTCTTGGAAATGTATACTAAATGCCTAATTCCACTGGATCTGACTTGGTTCTTGGAAAAGTGTACTAAATGCCTGATTTCCTCTGGGGCTGACTTGGTTCTTGGAAAAGCATACTAAATGCCTGATTCCCTCTGGGGCCGACTTGATTCTTGGATAAGTGTACTAAATGCTTGATTTCCTCTGGGGCTGACTTGGTTCTTGGATAAGTGTACTAAATGCCTGATTTCCTCTGGGGCTGACTTGGTTCTTGGAAATTGTACTAAATACATGATTCCCTCTGGGGCTGACGTGGTTCTTGGATAAGTGTACTAAATGCCTGATTTCCTCTGGGGCTGACTTGGTTCTTGGATAAGTGTACTAAATGCTTGATTTTCTCTGGGGCTGAACTGGTTCTTGGATAAGTGTACTAAATGCCTGATTTACTCTGGAGCTGACTTGGTTCTTGGAAAAGTGTACTAAATGTCTGATTTCCACTGGGGCTGACTTGCTTCCTGGAGTTGCAGCTCAAAATGTGAGCAAGCAGAGCGGGGAAACTGCTTGACTAGCGCTTTTTTCAAAGGCACAGATTTAACTTAAAACCATCAGAATAAGGGTTTAATTAAAGAATAAGGTTCTAAAAAATATTTTTTACCCATTAGAGGCACTGAATTACAAGAGAGAAAACAAAAGCCAAACGGATTTGGGGCCTCGAAAAAAACTTAAGAGAAGGGCCTCCAGCACAAATCTCTCTGCTCATGAGGTATGTGTGCAGCTATGGGGATTCATGTTTTAAACCGAAGTTACAATGTACTGCACTATACCATGGCACGTGTTTATGCTGCTTAATCACAAAAGCTGTTGTCTGTTTGTGTATTTACAGAGGGTGTAATGCCACAGGTGGAATTTGAAAAGTGTTTTAATACAGCAAGCAACAGAAGTGTTTATGGTAAATTAAATGCAGTTCCAATAAGAATGTTAAGGAAAATAGTTATGACACTGAAGCTTAAAATATGGTACTAAAAAAAGATTTATTTTGTGTTTGAACAGGTAACAAATCCCCGGCCATGAACAAGCTCTGAGGAGTGAAACGTAGGGGAAAGCGAATATTAAAATAAAAAGAAAATGAATTTTTACACTTTGTCAAGTGATTTCCTTCAGAAAAAGAAGCCTTACCTCCCTGCAAAGAAAGTTTTTGGAAGTAAGGAAGGACATAATGTACTGAACTGCATTTACACCTACTATCGACTCATGAATGTGTGTAACTAACAAGGTTGTTCATACATAAACTCACCTATGTCAACTGTAGTAATGTCTATCTCTGTGACACGTATACATGATCCATGTACCATATACTGTAGTATGATCAAAGGCATTGGTTTTCTTTTCCCCTCTAGGTACATGTAACTAATCCCAGGTCACCCCTGAAAAAGGGACTAAATGCCTGATTTTCTCTGGGGCTGACTTGGTTCTTGGAAAAGTGTACTAAATGCCTGAGTTCCTCTGGGGCTGGCTTGGTTCTTGGAAAGTGTACTAAATGTCTGATAAGTGTACTATATACCTGATTCTACTTTTATTCATTTATTTATTTGAAATTGGTGACTGGGAAAAGCACACTGAGTGCAGGCTCATTTCCAGGTGTGACCTGGGAGAGAGGACCAAAGGAAAAAACAGTGCACAGCTTAGATAAATACAGTCTAACAAGAAGAGTGCAAACTTAAAAAAAACATTGATCATGAAAAGTGCAAAACTGATCAAACAAAAAGATGGCAGTTAATCATTACACCAAGAGTAAGGAGACTGTTAAAAGGAAAGAAAATGGGGGCAAGGGGGAAGGGGAAGGAGTTTCAGTTGGTATCTGAGGGAGGGAAGAAAGGAGAGACAGTGAAACGAAGGGAATAGGGAATTTGGTTCCAAAGTGAGTGGAGACGACAGGCGAAGTCTGATTGGTCAGCTGTGGTTCATGTGTAACCCCCCTGGGGGTTCCCAAAAGTCTTCCAGGAGCTTGCCTGAATGCTCCAAGTCTGGGCGGTGTTCGGCGTCTGAGCTGTTTAAATGTGGTTCCAAGTGAGTGCTATTTGAGCCTCCACGTACTGTCTCTTTAACTGCTGTCTGCTTGCAGACTTAATTAGTTTGTATGGGGAGACTGTGTGTTCTAATGCCCAAACCCTGTCCAGGCTGCTGTCAATTTGCTCCGTTTCTGCCATTGCTACATGTGCAGAGAGAGCCTTGTTGAAAGATATAACTATTTGCCAGAAATCATTCAGAATGACTGAGAAAATGTAGTTTGTCTAACCTGTCTTCATTTCAGTATAAACTGTTTCAGTGTAGCTTTTTTCATTTTGGTCCAGAATTGCTGACTTGGACCAATCAGGATGATAGGGAGACTCTAAAATGGAGCCTGTGGATGGATCAGAAATTGGACTCTCAGTTTTGAGCCAGCCACAAGGGGATTGTATGGGCAGTGACTCTGGGAAATGTAGTTTTAACCTTGGCGCCTTTTTCCACCAACAGAGGGAGTCTTATTGTGAGTGACAGCTGAACCAGCCAACAGAATGGTGTGGAGCTAAAGGAAATGCCCTGCTCTGTGACTGGAAAGATTAGATCAGTTGTGACTGTGAAGAGAGAAGGAGCTCTGTGCTTCTGTGGTGTATAGTTTCACCGCGGGAAGCACATGTGAGGCCCTGAGTTTCAGTCTGCAGCCTTTGTGAGTGCCAGTTTGGACTGAATCTGGGTTGTGAGGAGAAAGAAGCACTAGAAGTGTGGAAACCAGGCTCACCCTGTAGAAGACTGGAGAAATTGCTGAATCGCGCTCGGTCTGTTAGGAACTGAAGCTGCTGTGTGTGCTCCCCCGGGTATTTTGCAATAATTGCGATCGGGATTGAGGAGCAGCCTGCCTGGTATAGTACTTTCCTTTTACATATGAATGTGCATAGTGCTTGTGGGGAATCGCTATTTCCAATTCCCAGTGCTGTGTGCTGTGTGCTGTGTGCTGTGTGTTGAAGCTGGAAGAAAACCCCAGCTTGTCTCGGACTAAATCCATTTGCTATCAACTGCAGTGGGGTACAATCACAAGGACTTTGTCTCCATGCCTTGTTGTTCTGGCAGTCCAGAAGAACATCCACCATCCAGTTTTCAGCTTGGGTATTGTGAGTACAAGTCAGGGTATTCCCCTGCAGCCTGTTTTCAATCACAAGTGTGTCACCTAATTCTTGTTGTTTCACTGCTTCATGGACTGAGCCATCTGGCTCCGGATTACAATTGGGTGTTGTGCATATATTTTCTTCTACAGGGCCCTATCCATCTGCACCTGCAGTCAACTCCAGGCAATGGACCTGGCTAGCCCCAACCTGGGTACCCAGAGTGTGACTTTTCAGACCCTGTATGTGTGCACAGTACTATAATTTAATGCCACCAATTAACCTGACTCACCCCTCCCATGTTACTGTCCCCTAAATAAATCAGATTTGTTGCTGTTGTTATACTATATACTGTCTGTGCTGTTGGTGCTTATGGAAACAGTATTGTATTTTGCTGTGCATGTTGTTTAACCTTATTTTACAGGGGGTCCTCAGAGACATGCTGCAGAATTAGTCTCGAGGGTAAGTGGTACTTTATGAGTGAACATTGTGTATATGTGGAGTATTGGAGCTGTAACTCCTGTGTACTGAGTAAGCCACTAGAGGGAACCAAAGGGGGTCAAGGTGTCCCGGAGGGCTGTGATCAAGCTAGTCTAACCACTACAAACCCTGACCTCTGGGTGGAGCCACCCACCATAGAACCTAGGCCCCTCAACCTGTCAGTAGTCAAGCAGGAAGGGGTAGTAGCCCTTGGGATAGCACCACCTAGGGGTTACATCTTGGAGGCTCACTGCTGGGATTTTGTGTCCTTTAGTGGCCACATTTATGAACCACTGTTAAAAAAAAATGGGTACCCCAACAGAAGTGGCTGTGCACCAGTTGGTGGAGTGGTGTACTGGGGAGGAGATCGACCCCCAAAATACTATGCTTATCCTGGACATCCCCCTGGGTATCAATACGGACACTGTACAGGGAGTACTTTCCAAGGTGGAAGGTTTACAAAACCCTGTGGTGGTGGATCGACACGCTGATCTGCTCACCCACACTTTCATGGCCCTAGTAGAGTATAAGGACCCCATAGATAGCTCCAAAGTGCCACAGACTATTACCCCAGAGGGAGCCCTCACTGCCTGGAGATTGATAATTAAGGACAGTAGAGACCCAAGGAGGAATGAGCCCCCCCCCCCCACTATCTGAAACTTTTGAGGATAAATTTGCTAAATTGTTGCTAGAGGAAGGGAAAACTGTGGAGGACTTGAAGAAACTATTCTTGCTACCTGGGGGTGTTCTTCCCCCAACACCCTCTCCCGCTCCAGTACCCGTTATGGTGGCTGAACCAATGCAGGCTCCTATTTCTGCACCTGCTATTAGTCACGACTCTTACCGAAGGTTGAGGATCTTCTCTGGCACCCTCCCAACCCCCCCAGGGGGAGGATGATTGGGACACCTGGATAGATTGAGTTGCCCCCCATACCTGAATGGCAGTGTGTGGAGGCTGAGAAATTAAAAAGAATCATAGAAAGTCTGAGGGGTCCTGCCCTAGAGGCCATTAAATTTTTGAGGTCCACAAATCCTGATGCATCTGCCCAGAAGTACCTATCTGCACTTGAAGGCAATTTTGAGAGCATTGAGTCAGGAGAGAGCTTGATGTGGAAATTTCAAGGTACAAAACAGTGGCCAGGGGAAAGTTTTTCTGCATATGTTACTCGTCTGGAAAGAGCTCTGCAGAAGGCTTACCGAAAAGGTGGGTTAGCCGCCAGTGACTTAAACCGTGTAAGGTTGGAGCACCTACTACAGCATGCAAAGCATTCTAAATTGCAGCTCCTTCAATTAAGGCTCCCAGACAGAAGGGGTAACCAACCGGACTATTGTGACTTAATAAAAGAACTTCAGGAGGTTGAAGATGAGGAGGGGGATTTTAATTCTGGGGTGAGAGCAGCCCAAGTGATCACAGCATCAGAAGGTCCTTGTGAAGTGGGGACCAATGAGGGTGTGCCACTATGGGGTGAACTGCTGAGAGAGATCGGGGAATTCAAAAACAGTCTCTTTATGAAGGCCACGCCTGCAAGTACAGGCCCCAACATATATCCAACTGCATCTGCTATGGGGGTGGGGTTACCCACCCAGGCATCTCCTGCTGACAACAGCTCAAAACTCAATGTCTTGACCATGGAAGTGGGGAAATTGATGAGATGCCTCCAAATGCTTATCGCGCCACAGACAGAGATGGCACCAAGTTGTCCAGTTAGTAGTACCTCTGTCCTGGCTCCCAGTGTGACGCCTCGGCCAGCTCAAACTCCAGAAAGTATGTTTTGCTATAATTGTGGGAAGAATGGGCACATGAAGAGAAAATGCCAGTCCCCAAAAGACACAGACAAAGTTGTATATAGGCTACAAGAAGAGCTTCGGAGAACAAATCAGTGGTTAAGAGGTGCACAAAATGATCCCAGTGAGGATCTCAAAAATGCTAACTCACATCCCTTTGTGGCAAGGTCAGTTGTCCAGACCCCTGCTACCGCCTCTCCAGACTGGTCCAGAATAGTGGGTCCCTCCATGGAGACCACTGTAAAGATGAATGGAGTGTCTACAAGAGCTGTATTAGACAGTGGCTCCCAAGTAACAATTATGTTCTAGGATTGGTAATAGAAGCATTTGTCAGATGTACCCTTACAACCATTGGAAGAACTGTATGTATGGGGGTTAAGTGAGAAGGCCTACCTCTACTCCAGGTATATCCAAATGTAGCTGTCTTCCCCACCTCCGTGGCTGGAGTGGCAGAGCAAGTAGAGACCCTGGCCTTAGTGTGTCCCCCTACTGGACTGTATGATGGGGTTCCGCTACTAACTGGGATGAATACGCATATGTTTGGACGGTTGGAGCAGTTGTGTTATGAGAAACAGGGGTCACAGACTGGTAGAGCTTTAAGAATTCGGCATTGATCATGAAGACCTATGATGCCCAGAGAGAGATGCTGACAAAGTGGAACCAGAGGAACGGTTGGAATTGTCTGGAAAAGGATCCTGAGTCTCTGATCCTGCGCCAAATGCCCAGTGTACTTTACAGGAGAGGTCCGTATCAGAAAGGATGTCAAGAATAAAATCCTCATGCTGGATGCTCGGCGATGGGAAATTGCCGGAAGGACTGCTGGTCAAGCCAAGTATTTTGCCTGCCAGAGCCCATGCTTATGCCAGACGGGTAATGGTCCAAGTTCATAATGTGTCTGATAGAGATTCGATAAAGAGGTTGCACCCTGGCTAATGTACATTGTGCAAATGTTGCAGTGCTGCCTAGTAACAAGTGTTCGGGGAGAATGACAAAGTGGCGCCCGACTTGTTCGATTTTGGTGACTCCCCATTGCCAGCCGAATGGAAGCTGAGAATCAGTAGAAAGCTTGCCCAGAGAGACCAGGTGTTTTCTTTAAAGGAATGGGATGTGGGATGTGTTCAGGGAGATGAGCACCACATCCGGCTGCATGATGAAAGGCCATTTTGTGAGAGGTCTCGACGCCTGGCCCCTGCTGACATAGATGATGTGAGACGGCATCTGCAAGAGATGCTTGCTGCTGGTGTAATACAAGAATCCAGAAGCCCATATGCTTCACCTATTATGTTAGTGAGAAAAAAGAATTGGGCAGTAAGGATGTGCCTGGATTATCGCACCTTGAACTGGCGGACTATCCCTGATCAGTATACAATGCCCGCATCCAGGATGCTTTAGACTGCCTGAATGGTAGCAAATGGTTCTCCGTGCTGGATCTTCACAGTGGGTACTACCAGATCCCGTTGGCCCCAGAAGACTGTGAGAAGACAGCCTTTATCTGTCCGCTTGGCTTCTATGAATTCATGAGAATGCCTCAAGGGATTTCAGGTGCCCCAGCCACTTTTCAATGACTGATAGGCGTGCAGTGGGGGACATAAACCTATTAAGTGCCTGGTGTACCTGAATGATGTTATTGTGTTTGGCAGCTCACTGGAGGAACATGAGAGCAGATTATTCAAGGTGTTGGACCGACTGGAAGACTTTGGCCTGAAACTGTCCATCGATAAATGTCAGTTCTTCCAAACCTCTTGAAGTATGTGGGCCATATAGTCTCCACCAAGGGGAAGACCGACCCAAGTAAGAGTTGAGGCCTTGACCACCTGGCCACATCCCCACAATCTAAAAGAATTGCAAAGATTCCTGGGATTCTGTGGCTACTATCGCCGTTTTATCAAGGACTATTCAAGAATGATCAATCCTTTACTTAATCTTACTCAAGATTACCCTTCTACCCACAAAAAATAAAAGAGGTCAACTCCCTCTGAGCCTGAGTGAGTTTATTTCCATCCCAATGAAGTATTTGGAGCCAGATAGACACCTGAGTGTGAAGCTTCATTTCATGAGATTATATATCAACTTACCCATGCTCCTGTCCTTGCCTATGCAGATCCAGCGAAGCCCTATGTCTTGCACACTGATGCTAGCCTGCAAGGCTTGGGGGCTGTATTGTACCAAGAGCACGAGAATGGCCTGAGACCAGTGGCCTTTGCCAGTAGAAGCCTGACCCCATCCGAAAAGAACTATCCTGTACATAAGTTAGCGTTCCTAGCTTTGAAGTGTGCTATTGTTGACCAGTTTCATGAGTACTTGTATGGGGCTAAAATACTAGTAAAAACTGACAATAATCCTTTGACCTATGTGCAGACTTCAGCTAAGTTGGATGCCACTGGCCATAGGTGGCTTTCTGCATTATTTACATACGACTATGCTGTTGAATACAGAGCAGGCCTGAACCACATAGATGCTGATGCTCTCTCCCGGAGACCTGTTTCCTGGAATGACTGGGTCAGACTGTCAGAACCTGATATTCGAGCACTCTGCCAGAAGTTTGACAGGGAGGAACAAATGTCCACGGATGCAGTGGACTGTATGGTGGATTGTTTGGGACCCTCTGAGAATTGCATACCTGCTGCTTATTGTCACTTTTCTGCAATAGACATTGTTGCACTGCCTCAGCTGGACAATGACAGTATTCAGCAGGCTCAATCCTGAGATCCCATGATCAAATCAGTTTTAGAAGCCCTCTATGCAGGAAAAGATGTGTCCAAATTACACTCCACTGATTTGAGAACTGCATTGTTATACAAGGAAGGTCCTAAGTTGAAACTGATCAATAGACTGTTATACAGAGAAACAGTAGACAGAGGGGGACAAATAGACAAACGACAACTAGTGCTGCCTACTGCCTTTCTAGACTCAGTACTGAGGTCCTTACACAATCACATGGGGCACCTTGGTATAGACAGAACACTTGACTTGGTGAGATCCAGATTCTATTGGCCTAAGATGGGGGCTGATGTTGAGCAACACATTCAAACTTGTAGTCGCTGCTTACAGAGGAAAGCTTTGCCCCAGAGGGCTGCCCCTTGTTAACATCACCACCAGTGCACCATGGAGCTGGTCTGTATTGATTTTCTAAGTCTGGAGTCAGATCAAAGAAATATTAGTAATGTGCTGGTGGTCACTGACCATTTTACAAGATATGCCCAAGCTTTCCCACCAAGGACTAGAAGGCATCCACTGTGGCAAAAGTACTTGTAGAAAACTTTTGTTCACTATGGGGCTCACAAAGAATCCATTCTGATCAAGGAGAGACTTTGAGTCGTCTAATCAAAGAGATGCTTTCTTTGTGAGAAGTGCGAAAGTCCAGAACCACCCCTTACCACCCCCAGGGGAACCCGCAGCCTGAACGTTTCAACCGCACTTTGCTAGATATGCTAGGCACCCTCCACCCAAAGGACAAGCCTAGATGGAGCCAACAAATTAGCACCCTGGTACATGCCTACAACTGCACCAAAAGTGATGCCACTGGGTTCTCCCCCTACCACCTGATGTTTGGAAGAGAAGCTCGACTGCCAGTAGATGTATGTTTTGGAGTTTCTCCTGATGGGGTTCGAGCTGACAACTATTTACAGTATGTGCAAAAGTTAAAGGCCCAGCTAAATCATGCATACCAATTGGCTCAAACCATAGCTGCCAAAAGAAATCTGGCCAACAAAGAAAGGTATGATAAAAAAGTGAAAACACAGGAACTCCAGGAGGGAGATCGGGTATTGCTAAGAAATCTGGGACTGCATGGCAAACATAAGAATGCTGACAGATGGCACCATCTCCCTCACATTGTAGTGGGCAAAATAGAAGATCTGCCAGTGTACAAAGTAAGGCCTGAGAATAATTCAAAAGATGTTAAAACAGTGCATAGAAATCATTTGCTGCCCATTGGACAAATCTTGATTGAGTCTGAGCCCCCAGAAAATGCCCCCTCTGGACCAGTGACTAGAGCTGCTGCTAAGAAAAAAATCAAGAAAGTCTGCACCCACAGAAGCTGAGTTAAAGTGTTCCCCTCCACAAGTCCCAGTTGAACATGACTGCCAGTCCATGTCAGAGGAAAGTGAGTGTGGCTTTGAATACTACCCTTCTTATGAACTGAGTTAATTGTTTCAGGGCAATCCCCTAGTCAATTCCGGAGATGAAGCTGGGCGTTCTGGACTGCCTAAACTCCCAGCTTTGTCCCTGGAGCCAATGCTCCCAGAAAGTGAACTGCAAAGCATCAAGTCAGATGATATGGAATCATTGTGTATGGTTGAACTGTTTGAGCTTTCAGAGGAGGAAAATGATGGACTGGGACAGACTGGTGATATACCAGAACAAGAAGAGTGTGTTGAGTGCCCTGATAGTTCACTGCCAGTGTCAGAAAACTCCCCATGTGAGCCAAGTGTTGTGGACTCTGAGATTACAAATCATGGAGCTGAAAGTGCCCCAGGTTCTAGCCTCTCTACCCCCAGGGAGACTCCCCTGGCAAGTGAAGACAGTGCTGAAAGTGAGTCTAAAAGTGCAGCGACTGTAGCAGTTCCCCCTAGAAAGACTGGTCGAACTGTAAAGCCTGTAATGCGCTTAAGCTATGATTCCCTTGGGAGGCCTGCGGACTTGCCTCTCAATGTTGTCCATAAAGGAGTGTATGTGTCCCCGAGCTCATTGCCCAAACTGAGCATAAGTGCTACCTCCAAGTTAATTGTGTTGCCCTCTAGGTATGGTTCCCCTGCCCCATCCAGCCCCAAGGTAGCGGATAGGGAAGGGCCCCCTCTCTTCAGGTTTCATGTACAGGAGGTAATAACCTGAGTTACGGTACAATGTGTGTATAATACTGTGTAAAAAGTGATGTACTGAAAAGTTTCCGAAATGTGTTTCTGGTAAGGTGATATGTTGACTGATGATTACATGTATAAGCCTAATGTGATATTGATGTAAATGTACTTGGTTGTGTTGAAAATTGGGTACTTACTATGCGGACGTAAGTTTTCCCAGACCAGGAAGATTGTAACCCCTGCAAATGAGGGTTCCCAAAAGTCTTCCAGGAGCTTTCCTGAATGCTCCAAGTCTGGGTGGTGTTCGGCGTCTGAGCTGTTTAAATGTGGTTCCAAGTGAGTGCTATTTGAGCCTCCACGTACTGTCTCTTTAAGAGCTGCCTGCTTACAGATTTAATTAGTTTGTATGGGGAGACTGTGTGTTCTAATGCCCGAATCACCCCTGGGCTGCTGTCAATTCGCTCTGTTTCTGCCGTTGCTACATGTGCAGAGGGAGCCTTGTTGAAAGATATAACTGTTTGCCAGAAATCATTTAGAATGACCGAAAATGTAGTTTGTCTAACTTGTCTTCATTTCGGCATGAACTGTTTCAGTGTAACTCTTTCATTTTGGTTCTGAATAGCTGACTTGGACCAATCAGGATGATAGGGAGACTCTAAAATGGAGCCTGTGGACGGATCGGAAATTGGACTCCCAGTTTTGAGCCTGCCACAAGGAGATTGTATGGGCAGTGACTCTGGGAAATGTAGTTTTAACCTTGGCGCCTTTTTTCACCAACAGAGGGAGTCTTATTGTGAGTGACAGCTGAACCAGCCAACAGAATGGTGTGGAGCTAAAGGAAATGCCCTGCTCTGTGACTGGAAAGATTAGATCAGTTGTAACTGTGAAAAGAGAAGGAGCTGTCTGCTTCTGCGGTGTATAGTTTCGCTCAGGAAGCGCATGTGAGACACTGAGTTTCGGTCTGCAGCCTTTGTGAGTGCCAGTTTGGACTGAATCCAAGTTGTGAGGAAACCAGGCTCACCCTGTAGAAGACTGGAGAAATTGCTGAATCGCGTTCGGTCTGTCAGGAACTGAAGCTGCTGTGTGTGCTCCCGGGTATTTTGCAGTAATTGCGATCGGTATCAAGGAGCAGCCTGCCTGGTATAGTACTTTCCTTTTACATATGAATGTGCATAGTGCTTAAGGGAAATTGCTATTTCCAATCCCAAGGGCTGTGTGCTGTGTGTTGAAGTTGGAAGTAAACCCCAGCTTGTCTCGGACTAAATCCGTTTGTTATCAACTGCAGTGGGGTACAGTCACAAGGACTTTGTCTCCATGCCTTGTTGTTCTGGCAATCCAGAAGAATATCCACCATCCAGTTTTCAGCTTGGGTATTGTGAGTACAAGTCAGGGTATTCCCCTACAGCCTGTTTTCAATCACAAGTGTGTCATCCAATTCTTGTTGTTTCACTGCTTCATGGACTGAGCCATCCGGCTCCAGATTACAATTGGGTGTTGTGCATATATTTTCTTCTACAGGGCCCTATCCATCTGCACCTGCCGGCCAACCTGGGGCAACGGACCTGGCTAGTTCCCCCCCCCAACCTGGGTACCCAGAGTGTGACTTTTCAGACCCTATATGTGTGCACAGTACTGTGATTTAATGCCAACAATTAACCTGATTCCCCCCCTCCCATGTTACTGTCCCCTAAATAAATCAGATTTGTTGTTGTTATACTATAACTGTCTGTGGTGCTGGTGCTTATGGAAACAGTATTGTATTTTGCTGTGCATGTTGTTAACCCTATTTTACAGAGGGTCCTCAGAGAAGTGCTGCAGAATCAGTCTCGAGGGTAAGTGGTGCTTTATGAGTGAACAGTGGCCCGGATATTCAGACTGCGCCAGGCTGTGGCGCAAGCCTGTCGCCAGTGCAACTTGGCTGCGCAGGGGCGTTGACTAGGCGATATTCAACGGAGCTGCCACCATGGCACAGCATCGTTGAATATCGCACCCTGTCCACGGCAGGTGTGCATGGCAATGGCTGCACCAGCACAAGTGGCCGGAGTGGAGCAGGGGGATGCACTAGTGCAAGTTCCATTGCGCTATGCGCAACAACCGCGATATTCAAAAGTGCACATGCAGATGGGGCCATAATGTATGCAAGGTGCAAATGGGGACATTTGCATGTCATTATGCGCCATTTGCATGCAGGTGTGCCAATCCCCAGCGACTAGCACCTGGCGCCCTGCCAGGTAGCAGCCGTTGGGGACTGACGCCCCCTGCACAGTCGCGGCAATGTGCCCTACTGCCGATCTCGGGCATATGTTGATTGAAATAAATGTCCAATATCCCTGGTAGTCAGTGGACGCTCACAGCCGATCGTGGGCTTAAGTATAAAACAAAGCCGTCCTATATCCTGGTGGTCCAGTGGACTGCTCACAGCCGATTGCAGGCTTAAGTATAGAAAAAGTCGTCCAATATCTTTTGGTGGTCCAGCGGTACCCCCCACCTGCCCACTGAGCCTCACTGCCCTCTTCCACCCCGGTCAGCGGCGGCAGCACCCTACCTGCCGCCCGCCCACTGGCGCCATAGGTAGGGCTGTACGCCCATTGGTCACAGCATGAGCCAATGGGCATGCAGCCGACCGATACCCACATTCAGATATGTGAATGGATACATTTACATACCTGGACTTTGTAATGCGGTATGGGCTACACCCATTGGCTCACGCTGTGGACCAGTGAGCAAACAGCCCTACCTCACGGTGTCAGTCGGCGGGCCGGGGCGGCAGGCAGGTGGTGCTGCCACCGCTGCTGACCGGGGAGCGGGCAGTGCTCAGGATAGGTGGGGGTACCGCTGAACCACCAGAGGATATGGGCGCTTGTTTTCCATACCAAAGCTCACGATTGGGCTGTGAGTGGTCCACTGGACCACCAGGGATATAGGACGTTATTTATTTATACTTAAGCCCACAATCAGGCTGACAGCGGTCCACTGGACCACCAGGTAGATAGGATGTTATTAATTTAAACAGATGCCCGCGATTGGGCATGGGGTGGCACCGCCACGGAGGTGCAGCCGGAGTTCGGGTGGCCACCCACAGGTGGCAGCTGCCGTGTTGCGTCCTGCACACGGCAGCTCACCTGTGGGTGGCCAGCCATTGTTCCTATTGTTTTCTCTTCTGTGTGCAGTGCAGTAGGGTTGGCGATGATGGACCCAGCATCCCCGGCTGGCCGATCGGGATGCGGAGTATGCTACACGCCCTACCTGCACCACATACATTACTGATGTGCTCCGCATCGATTGGTGCCAGGCACAATCCCATTTGAATATCGTGCCGGGTGCATCAAGGGGTTGCGATGACGCAACAGTTGCGCCATGCGCAACCCTTTTGAACATCCAGGCCAGTGTGTATACATGGGGTATTGGAGCTGTATCTCCTGTGTACTGAGTGAACCACTAAAGGGAACCAAAGGGGGTCACGGTGTCCCAGAGGGCTCTGATCAAGCTAGTCTAACCACTACAAACCCTGACCTCTGGGTGGAGGCACCTGCCATAGAACCTAGGCCCCTCAACCTGTCAGTAGTCAAGCAGGCAGGGGTAGTAGCCCTTGGGATAGCGCCACCTGGTGGTTACACATGGATGTTGTAAAGCAAAGGTGCGATGGTCCCTAGAGTGGAAGGAGCATGAGTCAGAGGGCACAATGGAGAGGAGCGATGAGAGGCAGGAGGGAAGGGATCTAAACCAGTATTTCAATATACAGGAAACACAGTGCATCTGGCGATAGGCATGGAAGGAGAATGATGGACAGAGACCGGTAAAGCGAGCAGTGATGGGTTCGAGAGGGTGAGTTGGTTGCAAAATAATAGAAGGAGTTACAGAGGGAATCCAGCCTGGCCAGGGAGGTGGAGGGGGCCCACTCATAGACCATGCCTGCATCGTCAAAGGCAGGGAGCACCTTTTGGTGACAAGCTCATGGCAAACCTGTAGGGAAATGCCGTCTTTATTTCTGTACAAAGCACCAAGTTTAGGATGGAGCTTGGCATGCATGGCATCTTTGTGGCCAGAGAAGTCCAGCCTACTGTCAAGCCACACACCAAGGTACTTGAAGACAGGAACCACTTCAAGTATGGAGCCATCAAAGGTGGAAAAAGTGGGCATGGAGGTGAGTTTGGACAGTCTGGGCAAGTTTTACTTTGTTCTTGTATATGTGTACCAAATGCCTGGTTTCCTCTGGGACTGACTTAGTTCTTTGTATAAGTGTAATAAATGCCTGATTTCCTCTGGGGCTCCCCTAGTTCATGCAGAATTCCTTTGTGTCCCCCTGGGCCTAACTTGGTTCTTGGATAAGTATTGTCAATGCCTGTATTTTTTTTCCTGGGGCTGACTTAGTCCATTTTTATAAGATCCATGTGCCTGGTTTCCTCTGGGACTCACTTGGTTCCTGTATAAGTGTAATGCCTATTTCCTCTGGGCCTGACTTGGTTTTTGGAAAAGTGTACTAAATGCCTGGTTTCCTCCTGGGTTAACTTGGTCATCATATGAGTACTAAGGGCCCATTTCCAAAAGAACCCTTAGATAGCCGCAAGTTGGGCAATCTAGGGCTGCAGCACACTACAGGTGCATCAGGGACCCTGCACCCAATTCTTTAAAATCGGGGTCCCTGCCAAAAACCTAAGTCACCGCATTCATAGGCTAGCGACTAACAGTAGGCACACCTGCTGGACATGCTGCAGAGATCAGCTTCCCCCATGTTGTGCACAGCAGGGGTCATGGGGTGGAAGGGCATGGGGATGCCATAGGGGTTGTTTGGGAGCAAGTGGGCATGCCGGGGCGTGATCCAGGCACCTGGCAGGGGTTCCAGTCATATAATTATTATGGTGAATGCTAATGATCAGTCATAATAATAGCCCCCGCCAGGTGCCGATCACCCCCAGCATGCCCACCTACTCCAACACCTGCCAGCACTCTGTCCCTTTTCCAATGGACCACATACAGACCCTCCCACCAGTTCTCAACCTTGTTGGTCAATGATGCAAGGGGTGTAGATCATCTCCTGGCTGGTCTACTTTGAGCCCCTTGGTATGGCCATGGCGGTGCTTTTGCCATCCCCAAAAAGGGGCATCTTGCAGTCCCACCATGGCGCAAGCCCCTTGTGACCTGGCGTATCCTGCTGTAGGTCGCAAGGGCAGTGCAGTGCCCATTTGCCGCAGTGGCTTCCCATTCTGATGCAGAATGTGTTTTGGAATTGGGATTGCCGCAATTTTTGACGCAAGGTGCAACTAACTTGCGTCATTGATGTTTGACTCAAGCATCTTGCATCACTCTAGATGCTTTTGGAACCAGTCTCCAAATACCTAATTTCCTCAGGGACTGATGTGGTCCATGTATACATTTATGAAATGCCTGGTTTTCCCGGGGGCTGGCTTGGTTCTTGTGGAAGTGTACAAAATACCTGATAGGACCAGGAAAGTATCACCCATCCATACTCTCTATGCTTTCTACCAGAGGCAGTGTTACTCATGCTAATGTAGCAAATTTCTGTTTGGGCAGCAGCACAGATGAGAAACTTTAACTTAGAAAGAACTTTAAATTAGAAAGTGATAGCCGAGCTCAGCTAAAAAATGCAAAACGTGTTCATAAAGAAATCATAATTGTTGTTGTCACCCTTGTGTCACAGTGTTCTTACAACTTTTAGTATGTGGGGAGAAGAGGTGGGCAGTGGCAGTGGTGAAGGGGCATCAAAGTTGTTTTTTTTTCACTTGGGAACAATCATGTCTCAAACCAGCCCTGCTTTCAACACCCCAATCCTTTCTGTAAGTGCCTCAGTTATCCTGTCTGTGCTCCTCTCCCCTCCCCAACTCTGGCTCCTTCGAGGAAACCATTCATATCCCTGTTTGTGGCGGAGTCCAGCAGCACACATACACACACACACACTGCAATATTTCACAGGAGGCAATCATTCTTTTGTTCTAATGGGCACACAGCCTTGCCTGAAGGTTACCATAATTTCTGCGACACATGATTTCAGAAAACTGGGAGGGATAGGATAATAATAAAAAAAACAGCAAAATGTTTTATCTGAAGCTTTAGTAGAATGGCTGTAATGAGCGTGAAACATGCTTTGTACTTGAATAATGCATGGCTGGGCTGTTCAGTCTCCCTGCTGTGCATTATCCACCATACTGTCCTGCTGCCTATTCACTTACTCCCACAGGGCTGGCGTTTTTCCCCTGGCTCTGTAACAATAGGTGTTCAGCATTAATGGTAGAGTGCACTTTCCCCATGCATTCAAGATCTAGGAAGCTGTGTGCAGCAGTGGTTAGGGCTCAGACCTGCAAATCAGGAGTTTCCAGGTCTGAATCCCACTGCAGCCACCATCTCACTATGTGACCTTGAAAAGCTTCTGATACCACAGAAAAACTTTGAAAAACATAATATTTGGGACAATTCAACTTATAATTTATCTACGGTATTTCCCCCTATTTTTATTACTAAGGGCATTTGCAGGAATGCTAGATCTTATTTATTTAGTTATTTCTGTGTTTATTTATTTGCTTTTGGTAACTGGGTAGGTGCACTAGGCAGGACCTGCCTATTTTCAGGCATGACCAGGGAGAGAACAAAACAAGTACAGAGATCAGATCAACAGCTACAAGGACATCAAAATGAAATACAAAGGAGTTACAGGTACAATGGAGCCGCACAGTAGCAATTATTTATTTAGTTGTTTAACCAGGTATAGCACACTAAGCTGAAAGCTTTTTACAGGAGCGACCTGGGAGCACAAGGAGGGTTAAGTGACTTGCTCAGGGTCACACAGTATGCAAGTGGAAGCTGTGGGATTCAAACCCAGGTCTGGCCTGCTGGATGTCACCAATTTTGCAGCTGGGAGCCTTGGGCCACTGCGTTAACTTTGCAACAATCCATATGACAAAAGCAAGATCTAGCAAGTAAGTGCAGGAATCAGGAGCAAGGAGCCAAAACCATGCATAAGTAGCAAATGATTTCAGTCAGAAGAAAGACCAGCGCAGCGTTGGCCAAGTGTCAAGCAAGGTTAATTAAGTGCTAGAAGAAAATGAGGTCCATGAGTAATGGAAGGAGGATGGTAGAAAGTTAACATGTACAGGCATCAGGGCAGGTGAGGTGGATCGAACAGGGCTTGTTTGAATTATGCAGCGTGCTATTTGGTTCACCTGGTCTCCATCTGAATCTGCTGCTTGCGTACTATAGTAGCAGCATCATGGGTCCACTGTTTATGACATCACTACTGGTTGCTGTAGAAATGATTGCTCCGACAAGCAGAGGAGTCTAATCTTGCTTGCAGATAAGCATTAAGACAGAATAAGCCCAAGCAACAAAGATCTTGTTTTGAAGTAAATTTCAGAAACTTCAAAATATGAGAGGAAGGATAAGTTAAATTGTGTGGATATATATTTATATTATATATACATATTTACACAATAGTTTTGGACTGAAAAGGCTGCTGATAAATCTATATATCAGAGCAAATACTTATGTAAATGTACACTCTTGTGTGTGTGTATATATATATATATATATATATATATATATATATATACACACATATAGTAGGTACATCAGACCCAGTTTGTACATATAGTTAGTGCATCATTCCCCTCACCTGCCTTCCCACTGGCACTGCTTGCAGCAGTTACGACTACCACAAATATGCCGCTACGCACTCCCGCCATGCATTTTCTCCAGTCCCCCCCACCATAACTTAAACTGCTTTTTTTACTCTTACCGCCATACATTTAGAGGTCACGTCTCTAACACAAACTGCTGATATTTTTTTTAACATCCCGAACTGCCATAATCTCAAGTCACACTCGCTCATGCTGTCTGTTACTCACAGCATCCACCAACCTCAGTCCATGTTCTGTCATGCTGTCTGGCACTGCTCCTCCTAACATGCACAGCAACCCTACCTGAAAAAAAGTTCCTCTGTCCTGCATCTTTCATTTTCATTTTTATTTTTATACTTGTTAGATGATGAGCAAAATGCCGTTTCTGGCGACCATTACATAATAAATACAATACTAACACAACCTACAAATACATAATTTACAATTAAACAGTAAGTGCATTCATATTTTGTTAATAACCATAGTTTTAGACTGACTTTAAAAGAGTTGAATGTTGTGTAATTAACAATTTGATTAGGTAGAGTTGTATAAGGTAGCAGCCCTGTATAATACCGATTTTTGACCTATTGATTTTTTGAAAAGAGGAAGTCTAAAAACATACTTGCTTTGTGACCTAGTACCCTGAGTACTGGTGGCCCTAGGGAACAAAGACATAACTTTCTGTGGAAGCAAACCAATGATTCCCTTATGAAGCATTATACCAAATTTTAAGTTGCATCTATTTTCCAATGAAAGGCAGCCTGCTGTTTTATACAAGAAATACAGGTGTATTCTCCTTGATAAATCTAGCAGCCTTTTGCAGCAGCAGTGCCAGCCTCACTTCTCTGATCACCTGAATTAACTTTTTCTTACCCCACCCACCAGTTGCTCAGTACGCTCATGCCTGCGGTGAGATTTGAACCCTAAACTGACTGTGCCATGGGGGAGAAGCTCATCCAGATTCTGCAACAACAACAACAACAAAATACTTCAATCGATACGACTCCAGCCATAGCACTCCATCATTGTTTCATTTCCACTGGACATTAACTGGTAGTTAGTGGCATTAGCTGAGTCAGCTTTGTCACTTTAAGTTCTCAATGGTTTAGCAACTTCAACACAATCAATTTTCTTAACATAAAACCTGGGTCTGTCAAAGGAGCATATATCTAAAGGCTTTGGCAAGGAAGATGTGGGATTCAAACCGGTTTCTGATAACGAGGCCAAAGGGGCATTAGTAAAAAAAGGAATTTAACTGATGCCTTCTTTAGAATGAGAGGTGGTGCCTTCATAAGATAGACTGGAAACAGGAGATTCTGAAGCCAGCTTCCAGACGGAGTCCACAGAGCACCAGTATTTGGAGGGATTGTTTCTGAAGGCAGCAAAAGCTGTGCGGAAATAGGGCACCTTTGATTTACAAATGAGTGTCACACACAAATGTCAACACTTCTGACATGTAACCCAAGATTCTGACGTGTCCAATTTTTTTGCTTTTTTATATAGTTTGTCTCAATACTTTACCTGAGACATAGTGTATGGAGTGACCCAAGGAACATGCCTTGCTCTGATCCTTTTTAGGGATGCAGTGGGTGGAGCCCTGCAGACTTTTTATGATCATCAGAAAAAGGATTCTGCATTCCCTTTGAGCAAACAACATGTTGGACTTGCATCTGCATCACAGTCACCTCCACGTCTGTGAAGCAGTCCGCCCATGTTGTCCCTACCGACACTGTTGCACTATTTCACTCTGCACAGTGCCAGCGGTCACGGCACACTCTGTCATGTCCAGTATGGCTTCTGCACTCTACTGCGCATGAGCTAGCAGTCACACATGCACAGTAGCATGTGGTGACCATCTTGGTCATGGTGGAGTGGGCCATGTTCTGCCGTGACCGCATAACGTATAATTCTAAACATTTATTTAAATAGGAGTCAGGCAGATAATTTATTTCATTTGTTTTGTAAAATGTATTTATCATTTTGCAAGCAAACCTTACTCACAATTGATTTATACATGGAAGTATACCAAACTACATATACATCGGTGCGACTTATAAAGGAAATATATGACATCTTCCATCAGATAAACATATAAGGAAATTACATACCTTTTTAAAGTACACCATGTGACAAAGTAATAGTGCACTCAAAGGAACTATACAGGAACTTTAAATAGGACTATACAAGTTCCCTTTTACCATTCAGGGTAAATGCCCTCCAGATTCCCTCATGTAATTCTGTTGACTAACCTGGTCTTAAAGTCTGTACCCAAGAGAGATTAAGTTTTTTTTTTTTTGTGAATTCTGTTTATTTCACTTTCCGGATGAGGCATCTCTCAGAGGTGCCCACTCGATAAACACCACTACTCCCCGCCTGAAGCCACATTCTTCCCAGGACCCCCTCTGGTACCTTCCAGCCTCCCGGATCACCCCCCAGGAGAGAGCCCACCGTACCTACCTGGCAGCCTTTCTGGCACTGGAGGGTCAGTCCAGTGGAGAGCTAAGAGGACCGAGAGAGAGAGATGGCCCGGCACTGGGGATGTCGGTGACATCCTTGGAGCCCTCATCGCCTCCCTGATCCAGAGAGGGCTTTTGCCTTCAGTGTTTCCCTTGGAGCATAGATGTGAAATGACCAGCAGCGAACCTACATGCAGCTGGGCCTCCGCTGTTCCACCCTCAACGTAACGTCTAACCCCCAACTACCTTGTAAGGTTCCCAGTCTCCACTGGGAGCCACTACAGAGCAGGATACACCCCAGAACCCACCCCAGGAGGGAGAGCAATCCTCCGGATGTTCAATCCCCTTCCTCCTTGCTGACCCCCGATGACCCAAGCCTGTTCCCCAACCCGGGGCACTAGTGTGGTGCGAGGTGTGGCTTTCTGTGTCTCAACACCTCTCAGCACCACCACCAGCTCAAGAGATTAAGTTTTGATATTGAAAAAAAACAACATTTTTAAACTTTAAGTCATTCATCAGAGCTGGTGTGAAATATAACAATGAATCCAACAGTTTAACATATAGGCAGTGACTGAAAAAGCTTGTGTCGGATATCTGGTGCTGAAACTAATAGTTGTAACCGAAACCAGTTTTAAGATAGCATAATATATGCAGTCCAAAGACTATAAGGGAGATCCTCTCAGATAGATTTATGGAACAGCGACAGATGGTTAATGAAAACAGCAGTGAAGAATCTTCCTCGTAAACGTGCCACACCATACCGTTCAATCCAAGAAGGAGCCTCCTGGTCAGGACGATAGTGCTATTTTAGATCCTTATGGTAACAGAATAGAAAGTCCAAATTGGTCAAAAATAAACATACTTCCCTCAACCTGCTAACCCTCTCCAACCCGCCCCACTCAGCCCAGACAGCACAAACACCAGTAATGCAAATAAAAGTACCTAGACGTTTAGCAATTCAAAACAGATCACCTTTTGATTATATGGATCAGTTTTTAGCCCAAAATACACATGGATGCTTAAAGTAATAAAAGTCACCTGAGAATTTAAAGATTCCATAGTTTCAGGTCCCTGTAGGGTTATCAGAGTTCACGTCTGCAGCAGAGTTAATTTCTGCTTCTATTTTCTGCAACAATTTGCTTGCCTCTTTAAGCTCGTTCAAAGGTAGATATGGCTGTTCTACTGCACCCAGAGTCAAGCAGGCAGGAGCAGTAGCAGTACTCTCAGTTCCTCCACCTCTAACCTAAATGTTACTGGTCTTGAATTAAAGAAATTCTCATGAATAATAAGCCTCTGTCTCCTAATGATATCTTTATTAATGATTCCCTGCAATAACCCTCTCACCATACTAACCTTTCAACTCCTGTTCTCTTCCCTACCCACCACCACCACTATATCCCTCAGTACCTTGGCATCCACAACCCGCTTGCCACGGTTCCCCGTACTATTACTGGTCACATGCAATGAAGTCTTTAAGCTACTAAGGTCACTTCCTGCTAGCAGCAGCGCAGGTCCTGATGGTATTCATCCTGGGATTCTTAGACAGTTTGCCTCCTGGCTGGCTGCACCTGTAACCCAGCTTTTCAACCTCTCAATCTGCTCTGCCTCAGTCCCCTTGGTCTGAAAAGCAGCCAGAACTATACTGGTTTTTAAGAAAGGTGATATCAAAATCCTGTCGAACTACCGTCCCATTTCTCTCCTACCCACACTCAGTAAGTTGCTTGAAAAACTATTTCACTGGCAGGTTTCTGTGCACCTTCTCAATTTTAACCTTCAATCCCCAAAACAACATGGATTTAGAGCAGGACATAGCACTACTACTGCTCTGACCCAGTTTACAAGTGATGTTAAATGCAGCATGGATAAGGGCTTACTTACTGGAGCTGTTTTCATCGACCTCTCTAAAGCATTTGGCATGGTACATCACCCCCTACTACTGGCTAAGCTGTAATCTCTTGGTGCCTCCGACTCTACCCTATCCTAGTTGGGCAGCTACCTAGAAAATCATTCTCAGGCTGTCTCTATCTGCAAAGTTCTCTCTTCCCCTGCCCCTACCACCTGTGGGGTTCCATAGGGTTCTATTCTTGGTCCCCTACTTTTCCCTCTCTTCCTTAATGACATCCCTAGTCCTTTTCCTCACAGCAGTATGATCATGTAAGCAGATGACCTGGTGCTTTACTCTTCCTCCAAGTCTATTGTCGACATCAATCAACATCTTTCACTTGACTTCCAGACCCTCCAATCCTGGTTATCTGCAAACTATCAAATTCTAAACATAGCTAAGACCCAGGCCATGCTCTTTGGGTCCTCCAGAAAGGTGCCCTCTGAGTCTCCTAAACTGCTGGTCCACTGCTGTGTTGGGACTGCTGTATCAAACACCTTATCGTTCAAATATCTAGGGTTACTCTCGACCCTGTACTTGCCTTTGCTGCTCACATAAATGAGGTGTGTCGCTCAGCTAACTCCAAGGTGGGGCAGCATACAGAGTTCGGCACTCACTCGCCCCAGCCGCTAGGATCTCCATAGCAGAGGTGTGTTACTTAGAACTTCAGTATGCCCTACCTGTACTCTCTCATGCCAATGCAGGGTCCTTCACAAGTGGAAACCTTCTTTAACAATATCTGTGGGTTACCTTATCTGCTCCTCGCCTTACCCATCACTGCATACTCTACTGAAGCCTAAACTGGCTGTCGCCTAATGCCCTCTTAGTGCTTACGCCTTAGGTTGTTTCGTTGACTCCTAACCAGAACCTCTTGACCCACCACCCTGGGAGACATGCTTACCCTGTTTCTCACTCCCACCCCTTGGGTCCTCCTCCTCCTCCTCCTCCTCCTCCTTGGTCTCTGTGCAGCCTGCTCTTCTAAAATGGGTGAGCAGGCCTTTTCCTATTCGCTCCTAGGCTTTGGAATTCTCTCCCCTCCATGTAAAGAATGCCCCATCTCACTTTATTTTAAGCATGCTCTGTTTTCACACCTCAATGCTGTTGGTAACTGTGACTGCACTTAACTTCTGTGTAGCTGCTACTGATGTTCTCCATCTGTGTTTCCAAGCCAATTTTCTGTTATGCCTAACTGTGAATATTGTCAACTGTCATCTCTCCTTGATGCCATCATCGACCTGTTTAACTGGTTATTAAGCTACAATTGTATTACTACTCTAACTTCTACTATTTTTGCTGGTATCCTGTCAGTATGAATTTTCAGTTGCTTCTACTGTTGATGTATATTGTCCTAACTGTTTATTTTCATTATGTACAAATTGTTGTTCACTACTGTTTTTCTTCTTGTACTCTCCCGTCATGCCTGAAAATAGGCAGGATTGTTGCCTAGTGCACTTACCCAGTTACCCAAAGGTAGTAAATAAACATTAGGGAAACCCAAAGAGCTGTAGATACAGTCAAAAGCTTTCCTCATCAGCCAGGTGCTGTAAGACAGGTTAGGGAAGATGGAGATCTCAGCATCACCATACTGCATGGTCTGCCTCTTCCTGGCCAGTTCTAAAACTCTATCTCATCCCTGACTCACATACAAATAATGGTGAATGTTCGCAGAGCCAAGTTGTCTGCTGGAGCTCATCTGGGGTAAGTCTATATGCCTTTTCAAGCAAAAAGGCTTTGTCAGCAGCTGAAAGTCCAAAAATATTGGGTAGTAGCATCTAAGCAAAACCCAGGCTATCATTTCCTTTAGCAGATTCTGGGAAACCCACGACTTGGAGAGTCTGGTTGTCTAAAATATTCAAATGCTGTTTCGACTGCAGGTTCTCCTTAACTAAGCTCGCTGCCACATCCTGAGACTTCAGAGATATGCGTCTCTGTTAGATTGGACCGTATGTTCAACAGTATTTATTTATTTATTTATTGTGATCTCGGATTAACACCTTTTGAGAACAAGCTCATTACATAGGGTCAACGTCAGAATTGGACAAAGTGTAAACGTAAGTGATTGCTGTTAAGCAGCAAGTATTAAATGCAAAGCAAACAATACATACAGTGTAAAACTTAGGCAAGTAAGGTAACAAGACATCAAGTTGGCATTGTACAATGAATGTATAAATACAATTAGAAGCAAGAGAGCGAGGGGTAGTAAAGGTAACAGTTAGGTAAGACAGGCTAAGGCATGCATAATGGATCGGAAGACTTACATAGGGGAGGGAGAATACATCAGCCAGAGAGGCTTCATCATAAGGGGTAGGGGGAAGAGGATATATTTACAAGTTGTGGAAACAGGTCCAGGTAGCAGACAACTTTAGGGATAACGATTAAGGGGGAAGATAAAGGGAAGATTGGAGGGAGACACATTAGAGAAGCCCATCTTTTTGAGGTTGTTGTAACAGGCTGTGCTTTGAAACAACTGAGAGCTGCATGGGAGATACTATATTGGACTAGAAATCTGCAACAAATCTCACTGTTGTTTACATTTATTTATTTATTTATATTGCAATCAGTTTACAACCTTTGAGCCAGAGGCTCATTTCCAAAGGTACCTCGTCAGCAATGGAAGATAACACAGATAATACAGCAAACAGAATACATCCCATAGGAGAACATGAGCATAAAGAGACAAGCAAAAGTGGCACATGGATACAGCAAAACATTGGTAGTGCAATACAGAGCAAGTTTTGATATAATCGAAACATGGTAAAAATACAGGGTTTAGCAGCATAAAGGTATGTCATTGCAGTGTGAAGACAGCCAAACCGCTTAACTGTGTCAGATTACAGGAACGAAGGCATGAGACAGGAGCATTACAGGTAAATCGATAAAACAGTCAAACAGGTCACATAATATCAGATTACAAGAGCGTGAGGCATGATACAGGAGAAGTACAGGCGGAGGTTTGATCCAGTATGGTAACAGAGTAGGATATTAGTTGGGCATCACAGCACGCAGCATAAGTAATGCAAACACGGTTCGTTCTTGTCATTAGCGAAACAGTAGGCAGCGGGATCATGGCAATAGCGTAGTTGTAGAAATAAGAAGGTGAGGGGACGGAGCTGCCCAGAGGGCATTGTCAGGGATTTGAGGGAGGTGTTCCTTACTTTACATTCTTTCATTGGTATTGCTTTGTGTTTAAAATTGTTTTAGTTTTTAAATCGGGAAAGGGGTTTGCAAAACTGCTTATCTTGTGTGTAACTTCAGAAGGGTTGAAATAACGGCATATTTGATTTTCCTTTGTAGGTAACTGGACTGTCTACTAGTATACTGTGACAGTTTGCATCAAAATATTTTTAAATAATTTACTGGTGGTGGTGGCTGTTTACTTCTAATAGCAAAGGCTACAGTTTGTTATTTGAATCCAGACATAGCCTCAGGTGGGGGAAATTGTCTTCACAAAATGTTGCACTGAGTCATGGAGGTCTGCATCATAGCCAATTGTTCTGGTCGGAACCTTCCAGAATTGATCAAATTACTATTAACTATTGGTGTGATACAGTTTCAGACAGAGGCCCATCTTCTTGGGGTTGTTGCAACAGGCTGTGCTTTAAAATAACTGAGAGCTGCATGGGAGATACTATATTGGACTAGAAATCTGCAACAAATCTCACCCGTGCTTACATTTGAGGGAGGTGTTCCTTACTTTACATTCTTTCATTGGTATTGCTTTGTGTTTAATTGTTTTAGTTTTTAAATCGGGAAGGGGGTTTGCAAAACTGCTTATCTTGTGAGTAACTTCAGAAGGGTTGAAATAATTGCATATTTGATTTTCCTTTGTGGGTAACTGGACTGCCTACTAGTATTCTGTGACAGTTTGCATCAAAATATTTTTAAATAATTGTTTACTGTGTCTTTCCTTGTGCACAACTGACTTGTTTTGGGGTTGATTGCTTTCAGAGCACAAGTCACCAGGCTGGAGAGGTTTATCTGTGTTTGACTCAACTGTTTGTTTTTCTGTTTGTTTAGCAGGGTATTTTCTCTGTTAAATTGTGTAGGTCATCTTGCTGACGGGAAGGTCAACACTCATCGTAGTGGTGGGTCAGAGCTTTTAGCTGATTATTTCAAGAGGGCACAGTTTGGGCCCAAATCCCCCCCCCCTTCCCCTCACTCCACCCACCCCGGTACCATTTCCTTTATACCAGGGGTTCTGACATCATTTCCTCAAGCGGGCAAGGTGCATACCACTGTCATATCCTTTCCAGCATACTGCTCTGACAATATAAGCATACACATTATATAAAGCACACACATACAAAACAATAACTGAGGGAAAAATAAAAAAAACTTACACAGGATAAACAAGAAAGTTAAACAGACATGTGGGGAGTAGTGCAATGTACTGGCTGTGGAGCAGCAGTCTTCCAGGAGTCTTTCTGGAGGCTGAGATGCTGCCCTATTTGCAGGCAACTCTGTGCCCTGAGGGAGGAGGTTGCCAGTCTTTAGGCCACACTGGACAGTAGTAAGGGAACCTCCCCCACCCAGGGAGCAGCAGGGCCACCACCACTACCTCAGAGACTGCCAAGAAAGCGCAGCAGTTGGACCACAGTGGGCTCAGGGTCGGTGAGGGTGGTGAAATAGAGGCACACCTAGTCAGTTGTACCACTCCACAATCCATACACCATTCTGATGGAGCATAGTTTCCCTATGGATACACCCACAGAGGAGACTAAGGAGGTTGCGGACAACTGTCACAAGGGAGCCCCACAGGAAGGAGACAGAGGACACCACAGGAAAAGGAAGCAGCTCCTGGTGGGGAACTCAGTTATTAGGGGGATAGAACTGGGGGGGAGCAAGGAAAACTGAAGTAAGGTGCCTGCCTGGCACCATGGCTTGGAGGGACAGGAAGTGCATCCTCAGGATCACGGGAACAGCTGCATGGGAGACTTGTGCTGGATGTCATTGTCCACCTAGGGATGAATGACTTGGCTCAACATGAGGTTAGAGCAGTGCAGGAGGAGTTTGTGGAAATGGAGAGGGGCCTAAGGCAAGTAGCACACACAGTATCCTTCTCAGAGGTGCTGTCTGTCTATGGCAAGGGTGAGGTGAGGGTACTTCGCACCATGCAATTCAATGAATGGTTGAAAAAATGGTGCAGAGCACAGGGGGTTGGCTTCATTGGGGATTGGGGTTCCACCTGGAGGAATACCAGCCTATACTGGCAGGATGGTCTGTATCTGTCCAGGAAGGGAACAAGTCTACTGGGCGATCAGTTTAAATGCTTCATTGGCAAGCTTTTAAGCTAGTCAAGGAGGGGAGGCATTGATAAGCAGCAGGGGATTCCCAGACTCCCCCTACAAAACCAGGCACTAAATGAGGTAAAGACCAAGGTAAAAAGGTCAGTAGGGAGCAGGACAGGGGTAAATGGAGAAAGCAAAGTTAATGAGGACAGGGCTGGTGCTACAAGAAGTAAAGCCATCAAAAAATGGAGAGCAATGAGTACCAATGCCCGTAGTCTGGGTAACAAGCTTTCTGAATTAGTGGCCTTGATGGAGGAGGAACATCTGGATATTGTGGCAGTCACAGAAACATAGTACACACAGAACCATGACTGGGATGTAAACATACCAGGATACACCATCTACAGGAGGGACAGGGAGGGTAAAAGAGGAGGTGGAGTAGCTCTCTACATAAGGGATGGCATCAAAGCAACAGAACAAAAGGGTAGACAGGGAGGAGAAGACGCACTGTGGGTCAATTGGAGACAGGCAATGGCACCACAATCCACACAGGGTTGTATACAGACCCCCATCTCAGGGAGGAAATGGACAAGGAAATGATAGAAAGTATCCTTAGAATGGCAGAAAAGGAGAGCTATTGCTAATGGGGATCTGAATATGCTAGATGTTAACTGGAGAGCATTTGCAGCAGCCACTGAAGAGTGGGGTCATTTAGATACCCTACAGGGGCATGTCTTGAGACAACTAATATGGAACCACTCAAGAGGAGACAATCTTAGACCTGGTGTTTTCAAATGGCGATGGCAAGAGGATCACAGATTTAGAAGTGGGTAGCCATCTGGGAACTAGTGACCATCGAACAGTATGGTTCACGATAAACACAGCAGTAGAGTCAAGCCATACAAAAGCAAAGGTACTGGACTTCAGGAGGCGGACTTTGCCAAAATGAGGCGTGCTAAGAAATGCACTAGCAAATGGGCAGCAAGGAGGGGTAGAAGAACAATGGGAATAATAAAACTGCCATCACAGAGGCAACAAGCCTTTGTGTGAAGTAAATAAACAAAACAAAGCGATGTAAGAAACCACTATGGTTCTCAAAGGAGGTGGCAGGGAAAGTTAGGGAAAAAGAGAGCATTCAGGAAGTACAAGGAATCACAGAAGGAGCAGGACACAGAGTTGTATCAGTTAAAGCAAAAGGAAGCAGGAAAGGCAGTCAGAACAGCAAAGGCACAAACCAAGGAAAAGATTGCCAAGTCAGTTAAGAAGGGGATAAAACATTTTATAGGTACATCAGGAGGCGAAGGAAGACCAAGGGAGGATAATGAGGCTTAATAAGGGAGGGGGTTGGCAGAGGGTGACTGTGAAAAGGCAGGATACTAAACAAATACTTTTGCTCAGTATTCACAAATGAAGGGAGGTACGAAACCAAACAATAGAAACACGTTGGATACGGGAATTGATACCAGCCCATTCACAGAAAGAGTTCTGAAAGAACTCTTAAAACTGAAGGTGGACAAAGCAATGGGGCCTGATGGAATTCATCCCAGAATTCCAAAAGAGCTAGGCATAGAACTAGTGACGCCACTGACTACCCTCTTTAATAAATCATGGGAGGATGGGGTGGTACCCGAAGACTGGAGGAAGGCAGATGTGATTCCACTTCACAAAAGTGGGAGCAGAGCAGAAGCAGGAAACTACAGACCTGTTAGTTTAACCTCAGTGATTGGGAAAATGATGGAATCACTTCTGAAGGAAAGAATTGTTGAGTACCTAGAGGTCAGAGGCGCAGGACCCAAGGTAGCATGGATTCACAGGCGGAAAGGTCATGTCAGAGAATCCAATAGATTTCTTTGACTGGGTGACCAAAGTAGTAGATCAGGGAGGGGCTGTAGACATGGCCTACCTAGACTTTAGCAAGGCATTTGACACAGTCCCACACAAAGATTAATATTCAAGTTAGCCAGTCTGGGAGTGGGTCCCAAGATGGTAGGCTGGGTAAAAATGGCTGGAGAACAGGATACAGAGGGTAATAGTGCAGGAGTCCACTCTGAAGAAAGGGGGTTACTAATGGGGTACCACAGGGTTTGTACTAGGACCAGTCCTCTTTAATGTCTTTATAAGTGACACTGCAGAGGGACTGGAAGGAAAAGTATGTCTATTTGCAGACGACACAAAGATCTGCAACAGAGTTGATACACAAGGTGGGGTGGAAAGGATGAGAAGGGACTTGGCAAAGTTGGAGGAATGGTCAAATGTATGGCAGCTTAGATTCAATGCTAAGAAGTGCAAAGCAATGCACATGGGAAACAGAAACCCAGGGGAAGAGTACACAATGGGGGTGAGATACTAACAACAACAATGGAAAGGGACCTGGGGGTAGTCATATCAGATGACCTAAAGGTGAGCAAGCAATGTGAGGGGGCAGTAAGTAGGGCTGGTGGGATACTGGGATGCATAGGGAGAGGCATCACCAGTAGAAAACAGGAAGTTGTTATCTCTCTGTACAGACAGTTGATGAGACCCCATCTGGAGTACTGCGTGCAGTTCTGGAGACCCAATCTCCACAAAGACATAGACAGGATGGAGGCAATCCAGAGGAGGGCAACCAAAATGGTGCGGGGTCTGCACCCGAAGACATATCAAGAGAAACTTAAGGATCTTAATATGTATAGCCTCGAGGAAAGGAGGGAGAGGAGGGACATGACAGAAACTTTCAAATACCTCAAGGGAATCAACAAAGTCCAAGAGGGTAGCATCTTTCAGAAAAAAAGTTGTGCAAGAACAAGAGGGCACAATTTGAAGCTAGAGAGCGTCTCAGAGGTAATGTGAGGAAGTATTTTTTCTTAGACAGGGTTGTGGATGCATGGAACAGCCTTCCTGAGGAAGTTGTGGAGTCAAAAACAGTGGTGGAATTCAAGAATGCATGGGACAGACATAAGGCAATTCTTGGGGTGGAGTTAGAAGAAGCAGGCTGTTGCTTAGCTAGGATCTGCAGCTTATCCATTAGGTAGAGAAATGGGTAGACTGGGTGGGCCAAGCGGTCCTTATCTGCTGTCAAATTCTATATTTCTATGTTTCTAGAGGAGTGGATAACCAGGGAGAAATTGCTTTGGAAGGCCAAGGAAATTAGGAACCAAGAGTAGAAAAACTGTGGGCTATCTAAGGGTTGCCCTGGGAGGAGAGTATACAGTAACAAACCCCTATAAGAGTGAGGGGATTAGTGAAAGAAATCACAGCTGGAATTTGCAACAAGATGGTTCTTTAGCTTTTGTTTGAAGGGGCTTAACGTGGTTATGGAAGAAATGTCCAGGAGTAAGGAGTTAAGCCAGTATGGAGATCGATGGGAGAAAGCCCTCTGTCCTTGGGAGGTACAACAGTTCAGGATTTTGAAAAACATACTTTCAGTACTTCTGGTGCTGTGCTTATTATTGCGCGGGGTGAGGAGCTTCTGTACCTCAGGAAGCACCAGGCCTAGACTTATTTTTTTAGCCATCAGGCAGGTTTGGAATTTGAGCCTTCCTTCAAATTGGAGCCAGTCTGTCTTAACATAGAAGTCACACATATGTGTGAATCTTGCCCAACCAGATACAAGGCGGCAGGCTTTGTCTAGTGCCACTATTATCCAGTGGAGTGCTATGTCAGTTGCAGAGCCATAGATCATTAGACCATAGTCTATTAGCAAGACCACCGAACTAAGGATAGCTAGAGAAAGAACCTCCATGGTCAGACTATTTTTATGCTTGTATAGAAGACCTATGTGCCTATTAACTGCTTTAGTTGTATTGTCTATGTGGTAGCCATAAGTCAAAGCACTGTCAACTGTTACCCTAAGTATTTAAAGTGTGAGATTACTTCCAAAGGTATCCCAACCTTATTTGTGATGTTAAGAGGGTAAGTACGATATCTACCGTGGGAGGTGAGAACAACATTGTTTTTGTTTTCTACAGTATCCAGGTGGGTTTCAAGCTGAGCCACCTGGAGTTAGATTGTCTAATTTGCAGTCCATATCCTGCACCATTTTGATCAGTTGGCTCAAAGTGGCATTAATGTTAAGGAGAGTCACTTTGCTGCTGGAAGCCCAGTGCTACCTCGTTTTGAGTTGGCCTTCACGCCTTCTTTTGTTGTTTGGGTGCAAAAAGTCCCCAGGCAGAGCAGTGTCATGAGATTTCCCCATTTTGTACTCTGAAGTTCAATAATTTGAGTGGACTAGTTAGTTCTATGATAGACCTTATAAGAGATAGTTTTAATTAAGAATTTCTAAGTCTCTCTTGGAAGCTGAAGAGATGAACGTCTGTTCCTATCTGAAGTAAAGCCATGCTCCCCCCCTCCATTTACAGGTATTTCATTTTTAAACTGCAAATGCAGTTATAACATTGAGGTTTTGTTTATTAGTTCTGTTAATATACTGTTGGATTATGTTAGGATTGGTAGAGTTGGAGATAAGATGCTATTTTCTGCAGGTTCGAGGACAGTAAAAGAAGATATAAGGAACAGAGTGTTAGAAAAATTATTTTTGTTGTTAGGCTCTGTTTTACAGGTCGAATACAGTGGAAACACCATGAAATTATTGTGAAATGTAGAACTGAATTGTAAGAAAAATGTTTGTTTTTTTCTTGCAGCAAAGACATTTCTGAAGAAAGGAATTTGTAAATATGGTTTTAGCTAGATTTTTTAACAGGGAAACTTTTTTTTTTCAGGACAGAAGACTCAAACAAAGAAGGAGCGTAAAATATAGGTTTAGCAAGACTACGACAGGCTGAGAGGTTTTCTTTGCAGGAAAGAAGTGTCGGAAGAAAGGAGTGTGAAAATATGGGTTTAGCAAGATTTTAACAGGCTGACAATTTTTTTGTTTGTTTGTTTTGTTTTTGTTTTGTTTGTTTCAGGAAAGAAGAACTGGAAGAATGAAGGAGTGTAAAAATATGGTTTCATGAAAGATTTTGAACAGGTAGATTTCTTTTGCAAGGACAAAACAAAAGAATCATAAGAAACAAAGTCTGAATTGTAGATTTTATTGTTGAGTGGGGCCCCCCACACACACACACAGGAATAGAAACTAGAAGATATGGAAGAAAAAGAAAGAACATGGTTTGCTAAGAGATTGTTAGGATTCAGAAATTTCAAATAGAATAGAGCAAGAGTGACACATCTGAGCAATAATAAAATGTTGTTCTGTTTTAAGGTTGTTTTTTTTTCCAAAATGTTTTAAATAATTCCATTCTGCAAACAATGGAAACATACTGTTGAGCAATACATTCAATTTATCGGTAAAAGAAAAAATGCCATGCAAAATACCTGCTACAGTGGGAGTCTATGTAATAATTATAGTCTAGTACTATTGCATCATACTATATTCTGAATGTGAACCTAATGGGGGAAGTACTCTCCCCACAAGGACTCCAAATAATAAAATAACGACCGTAATAAAAGTCAAATACATTTAAATACATTCACTCTCTGAATTACTTAGGCTGCTACCTCTTTGTTTTCTCTTGGTAATGCATTCTTTCTATTGTTAAAATGTATTAGACTACATTAATAATTTAATAACTCACGTTCTTAAAACCTGCCCCTTGTTCCCTCCATAATACCTTATCCAGTGTCCGAACCCTCTGACATTAACATGAGACCTAGAACGAAAGATTTCACAGTGGCCTGCAGCTTCTTATCATACATCATGAGGTTTCCCCAGGCTTTGTAAATCAGCTTCTCTAGGGTGGCACATTCCCCCAAGTGTTTCACTCATACCTGACATTTGGGAGACTCATTTGATTTTTATAATGTGAGTACACTTAACTTGGCAAAAACACAGGCAAGATATATAAACTTTCTAATCCCTTCTGATATCCCCTGCAGCTTTTTCCAGGCCTTCTAGATGCATTCCGTTTACTGAAATCATGAATTCTGTGAGGAAGAAGAGGAAAAAAAAAGGGAAGAAACTGAGTGCTAACCATACTTTAGAGTGTACAAATTTATGGCAGCTCAAGTTCAAGCAGACAAGTGTTCGGTCATGTTGGCCTCAGCTTTGGCACCCTTTTTCTGTTGTACACGTCATCAGTATGAAGAACTTGTTCACTGAATAGCAGTTTTTTTTTTCATTTTAAATTCAATGCATTTATTTCTGTTACTTTTATACTAGATTAGTATTTCTTGTACTGTTTGATAGATTTTGTATTGGTGTGGGTTGGGGGGATCATGTGGTATCAGTAGGTATTGGTATTGTTGAGACATGGGATGCTGACTGAGGTTACTTTTTTTATATTTAAAATGTTATTGAGTTTGTCAAACACATGTGACAGACATACAAATGACAACATACAACAATAACAAGCAGGTACAGTCATCAATCAATTGCTTTGTACTCATATGTTGGAGAAAAGAAATCCATGACAGCACGTTGTGTTTTGTGGTAGAACTTTCTAAAAGGGTCAGCAAGGTACAGCATGTGGTGAGGCAGTTCTGTGGACCTTATGTCTAGGGTACAAGCGAGGGGTCTACAGACACGACGTACGCCAGCCACCTGTTCCATCGATGTCTCCCCTTGTTGGACTGTTTTCTGAGGGCAAAGGACATGACTTTTAATCTGTAAATAATATTTACTTGTGTTATCTTTCCCCAGCTGTTGGGCTCTCTGGAGAGCCAGTGCCTTTGACGCGTATGCTGCTGCAAGTAACTCTACACCCAGTAGATATTTAGTTGGTAGGTTTTGAAACCCCTGAGGGTATAATGTGAAGAAGAACAAAGTCTTGGACAGTGTGAGTTGTTGGTGGAAATTCTTGCTGAGGGCATTATCTAACTCTGAAAAAAAAATCAGCTAACTTTGGACAGTCCCACATATGGAGAATACTTGTTGGGCAACCATGCACAGCCAGCCTGTACTACCACAGAGTGGTTCTGGTTACCTCAGCCCTCGAGAGCAAGGCTCAAGAGGTCTGATGTAATCAGAAGTCCAAGGTGGCAACTCAGGCTGGTTGGGAATGTGGTTGCCGGCCAGTACCTTTTATAGGATGTAGATTTTATTGCTTTTATTGAAAAAAAAAAGAAAGTGTTGTTACAGTGCGTCCACAGCAGGCAGGCAGTTTCAGTTCAGAACTTGAACTGGTTGCTGTGCATGTAGCAATGCTGTGAAAAAACAGCTGCCTCGAAGATTTCCAATCAGCTGGAACCTTGTTGTACCACAGATGGGTACAACTGTGTTCCATGACCTTTGAACTGTGGTACAACAAGGTTTCAGCTGGCATGGAAATCCATGCTGAACAAGCCCTTAGGATATAGTATATAGAGGATAATGTATGGTCATCGATGGTTAACCAGTTTGTTAACCATCAAGAGGTTGCCAAGGCGAGCATGTAAACCTCAAGAGTGAAGCTCAAGAGGGTTCAGTTGCCATAACAACCTCGAGATGGGACAAAAGCGGTTGCCAGCCGATGTACCTCATTATATTATAGTGTAAGGTAACATTTATGTTTATTTAAAAGAAAGCAGTTCTTACTGCAGTTTCTTTTTTGTTATCATTTTCTCTCCTTCCACTGCGGCTTGTCCTCAGGAGGTGCCCCAGCCCTGTCCCCGGCATCTACTAGCCAATGCTGACCTGACCCAAGGCTTGCCCCCGGTGGGGGTCAGTGAGGTCCCCAACCCCACCAAAGTCCAGTTGAGTGGGTCAGCACCGTGGCTAACAGGGGGCGGGCCTGCAGTGCCCTCCGCCATTATGCATGGCAGTGCTTTTTCTCCTCCTGTTTTTCCCCAGGAGTCAGGGCTGTGCAATGTCACCAGTGGAGGGCGTGCATGTATCCACATGCGGCTCCTTCGGAGCATCTAGCCCAACTCCTCCCCAGCGTGGTATGGCACCCTGTCCCCAGCCTCCACCAGGGCGAACAAGCACCGACCACCTGAACCCCCCTCCCTGGAGAAGGAGAGCAGTCCATTGAATGCTTAATCCTTCTCCTCCCCTGCCAACCCTCAGAGGCCCATGCTTGTTCCTGAACACGGGTCTCCAGCGTAGCGCGAGGTAAGGTGCCAGCGCCTCAGCCCTCAGCACCACTGAGCCCAACTGCTGTTTTTTTAATGTCACCGCAGCTCTGCTCTCACCACCATGGCTATTTCAAAGCCGTCTGATCCAGTTGCACGCATGCCCAGATTGTTCTCAGTCGTTAACCCATCAATGTGACATATCATCAATAGGTTAACAACATTGTGACGTCGCATCGATGGTAAAATGTTGTTATAAAAAGGTAGATTTCTATCTATAACAATATTCTACCATACATTATAAATAGGATAATGTATGGTAGCCCATACACAACAATGCTATTCTTACACGGAGTGGTTACTATGAAGTCAAGGACCTTGAGAAGTCCCTTTGACATCATAGTAACCATAAGTTGCGAGAAGAGCGATGTTGTGTATTTGAGCTATCATACACTATTCTATATAGTGTATGGTCCCCCCCCCAAAAAAAACAAAATCACTTACTTTTTTTTTCAAACAGTCAGCCTCTGCCCTCTATGACCCTCACTTCTCGGCCACCTGCCAGCTCATGCATGTGATGCTTCAACCACTGCTAACCCTATCTACAGCGCTGATGGGGTCACTTACATTGTGACATTCATACTAATGCAGAACGAAAAGTCATTCTGTGTTAGTATGAACATTACTACTGCAGTAGAATGACTTTTCACAGTGTATGGATCTCCATACACAATCACATTTGACCATAAACTATAATGTGGAGATGTGCAGCTCTAATTTCCCCATACTCCATCCAGCAGGATCGTGGATGCCATACCCCTGTGTATTTGTTGCCCCTCTAATAAAATATCTAATAGAGGCACTTCCTCTCTCCTCAGCCTTCCCCTATTTTTATCTTCAAAACTCTTCAAAACTATAAATTGCTCCCATCTTCTTACATGCTCTCTTAGCATATGAACATTTAGTCGTGGTACTTGCAGCGATCAAATGTTGCAGATATTGGGAGAAAACAAATGCGGTCAAGGTATAAGTGGTAACGGCAAAATGTTGCTATCACGACCTAATACTGGAACCTTTTGGCATGGATGAAGTAAGCATTAAGCCACGGCGAAGGTGGCATCTAATGCTAGTTAATGCATGGTTGGGAGGGTTGTGGCCGAGGCCGGAGGCCGGCGTGACTGTGCCAACCATGCATTAATCGAGATGCCACTGCTGGAATGGCTTAATGCACTTATTACATGGGCCGCTGTGACGATAGAGTCACCAGGAGCCTGCCTCGTGTGCGTTGAACAACATAACACAGGGAGTCAGAGCTGTGAGGAAATATTTTTACTGCACTTTGAAATCTAGCTACAAATGAGCATTAACATGCTGATGCGGTGAACATATTCAGTACGTATAAGTAAAGAACATAGTGCAGCTCACATACCAGTCTGGAAAATCTGCTGATCTGCGCGGGGATTTGCTTCATGCCAGCTGCTGGAGGTCTCCGGTGCACTGTTCACTCGCCGCGGTGTGCGATCGCACCCAAATTTGCATGGAGCCCGGGTCACCTCCCCTTGCCTCTCGCAGATGAGTCCGACATCGATATGCCACCTCCATGGTGTGCTCCCTATACCGCGCTGGTCCCCTTCTCTCCTGCTCCCGTTGACTGCTACTGGTGTGTCTTGCCTCCGTTGCTGCTCCACTCGCCCCTCCTTCTCCCTCGGTGCCAGCGGTTCCTGCCCCTCCGACCTGCTGATCAACCCACTGCTGCACGGGATGCCTCCTGTAACTGAGAACCATAGCCACCCTTGCCTGCATACTGTATCTTTCTCACTTTTCGTCCTATCTCTCCCTGCTGTATGCCCCTGGTTCTTGTCCCCCTCTCCATTTCTTGTACGTGTAGCTGGTCACCCTGTCGCTGTGCCAGTCTTGCCCCTGTAACACACGCTCCCCATCTGTGCCCGGTGCTGCTAAACTAGCTGTCTGACTCACATTGGTACTACCATTTTGAACACGGCATCTATCGTGGATTAATACCCGCTCCAAGTTCGACCCCGTGATGCCGTTTGACCAATCGCAGGTGCCCATTCCAGCATTCAGATTATTGTCATGTTACAATGCGACTTCTACCAAAGCAAACCAAGAAAGCAAATCTGGTACCTCATCATGTTCTGAGTGGTACTCTGGTGAAGCATCCCTCTGCAAACCCCCCTCCCCACCCTTTCTTTCTTACAAGTGTCCCTCCAGCACATGCTTCTTAATGGGGCAGCAGAAGGCAATAAAGGAAACCAGTCACATTAAGTTCTCACCAGTTGGGCAACTCTGTATTCAGTACTGCTCTTATTTTTTTTTACATGCTGCACACACCAGCTGATACAGCTGCTTAGTTGCCACACAGTGTTATAATTATTTATCTTATGTGCTCCAAAATGCTACTGCTCATTTGCTGGGACTGCTTCACGCAAGAAAGAACAACAGAGCTAACAGGCTGCAGTGCCCTGGCAGGGAGAACTTTGGAACTAAGCAGGGAGGAAGGAAGGAAAAAGGTATGTTGTGCTGGGGTATGACTGCACTATTCAGGCAGCTTCAATGGACCTGCTCCACTCCCAGCTCTGCTATAGTCACAGTCTAACAGGCAGCAGTGCGCCGGGAGGAGAACTACAGAGCTAAACAGGGAGGAAGGAAGGAAAGAGGTATGCTGTGCAGAGTGTGGCTGCACTATTCGGGCAGCTTCAATGGACCTGCTCTGCTCCCAGCTCTGCCATAGTCTAAGCAGTGAGGAAAGGAGCTTAAATAGTGCATGTATGTGCACGTGGGAATGGCGACTAATTGACCGTTCCCATTTGTAATTAGTGCCATTATGTCCTTCTTCAATAATTACTAGTGACCATTTTGATGCGCTATCTTTTGTCCCGCAACATAATGTCAACTCCTAATTAACCACGACATTATGTCCGGGGACAAACGTCATCACTGGCTCTCTGCTATGTCTCCAGGTTCCATTCTCGCCTCCCTGCTCCATAATTCCTATGGCTCACAGACACTCCTCTGTGCATTTTGTATTACCTGATTGTAGTAAATAGTGTATATATGTAGTGAATGTATGTATATTAGCTTGAATCCTTTGTTGTGTAAAATAAACTGTACCCCCCACCCACCCCGGATGCATCTGGAAATTAGCTATTTCAGCGTAGTATGCCTTTTCTGGTAAAACTTTTCAAATACAATTTTTCATATATATACATAAATACATTTCCAGTTAAACTCGATCCAGTACATGGAGGATGAGACTTTATGAGTGTTCTGGCATATGCTGTGAAAACTCGATATTTTTTGCTGTAAATTTATTTTCACTGACTGCAAAAACCCACAGAAAAACATTCACAGCAAAAATTAAATGTAGTGAATAGGGAAAAAGTGTGCCAAAGCCACAAGTCTGTTTGTTTTGTGAAAAACAGTTTTCATTCAGTATAAATGAATTACAGTTCAATTAAAAAGCATGTGCATTTAATTTTAAATGCATAAATACACTTCACCTAGTACACTTCATGTACTAGGAGTAGCACTCTACAGCACTACACAGCATAACATGCTACAGTTTTAAAAATGGCACTTCAAAGATCCCAGCCAGCTGTTATCTGTACAAGCAGTACTCTCGGTGTGTGCTTATTTCATTAAAGCTGGATACTAACCGCTGTGAGGACAGGAGCGGCCAGCACAAACCAGGAGGGAGGAACTCGCAAATGGACAGCAGCACGAAATCAGGAGTAGAACAGCACGAAGTACAGCAAAGCAGGTGGAATGAGAAGCCTATAGAGCACTCAGTGTTTAAGTAGACTAGTAAAACATACTGGAATGTGAGCCTAATAATTAGACAAGTAATTACAATTAATTAAGCAGTAACTGCACAGCATTACAATCCCTGCTACTACAGTATTTCCATATTGCATGGCATTAGTGTCACGTTTCTGGCTCAGTGGCAATCAAAGAAAAGTATTTGTGCATTAATTTCACAGACCTTTGACCATGTGTACATTAACAGTAGAGATATTTAGTTTTACAGTAATTTCCCAGCGCTCTAGTTCTACTGGTTACCCTAGCCCCCCAATTCTACAGTTCAAAGGCTTTTAGTAATGGAGTCTGACTCACAAAGAGGAGGGTCGCATATTGCTGAGAGATGAGGTGTGGGGATCAGGTCCCCTAGTAGGGCTGTAATAACTATCTGGATAAGGGTTTTTTTCAGTCGATAGGGAGCTTGCTTAACCAACATGACAGATCATCCCTTGTAAGAACTGAAACATTTCTGTTTGAAGAAGCTCCAGAGAGTCCTTAACAACTGACATATAAGCTGGCCCAGTGGCGTGGAGGGCTGAGGCATCATGCCTTACCTTCTGCCAGGCCGACGACCATGTTGGGTCACCAGGGGTCAGCCGGGAGGGAGAGGATTGAGCCCAGAGCTCAGCTCTACCCTCCCGGGAGGGTGGGACTATGGACCGGCATTTTCCTGACACCTAGTGGAGGCTGGGTGTTGGCATGCCATGTCCCAGGCACAGAGGTGGAGCAGCCAACCAGCGACAGCATGTGGATCGCACGCGCGTGCTATTGTTGGCATCGCATGCTCACCCTCCACAAAGAAAAGTGGAAAATTTGGATCCTGGCTGAGTGGCATGACACCGTCCCCTGCAGGTGCCGCCCTGAGATGGCACCTCTCCAGAGCTGGATCCATTCAGGTGGATTGAGTCATTTCCCACCACCCTGCCATGAAGGGTAAGTCATGGGGGCCTGAGAGGAGGGTGTCTGATGCTCTGGTGACAGCACTGGGGGATGGCAGAAAGAGAAGAGAGCTGGCCAGGGCCACAAGAGAAAAAGAATAGCAAAAAGAAAACAACAACTTGAAATATTTTCACCACCTACCCCTGGAGAAGTTGAAAGGGATATCTTAATCCCCTATCGTAACAGTTCCTGTATTTCTAATCACAAGTGTGTGATATGCATATTTATGGAAAACATACAGTACAAACAGAGGACAGAAACAAGTAAGTACCTCAGCTGGGACTTGAACCCAGGCCACCCAGAATATCATTCCAGTTGCGTTACCAGCTGTGCCACCAAGGCAACTGGAAACTGGGCCACCCCCGAGCACATTACTCTTTCTCCAATGCACAACCTGGGGCTGCACAGATAATTACATTTACAATCACAAGAGTGCAGAATACAAGGACCCAGTGGTGTTGAGGGCTGAGGCGCAGGACGCCTTACCTCGTAACATGCCGTCAACCCATGTTCAGGAATGAGCACAGACCGCGGGGGTCAGCCAGGGAGGAGAAGGATAGAGCACCTGATGGCTGCTCTCCTTCTCTGGGGGGGAGCAACCTGCAAGCTCCCACCGCAATACCACCACCTGGGGAAACTTGGGTGGTAGGTGCAGTAGAGGGAGGTAGCATTATGGGGACAAGGGCAGACGGCAGCAGAGGGGTGGAGCAGGAGGTGTGTCTCAGTGCATCTCCTTGCTCATTGGCCCTCATTGCACGCCGATGCCTGGGGATGAACAAGGAAATACAACCCCCCGTCTCTCCTAGGCAACGACTCCTTGCTGCACATCCTCGGCCCATCACAGCAGACTCCATTGTGCAGGTCCACTTCCATAGCAGAGTTGTTGGGAGGTAAGTGGGTCTCCTCCTCACCCACACCAGGGGTTAACTGGGCATCTAGGATCAGGAGATGTGGATTGGTGTACTCTAGGGGCAGACACGCGATGAGGCTTGTGCAGTTGGGGAAGTCTGAGAGAGTGGAGAGAGGGGACAGTAAGGGCAAAAATAAAAATAAGAGTGCAGTATGCATATATATAATACATACAAACAGAGGAAAGAAAAGTAAGTGCCTCAACTGGGACTTGAACCCAGACGGCCCAGAATACCATTCTGATTGTGCTACCAGCTGTGTCACCAAGGCAACTGAAACTGGCAATGCTGGAGCATTACTCTTCTCCAGCGCACAACCCCATGTATCCCATGCCTAAGCTTGCCGGGGAAATCTGAGTGCATACACGAAGGCAAAGCCAAGCAACTGGTCTTTTAGGCCATGCCTTGTGGTCCAGGCCTCCACAATAGGTGTGGGGTGTATACAAAGGAGAGTTGCAATTCAATTAAGTGGAGAATATTCTGGGACTAAAATGGCGTTTTCCATTTATTGAGTGGGTATGATTGCCCATTAGTCTGTACCATTCTTGTGAGGGTGAATTCCTGAGCTAGTATATTACCACCTGCAGTTGCGCATCTTCGTAATGAAACCCGAGATCTGGCAGTGCCAGGCAACCTGGTGTTTTCAGTCTGCAGTGTCGGGAACTTATCCTTCATCATATCCCCTGCCACATGAACCTAGAAATTTGCCTATTCCATTTTGCCCAGGATTTATTTATTTATTTGAAGTTTTGGATTACATTACCTTTGAGCTAACAGCGCTTTTACAAAGGTTCCACGTCAAAAAACAGGGACTAAACAGTCAAAGGAAGGTACACTGGATTTGTTCACCAGAACATCTTACAATAAAATATCTAATACAAAATCAATCAGTCAATCAATCTTTATTTAACCAGGTGAGCATCATTGAGAAGAACTCATTTACAATATGAGCCTGGGCATTCACACAGATAAGTACAGGCAACAGTATATACAATGTTACAACAACTGTGAGTCCAACAACACAGTAATTCAAAAACAAGAAATGAAAAAAAAGAGTAAAGAAATAAGCGATAGGTACAGGGCGAGGATATATACAGTGTCACAACAAATTAGTGTTCATACCATGCAGTAATGCTAGTGTAAACAAGGAGTAAGTGCACATATCTTAGATGAAAGTAGCATACATATTATGGTACAAAAACTTATGTACATTAGCTGTGACAGGAACCTATGCAGCAGGAAAGGGTAAGGAGAACGGGGAGCAGAAAGAGGAAGGGGCAAAGCCAGAGAGGGAGGAAGAGTGATACATTTGGGGAGGGCATTACATAGTTTAGGGAATAGATCAGAGTAAAGCTACAATGTGAAAAGAGGCAGGGCACAGAAATGAAATAGGGGAGAGTAGGGGAAAGGAGCTTAGAATAGAGAGTAGGATACGTGCGGTAAGAGTGCCATTAATGGAAGCAAGTACAGGTTTCTGAAAAAGAACGTTGGTAAAGGGATTTGAAGAAGTTCAGTTTCACAGGGACTGACGACTTCAGAGTTTCCTGTATTGTGTTCCAAATGACAGGAAGTGCATGACTTATTGCAGATTTGCCATATCTGGTTCTCACCTTAGGGATGAATAGTGAGATGTAAGAAAGGCTTCTCAAGGTGTAGTTTTCAACCCTGCCGGTGGGCAGGCAACTCACAGTGTAATGCGGGAACATATTAGTGATTGCTCTGTAGGTCCAGAGCACTGCATTCTTTTGTCATCTGAATGTTAGTGAGCTCCACCCTACCTTGGCTGGCATAGAGCTCACAGTGGTGTGTGGCATAAGGGAGACCAGTTATGAATCGAATAGCTCGATGGTAGAGTATATTCAGGTTAAAGGAGACCAGTTATGAATCGAATAGCTCGATGTGGTAGAGTATATTCAGGTTAAAGAGAGACCAGTTATGAATCGAATATCTCGATGGCAGAGTATATTCAGGTTAAAGAGACACCAGTTATGAATCGAATAGCTCGATGGTAGAGTATATTCAGGTTAAAGGGAGACCAGTTATGAATCGAATAGCTCGATGGCAGAGTATATTCAGGTTAAAGGGAGACCAGTTATGAATCGAATAGCTCGATGGTAGAGTATATTCAGGTTAAGGGAGACCAGTTATGAATTGAATAGCTCGATGGCAGAGTATATTCAGGTTAAAGGGAGACCAGTTATGAATCGAATAGCTCGATGGTAGAGTATATTCAGGTTAAAGGGAGACCAGTTATGAATCGAATAGCTCGATGGCAGAGTATATTCAGGTTAAAGGGAGACCATTTATGAATCGAATAGCTCAATGGTAGAGTATATTCAGGTTAAAGAGAGAGAGCTTTGGGCCTTGGCCATACAGGAAATCGGCATAATCTAAAAGAGGCAAGAATGTAGTCTGGACCAACCCAGTTTTAGCTTCTGGTGTAAGTCGATTTCTAATACAGAAGAAGAGACCAAGTCTCTGTTTCAGTTTTTTTGAAAGTTCATCGATATGATGGACAAAGGACAATTTGCGGTCTACCCAAAACCCAAGATACTTAAATGTCTCCACAAACTCCAGCAGCTCACCCAGTAATGTGTATATGAAGGGAGCAGATTATATGATCAACTTACAAAATAGATTTTATCGTACAAGAAACAGCTCATGGCCTTGTCATAAGGTCAGTGCATTGTGAGAAGTAGTGGAGAGAGGTGGGTTTGGGGATATAGGTGAGGCGGTTTAGAAGTGTGGGAAAAGTGGAGATTGTGGGGGGGGTGCAACGTTTGAGAGTAGCTAGCTCATAAAATTTAATCAAAAGCAGTCACATTTTCCCATTTGTGTGAGGTGTTTTCTGAGTTCAGTTTTGAAGTGGCCAGTCTTTACAGCATTCTTTATTGAGGCACAGAGGACGTTTAGCCATAGTGGAGCCCTATAGGCAAAGGACCGCTGTGCCAGACTTGTCCTTCTATGGGAAACACAGAGGGAATTGTAGGAAATGCTTCTTGTATGATGTGGGGTGTGTACTGGCTCTATTAGCGTCTGGAGCCGGGGGTAGATCTAGCAGTGCCTTCTTTCCCAGGAGGTAAACCTGATACATAATTCTTGCTTTGAGGGGGAGCCAGCCCAATTGGTCCTAAAGGTTGCAGGTGTGGCTGAGTTTGCCAGCACCGAGAACCAAGCTATAGGCTTTGTTCATGACCATCTTAGTTCTATTTAGGGAGGTGTACAAGGTTACGTGTTAGACTTTTAACCTATAGTAAATGACAGATAGGACAGAGCTGGTGACAACAATATTCATGGTCTTAGGTGTGATAGAGTTCTGGTGTCTGTATAAGCCCTTTAATTGGGATGGCCTGGTAGCAGCCCTTTTGTCCCGATTAAAGGTTGTCCCATATGTCAGAAGTGTATGTTCAGAATGCTGTGCTATTTATTTACACTGCCAACATATCATTTCCAATATTTACCCAAAGTTACGCAGCTTAATCCAACTCCTGTAGGTCTTTCTGTCAGGAGCAGCACTGATGATGAGCTGTGTTGGTGTTCGGTGTTCATGTACTACACCAAAATGAAGAGATCAGGCAGAGCGGGAAAAAAAAGTCATAGACTTTTCAATGTACTGCACTTAGCATCAGACTCGGTGAGGAAGCCGAGAGAGAGAGAGACACAACCCCAGTGACAAGCCATGGTAGCTCCACTAAGATGCAGAGATCGGGCAGACAGTACAAATGAAGAGGGGGAGGTACCTAAAACAAACAGTAGAAACACTCTGGATACAGAAGTTGATACCAGCCCATTTACAGAAGAAAGGGTTCTGAAAGAACTCTTAAAACTGAAGGTGGACAAAGCAATGGGGCCCGATGGGATTCATGCCAGAATTCTAAAAGAACTAAGGATAGAACTAGTGACGCCACTGAATACCCTTTTTAACAAATCATGGGAGGATGGGGTGGTACCCGAGGACTGGAGGAAGGCAGATGTGATTCCCCTTCACAAAAGTGGGAGCAAGGCAGAAGCAGGAAACTGCAGACCTGTTAGTTTAACCTCAGTGATAGGGAAAATGATGGAATCACTTCTGAAGGAAAGAATTGTCGAGTATCTAGAGGCCAGAGGGGCGCAGGACCCTAGGCAGCATGGATTCACAGTGGGAAGGTCATGCCAGATGAATCTGATTTCTTTGACTGGGTGACCAAAGTAGTAGATCAGGAGGGCTGTGGACATGGTCTACCTAGACTTTAGCAAGGCATTTGACACAGTCCCACACAAAGATTAATATGCAAGTTAGCCAGCCTGGGAGTGGGTCCCAAGATGACAGCCTGGGTAAAGAATTGGCTGGAGAATAGGACACAGAGAGTAATAGTAAATGGAGTCCACTCAGAAGAAAGGGGGGTTACTAGTGGGGTACTGCAGGGTTCAGTATTAGGACCGGTCCTCTTCAATGTCTTTATAAGCGACATTGCAGAGGGACTGGAAGGAAAAGTATGTCTCTTTGCAGATGACACAAAGATCTGCAACAGAGTTGATGCACAGGGTGGTGTGGAAAGGATGAGAAGGGACTTGGCAAGGTTAGAGGAATGGTCAAATGTATGGCAGCTTAGATTCAATGCTAAGAAGTGCAAGGTAATGCACCTGGGAAACAAAAACCCAGGGGAAGAGTACACAATGGGGGTGAGATACTAACAACAACAAAAATGGAAAGGGACCTGGGGGTAGTCATATCAGATGACCTAAAGGTGGGCAAGCAATGTGAGAGGGCAGCAAGGAGGGCTGGGGGGATACTGGGATGCATAGGGAGAGGCATCACCAGTAGAAAACAAGAAGTTATTATCCCTCTGTACAGACAGCTGGTGAGACCCCATCTGGAGTACTGCGTGCAGTTCTGGAGACCCAATCTCCGCAAAGACATAGACAGGATGGAAGCTGTCCAGAGGAGGGCAACTAAAATGGTGCAGGGTCTGCACTGGAAGACATATGAAGAGAGACTTAAGGAGCTTAATATGTATAGCCTCGAGGAAAGGGGGAGGGGACATGATAGAAAGCGTTCAAGTACCTCAAGGGAATCAACAAAGTCCAAGAGGGTAGCATCTTTAAAAAAGAGGTGTGCAAGAACAAGAGGGCACAATTTGAAGATAGAGGAGCAGCTCAGAGGTAATTTAAGGAAGTATTTTTCCACAGAGAGGTTGTGGATGCATGGGCAGCCTTCCGGAGGAGGTTGTGGAGTCAAAAACAGTGGTGGAATTCAAGCATGCATAGGACAGTCATAAGGCCATTCTAGGGGGTGGGGGTAGGAAGAAGTAGGCTGCTGGTTAACTAGGATCTGCAGCTTATCCAGTAGGTAGGGAAATGGGCAGGCTGGGTGGGCCAAGCGGTCCTTATCTGCCGTCAAATTCTATGTTTCTATGTTTTCCATTGCAGTTAGTGTCAGTAATTCGGCAAGCACGGAGCGAGACAAGCAACAGTCATTTTACTTTAAAAAGTAATGTTGGTAATGTTGGCAGCTGCACTGAATTGTAGAGATCGGGCAGAGCGTAAAATGTTTCCTTTTCCTTGGGACTCAACTAGTGTCTATAACAAGGTGAGTGGGAGAGACAAGCCACAGTCTTTTTAACATAAAAACATGTTTCTATGCCTTTTTCACAACAGTCTTTGGCAGGAGTGAAGCGAACGGAGGGGGAGAGAAACTAGTTAACACCTTACACTTACTCAGCAGGTGATCAGTGAACACCTACTCAGTAGGCGATTATGGCATTCCGTGAGAGATTTAATTCAGAATCTGGGGCTAAATCCTTTCAATAAACTAACATCCCATCTCAATTAAACAGGCATTGAGTCCATTGCAAATAATGGCCACTTAATCGGTCCTGGCAGGACGTCCCAATAAAGCAAATGTCCCAATTATCTGTGTCCCAATTAAGTCGCTTCAACTGTACCTAGTTTTGCATTTACAGTTTTAACGACATGTTCAATGTGTGTGTTGAAGGTAAGGGAGTCATCAAGGGTAACACTGAGGTATTTGAAAGTATTGACTTGTTAAAGTGTTTCACCTTTTCTATTGTAAATGTTGAGCTGGCTCTCTTTCCTCTTAACCTGCTGGCTGAAGAAAAGCATAACTTTGTATTTTTTGTTGTTGAGGGATCGGGAGAGCTAAGGACTGAAAAAGATAAAGCAACTTTGGTAATACCATCATTTTTATGCTCACTAGCCTCCTTTTTAGGGTCAGTGAGAGCACTGACTATTTGTTGAGATTCTGCATTTCTGCCTGCAGTGTACTGTAGTTGGCCTCAAATAATTGGGTTATAGCAGTCGTAAGCTGAATGGCAAAGTCTTTTATTTGTGTCAGATCCCATCAGAAGGGATGGAGGGCTTTAAGAGCCATTGCCAGGGAATAGTTTATGGACAACAGACAACAACATCTCTCTCCCTCTCTCTCTCTCTCTCTTCTCTCTTCTCTCCTCTCTTCTCTCTCTTCTCTCTCTCTCTCTCTCTCCCCCCCTTTACGGTACCTGTCTTGTTTTGTGTTGTAATGTTGAAAATCTTTCAATAACGAAAATAAAATCTTAAAAAGGTTATACCTAGAAAGGGCAAGGTATGAACATAACAGGGTTCAGAACACCAGAAGGTCAGTCCCTGGCTTGGTCAGGTAGGGCATAATGTCATCAGCATATAATGCCATCTGGTGTTTTGCTCCATCTGGGCCCTGGAATCCCTGGAATGCCCCTGTGCAGACATTGCCTGAGCCAGCGGCTCAATATATATTGCCAACAACAGAAGGAGATGGGGCAGGGATGGCCCAGTGGTCCTGAGGGTTGAGGCACTGGATGCCACACCTCGTGCCACGCCGGCAACCCAGGTTTGGGAATGAGCCTGGGTCATCAGGAGTCATCAGGGGGGAGGGGGAGGAACTGGACTGAGCTGCCAAATAGCAGCTCTCATCTCTTGGGGAGGGATGTGGGGTTCCCCGGATCTTGGCTGCCTCCCAGCATAGGAAGGGTGGTAGCGCCAAGCTGTACAGGAGCCCTGGCAATTGCCAGGGGTGGGGTGAAAGGGAATAGTACCAGCACCATAAGGCACATGCACGCTTCCACGCACATGTATCGCCATGTGATGGGGTCCTGGGATCAGGGAGAAAAGCACAAAAAAATGATAAAAAGAATATGGGAAAAAAAAGGAGATGGGGCAGCCTTGCCTGGCACCTCATAGTAAGGTAAAAGGAGAAGAGAGAGGGCCATTTGCATGCACTTGTGCGCTAGGTAAACTGTATATATGGAACACAAGGTCTATGAAGCGGGGAAGGAAACCAGATTTATGTAGTGCGGCACAGAGAAAGGTCCAGGACACCCAGTCTAATGTTTTCTCCAAATCAAAACGAAGGGCAAGGAGAGAGGATCCCATATGTGAAGCCCGTTAAATGACCGAGAAGGATCTTTTGATGCTATGCATAGTCTGTCAGGATCTAATGAACCCCATCTGGTCCAGATGAATTATATGGGGAAGCATCACAGCTAGCCGTTTAGACAAAATAGACATAAATACCTTGTAGTCAATACTGGGGACTGATATCTAATTTGGACATTGACGCGACTCTGTGCATTGGACAAGAAAGTCAAGTGACAGAGTTTGCATGAAAACTTGATTTTAACACTTTATTTTGACATTTTCTTTGAAGGGGTCCCACTGAAAAGACTACAAGAAGTGGCCTGGGAGTGGCAGTCTTGTGGGTAGTTCCCCTAAAACTACTGAAACTACTCAATTGCTCTGTGTGAGCTCTGAACATTTTACTAGCTGAATAAGGCTGCAATGCTACATTTGAGGGGCTGTTTATGTGCATTTTGGCAGTCTTGTGCCTTTTGTAAGCATTTTAAAACCTTTTAGTGAAACAAGTGTTCCGTAACCTCTGGAGATACTTCAAGGCCGTGGTGTATAACTGTGGATGCTACTAGCGAGCGTTGTGACTAATTTGGACCTTGATGCAAATATGTGCATTGGACAAGGAAGCCAAGTGACGGAGTTTGCATGAAAACTTGATTTTAGCACTTTATTTTAATGTTTTCTTTGAAGGGGTCAAACTAAAAAGACTACAGGGAGTGACCTGGGAGTGGTAGTCTTGTGGGTAGTTCCCCTAAAACTACTGAAACTACTCACCTGCTCTTTGTGAGCTCCAAATGTTTTACTAGCTGAATAAGGTTGCACTGCTACTTTTGAGGGACTGTTTATCAGTGAAACGAGTGTTCCGTGACCTCTGGAGATACTTCCGGGTCACGGTGTATAACTGTGGATGCCCCTAGTGAGCGAGGCAAGCTCGAACGTGGTGTGCACACAGTGCCAGTGGGATCAGAGGAATTGAGGTAGGCCCATATTGTTTGAATGATGTGTTTGGTGAACTCAAACTGTATTCCTCCATTCGATACTACATACCTGGAGGTTTCTAAGACCTAACACACACTGTGTAGAAGGACATCAGGTGTGTGTTACCTATAGAATAACAAAAAAAAAATATTTATTTTTAAGTTTCACCATGGGTGATAAAATCCGTACCATGGATGGGGAACTGGGCATTAAATGTACTAGCTGCAATATGTACAAACTTGTGGATACTCTACCCTCCTACAGAATGTTTATCTGCAACAAGTGTGTAAACAATAGCATCTTAGAAGTAGATATAAAAACATTTTACAGCAAATTATCTAACTGGAAAAGAACCAGGATATTATGGTGGCCAGGTTACAAAAATAAGATACAGCTGACACTAGCACAGCCTACTCTATTAGAAATAACATTGCATGTAAAACTAATACAGCACAGGATAATGAGGTCCCACGCTGCAGTACTAGCTCGATACATTCCGAGAATTGATTTAATTTGGACACCACTAACAAGAGGGTAAGACAGGAAGATGGTACAGATGAAAATACTTATAATGATTGGGAAAAGGTCAGTAACATAAGGGCAGTTAAAAAAGACAGGAAAGCTATGAATTTCAGTGCTCCTAATAGGAACACATGTGACCCACTGATTAACTTGATTGATGTTGATTTAGTACCTGAAGAGCATGATAAACAAATAAGTGCATCTGATACATGCCTGAATAATCAAACACCTAGCGCAAATGCTCATATCACTCCAAGCAGAAATATACTACCAGTAATGTTGTAAGCCTGAACTGATCCAACAAGAGCTGAAGCTACTTCTAACGAAACTCCATTGATAGATATTTCAAGCCAACCAGCAGACTTGCAAATGGATGTTTCCCCTCCACACTTAAACTTTACAGCTCGCTGTACTAATCTCATCAGGAAAGCAAACTGCATGATCAGGGATATTAAAAAATCCTTTGTTAGCAAGTCAGCATCATTCATATTACCCTTGTATAGGACATATGTAAGACCCTGTCTAGATTATGGGTCCCCGCTGTGGAGCCCTCAGTTAAGGGGGGATGTTGCAAAAATTGAGGGATTACAACGTAGAGTAACTAAGATACTGGGTGGCTGAAAAAAACCTAGATTATAAAACGAGGTTGCAAATATCTAACTAGAAATATTACTGCCAGTAATGTTGTAAGCCCACAGGCTGATCTAACAAGAGTTGAAACTACTTCTAGCAAAACCCCATTGATATATATTTCAAGCCAATCAGCAGACTTACAAATGGATGTTTCCCCTCTGCGCAGTAAGGTAATCCTCCCTACTGACCTTCCACCCCACCTCACCCCCACCTAGTAACATCAGGCAGTCCTTTGTACTTGGGGATTCTATTATTAAACACATTGACAGAATCATATGTAATCCAGACAAAATGAAAAGAACCTGTAGTAATTTTGGAGGGGGGTGGGGCAGAATTAAAGAAATAATTGCTATGATAAAAAAAAAAAAACATTCTAAAGGATGCAGGCAATAACCCCTTAGTGATTTTATATGTTGGGACTAGTGATATGAACTATTCCGATATTGATGATATTAACAAAGATTTTACATAGTTGTGTAAAATTCTCGAGAATATGGGATTCGAAATCTTGACATCAGAATTGTTGCCAGTTCCAAGAGCCGGATATCATAAACAAAGGAAGATAAAGTGTGTCGATGAATGGCTCAGGAAGTGGGCCTTATCCAAAAATGTATAAATGCATTCCTCACTGGGAGTCTTTCAAAGGTGATCAAGGGCTCTTCTGCTGGGACGGGTTACGCCTCACTTGTAGGGGTTTAAGACTATTGGGGAAAAACTGGAAAACATTATCACTGATCATTTAAACTAAAGCTGCAGGGGATCAATGGATATAAAACTCATCAAATGCCTTACAAGTCTGGTGACTAGAGATGCAGCAAATTTAAAATCCGCCGGTGAAGTGAACGCGAAGTGGCCACTTTGTGTTGGCACTTTGCTACGCAGTGTGCCCCATAGGAAAGGCTCACTTCACCTTGTTATTATTACTTCGCATTGTCATTCCACCTTAAACGCGAAGTAAGGAGGAGTAACAACAATACTGGCAGCATCCCACCCACACAGTCACCAGAATGAAGGTGCATCCTCAAAGTGCTATTGTCTTGTGTCCAGAAAACTTCCCAGTGTTGATGAAGTGAAATGAGAGTGTAACAAGAAATGCAAAGTCTCCCAGCATTAATGGCACACTCAGTCATGCGCACAGTGGTCAGGTCACACACAGAGTCACCAGAATTAATGTGCATCCCCAAAATGCTACTGTCTTGTGTCCAGAAAATTCCCCAGTGCTGACGAAGTGAGATGAGAGCATAACAAGAAATGCAGTCTCCCAGAATTAATGGTGCCATGCAAACACACAGACAGATTAAGATTGTGCTGCACACTCAAGGGATGCATACGAAAAGGCACAACAACACCTAACCAGTGCTCACAAGTCACAAATCTAAATCTGGAAAGATACATTTTGCCAGTTGGGGGATTGGTGCATGGCAGTAACAATCCACTACCAGTAAAGATACCACAAAGCAGTATAAAAAATCCATGTAGGTACGGTGGATATCAGGTCCACAGTGCTACAATTACTCTGTAACACAATAAAAGGTGTCTGATTTAATGGCAAGCATCACACACACACTCTCACAAGCACACTCAAGTAATGTGTAGCAAACTGAAAACCTTAATAATATAACCAAATGTTTTAAGCAGAAAAAAATGTACACTGCTGCAACACAACAATCAGCAAAAAAATGTCAAGAATTACTGAAAATATTACTAGGTGTACATTAACACAGTTATACAAGAAAAAGATAACCAAAACAGAAAGACTGCCTTTTTCTCCCAGTTAATGTACCTACACCACAAATATGCCCCTCCCCCAAAGCACACTTCACAGTACACAGACTGACTGTTCTAAATTAACATTCAAAATCCACACACATGATATGAGCACAGAAGGGGTTTCCCACAATCGATGTACTAAATTATGAGCAAAAATATTACTCAAAAGGCATTTTAAACAGCTTTTAGAGGTTTTAATCTGAGCTCTGAGAGCAAACTGTCTCTAGCTATCACTGCACACACACTACCCAGGCCAGAACTGAGGCTGTGCAGAACAATCTAGAGCCCATGTGACCTGCAATCTCATGAATAACTGCAGAAATTCATTTGGAGGTGAATTACAGGGTGAAGTGAGGCAAATTACATTGATTTCAATGTACTTCACCTTAAAATTGGTGGAGAAGTGGTTTGGGGAAGGCGGAGTAACTCAAAGTCATTGGCTTCAATGGACTTCATGTTCCTCATTATGAAGCGAAGTACTCCGCTTCACATTGTGGAATTCTCTGCAGATTCCACGTTATTCAGTGAATCACGTCACAGAGCATATTGGGGCCACTTCGTCCACCACTACTTACAGTACTGTAACTCACATGCTGTACAGGAAGGAATGCAAATGCCTATGGCTGTACTTCCCCGATGAGCTGTAGCACAAAACTCCCAGACTTAAAAACGCTTATTAATGGGTACAGTGGTGGAGTGGTGAAGCCCGGAGAGATACTACAAAACATGTTACAATACATCCAAGTAACCAGTAAAAAAATGAATGTTGTGATTCATGACGTGATTGTGAATCATGACTTGTGACTGCATTTGTCACAGTGATGATGAGGAACGTGATTCGGTGACAACGGTGTGAGATAACCAATATGAAACTGTATTGGGAACGCAAATGCCTATGGCTGTACTTCCCCAATGAACTGTAGCAAAACTCCCAGACTTAAAAATGATCATTAATGAGTACAATGGTGGGGTGGTGAAGCCTGAAGAGATACTACAAAACATGCTTACAATGCAATATGAAACTGTATTGGGAACACGAATACCCTCTGACTGTACTTCCCCAATGAGCTGTAGCACAAACTCCCCAACTTAAAACGTTCATTATTGAGTACAACAGCAGGGTGGTGAAGCCTGGAGAGATACTACAAAACATGCTTACGATACATCCAAGTAACTAGTCAAAAGCGAGTGTTGTGATTTGTGACATGATTGTGAATCATGATTTGTGACCGTGATGATAAAGAGCGTGATTTGTATCAGGAGTGACTCATGATCATGGCCCTGACTTAAAGCATATTAATCAGCACAATGTTCATACAGAATTATGCACCACACCTGTCCAGTACTCTGAAGGAAGCCAAAGAAACAACTCTAACTTAAGTTACAGATGGAGATTGGGCCTAAAGAGATGCAAATGCATAGACAGATTAAGATTGTGCTGTGCACTGAAGAGATGCAGATGTAAAGGCACAACACCTAACCAGTGCTCACCATCAGAAATTCAAATCTGGAAAAGAATACCTTTGCGGTTGGGGCAGCCGTGGAGGTGTACTGCACTGCTGCAGTAAAAGTCACTAATACTAGTACCAGTAAAGATACCACAAAGAAGTACAAAAATCACACAGCTGCAGTGGATAGCAGGTTCACATTGCTGAAATTATTATGTGACACAATAAAAGGTGTCTGATTTGGTGACATGTGTCGCACACATACTCACAGACACACACACACGCACACACACACACTAAGTAATGCGTAGCAAATTGAAAACTTCAGTAATATAACCACATATTTTAAACAAACTAAAATTATGCACTGCTGCACCACAACAAGCAAAATAAATGACAAAAATTATTGAAAATATTACTGTGTGTACATTAACACAGTTATACAAGAAAAATATCACCAAAACAGAAAGCACTGTCTTTTTCTCCAAGTTAATCTACCTACACCACAGAAGCCCCTCCCCCAAAGCACACTTCCACTGTCTCTCAGTACACAGACTGAATGTTGTACATTAGCATTCAAAATCCACACACAAACAATAAACGCTTGATGATATGAACACAGGAGAGTTTCCTATAATCGATGAACTAAAGTTTCAGCAAAAATAATTACTCAAAAAAGCTTTTTTAACAGCTTTTAGAAGGTTTGAATCACAGAGAGCTCTCAGAGAAGATTGCTTCCTACAGCTTCCTACACACACTACCCCAAACTGAGGCTGTGCAGAACAATCTAGACCCCATGTGACCTGAAATCCCATGAATCACTGCAAAATTCCCCTTTGGAGCTTAAAAATAAGGCAAAGTGAGGCGAAGTCAATTGCTTTCAATGGACTTCGCCTTAAGTATTGGTGGAGTAGTGGTTTGGGAAGACGGAGTAACACGAAGTCATTGTTTTCAATGGACTTCGTGTTACCCATTATAACAAAGTACTCCGCTTCACATTGCAGAGCACTCACGAATTCACCTTCACTCCACGAATCACTGCAGAGCGAATTGGGGCCACTTTGTCCATCGCTACTGGTGACTAACTTTTGCTCCTTCACAGTATCAAATGCTAGAAGTTTAAATATTGCAAAAAATTTGATCTTAAATCATTTCTTATAAAAATAATCTAGATATGGTCCTATTAACTGAGACATTGTGGACGAATCCAACAACTGGATGAATAACATCCAGGGCTACCAGTTGTTTAAAAAAATGGCCATGAGCATAAAGGTGTGGGGGCTCTACTGCTATATCAAAGATGATATATGCTGCCATCAAACTGAAATTCAGAATGAAGCCCTGATTCTCATTGAAACTATATGGTTGGAAATTAAGTTCAAAAATAGAAAACAAATATTGTTAGGCAACTGTTATTGTCAACCAGGTAGTTCAGAACACTATAACAATGCATTACTACAAGAAATTGAAAAGCATGTACCATGGGTGATACTCTTATACTCTGCACGGGTACAAACTGGCAGGAATAAACAGCAAACTCTGAGTTTGAGAAGGACCTGATTAGAATCATTAATTCCTATGGTTTAGATCAACATGACACTAGTCCCACCTGGAAACAATATTTTGGACCTGATAATGTCAAATGTGGGCAGCGGTGTCTCTTACAGTAAGGCAATCAGTCCCCAGGCTCCAGCGATCATTGTAAACTAATTGGATCCCTGGTAGCTAGGAAATATCCTCAATCTAATCCTACCACTATTAGGAACTATGCAAAAAGCAAATGGGGATGTGATCAAAAATTCTCTGGAAAACCTAGATTGGGTGACTCATCTTGATAACAAAGATGCTGAAGCAATATGGGAACTTATTAAAAACACCATTCTTGAAATTGAGGATAGATTTGTTCCTGTTGTTAAGAAATGTAACTATAAGGCCATATTCCCATTTATTTGGCTAAAAATTCAGTCCAAAACAAATAAAATGTAAGGAAAAAGCATATAGAAAATCAAAAAATGCCTAACAGAAGTAAATGTTAAAAATTATAAACACGAACTGAGAAATGAAAACAACTTATTATCAAGGAGAAGTCCAATTGTGGCGCAGACTGGCCTACATTAAAAGATAACAACAAGGCTTCTTTTCAAATATAAAATGGTAATAGAACTGCATCAGATACACAGGGTCCATTACTACAAAACAATATAACTATACATGACCCCAAGGAAATGGTCCAATTATTCAAAAATAGTTCATTTCAATATTTATTGATGGCAACCCACATAATAACCAAAGTCTCACAGACAGTCCTCAGCCAATGAACTTCACTCCGGGTCAGGTATACAATGAATTAAAATCTACAAAGATAATACTTCCATAGGACCAGATACTACACATCCCTTATTTTTAAAAATATGGCTGATAAACTGGCTGTTCCCCTATTCATATTGTTCAAAGAGTCATTGGAATCTGGCAAAGTTCCTGCAGATTGGAACAGGTCTGTCATTGTTCCAGTTCATAAAAAGGGCAACAAAAACTTGGTTGAGAACGATAGACCTATTAGCCTAACTCCCCTATGTTGCACAGTTATGGAACATTTACTAAAGGGTTTAATTGACACGCAGATATCTGCAGGATATTTCTCAACACGGTTTTAGAAAAGGGCTCACGTGCAATACCAATGTAATAACTTTTTATGAGCAAATCAGCAAAAGCTTAGATGTTGGTATGCCATATGATGTAGTCATGTTAGACCTGTGAAAGGCCTTTGATACTGTGCCTCATAACCTCCTGAATGAAAAACTGTACAGTATGGGACTAAATCACTTTATTATAAGATGGGTAAAGAACTGGCTCTCTGACATAACTCCGGAGTTTGGGTGAATGGTGTCTTGTCTGATGAGAGGGATGTGAACAGTGGAGTCCCTCGAGGCTCTGTTTTGAGGCCAGTGCTCTGTGAATTGTTTTATTTCTGATATGGGATCAAATGTACACAGTCATCTTATAAAGTTTGCTGATGACACCATGATTGGGGGGAGGTGGATTTCCTTGAAAAACATACTGTTCTGATTAAGGACTTAATGACTATACAAGATTGGGTTAATAAAAATAAGATGTCCTTTAATCCTGGAAAATGCACTGTACTACACTTTCAGAGAAATAACCCTAAGCATAAGTATTTTATGAACGGGGTTCTACTTAAATCTGTAAACAAGGAAAGAGAATTGGGGATTATTATTAATAAACATCTTTCCCACTCAGACCATTGTGCTCAGGTAGCCAGGAAAGCTAATTACCTAATACGTGCAATAAGGCATTCCTTTGTAACAACAGAAGCACAGTGCATAATCCAGGTGTATAAACATTTGTAATCCCCCAGCCTTGCTTATAGCTCTCCCTTCTGGTGCCCTCACCTAACAAAGGCTGTAAAACTTTTAGAAAAAAAACCAAAGGGGGATTACAAAAATGCTACAGGGATACCATAATCCAGACTATGGTGACATGTTAAGTAAACTGAGCCTATTCAGTTTGCAAGACAGGAGACAGAGAGGTGACCTCCTGTTTCTGTATAATATCCTTAAACCAGACCTAATGAATGAACTAGGTGTAACATTCAATGCAAGAAATGACTGTCTGAGGTCCCATAATAAACAAATCAAGGTGCAGTGGGCTAAGAGGAATAAAAGGTCCCATTTCTTTATGGTAAGAGGTGCCCAGATGTGGAATTCCCTTCCTGTGCCCATAGTTAACCTCCAATCTTTGGGTTGCGTCAAGCATGAACTTGACATATTTATCATCCAGTCTAGATCCAGACAATGACCTGCCTACTGGTGGTAGACAATCTTGATGGACTTTGGCCTATTTTGTATCTAAAAAAAATACCAAGAGACCAAGATATTGGCCTATCTGATTCATATTTGTCAGCTGGCTTTTCTGATTTGGAAATAACCAAAATGGTTGCATAACTCCAAGAGACAGTTAAATGGAACAGGAATACACTCTAAATGCTGAAAAAATTAAGAAGGTAGAAAAAGAACAGGACTGTGGCATTATTACTGATCAGCACTTAAACTTTACAGCTCACTGTACTAATCTCATCAGGAAAGCAAACTACATGATCAGGGATAGTAAAAGATCCTTTGTTAGCAAGTCAGCAACATTCATATTACCCTTATAGGACATATATAAGACCCTATCTAGATTATGGGTCCCTGCTGGAGCCCTCAGTTAAGGGAGGATGTGACAAAAATTTAGGGTTACAATGTAGAGTAACTAAGATAGTGGGTGGCTGGAAAAACCTAGATTATGAAACTAGGTTGCAAAGATCTAACCTTCTTAGCCTGGAAAACAGGAGACTGAGGGGTGATTTATTGTTAATGTACAAGATTTTGAAAGACAAAGATTTAATGCAAGATCTACAAATTAAGCCACAGCAAAAACCGGATGGGCTTAGGACTCACAAACAACATATAAAGCTTGATATCTCAACTATATTCAACTTTTTTACACAAGGAACTAGTAGGCTGTGGAACCACTTACAAAGTACCCTAGTTGAATGTAATACCTTGAATTTATTTAAGAAGCAGTTAAACCAATATTTTTGAATAAGGGATGTATTTGGACCCGCTGATGTGGGTAGATGGTTAATATAGGCAGAAGTGCCTTCTTCCATCCACAACCTAGTATGATAACCCAGTATGAAGTGCTTGCGACTTATTACAACGTTATTTTATAATGAATGAAAAATGTACATACTTGTTATATTGATGTATTTACAAGGCCCAAAATGATAAAGGATCAAGAAGCAGTACCTGTATACTTGAAACAAATTAAAAAGCAGCACAAACAAGCATTTTGTCAGACTGTTAGGCGTGATCAGTACTACGATTGTTTTGCACTAAATTGTAATAAACTTCTAATTCAAATTTTTTAAATTCATCTACTCTTCCAATGTTATTCTGAATCATATTTTTTATATGATGAGTTAATACTACTGTTTCCCAGATATGTTTGTTTAATACAGCAGATTTGTTGACCCTGCTGCATTTGTTCTATTCTGTTTTCTTTTCTTGCCTCCCTTCCTGTGCACTTCCAAGTGAGGCGTGCAGGAGATCTTCATGGCCATTTTATTTCCATCACACGCTTCTTCTTTTTAACCTAGCCACCTGCATAAATTGTATGTTTTAAGTACTTGAAAGTAAAACAATTCAAGATGCACCTAGCACAAAGAAAGAACACTTTCAGAAAATATATCCATCCTGTACGACGGGCTGAAGGAAAAGAGATGCCAGTCTTTCGTTAACATGCTGTACCTGCAAGACAACCAAGCAGTGCTTTTCTACTAGCCCAGCGATGTGGCTGATCTGGACTCTATTGCTGACTCCCGGGCTCCAGGCCCAGTAGTGTCAAAGACATCAAGGAGGTAAATATTTTGACGTCCTGGGAGACAGAGGGAGGGTCATAGACTAGAACATATTACAGAGGACATTTAAATAATATACTCTTTGTCGAGATTTTGTGTTTCAGCAAGACTAACCTGACAGGAAGCAGCAAATCAGGCATTCGATGTCGGGATATACATTGTCAGGTGATCATCAGTCAGGAATTTATATTAGACCTGACTGGGGGACCTCACCAGTAATAAGACAGCTAGCTACTCTGATAAAAAGTGAGGAGAGCTTGGCTGAAACAGTCTTATGGAACTCTGCTGGGTATCCATCTGGTCCCAGGTATTTTTCAGGTTTAAGACAGCCTGTGGCCTCTTGTCCCTCTAGATTTGTAATCAGGGCCTGTAAGATCTCCCAGACCTCATCATCTAGGTGTGGGAGTCATAAGAGGAACATCAATGAGTTGAGATCAGCTGGGTTCGAGGGGTTTTGCAGTACATAGATTCTTGTAATGTGTTGCAAACACCTCCGAGATAGTGTCTATGTCTCTGATTAGGACACCTGTCACAGGATATTTTACATTACTAATGTTGGCACATTATCTGGAAGCCCTGTACCTTATGGGCTAGGAGCCTCGTGACTTGTGACTCACCATCATAGTCCTTCTGTTTAAGATATTGCAGAGCTCTCTTTGTTTCTATAAGTGCCATCAGTCTGTGTAATTTGGGAGGGATCCACTAAAAGTGCTCAGTCTATGCTGTTGTGCAAGAAACTAGGCATATACATGGGTCCTCGCTATGTGCTCTGTGCTCCTTTCACTTTTCTTGCAGCATAGCTAATTAAATGGCTATGGAGAACAGCCTTAACCATATCCCACACTAAGGTTATCTGAGTCTCCAGGGTGTCATTCAGGTTAAGTATGTCCTTGATTTGTACATGTACCAGTTCCAGAAAATCCTCATCCTTCAGATAGAAGGAGTCAAGATGCCAATTTTTTTTTTTTTACTAAAGAGGCAAGTGTCTATTTTAGTGATTTTTTTTATTATTCAGACATTATTGGAGAATAAAATGAGGCCCAGAGAATGTGTAAGGATTAACACACGACAGAGCATGGGTGTACTGAGGTAATGTATGGTGGGGGGGTTGGACTATGAGGCCGAAGGCCGATTCCAACAACCAAGCCATACATTAATCCCCAGGACCCATGCTCTGGAGTGGTTAGTCACTTGTAACATGGGGAAGAGAAATGGTTCGCACTTTTTATATGTTTCTCTTCCCCATGTTACATTTGTGTAAAAGTGATTTTAAAGTGCAAAATTGCAAAGGTTCTAGCAGGATATTAAGGTTCCTACCATGGGGAAGAAAAAGGGGGTTACATCTGACTCGAGACACTAAATGCTGAAAAGGCTAATTTCTTTTTTTTTTTTTTTTTTTTATTTGCCCTTTTTCTGGCAGGACCACCGGCAGCCATCCACCCTGGTCACGGCCCCCGGAGACCTCTACCGCCGTCAATTGCTGCTGAGGACCCTCGGTCACCCCCAGCTTGCCCCGGAGGAGGTGGGGCTGTGGGCCACCGCCGTGACCCCGGAACTGTGACTGGTCGGGTCCCAAGCAGCGGCAATGTGAGGCTTCCAGGGAGGGCTTCATTGATCGGTGGTCCTGCCGCCATCTTTTCCACCTGATTTTTCTCCCCAGAGGAGGCGGGGGCGTGCAATGCGCCAGTGTCCGCCCAGCCTCCTCCCCCCCCACGTCAAGCGTCAGTTGCGTGGAACTCCCAGTCTCCACCAGGTGTCCCAAGCGCACGAGTGCTGCCTGTGCCCTCCCGGAGTAGGAGGCTGTCCGCTGGGCCTCGATCCTACTCCCAGCCCGACCCTCCGGCCGACCAGATCCGTTCGAACCAGATGCTTGGCCGTCACTAAGCGGAAATCCCACCGCTGCACCGGCGGGCCAAGGCTAATTTCTTTTGATATTGTGGTGAACAGTCATTGAACTACTGATTAAATGTAGATGTGATCAACATTTCAGAATATGTGCTCATTTGGCTGACTTACTTTTGTGAACTGTGGAATTATCTCAATTTTCTGCTATGTTTGTTGTTTGGGGATTTGCCTGCTGTGCATTATGGGAAATGCATGTATTTACATGCACAGGAGATTTGACATCTGGCAGTTGTTCCTGAAATTCCCTTGGCAGACCAACAGATGGCAGTGAAACTTCTGGTAGCTGTTTCTACATAGAACAATGCTCCACTATATATACTATTATTCTATAGTTGACATGATAATCCATATTCTGAAATTCTGCCAACTCTTTTCTGACAGAATTACAATTAAGTTGGAATTTTCAGAAATTCCACAGAATTCTGTCTTAGCGGTAATGAAAGTTCCAAATAGCACTAGGTAGGGAACAGTGGGTAACCACACCGAAAAACATGGAGAATAAGAATAGAAATATTCTTGCAGCAGAAAGAGTTTCTGGCTTACTGCCTCTCACTTTTAGTCAGTTATGCAGAATAGTAGTTGCCCTCAGGGGGTAGGAAAAAATAAAAAGGAGATATTAGTACATTTGAGCTGTTCCATTCTGTTGGAATCACAGGTACCAGTGTGTGTCACTAACAGCATAATTCATCTCTGTTCAGCTGCTCTGCAACAGAAACCAGCTAGATTAAAATAAACCACAGGTAATTGAGCCTATGTCTCATAACTATCTAACAGAATGCCACTGTATAGTTTACAAACTGTTAAAGGCGAAATTTTGCTCGGTCAAACCACAGATTTCTTGACCTAGTAAAAGCCCTGCCATGCTGAGGCTTTTGTTCCAGAAACCAAATTACATTTGTACCGCTACGTTTGCTCATTTGGTGGACTTAGTTTTGTAAACTGTGAAATCATCTCAGTTTATCTGCTATGTTTGATTTATTAGAAATAGGCTGCTATATTATATTACATGCATGGTAGAGCGCAGTTACCCGAAAATCATCATTTACCCATGTTGTTATACCCCGATGTGACGTGTGACTGTTGTTATCCCATCGTTCACCACGTCACATCGATGGCATAACAAAGCAATTCAATAACGCGACTGTTTCTAAGGACGCCTGTGGCAGCACGCGATTCAAACAGACTCGAAGTGCTGCAGTTATTCAAAACATTGAACATTTACTTTCAATATGTCAGACCCACGCCTGCCTGCCCGCACGTACATCCAGTCAAGCCATAGTAGTATTAATTAAAATTAGTCTAACTTGCCTTTTGTTTTCTCAATAGATCACAATGAACCGCCTAAGAATCGAGCCGAAGATCTCCACCATTTCGCAGCACAAAAATGCGTGACTTTTGACCTACTGAACTAACTATTGGATAGCAGCAGTCACATGGTTTTTTACCTGACCCTTGACATGCATCTTTTTGACCGTTTTTTTTTTGCCGTAGCAGTTTAAATTGCTTGTACTTTCTTGGTAATACTCTGCATGAAAATAAAAAGTATTTCGGTTATCGGTTACCGGAATGTTAAACGTTTTGATTGATGGCACTGAACCAGCGTCCCATAATCTTCTGTGCAAGGTAGGCAAATTATCTATTCACTTCCTAGCTATGGTCCACACCTTGCCCATACACTATAAAAGACAATGTATGGGCATGGTAATCAACTACACTGTGCTAGCATCTTGTGATTCCCTTGGCAGCCGTTATGAAACCTCGAGCTGCGCTCTTGAGGTTTACCTAGGTTACCAAGGAATCACTGATGCTAGCACAGTGCAGTTAACTCACCGATGCCATATATTATCCTCTATGTTACCTTTTAAACAGCATTCGTTTTTTGACAAGGCCACTCTTTTTGGCCGCTCTAGTTACTGAAAGAGTATGTGTTTCTGAGCAAATACACCACGTTAAAAAAAAAACATTACATAGTCATATAGATGTTTTCAAGCTACTTATGACGGAAATACCAGAAATTTCACTTAAGCATATCTATTCTTGTTTGACAGCCATCTGTTGACTGGCCGTGAATTGCAGGCTAAGACTGTTTTAACCACTATATATTAACAGTCTTAGCCTGCAATTCATGGTTGACACAGATGGCTGTCAAGCAAGAATGGCACTACTGCATCTGTAAGAGGTTCTTGTAAAAGGGGAAAGACAATGTTGGCAGACACAACCATACATTAATTGAGGATTATTGTATGGTCAGCTGATGCAAGTTGACCAATCCTCAGTAACCCTTTCTCTTCCCCATGTTACAAGAGTGTTTTGTGTAGCTTCTCCTGCTGAGCAAAAGCGTAATCAATATGACTGTACATCTGGTGAGAGTGAGAATATTGAGAGTAGTCTCACATTCCTTGATGCAGCTCTCTCCAGACATCTCACCAGCCAAGTGTGAGAGAGCCTACAAAAATACTTATGTGCAACCAGCGTATGGTTAGGGCTTACCACCATGGTATCCCATGATGCATAAATCTGGAGGTTGTAGTCCCTGGTAGGAGCAATAGAAACATAGAAATATGGAATCTAAGTTATCAATAACCCATAACAGGTTATGGGGTTATAGGCATTTAATCCACGCTGTGGGTGCATTGTGAGGCACGAGGCTGCAGGCCGAGTGTCCTCACGGAGCCTGAGGCATGGATTAAATGCCAATAACCCCATAATCCAGAGTGGGTTATTGCACTTATAACATGGGTTGTTTGCAAAAAACAAATAAATGAGCAAAAACACTTTTATTTTTCTTGAAATATAAGGGATCTGAGTGTATCCTGCTGATTGAAAAAGTAGTCCCCAACAAATAATGCATATTTCATTTACGTTATGAACACACAAATGCTAAACGTACTATTAGCATGCTTTTTGACATTTGTTGTCCTTAACATACATTGTGACATGTTAAAAAATGCTTTCATTTAATGCACACACACACACACACACTAAACTGTTAATGCGTATATAATCGCTCTCTGTCTGTCTCTCTGTGTTAGCATGGCTTTCTGTCTCTCTTTCTCTGTATCAGCAGCTGCAGAGTGGTGTGCTGCTTTGTTTCTGTGTGTGTCCCTCTCTCTCTGCCTCTCAGGTGCAGTCAATTTACACTAAGCCATTACTTGCGATCAAGGGGGCTCCCTCAAATACACTGCCAGTGAAACAATATTTGCTGTCCAACACTACTCTTGAGTTTCACTCTCACTTTCTTAAAACGATTGCTCATGTCTGTCTCCGCTGGTCTAATCTACTACTTTCTAGTTAGCCAACTATATAACTCTCACAGAAGCAGCACTCATAATGCAACACAGAATGGGCTGAAAGCAGCAAAGCGCTGGGAAACCCACTGACAGCTCACTCACCAATGATGTACTGGAGGGAACACCGGCAAGGAGTTTCAGCTTGCTCTCTCTCCATCCCATCTCTCTCTCTCTCTCTCTCTCTCTCTCTCTGCCATTGCCACTGCTTATACAGTTTACAAGACATGTTTTCACAGAGCGCTGCTGTTCAGGTGCCTCTACAATACACTCCCGGTATACTTTCATGCCTAACCTCACAGATCACCAGCCACAAAGGTGGCGTATGGGTGAGCAGAGCGGGGCAACAACCACAGTTACACACGCGAGTTCCATGGTCCCAATGCTGTCCTGACCCCACCCGACTGGCTCCCAGTAACACTCCATGCTATGTGTTGCTTGGATGGGGAGGAATGGGGAATCTCGTGCACTACAACAGGCAGCAGCTCGCTAGCTCCAGTCACTGCTGTGGATGTGGGAAGAGGGATCGCAGCAGCAGCAGCAGGGTGAGGTGCTCGGTCTCGGAATCTCTCTCTCTTTCTCCCCAGAGCACAGTGCACTGCCCCTCTGTCTCTCTCTCTCTCTCTCTCTTTCTCTCTCTCTCGGGTATGACCTTGGGACACACCCACAGAGCACATCACTCTCTCCCAGGTCTAATGTCTGCTGTGTTACTTTTCTGCCTTCAGCTTCTAACAAGTCCCAATGGCACTTTCCCTACTTTACTCTGGGCAATTGTGGATTAAATAGGGAATTTAATCCATGGCTGCAAAGAGCCATTGGACCAGCCAGTGTATGTTTATTCCAACCCATGTTGTAACAGCACATAAGGGCCACTTGTCAGCATCTACCTCTCTTTGCACAACACATCACCTCTCTCTGTCCCTGACTACTTTAAATTCTTGGAATGATAGGTGCTTGGCGACCAGTATGGCTACCCATGTCCATTTCCCCTGTTTGTATGTGAAAGACTATATTGCCGAATAACCAAATTTAACTAACTTGGCCTCCTCAGCCTATGAAAGATGTAACTCTTGGATGCATACCAAATCAGGCCTATCTCTATGGATGCCAAAATATTTTTGCCTTTTTCACTGGGTAGTTTAGCCCATTAACATTAGTAGAGTAAAATTTTAACTTAAGACTAGTCACTGTAACAATGGTGCAAAAGATCCCTGTTGGACCTCACAGTGTTTAGATAGGTGCATTTTGGCAGACTTTGTTTGTCCGATACTCAAGTTTCCCCATGTAGTGCATCTGAACCACAAATACTCCACTGAGCAAAAGTGAATGCTACTAAGATACAGATTGCACCAATACAGATGACTGACTACTGACACTAAGTTTCACGAAGACACTGTAAAGGAGCAAAAGGCATAGGCCCATATGAATCTCCTGGCAATTACCCACAGTAACACAATGGAACACGGAAAGCATGAATTTGTCTAACCTATTTTTAAAAATATCCCTTGAATCACTAACAATCACATCTGTTGGTAGAGCATTCCAAGGTCTTATGATCCTTTGAGAGAAATAGTGAGCTAGTTTCTTTGAGATACGACCACGGTTTAACTGTAATGGATGACCCCGGGTGTTTAATATTAATTTGTTTAAATTCTAGACCGCTCTCAGACATAAGGAAATAATCCGCAATAATATACCTGGCTAGTAAAAGATCTTCCCTCAGTCTACGTGTTTCTAGAGACATCAGCCCAAATTTGTTAAGTCTCTGTTCATACTTCAAGTTATTTTCCTCTCACACAAACTTAGTAACTTTTTTAGGGATTTTTTTTGACTCATATATCTTTTTTTTTTTTTTTTATAGGGACACCATAATTGAGATGAATAGTCAAAACTGGTACGGATGTATGCCCTGTATAAAGGAAGGATAACTTGATATGTCTTTAGATATTATGTTTCTCCAAATGGCCCACCAAACCCTATTTGCTTTATTAATGAGTTCAGTAATTTGATTGTCAAAAGAGAAATTATTATCAATAGTCCTAGGGAGGACGGTGGGCTACACCACAAGGGGGAAACAGGGGTGGGACTACAGATGAAGCAGGAGTCACAGATGATGGAATCTCTGCTGGGGCTAGGAGGGCCGAGGGGGTTGCACCTTATCATGAGGGGCAGGCAGGACAGACAGATGAGATGGGGGTCACGGATGTTGAAATCCCTGTGGGTAGGGTGTGGGAAGCCCTCAAGTCCCTAAAAGCGGAGAAAGTTCCGGGCCCGGATGAAATTCATCCCAGAGTGCTAAGGGAGTTGGCTGATGTTCTGGCGGCACCACTGGCAGTGCTTTTCAACACTTCCCTCCAGACAGGATGGGTGCCCCAGGATTGGAGAGTGGCCCACATCGTGCCTATTCATAAAGGTGGCTCAAGAGAGGAGCCAGGGAATTACATGCCTGTAAGCCTGGCGTTGGTGGTAGGCAAATTGATGGAGGCCATCCTAAAGGAGAGGCTGGGGTGTTCCTAGAGGAAAGGGTTACTTGGATGATCGCCAGCATGGCTTTGTCCCAGGAAGATTGTGTCAGACTAACCTTGTGGAGTTCTACGATTGGGTGATGAAGGCACTGGACCAGAGCAGGTCAGTGGATATCCTCTTTCTAGACTTCAGCAAGGCGTTTGATTCAGTACCTCACCGGGCTGCTGGGTAAGCTGGGGGAAATGGAGGTGGGTAAACAGATGGTCAGGTGGATTGGGAACTGGCTGTCTGGGTGTACACAGAAAGTGGTGGTTGGGGAGAAGTCTTATCTCCTAGGATTAGTGGGGTCCCCCCAGGGATCAATTCTGGGACCACTCCTGTTTACCTACATTTCAGATATCAGAAAAGGCATCAGGAGTGAAATGAGTCTCTTTGTGGATGACTTCAAGCTGGGGCGGTGGTGGATGGGGAGGAGGAGAGGTTAGCCCTAGAGAAGGACCTGGAGGCTCTAGAGGGTGGTTCCGTGCCTGGAAACTGAAATTTAATGCAGGAAATGCAGGGTTCTTTTCCTGGGGCTAGAAACCAGGACATGGGTACACACTGGGAGGATATACTGCAGGACTCGACTGGGAGAGGAACCTGGGTGGTGGTGGATGCCAAAATGAACAACTCTGAGCAATGTAGGAGGGCTACAGCTAAGGCAAACAAAATGCTGGGGTGCATTGCAGGGCAATAACCTCAAGAAGTCGGGATGTGATTCTTCCGCTGCACAACTGCCTGGTTAGGCCACACCTTGAGTACTGCATGCAGTTTTGGTGGCCGCATTTAAAAAGGGACATTGCACTCCTGGAGAGGGTCAGGAGGAGAGCTACCAAAATGATTCAGAATCTGGGGGATAGGTCCGATGAGGAGAGACTTGAGGAACTCAACCTATACTCTCTAGAGGAAAGGAGAGACAGGGGAGATATGATAGAGGTCTTCAAGTATCTAAAGGGGGTAACTAGGGTAAGTCTAACAGGGTGGGAGCCACCAGGAGGCACAGGTGGAGGCTGGGGGAGACTCAGGGAGAGGAGGAGGTATTACTTCACTGAAAGGGTGGTGGAGCCTTGGAATGCACTGCCTGAGAACTGGTAGTTGTGGATTCTGTGGAGGGGTTCAAGAGGGGCTGGGACATATATAGGGGGAAGTTGAAGCTGAGTAATGCAAACACTGGGGGGATGACTCGGACGAGGGGTGGGGGGATACAAGGGGGGGTCGGGGAGAGCAGCAACGGTGCCCATCAAGGGTACTGACTCTCGAGCAGACTCAATAGACCATGAGGCCTACTCTGCTGTCATTTTAGTATGTTAGTATGTAAGTAATACCTAAGTCCCTCTCAGATTCAGATTGTTTTAATTCGAATTCGTTTAGCATATACCTATATTTAGGGTTACGGGCGCCAAAATGCATGGCGCAGCATTTGCTGTTACTTGAAAAATAGCCCCAATTTTTTCAACCATGTAGTTAGGTTATCTAGATCTTGTTGGAGTTTAAGATAATCTTCCCTAGTGGAACAAATTCCGCCAATTTTGCAATCATCGGCGTATTGATAACCCAGCTGCTAATGTTTGATGATAGGTCAGCTATGAATATTCAAAATGTTACCAGGGCCAAGACTGATCCTTGCGGAACACCACTTAACATGGGTTCCCAATCTGATGTATGGCCATTGACGACCACTCTTTGCTTACGGCCTGTTAACCAGCTACGTATCCAATTGATGTAACTCGGATGGATGCCTAGAATAGCTAGTTTTTTTTAAGAAGTGTCCAATGTGGTACTGAATCAAAGGCCTATCTGAAGTCTAAAAAATGACATCACACGATGTAGAATTATCCAGGCTTTGACTAATAAGCTCGTAGAATAGCAAATTTAGGATGCAAGAGCGCCCTTTGAAAACCTGTGTTGATTACGTCAAATTATCAAATGAAGATATGTCTGTCTTTAAGAATCCTTTCATTTCTTTAACTAAAACTGGTGTAAGACTGATTGGTCTGTAATTTTCCAATATACTCTTGCTCCCTTTTTATAAAGTGGCATCACACTGGTGTGCGCCAATCCACGGGTACCTGACCTGTCTGAATATTAAGGTTGAAAATCAACCGTAAGGTAGAATAATATGTTCATGCATGATTTTAAGAATATCTGGAGAGATCCCATCTGGACTGGGAGATGAACCTGATTTAAGATTTTATAACTTATTACTGATTTCATCCTAGGTGACGAAGATCCATGAGTGGTTTAGAATTTTGGTTTTTTATATGGTTACACAATTTGAGTCACAATCGTCTAAGAAAGATCTACAAAAATGATAATTTAGAAGATTAGACACTACTATAAACAATTTCCAGAACCATCTAAACATCTTAACTATGTACAAGGGGATGGGGCAAACTGGGCTTCCAAGGTAGGGTTACTAAAGAGAATGCCCTACAATGTGGGACTGGGAAGGGCGGTATTACCACAGAAGCTGAGTCAAGAAGAAATTGAAGTTAATACCAACTTCAGTCTCCTAGGACTTACTACTTAAAGAACAGTGGGGTGGGGAGAGCGACTCTCCTGACATGGGTATCTGGATAGGTAAAGAGCAGGATTGTTTTACTATGCCTGGTGTATGACCATCATCTTTCCAAGTGCCTATAACTAGTCAGGGCTTAGCCATGAAATTTCACTTTGTCAAGGAGGTCGGTGGCTGTGTGACCTATGGATAGATATGAAGGCCCATTCCAGGTGCCCTCGTGGAGCCCCCAGCTCCAACTGGGCATCAAGGAGGCCCCCCTACCCCCAGGAGGCGGGTGTTCAAGTGAGGCACAGGTAGGGTGGGAAGCACCAACAGCCATGCATTCAACTGGGAGATCGTAAGTAGGAGTTTTGTGCCAAGGGTCCTATTGTTTACTTTAACACCAAATGTTTAAAGTCTATGCAGGCTGTATAAAACAGTGAAAGTTCTAATGATCTGAAAAGGCCAGATCTAACAATGAAAAGTCCAGATTTGTTATTCAGTTGACATTGTTCCAAGCACACCAGTTAACTCTGCAGTTGTCCTGATGACTCTTGGTTGCAGAGGAAGATGCTTCCATGGGTAAGGGTGCTGCAATGAACGGGATGTCATGGAGTGAGGCCAGCTTTAAAGCGTAATCATCCTATGCACAGCTTACAGTATTGGGGTCCTCCAAGACAGGGATGGATGGAGGTGAGGGCAGAGGGGTGAGTCAGACCAAATCATCTACCTTGGGTCCTGGCATGGTGCAGCCACACTATGGCTGATCTGAAGCCATCTTAGCAAGATTCTGGTCTCCCAGGCTGCAGAGGGTACCAAGCTTCTGGAGGACAGGACCCCAGACAGGCTTCATGTGCTATGTGTTCACGCTTTATGAATTACTGCACCACTGCATTGTGTCCTTCTCAGGACCTCTGCATCGAGGGCCTAGTAGTCATCTTTTGGCTTTAATTAGTCTTAGGTTTAACTAAAGTCATGCATTAGCAGCCATACTCTCAATGACAGCTTAACACCCTCATGCCCCAAATCTCACCCAGTGTGGAGCACTGAGTCCATATCAGTGGCTCAGCGGAGGCAAATGTTTAATACACTTAACTAAGTGAACTATTAATTCAAACATGTCTCAATCTCCAGACTGCTAGCACCCCATCAACAATCCCAGTGCCACAGGAGAAGCTCCCACCTACTTCACGGCATCCCGGAGCCCAAACACACGATGTCGAGGAATGGCCAGTGTGCATGTTAAAAGAGACAGAGTCAAATGCCTGAAGTTCCCTTTAGGTGTTGTAGGTCACCTCCTTCATTCTCCAAGCCTGGAGAAGGAGATCCTGCTTGTCCATGTATTTAAGAAATTGACAATGATGGAACGGAGATGTGCACCCAGACCCGAGGGTTTAGGCCTGAGTGCATGGTGCACTTTCTCGACCTCTGATGGAGCTGCATGGCCGAGCTACAGGGCCTATGGGAAAAACATTTTCAGGAAAGCATCCATATCCTGGCCCTTTAAATTCTCGGGCAGGCCGTAGATTCTTATGTTTTTGCCGGGAGCATGGCTTTCTGCATCTTCTTGCTACTCCAGGATTTTATCCTCGGATACATGTGATGGTCAGACCATGCTTTCCAATCTATCTACCCTCCTGTCAGTGGCCAATACTTGTGCTTCTGTTTCATCAGCTCGTTTCTTGAGGGTTTTGATTTCCGCACTCACAGAGTCCAGTTTAGTGGTGACTAGAGCCCTGAAATCACTTAGCTTTCTCAGTATCGTGTCCAGCTTTTAGCCCTTCTTTGCCAGCTTGTTCCAAGATGCGCATTCTAGCTCCACCAGCATAGCAGGCCAGAGGCCTGTGAACAGTCGAGTCACGTGGTCCGTTCTCCATCCCCTGCCATCCGCATTTCCTCCAGGCAGTTTCACGCTGATCTGACCGCCTTAGCGATTGTAGGAACTCCCTGAGCTGGTAGAAGCATTTAGTTTTGTAAAATCTGAAGTGCAGGGAGTCATTTTAGCCAATCCCGAGATGGAGCTGTATACTTAGTAAGTCATTCATTCGGTGACATCACCGCAAGTACTTATATTTTATTTTTAAATAGTATCATTATACTTACTGTTCTTAGTGGGAATCTGTGTCTGACTCAAGAACTTGAGGATGTTTTCAATGAATCATAACGGTTTCCTGTAGTAAGACATAAAAAGAGACTCAAAGAAAACTAAGTGCTGGTTGTCTCTGTATTTTTTAATACTGTTTTTTTCAACTGGGATGGGTGTTTGGGGTGTTTAATAAATCTTAGGTGGGCATTGCATATACAGTATATATTTTTAATAGTTGCAATATTATCTAACTGTTGTATATTTTCTTTAACATGCATCTAATATATTTATCTTGAATGACGTTGAATGTTATTTTGTTTGCAGTTATGGTCATTTTTTGGAAGCAGGCTCCAATTAGGTCAGTTCAGTTTCCAGATATGGTAGAAAAGTTGTTGGTAGTGGAGATGAGTTGCAAGGTAGATGATGTAGGTTGGCAGCTTTGGAGGCTTGAAATGTGCTGCTAATTCTCATCACACATCTCTGATTAATCATTTAAAGTGATTTTCAGACCCTAAGGTACCATTTTTGGGATATGGTGCCTTAGGACAGCGATAGTCCTTCTGCTGGCATTTTTAGTATTTTATTCTCAGCCTTTATTTAGTTTGAAGGGATTGTACTTTGGCTCCGACAAGGTGACCAGCCAGTCCTTCCACTTCCTGAGTCATATTCTTCACCCCCACTCCAGGCACATTATGGCGTCCAGCAAGGGAGCATGGGAAGCGCACCCTATTGGAAATGAATTGGACACAATTTTCATTACTATGTAATACAATATGATGGTGAGTTGGAGATTAATGAAGACCACTACTCAACCATCAAGGGTACTATTAGTCGAGCAGTGGCCTTCATTAATCTCAACTCACCATCATCGAAAACTGAGTCCCATTCTCTTCAATGGGGCATGCCCCATGCTCTCCTTCAGTTCAGTTTATTGGAGAAAAACATCATTAAGCAGGCTCATTCACAAGGAGGTCCTAGACACATAACAGCATATTAAAAAGGACAAACATCAACCTGAACATCAAATTTACAACATTGGTAAGAGATCCAAAGCATATATAGCGGTAAATAGGAATACTATACAATCAAATGACTGGACAAAATTGTTTCATTTTTTACAAAAAAGTACAAAGAACATACAACAACAGAATTAGCCAACAATAATTGTGACAATTTCAGTTTATGATGATAGTTGAGACATAATACATAATGAGTGAATAAATAAGTATATGATATACAGAGTACTAGTTATGGGTAGAAGGTGGGGGGGGTTACGGGGCCAGGAGGAAGGGATAGAAGAAGGTGGTGAGGGAGGGACAGGGGTATGGGGGTGGGGGAGGTGACAGGCTGTGGAGTGAGGACAGGGGGATACTAATGGCAGTTGCATGTGGCTTTCAGTTTGTCAGCCATCAAGGATTTATAAAAGTTATTCATGACAACACCGGTAAGTTTGAGATGGATTGTAGACGATTCCAGGCGGTGGGCGTAGGAGATAGCCCTTTTGCCAAAGTTTGTACGTGTCTTAGGTGTGTCAACAAGGATGAAGTCTCACTTCCTTAGGGAGTAGGTGCAATCTGAGGTGTGGATGAGGGAGGATATATATCCTGGGAGCTTGTTTAGCAGAATTTTTAGTGTCCATGTCCCTAAATGGATCAGATGTCTTGTTGCTAAGGAGGTCCATCGCACTGCAGTGTACAGGTTACAGTGATGTGTTCTATGAGGGGTCTTTCAAATGAAGCACAAAGCCGGTGGAACAAGACATCTAATTTGTGTAGTTGCCAGCTGAGGAGCAGTTGTAGATGATGTCGTCCGTAATCAATAAGTGGGAGGAATGTGGTTTGTACAAGCTTAACTCTGGTATCGGCTGGGAAAAGGGGACTTATTTCTGTAGAAAAACCCTAGTCTGGATTTAAGTTTACTGGAAAGGTTATCGATGTGGACATTGAAGGTAAGTTTATTGTCGAGTCCCATGCTGAGGTATTTAAATTTATCTACTATCTCAAGAGGTTCACCTAAGGTGGTGACAATGGGTATGGACTGTTTAGATTGAGTCAGAGGTGGGGGGTGCTACTGAGGTTAAAGAGCATAATCTTACAGGTTATTTGCATTTAGCAGAAGCTTGGCTTTAATGAGATTTGGCTCAAGTATAATGAAATCATCTTGAAGTACCTTGCAGGCTTCGGTCAGCGACGGTTTAGAAATATACAAGACCGTGTCGTCTGCAAAGAAGTGTAGTTTGGAGTTGCACATCATAAGATGCCTGACCATGGGGCATGTATGAAGAGGAAAGTGCAAGAGATTGGCTAAACCACCTTGGAGGGCCAAATATGATCCCTTTAAACTAAATAAAGGCTGAGAAATAAGTTTAAAAATGCCACAGAACAGGTGTCACTGGCATAAGGTATCATGCATGAAAGTGGTACCTTAAAGGAGAAAAGGTACAAAATCACTTTAAAGACTGAAGCTGTTTATGCCCAAATACCTAAATGGTCTTGGTTGGTGCCACATCACTGTCAGACAGTTTTGGATCAAAGTGCTTTCTTAAAGAATGATTTGTAAGGCATTTATCAGTTTCGATGCCAGATTTGAAGATCATTGTTTTTACTGTGCTACCCAGCTTGTTTATGCCCACCAGTTGTTTTTTTTGTACTATGGGGTCAGGTAGTTTGGTTTGACATTTATATTGAGAAAAAGAGGGACATGTGGGTGCAGTGCTTTCTCCGGTCTCTGGGTTTTAAAGCATATATAGCTGACTACTTGGCATCTTGTTTTATTGTCCGTCTGGCAGGCCCTTGGCTTCAGCTTTCAGGTATCCTTGGGATTTGATCTATTTCTGGTCATACTTTATGTTAATAAAGTATCAGTTTCTGATAGCTATGGGGTAGGTAATCATTAATTACATGCAACAGGGGTAGTTACACTGTAGTTACCTTTTGTTGCATGTAACTGCATTGCAATTGCAGTTACAGTGTAGGTACATTGTAGTTAAGGAACCTGAAAGTAAAGTGTTACCCTACTTCTCATTTGTGTTTGTCTTTCTTTGTTGAATTCTAAGTACTGTTGGTCATTTTCATCAGTTTTTAGTTAATGAGTCACCCCATTTCACATTACAGGTCTTCGTGTTCCTTCTCACCCCCAAAAGGGTAACTACGAGCTAGGTACAATGCAGAATAAGCACTCCGTTGGAACATAAAAAGGTGGACAAATGAACTGCAACAATAACTCCAGTGTTTATTACAGAGCATGGAAACAAAACCCCAGCACTTTGGGTCTGACATGACCCTTCTACAGAGCTACATGGTATTCAAGAGGGACTCTGTGTCTCGTGGTGCAAGTTGATTTGCAGCACAGTTTTTCAATGATGGCATCGGTGAGGTCATCAGCTGCTTTTGGTTTGTTGCCCTTTCTGTCTACCTTTAGGTTTTTTTTGTCTCGATTGAAGCGCTTGTCCTGTTTTTTGGAAAATGATGTAGGTAGATCGGGGTTGCAGGTACTTTTTTAATTTGAGGTGCCTCTCGATACTCTAGAAGGTTGATCAGAGTGTAAGAGGCTCACACAGGTGGCCGTCATCATTCTTGTTACTGTTTATGAAATAATGGCACATTAGTTGAACCAGATATGTAGGATGCACTTCATGAAGTAATTGGTCTATGTTGAAGTGCTCTTTCAGGTATCCGCGGAACATGTGAACATCAGTGTTCATTTTCCAGGAGGTATTCAAGTGTCTTGCACTCAAAACATATTGATAGATAATAGTGTTGCTCAGATAGTATCCTAGAAACTAGGATACCAACTGATACTCCCATTTGGCCGGATAGTTGCTGTGGTAGGAGAGCAGTGCTATCTGACCATGGATCCTACCCTCCAGGATCCAGAGCATGATTCCTACAAACATTGTAGATCCTTTGGATCCTAGCAACAGATCCAGCTCAGATCCTAACTATCTGACCTAGGATCCCTGGATCTGATCTATGATCCCTGTATCCTAACTAGGATCCATCGCTGTCTGACTATGGATCCTACATCTGTCTTTGGTAGGATTTCTGGTAGGATCCTAGGTAAGATACCAGTGTCTGACAGATAGTGTTAGGATCCACAAAAGCACTATCTGACCAACACTAATAGATAACATTTGGGTCAACATTACTGAGGAAACTAGTTCTAGGTTGTTCTTGCAGGTCAGGTAAAGGAGTTGAACTTGGGCCTTGTGCCATAGGCTCTGGCTCCATGAGAAGGTCAGTGACATTTGTATTTGGGTTAGAATGTTTTCCATTTCTAACGTAAAACTGTTGTCTAGGTTTGGGGGCACTGTTGAGCCATCTATAGTGCTAGACACATTTGTTAGAAGCTCCACAGTTTCGGATGGAACATCTCGAGTAACTTTTAAAAGTTTAAACCTTTTGACTGATTTTGCATACTTACTCGGGATGGAATTTCTGTCATCAGATATGGAGAAATTTATATCCCAAAACCTGCCAGGAGGCGTCGCCGAGGGTCTGCTAGAGGGGCCAGGACATACTGTAGGTCTCCCTCACTGCAGTAACCCACTGGACATGACAGTAAAACTGAAGGCATCACAAAGCCCACTCTCTTATCAATTCAAGCTTTCCTGAGTAGTTTCAGGCCAAGGTGAGGCAGTCAACTTCCGTATTGAGAATTCACTTTTGGAAATAACTATCTGCTCTACAGCTGTGAAAACATAGGTGGAGAAACTGATGGAAAATAATGAAGGGAGATGAAGATATTTTGGCTTGCTCACACCTAGAGGAGCTACAAACGTAGCACTAGAAGAGCAATTGGCCCAGGTGTTAAGGTTAGAATGCCTAGAAAATAACATGCTCAGGAGAAACATGAGGCTAATTTGGTTCCCTGGGACTGTCACAAACACCAAACGGAAAGAAGCAGTACAGAAGGCTTTGACAGCTATATTTTCAGTTGAGCCTTCTCTTGTTCGTGGACTCTTGTACTTGAGTCTGTATTCTGCACAGCTTCCACAAACCCAAGACTCAGCTCAACAACCTGAGGCAAGATATGTAATAATTACCTTCCATACCCTTGCTGAAAGAATAAAATCCTTCAATTAAATAGACAAATGAAACATCTGTTTTATGAGGTCACCGTATTCACCTGTCATGAACCCAGCATGAGAAAGTGCTTTCTGCCTATATTGTCGGAATTTAAGGACGCTGGAATTACTGTGGTTTTACATGCTCCTGTTCATTTGAAAGTTCAGTTCCAGGGTAAGAATTACAATTTGGATGACCCTGATGCTGCTAGAACTTTTTTCGAAAGTAATATTAAAATTCCCAAAAATATTGACTCGGACTTTGAGGATGTGGAGGCGACTGAGGTGAACGCATATCTTCCCGTTTAAGGCTTGGATGGTGTCCTAATAGAAATATCACAGAATTGTAGATTTTGAATGACTTTGACTTATCTATACCAGTGATCTGAAACTAAAATGGATTTAAGGGGCTAGATGGCCATTTTTTGTTATAAATTTGTAGCATGGTAGTTAAAAGCTTGGAGCACAAATAAACTCATTCTTTCTTTTTTATGTTTTGTCTCTTAATGTGACTCAAAGTAAATAAGACTGTTCTCTTATCTTTTAACCTCAAAAACATTAAAAAGTCCTTTGTTGCATCTTATTTAGTTACAGGAGAATAAGGAATTTAATTTTCTTAATGATATTTTCTGATTGTAATTAATTTTGAAAAGTGAAAATCTTTTGTCTTAAGGAATAATGAAAATAAAGTAAAAAGAAAACCTGTTGTCTTGGTTAATGATTTTTTTTTAGGAACTGCAAATGTATATTTTAAGCCAATGTTTTAAACTGGTACTGTCTTTTTCCATAACAGTGCAACCTATGCGGCAGCGTATCTGCAGCCAATTCAGTTGTTTTGTTCTGTGATAAATGAGGGTATAAGAAATTGGGTAGAAGGTGGTTGGTGTGAGTTAGTGGCAGGTGGCATGAGTTGGCATAGATTAGGAGACAAAACGTAGTCCAGTCAGTTTATAGACCGTGACATGTCTACTACATACATACATTTCAGTGATGAGCTTACTTACTCTGTACATAAACTAAATTTATACAACGGCAGCCTAGATGAATTTATACAATGGATTTTAGTGTGCACACATATTGCACAAATATATATACAGTATACAGTATATATATATACTGTATATATATGCAATTTATGCAATGTGTTTGGCCCAAAAGCCATACAGAGAAGTAATTAATATCACTCAGAAAAGTGCGATAAACAGAAAAGAATGAGATTAACCATGTTATACCCACATTTGCTCATTTATCTCACTTAGTACACTGCTGTAAATCAATAAATTGCTGACCTACATTTCTCACTCCCCTAATCTACAGCACCTGACCCTTACCTTCGGTTTCATTCTGCCCTGACTTTCAGTCTAGTCACTGCAACCCCACAGACTGCACAACTATCGCCCCCACCCCTCACTTGCCTGCACAATACACACATCTAAATACATTTATCACTTAAAGTAACAGATTGCTCCCAGAAAAGTGTACCTCTACTTTTTGTATTTTTCCAGACAGTCTGCTCCTTTCTGGCTTATTCTACTCCATCACAATGCACTGCTGCAAGTCCGGGTGCACAAAGATGTGTACTGGGCTCGTGTAAGTCAGATAGGATTTTCCATCCCATGTGGCAGTTGCCATAAGTTAGCCCAGCTTTTGTGGTCTATCTTGTGTCAACTCTAAGGAACCTTTTATGGTGCTTGCACCAAAAATTTGCACAAGCTGCAGTAAATTGGGTAAACTGTTGCAGCTGTGTCTGACTTACTAAAATTGGACACAGTTGTGGCAAAAGCCTTTGGCACACTGCCAGATTCAAAGAGTTGTGGCTTAGGTTTGACACAAGTCCCGTGCCACCATTTGAACATCCGACCCCATGATGTCTTTTAAAACCGCAGTTACTCTACACCATATCCTAAGCTCAATCTCACTCCTTCGTGAGTGGCTCTCCTTCCAAACTGCCACTCGCGAAACTGCAATGCCATCTTGTCCTGAATCTTTAGCTCCTCAGATATCTCAGGCAATCAGTATGCATGCCACTACAAGTCTATGGTAGCGGCCATAGTGATGAAGTAACTCGCGCAGACAGGCACTCGAAAAGAAAAGAAACCAAAATATTTTTTTGCCATAGAAGTGTTCACCCACCTTGACAGGACCGGGCAGCTGGCTCAGCCCTAGCCCCATCATCCACAGCTGTCTCAACCTCCTCCATTGCCGGGGACCATATCCCCCACAAATTGTCCCTCTGCAACAGAACCGGGAGGGAGCACCATCCTCCACCCCATTCAGAGCACGCACCCAGCCTGTCCTGGACTCCAGCACAGGCCAAGCGGTATGCAGCCTGATGGGCAGGGCTTTGTGTAGCCCATCCTCCATGTTTCCTCCTGATTTTCTTCCCCTGATGCCATGGGCATGCGATGAGCACGCTGCCTGAGCTCCATGGCAAAAGGAAATGACATTGAAAATGGTCAGTGCTCAGAAGGTAAGGGTCAGCACAAGGGTGGTGGTGCATAAACACAACCATACGAATGTCCGTGAACATTTATTTCTGGACATTGAAAATGGTCAGCTGGGTGTGGCGTGGCTTGCCAATGACTGAAGTGGTTGCAACTCTCAGAGCTCTAGGAGTATTTATTTTAATTTTAAGTACAAACCTAGTTTTTTGCTGTTTTCTTCAGCTTTTCTTTGCTCAGGTATAGGGAGGCATCTGTTTGATGTTGTGTGAACTTCTGCACAGTCTTAAAAATGCTTAAGCCAGAAGAGAGCACCGAAAGCAAGATGCTGAAACAACAATCGCAGCTGGGTAAAGATGGCTCTGGAGCGACTGTGGGAGCAGAGGCTGATCCTACACTAACAGATATTTTTTTTTCTTTTTTTTTTTCCTTACTTTTTTTTCTTGTGGCCCCATTCGGCTCCTACTCCTCTCTTCCTCCTACTCCAGCCACTGTCTGCCCACTCCGAACTCCTCTTGGGCCACCACCTTGTACTCCCCCATGGCTTACCCCCCATGATGGGGAGGAGAGGGAGCCCCCAACTCCCCCACCAGGCATGGATCTGGATCAGGTGGTGCCCATGGAGATGGCGCATGCTGGTGGATGACCATCAAGCCACATGACCTGGCTGCCACTTTTTCTGTTTTCTCCCCTTGCGGAAGCACAGCATGCAATGACACCTGTGATGAGGGTCATGCACGCTCCTGTGCATGCCCACGTCAAGCATCTGCCGCACTCCACCCCACGTTCTTGTGGCTCCATGCCGTTGAGCCCCAGCCTCCACTAAGGGTTAGGCATACACCCATCTGCTGGTCTCCCACCTCTCCATAGATGGAGAGCAGTCCATCAGACACTCGATCCACCTCTCCCCGCCGATCCACAGGTGGCCCTTGCTTATTCCTAACACAGGTCGCCAGTGCGGGCGCAAGGTGTGGCTTCCAGCACTTCAACCCTCAGCACCACAGGCCAGCCAGCCACTGGCAGATATTTTAAGGCAGTATGAGATTTGATCACGAATTGTCAAGGAAATGGACTGTAAAATGGGCATTTCTAACAAGCGGTGACTGTAGTATAGGTAAAATTGAAAATGTGGCAGTGGTGGCAAAAACTGCAGTAAATACTGCAAATAAATCATCTGCTGTAGTCTCTAGCTTAGTTCAAGAAAATAAACTGCTTAGGTTCCATTTGGAGAATGGGGCACACAGCAACAACTAGGGGTGTCACGATAATAACATTTTGACGATACGATGACCGTGATGAAATTATCGCGATAACCTTGTTACTGTGATAATTTTGCCACTGGTGCAACAATGTTAGCAAAACTATTTAAATTCTATTTTTTTAAATAATTTACATATTTGACTCTTTTTCAAGCAATGCTATGCATTTATGCACATTATTTTGAAGTCTTTGTTGTAAAATAATACAAAGAGTAAAATATTTTTAACATTTTTTGATTTTTTCACAATAAAATCTCTGAACTTTATTTTTTATCGCAACTTTGTTTTAGTGCCCTGCTGCGGCACCTACCGGCAGGGGCATCCAGCCACCAGCCCTGCCCGTGGGGAGAGCAGCAGGCTCACTCGCATGATTGGGGGGGTCTACCACGGTCATGTCCGATCCATTGGAGGGCTCCCCATCCCTTACCAGCCGCTGCCCACACCCCCAGTGTGATTCCACAACAGTCCTCCCCACAGTGCAGGGCTGCCACATCAAGCTGCTTGGTCACTTCCAGACCCTTTCTGTCTCATGGGAGCATGGGCATCGCAATGACGCCCATGCACAAATGTACAGACGTCCACTGTGCTCCCTCCCTAGACACACCGCATCTGCAGTGCCACTGGGCATCCCCAGGGACCACTAGAGCACGATGTGAGTCCCACCCTGTTCCCCAGGACTAGGAGTGCTGTCATTGGATGCTCAATCCTAGTCCTTCCCTGCCAAAACTCAATGACCAAGTCATATTAAATCTGGGGCTACATCTGGACTGAAGATAAATTGGGGTAGGATCGAGATACTACCGGTTAAAGGCAATGACCCTAACGGGGCACAAACAGACCAGATGAAGTTAACCTGGGCACCTCAGGGAATAAAATATCTGGGAATGGAATCACGCCTGACTGCCAGAATATAATAAAAACAAATGTACCCCCCACTAATTGACCAAATAAAGATGGGTATGCAAAAGGAGAACAAACCCCACTTACTATTCACTAGGTGCATTGCAGCTTTCAAAATGATGGCACTGCCAAGGTTCACATACTGCCTCAAAAACCTACCAATCAGGATACCAAAAAGGGTTTAGAATCAAATAGACAAGTTGACCTCTTCCTTTGTATGGGTGCCCCAGTGGTCAGGTTCCGTAAGAAGGTACTCAGAGCTGCTGCCTTAGTGGAAAGGTGGGTGGAACATACTGACCATGGAGCTCTACCACATGACCAATACAATCAAACAAGTGCTGCAGCGGGTAGCAGGGTGTAGAAAAACATCCCCAATGTAGCTGGAAGCAGAATAGGCCATGCTACTTGACATACCCACATGCGTAGCCCTTTGGTGTAAACTGCCAAGTCCATGTAGACAGTCCCCACCCATTCTGCACACTAGCCAGATGTGGAACAGACTGCTCAAAATTAATCAATGGCAGCAACTCTTGTTGGGATTCTTTGATCCCATGTGGAGTAAATCAGCACATCGAACTGAGAATAGACCCAGAAGGTGGGACTCATGGAAAGGCATGTGCTTGCAAACAGTAGCTGACCTGGTACACCCACAAACAGAAGTTGTAAAGGCACCAATTTGCACTACCCCAGGTCAATCATTGGAGACGCTTGCAAATAAGAAACACCTTGTACAAAATAGTATAGAAGGATTATGCTCCTCGACAAAACAAACTTACTACCTCCTTGTCTAAATGGCTTCAAACATTGAAGGGTGGAGGAAATGGATCTATAGGTGTGACACTTGGCTAGCTGGTTATGATTATTGTATGATATTGGTATTATAAATAAATGGTCAGTGTATGAAATGTCAATCTGTGAGATTTGGCCCTTTTAAATTACAAGGTGTTAGCAGCTGAAATCACAGGATATATTCCACTGACCAGGAGATCTCTGTAATGTAATTAACTTCCTTGAGAAATTGCATTTTATGGCCTTTTTATGACCTCATGCTTTTGAAGTTGGAAACTAAATATTCATTTTATTACATCAGGACAGGACATCATTTAGCTGATTCCTGTTGGCTATCTCACACCTGGGTGATGGACTGCAGGGCTGTAAACCTCAAAGGAACTGGTTGATCGAAGACTCATAATTTGGGAAATGGGTTTTTGCTGATGTCACATTATTAACATACCTCCAGATAGGAAATCATTTTTTGTCATTATATATTCTAAAAGGAGGAACTAGATGACTCACAGAAGGGGTATGGAGACACAGAGTTTAAACTGATAATTGTGTCTGAAATGAAGGTAATATCATCTTGGGACTCTAGAGAGACACCGCTCTCTGATCTAACTTTAAAACGCACTTCCAGAGGTAATACCTTAGATAGCAAAGATCTAAATGTATTGTGGCAGGAGTTTTACTTTGTAATTTTCCCTTGTTCTTTTATGTGATTGTGAGCTCTTTGATATATTGTTCTGTGTTTACATTTTTCATATTTTTATCATCTTTTAGTAAAGTACCTTTTCTTCGAAAGACTGCCTGGGTGTCTGTCAGTTCTTTTTGCATGTGATGTATAGGTGGTTAAGTCAGACAAAATTGTTCAACAACTTGATGGTGTTACTAAGCTTGGTAAAAGGTAAGAATATATCTAAGGCCTCTCATAGAGTTGAAAGGGTTCATTTTGGAAGTCTGGCTGGGTGCCCCTGGTGAAAGATTGTACCGCAATCCCCAAAGAGGGTACATATCTGAACCTGTTCATTGGGTATGCTAGCATAAGGTTCACAGTTTGAATACCCCCAGAACTTGAGACTAAAGGTGATTCAGACCAAAAAGCAGACAGGAGGGTTACCCTGTCTGTTAACTGTTCACACTATTGCTCTCTGAGGTTGGCATTGTGGGAGCAGAGGGCCTGAACAGCAGAGTGCATTTGTGACAATAGGTATATTTAGAGCATTAACCCCCAGAGTAGGACCCACATAGGCAGAGGTGGGAACAGGATCTGGGGGTGCACATCAGCCCACAGTGCTGGCACAGATGCTGAAGCACAGCTCATGAAGAGTTTCCTGACCCCATGTTACAGCTGATGCAAAGAAAATGTTAGGAAGATGGCACAGAACCCCAGCAAAACTGGTGCGAATGGGGGTGCAGATGCCAGACAAGTGCTGGTGGTGCCACCAACCATCTGCTACCATAGCTCACATCTTGTGTTCATGCACACAGATCCAAAACTTCTGGACAGTAGCCTGCAGTAGATTAGCAAAGCTACTGTAGGAGACTCTGACTCCATCTCCACTGTTCTGGATTTTAGGGGACCTGACCCAGCTAGAGGGAATCCCTAACCCCATACAGAGCTTCCAGCACCTGGCAGCAATGGAGGCCAAGAGGCAGCTATTCATGAAGTGGAGACAAGAAGACCCCCTCACCGTGAGCCAATGGGAGGGTATGAAAACATGCAGCATACCTTGAAATCCTCTACTAATAGAGGGATAGGGCACAAATGCAGTACACTGAGAAATGGACTTCATGGCTGCAATTTATGGAGTAAGCACCACACTGCATGCAGGCCGGGGATCCACATCCTCCCCCTCAGCCAAGGGATGATAGCACAGAGCATGGCATAGCTCCCTGGTAAAAGCCAGAATGGGAAGGAGGACAAGTTGGTGGAAGAAAATGCTTGCTGGACAATCAACACACTACCAATGCCAGGTCCAAAGGGGTGAGGCTAGGTAGAAAAATGGGAACAAGAGCAAGACAATTAAAATCCCAACCCCTAAATGGATATGGTACACAACAGATGTGAGCAGGTTGGACATTAGGGCACAGCTTTATCTCTATGTGCATATATAATACTTTATGTTTGGACATGTGCTCCCTTAAACAGTAAGACCACTAAGGCCCTGTCCACACTATGCCTCTGTAACGTTACAGAGTGCCCAAACCGTTACCTCAACGGTTTGCGTTTACACCTGTAACATTACAGAAGGCATGTTCGTAACCGTTGTTGAAACCACATATGAGGAGGTTTCAACAACGGTTATGAAACCGGTCCCACCTCGGTAATGTTACCGGCGGTAGTGTGGATGGGCGGTAACGGTCCCCTGCAGGGCCCGTAGCGTAGCGCAAGCTGCATTGTGGGATTGGGCACCACGGTAACGGTCACCCGGTTCCCAAGGTGTGGACTGGTGGTACCAGTCACTGCTGCAGTGTGGACACACTACCACTCCCGGGCTGTAATGATTTCTGTCCGTTACCGGGTCTGAGCGGTGCAGTGTGGACTGCACAATGCCTCCTTTAGCCGTGTAAAGGCTCATTCACAGGCTGCCTCCCAGTTTACCTTTTTAGGCATTCTTTTCTTTAGCAGGCCAGATAGGAGAGCTGCCAGGGCACTGTAGTATGATAAAAATTTTCGATAGTACCCTGCAGACCCTAGAAAACTGTGGACCTGCTTCTGTGTTTCAGATCTGAGCCATACCTCTGTTGCCTCAATCTTTGCTTGATTAGGATGGAGATGTCCCCGGCCTACTACATGTCCTAAGTATGTAGTTCTGCCATGGACACCTGGCAGTTTTCAGCTTTCAGAGTGAGCCCAACCCTCTGAATCCTGCCTAACACTTCCTTAGGGTGGGACAGGTGTTCCTTCAAGCTGGCACTGAAGATGGCAATATCATCCAGGTATGCCACGGCATACTCCTCAGTACCATGTAACACCTAGTTCACCAACCTTTGGAAGGTGGTAGGGGCATTCTTCATTCTGAAAGGCATTACCTTAAACTCAAATAATCCTATTGGGGTGATGAAGGCCAACCTCTTCCTAGCTCTGCCAGTTAAGTCCAACTGCCAATACCCTTTAATCAGGTCAGTAGTGGTAAGGTATGTTGCCCCTTCCAACTTGTCTATTAGTTCCTTCCCCCTTAGAGCTCCATCCTGGTACAATGTCCTCCCTCTGCTTGTCACATCAGTCACCAATCTAGGACCTTTTAAAGCTGCCTTAAGGGTCCATATCCTCTTCTCACATCAATGCCAGTGTAACCGGTAACCTATGGATCCTGCACCACACAGCTAGGCCACGAACCCGCCCTTGGCCTGGCAGTAGACAGCCCTCACTATTTCTAGCCAACAGGCTCCTCACCTCCCTCAGTTACCATATAATTGCATTGGACTATGAATGCATTGTATTATGTATAAGACACGGCCTCCCTGAGGCAGCTTACTACCAACTCATGTCATACATTGCTTTAGCTACCAATTGTATAGGTCTTAACCGCTCATTAGGTAAATATGTCGATAGCTCTGCCCTGTTTTAGATACCAAATGTATAGGCATTAACCTGTGCTCATTGTACTTATACTCTGTATAATTGTTCACCCACATTTATTCTGTGTATGTACTGTAAGAATGTCTATGTTTTATTCTTATGTGGAGCCTTTGGAAACGAGTCTATGACTCAAAGGATTGTAATTCCAATTTCCCAAATAAATAAATAGTTCATCTGTCTGTGGCATTGGGTGGGCGTCAGACTTCGTGACTGCTTTGAGCCCTCACTGGTCCATGTAAAAATGAGTAGAGCCATCCGACTCGGGAACAAGGACTACAGGTGAGGCCCAGAGGCTGTGGGATTTCTGGATTACCCCTAAATTCAGCATTTCTTCCACCTCCCTCCTAATATCCTTTAGGACAGCCTCTGACACTTGATATGCTGTCCACCGTATAGGCGCTTGGATCCTCGTGTCTATATTGTGTGTCGCTAAGGGGGTTAGTCCAGGCTTGGCATGAAACAAAGAGGCAAAGTCTGCTAAAACCTCCCTTACTTCCTGGATCTGCTCCGGGGTCAACTGGGGCAACAGTTATATTGCCTCCACAGAGGACCGCCGCTTGCTTTCCTCCAGCAAGTCCAGAAGGGGTCTCCCTCGTCCATCCCTTCCCCAGGACTACACACTGCAAATACCATGTTGACCCTATTTGCATAAGGCTTCATCATGTTGACATGGTACATCCTTTGGGTATGTCTCCTATCAGGCAGTTACACAATGTAATTTACGTCATTCACCCATTTGACTACCTTTTATGGTCCTGCCTACTCGGCCTGCAGCTTATTCGTCCAGACCAAGATTAAGACCATGACTCCCTGATCCACAGTGTACGAGTGAGCTCTGGCTCTGCACTCATACCAGACCTTTTTCTTTTACTGGGCTGCTGCCACGTTGCTCTGGGCTGTACCCCTAAGCTCCTTCAGCTTTTCCCTAAACTTAAGGACATAATCCACTATGGGAGTTTCTTGGGTGTCACGCTTGTCTCCCAATCTTCCCAGATCAAGTCTAATGGCCCACGCACCTTGCGTCCATATAAGAGTTTGAAGGGAGAAAACCCTGTCGATTCTTGGGGCAACTCCCTGTGTGCAAACAATAGGTGGGAAAGGTATTTCTCCCAGTCCCTCCTATGCTGTTCAGCAAACACTTGGAGCATCGATTTTAGGGTACCATTAAACCTTTCCACAAGCGCATTGGCTTGTGGATGATTAGGGTCATGCATCTCTGCACCACCCCATACTTCTCCCACAAACACTTCATCAGGTCTGACATGAAGGAACCTCCTCGATCAGTGATAACCTCCTGCAGGAACCCAACATGGGAGAAAATCCCTAGCAAGGCATCTGCCACTTGGTCTGTCCTCAGTGAGAATAGGGTGACTACCTCTGAGTGAAGGGTGGCATAATCCACCACTGCTAGGATAAACCTCTTCCCGGAGGAGCTGGGGGTATTCAAAGGCCACACAATATCCATTCCTACCCTCTGGAATGGCTCCTCAACTATGGGCAAGGGAATTGGGGCAGCTCAGGTTTTACTACCCGCTTTCCCTATTTCTTGGCACTGGTGACAAGACCTGCAATATTCCTTCACCTGCTGGGGAAGTTGGGCCAATAGAAATTCTGGGCCAATTGCTTCATAGAGCACACGATTCCCAGATTTCCAGACATGGGGATATCATGAACAATCTTGAGCAACTGCTCATGGTACCCCTTGGGAATGACAAACTGACTGCCCATCACCCCCTCCTCTGTCCTTACATCCTGTGTATACAACAGTCCATTGTTCTATTACACTTTATGTTTTCTGTCAACTCCCCGTGTCCCGTCAGATTCTGCAGAAGCCCTCAGTCTCTCTAAACTAGGGTCATTTTTCTGAGCAGCTGCAAAATCTGCACATTTTCCCAAGGTATGGGACATGTCCCATTCAGTCTCTAAACTAGGGTCCATAGAGCTAGCATCAGGGCATTCAGGATCACTGCCATCCCTAGACCTCTGACCACTGGTTACCCCTCTCTTCTCAGAGAAACTTTCTGTAGCTGTTTTGTTAACTGCTACCCGAGGAATTTCTACCTCCCTTTCATTACTCTCCATGTCAGGAGACACAGGCTGGGGTACCAGCCACCCTGTGTTTTCCACAGGGTCTTCTATGGGGGCCAGGGAACCACAATTGACCTTTGCCATCAGACTGTGGGTAACCGCTCACACCACCCCCTTTTGGAGATTGTTCCCTGTAATCACATCCAGGGCAAGCTTTTCTGCCACTGAAACTTTTTGCACAGTTTCTCCTGTCTTACCCCAGTCCTGGAGAACACTAGCAAGTAGCAAAGTTTTCTCCTCCCCAGTGAATCTCCGTACTGTAATGAACTGATTAGGTATAAGCTGTTCAGGCTCAACCAAATCCCCTTTTACCAATGTAAGGGACGCCCCCGTGTCCCTCAACCCATGGGTGTGTACCCCATTTACAGTAGCCGGGTGGATGTGCTCCCTCATGTTTAGAGGCATGCTTTCGGGGATACACAGTGCACCCGCCTCTGTTCGAGCACCACTTTGGGTACTCTGTGCCTTTTTAGGACACTGTCTTGCAAGATACCTTGGTTGCTTACAAAACCAACATTCATCATTTCTTTTATCAGTCAAATCCTTTCTTTGTAATCTGGGGATGCCCACTTTCTGGGGAGGCAGTGAGGGTTTTAGCTGCCCAGAATGCATGTTTTTCCCTTTCTGCACTGCCACACCCTCCACACTCTCTTTCAGAGCAGGCCTGTTCCTGGCATAGTGGTCCGAGAGCTCAGCAGCCTCCTGCACTGTTCTTGGATCTCTGTCCTCTAGCCAGTTTTCAACTCTGCTAGGCAAGCCCAAAAGAATTGTTCCAAAAGTACCACATCTGCAATTTTCTGTACAGAGTCTGCTTTGAACCCATCCCACCAAACGCTTCAAAAACTGACGTTGCTTTGTGGCTAGTTCTTTGTAGTTCATGTCAGGGCTTCTCCGGAGCTTACGGAACTTAACTCTATATGTTTCAGGTGTCAATTCATACTTTTTAAGCAATGCAGCTTTACGTTTCTCATAATCATTACTGTCCTGATTGTCCATGTGACCCAAGGCATCATGAGCTTTACCGGTAAGCAGAGGGGATAGCTGAAAGCTCCAGGACTCTTGGGGAATTTTTGCCTGAATGTATACCTTTTCAAATGAATTTAAAAATGCATCCATATCCCCCCCCCCTTTAAATTCAGCTATCAATTTAAAATTTAACTTGTAATCCAGTCCTGGAGTTCCAGGTTCACCCATGCCAATTACCTGCTGTGGCACTGGTAGCTGGGCTGTAGCTTCTCCAGTTCAAATTTCCTCTGGTGCACTCTCTCTCTCCTCTCACTCGGCTCTCTCTCTCTCTCTCTCTCTCTCTGAAGCTGTCGCTCTCTTTCCTCTACTTCTCTCCAAATCTGGTTTTCTCTTTCCTCAGCCTCTCTACAAAGCTGATTTTCTCTTTCCTCAGCCTCTCTCGGGTGCTGGTTTCCTTTTTCCTGCTTCTCCAGCTCCATCTGGAACATCCTCTGCTCGAATTCCAGCTCCATTTTCCTCAACTCTATCTGCAGCCTGATCCCTTCTGGCTCCAGCCCTGTGGTGACCCTTTTATTTTACTTTTTTTATTTATTTATTTTATTTATTGAAGATATCGGAATTACAACCCTTTGAATCAGGGACTCGTTTCCAAAGGCTCCACTTCTTAATACAATACAATTATGTACAAATAGATTTAACAGCGAGTAGACAAACATACAAACCTACAATTTTTCAAGTGGCCGTTACAGGTTTCTAATGACACCATATAGTACATACTGTACAGCAATGATAGTGTAAGTGCAGTTACAAGAACCCAGGGTTATATACATTGATGTAAAACAAGTGATTGTAACATGATAGGGAAGGAGGTGTACAGACAGTTGTGAGCGAGATCAGTGGCCTATACAAAAAAGTAGTTAAAACCGGAAACTGTTGTGAGATGGCAATGGTTAGTTATTTTATTACCTGTTGGCGTGAGAAGCAAATTATGAGGAAGAAAACAAGATCATGGCAATCTAGAAACAAGACTTTGTCCCAGTAGTAGTACTGGCAGAGGATACCAGAGCACGAAGACAGTGGCGACACCGTGGCTGGTGGCTCACCACCGAGGGCATTGTCAGGTATGGGTTGAGAGTATGTGCTTTCTGAGGGTGGTTTTGAAAGCCCTATTTTGGGGAGGTCAGAGATGTTCGCGGGGGGGGGGTTGAACCAGGCTGGTGTCCTGTAAATAAAAGTCCTTTGTGCCAGAGAGGTTCTTACATGTGGTACTGCTAGGAGAGACTCTTTGAACTTCAGGTAGGGGCGGCCGAGGTTGATGGGTGAAGGGAGTCTGCAACTCCTGGAAGAGTGAGTCCCAGTATTGTCTTTTTGGCTATTAGGCATGAATGGTAAAAAAGTCTTTCCTCAAAGCTGAGTATTTGCGTGAGGGAGTAAAGGGTGCAGGAGTGGGTAAGTCGGTCTGCACTGAACAAGAGCCTGCAAGCTTTGTTGATAGACATCTTTGTTTTACTGAGGGCAGTGTTATCTGCAACACCATATATAATGATGCCGTAATCAATTAGAGACAGTACTGATGATGTGATGGCCAGTCAGAGGGCTTCTGGTGGTAGGCAATCTTTGTGGCAGTAGAGGAGGCCAGTGCGAACATTGGTCACAGCCAAGAGGATGTCTATGTGGGTGTGGAAAGTGAGTGCTGGGTTGAAAGTTATCCCTAAGTATTTGTAGGAGGTGACCTGTTCAATGGGTTGGTGGGAGTCAGATAGGATCCTTAGTTCTGTGTTTCTTTGTTTGTTTTGATGGTGGGCAAAGACCATGGCCTTGGTTTTCTTTAGGTTCAGAATGAGTCTCTGGTCTGAGAACCAGCATTCTGTTTGGCTAAAGGAGTGCTGGAGGGTGGTCTTCAGGATAGAGGGGTCGGTGTGGGTGTGGGTGGTGCATCGGACAGCATCATTTGCATATAGTAGAACTTTGTTGTTGCACGATTTTAGGAGCATATTGAGGAATAAGCTGAAATGGAGTGGACCCAGGATGGATCCCTGGGGGACCCCTGAGCAGATGGGGAGGGTACTAGACAGCGTTGAGCCGATCTTGACAGATTGTTTTCTTGCAGATAGGTAGCTTGTAAACCAAGCTAGGGGGCCCTCTGAGAGCCCCAGCTGCTGGAGGCAGTCAAGAAGGAGTGGGTGACTGACTGTATCGAAAGCTTTGGATAGGTCTAAGAAAACGGTTCCCGCTAGTTGGCCTTTGTCGAGTGCATTATGTAGGAACGTAGAGAATTCAAGTAGCCTGGTGGTGGTGCTGTGGCCTGGATGAAAACCATGTTGCTCATTGCAGAGTAGATTGCATGTTGCAAGGTAGGTGGCAAATTGGTCTGCCACTACCTTTTCCAGGGCTCTGGATGGAGGGCGGAGAATAGAGATAGGGCTGAAATTCCCGGGGGACAGGTTGTCCCCACCTTTGTGAATGGGGGTGACTACATCAGTCTTCCAGGCCCCAGGAAACTGTTCTGGGCAAAGCAATAGGTTGATCAGACCAGTTGGAGGAGCTTTATATCCAAGGGGTCGTTAGGGGCTGGATCCACTGAGGACTTTGGCAGGTATGGCTTGGCCTCATGGGTGGTTATTGTCCGTAGGTAGAAAGGGGAAGAGGAGGGTGGGGTTTAGAGGGTGGGGGTCAAAGAAGTTGTTGGGAGTATTGAGCTCAGGTCGGGATGTTCGTTTCGTTCCATTGTTACTACTGCCTGCTGCCTGCTCCGGACGCTATGTGCTGAGGATTCCCCTGCAAGATTGTCGAGGGACAGTGTCAGGGTCAGAGACTGGACTACCTTGACAATTTGATGGGAGTGTGATCTGTCTCTGCTCAATTACTGTGTAGGGGGCTCGGGGGAGCTAATTGCCTGCAATCGCTTGAAGAGGCGGGGACTGTGGGATTCAAATTCCTGTTCCGCTCGGAAGCGGCTGGATGTTCATTTCGTTCCATTGTTACTACTGCCTGCTGCCTGTTGCAGATGCTGTGTGCCAAGGATTCCCCTGCAAGATTGTCGAGGGACAGTGTCAGGGCGAGAGACTGGACTGCCTTGACAATTTGATGGGAGTGTGATCTGTCTCTACTCTGTTACTGTGTAGGGGGCTCGGGGGAGCTAATTGTCTGCAATCTCTTGAAGAGGCGGAGACTGTGGGATTCAAATTCCTGTACCGCTCACAAGCACAAGCGTTGTGAGTGGAGCGAGCACCACTCCGCATAGAAAAAAGTGTTCTGAAGTAGTTCTAGTTTACAGTTGGTTTAGACTAGGTAGTAAGAGGATTGGGGAGTTTTATTGTTATCAGGCCTTAGTGTTTGATTTTGTACTCCAAGGTAGGGGTGGTACCTGAGCCTTATGTTTATTGATTCATGTTTTGAAGGGGATGTATTAGCTCTCATAAGATTAGCTCATTGTGTTTTGCAGGTTTAAGTGGGAAATGTATCCCTTTGTTTTCTGTTTCCATCACCCCCGTCTTTGGTGTTGTGCTGTTGTTTGGGTTTGATCTTTTATTCAAGGTTTGTGTCCTGGAATGAAAAACTGACCAGCACTAAGAGGGGTTTCATTGTTGAGTGGTGTGGGTTGTTTTTATTATTGGTGCTGGCTTGGGGGGTATCTGTATTAGGAAACAGAATATAATTATGAATAGTAGAATATAGTGATATGTTTGAAATGGTCAAAATTTGGAAATGGTTTAGACTGTTTTTTTTTTGTTTTTGTTTTTAGTAATTAAATCGTCTTTGAACGTGTGTGTTTAAGGGTTGGAACGCTTGGATTATCTAATTATTTTTGGACTGTCTAACCGTTTCCTACTTAAATTTTGTGTTGTGTCTGGTTATTTGGGAGGCGGGGGCCAGGATAGTGTATGGGGCATTCCTTCTGCATGATTTGGGCCTTCACCTGCCTCCCGGTTTCGATATACTACTGTTAGGCGTTGCTGGGAGGTGGGGATTTGGTGGGGCCGGGTTGATCTTGGGCGGTGGGGAGCCCCGTGCACAACGGAGAGTGGTAGGATAGGGATTATCAGGTCTAGAAGGCACCCTGGATTACGATGGGCACAAGAGAGAGGCCAGACGTGTTTGGTGCCTATCCCCAGGGAGTCCACTAGACCGAGTGGTCAGGTAGCCCGAGGGGCTGCCTTACCCACCAATCCCCTGAGGGCAGTGCTATGCAATGCCAGATCGATCAGGAACAAGACCGCAATTATTGCGGATTTGATTTCCTCAGTCAATCTGGCTTGCATCACAGAGACCTGGGTTGGGGACGATGCTGGCCCAGTTTTTAAGGCTGCCATCCCACCTGGATATACCGTGGTGCACTGCCCCAGAAAGAAACGTAGGGGTGGTGGAGTAGCCATCTGTTTTAGACCCAACTTGGGCCTCACCATGCACCCAGTGGGAACCCCAATTTCCTTTGAATGTGTGGCTGTTTGTGGGGTTCCGGGCACAGGCTGCAGGATTTTCCTTATTTACCGCCCCGCCAGGGCGGTGGGGAATTTCCTGCAGGAAGTTGCCAAATTCGTCGACGGCGAAACATTGGAAGCCCCCAGATGTTATTGTTCTGGGGGATTTCAATGTTTGGGCTGATGACGAATTGTCTTGGCTTGGTCATAACCTCCTCCAGATTATGTCATCACTGGGCCTGTCGCAAGTTGTTTCTGCTGCGACACACCAGGGTGGCCACATGTTGGACTTGGTGTTCTCACTGGGGCTTGAGATAGAGAATCTCAGGATTGAATGGGTGGTATGGTCCGATCACTGCACGGTGCAGTTCATGTTTGGGGCTCCCACCAGATGCCCTCTCCCTACAGAGATGATGAGCTGTTGCCCTTTGTGGGGATTGACCCCGGAGGGTTTTTTGGCGGCAGCCGATCTATCTAGAGTGGGTAATGCATGCATTGGAGGCATTGGTGCTGAGGTGGGTGCTTATAATAAGGCGCTGTCCGACATCATTGACTCCCTCGCACTCGTCCGTGTATGACCAAATCTTCTTTTCTGAGGTCCCCGTGGTATGATGGGGTTCTCAGGGAGATGAAGAGAAAGGGTCAGAGCGCTGCTGGAGAAAGTCCAGCCTGGAGGAGGACAAACTGGCCCTGCGTGTGCATTATAATGCATACCAGGGGACAATCAACCATAAAAAGGCAGTGTTCTTGTCCAGGGAGATTGCTGCCAGGAAGAACCGACCAGCTATACTTTTTCGGACTGTGGACAGGCTACTTCATCCTGCCCGTCTACAGCCGAAGAAGTTTTTTTCTGATGCTGAATGCGAAGAGTTTGCTCAATTCTTTTTGGACAGAGTGTCCAGTATCCGGCAGGGCGTTTCTCCAATCAGCAATGTCATAGCTGGCAGTGGACACCTGAAGTGTTCTGAGTGCACTCCGCCTGGTTGGGGGGGAGTTTAGACCACTGGAGGTAAGTGAGGTCATTGGGATGGCGACCAATCTGAAGCACACCTTTTGCGAACTGGTTCTAGTGCCAATGTATTTCTTGATGAGATGCATCAACACCGTTGGCCTGGTGTTTGCCCTGATTGTCCGGTGTTCCTTATCTGAGGGGGTGTTCCCTGATGCCTTGAAGGAGGCATTGATGAGACCACTCTTAAAGAAGCCATCTTTGGACCCAGAGGTCAGGGCAAATTACTGACCTATCTCTAATCTTCCCTTTTTGGCGAAGGTAATAGCGCTTCAGTTGGAGGAGCACCTCGTGACCCATGAGTTATACGAACCCTTCCAGTCAGGATTTCGGGTGAGGCATAATACAGAAACTGCACTTGTTCGGGTGCTGAATGATGTCCTCAGGGAGAGAGATCGAGGAGATAAGACAATTCTTGTTCTCCTGGATCTCTTCTCAGCATTTGACACTGTGGACCATTGTGTGTTGCTTGACTGCCTTAGGGATCTCTGCGGACTCACTGGCACTGTCATCAGCTGGTTTGAGTCCTTTTAACCAACAGGAGGCAACAGGTTGCAATGAGAATTTTCTTCCACCCCAGCCTCTATCTTCACGGAGTTCCTCAGGGTTGGTATTAGCTCAATGTTGTTCACAGTGTACATGCTACCACGGGAGGGCTCATTAGGAAGTATGGCTTGGGTTTTTATTGCTATGCTGATGATACCCAGCTATACTTTTCCTTTGCCCTAGGAACATCCAACGCGGTAGATGTGCTAAACAATTGTCTTGCTGAGATTAATGACCGGATGGCCTCCAGCTGGTTGCGACTAAACCCCAAAAAGACGGAGGTATTGGTGGAGGAGTCGAACAGAGTGCATGATAGGATGGCCTCTGTATCAGAGACTGGACTTGTTCTGGGATCTGTTTCATTGAAGACCTCCTCTAGGGTGTGAAATCTTGGTGTCATTCTGTATAGGAGTTTGACTATGGAGGTGCAGATATCCTCCACTGTCCGCTCCTGTTTTTCCCATCTCAGAAATGTCACCAGGATAAAGCCCCTTGTTCTGCCTCTGGACCTCCCCACTTTGATACATGCCTTAGTTACATCAAGGCTTGACTACTGTAATGCGCTCTACCTTGGGGTCATGGGAGGATCTCTCCGCAGACTGCAGCTAGTGCAGAACACAGCCCAGTTACTGACTCAGCCAAAATTTTGCCATATTACACTAGTGTTGCGTGAGCTGCACTGGCTGCCGTTCAGGTGGAGGATCCTCTTTAAGGTGGGTCTTCTCACCTATAAGGCCCTACATGGTCAGGGCCCTGGTTATCTGTCTGACCTTCTTGTACCTGCTCTCTCTGTCCGCCCCCTCCGTTTCTCTTGTGGAGGCCCCTTGGCAGTTCCAAGGATGAGGTTGAGATCTGCTGGTGACAAGGCTTTTAGTGTCGCCACTCCCGTCCTTTGGAATTCGCTGCCCCTTGGGGTTAAGGGGGCCCCTACTTTAGAGGTATTCAAGGCCCGCCTTAAGGCCCTCCTATTTGCTCAGGCATTTCTGGATTGAATGGTTAATTTATTGATCTGATTTTTCTCAAAAATGCTTACATGTCGCATTACTATTTTGTGTTTTTAATTATTTTGTATCTAATGATTCTATTTCTGAAGATGTGTTTTATTTGTTTTTACAGTGCCCAGAGCCTCCGGGATTGGGCATTTTTAAATAAATTTTGCCTTGCCTTGTCTGTGAAGGCTTTGTTGAGTTTGTCTGCAATACACTGTGGGTCTGCAGTGATAGTATTATTGCAGTATAGCTGAGGGGGGGCCTGGGTTTTTCCATTTAGTAATTTGATGTTGTCCCAGAATTTGTGGGATGATCCCCAGGAGGCAGTTAGAGAAGATTTGTAATATTCAGCTTTTGCCTTATGAATGGCTCAGGTGCACTTGTTCCATTCGGATCGACATGTCAGCATCTCAGCCAGGCAACTGGAGTTTATGGCTTTGTGCCAGAGATCATCTCTTTTCTTTAGTAGGGCAAGGAGGAGTGGAGTAATCCAGGGGGCATTTGGTTTTTTCATGTGGGTCTTTTTAGTGGGGCAAAGGTGTTACAGGCTTGGTTAAAGGAGTTGGTGAAGTAGTTGAGCGCTGCATCGCTGTTAGGAGCAGTGTAAATTGGAGACCAGTCCCACATGGCGAGGTGTTGTTTGAACTTGGTGATGTTACAGGGCGCGAGGTGCCTTCTGAAAGTGACACTGGGTGCAGGTTTGGGTACTACGCTAGACCATAGGAAAGTTACTGGGGAGTGGTCACTAAGGGTATTGGGTAGGACCTGGATGTCCTTGATTTTGTGTGGGCAATTTGACAAGATGACGTCCAGAAGGGTACTCGTACCAGTGGAGGGGCTGTGCCTTGTGGGCTGGGTTATCACTTGGGAAAAGTCCAGTGCTGCGAGACTATTTTTGGCCGAGGTGGCAAAGCTGACAAGCCAATTTATATTGAGGTCGCCCAATAGTAGGTGCTCAAGTTTGTGGGGGAGGCTAGTGAGGTAGTCCGAGAGGGAGATGAGTGCAACATGCTGGTTTCGCGGGGGGGTTATATGCTGCGGTGATAATGAGGGGCCCTTTTGAGGGGTCTGGGGTGATTTTTATAGTCAGGGCTTGGGCTCCATGTTCTAATTTTGGGAAGGGTAGTGACTGTCCAGGCAGGGTGTCATGCAGGAAAATAGCACAGCCACCACCCCGCTTTCCTACCCTATCTTCTCAGTAGAGGGGGTAGCCAAGGATGGAAACAAAGGAGTCAGAAGTGGAATTACAGAGCAAGGTCTCTACAAGTCCAAGGACATCTGGCTGGTGTTGTGCAATCCAGCACTGGAGTGCTGCAGACTTCTTAAGGACATTGCAAATGTTTATGGATGACACACATAGCCCTGATACAGGGGCAGAGGATGATGGGCCTGTGGCAGGGGGGCCTGGGTTGGGATATTCCCAGATAGCAGTAGTAGCAGGGAGATTAATCTGAGGAGCAGGAGGTATCACCTATGCCTAACATGGGGGGCCAAGTGGGCCTGGTTCGTGGATATGGTGCACAGTATTGGGAACAACCTGAGGGTAGGAAAGGCAAGGAAGAGCACTGGGCATGTGTGATATGGGTTGGTGAGGGGTGGGGGGTGGCTTGGGCAGCTGATGGGGAAGGATGCAGGGGTGGCCAGGGAGGGAGGTACTAAAAGAGGCTGGGTCTGGGTGCATGAGGATGGGGGTCAGGGTCGAGGGAGGGGGGCAGGCAAGCAGGAGAGATAGTATTAGTATTAGCGTGGGAGCCATAAGATGGAGATGAGAGTGTGTAGCCATTTGTATGCAAGATCGTCCATTATGGGCTGGGTATATTGGGAGCATAGTGACACCCAGAAGTATGGGATGTCACTTTGGCGCAGGGGTAGAGTGTAGTAGTAGTAGTAATAGTTTATTTGTTCGACATTTTGCCAGTACAATACAAATAAAACAATCAATAAATAACATTCATACATACATATGACACATATTACAGACAATTATAAAAATTTGCGCAGCATATTCTATACATTTCCCACTTTCATTGACTAGGTCTAGACGTCAAGTCTCACTATTGTATCTTATTGCACAATAAATCCCTGAATACGCTTACATCTCAGTTTTTTCACTTCAATAAGAAACATAGCCAGTTCATTTAGCATTTCGAAATTTTCTGAGTTGAATAGAAGATCCAGTATATATTTATTAGACATATATAGAGGACCAATATATTTACCTAATCTTTTACTACGAAGGTGTTCATACCATGGGCATCTTAATACTACATGTTTCAAATCCTCCAGTTCCTGTAAATGGCAATAACAATTACTGGATTTATTTTCCTCTTTATTATACCTTGCTGCCTCGATGACATTACTCGGGAAGACTTCAAACCTAAATTGGGCAATTACATTTCTAAGTTCAGGATTCTTAACTATATCTAGATAAGGTTTTAAGGTATGCTCTCTCATATTATTAGTAAGCCAAATGGCCACTTTTGATTTTTTATTTTATTTTATTTTTTTTTAACTTTTTGTTTATTATTTTGCATAGTAAACATACAGTACTATTTCTGATGTAGCACTTGAGGATACAGATAATCTCCACATGAGGGCGCCACTCCTCTTAATACACGCAGTTAAACACAACCGTCATACATCTATGAGATACAGCATGGGGGGTATTTCATTATAAAAGTATTCATACAATTGATAGAACAACATTAATTGCTGTATGTAATGAGCCCAAGAGCTGCATGCTTAATAACTATTAAAACTCATCATACCCAATAGCTCCGTATAAAGTCCGAACCATCCATTGATTCTCCTGACACAAAATGGCCACCCAGGGTATAATGAGTTGTCATAAAAATCCATATTTTAAACTTCCTATAAAAGGACAGTAAAAAAAAACAGCATGCTTAACCAAAAAGAATTATACCATTATGGTATTATACTGTTGGGGATATTCAACTCTTAACTTAATAGACCTCAACGGGCATATATTCTTTAAGCAACAAAGTAGCTCCAAATATAAGCGATCTGCTTAAAACTTATTACCAATAAAAGAAAAACAATTTGCTTGTTCAAGAAGAGGGGAATTCCCTTTTCCTCCCCGAAACATATCCATATAACATCTCGCCCTTCCCACCATAGTTACAGAGACCTTTAACTATCCCTTTCCCTTTATAAACTGAAAGTCTAGTATTTAGGGGAAGTTAATATCGTCCCAGCCTTAATTATGGCTATCAAGCCTGGGGTCGGCTAAATAGAAGTGTCTCTCTAGAGCTCGTTGTCCTCTTCATCTTCCGATTTGGATTGAGAAGACTCCCGTCGTCTTCTAGGCAGTTTTGCATGTTTTTGCGACCAAGTCAAGGCATCAGCAGGATCCGAGAATATGTAGACTTTTCCAGCGTGCACCACTCTGAGTCTTGCAGGGAACAGCATGTTGTGTGTAATACCTGCTTCCTGAAGCAGAGCTCGTATGCCATCGAATCGCTTTTTTAGCCTTGTCAGAACTTAAATCGGGATATATGGACACTCTCCGTCTGAAGCAGAGCAGTTTTTATTCAAAAGGGACAAAATAAGATCTCTGTCCCCATACTATCCATCACTGCCACGATTGTTCTCGGGGTGTCCATACTGCTAGGCCTTCCTTGAAAGGCAACTCTGTAAGCCTTTTGAATTGATCAGTTTCTGTTCAGAAGATGCTGACCCAACTGCTGTTCCAACCACTCTTTTAAAAATAGACTGAGATGGTCCCCTTCATTGCCTTCTGGTATTCCTAGTATCCTGAGATTGGAGGCCCTGGCTTGGTTTTCCAAGCTCTCAAGCCGAGACTGAAGATATTTATTCTCCTGCACCAGACTTGCCGCTGTACCCATCGCTGTCTCCGACTGTTTTTTAGCATCGGATGCCACAATTTTAATTGATCCTGTGTCCGTCTCCAAGAGAGTCACTCTGTTTGACAGGGCATCGAAAGGATCAGAAAGACCTGCCATGGATGCTAGCATACAATTCATTTTTTGCCCCAATGTCTGTAGAGTTTCCTCGTCTCCTTCTGTACCAGGATCCAAAGTAGAGCGGCCTTGCGCTGACCGTGTGGGTAGTGGGCCTGCATAACTTTTGCTTTTAGCACTCTCTCCTCCCGGTCTATCTTTCTTAGGATTCCCCATCTTTGCTCTACAAAATCTCCGATATTCAAAAATGTACTTTGTTGGTTTCGTATCATGCTCTTAACCTCCAAAAAAGAAGTTTTATCTTGAGGTATCGATTCTTTCTAATTCCTTGCGGCCATATTGCTCGGGCTCCACAGCACCCCCTCCACTTTTGATTTTTTAATTGTTTTCCGTGATCTTTCTTTTATAGTGCTTGTTACAGTTTTTGAATAAGCCTTGTTAAGGCATATTCCCTTTTCTACCCAGTTCATCATATATTCCAGATTTACATTTTGCAAAATAATTTTAACATTCTCCAACCATTTGCTTTTACCATATGCCAGGTAATGCATCTTTTCTTTAAGACATTCTCCTAATATAGAGTTCTTTCTTTCGTTTGTTAATTTAATCCAGTAATTTACTTGTATGAACATATGAAATTTGCCAGCAGATAAAGGCCTAGAGGTCTATCAAGTCTGCTCAAATGTGCAGCTAGCACCCGTTATTCTGCAGCTGCCCCTCCCTTCCAACCTTCCCCTTCATTAACCCTCCCCCTTGTCCTTTCCCATCCTCGTTTGAAGCAGTCCACCGTTCTACTGCATACCACTTCAGGAGGTAACGCATTCCACCCAGCCACCACCCTCTCTTTAAAAAAGTGTCTCCTCATCTCCCTCCTGAACCTTCCTCGCTCCAGTCTCATATCATGGCCCTGGTGTCCCTCCCCTCTCTTACTCTGAACAGCCCCTCTGTACTTGTCTTGTTTATTCCTTTCATGTATTTAAAGGTTTCAATCATGTCACCCCTGTCTCTCCTCTCCTCCAGTGAGTACATGTTCAACTCCTTCAGCCTCCTCTGGTATGATAAGTCCCCCAGCCCCTTGATCATCTTTGTCTCCTGCGCTGCACCCCCTCCAGTAACTTAATGTCCCTCTTCTGATACGTGGACGCCAGTACTGCATGCAGTACTCCAGGTGTGGTCTAACTAATGACCTATACAGTGGCAGAATCACCTCCTCCCTCCTCGAGGATATACCCCTTGCAATACAACCCAGCATTTTGTTGGCCTTTGCAGCTGCCTTCCTACATTGTGCCGAGTTGTTCATTGACCCTGTAATGAGCACACCCAGATCCTTCTCCTCCTCTGTCTGGGCTAGCTGCACTCCCCTAGCTGGTAACTCCTCCTTGGGTTCTTCATCCCAAAATGCAGCACCTTGCACTTTTGGCATTAAAGCCCAGTTGCCAGGTGTCTGACCAGGTTTCAAGCTTTGCCAGATCATCCTGCACCCCTGCCATCCCCTAGGTCATCCACCACCGCGCCTACCTTGGTATCATCAGCAAACAGACTGATCTTGCTCTTGATGTCCCATGATATGTCTGCAATGAATATCCCAAACAACAATGGTCCCAACACGAGCCCTGTGGAACACCACTCATCACTGCCCTTGGGTGTGAGAGCTCCCCACCACCACCACCCTCTGTTGCCTTCCCTGCAGCCAGTTTCTACCCATCTCTCAGCTTGCACCGCCCCTGTGCCTACTAACTTCCTTCCCAGCCTTCCATGTGGCACTGAGTCGAATGCCTTACTGAAGTCCAGATACAGGACATCCACTGCATGGCCCCTGTCCAGTTGCCTAGTTACCCAGTCATAGAACTCGACCAGGTTGGTTTGGCAGGATCTGCCACGTATGAAGCCATGCTGTCTGCTGTCCTGTAGTCCTTGGCCTCTAGGAGGGCCACCAGCCTCTCCTTCAGGATAGTCTCCATTAGCTTACCCACGATGGATGTGAGGCTCACTGGTCTGTAGTTTCCCGGTTCATCCTTGGGGCCACTCTTGTGGAGGGGCACCACATGAGCCATCCTCCAGTCCTGAGGTACACACCACGAATGTAGTGAGGCATTAAATAGGTCTGACAAAGGTCCTGCAAGGACCTCTGCCAGCTCCTTCAGCATCCTGGGGTGGATGCCATCTGGGCCTGGCACCTTGTCCACCCTCAGTGCCTTCAAACCCTCTCGAACTCTGCTCTCCATGATTTCCCCATCTGTCACCACTTCCACCCTGCTTCTGTCATTTCTCCCACCTTGGTGTCACCCACCTCTTCTCTTTAGTAAATACTGAGCAGAGTACTCATTTAGTGCTTCGCCTTATCGCACCCTGCTTCCACCAACCCCCTCCTTCCTAATCCTTACTATGTGGTCCTTACAGCTCCTTTCTCCTGATGTACTTAAAGAAGTCCTTCTCCCCTTTTAATGCCTTGTGCCAGCCTGAGTTCCATAGATGCTTTGGCTCCTTACTGCCTTGTCACCTCCTTGATTCTGTCAAGTACTCCTCCTGTCCTCCCCTCCCTGTTTTCTTGTACTTCCTAAAGGCAGCTCTTTTCCTCCTTACCTTTCCATGACCTCCTTGCTCAACCAGATCAGTTTCTTAGCCCTAGCCTTCTTGCTCTGGGCTTTGCAGCAGGTTTTGTTGCCTCCACTATCCCCAGCTTTATGAGCTCCCACCTCTGGTTAGTGTCCATACTAGATTGAATTCTGGCCAGGTACCCTTATCACTTCCCCATCCTCCCAAAGTCGGCCCTCCTGAAGTCCAGCACTATTGTGCCAGATTCCACTCCTTCCTTGCCCAATATCCAATGTGAGCCATACTGAGCGGTGGTCACTCCCTGACAGCGGTTCCTCCACTATAAGTTCTCTCACAAAGTCCCCATTTGCCAGCACAAGGTCAAGGGTATTCCCTAACCTGGTTGGTTCACTGACCATTTGCAGCAGGAAGCTGTCCTGGAAGGCATCCAGCAGTACCTGCTCCCTTCTGTTCCTGGTTGTTAGGGTGCTCCAGTTCACTCCTAGCCTGTTGAAGTCCCCCACAATCACCACACTACCCTTTTCGCAGGTCCTCCTGATCTGTCCCGCTAGTTTCCTGTCTAACTCCTCCGTCTGAGATGGTGGCCTGTACACCACTCCCATTCTAAGAATCCTATTCTTGGAATCCTGGATTTGCATCCAAAGTGACTCTGTACTACCCTCCTCCCCTTCCTCCCTTACACACTTCAGTCCTTCCTTCACATATAGTGCCACCCCCCTCTTTCCCAATCACCCTGTCCCTACGAAATAACCTGTACCCTGGTACAGACAGGTCCCAGTCATTGTATTGGGTGGCCCATGTTTCCATGATGGCTGCAATGTCCACCTCTCCCTCTGCCATGAGAACCTGTAACTCTGCAGTTTTCCTCCCAAGGCTCCTAGCATTAAGGTAACCACCTTCCACCCTCCCCCATCCTGCCCTCCTTTCCTAGCATCACCAACAGTACTTGCCATTTGTCCTTTGTCACTGTTATGGGGGTAAGATCATATGATTTCCCAACCTGTGGTCTCTGCATATCTCTTCCCCAACTGCCACCCCACTCCTAGTTTAAATTCCCAACTTCCTCTATGTACCTCCATCCTCTGTTTCAACACTTCTTTTCCCTCCTCACTCAAGTGTAGTCTGTCCTTGGCATAGAGACTACTGTCCTCCCAGGTCCCTCCCCACCCCCCCAACAGCCCATACCCTTTAGCACAACACCAGGTTCTTAGCCATCCGTTAAATTCTCTATTCTCAGTTTCTTGTTGTGCTTGCCTTGGGCACCGGAAGTATCTCTGAAAAGTTACTGATCTTCCTGCTCCCTCACATAATTGTGCTAGTTCCTCAAACCTCCTCTGGACTGTATCTACTGTCTTGTCAGCCAGGTCGTTTGTCCCAAGATGTATAATTAAATGAGGCTTGTCCTACCCTTCTAGCATATTTCAGAACAGACTGTCCCACCGTTTCGCTGTCATTCCTGGCATGGCCTCCACCCAAATGCGACTATGCCTCCCCCTTGCTACCCACCTAACTCCTCTTAATATTGAGTCCCCAGCACTAAGATTCCACCCTCTCTCCCTGCTTGCTTCCATTCATCTCCTCTCTCATTTCTAGCTCCTCTTCTTCCTCCTGCACATTATTTCCCTTACCCCTGTTGCAATTCTCCCAGCAGAACTTCCCCCCACTCCAGTTTGGTCCTGGCATTTATCAATTACTCCTCTAATTTCATCATTTCCCTCCTCCATCTTCTTCCTCTCTAGCAGTGCACAACTATTTTCTGAAGGCCCTTCACAAATGCCCGCTCCCTCTCTCTTCATAGTAACCTGTTCTCTCCTTTCCACTCCATGACTTTTGTCACTTCTTCGCCTCCCCTCACAAGTCCCTATCTCCTCCTTCCATTTGTCTTTTGTCTCCTGACCTGGTTTCCCAGTAATTGTTCTTCCTGGCCTGGGCCCTTTGTCTCTGCTTCCCTTCTTCTGACCCTCTCCTCACCACTGTTGGCTTAAATCACCCTCCCTCATCTCCCCTTCTTCCTCCCTCCAGTATTGGGCTAAACCCACCCCAATCTGCCTTGCCTGTCTTAGTTCCTCCTGCAGACCCTCAATCTCCTTTCAAGTTTTTCTGTGGTTGCACACTAAACATCCTCCCACACTCCAGGCAATTTTTAGAAAGATTGGTGCACCACAGTTGTTGCAGCCTACCACCCTACCCATTGCTGTCGTTGCCCACCAGCGACCCCCCACCCTTCCAGATGCAGGATACCAAACACTCCCCCAAGTCTCTCCTCTCCCTCCTCTATCAGTGCAAAACATTTTCTTTATTTCCCTTACCTCCTTTGTTGCATACGTTTAGATATATTGAGCAACTGCTTTTTATATTCCTATCCTTCCTATCCACACTCAAAAACAGGCTTTAAGTAGCCATTGCACAACCTTCTTCAAACTCCTACTCCTCCTTTCCCCAATGCAATATCAATGTGAAGAAGTAATAATGAAAGCTCCTAGATTTGCATTTACTTCCCTTCCACTGAGAGAGCAGTCACCTCTTCACTTGCTGCTGTTCCTTTCCTGGTATGCCCCCTCCTACTCAACACCCCTTACTATACCCAGTGTTTAGCTCCTAAATTGTCTTATATATATCATATCCAAAAGTTTTATTTGCCCTAATTCTGCTCTAACAAGAGCACTAGGAGTACTATTAGGAATCTTTATTAATTGTTTATATGTTTTGTTCAGTGTAGCTTCCAACTTAGTTATACTGTCATTCCCCCAGATTTCTGCAGCATATAAAACCTGATTGATCATTTTGCATTAATAGCCTTAATCATTGGAAGAATGGTGTTACCTCCATAGAGATAATTAAATCTTTTAGGGCATTCAGTGTACACTGCAGTTTTTTGTACACATTTCTATGCTTATTCCACTTAAGACTTTTTGATAATGTTATTCCAAGATAATTATATTCATTTACAAATTCCAAAGATTTATTTATCAGCTTTAATGCTCTATATTTTTCTTAGTTCCAATCACCATTACCTTGTTTTTTTTATGTTTGGCTTTTAATTATGCTCTATACAGAGTGTTCCTATTTTATCAAGAGCCTCTGTAGACCTAAATGGCTAGTAAATATTACAACTAAGTCATCAACATATGCCAAAACTGGTATTCTAGTTTTCCCCACTCTAGGAAGATGAAAGTCTGGATTATCAAAAGCTACAATATAATTTATTTATATATATATATTGAAGAGGTTGGTGCTAGAACACATCCTTGTCTAACACCTATGTTAGTTTGCACTTTATCAGTTAGCAGTCCTGTTCCTGTATCTTTAATTTTTGCCCATGTATTTCTACATATTCTTTGTACTAGTATAATTAGGTTGTTATCTATATCCATTTTCCTCATTTTTTCCCATAACAATGTTCTCAATATTGTGTCAAAGGCTGATGCAAAATCTATAAATGTGATAAATAAGATTTGCCTTTTATAGTACAATATTTTTCTATAATGTGATAGAGAATAAATATCTGGTTCACAGTTCCTGTTTTTTTCCAGAAACCAGCCTGTAGGTCAGATATATTTTTATTTCTTTCTAACTCTATCATTATTCTATTCAAGATTGTTTTAGCATAAATCTTAGCTATAGTGTCAATGAGAGCGATAGGTCTATAGTTTATTGGATCAGCATACGAACCTTTTTTATGTATGGGACTATATGGCTCCCTTTCCAACTGTCTGGTGTAAATGCATACATGACCATTAAATTATATAATCTAGTCAGTGCTCTCACCCACCAATCATTGTTTCATTTTATAAAGTCAATTGGGATTTTGTCAGGTCCTGGTGATTTATTATTCTTAAAACTCTCCAGAACTATCTTGACTTCAGCTTCTGTGAACCAGGTGAAACTGTCATCAATTTCATTTATGGTTGTGTTATAAGTGTCAACCCCCATTGAAAATATATTTTGAAAATAACTGACCCATTTTACTGGCCCTATGTAGTAATCAAATTGTTTTTTAAATGTATTTGTTCCTTTAGCCACAAGTGTCCAGTAAGTTTTATCATCATTTTGATAAATTGCCTTCTGCATCTTATCCCACAATTCTGTCCGATGTTTATTTTTTTGTACTTCTATCTCGTCTTTATATTGTTTTTTATAACTATTCAACTCTTTCCTATTTTCTTTTGTTGAATTCTACTTTACTTTCCTTATTATTTGTGACAATTTCCTTTTCCCTTCTCTACAGTTTTTATAAACCAATTTTGTAATTTTCCCCATGTTGTTGTCATTGGGTTTTCAATGGTTTCTTAAAATTTTCGTAATGTGCAATAATTGTACCATATATATTTTTGGATCTAATTCTTCGTTAATTTTTGGATCTAAACTCTGTATAAGTTCCATGCTTAGCGCCATTGCTTTGTGTCCCATCATTCTGCCCCATTTAATTTTATTATTAATAATTTGTATTTCTGATTGTTGTTCCTATTAACATTTTCTACATTTTTCTATATAATATTAATGGAAATGATCACTTTCAGTTCTGTTTATTATTTTTAGGTCACAGTACTTATGAAAACTATGTGGCGTAACTAACATATTATCTATAGTAGTAGACCCTCTTGCTGTAACACAAGTAATAGTTCCATCATAATCCGAGGGCATACGCCCATTTAGAATAATCAGTTGCAAACTGTCAATTAGTTTCTCCATTTGTTTGTTTTTGTCTATATGTTTTTTTGTCATTAGAGAGTCTCTGGGGTATGAGAAGTGAACTTAATATTTCCTGTTGTTCACTGCAGTTTCCATATCTGGTATTAAAATCCCTCATACAAAGTAGATCTAAATACTCATTTATGTCCAGCTTTTTTATATATTTAGCAATGTGTTCTATCAGTTGACAATCATAAGTTACTGATTTTTCTGGGGGATTGAAATATTAGCCAAATTACTATTTCTCCCATATTACGTAATACTATGATTATATAGTTAGTCTCCACTATGTATTTTGCAATTTTAATGAAATCCATTATTTTAATATATACAGCAAGGCCCCTCATTCTTCGTCCTCTTTTTCATTTTCTGTGCAGGTGCATGGATAAGTATATAGCCATTTCTATTTATAGTTTCCTCTTGTTCCTCCTTGCCACGTTTCTTGAAAACCTATTATATCCATCTTGTCCAAAAGTCACAAAATTCTTTGTCAGTAAATTTTGAGATCAAACCAGCAATATTCCAAGTCATAATACCCAGCTTTCCTTTGTATTTATATAAGTAAGCATTAATACTATTATTTAAGACATCATTGGTTTCCCCAGTCTCCTGAGGGTCTTGATCTACTTCAGTCTCTGGGACATCTCTTATAATTTCATGATTAAGTCATTTATCCACTCCATTATCCAGTAATTGAAACCGATTAGAGGTTTCAATATTGTAGATGGAGCCTTGTGATTCGATACTAGCTACTGGAATTTCTTGTGTTTCCCTAGCTACATCATTTAAATTTACTATTAAAATAAGGGGTAGAGTGATGGACTTTGGTGTGAGAGGTACTTGGTTCACAACCAGGGTGCCTTGTAGAAATCATGTAGTCAGGGCATGTTTGAGGGAGAGACCCTGGTAGAGGGTACCAGAGTGCAGAGACAGTGGTGTATGATAGCAACTCCTAGTGGTCACCAGAGGAGGTGCAGAGCAGGGGAGAGAGAGCGGGAGAAGGTGGTTGTGTGGGTGAAGAGGGGCTGTGTGGGGGAAAGTTAGCTGGTGGCATTGGTGAGGTAAAAGCTTGGAGGTGAGGGCAGGAGGTTACTAGAGCATCCATCAAGATAGTGGAGGAAGAGGAGTAAGAGGAGCTTGGAGGACCTATATTGTATGACAGCAGGTTGGCCCTCTAGAGGGGAGTTAGTATAACCTGCTAAGGGAGATATAGGGACTTAGTAAAAACTGTCACGTGAAGTCATGTGACCAGGGAGGTCCTTAAAGGAAGGGACGCCTTGGGTGGGAGGTGCCCACCAAGCAGGGCAGTTGACACGCAGCATTGACGGGTAATATCCCTACTAAAGATCCAGCTGAAGGAAGCTCTGGGCCTACCTCTTCATTCCTGCTGCAATCCTTGCCTGCTCTCAGTGCTGCCTGAGGGAACCCTGTGGTGAGGGAGGGGGTGTGGAGGCTTAAAATACGGAAGAAACAAAGGAATTAGCATGCAGTGGGAATAATTATCTCTTTACCCTGCCTTCTACTGCACTTGTGCAGCCTGTAACCTCTCTGTCAAGATGGGGTGGGCTACTGTGCTTGTGTGGGCTATGATTCCAAGATGGTGCTCTGGAGGAAAGCAGTGAAAGCCATCATGGGAGGGATTGTCTCAGGTTGCTTCCTGGTTGGCAACACAGGTAGGGTGCAATCCAGCACAATACAGACCTTAGAGAGGATTCAGGCAGCAAACTGCAATATAGAAACTTAGGGTAGAATTCAGCCAGTACCATACAGAACATAGCTATCAAACACAGCAATGCAGTTAATACCAGAGTAAAGTAGCACTATAATGACATAGCTAGCATAGGGTTTAAGGCTCTTAAAGTACCCCTTGCATTGTAATACAAACATCCGTATTCTAGAGCTGTGTCCTGAGAGCCAAATCCTAACAGTTGCTGTCTGCAGACAGAAATGAAAAGTCCCGTAGAGAGAAAAACACCCCTAGCAAAGATCCAGCTAAGGGGAAGGCTCTGGGCCTTAGCTCTTCATTCCTGCCCCTGTCCTTGCCTGTTCCTAGTGCTGTCTGAGGGAGCCCTTAGCCACCGTGGTGAAGGAGGGGGTCACAGAGGCCTCTTCATTCCTACTGCGGTCCTTGCCTGCTCGCAGTGCTGCTCGAGGGAGCCCTTAGCCACTGTAGTCTCATGTACTTTTACTCATATCTTGGTGCTGTGTCTCTCAGTTCCCACTGGTCTCACTGCCCTCCTCCCTGGGACTGGATACTGCGACAGACTCTGGCACCACCTAGTCCAAGGTCTGATCCCCTTCAGTTACCGACTGTGACCCAAGGCCCTGGGCAGTCGCTTGTGCATCAGTTGCCACAAGAGCCTCCATGAGGTGCTGTTTGTTTTTCCCCTCACTCCGGACTCCTCTTTCCTGGCACAACTGCCTCAGGTATTCCACAGTGTACTCGCTGTAGGTGGGAGCCATCTTCTCCCCTAATCTATGGCTACACTAGCTTGCATCCGAAAAAAAATAAAACAGATAGGGAACTTAGACTGTAACCAAAATGATATATTTCTTTTAAAATCTCTGCCTTTTTTGTGTATGAACTGTTACAGTTTATCAATCAGACGCTGTTAATGCTTATGTCACCAAATAATTGCACAGTATGAAGCAAATCTTTCATATCCCAGCGCTGCACAACAAATCTGTCACAAATCCACTCCAGTAGTCAGGTCCTCTGCTCCCACAGTGCCCAACCTTGAAGTGCGATTCATGAACAGGGGACAAACAGTGACACTCTCCTGTTTGTTTTGGGTCCAAGCAACTACCAGTCTCGAGTCCTGAGGTCAATTATGAACCCTTTTTAGCCAGCACACCTGGGTAACAGATCCAAATATCACACTCTCTTGGGGAAAGCAGCGCGATACTTGAACCAGCAGACATGCAACCAACCTGGTTCACAACCCCCCTGCCGACTCAATTGAGAGGCTGGTATTTTTCTTACCTTGCTGGATCTTTACACAGATCTTTGTTAGCATGGCTACATATGGTAACACACTAAGCAATTTAACAGTTATGTCAGAATTACCAATATTGTTCCACCATTCACACTCAAAATAAGAAAATGTCTCAGGCAGGTTTAAGGAAAACCAAATTTACTAAAACTGAAAATAGAAATACTGTACATAAAACAGAACATATATACATAATGATTACAGTCAGAAAGAAATGGAAAATTACAAAACAAAGCACCTTGTAACTGAATTAACTAGTTCTAACTCAGTGTTCAGTTGGCAAAGGTTCACACTTGAATTTCCAGTCTTGGCAGAAGTGGTCTCTCTTGAGTCCAAGACAAAAATGTGTCTTTGAAGTGCAGAACAAAAGTGTCAGTTCTTTCAGCCAAGCTTTACTAATATCTGAGATAAAGTCCCACCCTCCTTGTGATGTCACCGCTCTGGCTGTTGGCATGAGGTCACTCTTAGTCCTGTAATTAATTGATCAGTCACATGCCCCTGTACACTGCTAAACATTCCAACTAAAAATATATACATACTTCCTAATTAGTGAGCCACAGAGCATGCTTTATGACAGGTCACAATATCCCGTTGATCTCTCGGGAAAACAGTCTGAGAACCACCTCTCTACATTGTGAGATTTTTAACATAGACTGACTAGAACGCATTCTCCCTCCTGTCACCTTGTAAAGAGGCAATATTTTCACTTCAAAGCACCAACTCTCTGAGAACATGATTTTTATGATTTCCACACTGGTTTTGTGAGGCATGTGTTAGTTTCTTTCGAAGTTAGCCGTTTCCTTCCACTCAGAGAGAACAGTACATTTTCAAACATCTAATGTCCCAGGATGCCTTGAGCTGACTACCATGTTTCACACGCAGAAATTAAAATAAATTTATATTTATAACAAAATATGATACAATTAATAACAAGGAGACAGCTACTGCGGCAGTAGTATTCAAGGTAGATGGGAACAAGAGGGGAACTTCATGCTTATACCTAAGCAGTGTGATCGGTATTTGGGTAGGAATCCATAAAACCACAGCAGCTGCCTCTAGGAGGGAATTTAAATGGAAGACAGTAGCTTGTTTCTTTCTTGCCCCTACCATATCTAAACATTTCCCCAGTACAGGCACAGAGCTATGCTGGCGACACTGTGGAGAAAGGGGCTCCTCAACCATACTTTTTTGGTACTACCTGGTCTTAGATCCTTACTGGATAGAAATCCATAAGCTACTACAAGACGTGGTGGAGCTATCCTCCCCCTAACTACCATAACCTGTTCTTAGGCCTCCCCTCTGCAAGGGGTGAGTAGGGATGATAAAAAATACCTCTTCCTCATCCTCACGACTGCAGCAATAAAAAATATCATAAGATAGAGGCTCTCACCAAACTTTCCAGAAACCACAGATTGGTTAACTATTTGTGATCGGATCAGGGACATGGAAACCATCAAAGCTTTAATAAGAGTTGGTAAGGAAAAATTCAGCTCTAAATGGCTCCCTTTTTTCGATTATAAAGAGAAAACATAAGGAATTCACTTGCTAGAGAAACTTTTCTAAGCTTTTATTGACCACATGAAATACAATAAGAGGCCAAGACAGTTTTCTGTTGTCTTTATTGTCCTCACTACCTAAGCTAGGCACTTAAAAACAAGATGTATCAGATGCAAAGCAAGTTCCAGCAGGTAGGTTTTATCACCTCCAATAGTTGTGGTTGCAAAATGTTCTGTTGAAGTTCATAGTCATACCTAGGTTGCAACCCCTTTCTGATAACTAACACCAAGCAACCACCATCTCGTTAGACACACCTAATAAAGTACACTTTCATGACCTTGAAATTATGTGTCACAAGCTGTGTTCATATTCTGACAGTATGTATTGACCAGTTCATGTATTTACACCTGTTAAGGTAGGTGAAGTGGACAGGTATTTATGATCTATGTTAAATTTCAATTACGTCATGAAGCTTTGTATGTTTCATTGTACCTTACAGCCAATATCAGGCTTAGTGTGTACGATGCTTCAATAAACAAAGTTAAAAAAATGCACATGAATCTTGCTAAACGGGGCCCGTTAAGCTTGATTCTGGCGCTTATTATTCAAAAGACGATCCAGAAATACATTTATTGGGCTCTGTTCTTTGGCTGTCACCTTACAGAGGTGGAAGATTCTTGTGTCAGGAGCCACATTTCTTCTAAGGGGTGCTGCTAGGTTGTGGCAAACAACATACAATCCAAAGATACTAGCGCACAATACCCCCCCCCCCATAGCATAGCATATTTAAACTTTCCTCGTTAAATTGGTTATATTTACTTCAAGCTCCAAGTGAAGCTTGAAGTAAATATAGCCAATTTTGGCAGAGGAAAGTTTAAATATGCTATGCTATGGGGGGGGGAGTGCTAGTATCTTTGGATTGTATGTTGTTTGCCACAACCTAGCAGCACCCCTTAGAAGAAATGTGAATTCCAGTGTGTGAAGTAACATAAAAGGTTTGAGCTTGCTATTTTTGGAATTGTTTGAGTTTAGGGAGTCTGTGGTGCTCCTTGCTAGCATGCTCCCTTTGAAACACCTGTGTTAAATCCTTGATGGGAGCAATGTTTAAAAGAAGTCAATTAGTAGTGAGGCACTGGAAAGTTAGGGACTAAATCAAAGGTCCCTACCTTGACGTTGGTGATTTAGCTTACTCAAATTGGAATTCCAGTCTGAAACTAAGAGGACCCACTCCTCACATGGAGGTTAAAGTAAATATAGCCAATTTTGGCGGAGGAAAGTTTAAATATGCTATGCTATGTAGGGGGTGGGGGCGCTAGTATCTTTGGATTGTATGTTGTTTGCCACAACATATCAGACAGACAGACAGATACTGTTCATAGATAGATAAATAGATAGATAGAGGGATAGATAGATAGAGTTTTTTTTATATTACTAGGTTTACTAGGTTAGTGAGGAGGAGGAGGAGTAGCTCTTTACATAAGGGAAGGAATCAAAGCAACAGAACAAAAGGGTAAACAGGGAGGAGAAGAAGCACTGTGGGTCAATTTGGAGACAGGCAATGGCACCACAATCTGCACAGGGGTTGTAAACAGACCCCCTTCTCAGGGGAGGAAATGGACAAGGAAATGATAGAAAGTATACTTGGAATGGCCGAAAAAGGGGAGATATTGCTGATGGGTGATCTGAATATGCCAGATGTTAACTGGAGTGCAGTTGCAGCAGCTACTTCAAAGAGTGGGGTTATTCTAGATGCCCTACAGTGGGCATGCCTTAGACAACTAGTATTGGAGCCCACTCGAGAGGGAGCAATCTTAGACCTGGTCCTCTCAAATGGAGATGGAGAGAGGATCACAGATGTAGAAGTGGGTAGCCATCTGGGAACTAGCGACCATCGAACAGTATGGTTCACAATAAACACAGCAATAGAGTCAAACCATACAAAGGCAAAAGTACTGGACTTTAGGAGGGCTGACTTTGCCAAAATGGGTGAGTGCCTAAGGAATGCACTACCAAATGGCCAGGAAGGAGGGGTGGAAGAACAATGGGGAATAATAAAAACTGCCATCACAGAGGTAACAACCTTTGTGTGAAGCAAATAAACAAAACAAAACAATGTAAGAAACCACTATGGTTCTCAAAGGAAGTGGCAGTGAAGGTTCAAGGGAAAAAGAAAGCATTCAGGAAGTACAAGGAATCACAGAAGGAGCAGGACAGAGAACTGTATCAGTTAAAGCAAAAGGAAGCTGGGAAGGCAGTCAGAACAGCAAAGGCCCAAACCGAGGAAAATATAGCCAGCTCAGTTAAGAGGGATAAAACCTTTTATAGGTAAATCAGGGAGCAAAGGAAGACCAAGGGAGGGATAGTGAGGCTTAATAAAGGGGAGGGAGGGTGGGCAGAGGGTGACTGTGAAAAGGCAGAGATACTAAACAAATATTTTGCTCAGTATTCACAAATGAAGAGGAGGTAACTAAAACAAACAGTAGAAACACTCTGGATACAGAAGTTGATACCAACCCATTTACAGAAGAAGGGTTCTGAAAGAACTCTTAAAACTGAAGGTGGACAAAGCAATGGGGCCTGATGGGATTCATCCCAGAATTCTAAAAGAACTAAGGGTAGAACTAGTGACACCACTGACTACCCGCTTAACAAATCATGGGAGGATGGGGTGGTACCGAGGACTGGAGGAGGGCAGATGTGATTCCCTTCACAAAGTGGGAGCAAGGCAGAAGCAGGAAACTACAGACCAGTTAGTTTAATCTCAGTGATAGGGAAAATGATGAAATCACTTCTAAAGGAAAGAATTGTCGAGTATCTAGAGGTCAGAGGGGCACAGGACCCAAGGCAGCATGGATTCACAGCGGGAAGGTCATGCCAGATGAATCTGGTAGATTTCTTTGACTGGGTGACCAAAGTAGTAGATCAGGGAGGTGCTGTGGACATGGCCTACCTAGACTTTAGCAAGGTATTTGACACAGTCCCACACAAAAGATTAATATACAAGTTAGCCAGCCTGGGAGTGGGTCGCATGATGACAGCCTGGGTAAAGAATTGGCTGGAGAATAGGACACAGAGAGTAATAGTAACTCTGAAGAAAGGGGGGTTACTAGTGGGGTAATGCAGGGTTCAGTATTAGGACCGGTCCTCTTCAATGTCTTTATAAGCAACATTGCAGAGGGACTGGAAGGAAAAGTATGTATCTTTGCAGACAACACAAAGATCTGCAACAGAGTTGATGCACAAGGTGGGGTGGAAAGGATGAGAAGGGACCTGGCAAGGTTAGAGGAATGGTCAAATGTATGGCAGCTTAGATTCAATGCTAAGAAGTGCAAGGTAATGCACCTGGGAAACAAAACCCAGGGGAAGAGTACACAATGGGGGGTGAGATACTAACAACAACAAAAATGGAAAGAGACCTGGAAGTAGTCATATCAGATGACTTAAAGGTGGGAAAGCAATGTGAGAGGGCAGCAAGGAGGGCTGGGGGGATACTGGGATGCAGAGGGAGAGGCATCACCAGTAGAAAACAGGAAGTTATTATCCCTCTGTACAGACAGCTAGTGAGACCCCTTCTGGAGTACTGCGTGCAGTTCTGGAGACCCAATCTCCGCAAAGACATAGACAGGATGGAAGCTGTCCAGAGAGCAACTAAAATGGTCCAGGGTCTGCACCAGAAGACATATGAAGAAAGACTTAAGGAGCTTAATATGTATAGCCTTGAGGAAAGGAGGGAGAGGGGGAGACATGATAGAAACTTTCAAGTACCTCAAGGGAATCAACAAAGTCCAAGAGGGTAGCATCTTTCAAAAAAAGAGGTGTGCAAGAACAAGGGGGCACAATTTGAAGATAGAGGGGGGTGGCTCAGAGGTAATTTAAGAAATATATTTTCACAGAGAGGGTTGTGGATGCATGGAACGGCCTTCCAGAGGAGGTTGTGGAGTCAAAAACAGTGGTGGAATTCAAGCATGCATGGGATAGTCATAAGGCAATTCTAGGGGTTGGGGGTAGGAAGAAGTAGGCTGCTGGTTAACTAGGATCTGCAGCTTATCCATTAGGTAGGGAAATGGGCAGACTGGGTGGGCCAAGCGGTCCTTATCTGCCGTCAAATTCTATGTTTCTATGTTAAAAGGAAGCCATGAAGCCTATCTTGATTGTCCCCTACATGTGTGGGAAATTACACTTTGTTGTAGTTTTTGGAGAGACAATGATCTACACCCTTTTTAAAGGATTCAAAGGTATTACAGTCTACTAGCTCTTGTGGTAGCTGGTTCCAGAGCCTTGGTGTTCTTACTGAGAAGAAATGAAGCCTCCTGTTTGTTTTCGCTTTACACACCATTAGTTGTTGATTGTGAAGTCTAGGTACTATTTTTCTTTGTGTTTTAACAATACCACATTTATCCATCAGAGAGGATGATTTGAGAATTTTATATAAGAACAGAAGATCTCCTCTGTAGCGCCTAAACTCCAGTGAATGTAGGCCTGTTTTTTGAAGCCTCTTTGGATAGGGTAGTGATGCTAAATGGGGCACCATTTTTGTTGCCCTTCTCTGAACTCTTTCAATCACTTGAGTGTCCCTGACCATGTATGGACTCCACACTGGTGACCCATAATCTGTATATGGTCTGATGTATGCTTTAAACAATGGGATAATACATTCCTCTGTCTTAGATATAAACGTACGGTTAATGCGCCTAAGTAGTGAATTAGCAGTTTTAGCTAAATGATTACAGTGATTGGAGGAGGAGGATAATTTGTCATCTATCAGGATGCCCAAGTCTCTTTCACATATTGAAGATTTAATGATATTATTATATAGTGTATAAATTTGTTTGGGATTATTGTAACCTAAGTGGAGAACAGAACATTTGTCTGTATTGAATGTCATTTTGTTTTTTTGTGCCCAATGCTCTAATACTTTGAGGTTGTTTACTAATAAGTCCATATTATAGTCGGAATCCACCCTACCACCTAACTTTGTATCATCTGCAAATTTCGAAAGTATGTTCCTGGAGCTAATCTGCATGTCTGAGATGAAAATATTGAATAGTACTGAATCCAGAACCGATCTCTGCGGCACACCACTGGTCACAGCCATATTACTGGAATAGCCACCATTGATCCTAACACGCTGCGTCCTGTTGGTTAACCAGCAATTGATCCATTTTATTATGTTACAAGAAAAACCTAGGTCTGATAGCATAGCTAGGAGAATATTGTGAGTAACCTTGTCAAATGCTTTGCTATAATCCAGGAGGATGACATCCATGGGAATCTTATTGTCTAGTTCTTGGTTGACAGTATTGTAAAAGGCTATTAAATTGGTAGTGCAAGAAAAGCCTTGCTTGAACCCATGTTGTGAGTGGTCGATAATGCCTAGAGTTTGCATTTCTGCCTCTAATATGCCTTTAATAATTTTTTCATTACTTTACATGGGATGGAAGTAAGGCTGATGGGGCAGTAATTACTCACTATGGAATGGTTACCCTTTTTAAGTATAGGTACAACTGTAGCAGTCATCCAATCAGATGGAACGGATCTTTCCGCTAATGATTTATTAAAAGAATGGAAAGTGGTATGGCAATATTTTCAGCTGTTTCAACCAAAAATCTAGGATTAATTAAGTCTGGTCCACAGCTAGTATTTGGTTTTAATTTTTTTAACAAGGAAAATACTTCAGAATAGATATGGGGTGGTTATTTTCAGTAGAACTTGATATGATAGTATTTGTATTAATTATGACTGTATGATTTGAGAATACTGTTGCAAAATAGGTGTTAAAGGTGTCAACTGTCTCTCTATTAGGTGTAATGGTGTTTGTGCCATTGGTCAATGGCCCAATGTGTCTGTTACTGCATTTTTTACTATTGAGATAAGAAAATAGGGATTTGTGATTATCTTTGGAATGGGCTATGCGGAACTCGAGATTGCGTTTTGCCTTTCTGATCGTCCTTTTTAGTTCTTTAATGGCAGTTCTGTATTGCCCCAGTATGAGTTCTTTTGTGTCTGTTGTGCATTTTTTTAAACAAGTAAATAGTTTTTTCTTCTGTTTGATTTTCCTACGAATATCATTATTTGACCACAAAGGAATTTTATCTTTATTGTTATATTTTATCCGGGCTGGAATATAAGCTTTTTCTAGGTCTATTATCTTGTTTTTAACAAATACCCAAGAGTCTTCCAGGTTTAAAGGTGATCAAATTGTTTCCCATGGGGTATTTTTTAGGCTGTTGTTTATTGCCTCAAAGTTGGCTTTGTAGTAGTTATACACCTGAGCATTATTAACTATTATGCTAGATTCATACTGTAGATCAAATACAATGGTATGGTGGTCACTATTCCCTAGTGGGCCTGATATTGAAAGATTTAAGACTTTGTCCTCAATATTGGTAATCACAAGGTCTAATATATTGCACCCTGTAGTGGGTTCTTGAACAATTTGCTCAACCCCCAATTCATTGATTGTTGAAATAAAAGTTTTTTCGACAGCTGTTGTGCTGTTAGTAGTAAACCAATTTATGGACAGCATGTAAAAGTCTCCAGGATCAGGATATCACCTTTATTCATCATGTGGCTGATGTCCTGTATTAATGTGTTTGTGTATTCTGAATCAGATGATGGTGGGCGATAACATGTACCCAAAATTAGTTGTGGGTGTCCCTGAAACTGAATGACTACCCATATACTTTCCGTTGATGAAGTATGTGGGTATTCATGTGAATGAATTGTGTCTTTAATATAAAGGCATACACCACCTCCTTTTTTTGTGAAATCTATTTTTTTGGTATAATTTAAGGCCCGGTATGTCTTTCATCCAGGTTGAATCTGGGTCCCACCATGTCTCTGTTACTGAAATGATGTCAATATCCAGTAAGTGAATTTTGGTTTCAAGCTTGGAGATTTTTAACAAGTTTAAGGACCTTGCATTAAGAGATAATATTTTGCAAACCTTAGATGTTGGAGGCTTATTTGCTAGAGTCTTGGGTGTCACCCCAAACTCCCCCCTTGATGTTAGTTTAAACAGCTTCTAATGTGTGAGAGAATTCTCCTGCCTAAGATGGAACTACCTCTCCTGCTCAAGTGGAACACATCCCAACAGAAGAGAGAAGGGTTGTCTACAAAATTTTCCCAATGCGTAAGGCATTTTATTTCCTGTGACAAACACCATTTCCTCAGCCACTCATTGTAGGATTTAATTCTGTTAGTAACATACTCAGTAGCTCTTGGTACTGGCAAAACCTCTGAAAAACATATTTCACAACCCATTTCAGTCAGCATGTTGTTAAGGCAGATGGTATTTAACTTCATTTGGTTTAGGTGGCATCTGTTGATATTATTTGTACCAGCGTGTATTATTACCAGGGAGTTTGCACTAGAATGTTTTAGTATGTTTGGAGCCATCAAGGTTATATTGGATATATACCTGCTTCCCTGAAGCTGGAGCAGGTACGTTTACTTTTATCTGGATAACACACCGTCCTGTCAATGTGCTTAATAATGGAGTCCCCTAATACAAATACCTACCTTGGAGAATTCACCTTGCTAGTTGTTGCTCCAAAGTTAGGTGTAGTCAATTCTAGGGGGACTGGGCTTTTGTTGTTGGATTTCACTTCCATCTAAGTGAGTGTAGGTACAGAGGTAGAGATATTTTTTTGCTGGTGGTCATAAGAAGTGGGGGTACCTAATGAGTCTAGATCCAGAGTATCATCGTCTGGTGTTAGGACCTCAAACTTGTTAAGTGTCTGCACCACTGGGGTACTATTGAACACTTGGCCACCCCTGCGCTTTGTTTTACCTTTGGGGACCTGTGACCATGTTTCATCCTTTCTACCTCATGCCCTTCCTAGCGTCTGTAGTATTTGCTATTGTTGTGAAAGATATATACACAGTTGTAATTTGTCTGACCTACCTCCCTGCTGACCCAGCTGACACAGCAGACATGTGCTGAGATGCGCGTGTCTCTGCGCGTGTCTCCACATACGAATACGCATGCTCGCTCCACTCATGCTCACTCCGCTCACTGGAGCTGTGCCTTATAAGGAGCGGGGCAACAGGAAGTAGTGTGTCACTTCCTGCTGACCTCTCACCCCAACACAGAATGTTTTAAAGTTCAAAACAGTTTGTTCCTCTATGGAGGCACCTGCAGTGGAGACCAAGGAGGATGCTGGGAACCTTCACAAAGGAGACCCACAGGAGGGTGGCATGGGACCCCACAGGGGAAGGAAACAACTCCTGGTGGGGGACTCAATCATTGAGGGGTAGAAATGGGGGAGGAAGGGGAGAGGGAGATAAGGTGTCTGCCTGGCACCATGGCTTGGAGGGACAGGAAGCAAATCCTCAGGATCATGGGAGCAGCTGCACGAGGAAGGGAACTGGATGTCATTGTCCACCTAGGGACAAATGATCTCACTAGGAATGGGATCAGAGCAGTGCAAGAGAAGTTTGTAGAGTTGGGGAGGGGCCTTAGACAAGTAGCGCATATGGTAACCTTCTCAGAGGTGCTGCCTGTCTATGGCAAGGGTGATGCTTGGGTACTCCTCACCAAGGAATTCAATGAATGGTTGAAAAACTGCTGTGGAGCTCAGGGTTTTGGCTTCATTGGGGACTGGGAAGCCATCTGGAGGGATGCAGACCTATACTGGCATGATGGTCTGCATCTGTCTGGGAGGAGGGATCCAGGATCCTAGGTGAGAGGTTTAAATGCTTCATTGGCAAGCATTTAAACTAGCCAAGGCAGGAGGCACTGAAAAGGAGCAGGGAAATCCCAGTCTCCCCCACAAAACCTGGTAATTAGTGAGGTAAACACCAAGGTAGAGAAGTCTTTAGGGAGCAGGACAGAGGTAAATGTGAAAAAAGGCAAAGGCAGTAAGGACAGGAATGGGGCTAAAAGGGGTAAGGCCATCAAAAAGTGGAGGGTGATGAGTACCAATGCCCGTAGTCTGTGTAACAAGCTCCCTCAACTAGTGGCCTTGATGGAAGAGGGTTGCCTGGATATTGTGACCGTCACAGAAACATGGTACACAGAGAACCATGACTGGAATGTCAATATACCAGGATACACAATCTACAGGAGGGACAGGGAGGGTAAAACAGGAAGAGAAGTAGCTCTCTATGTAAAGGAAGGGATCAAAGCAACAGAACTAAAGCGTAAACAGGGAGCAGATGAGGCACTGTGGGTCACCCTGGAGACAGGAAATGGCACCACAATCCGCATGGAGGTTGTATACAGACACCCATCTCAGGGAGAGGGAATGGACAAGGAAATGATAGAAGGCTTCCTTAGAATGGCAGAAAAAAGGGAGATATTGTTGATGGGGGACCTGAATATGCCAGATGTTAACTGGAGCACCTTTGCTGCAGGCACATCCAAGAGGCAGTATAGCGCGGTGGTTTAAGGCTCTGAGCTGCAAATCTGGTGACATCCAGCAGACCAGAACTCGGTTTGAATCCCACAGCTTCCACTTGCATACTGTGTGACCCTGAGCAAGTCACTTAACTTCCCTGTGCTCCCAGGTCGCACCTGTAAAAAAGCTTCCAGCTTAGTGTGCTACTCCTGGTTAAACAACTAAAAAAAAAAAAAGAGCAGGGTCATTCTTGATGCCCTACAAGGGGCATGCCTCAGACAGCTAGTATTGGAACCCACTCAGGAGGGAGCAATCTTAGACCTGGTACTCTCAAATGGGGACAGAGAAAGAATCTCAGATTTAGAAGTGGGTAGCCATCTGGGAACAAGTGACCACCAAACAGTGTGGTTCACGATAAACACAGCCATGCAATCAAGCCATACAAAAGCAAGAGTATTGGACTTTAGGAGGGCTGACTTTGGGAAAATGAGAGAGTGCCTCAGAAAAGCATTAGCAAACAGGCAAGAAGGAGGGGTGGAGGAACAATGGGGAGTAATCAAAACAGCCATCACAGAGACAACAATCCTTTGTGTAAAGCAAATCAACAAAACACAATGAAGGAAAAAAACGCTATGGTTCTCAAAAGAGGTGGCAGGGAAGGTTAAGGAGAAAAGGATAGCATTCAGGAAATATAAGGAAACACAGAAGGAGCAGGACAGAGAACTTTATCAGTTAAAGCAGAAAGAGGCTGGAAAGGTAGTCAGAATAGTAAAGGCCCAAACCGAGGAAAGGATAGCCAACTCTGTTAAGAAGGGGGATAAGACCTTTTATAGGTACATTAGGGAGTGAAGAAAGACCAAAGGAGGAATACTGAGGCTTAATAAAAGGGAGGGAATGTGGGTAGAGGGTGACAATGAAAAAGCAGGGATACCGAATGAATATTTCTGCTCAGTATTCACAAAGGAAGAGGAGGGGGAGGTACCTAAACCAAACAAGAGAAACACTCTGAAGACAGGGGTTGATACCAGTCCATTTACAGAAGAAAAAGGCTCTGAAAGAACTAATAAAATTGAAGGTGGACAAAGCAATGGGGCCAGATGGGATTCACCCATGAATTCTAAAAGAACTAAGGGTAGAACTAGTGACACTGCTGACTACTCTCTTTAACAAATCATGGGAGGATGGGGTGGTACCTGAGGACTGGAGGAGGGTGGATGTGATTCCTCTTCACAAAAGTGGGAACAGGACAGAGGCAGGAAACTACAGACCAGTTAGTTTGACCTCAGTGGTAGGGAAAATGATGGAATCACTTCTGAAGGAAAGAATTGTTGAGTCCCTAGAGGCCAGTGGGGCAGAGGACCCAAGGAAGCATGGATTCATGATGGGAAGGTCGTGTCAGATGAATCTAATAGATTTCTTTGACTGGGTGACCAAAGTAGTAGACCAGGGAGGGACTGTGGACATGGCCTACCTAGATTTTAACAAGGCATTTGATACAGTCCCACACAAAAGATTAATACACAAGTTAGCCAGCCTTGGAGTGGGTTCCAAGGTGGTAGCCTGGATAAAAAATTGGCTAGACAACAGGACGCAAAGGGTAGTAGTAAATGGAGTACTATGAAGAAAGGAGGGTTACTAGCAGGGTACCTGAGGGTTCAGTACTGGGACCGGTCCTTTTTAATGTCTTTATAAGTGACATTGCAGAGGAACTGGAAGGAAAAGTATGTCTCTTTGCAGACAACACAAAGATCTGCAATAGGGTTGATACACAAGATGGAGTGAAAAGGATGAGAAGGGACTTGGCAAGGTTGGAGGAATGGTCAAATGTATAGCAGCTCAGATTCAATGCAAAGAAGTGCAAGTTAATGCACCTGGGAAACAAAAACCCAGGGGAAGAGTGCACAGTGGGGGGTGAGATACTGACAACAGTAAAAATGGAAGGGGACCTGGGGGTAGTTATATCAGATGACCTAAATGTGGGCAAGCAATGTGAGAAAGCAGTAAGGAAGGCTGGGGGGATACTGGGATACAAAGGGAGAGGCATCAATAGTAGAAAACAGGAAGTTGTTATCCCTCTGAACAGACAGTTGGCGAGACCCCATCTGGAGTACTGTGTGCAGTTCTGGAGACCCCATCTCCGTAAAGATATAGACAGAGTAGAGGCTGTCCAGAGGAGGGCAACCAAAATGGTGCAAGGTCTGCACCAGAAGACATACGAAGAAAGACTAAAGGAGCTTAATATGTATACCCTTGAGGAAAGAAGGGAGAGAGGGAACATGATAGAAACTTTCAAGTACCTCAAGGGAATCAACAAACTCCAAGAGGGTAGAATCTTTCAGAAAAAGAGATGTGCAAGAACAAGGGGGCACAATTTGAAGATAGAGGGGAGAAGGCTCAGAGGTAATGCGAGGAAGTATTTTTTCACAGAGCGGGTTGTGGATGCATGGAGCAGCCTCCCTGAGGAGGTCGTGGAGTCAAGAACAGTGGAGGAATTCAAGAATGCATGGGACAGACATAAGGCAGTCCTAGTGGGGGGTAGGAGGAAGTAAGCTGTTGGTTAACTAGGATCTGCAGCTTATCTGTTAGGTAGGAAAATGGGCAGACTAGGTGGGCCAAGTGGTCCTTATCTGCCATCAAATTCTATGTTACTATGTTTTAAATTCAACACAGTTGCCACCTCATGTGGTGGTCTTAATATGCTGTTTCTGCACTTCCCCTGTAAGAAAAGCCAACTAGCAATGAAAGTGCTGTAACTGGGATGTGGCTAGGTCTTCCACCTTCCCACACTGCCTTTGGGCAAGCAGCTAAGCACCTTTTGAGACAGAATGTTTCACTTGTTTCCAAGGCAACCTGAGCCCAAACACAAACCTCTCTCCAGAGGCACGTACCGTTCTAATTAAAGTTTAAAATGCTGCAAAGTTAAAAGAACAAGCCAGAGTCAGACAGAATGTAGGAAATAGTGCAGACTCCTGTGCACTCTGTATATAAAGGATTTTATCTCTCGTTGGCAGTCTGGGTGGCTGTATGAGCCCTGTTCCATAGAACACGGCTGCCCTGAGTTTCTGCCAGTCCCCCAAGTCCAGGTGGGCCACCAGTGCTAGTGGAGAGGGCTTCTTTAAGCCCATCTTCCATTTTTTCCTCCTGATTTTCTCCTCGGGCTCAGCTGGACATGCAATGAGCATGACGTGCATGCTCCACTTCCGCAGAGGCACCCTCAACACTCCATGCGCTGGCCCTTCCCCAAACTGTGAGACTAAGCATGGGCCACCATATGGATTTCTCCAGGTGGCAGTCGAGCAACAAGTTATGGGATCCCCCTTCCCTGACAGAAGAGAGCTGCCTTATGGACGCTCAGTCTTCTCTCCCCCGGCTGATCCCCCAAGCGACGCGAGTCCATTCCCAAACCCTGGTTGCCTGCTGGCCACAGGGAGACATGGATTCCTCAACCCGCCATGCTACTGAGCCAGCTTGGATGATAGAGCTTTATAAATGGTTTGGCGAAAAAGTCTCGTTCAAGAAGAACTGTGCTGAACCAGTATGTCATTTTTCCTAGCAGAAGTATGATTTTTTTGTTTCATTTTTTTCTTTACAAATAATTTACCCAGGATAGCCCAGCTGAGATGCAACATCTTTCCAGTAGTGCCGAGTTTCTATGCATTTCTGCAGCTGGGTGGACTGGAGCACTGGGCGGTTAAGTGACTTGCCCCAGGTCACACAGTGAGTATTTGGTTCTCACAAGGTTTGATCCTGCCATCTCCAACTATTCTCAAGCCAGTGCTCTAATCACTAGACCAGCCTATCTCCATAAATTATATATAGAATAATGCATGTGGAAGTGTGGCTAATGAGGATTGTATGCACACCCAAGGTGTGTGATGCCCCATAAAACCCAAGGTTGAAGCCCGAGAGGTTTATCAGGGCATCACACACCAAGGGTGTGCATAAAATCTGAGTTAGAACACTTCCCCATGTTTAGTTTTTTATATTTACTGGTTTCTACATGCCGTCAGCTGCCCTGTTTCTGCGCTCTCTCACCTGTCCTCCATCCCTCCATTTTGTGCGCTCTCCTCGCTTTCTCTTTCAGTCCCAATCTTTCCCACTGTCCACAGCCTGTTCCATGCCCCCCCTTCAGTCTATCAGTCTATCAAATCCTCCCCTTCCCTTAACTGTTTCATTCGGCAGCACAAACTGTGAACAACTTGCCATTTTTTGATGTTTTTCTGTCACAGTTTTAGTACTGAATTGTGCCCAGCTTTCTTTTCTTTGAATGTCTGAGAAGACTGTTATTCATGTTGACAGTTTTGTGGAGTGAATGCGAGCGAACGGTCAACACGAGGACAGTCTCTGCTGCAGGTGTTTAGATGCACAGAAGGCTATTTTTGGAAACGTGGTTTACAGAACTCCATTATTCACACATGTGAATAACGGAGTTTGTGAGGTTGTGCCAGCAGCTGATTATTGGCACTGATCAGTAAATACTGTGTTTTTAAACACTGGTTCCAGTTCTGTTGTTGTTCCTTCTGTATGGGTGTTTCTGTATGGGTAAACTACTGCAAGTAGGTGTTTCTGATTTACCACACTGGTGGTAAGTACCATTTTAGAACTGTATAATGTGGTTCATTTAAATGATTAGGCACAGCAGGGCATGTGTTTTACTGGAATAATGTCATGCCAGGGTGCATTGTGAGACACAACATGAGCCACAGCCAAATGCCTTCAACCACCCAAGAAGTGCTGTTAACCCATATAATACATTCCCTGGAGTGCCTTATTGCAATGATAAAATGGATCCTTTATAAGAAAAAGGCTTTATGTAGATTTCCTTTAGCTTAGTTTCAGACCATGATTGGATATTAAGATAACTTCATGGTTGCCTTTAGACCAATCAGCTTTAAAAAAAAACACGTGTGGTCTGAAAACAAAACAAAATAGTAATATTGAATGACGCTGAAAATAGAAATAGAGTTAGAATGTTCCCTGAGTGAGTCAGCCAGGCAGCTGCTAATTTCTCCAATGCAGATAGCTGCACACTTCCTTGCAAAGAATGCATTATATCGCATTACTGGAAATGCATTAAAACTCCTTGTAGATGTGAAAAACACCTGTGGGACCCTGAATTTCAAGAGACACTAGAAATACATTTGCAGGTATAACAGCAAGTTCTGATGCTTTGGTACCTGGTAGGGAGGAACTGTTAGAAGTGTGTAGGCTGCTTTGTACCAGGAGATTATGCAGCTTGGGTGGTCGGCAGAAGGAGGCATGGGTAGCTCTGTAAAGGAAGCTTCAATGTTACAGTCAGTATGTGGAATTGGGAACTTCCTAGTGATGATCCTGTGAAGAGAAGGTGTACTATGATGGAAGGGAAGCACTAGTGGAATGTGTCATTGTTGTGGCATGAGAGCATCCCTTCTACAAGGGTCAGTGTTATGGGGCATATTACTGACCCAGAAGAGTGCTCTGTCCACTGTGCTTTCTGGGAACCCCATTAATAAAAAAAAACTGCATTATTTGAGCCCACTCAGCAAAATCATTATCTTCACTGCATAACCTGCGAAGTCTGAGAAACTGTGAATATGACAAACCATTCTTAGCATGTTTGGGATGGAAGAAGCTGTGGAGGAGAAAAGTCAGGGTCCCACAGGTGGTTTTCACATCACCAAGGAATTCTCTTGCACTTCCAGTAATGTGATATATTGTATTCTTTGCAGGAAGTGTACAGCTATCTACATCGGAGAAACTGGCAAATGCCTGGCTGACTGATTTCAGGGAATATTACTGGGCAGTTAGGAACGGAGGCACTGATAAACCCATTGTATCCCACTTTACCTCCAGGGACCATAGTGTCAATGATCTTTTTTGTTTGTGTCCTTCAGCAGGGTTTCCGGAATGCTGACCAAAGGAAAAACATGGAAACCAAGCTGATCATCCACCCAGGCCCCCAGCAGCCCGCTGGTTTAAATGACTGACTTATTTTCTACTAACTTCTTTTACCCACCTTATGGTTTACCACCAGTCTGTCTTTTTTACCCCCACCCATCATATTTTTGCTTCTATGGTGCATGGTATGTTTTCACATGTCAGCATGCCTGCACACACTTCCATCCTGTGTGTGTCTGTGGGGTGGGCATGCTCACATGGGCATTCCAGCTATGTGTGCACATCTATTTTCATTTTCCACAGCTGTCTCTATCTCTGTCTCATTCCGTCACATTTTCACATTTTAGCCTTCATACTGGGCCGTTAATTAGTGCCCACTGGAGGCCTCCTCAATTGATCTCATCCTTCTATGCCTTTTCATCCCCAGTCGCCACCTTTTTGTTTTCCAGATATTTTTCTTATCTTACCTATTATCACTTTTTCTCATAGAGCCTCCCCTTATTTTCATTCCTGACATACAGTATACATCCCTTATTTCCCCTTACCTCTAGTCTCCATTAACTTTGCTTTTTTCTCTTTCAGATAATTCCCGAAGAAGATCTGTGGTTGAAACGTTGATTCTAACTCTTACAGCGTGCATTTAATATTACAATCAGCTTTCAGTTGTTTTTGTATCAATTTTATCAGTCCCACTGAACTATGGAGTTTATGCCTTTGTTTATCTTATTTGTTGACCTTATGAGCCAGGATATTAGGGTTAGGATTCTATAACTGAACACAAATGCACTGTGACAACAATGTAAGAGCTTAACAAAGACATGAAATACATTATAAAGTTCTAAAACAAGACTTACCACCGGTGTGTATCAGAAACACCCACTGGGATAACTAAAAGGAAACCTATTGATGGAACAATAGCAGAATTGGAACCAGCATTTAAAAATCAGCTTCTGCAGTGAAAAAAGAGTGGGTTCAGTGCAGTTTTCCTTTAAGGAAGGGTTGTGTCCTCCCTTCTTCAGCCCCCCGGCCAGCTGTAAAAAGGGTGCAGCAAGTTGAGCTCCTCCCCTACCCCCAACTAAAAATGAGGTGTGTGTATGTCACTAGGTGTTCACTGGGTAGATGATTTCACTATGGTGACACAGTCTACAGTGCAACTCCCAAATCCTCTTCTGTTGGACTGGACCCCATCTTTTACTCCTTTTGTCATTTTGCCTTGGGCTGTCCCCCTCATCCTCACTATATCATTCTTTACTCAGCCCTCTCCCTCCCCTCCCTTGATGCCAACACTTTCCCCATTGTTCCTCTTTCAAATTAAAATGCTGGTTTGGTTCTCTTGCTTCCTATCTTACCTCCCTCTTACCCTCTCCCCCACTGATTTTCTACCCTTTCAGCAGCAATATCTCGCATTCCCTATTCAAGCTGCCTTTTCATATCATTCTTCTAAAATCTGGTCTTCTCTTCATAGAAACATAGACAATGACGGCAGAAAAAGACTATTGGTACACTCAGACTGCCAATAAACTCTAACAAACCTGGGACCTGTTGTCCATACAGGGTTGTAACCCACACTGTCCAACCCCATGCTCACTGCCCTACCCCGTCTTCCCCTTGCTATCCCCTATCCACTTTTCCCTTGTCTGTTTGTTCTGCCACTTTTCCCTTATCCCTTAAGTCTCTTCTTTGTGACTTTACTGCTCCTACCTCCAACTGTCCTTGATCTCTTACCTTAGATGACCCCCCAACCCACTACACTTATTGCCCCAGCTATGTCTGCTCTTCCCCCCATTATGCCCTGTTGGGGTAATTTCTCTATGCCTATCCCAGGTCAATGTTTATCTGCCTCACGCACTTTGTTGTATTGTTTTACCGTGCACCATCTATATTATGCTACTTTATGATATACGATATTGCTTGTATAGACTATTGTTTTTGTGCATCAGTGAATGTTCTATTTATTTGGAGAATCTTGTATATCATAACTGTTTCCTTGTATCTCCTGAATCACCCATGGAAATGGGCATTTGATGCCCTCGGGTTTCACCCGGTTACCAAATCTTAAATAAGATTTTTTTTTAAATGTTAGCCTCCTTTTGTAGTAGCTTCCAGACCCCTCCCACTGGGACACATCTGGAAACGAGGTGCTATCAGCTCAGTATGCCTTTTCTTGGTAAAACGTTTAAAATAAATAATGATAAAACTGTCAAACAAAACAAAAAGAGTCATCCTCATTCTTGCCAGGGGTGTCACATATCTGTGCTCCAATTCCTACAGTACCCTGTGTCTTAAATCTGGGGCTTAAGAGGAACCCTCCTTGGAGGGGGAGAGGCAGGGGGCAGATAGGGTAAGTTATTGAGCTGTGTTCACTAACTGAATTGTCCCTTCCCAGGAGTTCGCAGCTGTTGCTCTAACGAGCAAAGCTGGGGTTTGTTAACATGAAAAACAGAGTGTCTGACTGTTCTCAGTAATAAGTGGGGTGTCTGTGTATGTAATGGAACTTATTCTGCCTTTTCTGTCAGGTCAGAATGATCTCAGGGTAGACAAAAACAAACTCTGATCTCAGAAAGTATGTTCTCAAATGATTCTGAAAACCACATGTTTTTGTGGCAGGAGTCTTCGTGGGTGGGCGATGGTACCAAGATATCCTGGGGCACATTTTAAGGACTGTAATTTAAAATGTATATGCATAGGGGGTCACACAAGCATCCCTCCCAAGAAGTGTTGCACATTAGGAGATAGATTCTATTTTCACACATTTACACAAATTTTTACAGATTTATACAGGACAGACTGAGACGCAACACCTTGATTACAGAGAGGGAGGTCCTGCTTCTTTCCAGTTTATAGCTGAGAGATCCAAAGCACAGGGAGGTTATGTCACTTCCTCAGGGTCACACAGTTAGTGGCTGTGGTGTGATTTGAATTTGGGTCTCCTTTTTCCAAGCTCATACTCTAACCAGTAGACCATGCTGCCTTTTAAATAAACAAGCAGTACTGTATGTTAAAAGATTTAATTCTACTCTAAATTAGCAACAGTGCTATGTAATATTTTTCGAATAGTGTGTGTATTTATTTGAAAAGTTTCACCGGGATTGACATACTGAGCTGCAGTAGCTTGTTTCCAGATGCGTCCTGGGGGGGGGGGTGCATAGGAGGGAGACTGCAAGAAGCATAACATTACAGAAAGAACACAGAAAATATAGTAAATGCCATCAGCTGGGAAACAGGTAAGAATATACAGTTAACATACAACTTAAACTTAAAACATGAACAATTATTTACAGAAAACCAAAACACATATACACTCGTGGAGCAAGCTATGCGTTTCCAGATATACACTACAAAACAATGCTTACGCTTTAACATAAACAATTATTTTACAGTGAAATCAAATCACAGTACATGCAAAGTGCTAAACAATACATTTTCATGATGGAAACTTAGCAGGGAAAGTGCTAGGACCACAAATTAATGTGTAAACTGTACAGTCAGGGTACCAGTATTGGTCAGCAAGTGGATCAAGGGGTGGGAGGGAGATAGGTCAGCCAAGGCCTTAACCCCTTCGGGATGCTAAGAACCCCACAAGGGGTAGACTGGGAATTGGCATGAGGGATTGGAATGACCAGATTGGCTGGGCTTTGTTGAAGGCCGGAGAGTAGCACTAGAGGTGGAGAAGGGGATTAGGTGCAGTTGCAAGAGGGAGCTATGTGAAGTCGGAGGAGGAGGGATAGGGATTGGGGGGGCTGAGCAGAGTGGATTTCTAGTGGAAGGGAGTTCCAGATACTTGGGAATTGATAAGAGAAGGTGGTTCACCCTAAAGTTGTACACCGGGGGGGGGGCGAGGGTCCTGTGGGTGGAGTTACGGAGGGCATAGAGAGGGGTGGGCGGGACACAGATGAGGGATTGTAGGTAGGGTGGCAGAGAGCCAAGTCAGTACTTCCCAATTAAAGTAGCACTATGAGCAAGGCATCTGGCACTGAGGGAAGGGAAGGAGTGCAAAGTGTGAAGGTCACAGTGGTGAGTACAAGGTGGACAGCTGAGAGCAAAGCCACAGAAGGAGTTGAAAAAAGTGTCCAGTCTGGATAGGGTTGATTTGGGGGCAGAATTATAAACTATATCTCTGAAGTCAAAGATAGGGAGAATAATCTTTTGGACAATCTCTCTCTGGGCTTGCAGTGGAAGGTAGTTGCAGTGTCTGAACAGAGCACCGTGTTTGGGGAATAGCTTTTTGTGGATGGCATCCACGTGCACCACAAAGTTGAGGTTCTTGTTGAGCCATAGCCTGAGGTGTTTGAAAGAGGAGGCATCTTCCAGTACGGAACCATCAAGAGTATGGAAAGATGGGGTGGCATCAAGCCTGGTGAGCGTTTGCCTGGTGCCAAAGGTCATAGTGATCATTTTTTGGGCATTTAGAGAAAGCTGATTTGTGCAAAACTAGCGCTGGACATTGTTGAAGTCCTGCTGAAGGCTGGCCAACACCTCTAAGTGGGAAATACCGGAGATAATTAAAATGGTATCATCTGCATATATGTGGATACTAGCAGATGAGCAGGTGTCAGGTAGGTCATTCAGGAATATGGAAAATAGTATTGGACTAAGTACCGAGCCTTGGGGGACACCAATGTTGATTGGGAGAGGGGAGGAGAAGGAAGCCACTGACCCTGATAGACTGGGACCTGCCCATTAGATAGGACTGGAACCAGCCAGTAGCGCATTCAGAAAGGCCTGCCACAGTCAGCTTGCTGAGGAAAAGGGAGTGGGTAACAGTATCGAAGGTCTTGGCCAGACTGACAAAGATGACAGAGGTAATGCATCCCTGATCCATGCCTGAAAGTGGAGACGGTGAGCCGAAGTAGGGAGGTGGTGGAGTGTGCCTTGTGGAACCCAGACTGGAAGGGGGTGAAAAAGGAAAAAGAATTAAGGAAAGGGGAATGCTGCGCCAGAGTCAGGCACTCTTGGAGTTTAGCCAGGTTTGAGAGCAGGGATATAGGGTGAAAATTACCGGAGTTGGAGGGGTCACCACCATTTGGAAGGGGGAAAACAGTGGTGACCCTCCAGGCATCAGGGACGTCGGTGAATGAGAAGGATAGGTTCAAGAGAGTTGCTAGAGGTTGGGCTATAGTGTAAGCTGAGAGGTGAAGTAGCTTGGGGTCAAGGCCATCCGGCCTTTTGCCTTTGTTAGGATTTTTGGCTAGTAGTTCTCACAGTGTGTCGTCTGGGGAGAGAGAGGTTGGAAGGAAAAGTGTGAAGAAGAAGGGGATGAGCGGAGGGAGCTGGTGAGGGGCAGTTGGGGGAGGGACGAAGGAGGAAGAGGCACAGGTGGTGAAAAATTTGTTGAATTTAGCTGCCACGGGGGGGGGGGTCAGAGACAGTGAGGTCACCTACCTTTAGAACAGATGGGGGAGGTTGGGCAGGGGGAGAAAATAAAGTATGAACAACCATCCAGAATTTGGATGGATTACTAAGGTTTACATGAAAGAAGGAGCTGAAATACTTCGCTTTGGCAAGGCAGGTAGCCCTGATGCAAGCATTGCGTAGGGAGCGATACTTCAGCAAATCCTTAAGAGCTCCAGAAGCTTTGTGCTTCACCCATGTCTGGTCACGAGCATGTTGACATGCTAGCAGCTCAGCAGAGACCCAGGGGAGGTGATTGCTATGGACCCATGTCTTCCTAAGTGGGACATGACCTTCCCAGGCATTCAGGAAATGACAGCTGAGGTAACTCGGGGCTGAGTCAACTGAGGAAGCAGTGGCAATGGGCAGCCAGTCAGTACTGGTGAGTTCATTGTGGAGGGAGGACAGATCGAGGGAGCGGAAGGAGCAAAGGTTGAGAATAACTGGTGGGGATTTTACAGAATGATTTTTCACACACAGTATACCATATGCTGATCACTAAGCGCATTGTGTCAGGGAGCTCCTGCCACTCTTGAGGACCGACCTTTTCTTAAATCTGTTGCAGCAGTTCTTCTATTTTCTTAACCTAATCTATCCTTTACAATTTCTAGTCCTTAAGGTTGGCCACTTATAGGCACCCCCTTCCCTTTCTTGACTATGCTATAGTGTCCTCTCTAATTTTCCTTTTCTCTCTCAGGTCATACAGGGAGGTTATTGTTGTGACCTCCAAACGTATGTAAAACAGGTTGTGTTTATTGTTGTTGGATTTAGTATGTAATAGCACTATGTCATAAAATACCTCGATGTATATACCTTATGTTTATGAAACCTGTAAATGTTGAAAATACCATGGCACTAGATGTTTTTTTTTTTTTTTATTTAGTCTTTTTATTTAATTCGTAAATATATGCAACAATTTTACAGGCAGCAATACATCACTTATTAATACCAGTTAATAACATCACAATACATTACATATATACTTGCAACAGTCATGTTACGGGAAAATAAATTAATATCTTATTACTTTAGTATCCAGAGAATCATAATTACTCATTTTAAGTTCAGTCTGTGATCCATTCAAATCAAATCAGGCATAGCACGGTGAGCCCTCCCCTATCCCCTCCCAGATTTTATTCCCATTAAAATTCAAGGAGCATCACAGATCATATCCCGAGTATCTTTTCAGTGCAAAAGAAGAGCAAAATTACATGTTCAGTACATAGCTTAAGGTACAAAATCATCATAATGATTTAGTTGGTATGATATCCACTTTTGCCATTGTACATCAAAATTTTGAACTTTGTCCATCATCTTGGCTGAGAGTCACTCAAGGGCATATATCTCCCTGGACAAAACAATCCAGGCTCTTTTAGTGGGTATTTTATTTGTAAACCATAGTCTAGTGATAATTTTGTGGGCTGCTGTTATACATTATAAAATTTGTTTCAGCAAGTTTTTGTCAATTCGCAGACCTACTGGTTTAATAAAAGTCAATATAAATGTGGGAGTGAATAAATCAGTGGTGTCATAAATTGCACTCAGCTCCTCGAGGATCTCCTTCCAAAACTTGGATAGCTTAGGACATGACCAAAGGACATGGCTCTGATTTGCCCTATCATCCCCACATTCTCTCCAACACTGTCCCTCCCTTAATCCTCCCATACTAGCCAGCAAGGCTAGTGTGCGGAAGAAATGAGAATGGAGTTTCTACATGTATTCATGCCAGTATGGTGAGAAAAAGATTTTTATAGTTGGTAAAGCAGAATAATTTCAGTCCTGCTCACTGATTGATACCTGTAGTTCTTGTTCCCATCTAAACCTGATTGAGTTGATCGAGTCTCCCTGTCTTTCATTTAAGGCCTTATATATCTTACTAATCAGGTGATCCGAGGTCGTTCCTCTGATACGAGCTTGTAACAGTTGCATTATTTGGGTCGGGCTTTCACTTTAGGGCCGCGAGTGACCATTCATATGGCTGAAGGTATGATTTAAGATGTAAATAAGAAATAAAATATTTATGAGGCAGGTGATATTCCTTCTGAAGGGAGACAAAGGGAAGGAGAGCTGTTCTGCCCACTAACTGGAAAATGAATAAAATGCCATATCCCTGCCATTGAACTACATAGGGGCCTGAGGGACCTGCTGTCAAATTTGCATTAAACTTCAGTGTTCCCAAGAAAATTTTTTTAGGGAATGTAAAATAATTATTACTGACCTTAAGCCATATTTTTAAGGGTTCCCTGGTGAACTTCGGATAATTCATTATCCCTTGGCACTTGGGGGGTGTCCCAAAAAGGAGCTCCTGAGTGTTGTGTAGGTCTCCCCAGATTACTTCTAATTGTTTCCAGTGTGCATCATACTGTTTATTTAGCCAGTGTAGGACTACCCTTAACTGTGCTGCCATCGTATACTTTTTGAAGTCGGGGAGGTTAAGGACACCTCTCTCTCTGGCCAGTTGCAGAAAAGAATATCTAATTCTGGGATGCTTTCCACTCCAAATAAAGCAGGATATCATTCTGTCCCACGCCTGGAAATATGTTTTAGCCAGGGTGAAGGGCAGTGTCTGAAGAAAGAACAATATGTGGGGAAATACATTCTGCTTAATTGTATCCATCCTTCTCAAAAAGCTTAGGGAGAGACATGACCATCGAGATAGATCTTCTGTCAATTTTAAGGTCAAGGGTTCGAGATTTAAGAGCTCTGCATGAATGGGGTTTCTTGTGAGCTTTATTCCTAAGTATCTCATCTCTTGTCTGTGCCACTTAAAGGGGAATTTTTTTTGAAGTGGGAGGGAGAGAGGTAATTGTATGTCAATACCTCGGTTTTTGATTCGTTAATTTTATATCCTGCTAGCTTACCAAATGTTTGTAGTTGTTTCCATAACTCAGGGATGGATTGTTTAGGCTCGGTAAGAGCCAGCAGAATATTGTCCATAAATAGTGATATCTTGTGCAGGCGACCTCCCAATGGAAGGCCCTCTATGTCCCAAGAAGATCTGATGGCAATGGCCAGGGGTTCGAGATATAGAGCAAACAACATTGGGGACATTGGGCATCCCTGGCGGTTGCCCCTAGAGAGTTGAAATGTATCTGAAAGTGCCCCATCCACCTTAACATTTGCTTTAGGGGAGGCATAAATATTTTGTAATTGTTTTATAAGTTGTTCCAGGAATCCATAGTGCTCCAGAATCTGCCATAAAAAAGATCAGTTGACCCGGTCAAATGCCTTTTCAGCATCTAACTCCAGTAGCACTAAAGGAATTTGTCTTTTTATGGCATAATCTACTAAGAAATATGCATGCCTTATGGCATCGTGGGCCTGTCTGCCCTTAATAAAACCTACTTGATCAGGGTCAATAATAGCTGGTAGTAAATGGTCTATTCTAGAGGCCATGGCTGACATGAACATTTTGTAATCATAATTTAGCATTGAAATGGGGTGAAATGAGGAGGGGTGTTTAACATCTTTATGGGGTTTAAGTATGGTTGATATGGTGGCATATTGCCATGTGGGTGGGGGTTCTCCCTCCTGGACCGCATGTAAGGCCAGGAGTAATATGGATAGTAGCAGCTTTTTGAATTTGTTTAAAATTCAGAGGGATACCCATCTGGACCGTGTGCCTTCAGGGTCTGAGCTTTTTTTAGAACTTGGAGTAGTTCTCCCTCTTTGATTGGCGCCAGCAAGGCTTCAGCCTGTAGTGGGCTGATTCATGGTATTGGTAAACTCTGTAAATAGGATTTGTTGTTGTCTAGGGGAATTTCCTCTTCTTTAGTGTACAACTCTAAAACTGTGGGAGAATTCAAGAATGCATGGGACAGACATAAGGCAATTTTTGTGGGGGGGTAGGAAGAAATAGGCTGTTGGTTAAATCGGATCTGCAGCTTATCCTCTAGGTAGGGAAATGGGCAGACTAGGTGGGCCAAGTGGTCCTTATCTCAGTCAAAGTCTATGTTTCTATGTAACTCATGGTAAAACCGCTGTGGAATAAGTCTAATTTCCTGGGGTCTTTTTGCTAATCTCACTGTTTTAGGATCTACCATGCTGATTATGTTCGCTCTGGTTCTCTGTTCTCTCAATTTTCTTGCTAAATTTCTGGAGGCCTTAGGTCCCTTCTCATGATGTCTTAGCTTTAGATAAAATAATTTTTGTTGTACCGATTGGTCTACTATTTTTTGTAGCTTTTGTTTTACAATTCTTAATCGTTGTCCATTTGATCTGGCCAATGTTGTAAACGTAATAGCTCCTCCTGCAGGTCTCTATGTGTTTTTTCCCTCTGCCATTTTTTAATGACAGAAAATCGTATAATCTCTCCTCTTAATACTAGTTTTAAAGTATCCCACAGAATTGTGGGGGCAACTGCATGTTGCATGTTTTCTTGTTTAATTCTAGATACTGGACCAATTCAAGGAACTCTGGGTCCCTAGGATGGGCAAGGTTCAGGCGCCAATTAGTTTGCTTATATTGTGCCCCTAAGTCCACCCTGAGATATAAGGGAGCATGATCCGATAAGAAGGTGATCCCATGCCATACATCACAAATGGAGTCTAAATGCTCGACCGTGGTTATAAAGTAGTCCAGTAGAGCCCCACTTCCCACGTGCGGGACCCAGTGGGTGTATTCTTTTGTCTTAGGAAAAAAATGTCTCCAGGTGTCCACCAAGCCCAGAGAACTGATGGTTTGTTTTGTGTACTTTTGGAGAGTGTTAGATCTATGGGCCAGAGGGGTATCAGCATCCAAAGAGGGGTTTAAAGTGATATTCAAGTCTCCCTCCAGCAGCAATTGTCCCTCCATGAGGGACATTAAATCCACAAAGAATTTTACTGCTAAGGGCTTCCTGACCCAGGAGGGAAATAGACAGATGCCAGGGTAATGGGTCTTGAGTACAGCTTGCCCATCACTATGGCATAGCGGCCCTCTGGGTCACTAATTTCACTTTGTTTTTCAAAGGGCACTTCCTGGGAGAGTAGAATCATCACCCATCTCCTTTTCCCACCCCTATAGGATGATTCAGTTACTACAGAATACCCACACCTCTGAAATTTTTTATGTTCGTCTGAGGACATATGGGTTTCTTGCAGCATAATAAGCCCCGGTCTCTCTTTTCTGAATAATTGAAATAATCGAGAGCGCTTTATCAGATTACCAATCCCATTCACATTTAAAGATGAAATCAAAGTTGATTTAGCCATATCTGCTTCTGATCAGTCCTTGTATGCATATTTCCTGTGTGTTAAAAGTACAGTATAGTCCCTTCCTACCGTACTTATGCCTTTTCACCCCATGCTCAATAATATTGTATTATTAATTGCTTTATGTACTATCACTGATATAAGTGAATTATAATGTCTGCCTGTTGTTCTAGTCAAACCCCATAAGACTGTCTGAGTGTTTAAAACTACACAAGGATCTAAAATATTCCGCACTAGGCCTATAACAACCAAACATGTGCAGGCCTGTTGCAGTTTAACATTATACATGACACTCCGTTCTTTTAGGCCTGCTAAAATTACCAAATGCCAACGGGGCATCAACTTTTTTGTACCAGCAAATTGTATCTGCTGTAACAGGTCTCTGAACCTGGCAGAAAATTTAAGTGGCTCCCAAGGTAGGGAGAGGACAGATACCTCTCCTTTGAAGGGGCAGATGTATGCGCCCTGAGGGGGAGTGTCAAGGTAACGTCAAGGGCCCCCAGCACCACTATTTCCCTGGTACCTAGTGGTGCAGCAGGCCACACTGGAAATAAAAATGAGGAACAGAGACCCCCAGGAAATGGTCCTTATGTGCCTCATCTCCAGTAAGGCCTTATGGATGCATCGACCGTTTAGGGATGGATTTCTGACCCTATAATGGTCAGGTGGGCATGTAGCACTGCAAAAAATGCATTAAGTCATGCTGCCTTTCCTGAGCTATAGTATAATTAAACAATAACTATGGGAGGACTATCAGCAAGCTTCGGGGGGGGAGATAATCCAAAAGAAATTCAGAAACATCCTTCTGATTCACTAACCTTTTTCCCATCCATAAGCTTGGGAATATAAACAGGATTTCCATTTCCCAATTTCCCCACCCCAAACAGACTTCCCCGAGTTGCATTGTGTAGTCCCTGTATGCAGAGTCACCTCTGCATCAAGTTACCAGTTTTTAAGTCTCTGCAGAAACTCTCTCGCCACTCACTCCGGTGAGGTCGCTGAAATCTTTGTAAAAGTTTTTTCACATCCTCTAGGGTTGCTTGACTCTGTCTCTTTCTGGAACCCGAATCCCTAGCAGTGTCCCAAACAGCACTGTGAAGGCCTTGCTGAGTTTTCCTGAGTGAGGAGTCTTCCTGGGTGGATTAAACCAGGCCCCTGAGTTGAAGAGCTTTTGTTGCTTCATATGGTATCTCAAAGGTTTGGGGGCCATCCGGAAACATGATGACTAGTCGAGCATGGTATGGAGTAGCACATTTTAGTTGTTGTTGCTTTAAAAGATGGAGTACTGGAGCGTAGGCCCTGTGCTTGGCTAAAATAGATGGGGAGTAATCGCTGTCAAAATAAATGCTCTTTCCTTTATACTTAGTATCCCTCATTCTCCAGGCTCTGGTAAGGATAGTTTGTTTAGTAGTATAGTTTAAAAACTTCATTATGATGGAGCGAGGTCGTCTGTCTGGTTGAGTTGGTTTCAGTGATAGAGCCCAATGGACTTGCTCTATGTCGAATTTAAAAGCTGGGTCTAATTGCAGAGAGTTGCAGATGAGCTGCTCCACAATTTTTAAATATCTCTCCCTTCTTTGTTCTCCGGAATCCCATATATTCTCAAATTATTCCTGCGTGATCTTTTTCCAAATCCTCACATTTCTCTTTTAAAGCAAGTTGTTCATCTTGCAAGTGCACTACCATGCATTCCAGCCTGTCAGTCCAATCATCTAATTCAGTATGTTGTGCTTCAACCTCAGTAACACGAGATTAGAGTTTACTGATTTCTGTAGTTAATTCTGACCGGAAAGTACGAACCTCAGTCCTGAATTCCTGCAACTCTGCTAGAATGGTAGCATTGCTGGGTTGTTGAGAGGAGGCCCCATTTGGAGCCACCATGTCTGGTTGAATCTCTGCAGAGCTTAATGAAGGGTGAGAGAATCCTGCTGAATTCTTGCTTCTGGGGGTGCGTACAGTCCGTTTTTTGCCTCCCATTCAATGCTGTGGCCCTCCCTGATATTCTTTTTTGATTACTTTTGCTTTTTATTTGTGAGAGAGTCTGCTTCTAGCCCAGGATTACCAGAGCTAGGTTTTACCCTTGCATCCCGGTCGGTGATGTCACCGGAAGTCCCAGGTGACTATCTTGCGAGATTCTTTGTTTATAGGACAGGCTGTAGATTCCTGAGGGAGGACAGCCTTATCATTCTCTGCCAGGACCACAATCAGCACTAGATGTTTTTGATAATGGTAAAGAGTACTAGTTGACGGTATTATAAAAATTAAGTTAGTTGTGCTATTTAAAATGCATGCAAATTGCTGTAAACTGAGACAGTCTGAAATGGCATGTTGAGTTGCATATATCCCATGATGCTTTGCATTAGGGAAGTATGTGTGATGTTGTGTTTTTTTGAAACTTGGCTTATTGTCAATGCCCTTTGGGGTAACCCATGTTTCAGTGCTTCTGCACTGAGAATCTTTGTTTTTAGCTTGTTTTGTTTTTTTTCTTTTTGGACCCCCACTACCCAAGCAAACGAGGCCTGCATGGGGTAGAGGTTGCTTCTCAGCTGGTAAGTTAGATCAGAGATCAGCGTCAGTAGGTGCTGGCTAAGTGCAAAGAAAGGACATTTATAGTCTGTTGCTGCAAACTGATGTACTGAAGAAGAAATATGCCATTGTAGAAGGTTATTTCTTGTATTTTGAATAATGGACCAGACACCAAACTTCAAGTTCAACACACAGTCTCTGTGTTATGTACACAGAGATTGTGTGTTGAACTTGAAGTTTGGTGTCTGGTCCATCTGTTATCCCACAACCCTTTAACATGCATCAGTAGTATACCTGAGGTGATGACCCGGTGTGGATGAGACATCAGTACCCAGTCTATATGGGTATGTTTGACTGATTTGTGATTTAGGCGCGTAGGATCTTTGATGAGCTGCTTTAGATTTAAGGATGATATTTGTTTGCAGATTTTGGTCTGGTTGTGGACAGCCAATTAATGTTGAAGTCCCCTAGGATGTAAAGTTCACCAGGGGCAGCGAAGGATGATGAGAGATGAGAGGAGGTCAGTGATAGAGGATGGGGAAGAGGCAGGAAGACTGGGGCAGCAGTAGACTCTGCCCACAAAGATGGGAAGGGAGCAGGGAAGGGATAATTTTATTAACAAACATTTGTAGGCAGAGGGGGAGGCAGCGGAGATGCAGACTGAAAATTGGATGGACATGGAAACATACATAGCCATTCCCCACCCCTGGTCGATCTGTTCTGCCAGATAATGGAGTAGCCAGGGATGGAGATGTCCAAGTCAGGGATTTTTGAGCTGAGCCAAGACTCGGTGATGATGAGGATTGAAGGTTTTAAACTGGTCATAAGGGGTTGGAGAAGGCTGAACTTGGGGAGAAGGCTTCCTATATTTAAATGAACTATACTTAGTCCTTTGGGCAGATCGGAAAGGGAGGTGGGGGAAGGTCCGGGGTTAGATTCAATGTCACATGCTGTGAGGAGCAGTAATACTATAAGCAGTTTAGTGATGATAGATAACCATCTCCTAGGCAGTGGTGGCAGGTGAATGGGAGCAGCGGTGGCCAGATTAGAGGTGCTACTGCATGGAATTTAGAGGTTCATAGGGACGCCAGGCACATGTGTTGAACTATATATATATATATATATATATATATATATATATATATATATATATATATATATATATATATATATATATATTCTTTAGCAGAAAAAACTTTGTTAATGCACCAGTTAGGGTTAAGATTAAACCAACAAATGTAGGGAAATGTGGTGTTAAGGTTTCCAACCCTAACACCCCACTCCACCATGCAGGCAACAAAAGGAAAAAAAACATTAGGGTTTTGCCTCTCCTGAATCTTTGCAAATCAGGGCTTGGGTCTTGCTTGAGGTTGTCAGCACTAATGCTCACTCCATTCCATCAGCAAATAAGCTCAGATGTGAAAACTATACGAGAAGGGGGTGAGCGTTGGGGTTGACGACCCCAAGGAAGACCTCAGCCCTGACTTGCGAAGACTCAGGAGAGGCAAGTCCCTAATATTTTTTCCTTTTGCTGCCTGCAGGGTGGGAGTGGGGTGTTATGGTTGGAAACCCTAACACCAAATTTCCCTACTTTCGTTGGTTTAATCTGAACCCTAACTGGTGCATTATTGAAGATTTTTGCAAAGAATGTCCTTACTTTTTGAGATAGTATAATCATATCCTCATTCACAGGACCTGCATGAACACATCCATTTGCCCAGGGAAGCACAGGGCCCCTTCCATCCCTGCATAGATGCAGCCCAAAAAAACAGTAAAGTTGTACTGTCTTATGGTAACTTTTATTATTTAGTTTTTATGGTTTTGTATATGCCCCCTAAAATTTTTCAGGGGTGTTATGTGTTAGTCGTGTAGTACTCATTGACACCTTTATTTTGATATAAAGATTGTCTCTTAACTCCAAATATTGACAGTTATGCCTTGTCAAAGTTGAAATGTGGGAAAAAACTAAGTCCAAATTCTTTTTTCGTATGCAGGAATCTTTTTTGTAAGAACCAAAAACGATCACAAAAAAGAATCCTTCATATGAAAAAAGAATGTGAAAAAAATACTAAGTCCAAATTCTTTTTTCGCATGAAAGGAACTGTTTTCATGAGAACCCAAAAAGGTCTCAAAAAAGCTCCCTTCATGCAAAAAAAGAATTAGGACACATACCTTTTTTGTCTGAAGGATTCTTTTATTGTGAGCGTTTTTCATTCTCACAAAAAAGATAACTTCATATGTAAAAAGAATGTGAAAAAAACCTAAGTTCAAATTCTGTTTTTCATATTAAGGTAGTCTTTTTTTTGTATAGCCATTTCTTGTTTCATATGACCACACGAAAAAAGAACATTGTCTCATAAAACTAATTCCGGCACCCACCTAATGGGGTCACGATTAACAAGATACATGTGTTGGTGTCTTTGTATGATGCCATTTGAATGGGTTTTGACATTTAAAAAAAGAAAATGGAAACAAGATGGCAGCCATATGAAAAAAAAAGTTTTCCTCATGAAAAAAATTACTGCCCATTTGAAACAGAATCTTGTTTCATATGAGCCAGTTTTTTTTCCCATACCAAACAGCTATCCAAAAGACCGTACTGAACATGCTCAGAACCAAAATTTCAAATCCTTATAACTTTTGAATGGATTAATATTTTTTCACCAAACCAAGCCCAAGGGTCCAAACCCTTTGTACTCTGAAATTTCAGAGCAAAATTCCAAACCATCTGGGCACTAGGTGATGGCAAAAAAAAAAATTTACTTTTTCACTATCCAGATCTTGGAATCCACGTATCCAAACAGAGCAAAATGTGGCAGGACAAGAGACCTTGCCCCTGAGACCATGCATGCAAACTTTTGTGCACATATGTTGAACAGTCATGAAGCTATTAAAGTGCATAGTTAGGGGCTTAACATTAAACAGCCTACTCAACCCTAAGTGACAGTACCGCACAACGTATGGTATGTTTTGTGATATCAACAGAGATAAAAAGGACTATCTGAGCCAGCCAGAAAAGATATCAAATATATCTCCATGTTCCTATATGTCATAGTGATATTTTGCATGTTCCTATACAGGGAAGTATAGCACTAGGAAGCATTGTCCACAACGTGTTAAGAAAACAGCAACCCCAACAGCTTGCTGAGTTGTTGCAGCCACAGCACAGTCCGTATCCATTAAGATCATCGGGCTGTGGCCGGCTTGCTGTCCCAAAGCTGAGAACGAACCTTGGCTTGGCAGCATTCCAGAACTTTGCTCCCAAGCTATGGAACAACATTCCAGCTGAATGTTGTGCTTGTGCCACTGCAGAGAGTTTCAAAAAATCCCTTTGTAAGCTCCTTCTTGGTACATCCATATGCAAATGATTCCCCAAGAGATGAGCTGGTACAGGGCTCCTAACCTAATTCTGATTCTGCATGCCTCTACAGTATCTTGATGTCTTGCCCACGGATGATATTAATGTTGCATGCTATATGTCTAAGATAATGATGTACTGTTGTCAAGTGACCCTCCCCTACTGTACTTAACACTTCGACCGGTTGTTATGATATGTATTGTATACCCCTCTTGCTTAGCCTGACTATTGCTTGCAACCTGCCCGATGTTACCTTTACCTGTGAACTTGTTGTTTATTGCCTAAGATTGTAAATTGTCAGGTGTTCCACCACCCTTGTTGTAACTCTCTGTAAACATGTTGTTTATTGCTGTTGTTTATATGCTGTCGGGTGTTGCATCACCCTTGTTGTAACTCTCTCTAAACATGTTGTTTAATGCTGTAATTTGTATGCTATCAGGTGTTGCATCACCCTTGCTGTAACTCTCTCTAAACATGCTGTTTATTGCCGTAATTTGTATGCTGTCGGGTGTTGCATCACTCTTGTTCTCACTCTCCCAGGTCGTACCTGAAAACAGGCAGTTTCTGCCCAGCGTTCCTACCTGGTTAACAACAACTAAATAAATACTGTATAGCAGATTATATTCGTGTTCCATTTATATTCACTATATTAGCTTGATTCATTTTTCAGCGAATTCAAATGGATTGCATATAATCTGACATTCAGGTAATATACACATTGGGGGCTATTCACAAAATGGCACATATGAGGTGCGTATCGGGGTGCACAGCTCCGCACCCATGGGATTCTCACATGGGGGCTGCATTCATGAACACCACTCCCAACCCGGCTCCCATACGTGGCCCCCCCCAGCTTGCAGGTCCGCAGGAGGCAGGCAGGTGCAGAGCAGCGAATCTGGGTGGGCAGCCAATCAGCTGCCCAGGCAGGGACCCACAGTGGATCCCTTGAGCCCAAGGGGTGCCATGTTGTAGGCTGGCATGCAGAGCGCTGATCGTGCCGATGTGAGGGGTAACCCATCTGTCCGACTTCCATCCTCCTGGTGTGCCCCAACAGCAGGGGCAACATTGTTGGGGGGGCCATTGCCCCTGCCATGTCTGCTGCATCTGGCGGCAGCTCCTCCGGGGGAGGATATAACCGGCTTCAGTGGTTTGCGGCTGCCTTCCAGATACAGAGCCAGCAGCCCTGCACACAGCACTCTGCAGTGATGTAAATGCGTTGCGTGCTGGCTCCCCCCCCCGCACTGCCCCCAGGTCTGCCCCCATGCGGAGCTCCGTGATCCACCGGGGATCAGGTGCATGGGGGTATGTAGGCAGTGAATGCGGCAGGGCCGGGCAGTGTGAGTGGGCTATGTGCCCGAGTTGCGTGGTGCATAGCCCACTCCGCACCTTTGTGAATAGGGCCAATTGTGCACACATTCTACATTACGTAAAGATCCATGACAGTCTTGACATTTAAAATGCTGTTCTTTATTTTATTCAGGCAAATAGGGGATAGGTCAAACCAGGACAAAATAAAACTAAATCCAAAAGCCCAAAAATACTAAGTCAGCAAAAAAAATTAAATAACAAGTCTCCCAGTCAGCGGCTGTGCTTGACATTCTTCTTTAATTTTCAGCTGGAAGTGCATTCAGATTCAGAGTTGCCTGCAAAGGAAAAATGATGGCATTACAATCAGGCACTCGCTCACTTCCACTACCACTGTAATTACTGGTAAGAGCTGCACGAAACCAATCAGGAGCAAATATGTGCAGTGGTTGTCATGCTGTGAAATATACCGGACGCAAATACTAACTGCTATACAGTAAATAAATACATCATACTGATATCTTCTATGTACCAGTACATCATAAAATTTCAGAAGTTGTCCTCCCTCTCACAAAAACACAAAAGTGCCTACAGGTGTGCCAGTCACCTAATGAAGTACCACAAGCCCACTGTAAAAACCATTCCTCACAATAGAAAAAAACATCCCCACACGCACAGAGTCTCTGAAACACTTGTGCTTTTAAAACAGAAAAAATAATGTTCAGATCCAAAAAGACGAGACAGAAAGCAGTCTGAAGTACAGTAACAGAAATAGAAGCAAAACACCATACCTAAACCACCACACTGCCAAAAAGTGCATCCCTGAATAACAGAAATAACATCCGACTTCAGTCTCTCAGAGAATTTACAATAGTAAACGAAAGCCATAAACTGGAACAAATTAATACGTGGACATCTCCTTTGAAACTGAAGCTGAGACCATCCATGTCATAAGGACCCAAACAGAAGAAGCTACCGCAACAAACAGGGACATGGATCAAGGCCAGCCCCTAACCTACAGATGACGAGATGTCATCAACCTCTGCTACTGTACATCCAGCAGAAATCAGCCAGATAAGTACTTAACTATTGACGAATCAGTGTTGAATTTTATAAAGGAGCAAGAACATAAAAACACAAAGAGGAAAACTACTTATCTCTTACACTAGCTATACAAAGGTACTTTGCAGAGACATACTCTGACACTAGGGCCTTAGACGAAATTGATCCAATAACACTAAACAGCCCTTTATCTAAATTTTTCATGAATGCCACAAAATAAAAATGGTGAGCCATATGAACTCGTAAGCCTAAGGGCAATGTATCAAACTACTGAAATTTACCTAAGGTCAAAAAATTACAGTCACTCAATATGAAAAGATAAAGAGGTCGAAATAACAAGAAAAGCACTAGCTGCCCGGCCCAGTGGCGCTGAGGGTTGAGGCGCTGGACGCAAAACCTCGCTCCACGCTGGTGACCTGAGCTCGGGAATGAGCCCGGGACATCGGGGGTTGGCAGGGGAAGGAGAGGATTGAGCATCTGAGGACAGCCCTCCTCTGCGGGAGGGAGGGACACATGCTCGATGCCTGATCATTTCCATGGAAGCTGAAGGCATAGCAGACAGGAGTGCACTAGGGTTGAAGTGGTGACGTCATGGATACGCCTTGACGCCAGAGTGGAGGCCACCCGAGGAACATCGGAGGGCTCCCACGGCACTCCTGCATAGATGGAGCACCAAGCCCCGATCCCCAACACCCCTAGCTGCCCCGGTGACCAGCGTCCTGACAAGACAAGGATTTCAGGGTGCTTGCCTCCCCACCTTGTCCCCGCCGGGGGGGGGGTAAGCCAAGGCTGCATGGAGGATGGACCACCACAGGATACAGGTAGGAGGTGGTGACTAGAATGGCCATTGGTGTCTCCCGAAGAGAGAGGAGTGCCATGGGAGGGAAGGAGTATAAATAGAAAATAAAAAAAAAAAGAAAAGCACCAGCTGCTAAACAAAACAATGTGAACGCTCTTGGCAAACGATGCAAGGCCAATGCATCAGATGAACTAACAGAAGCAATGATGGAGCAATTGCACAGAAAAAGAAACAATTGGGTCCTCGCTCAGTACAGCAGCATCCATTACAAGAACACTATGGCTTACCTGTTACACATTTTTTTGCATTAGAGGATCCACCGAAATTAGGTAAATGAAATGGGGTGATGTCACAAAAAATCAAGACAAAAATGGCACCCAATACATACAATAGTCAACAGACAGGCAAACAAAAACTCAAACTGGCCTGCGCATTAGAGACACACAGAAAATTAAACCAAGGGACTACGTAAGCAAACAATCCTGCACGATTCCCAGTGACAGTATACACAGTATATGAAAGTCAACGCCCTGTATCCTGCAAGGACCCTGATGCTCCATTTTTGGTGGGGCAATAACAACACAGAAGTATATACCAGACTAGGAGCAGTAAAATGGTTTAAAAATCAGCCCGTTGGAGTGAATACAGTTGCCACTACAATGAAAGCAATGCTTGCAAATGCAGAGATAACAGAACAAATAAATAACAAATCATAGTGCACGAAAACGTGTTGCACAGAAGTTCAATGACAGTGGCATTCAAGCAACAGAGATAATGCAAATCACTGGATACAAATCAGTGAGAAGCATAAATGACTACTCCCACATCAATGAGCAGCAACAAAAGAGAATTTCAGACCTACTGAGTGGAGTCACTACGCAAACACCTCAGAAAGAAGAGTGCCATGAACATCTGCAGATGACACAAGTCATCTAATGTTCGAAATGCATGGGATGAGGCCAGCCCAGTGGTGCTGTGGGTTGAGGCACTGGATGCCACACCTCGCACCACGCTGGTGACCCGGGTTCAGGAACAAGCCCGGGCTGTTGGGGGTCAGCGGGGAGGGAGAGGATTGAGCCTCCAGAGGACAGCTCTCCTCTCCCAGGGAGGGGAGGAGTTGCACTCCTGCTGAATGACTGCCACCAGGTGGAGGCCTGAGGGAAGAGTAGATCTGCAGGCACACAGGAAGGGTGGATGCTGCGGGACTTACACGGACGTGCTCACGCCTCCACGCACACACGTCTGGCGGTGCACCCCAAGAAAGGGAACAGGGAGAAATGGAGGAGAAAATCAAACCTCTGGTTGCAGGATGAATCCCGACTCTTCACAGGTTCTGCTCCTGGGCTGGGCAGAAAGGCAAGCCCTGGTAATTCCGGGATGTCGGGGCTGGGAGGGTCAGTTGGAAGGGAGCAAGGAGAAATAGGAGCACAAACAGAATATGGAAAAAAAATGCATGGGATGGGTATTTTTTTTTACCTAGCTTTCGATGCTAAGAAAATTAACTGGTGTTGGTGGAGAACATTGGACCAAATTGGATCTACGCTATTAGTGTAGTGTCCCGATGTATGTTGTGTCATAACGCTTTGACTCACAGGTCCGCCTTGCGGTAATGTTTTAGTTACATGTTTCAGGTATTTTTATTAGTTTATTTGAGTTGGGGGTCTTTGCTCCCCACACCCCCAACGATAAAAAGACAAGGGTGTGTGGGGAGGGGAAGCTCCCCATCTCAAACAGACAAAACCTAAATGTGTAAACATGTGACTAGTTTATTTGAGTTGGGGGGCTTTGCCCTCCACACCCCCATGTTAAAAAGACAAGAGGGGTGTGGGGGTGGAGATTCCCTACTCAGACAAACTGGCAAAACTTAAGTCAACACCAAACACTCGACAAAAATAGCCTAGCACATCTACAGTACAGCACAGCAGGCAGCAATGCTGTATTCACTACAGTTTTATATATGCTAGGTGTGGTGGTCCGATATTCTCCACTATCGCCCATTAATTTTCAGTTCCATAATGGTAATATGTTTTTGTTCCAATATTCAACAATAAAAATGCACAGCAATAACCACTTACAACATTACAATCACACAGCAGATCCTCATGCAAACACCAACATCACACACACAACAGTAGCACACAGTACCCATAAACTGCAAATCAACAGGCATACAACAGACAAAAACTAATCAATGTATAACATCTAACAAAAAAAAAGTTCTATTTTTTGCTCTATTTTTTCTTATCCACTCCCTAAGAGAGACCATCGACAAACATCCCAAAAAAAGATTACAAGTCACATCAAGTGACTCCAACTCCAACTAATCAGTGTGTATACAACCAGCACTACACATATACAACTAAATATGCAATAATGCATGGGGTAGTGTGTTTAATGAGTTTTTACACACAGCCCGAGGTGTTGGATGCTATATAAACCCCGAGAGCAAAGCTCAAGGGGGTTTATTTTAGCATCCAACACTGAGGGGGGTATATAAAAACTCAAGTTAAACACACTACCCCATGTTTTATTTTATATAATTCCTGGGGAGCCTTTTCTTGCCTCAGCAATTATGTAAAATAAAACAATTGTTGCCGTGGTTCAGTCACTGGATTGACCTGCTGTCTGCAGCCTGTAGACCGAGCGGCTGCCGAAACCATTTTTTTTTTTTAAGTTTTACCAGTCCATGGCTCTCCTGAAAAAGCGCCATTTACCATGGACTGGTGAAGTAATCTATGGATGCTTCTTTAAAAATTAAAATTAAACTTGCTTTATCACAGAGTGGAGTGAGCTTTCCTACGTTAAGTAGGGAGCGAGCAGTGACATGCGTGAGCGAGGAAACCTAAGAGTGTTCACTGCTATAACCCATGGTTATAACGCAAATTATAGCTGGGTTTCCTTTGGGAGAAAAGACTCCCCAGTTATTATGATTGTATAATGAATATCTAAAATTATTTTATTAAAAATAAGCAATACTCAAACACTCTTCTAACTGTATGTAACAATGTACTTTATCTGAGAAACATGAATGTCTTCATGCTGCAAAAAAAAGAAGTAAAAGCGACAGAAAAATATACATGAGAATGTAAAAAAAAGGCTAGAGGCATATCCAAATGGAAATTGTAAACATATGCAAAAGAACAGTACCAATAAATGAAAAAAAAGATAATGTACAATGTTGAAACAAAAAAAAACCAGATGGTATACAGTATTACAACAATGCAACCATTAAAATGTATCTTTCCTATTTGCCCCTTAGGAATCATTGACCACAGTTAAGTGAACATGACAGCTAAAGGGGAGGTTCTGATAATGAGAGACTTCAACATGCCAGATACAGGTTGGTCAATACCAGCAGGAACATCTGCCAGAACTAGACACATAGTAGATTCCCTGCAGGGGAAGGGCCTCAAACAACTGGTACAACAACCCACAAGAGACAGAGCTATCCTAGATCTAGTACTGACTAACAGGGAAAGGATCACAGATCTCCAGGTAGAAGGTTACCTGGGGGCCAGTGACCATCACATGGTATGGTTCAATTTGGCCACTAGAACTAAATCATCCCATTCCAAAGCAAAACTATGGGGCTTCAGAGGAGCTGACTTTGATAAGATGGCCAACATAGTTAAGCTAGCCCTGGCAAGAAGAAATACAGGTGAGGGAGTACAGGCAAAGTGGGCAAGCATTAAGGATGCAATACTTGAAGTAACATCCCATTGTGTTAGAGAGAAAAGGAAGTGCAAAAGAAGAATGAAATCACTTTGGTTCTCAAAAACAGTAGTAGAAAAGGTCAGAGCCAAAAGGCTGGCCTTCAGGAAATATAAGGGAATGCAGCGGGATGAAGATAGGAAGGCATACCAAACTTCCTTAAGGGAAGCAGGGAAGGCAGGCAAAGGCCCAAACCGAAGAAACACTAGCACAAGCAGTAAAAGAAGGTGACAAGACTTTCTATAGATACATTAGTGAAAGGAGAAAGTCCAGAGGGGGTATTGCTAAGATCAAAGGGGATAAGGGGGCGGGTGAGGAGAAGGACCATATAAAAGCATCTATCCTAAATAGATACTTCTGCTCAGTATTTACTGAAGAGAAGGTAGTGCAGGGCCCACAGCTCAGCACCATGGACACAGAGGGAAGGGAGGTGTGCACTAGTCCTGTCACAAAAGAAAGGGTCCTACAAGAGCTCGATAAGCTCAGGGTGGACAAGGCAATGGGACCTGATGGCATATATCCCAGGGTACTACAGAAGCTAAGGGTGGAACTAGCAGAGCCATTAGCAGAACTGTTTAGTAAGTCTCTGAGCACAGGAGAGGTCCCAGAAGACTGGAGAAGGGCTCATGTGATCCCTCTCCACAAGAGTGGTAGCAGGAAGGAGGCAGGGAACTACAGACCAGTCAGTCTTACCTCAGTAGTGGGCAAGATTATGGAGGCACTCCTTAAGGAAAGAATAGTGCAACACCTGGAATCCATAGGAGCACAGGATCCAAGACAGCATGGGTTTACAACAGGAAGGTCCTGTCAGACTAATTTCATAGATTTCTTTGACTGGGTAAACAGAGCGGTGGACCAAGGGGGAGCAGTTGATGTCGCCTACCTTGACTTCAGCAAAGCTTTCGATACTGTTCCACATAGAAGATTGATTAATAAGCTGGGTAGGCTCAGGGTGGGTCAGAAGTTGGTCAACTGGGTGGCAAACTGGTTGACAGGCAGAAAACAGAGAGTGGTGGTAAACGGTATACAGTCAGAAGAGATGCAAGTCACAAGTGGGGTACCTCAGGGATCAGTCCTTGGGACAGTTCTCTTCAATATCTTCATCAGTGACATTGCAGATGGACTGGAGGGTAAGGTTTGTCTGTTTGCAGATGACACCAAGCTCTGCAACAGAGTAGATGATACAGATAAGGTGGGCAGAATGAGAAGAGATCTGGATAAACTAGCAAAATGGTCAGAAGAGTGGCAACTGGGGTTTAATATAAAGAACTGCAAGATCATGCACATAGGGAACAGAAACCCTGAAGCCACCTATAGGTTGGGAGAGGAGTTTCTGGCAGTCACAAGGGAAGAAAGAGACTTGGGCATCATCATCACAGATGACTTTAAATTATCCAAGCAGAGAACTAAAGCAGTAGGTAAGGCTAGGGGGATGTTGGGGTGTATTAGTAGGGGTATCACAAGTCATAAGAGGGAGGTAACAATCCCTCTTTACAAGACACTGGTTAGGCCCCCTCTGGAGTACTGCATGCAGTACTGGAGGCCACACCTTTACAAGGACATTAACCAAACTGAGGCAGTCCAGAGAAGGACTACCAAAATGGTACGGGGACTGCATCAGAAAACATATGAGAACAGATTAACGGAGCTCAATACATATACCCTAGAGCAAAGGAGGGAGAGAGGTGATATGATCGAAACATTCAAACACCTTAAGGGCATTAACAAGGTGAAAGAGTCTAACATGTTTCAATATAAGAAAAATAGCAGGACAAGAGGACACAGCATGAGATTAGAGGGAGGCCGATTAAGGGGTAATGTGAGAAAGTTATTTTTCACAGAAGGGGTGGTGGATGCATGGAATGGCCTACCTCAGGAAGTGTTGAATATGAATACAGAGCAGGGCTTCAAACAGGCATGGGATAGGCATGAGGGAGCAATACAGATGAGTATAAATAGATAGGTCATTGACAGAGCAAAGGCTGATGGCACATTCATAAGGTAGAAAAAGAAATGGGCAGACTGGATGGGCCTTGTAGTCCTTATCTGCCGTCAACTTCTATGTTTCTATGAATGCAAAGAATGACAGCGAAGGGAGGAGTACTATGTATCAGCAAGCAAAGAGAGGAAAAGCACATAAGTGGCAAATGGACTTTTGAAAAAAAATTGCTCAATGACATTTATTTATTTATTTAAGAGATTTACCAGATTAGCTTTAAAAGAACTGTACTTGCAACTGTTGACTGCAATGACTATATGGTTTGCTACAAAAGGCTGACATGTAACAGTCTGTTCTGCTATTTAAAATGCACAGGAAAAAGCATTTGACCCCCCCCCAAAAATCAAAAACCAGTTTACATCTTGCCTTGGTATTTCAATGTCTATATGTTTATTCTACTCTTCTTACGTGCACCTTGTCGAAAATATTAAACAGTTTTCACTGTTACTATCTGTGTTATCAAACTGTTAAAATAAAAAAGTTAACCCTTTATCAGACTCTCTATTTTTTTCTTATGTCTGTAAATGACACTTTAGTGCAAGATGTGTAAGTCAACTGTGTGAAATATTAAAAAAGCTAACAATAGAAAAATCAACACACACTGTTGTATTTCAGTACAAAAATAAACATATATGTCTGTGGAAGTCACATTCACCTAGGAAAGAAAATGCTAGTGTAAAGCATAGTAACCACAAATGCTGGCATTGTACAACCCTGTCAAAATATTTTGTTTGAGGTGGAGGGTTGTGTGGGGGTGGGAGGGTGATTCGAAAGAAACACATATACACTGTAAAAATAAATGCAAGATTGAGAGTCACCAAATGAAATTAATTTCACCCCAATCATAATTTAGCTAGCTTTCATACTTCATGCCCAAAACATATGTTGTATAAACAGAACATGACATGGCCTGACTGAAGATATCATATTTATCTTCATTCGAGGCCAGTGATATCAAGATATCTCACTGATGACTTCGCCACTTATAAGATATCAAGATATCATAGAAACATAAAAGTTGACCGCAGATAAGGTCCGCAAGGCCCATCCAGTCTGCCTATTTTTTCTACCTTATGAATGTGCCATCGGCCTTTGCTCTGTCAATGGCCTATTTATTCATACTCATCTGTATTGCTCCCGTATGCCTATCCCATGCCTGTTTGAAGCCCTGCACTGTATTTATATCCAATACTTCCTGAGGTAGGCCGTTCCATGCATCCACCACCCTTACTGTAAAAAATAACTTCCTCACATTACCCGTTAATCGGCCTCCCTCTAATCTCCTGCTGTGTCCTCTTGTCCTGCTATTTTTCTTATATTGAAACATGTTAGACTCTTTCACCTTGTTAATGCCCTTAAGGTGTTTGAATGTTTCGATCATATCAGCTCTCTTCCTCCTTTGCTCTAGGGTATACATATTGAGCTCCGTTAATCTGTCCTCATATGTTTTCTGATGCAGTCCAGGCACCATTTTGGTTGTTCTTCTCTGGACTGCTTCCATTTTGTTAATGTCCTTGTGCAGGTGTGGCCTCCAGTACTCCAAGCAGTACTCCTGATGGGGCCTAACCAGTGTCTTGTAAAGAGAGATTATTACCTACCTCTAACGACTTGTGATACCCCTACTAATACACCACAACATCCCTCTAGCCTTGCCTACTGCTTTAGTGGTCTGCTTGGATGATTTCAGGTCATCTGTGATGATGATGCCCAAGTCTCTTTCTTCCCTTGTGATTGCCAGCAACTCCCCTCCCAACCAATAGGTGGCTTCAGGGTTTCTCTTCCCTATGTGCATGATCTTGCACTTCCTTGCGTTAAACCCCAGTTGCCACTTTTTAGACAATTTTTCCAGTTTTTCCAGATCTCTTTTCATTCTGCCCACCTCATCTGGATCGTCTACTCTGTTGCAGATCTTGGTGTCATCTGCAAACAGACAAACCTTACCCTCCAGTCCATCTGCAATGTCACTGATGAAGATATTGAAGAGGACTGGCCCTAGGACTGATCCCTGAGGTACCCTATTTGTGACTTGCATTTCTTCTGACTGTATATCGTTTACCACCACTCTCTGTTTTCTGCCCGCCAACCAGTTTGCCACCCAGTTGACCAACATCTGACCCACCCCGAGCCTACCCAGCTTATTAATCAATCTTTTATGTGGAACAGTATCAAAAGCGTTGCTAAAATCAAGGTAGGCGACATCAACTGCACCCCCTTGGTCCACCACTCTGGTTACCCAGTCAAAGAAATGTTTGAGATTAGTTTGACAGGACCTTCCTGCTGTAAACCCATGCTGTCTTGGATCCTGTGCTCCTATGGATTCCAGGTGTTGTGCTATCCTTTCCTTAAGGAGTGCCTCCATAATCTTGCCCACCACTGAGGTAAGACTGACTGGTCTGTAGTTCCCTGCCTCCTCCCTGCTACCACTCTTGTGGAGTGGGATCACATAAGCCCTTCTCCAGTCTTCTGGGACCTCTCCTGTGCTCAGAGACTCATTAAACAGTTCTGCTAATGGCTCTGCTAGTTCCACCCTTAGCTCCTTTAGTACCCTGGGATGTATGCCATCAGGTCCTATTGCCTTGTCCACCCTGAGCTTAGCGTGCTCTTGTAGGACCCTTTCTTTTATGAAGAGGCTTGTGCACACCTCCCTCCCCCCTGTGTCCATGGTGCTGAGCTGTGGGCCCTGCCCTACCTTCTGCTCAGTAAATGCAGAGCAGAAGTATCATTGGACTCTCGTGAAGATAAATATGATATCTTCAGTCAGGCCATGTCATACTGTAGCCCCTGTATACACATACATGCACACGCACACACACGCATACATATTAATTGCAAAAAAACTGTGTTAATTCACCAGTTTGGGCTCAATTTAACACCACCAAAGTATGGAAATGTGGTGTTTGGGTTTTCAGCCATAACCCCTTCCCCCCACCCACCCACCCAAAGTAGCAAAAGGACAAGATCACACAAGCAACCACAGACAGCTATCATCAGGTAAGACAAACAACATACAACTGTTCCCAGATGACACATCACTGAGCCCTACATTCTTATACACCATCACCACTAATCCCTCCATCCCTGCCTGTAACCACCATCACAGAGCCCTCCATGCCTGTCCACAATTATCATGGAGTCCTTCATTCCTGCCTGTCACCACCACCACCTCACAAAGCCCTCCATGCCTGTCCACCACCACTGTAACAGAGCCCTCGATGCCTGCTCTCCTCATCACGGAGCCCTCCCTTCCTGCCCTCCATGCCTGCCCACTACCATCACTGAACACTGATCCCTCAGTCCCCACTCAACACCATCATCGCTGAGCCCTCCATTCCTGCCCACCACTACTAATGAACTCTCCATCCCCACTTAAGCCCTCCACCCCCTCTCACTACATCAGCACTGAGCCCTCCATTCCCACCCCACCACTGCCCTCAGTGAACCCTTCATCTCTCCTCACCATCACCACATTATCAATCTTGGGCATGTCTAAACATTTCCAGAGTTTCCTGCCTGTCAGACAGCACTTGGTTCCCATGTAACTCATCCAGAAGCTGTGTTACACCGTTTGTTCACACATTAGCCACTGATTGCATTTTCACATTTTGCTTCTGTTTGCACTCTCAGCTGGTGCCCCTTTTAACGTTTTTAAGATATGTAAGGCAATAATTAAATTACAGCCTGGCCTCTTTTTTTTTTTTTTCTCTCATTACTCCAGTCGACTACTGTCACTTCTCGCTGACAGAAAAGTAATCTGCAAGTCCCTGGAACACCTCTGCACAGACGCTAAGGGTACCCATCAACTCTATTTACAAACTCAGAAGAAGCATACTCCCCTGCCAGGAAATACTAGATAACAATATGACTGCTTCCGAAGCTGCTAAATTACACAGTACCCTGCTTTTACTAGAAATGCAGGGTTAGTAGGGACAGCCACTTCCTTTGCTTTGAAATTCTATTTGACACCTTTTCATGTAACATTATAGGTGCCATGTTTTACCATCTGGATTGAACGAGGTGTGGTGAAGCAATCTATATGCATACAAACAGTATCCATTTCTCTTACTACAGAAAAGATTTCAGGTCTAATGGGCAGCCAGGGCGATAACAGTAGGGAGAAAGAGCAGCAAGAATCGATCAATAAGTTTATCTGACTTGTCAAAAAGGAAAAAAACATTGAGCCAATGTTCATTTTTAATAGGGTCTTATTTAGAATGAGTGCATGGTAAACACAAGTTGCAGTATAGTATATACATAAATCCTAACAAACACCTTAAAGCTGCAGTATTTTTTGTTAGTCGGCACAAAAATTGTCATCATATAGTTGGACAACACCCCCCCCGAGCTGGTGGGGGTTACCTTAGGGCTCCACTGAACAATGTTCTGCTTGGCATTCCATTCTGCACTTGCTCTGGCCCCCAAGGATTCCTGCTTTGTGGGGGACTGGAGTACCAGCATCACAGCCAGGAGGCTGATTTCTTCCGGTGCTCCAGGTGCCAGATTGTTGACACCAGCTGTGGCTATTTATATGGTTGCCCTCGTCATTCTGTGGCCCCCAGAGACTTCTATCTGCCCACCAGGGAATCTGGAGAAATGCTGATAGGGGAATGAAGCTGCATTGCCGGCGCTGAGGTGCCCTACCTGTTGCCACCAGAGATTTTACCCCAGGATCCCCTAGCCCCAAAGGACTTCCGGGACTTTGTTGGACCAGGTGGATGCTGTAAGGGGCAGGAAGCCAATGTTTTGGCACTGTGTGCACCGGTTTTTACCACAGCTCTCATTCACACTTGGAGGGGACTGCCCATCGCTCTGGATGGAGTACATATAGGTGCTTGCAACAGGTGGGGATTCACCCTGCAACCCCAAGCACTCGACCAGACATTAAAGCACACCAGTGCTCACAAGACTAGGGGGTCACTTTGTGTAAGATGAGGGCAAGATCTTTATAAAAGTGACTGGTAATACAAAAAGGTTACCGTCACTGTATTTGCATTGCCTGGTGGGTGTCGGTACTACTGTTCACAGTGTTTTCTAGGACGAGCCTAACTTCTGCCATGGTTCATTAAAGTTCACAAGATTTGAAAAACGATTCTCAATCTGCATTCCCCAATCCCTTGTGAATATTCCCCAATAAATATTTTACTGTTTATTTAAATTTTGTCCTGAGAGCATATTAGTGTCTTCTAATGCGTTCCCATTATAGTCGATGGAAAAAAAATATATGTGCCTCTTGAAAGCTGCCACCACTACATTTTACTTTATTTATTTATCTATTTTTTGAAATGTTTCACCAGGAAGGCACACTGAGCAACAAGTTGCTTGTCTCCCGGTGCGACCTGGGGGGAAGAGGTACAATAGGAATGAGACAATAAACATTCAATTTACAAGATCAACATTAACATACAGCTGTAAGGCAGGTGTTACAAAAAGTGTTACAACAGTGTTGCAGATAACATGTAGAAAGAGTGGACAATAATAAGTGCCAGGTTAATAAGTAAACAAGTGCTTATGTGAAAGAAATGGGGGAAAGGGGAGGGAGGGGTGAGGAGGCAGAGGGGGAAGAGTCATGTCCCTGGATACCCCTCAGGGTATGAGGAACTCTGCAATGGGACTGGTGGGACCAGAGAGAAGGGGATAATGCAGCGTCCCAGAGAGACCCTTTTAGCATGGTGGGGGAAGGCAGTAGATCAGAGATACAAGCCCCCTGAGGTGGTAAATGAAGGTGAGTATAGAGCAGAGAGGTTTGTCCAGGGCTTAGATGAGGGAATTAGATAGGTACATGGCAGGAGCAGCTAGGTGCAAGGTAATTTTTGAGGGCAGAGTGGATGGAGTAGGTAGAGGATGAGTGCCGGATTTGAGGGGGGGAGTGTGACACTTGGCCAGCTGGTTATGATTGTTCTATGATATTTGTAATATAAAAATATAGTGTGGATTGTCAGTGCTTCCATGAGTGCCCCCCCACCCCAGGTTTTAGTTACAGTCAAGTGATCTGAAACCAGGAGGTAATTAAAAGTTTACGATCCCTATATCCTGGCAGCTGGGTCAGTATTAATTAAGTCAGATAAACAGGAGACCCTTAATTAAGTCTCACTAGTCTTTTAATTACCTCCTGGTTTCAGGTCACTTGACTGTAACTGAAACCTGGGGTGGGTGGGTACTCATGGAAGCAGTGACAATCAATCACACACTATATTTTTATGTTACAAATATCATAGAACAATCATAACCAGCTGGCCAAGAGTCACAATCCTCTCCACCTAGACTGAATTTGGGGGCTCTATCCCCTGCATGGGATGAGCTTCCCAAATCAGTTCACTCATACAGACGCAACAGGCCATCGCTGTTCTGATTGGTCACTCCAGCTCTATGTAAGATTGTCATGTCATACCCTTGCAAGGCAAGACTCCATCTTAACAGTCTACCATTAGTTTTTCCTATTTGGGTCAGCCAAACCAGAGGGTTGTGGTCAGTTTGTACCTCAAAATGCTGCCCGTATAAGTATGGCTCTAACTTCTTTAGGGCCCACACTATGGCAAGACACTCTTTTTCTACAGTAGAGTAAGCCTGCTCCCTGGGAAGTAACTTTTTACTTAGGTACACTACAGGGTGATCTTTCCCTTGGTTGGATGTCTGACTCTGTACTGCCCCAATACCCACATCTGAGGCATCAGTCTGAACTATAAAAGGTCTGCTATAATCAGGACTTGTCAATACAGGAGCACTGCACAGTGCCTCCTTCCGTCTGTTAAAGGTTTTTTCACAGGCTGGTTCCCAGGTAATTTTCTTAGGCATCCTTTTCTTTACCAAGTCAGATAGGGGAGCAGCCAGGGCACTGTAATTGGGTACAAATTTCCTACAGTACCCTGCTGTCCCTAGAAAACTCCTGATTTGCTTCTGCGTTTCTGGTCTGGGCCGTGCTTTGATCAACTCTATTTTTACTTGGTTAGGACAGAGCTGTCCCTAGCCTACAACATGCCCGAGGTATGCCACTTCAGCCATGGCTACCTGGCACTTCTCAGCTTCGACAGTGAGTCCGGCCCTCTGTATCCTGCCCAGCACTTCCCTACAGTAAGGTGGGACAGGTGTTCCTCCCAGCTGGCACTAAAGATGGCAATGCCATCCAGGTATGTCACGGCATGCTCCTCAGCACCATCTAACACCTGGTTCACCAACCTTTGGAAAGTGGCCAGGGCGTTCTTTATTCTGAAAGGCATTAATTTAAATTCAAATAAGCCTATTGGAGTGATGAAGGCTGACCTCTCCCTAGCGTTGTCCGTTAACTCGACCTGCCAATACCCCTTTGGTATGGGAATCGGACGATCTAAGGGAATGGGAAGGTGGAGGGGGTGAAATAAAGGAGGAGGTGAGGTAGGAAGGGAGCTCACCCAACTAGTGCTTGGAGGTGAATTTAGCACAGTGGGAGAGTCACCTATTTGTAAGATATTAGAAGGATAGGGCACGATAAAGATCACAGTGATGGGTGCGGGGGGGGGCATCAAGGCCAAAGCGGCAGAAGGAATTGAATAGGGTGTCCAGTCTGGCCAGGGAGGACTTAGTGGCAGCCCCATAGACTACATCACAGTAGTCGAAAATGGTCAGTATCATCTTCTGAACAAGTTCACGCCTAGCTGTAGGAGGGACGCAACTACAGTTCCTGAATAGGGCACCAAGCTTGGGGTGTAGTTTTTTCTGGATGGCATCAATATGTCCAGAGAAGTTTAGGTGTTGATCCAACCAAACACCTAAGTACCTGAAGGAGGATGTGTCCTCAAGTAAAGTCCCATCAACGGTATGGAAAGTGGGTACGGAGGGAAGCCTAGAGAGTCTCTGCCTTATGCCAAAGGCATTGAGGAAAAACTGATGGTTAGCAAACCAGAGCTGAACCTTCTCAAAGTCTTGCTGTAAGCTGGTTGTAACCTCATCAGGACAGGAGCCAGATGCATACAGAACTGTATCATCGGCATACATATGTATAGCAGAGGATGGGGAGCAAACAGAGGGAAGGTCGTTTAAGAAAATGGAGAATAGGAGGGGCCCTAATACCGAGCCCTGGGGGACTCCAGCACTAATTGGGAGGGAAGGGGAAGTGGCGTCCAAGATCTTAACTGATTGGGTTCTGTCAATAAGATAGGCCTTGAACCAGTTTGTGGTGAAAGGAGAGGGGCCAGCTGCCATGAGTGAGATGAGGAGAAGGGAGAGACAGACGGTGTCGAAGGCCTTGGCCAGATCAACAAAAATGGCAGAGGTAATTTGTCCATTGTCCATCCCAGTAAGGATGGAGTCTGTGACTCTGTGACTTTACTGTCGCAAATGGCCTTTTTACTGTCATGCAGTGGCCATCTTGTTTTCAATTAGTGATGCACAAAAATGGCTGTAGTTTAAATTTGGGCACCCCTAGGTAACCACCGACAGTTGGGTTTACCTTAGCGGGGCATGAGGAACACACTACAGCTGTTATTTTGGGGACCCCCCCAGAAATGATTTTTCTGTGATCGGGACCCCCATAGTGTCACAAACTGAAACAGAACAGATGCAACACTTTCGCAAATCGTGAAAGTGTCATGTCCGTACTTTTGCAAATTTTTGCAAAAGTGTCGCAATTTGTGACACTACTGCAGCCAAAGCACCAATCCTTGGCCACCCCACTGCACCTAACCGTTTGGGGCTTTTGGGCTGAAATTTGCAGGGTGGCAAGCCCTGGGCCCACAGATGTGTCTTTTGGTGGTTTGGTGAAAAAATCTACAATGGCCCCATAGTTACACCATTCTGAAGTTGAGAAATTTCCCATAGGCTAACACTGCGGCGCCTGCAGTGCCTTTCGGCGCCCGTATTTCGAAAATGATTTGAGATACGGATTTTCACTCCTGGTGGCAAGCTTGCATGGTGGTTTCCAAGTCATAATTACAACTTCAGTGAAATTTTTTTTTATAGTTGCTACGGTTACTGAGATATTGCCAAATTAATGTTGCAAGGGTTCCTTTTCAGTACTATAGAGCTATTGTATGGCTCCGTAGTTATGTATAATTGGGAAGGCAGGGTCCAGAGGGTCCATGCTCCCACATACACATACCATTATGCAAAAGTGGGCAGCGTGAAGACAGCACAGGGCCAGGAGGGCCTGAGCTCCCACTGACATTACACTTTCTCAAAAAGAAGGGAAATTCATTGCAATAAACTTCATTTATGCATCAGTTATGGTTGAGAGCACAGCAACAAAAGTTTGAAAATTCGATGTTAGGGTTCCCACCCCTACCACCCACACCCCCACCCTATACCCTCCACACACCAACAGACTTTGGGGTGTGCCATGGGGGCATCAGGCCTAACTCTCACCCCATTCTCCTATACTGTAGCATGTCAGCTTGTTTATATAAGGAATGGGGTGAGAGTTAAGCCTGGTGCTCTATGGCACACCACAACGCCTGTTGGTGTGTGGAGGGTAGGGTGGAACCCTAACATCAAATGTTCAAACTTTTGTTGCTGTGCTATCAACCTTGATACATTAATGAAGTTTTTTGCATAGAATTATATATATATATATATATACTATATATATATATATATATATATATAGACATACACACATATATATATCTTGAGAAAACTGCCTGTATCTATATCGATAACATGATTACTACTGTTACATGATAACAATATAATAACAACAGCATTCAAGTTTCTAGCCCCAACAGTTCCAGAGTTCGACCTTTCAAAAGATATTTTATTTAAAATGTAATAACTTTGGAACTGTCAGGGCTAGAGACTAAGCAAGCAGTAATACACGGTGAGGTGTGGTTTATGGGCTGATAAGAGCACGCCCCAGGTGCATGTCTTTAGCACCTGGGAAGTGCTCTTACCAGCCTATAAACCACACCTCTCGGAGTGTGTTATTGTGCTTATAAAATGGGCACAAAATTTCCAGCACAGATTCTGATAAAGTTAGTGCAGTTTGAAAAGTGAGATTAATGTTTTTATTTTTTTTTCTAGTCTGAAGAAAATAGTCCCTATTACTGCACATCTAGTGAAGGTTTTAAAACTCCTTTTAAGATTGTAGCCAGGGAAGGTGATATCTGTTTGTCTCCCCCCATGCCCCCTCTCCCCCCAGTATTTCTTTATTTCTATTTTTAGAGGTTATCTTTTTCAGGGACCAACAGAGGGATGACTGAAAAGGAGTGACAGTTGTGATTTTCCCTCAGGCAGCCCCTCCCCACCCCCGACACCCACACGGACTGACAGTCTATTCTTATTCAGGTTTTCTGTCTTTTTCTTATATTGAATGCTGTATTTTAATTAACAGACTATCCTGTGTGTCTGCAAGTGAGCGTCTGACTTGAACAGAAGGGGGGTGTGTCCATGAGTGTGTCCCTCTGCAGCCACCATACTGAATGGTTTGTACTTAGCACTTTGCAAGCGGACGGCTTGTCATTCAGTGCAGTATCATCAGGACAGTTGGCCTACAGCTGTAAGTGTTAAATTAATGTTCTTCTTTTAAAAAGTGACACAGCTTACGGTTTTATTTAATAACATTTTGCTGTGAGGTGAATTTAATCCCCTAATGCTTACTATTTTATTTAATAACATTTTGCTGTGAGGTAAATTTAATCACCTAATGCTGTGCAGTTCCTCATGTGTGCGTAAGGGGGCATGAGGGGGTGATTGTTCTCCACCTCGGCCATGGAGATCTACTCCACCTAATTTTAAAATGTGGACATTGGGCAGAGTGATATATTTCTGTTCTGAGGCTCTGGTTGGCACAAGTAGTGCTAGTTGTAAGGTTATGTCCTAATAAGAACAAGGTTGAGAACGTGTTTCAGCCAATCAGAAAACAGGAAATGTTGTGCTCATTTTATAATTTTTTTTTAATGAAAGCTTGGAGTCAGAAAAGAAGAGGTATTGTTAGGGCATCACTACAGCAGCCATCTATTGCTATAAAAACATAAAATGTTTTCACATCAATATAAAAAAAAACATAAAATGGTTCACTACATTTTTAAAGTCCTTTCATTTTTAACAACATATATTGACATGTATACGTACGTAGCAACACAGAAGAATTGTATAGTTAGGGCCTATATGTGTTGACTGGCCTCCAAGCTTTCATTTAAAAAAATATATATATTTTTATGATAAACAGTTCAAATATTACAGTTTTCAAAAGATAGTTTCAAGCATTATAAAAATATCACATAAGAACATTTTGGAAATGGTCAGAAGATACTAGCAGTTGTTCTGTCTAAGAATAAACATATTCTTTTCTAGTTAGTAGTAAATCACTAAGTGCATTTTCGTTGATTTTAAGGTTGCACTATTCCTTTTCATGTGTGGGGGGACACTGTGGGGAGGTCGGGAGGTACTGCTTCCCAGGGGTTTTTACCGCTCTGACACTAGCCCCCCTAAAACTTAACCTCTGGATGACGCACCACACAAACTAAAATTAACTGGATATGACCTCCTCCCCATCAGGAAGATAATGACCCAGGCCTCTCAACCTTGTTTGAGGGCACAAGGCAGGGGTAACATAAAAAAACATTGAAACCTATAATTTGTCAGCAAAAAAGGACCAGTAGGCTTATCTAGTCTGCTCTATTTTTCTTGCCTGTTGCTGCACCCTGGACCCCATTTACTCATCATGAGCCCTATTCACAAAGAGGTGAGGAGCTGTTGTGTAAAGGCGCGCACAGCTCCACAGCCACGGGAGATCCACGCGGGGATCGCAGTCATGAAGCAGCAGTCCCCACCTGGCTCCCTTCCACCTCCCTGCCCCACCCCCCCCCAGTGTGGAGGTTCACTGGAGCAGGGTTGCGGACCCGAGTCGGCAGCCAATCAGCTGCCCTACCTGGGTCCGCAGTGGATCACTTGCGCTGGTATGGCACCATGTTGCAGGGGCATGCAGAGCGCCAGTTATGCTGTTGGGGGGCATTTGCTGACCACCTGCCCCTAGCCTGACCACTGTCCCCCAACACCAGTGGCACTATCCTGAGTGGGTCCGATGACCCCGACCTGCACCAGCTGGCAGTATGGCCTAGAGGTCAGAGGAACGAGGTGTGAACAAGCTTGGTACATCCAGCAGACCAGACCTGATTTTGATTCTCCTTTCCATCTTTCGGATGAGACGTTAAACCGAGGTCCCATCTGCCTGGATTGGTGGTAGTTCAGGTGGATGTTAAAGATCCCATGGCACTTATCGAAAAGAGTAGGGGAATTTCCCTGGTGTTCTGGCCAAATGTCCCTCATTCACTAAAAAAAAAATACCACCAACAGCTTAATCTGGTTTAAGGTCAGTTGGCATTCATCTGTATCCCCCTCCCCCGGGTCGTGCCTGAAAATAGGCAGGATTTGTCTAGTGCACTTACCCGGTCAACAAAAATGAAATAAAAAAACTCCACTTGCATACTGTGTGACTCTGAGCAAGTCACTTAACCTCCCAGTGGTCCCAGGTCGCCCGAAACAGGCACTTGTGCCTAGTGGGCCTTACCTGGTTACCATAGACTAAAATAAATAAAATAATAAAAAAAAAGAAAAAAATTGGAGAGGGGGCACGTATCCATTACCATTGCCCTCCAGACACGTAGCTGCTGGTCCCCACATTCAGCACCCCCCCCCCCCACACAGGGACCCTGGCTCAACAACGCATGGAGCTCCACGCTTGGCCGGGGATCTGTTGCACGGGGGGAGCATAACAAATTTGTGCATGCCACTGAAGGGGCTCAGTGCACATGACCGGGTGCGTGGTGGCTATGCACCTGAGTTACATGGTGCATAGCCACCCCAGCCCATTTGTAAATAGGATCCCATGCTCCTATGTCATACATGCTTGAAGTTCCCCACTGTTTTCACCACCACCACCTCTTCTTGTATGCTGTTCCAGGTATCCACCACTCTTTCTGTAAAGAAATATTTCCTCAAATCCATCTTAACCCCCCTCTCCCAGGTTCATTGCACGCCCCATTTTCTGGTGCTCCTCCTCTTCTGAAACAGACTCCCCTCCTGTACCTTGTTCACCCATGTGAGGTACTTTTAGGTTTCAATCATGTCTCCTCTAACTCTAGTCTCCTCTCTTCTCCTCCAGAGAGTACTGTACATATTGAGTTCCTGCAGCCTCTCCTTGTATCTTTTTTGTGCACCCCCACACCATTTTGGTAGCCCTCCTCTGGACAACTTCCACCCTGCTGATGTCCTTGCAGAGGTGTGGCCTCCTGGATACAGTACTCTAGCTGAGGTCTCGCTAAAGAGTGATACAGTGGCAACATCACCTCCCTTCTCCTGCTGGAAAGCCTCCTCCCTATGCACCCTCACATCCTATTAGCCTTGCCTACTGCTTTGTCGCAGTGCCCTGCCACCTTGAGATCATCAAATATGATTACCCCATGGTGTCTCTCTTGCTTGGTGACTGTAAGTACCTTCCCCCATCTTATATACTGCCCCAAAGTTTCCCCACCCCAGGTGCATGACTTTGCACTTTCCCAGATCCCTTTTTGTATTCTCTTCACCCCTTCCTGGGAGTCCACTCTGTTATAGATTTTTGTGTTGTCCACAAAGAGACATACCTTTCCTCCAGTTCCTCGGTAATGTCATTTTTGAAGACACTTAAGCAGAAAAGACTCAGTACTGATCCCTGTGGCACTCCACTAGTCACTCTCCTGTTCTCAAAGTGTCTAAATTTACCACTAACCTCTGCTTCCTGTCCTTCAACCAGTTTGATACCCAGCTTACCACCTTCTTCCCAACTCCCAGGTTACTAAGTTTCTTTAGTAGCCTCCTGTGTGGCACAGTGTCAAAGGCCTCACTGAAGTCCAGGTAGGCCACATCCACTACCCTCCCATGATCCACCTATCTAGTCACCCAGTGAAACCGTGCTGCCGATGATCCTTCAAACTATTTGCCTCCAAGTACTCCATCAGACTCTCAATCAGTAGGGTCGTCATTAATTTTCCACCACTGATGTGAGACTGACTGACCTATAATTGTTAGCCTCCTCCCTGCTGCCGCTGTTGTGCAGAGGGACTACACTGGCCCTCCTCCAGTCCTCTGGAACCACCCCTATCTCCAGTGACATACTGAATAGTGTTGCTAGTGTGTGTCTAGCACCAGGCTCAGTTCCTTTAGAACCTTTGGGTGAATCCCATTTGGCTCCATCACTTTATTTTCCTTTAGGGCTTGCGATCCTCTTCGGACATTCTCCTCCGAAAATGGACTTGTGTCCACTCCCAGCAGAGCCTGCTGATCCGTCGTCATCCCCCAACTGTGAAGGCGGAGCAGAAGTACTCATTTAAGATTTTAACTTTCTCTTGATCTTGAAAGTCTTATCTCCTTTTTTTACCTCGGCACTTGTCACCTCTGTCTGTGCCTTAGGTACCCTCACCCTGCTTCCTGCCTCCTTTTGTTTATCTAGATATACCTCCCTGTTACCCCTCCATCTGGGTCTTCTTGTACTTCCTAAAATATGTTTTTTTCTCCCATATAACCTTAGCCACCTCCTTTGAGAACCATAGTGGCCTCTTCCTCCTTCTACCTTTGCCTACTTTTTTTAAACAGCTTGCCTTTGCCTTAATTATACCTTCATCAATATATTTCCATTGTGCCTTCACTCTCCCCCCACCACCGGCCATCCTTCTCTTCAAGGTATGTACTGAGGCAGCCTCCCATTTCTTTAAAGTCTGGCCTCCTGAAGTCCAGAACCCTCGTACTAATGAGGTTTTTCTCTTACCCAAACCATATGCCTACCCATAATGTACAGTGATCACTTGTACCCAGGGAGCTACCCACTATCCCCTGTGACATCTGCAATGCTATCCCTGTTTGTAAATATCAGGTCCAGCACTGTCCCATCTCTAGTGAGTTCTGTTACCAGCTGCCTGAGAAATGCCCCCTTTAGAGAACTGAGGATGGTCCTGCTTCTTGTTGTAGCTGCGGCCAGAATGCTCCAGTCTACATCTAGCAGATTAAAGTCCCCCATAATCAATACTTCCCTTTTGCTTGCCATTCTGTCACTGATCTCCCCCAAAACCTTGTCTAACTCCTTATTGGGTCATGCTTGGGGTGGCATTACAGTAACATGGATGGGTACAGCATCCCAAAGGGTTGTACCAAGTGTAAGCTAGCCCAGGTAAGTATACTCTGGGTGGAGGCACTGTGCAATATGTTATTCTTGGGAAAGAACCAGTTTTAAAGTTAAGTAGGAACACAGGCCCCTCAACCATGGTCTGGCCAGCAAGGCAGGGATAGTATAGCCCTTCAGATACCCAGTGCCAGGGTTACACAAATGGAGGCACCGCTGGGATCTCCTGTATGCCATGTCATGCCCAGCATGGACACCCCCCAGCTCCTAAGTTTCGGGACCCTTAAAATGGCTGCCACCTAAGTAAGTACTGAAAATGTGTTTTTGGCGCCAGATCTGCTCTAAGCCATTGTTCACTGCTGGTCAGTGACAGTATGTAGGAGGGACACCCCCTAGTGGCCAAAAATGGAATTGCAACTAATATTTATTCCAGTGTAAAATCTATTATTGTTAAGGGTCCCAGGGAAATGTAACATCTGCTAATGCTCACTGTTATGTTGCAAATGTTTTATTGTTGTAGATAGAATGTATATGTCTAGGCTAGGACATTGTGGTAACTGATACTAGTTAGGAAACCATGTGTCTAGTCAGACCTGTTATAATTGTTTTAAAAGTTATTGAGATCGCACTACTTGCTAAGTGTTGACAATGATTGAAATGCCACTAGTATGGTGCCTAGCTTGGCACATGCTTGGTGAGGACACCAAGCTTTGCAGGCAGGGGAGAGTGTAATTCCTCCCCAAATGAAGGCTTACCATATTGCCCACTGGTCTCCCATTTTTGCTCCCAGTGCTGGAGAACCACTCCTCTGCCTCCTATTCCTGCAGGTGTTTCCCCGAGTGTCCCCATATCTTCACCGCCTGACCCAGGTCTAAAATGTGTGCCCTGATCCTCAGAGCCACCCCTATAGTTAGTTTAGCCCAGATCAGGCTTAGGGGAGATGATTTCACAAACCACTACAGCTTTAGTTAGCACCGTTGTGCTAGCGGTGCTAGCGCATGCATGAAAGGTGCTTTTGATCCCCCAACTGTGGGTACTGCAGTCAATCAAAAGGTGTCCTGGCAGTCCCAGGGCTCTTGCTCTCCTAAATGGGGGCCAGTGACCAAAGCAAGGGCCAAGAGAGCCCTCAATTCTTTGTAAATAGAGAGCATTACGAGTGCTAAAGAATGAAGGGGCTCATGAATATTAATAATGCAGCATTAATATTCATGACCCACCTGTCCTAGCACAGGGGCTGGTAAAATATAGGCACTAGCAATAGGCACCAACAAAATGTACATAACTGTAAATAAATAAAAGCACTGTACCAGGGTATGAAAATGGGCTATTTCATAAAAGGGGATATATAAATAAAATAACTATTCTGGCTGCCCAGATTGTGAAGATTGGGGCACTGATTGGCCACCTGTTGCTGCCTAGGGGCACTGTATTTCGGCAGCAGTGACAGGTTAAGGACTGAAACAAAGTGTTTATTCTAGGCAGCATTCAAAAGGGCACAAAAGGGATTGTTGGACAGTGGGGTAAGAGAGTGAGTTAAATATTTAACGTGGCTGCACCATAACTTTCTATTTGGGACTGTGTGTTTCAGCGGCCACGTTGTGCAGTCAGCAGCTAATCGGAAAGCCAAGTTTTCAGTTAGGACGCTTGGGACTTTTGCAAGAGAGACTCATGGGACAGTGCCTAGTGTTTGTAGGGAAAATACAAGGAACTAATTCAGGCACCAAAACAGGGAGCCTATTGTGCATCGAATGTAGCTAATGAATATTCATTTTAAGGACTGACAGGTGCTTTCAGCCAATTGCAATTGGAGCCACAAGTAGTCTCATCCAATCAGGAGCCACAGAAGGACTCCGTAAAAGACAGTGTTTTGCAGGTTGAGTGTGTTCTCGAGTGGAAGCACCCCACAGGAGTGGGGGCTCAGGCCCCCAGCTACAGAAAATTGGGCCTAGTGATCCAGCGTGAGCCCCTCCACAGTGGAAGGGGCTTCTTTTTCTTCCAGGGAGATAAGTGGCTGCAGGCAACAGATATTGCTAGCCCGGGGGCTGCCAGAAATTGTCCTCCAGGGCTGGCATTGGCATTTCCACAGTTTGGGGAAAACGTGGGTGAAAACTGAATCTTCAGTGATGAGAGAGCTGCACGCACATTCTGCCTCAGCAGTGAGAGTGCTGATGAATCTTGAAACTCTCCGGGAAAAGAATGCCATTCTGCAACTGGTTTGAGTGAATAAACCTCTGCTTACAAGTATGAGTGTCTGGGAGAACTGGTTGGGACACAGAAGCCCATAGGCCCTGAAGTGCATGTCATCTGTCTGCACCCTGCATTTAACCAAAGCACAGAAATGGGTGGACAAGTGAGCAAGTGACCAGAGAAGGGTCCAGTGATTTGTGAAATGCTGTTTTGTGACTGTGTAAAGTGCTACAGGACTGTGGGGAGAGTCCCCTAGCCATGCAGAGCTTTTTCTAACAGTGCATGGGATGCCAGAAATGTCTAGATGTCTAATTGGGAGCTGCAATGCCAGCATAACCAAGAGGGACTTTGCTATTGAGTACTGTGCTTTGGGAAGCATCTGAAAAAGTGAATTTGCTAACAAGTGAAAAGGTTAAACATAGAAACATAGAATATGATGGCAAATAAGGACTGCTTGGCCCACCTAGTCTGCCCATTTCCCTGCCTAATGGATAAGCTGCAGATCCTGCCTACTTCCTCCTACCCCCCCACTAGAATTGCCTTGTCTGACCCATGCATTCTTGAATCCCCCAATGTTTTTGACTCCACTACCTCCTCAGGGAGGCTGTTCCATGTATTCACAACCCTCTCCGTGAAAAAATACTTCCTCACATTACCTCTGAGTTGTCCTCGTCTATCTTCAAATTGTGCCCCCTTGTTCTTGCACATCTCTTTTTCTGAAAGACGCTACCCTCTTGGACTTGTTGATTCCCTTGAGGTACTTGAAAGTTCCTATCATGTCCCTTCCTCTCCTCGAGGCTATACATATTAAGCTCCTTTATTCTCTCTTCGTATGTCTTCTGGTGCAGACCCTGCACCATTTTAGTTGTCCTCCTCTGGACAGCCTCCATCCTGTCTATGCCCTTCCAGAGATGGGGTCTCCAGAACTGCACGCAGTATTCCAGATGGGGTCTCACCAACTGTCTGTACAGAGGGATAACAACTTCTTGTTTTCTACTGGTGATGCCTCTCCCTATGCATCCCAGTATCCCGCCAGCTCTCCTTACTGCCTTCTCACATTGCTTGTCCACCTTAAGGTCATCTGATATGACTACCCCCAGGTCCCTTTCCATTTTTGTTTTTGTTGGTATCTCACCCCCCCCCATTGTGTATGCTTCCCCAGGGTTTTTGTTTCCCAGGTGGTTAGGAGTCATGCCTCAAGCTCCGTCTGTGATGCAAGAGGAAAAGAGGTTATGTCTAAAAGAGAATGTGCAAACTTTGGGTTTTCTCTAGCCTTAGGGGAAATCACCCATGCCTGAAAGACTGTGTCCTGTGATCCATCTGGGAGCCATAACCTGGGGTCTGGTCATTGCACTCTGCTGGGAAGAGTGTAGGTGCTTGTCCCTAAAGTCACTGGAAGTACACCTTTGGTGTTAAGACTCTAACCTGACTAGCAACAGGTCCTTGTCTACCACACTGTGCATATGACTAACTGATTGTGACTACTCGAAGCAACTACTAAATGTATAAATATGCAGCATGCATAAATGTGCTGAATGCAACGTAACTACTTCAGATTGGCCTGGGACCCCGCCTGGTAGTGTACTGCCTAGGGCGCTGCCATATGTGCTTCTCCTGAGAGGCATAGCCTAGATGTGGGATTGAAGCCTGGTCTTTCCAGTGAAGTGATTTAGGCCCAGAGAGGGGCACTGCCAACAGAAGTCAACGTGTTGTTTCCATCTGCAAAAGCTGTACGACCCATGCAGTCAGTATAGGGGGCTGGCTGTAACCTTTGCCTGCACCTTAGCCTCTGGAGTCAGAGCTTGCCTGCTAAAACCACTCCAGTTCTTTGTACCGCCTACTATCGATTTGCCTGTGACAACCAGCTGTGAGTACGGACTGGAGGCTTTTCCCCTGCACAACCTGGATTGACTTGTAAATAGCTTAAAGTTGTTGCCAAGCTCATCATTAAGTTAAAATATTTAACTGGAGAAGCCTAAGTTCTGTGAATTACTGTCAGGATGATGGTCTAAGGATTTCAAATAAGATTAATCTGATTTTTCCTCAAGGGCCTCAACTCAGCCGGCCAACAACAGCTGCACCGTATACCAGGCCTGCAGCTTTAAGAACTTCAAGTACTGGGTACCCAGGTTAAAAGTATAGGACTGCGGGGTCCTAATGCATTTCTGGGACTGGTACCAGTGTGGGCACTAATGAGAAACATGCAAACTGTTTTATACAGCTAGATAGCTTAGACAGTATCAAGGATCTGAATGCCTCAGAGGCTGGCGGGCGACAACTGTGATTGCTGTCTAAAGGTAAAGATGCCAAATGATTATTGTGATCTCATGCTAATCTAAACCAAAGACCAGTGCCAATCTAATCAAATGTAAATAGCTTAACCTCTATACTAGTTATCCTTCCTAACCCTTCCCCATGTAAATAAATTGTTGTTGTTTTTGTATATACCTGTCTCGTGAGCATATTATTAGAGTCATTAATTATAAAATGTCTGAAATGTGGGGAATTGCTTATTGAGTCATGCTTGGGGTGGCATTACAGTAATGTGGGTGGGTACAGCATCCCAGAGGGTTGTACCAGGTGTAAGCTAGCCCACGTAAGTATACACTGGGTGGAGGCACTGCACAATATGTTATTCTTGGGAAAGAACCAGTTTTAAAGTAAAGTAGGAACCCAGGCCCCTCATCCTTGGTCTGGCCAACAAGGCAGGGGTAGTGTAGCCCTTCAGATACCCAGCACCAGGGTTACACTAGTTTTATAATTAATGACTCAAGTCATTAAAGATGGCCACCGCTAACAATTTGTAATAATCCTTTCCCTCTGGGTTACTTTTTGACTTTACATGCTGGATTCATACTGCGGATGTATTATGAGGGTGCAAGCACACATTTCTGATAGTAAACAGCACAGCATCACACTAGCGTGTTTAATTTATTCATAGTAGGCGTGGCCAGAGAACAGGGATGTTAAAGAACTTCAGAACCCCAATATCTCAGTTCAGAAATTAAATGCAATAAAGGAAAATAGTTGCAGTAATGTTTTTGCCAGAAATACATTACTACAAAGAAAGCTATATGATGATATTTGTTTCCACTAACAGATACTGCTGTTTTAAAGTAAGGAGCAGAGTGGGGGAAAGGGAAAAGGTGGGCGAATGGAACGGGTGGGATCTATTTATTTATTAGCTTTTGATGACCTGGTAAGTGCTTTAGGCAATAAACTTGCCTATTGTCAGGCATGACCCGGGAGAGTACAAAATACAGTTTTCAATCAATATCAGGTAACATATATACAATCCTGGACAGCTTACAACAGATATCCACACAGGGATAGTTAGGAGGGGTAAGGTGCAGGCGCAGGAATAAGAGGTGCAGTCATGGAGTAGGCATTTAGGACAGAGGGAATGGAAAAGGAGTGGATTAGGAGGAGAAGGCAAACCAAAGGTGAAGGAATTATTAGGAGACAGCAGACCGTCCTGCTGGGCTCTTAGTATGGGGTAGATAAAAATGGCAGAATTAAGCAAAGCAGGGCAGTAGGAGGAGGGATGAGGAAGGACAGGAGGTTAACTGAGATAGCACACCGCAAACAGGGCACTGGACTTTAAAATAGTAAACCTACACCTGGGGGCCCTGACCACAAACAAATGTCTCTCATTGTATACATAGACACCTTGAGGTCCGAGTAACAAACCTACACCTGGGGGCCCTGTTCACAAACAAATGTCTATCATTGTATACACAGACACCTTGTGGTCAGAATAACAAACCTACACCTGGGGGCCCTGATCACAAACAAATGTCTCTCATTGTCTACATAGACACCTTGTGGTCAGAGTAACAAACCTACACCTGGGGGCCCTGATCACAAACAAATGTCTCTCATTGCATATATAGATACCTTGAGGTCAGAGTAACAAACCTACACCTGGGGGCCCTGATCACAAACAAATGTCTCTCATTGCATACATAGATACCTTGAGGTCAGAGTAACAAACCTACACCTGGGGGCCCTGATCACAAACAAATGTCTCTCATTGCATACATTGATACCTTGAGGTCAGAGTAACAAACCTACTGTACACTTGGGGGCCCTGATCACAAATGAATATCTCTCATTGTGTGCATAAACACTTTGAGGTTAGAATAGCAAACCTACACCTGGGGGCCCAAATCCCAAATGAATATCTCTCACTATGCATAGACACTTAGAGGTTAGAATAGCAAACCTACGCCTGGTGGCCTCAGTTCCAAAGGAATGTCTCTTATTGTATGCATGGTCCCCTGGAATTTAAAATAGTAAACCTACACCTGGAGGGTCCGATCCCAAAGAAGCATCTTCCATTGTATGCATAGACACTTGGAGTTTAGAAAAATACACCTACACCTTTGGGCCCTGTATGCCACCCATAGTATGCACAGTCACCTGGAGTTTAGAAACATAGAAACATAGCATTTGTCTGCAGATAAGGCCCACTTGGCCCACTTAAACAGCCCAGTTTGTTCCTTGTGTATATTGTCACCCCCCTTTCTGCTAGGATTCCTTTGTGTCTATCCCATGCATGCTAGAAACCCACCATTGTTTTCGCTCCCACCACCTCGCTGGTAGACTGTTTCAGGCATCCACCACTTTATCAGTGAAGAAGCACTTCCTCACATCCCACCAAAACTTCTTCATTCAAACTTTCTTGCATGCTCTCTTGTCCTAGTGCACCTTCTCCTCTGAAAAATACTCCCCTCCTGTACCTTGTTCACCCCCGTGAGTTACTTATAGGTCTCTGTGACGTCTGAGTTACTTACAGGTCTCTATCATGTCCTTCCTCTCCCTCCTGTCCTCCAGGGTGTACATAGAGAGATCCTTCAGTCTCTTTTCATAGACTTTTGATGCAAGCCCTGCACCATTTTAGTTGCCCTCCTCTGGATAGCATCTACCCTGTCTATGTTCTTCCTTAGATGTGGTCTCCAGAACTGGACACAGTACTCCAGGTGGGGTCTCACGAATGTTTAATACAGTGACAACACCACCTCTCTCCTTCTGATAGTGATTCCCCTTCCTATGCACACCAGTCTCCCACTGGCCCTGCCTACTGCCTTGCTGCACATACCCACCACCTTGAGGTCATCAGATATGATAACCCCAAGGTCTCTCCTGCTTTGTGACCTTCAATACCCCCTCACCACCCCAATTTTATACACTGCCCCGGGTTTCTGCTCCCTGGGTGTATGATTTTTTGCACTTTTTGCATTGAAATCCAGCTGCCATACCCTCGACCACTCCTTGAGTTTTCTCTATTCATTTAGAATAGTAACTCTACACCTGGAGATCCTGATCCCAAAGGATTGCATCTCATTGTATTCATGTTCACCTGGAGTTTAGAATAGTAAGCCTACACCTGAAGGCTCTAATCTCAATAGAGTGTCACCAATTGTATGCATGGTCACCTGGAGTTTAGAAACATAGAATTTGTCAGCAGATAAGGACCACTTGGCCTGCTCAGTCTGCCCAGTTTTCCCAGCCTATTCTGACACCCCACCCGCACATTTCTACTAATGGGATAGATTTGGGGGCAGGAAGGGGTGGAGAGAGGGAGGTTAGGTGCCTACTTGGTGCCTCAGCTTGGAGGGATGGACAGCGGATCCAAAGGATTGCTAGGGCATCAGGACAGGCTTGGGAGCTGGATGTCATTATCCATCTGGAGACGAATGACTTAGCAAGGGATGGGACTGGGGTAGTACAGGGAGAGTTCAGGGAACTGGAGCAGACCCTAAAGGAAGAAGCATGAACAGTGGCATTCGCCAACGTGCTAACTGTCTGTGGCTATAGCCAGGGAGGATAGGCCACTCCAAACCAGGAGCTTCAAAACATGGTTGAAAGAATGGTGCAGGGAGGAAGAGTTCAGCTTCATTGTGGACTGGGGGCCAACCTGGAAAGATATGGGTCTGTACAGAGGTGATGGCCTGCATCCATCTGGGAGGGGGATTACAGTGCTCAGTGGAAGGTTTACATGTTACTTTGATGAAAATATAATCTAGTTGAGGGAGGAGGTGGAAATACAAAGGGAAGCATAAACTGCCCCCCCCCCCAATACACACACGGATTGAAACAACAGCAAGAGAGGGCCCGAGGGGAGGAAACTCCCAGAGGGCACAAGTTAAAGGAATCAGAAGCATAGTAGGGGACAAGGGGGGCAAGCACAGAAGTGGTGGAAAGGGAGATGTTGAGAAAGCAAGGCACAAAGAGGGTAGTGAGGGGGGGTGGGAGAGAGGAAGTTTCAAGTGGCAACAAAAGACAAGGGACAGGGGTTGCAGGCAAGTGGGAGTAGGTGTGGAAACCCACGTGTTCCAACGCAAGGAGTCTTGGAAATAAAAATTCCAGACCTGGAGGCCATCAAGGCGAAGGCTGATGTGGATCATGTGACCATTTCTGAGTCATGGTGCACAGGGAGCCAAGATTGGGACATGGTCATACCAGGTTACACACAGTTCAGGAAAGCTAGAGAGGAGAGGAAAGGAGAAGGGGTTGTGCTGTATGTGAGGGAGGGTATCAGAGTGATGGAAATGCAAGAGAGCCTGAGGCAAAGGATGGGTTGCAGGTGCTGTGGGTCACCCTGGAGACAGTAGCCAGAGCCACTATTCACAATGTGGTGGTATACAGACCTCAAACACAGGGGTAAGAAGTGGATAAGGCACTGGGGGAAGCCATCAGTATGATTGTAAAAAAAGGGGAGGTGCTGCTGGTGGGGTATTTCAATCTGCCGGATGTAAATTGGAATCTCCCAGCTATAGTCTAAGCTAGAAGCAGGGCCACCCTAGACTCCCTGCAGGGGACTTTTCTCAGGCAATTAGTCAGAGAGCCGACTCAAGATGGGGCATTACTAGACCTAGTGCTCACAAGCAAAGACAGTGTTTTAGACGTCAAGGTGGGATGCCATCTGGGGACCAACGATCACCATACAGAGTGATTTAACATAAGGGCGGCAGTGGCAAACAACACAAGGATGAGGGTCCTACCATCCTAACCTTCGAGAAGGCAGATTTTTTTTTAAAATGTGTGAATGCCTCAGAGATGACCTAGCAGGGTGGGATTGCCTAGGTGGGTGGAGGAACAATGGACCAAATTAAAGGATGGTATAGTGAAGGCAACAGACCTCTGCAGGAAAGAAGTGAGAAAAGCTGGAGGAAGAAGAAACCACTATGGTTCTCCAGGGAAGTGGCTGTGAAGGTAAAGACTAAGAGGGTGGTATTCAGGAAGTAAAAAAGAGGTCCACTGGGAAGAGGACAGGGAAGTGTACCAAGAAAAGCTGAAGGAAGCAAGGAAGGCAGTGAATGGTGCACAAGAGCAAACAGAGGAAAGGGTAGCCAAAGGGGTAGGAAATGGGGACAAGACCTTTTTTAGATACATAAGAAAAAAGAGGAAGACAAGGGAGGGATTGTGAGGTTAAGAAGGGCAGGGGAGACTGTGCAGAGGAGGATCAGGACACAAGTCCATTATGGGTGCTAACTCTTGAGCAGACTCGAAAGACCACGGGGCCTATTCTGCTGGCATTTTAGTGTATTAGTATGTTAGTAAGTCCATTAACAGAAGAGAGAGTCCTGAGGTGACTTGCAAATTTGAAGGTGGATAAGACTATGGGGCTGGATGGGGTTCACCTAAGGGTACTGAGGGAGCTAAAAGAGGTACTGGCTACACCTCTGACAGCCCTGCCAACAACTCAACAGAAACAGAAGTGGTTCTGGAGGACTGGAGGAGGGCAGATGCTTTCCCACTTCATAAAACTGGCAGCATGAAGAGGGCTGGCAACTGTAGGCCAGTCAGTATAGCACCAGTGGTGGGGAAGTTAATAGAGACACTATTAAAAGAAAGACTAGTGGAATATCTTGAATCCAGTGGGTTACAAGACCTGAGGGAGCACAGATTCATGGGGGGAGGTCATGTCAGATGAACCTAATCAATTTCTTTCACTGGGTGACCAGCAAAATAGATCACGGTGGGGCAGTGGACATGGCCTACTTAGATTGTAGCAAGGCCTCTACATCATACCACATAGCAGACTTATAAGGAAGCTGGGTATTTTGGAGTTGGATGTAAGGTGGTAAACTGGCTACGGAATTAGTTGATATATAGGTGACAGAGGGTGGTGGTAAACAGCACTCACTCACTCTAATGAATGGCGAGTGATCAACGGAGTACCTCAGGGTTCAGTACTGTGATCTGCAGTCCTCTTCAGTGTGGTAAACTGGCTGCAGAATTGATTAATGGAAAGGTGACAGAGGGTGGTTGTAAATGGCACTCACTTTAATTAGAGGAGAGTGACCCGCGGGGTACCTCAGGGCTCAATTCTGGAACCAGTCCACTTCAACGTCTTCACAAGCGACGTTGCAGAACAGCTGAAAGGGAGGATATGCCTCTTTGCAGATGACACCAAAACCTGCAATAGTGTAGATAATACTCTGGATGTGTTGTAGAAAATGAGTAGAGACTTTCTCCTCTGAAAAATGTTCCCCTCCTGTACCTTGTTCACCCCCTTGAGGTACTTATAGGTCTCTATCATGTCCGCACCCCCCACTCCTCCAGGGTGTGCATTATGAGATCCCTCAGTCACTTGTCATAGGGTATTTGATGCAAACCCTGCACCATTTTGGTGGCCCTCCTCTGGACAGCCTCCACTCTGTCTGTGTCCTTTCTGAGATGTGGCCTCCAGAACTGCACACAGTACTCCAGGTGGGGTCTCACAAATGTTCAATTCAGTGGTAATACCACCTATCTCCTTCTGCTGGTGATTCCCCTCCCTATGCACTCCAGAATCCCACTGGCCCTGCCTACTGCCTTGTCACACTGCCCCACCACCTTCATTTTATTAGCTATGATAAAGAATTTGCTTTGTGACCATTGATACCCCACACACTTTTATACATCATTCCTGTGTTATTTTCTGTGCCGTAGGTGCATCATTTTCAACGTTTTTTGCATTGAAACCCACTTGCCATACCCTCAATCACAATGACCACTCCTCAAGTTTTCTGAGGTCTCTATTAATTTAGAATAGTAAATCTACACTTGGAGGGGTCCCGATACCAAAGGAGTGTTTCCCATCATATGCATGGTCAGTTGGAGTTTAGGATAGTGTAACCCCCCCCGCCACCAATGGGGGTTCCCAAAAAGTCTTCCTTGAGCTTGCCTAAATGCTCACTGCCAGGCTGGTGTCTTGCGTTTTAGCAGTTTAAATGTGATTACCAGAGCCTGTATAGCCTCTGTGTACTGTCTCTTTAAGAGCTGCCTGATTGCAGTTTAAGTAATCTGAGAGGGAGCTCTGTTGAAAGATGTAACTATTTGCTGAAAATCATTTAGAGTGATAATGATAATGTAGTTTGTCTAACCTGCTTTCTTTGTAGCAAGGACTGTTTTGTTTGTCTCCACTATCTTGGTCCTGGACTGCAAATTGGACCAAACAGTACTGGTGTGACCTAAAATGTAGCCGGACTGCAGGAGCTGTCTGAATTCAAAATCTGTAGGAACTGTAGTTTAGAGCTTTTTGTGCCTTTTTTGCAACTGAAGGGGGAGCTCTTGCTTTGACTGACAGCCAAATCAGCCAAATGAATCTTTTGGATCTTGGGGAAGTCACGGGCTGCTTGCAGTTTTCAGTTAGTTCTGAGCTGGGAAGTGAAATGAGAGGAGCTGAAGTGATTCTGAGCAGCAATCCTGAGTGGATGCACATGGGAGAACTGTGAAAGGGCTAAGTTTTGGCCTGCATGTCTGTCTGCTGCTCCTGAGAGAGAAAATAATTATTTTGGGCTAAATCCAAGTTTGTGTGACTAAAGTAAGCTACTGAAGTGGGCCAGGCTCAACCTGAAGAAGACCAAAGATTTTGCTGAATGCGATCGACCTGTCAGGAGTTCCAGCTACCCCTAAGCTCTCGGTGTGTGCAGAGACTTTGTGATTGTCACTGGGGAGCGCTTTGCTTGGTACAGTAGAACTCCCGTACATGTAAATGTGCTATGAGCTGCTAGTGGGTTGTGAGTTAGTTCCCCACTGTGTGAACTGTGTTCTGCTTACTGGAAGCTGTATCCAGCCCAAAACGGACTGCATCTGAATTTGTCTCCATGCGGTCTGGGCCTTGCCAGACTGGCCCAGCCAGACTACCCACTGCACAGAGAAGCCGTCGACGAGAGACCTGCCTGGGGATCAGCCCCCTGCTCCACACTTGAACATGAACGACGCCTCTGTGACTCGTGTGGGCCCTGTTTCTCCTGGTATTCCAGATCAAGCACCTGCAGTCTCGATTTTCGTCCAGCCTGTGTCCAGTCTTGGGTATCGTAAGTAAATACCAGGGTAGCTCCCTGCAACAACAGCTTAATCTGAGTGTGTCGTCTGATTGTCTTGTTGTTTCGTTTCCTTTTCGAACTGAGCCCTCTGGCTCTGGATTACAAATATTGTGTACTGTGCATGTTGTGTTTTCCATCACAGGGCCCCAACCAGCTGTGACGCTGGCCAACCCCGGGCAACAGTCCTGGTTAGCCCATCTCTTCTCCACCTGGGTACCCAGAGGTGGACTGTGTGGGGGGGCCTCAAAGCGCATGCATAACTGCTTGATTAATATAACCTTTAAGCTAATTAACCTGATTTTGCCCCTCCCTTGTTCAAGTCCCCTGAATAAATCAGATCTAACTTTTTCTGCATGTAATTGACTGTGGTTCCAGTCTGTGCTCAAAGTACTGTACTGTTGCTATTTGCTGTGCATAACCTTGTTTTACAGGGGGTCCCCAGGGTCGAGCCAGAGAAACTAGCCCTGGTGGTAAGTGCAAACAGTGTGGGTACTTGTGTGGTGTACCAGGGGTATTGTGAAAGTGATTATTGTACAGTGTTTAGGCCACTAGAGGGGAAAGAGGGGGGTTACAGTGTCCTGGAGGACTGTGCCCAGGTTAGCTTGACCACTACCAACCCTGACCTCCAGGTGGAGGCACCCGTTTCAGAACTCAGGCCCCTTAACCTGTTACAGTATAGTACAGTGGTTTAAGGCTCTAAGCTGTAAACCTGGAGACCGGGGTTTGAATCCCACAGCCCCCACTTGCATACTGTGTGACCCTGAGCAAGTCACTTAACTTCCTTGTGCTCCCAGGTCGCACCTGGAAACAAGCGTTGGCTTAGTGTGCCTTTCCTGGTTAAACAATTTCCCCCTTCCCCTTTCCCCTACTAGCCAAGCAGGCAGGGGTAGAAGCCCTTGGGATAGCGCCACCTAGGGGTTACAATAGTAAATGTACACCTGGAGGGCCCCGATACTAAAGGAGTGTCTTCCGTCATATACATGATCAACTGGAGGTTAGATGAGTAAACCTTCTTTACATCTCTAGGCCCCCAGTCCCAAGTTAATTATACTGTATGCAAAGTTTTGAGGGCTAAGCCTTTGATGTGAGTCAGTGTATTGTGTTTGTTTATGTGAGCATGTGTGTGTGTGTGATGACATTAGTCAGGTGCAGTATGAAGTGGTGACTCCTGTGATTAATACCAGACCATGAGTCATGCTGAACAAACACATTCACTTGCTCTAATCTCCCAAAGACAAACTCAGCAACTGTGCTAACATCACCTTTGGCCTTCACACCAGGATCCAGGTTCCCACGGGCAGCAAAGGCAGCTGCTATGGGAATTGAATTTATAGTTTATTTTTATTTATTTTACCTGCAAAAGGCTCCATTGAGCAATGCTGATTTACAATGAGGTCCTGGTTAGGACAGAAGAAAAAAACAATCCATCAAAATACACATAGTACATATACAGAGATCAAAGGCTCTGAGCTGCAAACCTGGAGACCTTGGTTTGAATCCCACAGTCCCCACTTGCATACTGTGTGACTCTGAGTAAGTCACTTAACTTCCTTGTGCTCCCAGGTCGCACCTGTAAACAAGCTTGAACTTAGCGTGTCTCTCCTGGTTAAAAAAAAAAAAAATTGGGGTAATAGAATGTCAAATTATATATACAATAAATATTAGACAAAAGAGAATATACAAACCAGTAAATGAAAAAGAAAAAACATAGCATACTGGGTTATAGGATCAGGGAAATGTGAAAGAACATGCAGGAGAGTATCGGGGTTAATTTCATGGGCCCATAATGGATATAGTAAGGTTAACAACTGTTGCACACATTGACGCAGTGAGTCCAACAAGGCCTTAAAGCATTTTGGCTAACTAGGATGGTAAGCTTAAGTATGTGTTGAAGTTTATTCCACAGTGAAGGGACATGTCAGCTGAGAGCAGCTTTCCCATGATGGGAGAGGTACCTAAGTATTTCTGGGAGAATAACAATGCTCCTCCTCAGGTCATATGGACTGACAGCTCTTTGGAACAGGCAACGATACAAGGTGGTAAGTTATTTTGTAGGGCCGTGCGGGTTCAGATGTAGAGATTTTTTAAGTGCCTTGTGGTTAGGAAGGGCCATCCTACTGTAGAGTAGAGGGTACAGTGGTGGGTCCTGGAGAGCAGATTGGTGATGAAGCAGTGTGTTCTGTGATAGAGCACATCCCGCTTCACCAGGCGAATTTTGGTGCTACATTGGTATCCACTCAGCATAGTGTAAGACAGCCAGGAAGGTGGCTTTAACAAGTCTTTTCCTAGAATGCAGTATCTCTTTCTGTATCCTAGGAAAATTTTAAATAGCCATAAAATAGGAACAAACTCAAACTCACATCACATTTTATATTTAATCTAGCTCTAGGAACGCACTCCACTCCCACATACTATACTAAATCTAGCTCTGGCAACATCAACCCCCCATCCTAATCTTAATTAAACTCTGGGAGTGCACCCCCCCATGTCGTATACTCAATCTAGCTCTGAGAACATGTTCACCCCCATCCCATACCTAACCTAGCTTTGAGAACCATCCCCTTCCCCCACACTCACATACACACATTCGTTTAAACCAACCCTCACTTCAGGACTTCCCCACCAAACTGTCCCTTGGTGAAGAGAGGGGTGGTCAATAACCTCAGAGGTAGCTAGCCCAGTGGTGCTGAGGGTTGAGACGCTGGATGCCACACCTTGTGCAACACCGTCGACCCGGGTTCGGGAACAAGCCAGGGTCATCGGAGGCCGGGGGGGGGAGGGAGGATGTGAGACGCTGCCGGCTGGCAGTGCTCAGCATCGGGAGAAGATCTCCAGCTCTCTCAGAGCTTGGCCACCCCTTGGTGGAGGCTGGAGGGACGGTGCCACTCACAAGGAGCTCCAACGCTAGGTCGATAGGGAGGGTGGAAGGGACCCAGTCTGGAGCTGCAGTACGCATGTGTGCCTCCACACACATGTGGTACCACTTCCAGGGGTCCCGGGTATCAGTCACAGGAGAAACAGAGGAAAATCGTGGGAGCTGACCAGAATGATGCCCCCAGACCAACTGTGGGGATCTGCCAGGGTACGCATGGTGCTACAAGTCCCCAAAGGACCCCGAGTTCAGTAGGCTTGGTGGATTCAGAAGTCAACCTGCCACAAAATGATAAATACAGCTGACAAAAAAAAAATAACCTTGGAAGTGACACCCATTTTTTAGGGGTATTTTGATGGGAAGTTTATCCAGTAGCTGGAACGTTTGACCAGGAGCTACCCTTCTGTATTCTACAGTTCCCTGGTCTGCAGCTCCCCCTAAGCCCCTCAAGGTGGGGCCTGCTGAGGTGCCTACTGTAAAAGTCCCTTCACACCCAGTGAGAATTGCTTTGGCCATGCTACCTCTGCCCCTTCAGGAGTTACCACTTAATGTTTTCTTCTGTTTGGTCCCCACTAACAGACTCCCGCAACAACCTCTACTGGCTTGGTGGCCCTTTCACATTCAAAATCACCACCCTCTGCTGCCTTATTCTTCATCCCTTTGGCTTTGGAGGTAAACAGAGCCACAACTGTTTGTCAAAAAACAGATTTTAAGCTTGCACCACACTGTACACAGTTCCTGCAAGTCAGCTTGGGGTGGGCGTGAACTTACGTGAACTGTAATACAGGGGCTCGATTTGCAAAGGCAGATGCAGGGCTTGCAACAAGCCTTGTATTGAAGCCATGTTTTGGCGCAGCAATGCCAAATTCCTTTTCCGCAGCTGCACCCAATTTTATATTGTCGGGTGCAGTTGCGACATCTTCCTCAGTTCATGGCAGCTAGCGCCAACTATTTGGCACAAACCCCTCAAAATGGGTCCCCATGAATGATGCAAGTTAGACCAAGGAAAAGCTGGTCCAACTTGTGGCATTTGGTGATCGTGATTGAAAATCCCCATCGCCAGCCGGGAGAATGCCACAAGCCCGGCATGCTAAACAATTGGTGCATCAGGGCCTTGCAGCTCTCTTGGAGCTTTGAAAATCGAGCCCCAGGACTTCATTGGGTTGCATTATCTGTCATGATTGCTGTTCCAAACACTCTTAACCATTCAGTAACTCACTATGGACACAGAGCATGATTCCTTAGAATTAGCTTCTTGCTAAACTTCTAACAGTTTACTTACACAAGCAGTGCACACGCTTGAGGTGGTGACAGCAACTCTGCCGCCAGAGCTGCGATCCACAGTTCCCGTTTTAGGCCCAAACCAGTATTAGTTGTTACAGTCAGCATAATTCAGCATAAGACAGTTCTGTACATTTCCCTTGACCATCCAATCACAGGGTCAAAGCTCAGTAACGTGATTGTTCAGTAACATGTTAACAGTTCAGTCACAGTTGCACTCCTGCCCATAGCTTCAGTTAACATATAGATCTTGTGTTTCCCCACTACACAGTTGTGGCCTATATGTGGATCTAGATTCACTGGTGGATCGTAAGAGATTTTTGGTGGATCTTGGGGGAATGGTTGCATTTTTGAATCAGCAGGCGTGTTTATGTGACTGATCCGGCACAAAAGTAAGCCAGTGCAAGAAGGTCCGTACCTTGAAGGAAGTGTCTTTACTCCATCCACACTGTGGGAGTTGCACCATTGCAAGTTGGTCCTGTAGGAGTCTGGGAGCTTGAGGGGTGGCTCTTTGGTCGTGGGAGCCTCAAGAGAGCACTAAGGGAGCATCTGCTTTGTATCACAACATGCAATAGTTCCAGTCCACACGGAGAGGGAAAACGCCTAATACCCTACGCGATCTCAACCTAGAAGTGGCTGCGGGGGTGCATTAGTGATCAGAGTACCACAATGTGGTAAGTGTCCACACGGGGAGCCTTGCACTGGCGCAACACAATCGCACTACTTAATACGAAACAGAGGTTGCCGTGTAAACATGGCAAATGATCCTTACAGCTGATGAGAGTGCTGTAATTATTGTACTTTTTTGTTCACTTTATTGTTGGTGGATCACGGAGCTTCTTGAGTTCCACCAAAATGGATCCCAATACAGGGTGTGCTGGCCACCACTGAGGTGATATATGAGGTTTTCCTTTACAGTTGGAATCCCCCTCACAGCTGAGAGCAGGTTGAGGACATAGGGGTTTGCCCATCCCTGAATGGCACAGAAGGAAGTGATATGATGCTTCTGGCAGAGGTCAAACAAACGGGTTTACCATTCCGAACACACACATTAGCACAAATGAGGACATAACTTACATGCTTATTTGCCACCAAAGTACACACTTTTTGTCTCCATTGGGTCAATGGGAGAATAGTTTCTTCTGTCCACTTGGAGAGAATGAATCTCTCTGCACAAACTGCTACTCCCATCAGTCATTTAATCAGCTTTCAATCAGCTCCTACGGTTTTCGAGGGGGGAAGGGTCATAAAACATCAGCGGTAGAAACTGTAGATGAATAATTTCCACTGATTTTCACAATATAGTATAATTTAGTCCCAGACTGACAATCTTCTCACATGACCATAGAAACTGCAGAATAGCAGCCCTTGGAGACTGGCATCACCAACATTGATCAGGTGGCAGGAATCCCATTTTATTTGAAGCTACTGTGGTTCAGTGCCACTTATGCAAATGTTATTCCATACAAATTTGCTCTATCACCTTATGAGATACATACACCACTTCAGCAGGCCTCCCACATTTTACTAGAGATAGGACAACCAAGATCTGTCTCCCATTTAATTCTTAGTATGTCTGCAGCTGTACAGTTGGCATCCTCAAGTAGTTTCTACATTTTTAAAGCCGCTTCCTCTTTTATGGTCCTCCATACATGACCTTGGTAAACTACACAGGAGGTGACCAACCTGGACAACATCCTGGGTTTCAGACACTGTGCCAAATGCTGTACTAAGTAAGGAGTCTGGTGGGTAAGCCAGGGTGCTGTCCAGGTTAGCCACCTCCTGTCTTCTTTTACCCAGGTCACCCAGGAAGGACCTTACAGACGATCAGGCTCAGTGCTAATTGGAAGGGAAATCTGATAATGTTTTTTTCTATGTCTGGGCTGGGGCCTGGGGTTGGAGTCAGGAGCAGCAGGCAAGCTGGCTACTAGTGTGTGTGTGTGGGGGGGCATACACTGATGGGATTTGGTGCATCCCAGCCCAGATTGCTGAGGGGAGGTTTGTGCTCGGACTTGGGAGTGGAGGGTGTCAGGTGCGTGGTGGCACAGGTTGCTGGTAGGGTCTTGCTTGAACTTGGAGTGGAGGGAGTCAGGATCACTCATGGGAGATGGAGAAAATGCCACCCCAGCCCTGCAGATCCCCATACTTAATCCAGCTCTGGGAACATCTCCCCCACCCCAATATCTCATGTTTAATCTAACTCTAAGAATGCTTCCCACCCCCCACATCTCATACCTAATCTAGCTCTAGAAATTGCTCCCCACACATCTCATACTTACTCTAGCTCAAGGAACGTCTGCTCCCCAGCTCATACTTAATCTAGTTCTGGGAACACCCCCTGCTCACATGTCATACTTAATTTAGCTCTGGGAACACCCCCCATGCCCATTCTTATTCCAGCTCAGGGAATGTGCTCCCACATCTTGTACTCTGTCTAGGTCTGTGAACCCCCCAAATCTCATACTAAATCTAGCTCTGGGATTGCCTCCCACATCCCATATTAGCCTAGCTCTAGGACCCCCCATGTCTTTTACTTTCTAGCTCTGTGAACATCACCCCATCTATATCCTATACTTAATCTAGCTCAAGGAACATCCCCACCCAACATCTCATACTTAATCTAGCTATAAGAACACCCCCCCCCAACATCTAATAATTCATCTAGTTCTAGAAATGTTTCCCAACATTTCATGCTTAATCTAGCTCTAGGAAGGCCCTCTCCCCCACCCACACACATCTCATACTTAATCTAGCTCCAGAATGCCCCCCAAACACACACACATCTCATACTTAATCTAGCTCTCGAATGCCTCCCCAACACACACACACACACACACACACATATATCTCATACTTAATCTAGCTCTAGGAAGGCCTCTCACTCCCCACACCATCCATACTTAATCTAGCTAAGGAACCCCCCACAAACATCTAATAATTCATCTAGTTCTAGAAATGCTTCCCAACATTTCTTACTTAATCTAGCTCTAGGAAGGCCCTCACCGCCCCTCCCCCCACACACATCTCCATACTTAATCTAGCTCTCGAATGCCTCCCCAACACACACACACACATATCTCATACTTAATCTAGCTCCAGGAATGCCCCCCTCCACATCTCACACTTTATCTATCTCTTGCAACACCCTTCCCCACATCCCATACTTAATCTAGCTCTGAGAGATCCCCCCCCCACATCTCACATAAAATCTAGATCAGTGGAATTGCCACCACCCCTACATCTCATATTTAGTCTAGCTCTGGACATGACCTCCACATCCCATTCTTAAAGACCAGATTTCTACTCATTTAATATTCGACCCTCCAAACATATGAAGAAGTTTAGCTGACCCCCCAAGTCTAATCCAATGTAAATTGTAACTTATTGTTGCCAGTATTTAGGGGGAAGGGGGCTTGTATTTTGGCTTTGTGAGCTGAGGGCCCACACTTTCCACTTTCCTGTTCAGAGACATGCCCCGCTAGCTACATTATGTGATGTCGTTCAGAGGGAGCGAGGGGCTGCGCCCATAGAGTACAACAGGGAGGTTTTAAGTGCTTTTTAGTATACAAAAGAGTTCTGATTTTGACAAATCAAGGCCACCACTCAACTAACAAGGTCCTTGGAAATGGAGAAAAGAAAATATGAAAAAAAAATGAACAAAAAAAAAAAAGATGTGGAGTTTCCATATCAGATAAGTGGATTACGGCATTTACCAGTTAACCTTGATGGTTTGGACAGTGATAAGTTTTACTACCATCTGTTATTCTTTTTCTGCTCAATAAGTAGCTTTTCCTATTTTAGAACTATTTCCTTTGGCTAAATGAAATGTTGCTTTTGTGACTCTGGGTTTCTAAACCGTTTTTTTTTTCTAGAATGCAGATGCAATTAAACATTCTACTAAGAACTATCATGGCTGTAAATAATAGCAAATGCATACTCAGTTGCCTTAATGTTCTCTTTTCCTGGGTTACCTAGCAAACAGAAGCTGTCTACTTTTGTCAGCAAATTACACTTGGGCAACCCTTTTTGCAACCTCTAGTCGCCGACCTTTAATTACTTACCCTCTGCCACAAGTTGGTTCAATGCCTACCTGACTGGCAGGTCTCAATCGGTCTGAATTACGCTGTCACCTCATTTCCCTTGCCCATAAGCAGAGGTGTTCCCCAAGGTTGAGTGCTTGGTCCAGTTCTTTTCCCATCTTTCTAAATGACCCCCCCCCCCAGGTTTGCACGTCAGCTCACATTCATATGTATGCTGATGACACAGTTCTATACACAAATCTGTCTCTAACGTCACTACCAGACTTCAGTTTGACTTCACAAATGTCCAACTCTGGCTTAGTGCTCATCAATTATTTTCTTAATGCCAAGCAAACAGTCTCCATGACCTTTGGCACAAGGCAGAGACTCACCAGGCTAAACCACCTACCCACTTTCCGCACCCTCGATGGGACTGTACCAGAGGACACATCCTCTTTCAGGTACCTCAGTATCTGGCTCAACAGGTACCTCAACTTCTCAGTGCATAATGATGCCACTCTGAAAAAACTTCGGCTCAAACTTGGTGCCTTTTTCAGAAACTTCAGTTGCATCCCACTTACGGCCAAGCATGAGCTAGTACTGAAGATGATCTTACCTATAACTGACTACTGCAACATAGTCTACAGTGCCACCCCTCAGTTCACCCTAGCCAGATTGGATACTCTCTTTTAACTCCTTCTGCCGCTTTGCCCTCGATGCCCCTCCCCTCACCCACCACTACGATCTCTACTGCTCTCTCAACTTTCTTACTCTCAGTAACCATCGTGCACTCCACGGCGCCAAGTTTATCTCTAAATTCTTGCTTGGTTCTCTCCCTTCATATCTCTCCTCCTCCCCCTCAGTACTCTCTAAGATCCAGCGACTCGTGTACCCTGGCAATCTCAAACCGCTCAACTACTTCTGGCCAAAATGCTTCTCCTACCACCTTCCTAAACTATGGAATGCTCTCCCCCCTCAAATCCAACACTCCACCCTAAGCTCACTTACTTCGGCCTTACTTAACTACTTAACCTTCCGCTGCGAATGCACATGACCCCCTCCTGGCTCCATGGCACTCTGCTCCTTTCTGCACTTCATGCCCCCTAGCACTTTTGTCGCCAAATTACCTCCTTAGCTCCAGTCCTCCCACTTACTCATTCCCTACCCCAAGTAACCCCTACTAACTTACTTGTACTCCTGTTAGTTGTATTGACTTTAAATCCTGTCAGGCGCTAGTCTCAACTTCTGCCCGCCAGTTCCAGACCGGTGCTAGTACTCAACTCTCTGCAAACCTATGTATGTATTTTACTCATCTCATGCTACATTGTGACGCTGATATGGTATAGATGTTGTTCTTTATGTATGATGTCATGTATCTTCTGCATTGTTTCAAATATGTACTCAAATGTAGAACTTAATTCTCTGTATGCCTCTTTATGTAGTAAAACTGTTTCTTATTTATTGTCTGGCTCTGCAATTGCCCTGGATATGTATGGTCTGTTCTCTTACTATGTAGCTACTGTGTGATGCTGAATGTTCTGAAGTTGTTTACTTTTCTGTATTTATCCCTCTACCCTTTCTCCCAGGACGTGCCATGAGATGAGCAAATTATTGCTCAGTGCACCTTTCCTGGTGAAACATTTCAATAAATTAAATAAAATAAATAAATAAACCTACAAAATGGCATGCTTTATTATCTGCTTTGGACTATTCGCTAACTGGGAATGCCACATTTTCCGTCTCTTGAACCTTGATTTCCCATATCCATTTATTGGAATGCTATCAAAATGTCTTGATATAGGTTGGTGCAGATTAGCAACTGCTATGTATTATTTGCATGATTTTCAGATCCCATTGGAAATGGATATTGGGCTTTTGATGCATTTTATGTACTTTCGGAGAACATACATCTTCTTTTGCTGGGTACCCATTTTACAGATTAATAGGACACATATATATGTTTACCTCTATGCTTCTTTCCTCTAAGCTACATAGCCAGTTGGGCTGTTTCTCTGGATGGGAACTGCTTTTGTACCCTCTGTTGCATATCCTAGGCACTCTCCTACATTTCACTGGTTAATGTCTAACTCATAGATATGTTTTTGATTCTTTGAAATTTAGAAGTGCCATTTTTTTTGCTCCCACGGAGGATACTCACCATATACAAGCTATGGGATACTACCAGCTTGCCTTGTTTCTTGTTTCTGCAGTTAGAGAAATACTTTATTTTAATGTGGATTTTTGCATGATTTATGAATCCCATTGGAAATGTATATTGGGTGTTTTACACATGAATCCTTGTAACTTCTGATTTCAGATATTCACCATTTCTTGTAGTACTGTATGTGGCTACCTTTCTCCTGGACCCCTGTAACTTTGTTTTATGAGTTACTTTTATAATATGCACTAAGATGACTTGTCTCTTTAATCACTTTGGATAACATATTGTCTACATACCTGTCTGACACGCCCCCATATGAAGACCTTTCAGTCGAAGCGTTGGGGCTGCTAGTTCACGTTTTTCTGTCTCACTAATACATTCTTGAGTATTGATGGACTCCTTCATGGTTGATTATTCCTTCAAGTGCCTGAGATTGCTTGTTTGGTCCCCTTAGGTTAGCTACCTTAGGGAATACAGGTGGTGGCAGAGGTACTGTGGGTCACACTGGAGACAGGGAACAGAGCCACTATTTGCAGTGGAGTAATCTACAGATCTCAAGCATGGGGGATTAGATAAGGTACTGTTGGAAGCCTTTGGCAAGATGGCAGAAAAGGGGGAGGTGCTCCTGGTAGGGGGACTCCAACCTGTAAGGTGTAGATTGGAGCCTCCCAGCAGCAGCTTCAGCAAAAAGCAGGAACAGCCTGGACTCTCTGCAGGGGGCATTCCTTGGGCAACCAGTCAGCAAACCCAGTTGTGATGGGGCAATGCTGGAGATGGTACTCATTAACAGGGACAGTGTTGCAGACATCAAGGTGAGAGGCCACCTGGGGACCACACCACAAAGGGTGGTTCAGTATAAGGATGACTGCAGAACTGAACTGCACAAGGGCAAGGGTACTGGACTTCAGGGGGGCAGAGTTTATGAAAATGGGTGTGAATGCCTCAGAGATGGCCTGGCAGGGGGATGAGCCGGATGGGGTGGAGGAACAGTGGGCAAAGCTAAAAGGGAGCATAGTAAAGGCAACGAACCCCTGCCTCATACAAGTGTCCAAAAGCAACAGGAAAAAGAGATCGCTATGGTTCTCGAGAGAGGGACTGAAAAGGTAAAAGCTAAAAGGGTAGCATTCAGAAGGTATAAGGAGTCGCAGAGGGAGGAGGATAAGGAGGCGCGTTGGGGGCAACAGGGAAGCAGGGAAAGAAGTAAGGCATGTAAAGGCAAAAACTGAAGAGAGAGAATAGCACAGGAGGTGACAAAAAGTGACATTTTTGGTATGGAATTGAAAAGAGGAAGACCAGGGGTGGGACTGTAAGGTTAAAAAGGGGATAGGGGAACTGTGCCAAGGAGGACCAGGGAAAGGCAGACATCCTGAACAAATACTTTTGTTCAGTGTTCTCAAAAGAAGAAGAAGAAGGGTAGGGGCCATGAAAAAGTAACAGCTTTGGAGGGAAAGAGGTGGACACTAGTCCTTTTTAGAGGAAAGAGTCCCAAAGGGACTCGTTAATCTGAAGGTGGACAAAACAACAGGGCCAGACTGGGTGTATCCAAGGGTATTGAGGGAGCTCAGGGAGTTACTGGCTACGCCTCTGACAGTTCTATTTAACAGCTCATTGTAAACAAGAGTGAATGTGGAGGACTGGAAGAGGGCAGATGTAGTCCCACTTTACAGAAGTGGTAGCAGGGAGGAGGCTGGCAATTATAGGCCAGTCAGCCTGACAACGGTAGTGGGAAAGTTAATGGAATCACTGCTGAAGGAAAGGATTGTGCAATATCTTGAATCCATTAGGTTACAAGACATGAGGCAGCATGGTTTCATGGGGGGTCATGTCAAATGAATCTGATAGATTTCTTTGATTGGGTGACAAAGGAATTAGATCAGGGTAGATCTGTGGACTTGGCCTACCTAGATTTTAGTAAGGCTTTTGACATCGTTCCATAGAGGAGGCTAGTAAGCAAGCTGGGTAACTTAGGACTGGGTCCAAAGATGGCAAACTAGATAAGAAATTAGTTGGGAGATAGGTGACAGAAGGCGGTGGTAAACAAAATTCACTCTGAGGAAGGAAAGGTGACGAGCAGGGTACCTCATGGATTAGTGCTGGGACTGGTCCTCTTTAATGTCTTTATAAGTGACATTGCACAGCAGCTGGAAGGAAATGTTTGCCTCTTTACAGATGACACCAAAATCTGCAATAGGGTGAATACTCGGGGTTGGGGGGGTGGAAAGAATGAGCAGAAACCTGACAAAACTAGAGGAGTGGTCAAAGGTATGGGTTTCAATGCAACACAAGTGCAAAATAATGCACTTAGGACACAGAAACCCAGGGCTAGAGTACAAAATGGATGCAGTGGTATTGACAACTACCAAGCAAGAAAGAGAGCTGGGGGTAGTCATAGCTGATGACCTAAAGATGGCCAGGCAGTGTGACAAGACAGTCGGGAGGGACAGTAGAATGCAGAGCTGCATAGGGAGGGATATCACCAGCAGAAAGAGGGAGATGGTGTTGCCTCTGTATAGATCACTGGTAAGACCCCACCTAGAATACTGTGTCCAGTTCTGGAGACCGCATCTCCAGAAGGACATAGACAGATTGGAGGCTGTCTAAAGGAGGGCAACTAAATGATTCAGGGTCTGCATCAAAAGCCTTATGAAGTCTAGCCGGCCCAGTGGCGCTAAGGGCTGAGGCACACTTTCCACTACGCCGGTGACCTGGATTCAGGAATGGACCCGGGTCACCAGGGACCGGCTGGGGAGAAAGGATTGAGCATCCCAATGGATGGTCTCCTCCTCTGGGGGGGGAGTTACCAGGCAGTGATGCCCGTAGCATTGCTACCTGTGGAAGCATGGGTGGCAAGGCGCATTGGCTCCTCAAGGGAGTCGGGGTGGGGAGGATGCTGTGGATACTCGACGGCAGTGTGCACAAGCATGCTGTTCGTCTGAACATAAATCCTTCACATCAGCGCCCTCGGAGGTAGGGACGAACCGGGAGAAAATCCAAAGGCAAAAAATCTCCTGGTAGCGAGCATCATGACGCTGGGTTCCTGGTACATCGGAGCCCAGCTGACAAGACTGGAGGAAGGGTTCCTCCGGACTGAGACCAGGAGGAAGTAAAAAAAAAAAAAAAACTCTATGAAGTGAGACTAAAGGACCTCAACATATACAACTTGGAAGAGAGAAGGAAGAGGGGAAATATGTGACAGAGACCTTTAAATACCTCATGGGGGCAAATAAGGTACAGGAGAGAAATATTTGCCAGAAAAAAGATGCGCAAGAACAAGGGGACATGCTATGAAGCTGGTGGGGTAGATTCAGGAGACATTTGAGTTAAGTACTTCTTCACAGAAAGCGTGGGGGATTCCTGGAACAGCCTTCCAGCAGAGGTATTGGGGGTGTGAAAACATTGGTGAGGTTCAAGAATGCATGGAATAGGCGCAATGGAATCATAGCAGTAAGGAAGGGTGTAGGGAGAAAGGACTGTAGATCAAGTGGGGTCTGCAGTGATAATGTAGGTAGGGAAAATGGGCAGACTGAGTGGGCCAAGCGGTTCTTAACTGCAGTCAAATTCTATATTTCTGTGTTTCAACCTTTCGGGCATCTGCGGTCTGGTTTCCTGAGTGTGCATGACTTTTCTGTACTATGATTTCCACGACTTCTTTCATTTTAACCATGACAATACCATGACTTTCCCCAACATTTTCCATGAACGAAACACAGATCTAAATACAGCACTTGACTATTTGTTAAAAAAAAAAAATCGGCATAAACTAGCATTAAGAATAAAGATGCCCTTTAAGTTTTTGAATCCTGTAGCTTACAGTACTTTTATAAACAATGTGTGGATGTTGCAAGCTCTTCTTGAGTCATTAAGCATGTCGGGGGACAGGAAGAAGTATTCTGAGGCCCAGGTCTGTATGTGGCCAGACATTCTCATGAATCCCTGGGAGCAGCCTAGTAAGTAAACAGTTTAAGGGAAAAGTCATCAAAATGCTTGTGATAACTGATTCTGAAAGGAAGCTAAATAAGACAGGAGTCACCTGGCTTACAAAATACACCAGATGTGCAACACTTTCACTGACTTTTCTTAGAGAAGAGGATAGGCACCAGGGCTGATGATAAGAACCCACCCCAAAGGGCATTGGGATTCAGACCTTAAAGGAACACTTCCACATTTGGTTGAGTGGGATCACTTTCCCCACTTTGCCTCCCTATCCCCACCCTGATCAATAGCACTGCCATGGTCGCTTCTTGTCCTCTGGACAACAGGGCACAAGTGAGACAGAGAGATAATGCCACCCTATGATTGGCTGGCAGGTGGGCTTACTATATGTGCAAAAGGTGAAAATCAAATTATACATCTTCACTATTTCTATCCTTAGCATGCCCCTTTTCATGACTGATAAGTGTATTGTACCTCCTCCAGTGTCAGTTGCTAGTTCAAAGAAGCCATTCATGGAGCTGTAAATGACTGATCTGAAAATGTGGCTCAATAGGTAGTGTACTCACTTCGGGAGCCAGAAGATCAGATGGTCATGGGTTCTAGCCCAACTTCCACTACTTGGAAAAATACCCATAACTGACATTGTAGTGCAGTACGGTGGGGGGGGGGGTGCTGCACCGCTGAGGTGCCATCCTTTGGATGAGACGTTAAACCGAGGTCCCCTCAGCCCATTTCTGGTCACTGTCCAGCTGGATGTTAAAGATCCCATGGCACCTATTGAAGGAGAGTGGGGGAGTTTGCCCAGTGTTATGGCTAACATTCCCCTTGTCAGTAAAACAGGTCCAAGCAAACAAGCTATCACTGCTTAGTGTGCCTTTCCTGGCCAAAAACTACAAATAAATAAAATAAAATGGGTAGCAGGAACCATTAGACAAATATATCAACAAGAGTATGAACAGATATATTTTTCACCTCCCTTCTTTGCTGGTATTGCAAACAAATGTCTGTATGGCATAAGATACTTGTGCTACCTTGATTTGCAGCTAAAGCAGTGTATGATTTGACAGCACCTGCTTTAAGAGCTGGTGGTCACTCCAAACAGTTCAAAAACTGGGGTACCTCTACGGGAAAATGGAAGACTGGATAAGGACCCCCAAAGAAAAGAGATGATCCAGTAAAAAATATGGACAGGTGGCAATCCTACCAGCAGGGGGCACATGAATGCAGAGCAGAATGCCCCCTCCATTTCCAGGAGCTGAGCCTTTCTGAACAGAGCAGTGCCCTACATTGATACATAGACAATGTCGTCAGATAAGGGCCTATGGCCCATCCAGTCTGCCCATTTGAGCTTGTAAGTTCAGTTTATGTTTTCCTAGAAGTCTGTTGCCCCTTACCCCTGATCTCCAGAATTCCTTTATGTTTATCCCATGCATTCTTAAATCCCGTGATTGTTTCAGCCCCCACCACTTCCTCTGGCAGGGTGTTCCACTTGTCCACCACCCGTTCTGTGAAGAAATTCTTCCTCGCGTTTCCTCTGAATCATCCTCCCTCCAACTTCGTCCCATGCCCTCTAGTCCTGAAACATCTTTTTCGCTTAAAAATAGTGTATTCCTGCACCCTGTTCCTCCCTGTAAGATACTTGTATGTCTCTATCATGTCCCCTTTCTCCCTCCTCTCCTCCAGGGAGTGCATATTCAATTCCTTCAACCTGACCTCATAGGACTTGTGATGCAATCCATGTACCATCTTTGTTGCCCTCCTCTGAACTTTCTCTACCCTGTCTATGTCCTTATGTATGTAACCCCTAGGTGGCGCTATCCCAAGGGCTACTACCCCTGCCTGCTTGGCTAGTAGCAGGTTAAGGGGCCCGAGTTCTGAAACGGGTGCTTCCACCCAGAGGTCAGGGTTGGTAGTGGTCAAGCTAACCTGGGCACAGTCCTCCGGGACGCTGTAACCCCCTTTCCCCTCTAGTGGCCTGAACACTGTACACTAATCACTTTCACAACACCCTCTGGTACAGCACACAAATACCCACACTGTTTGCACTTACCACTAGGGCTGGTTCCTCTGGCTCGACCCTGGGGACCCCCTGTAAAACAAGCTTAAGCACAGCAAATAGCAACAGTACAGTACTTGGAGCACAAACTGGAACCACAGTCAGATTACATGCAGAAAAAGTTAGATCTGATTTATTCAGGGGACTTGAACAAGGGAGGGGCAAAATCAGGTTAATTAGCTTAAAGGTTATATCAGTCAAGTAGTTATGCATGCGCTTTGAGTCCCCCCACACAGTCCACTTCTGGGTACCCAGGTGGAGAAGAGATGGGATAGCCAGGACAGTTGCCCAGGGTTGCAGCTGGTTGGGGCCCTGTGATGGAAAACACAACATGCACAGTACACAATATTTGTAATCCAGAGCCAGAGGGCTCAGTTCGTAAAGGAAACGAAACAACAAGACAATCAGATGACACACTCAGATTAAGCTGTTGTTGTAGGGAGCTACCCTGGTATTTACTCACGATACCCAAGACTGGACACAGGCTGGATGAAAATCGAGACTGCAGGTGGTTGATCTGGAATGCCAGGAGAAGCAGGGCCCACACAAGTCGCAGAGGCATCATTCCAGTTCAAGCATGGAGCAGGGGGCTGATCCCCAGGCAGGTCTCTCGTCGATGGCTTCTCTGTGTAGTGGGTAGTCTGGCTGGGCCAGTGTGGCAAAGCCCAGACCGCATGGAGACAAGTTTGGAAGCAGTCCATTTTGGGCTGGATACAGCTTCCAGCAAGCAGAACACAGTTCACACAGTGGGGAACTAACTCACAACCCACTAGCAGCTCATAGCACATTTACATGTACGGGGATTCTACTGTACCAGGCAAAGTGCTCCCTGGGCACAATCACAAAGTCTCTGCACACACCGGGAGCTTAGGGGTAGCTGGAACACCTGACAGGCCGATCGCATTCAGCAAAATCTTCGCTCTTCTTAGGTTGAGCCTGGCCCACTTCAGTAGCTTACTTTAGTCACACAAACTTGGATTTAGTCCAAAATAATTCTCTTCTCTCCCTCTCAGGAGCAGCAGGCAGACATGGAGGCCAAACTCTCAGCCTTTTCATAGTTCTCCTATGCAAATCCACTCAGGATTGCTCTCAGAATCACTTCTTGCTCAGCTTCCAAGCTTAGTTCTAACTGAAAACTGCAAGTAGCCCGGGACTTCCCCAAGATCCAAAGGATTTGGTTGGCTGATTTGGCTGTCAGTCAAAGCAAGAGCTCCACCTTCAGTTGCAAAAAGGCCGCAAAAAAAAACTCCAAACTACAATTCCTATAGATTTTGACTTCAGACAGCTCCTGTAGTCCAGCTACATTTTAGGTCCCACCAGAACTGATTGGTCCAATTTGCAGTCCAGGACCAAGATAGTGGAGACAAACAAAACAGTCCTTGCTGCAAAGAAGGCAGGTTAGACAAACTACATTATCATTATCATTCTAAATGGTTTTCAGCAAATAGTTACATCTTTCAACAGAGCTCCCTCTCAGATTACTTAAGCTGCAATTAGGCAGCTCTTAAAGAGATAGTACACAGAGGCTATACAAGCTCTGGTAATCACATTTAAACTGCTAAAATGCAGGACACCAGCCTGACAGTGAGCATTTAGGCAAGCTCAAGGAAGACTTTTTGGGAACCCCCATTTGCAGGGTGGTTACACGTAGGTAAGGTCTCCAAAACTGTACACTGTACTCCAGGTGGGGCCTCACTAGTGTCTTGTATAGTGGAATTATGACCTCCCTTTTCCTGCTGGTGATACCCCTGCCTATGCATCCCAGCATCCTATTGCTTTTCCTGCTGCCTTGTCACATTGTTTCCCTACCTTGACGTCATCAGAGATGATAATCCCAAGATCCCTTTCCTGCTTGGTGCATGCTATATCCTCACCCCCCCAACTGATATATTGTGCCAGGGTTTTTGTGCCCCATATGCATTATCTTGCACTTCTTTGCATTGAATTTCAACTGCCAAACCCCTGACCATGCTTCAAGTTTCTGCAGGTCCCTTCTCATTCTGTCTACACCCTCTGGTGCGTCTACTCTGTTACAGAGCTTTGTGTCATCAGCGAACAGTGAAATTCTGCCTTCTAGGTCCTGCGCAATGTCACTGATGAAGATGTTGAATAGGACTGGTCCCAGCACAGATCCCTGTGGTACCCCACTGTTCCCTCTTCCCTCTGTGGGGTGACAGCCATTTACCACCACCCTCTGTGTCCTGCCGCCCAGCCAGTTACCTACCTACCCAACTACTGTCCTGCCCACACCCATATTCCCCAGTTTGTGTAATAGTCTTCTATGTGGCACAGTGTCAAAGGCCTTGCTGAGGTCCAGATAGGCCATGTCCACTGCCCTCCACTGATCCACCTCCCTAGTCACCCAGTCAAAAAATTCAATGAGGTTGGTCTGACATGACCTCCTCCTGGTGAAACCATGCTGCCTTGGGTCCTGTAGTCCATTGACAACCAGATGTTCCACCAATCTCTCCTTCAGTAGTGCTTCCATGATCTTCCCCACTACCGAGGTGAGGCTGACTGGTTTGTAGTTCCCCGCTTCCTCTTTGTTCCCACTTTTGTATAAAGGAGACTACATCTGCTGTCCTCCAGTCTTTGGGTACTCACCTGTTTCCAGTGATCGGCTAAAGAGGATAGCCAGAGGTTCAGCCACCACCTCTCTAGTTCTTTAAGGACCCTGGGGTGCACCCCATCTGGCCCCATTGCTTTATCAACTCTTATTACTTCCAGTTCCTTCAGGACCCTTTCTCATGTAAAGGGACTTGTGTCCATTTCTGCACCACTCTCACCCTTTGTACTCCCTTCAGACCCATTACCCTCCTCTTCCTCAGTAAAGACTGAGCAGAAATACCTGTTCAATATGTCAGCTTTACAGTTGTCATCCTCCATGTGGCCCCCATCCTCCCTCTTCAGTCTCACTATTCCTCCCTTTGCTTTTCTTTTTTTCACTTATGTACCTGTAAAATATTTTGTCCCCTCTACCCACTGATTTTGCAATGTGTTCTTCTGTCTGAGATTTGGCTTCCCTTACTGACCTCCTTGCCTCCCTTTGCTTCTCCTGGTACTTCTCCCTATCCCTTTTGCCTGTGTCTTTTTGTATTGCCTGAATGCAATATTTTTGGCTTTCACTTTCTTTGCTACCTCTTTGGAAAACCATAATGGTCTCCTCTTCCTTTTCCTCTTGCTAACCTGCTTAATGCATAATTCTGTTGCTCTTGTAATCCCTGTTTTAAATACTGCCCACTGTTCCTCAACCCTGATTCCTGCCCCATTCCCTTAATGTCTCTTTCAAGTATCTCCCATTTTCCCAAAGTCTGCCCCCCTAAAATCCAGGATATGTGTGTTTTCGTGGTTTGGTTCTGCTCCTTCTGTGATTTCAAACCACAATGACTGGTGGTCACTGTTCCCAGGTGCTCCCCACTGTTATCCCCATCACACTGTCCCTGTTTGTGAGCACAAGGTCCACTATTGCCTTCTGCTGAGTTGGTTCCATGACCAGTTGCTTGAAGAAGGCACCCTGACTGGAGTCCAGGATAAATCTGCTCCTAGTTGATGCTGCTGCTGGGATGCTCCAGTCCACGTCTGGAATATTGAGATCTCCAACCAGTACTACCTCACCTTTGTCTGCCATCCTTTGGATGGCTAGCATCAGCTCCCTATCTGTTCCTTCCTCCTGGGCTGGTGGTCTATAGACCACACCTGTGCGGGTGGCTGGCCCCATTTTCCTTTCCAGCTTAACCCACAGTATCTCTCCCCCATTTTGTTCCTCCTGGATCTCTGTGGCCTTTATGTCATCTTTCACATAAAGTGCCACTCCTCCTCCCTTCCTACCTGCCCTGTCTCTTCTGAATATGTTGTAGCCAGGTATGGCCATCTCCCAGTCATGGTTATCATTACACCAGGTTTCAGTGATGGCCACAATGTCCAGGTCTGACTGCACCATGACAGCCTCCAGATCTTCCATCTTGTTGCTAAGGCTCCTGGCATTGCTCCATGGCTTTCCGATTTGACCTCCCTAGACTGTTTAGCTGTTACTCCAGCCCCTTCCCTGGTTGTCCTTTATCTCTGGTTCTCCTTTATCCCTGGTTCTCCTTGCTGTCTGCCCTTCTGCTGAATTTTGCCCCTTTTCTGCCTATCCACCTCTTGGGCGCTAATATCCATCTTTTGCACACTGCTTTGTAGAGATAGCCACTCCTCTGGTTCACTGGTTCCACTGCTAGCTGTGGGGGGCGAGCAAGTAGGTACCCTCCTTGCTGGCCTGCCACCCCCCTTGGCTAGTTTAAATGCTTGTCAATGTAGCATTTAAACTTATCATTGAGAGCTTGGATTCCCCTCCAGGATGGATGCAGGCTGTCAGGCTTGAACAAACTTCCATCCCTCCAGGTGGGTGCCCAGTCACCAATGAATCCAAACCCTTCCTCCCAGCACCAGTTCTTCGACCATGAGTTAAAGTTCCTGGTGCATGCACCCGTATGCTCTCCCTTGCCTCTTGCAGGTAGTACTTCTGAGAAGGTGACAGAAGTAGCTACTTGCTTGAGACCCTTCCCCAATTTCATAAACTCTTCCTGAACTTCCTTTGGCTCCCCATTTGCCAGGTCATTAGTACCTAGGTGGATAATGACATCCAGCTCACCCTCCCTTCTTGCCTTCCCAGCAATCACCAGGATCTTCCTTCCATCCCTCCATGCCGTGGCACTTGGTAGGCACCTCACCTCCTTGTCCTCCCCCTCCTGTGTTCCTAGTTGGATCCCTCTTATGATGGAGTCCCCAACCAGGATTCGCTTCCTCCTCCTCTGGGGTCCACTGCTCTCCCTGCTGAGGTCACCTCCTTGGCTAACCTCCACATCCTTTCCTTCCACTTCTCTGGGTACCTCTATTTGGTTGTCCCCATTTGCCAGTGTGGCATATGAGTTCTTGAGTGGAATAGGATCTGGGATGTGCCTCTGCCTGACCACCCTAACCCTCCCTAAGCCCACTGTCATCCAAGTGCTCCTCGTTCTCGGCATTCTTTGTGGCAGCGGCATTGGACTGGGTGGTCTCTGGATAGGGGTGATGGTACTCCTGACCCAGTTTACTTCCGCTCTGAGTCTGGCTACCTCATCCTGCAGCCCAGAGAGATGCATGCAGATTGGACAGCACCTCAGTGTCCAGAAGGTCTGCCTGAATATGGCTGCCCCACAGCCACTGCATTGCATCACTCCTCACATTATAGTACACTTATACTGCTATTCCAGTACTTGTCTGTTACTGAAGCTCTCCTAGTTCCCTTTTTATTCATTTACTGTCCTAAAAATCCTGCCACTGATCCTCAGATACTTTTCTTAAAAATAAAATAAATAAATAAATGAGTCAAAACACTTGTCATGCTGAGGGTGGGCTTCTTCCCCCTTATGCCCCTCCTACTCCACATCCCCTACTATCCCCTGTGTTTAGCTCCTGTCAATCAGATTTAACAGGGCATATAATTAAGAGTTGGGGCAAGTCAGACAAGCCAAGACTAAATTTGCAGCAATTAAAGACAGTAAAAAAAGACACCACCTCTACGTTTTAAATTTTCAACAGCCCAAAAACAATTCTAAGTAAAGACAGCAAAGAAATTACAAATTACAAATTCATTATTTCTCAGCAGGATCAAAAGCTGTATGGGGTTATACTGAACCACCTGAGTGTCTGTGCCCTAAATGGGCAACATTTTTAGGACATGCTGTTTAAGGCACCCTCCCATACACTGATGACTGAGGAGACCTTACTGTTACTACAAACTTCTATCTTCTAGTCCACAACAGCCCTACCCAGTGCAGCTCTCTGACACTCAGGAGGCTCTGGGAGAACTACAATAGACAGACAGATCGACAGCTAGAGAGCTAGAGAGCTAGAGAGAGAGATAGAGAGATAGATAGATAGATAGATAGATAGATAGATAGATAGATAGATAGATAGATAGATAGATGTGGTGATGCTACTGAATAGATCACTGGTGAGGCCTCTGCTGGAGTACTGTGTCCAGTTCTGGAGACCACATCTCTGGAAGGACACTGACAAAATAGAGGCAGTCCAGAGAAGGGCAACGAAGATGGTACTTGGACTGCACCAGAAGCCCTATGAGGAAAGACTTAAGGACCTTAATATCTAGTCACTGGAGGAAAAGAAGGGAGAGAGGAGATATGATAGAAACTTTCAAGTACCTTAGGGGAATAAACAGGGTACAGGTGGAAAGCATATTTCAGAGAAAACTCTGCACAAAAACAAGGGGGAATGATATGAGGCTGAAGGGTGGAAAGCTCAGGGTTAAAGTTAGGAAGTACTTTTTCACAGAAAGGGTGGTGGATCCGTGGAACAGCCTTCCAGCAGAAGTGGTGGGTGCAAAAACAATACAGGGGTTCAAGAGTGCATGGGATAGGCATAAGGGTACCCTGGAGATGTGCAGAGCAGGAGAGCCGCAGATCAAATACGATCTGGGACTGCAGCAGTGAGTGGAGAAATGGGCAGACTAGGTGGGCCGTATAGTCCTTATCTGCCGATAGAGTCTATATTTCTATGTAGATAGATAGAATGTTTCTATGTAGATAGATAGATAAATAGATAGATTGATTGTTTATATAGCGTTCCTTCCCTGAGGCTCGGAGCGCTTAACAAAATCATAAAACAATGCATAGAAAATATCAGGCAACAAACCTAATGACAACAACAAAGCATGCAATAGTACAATAACAATTCTATCATTCATATAAAATACTTCAATAAAATTCACACTAAAACAACAGTCAATTCTGCTCTTAATCATCAAAAGCCTGGTTAAATAAAAAAATGTTTTAATCCTTTTTTAAAGGTTTCCACTGAGGATGCCTTCCTTAGATGTCTAGGTAGTGAGTTCCACTGGGGTGGTGTGGCAATTACAAACACTCGGTCACCAGAATGTCTCAACCTAACCCTGGGAACTGCAAGGTGGCAACCCTCGCAGGAACGGAGAGCCCAGGAAAGGTGGTGGGGAATAAGAAGGTCTTGCAGGTAAATTGGTTTCCCTTTGTGCAGGGCTTTATAGGTCAGTAATCCGACCTTGAAGGCAATCCTCCACCTAACTGCCAGCCAGTGCAGTCCACAGAGGACAGGCGTAATATGTTCCAATCTTGCTGCACCCGTCAACAACCTAGCCACTGTGTTCTGCACCAGCTGCAGTTGGCAAAGATTGCCTCCCAATAAACCCAGGTACAGGGCACTGCAGTAATCCAGTCTGGATGTGACAAAGGAGTGCACTAGGGTGGTCAGATCCTCAGCTGGAACAAGGGCCCAGATCAGAGCAATGTTCCTCAGATGGTAAGAAGCACGTTTGATGACGGCCGACACCTGAACATCAAGTGTCAGACCGTTGTCAAGAATTACGCCCAGATCTTTAACCTGAACAGGGGGATCAAGAGAACATCCCCTAAGATTAAACCAGGGGGATCCTCAAGTCCCCCCTCATCCCTTCGATGACCTGGATCCACCACCAGTACCTCCATCTTGTCTGGGTTGAGTCATGACCAATTGTGAGTCATTCAATTCTGGATCTCCTCCAGGCAGGTGTTAAACACAGAAGCCACCATCTAGTTTCCAGGTGCACAGGACAAGTATAGCTGGGTATCATCGGCATAGAAATGAAAACCCAACCAATACTATCTGATAATGTCTCCCAATGGCAGCATGTACACAGTGAACAACATGGACGACAGGACCGACCCCTGCGGAACTCCACAGCGCTGAAGCATTGGGTTAGATGAGGCTAACCCCATCTTCACCCCTTGCACTCTGTCCATGAGGTAGAACCTAAACCAGTTGATGACATTACCAGTTAGTCCACACCAGTAATGCAGGTGGTCCAGTAGCACCACATGGTCCATGATGTCAAACACCATCGAGAGATAAAAGAGAACCAAGATGGTATGTTCTCTCCTATCTCTCACAATTAGGAGATCATTTAGCACCTCTACCAGGGTGGTCTCTATGTTGTGCCTGGCCCTAAATCCAGATTGGAAGCACTTACAAGTGGCAGAGAAGGCAAGATGCATCTCAACCTGGATTGCCACCACTTCCTCTAAAACCTTCCCTAAAAATGGGAGGTTTGAGACCGGTCTGTAGTTGCTGAGACACTCCTGGTCCATTGAAGGTTTCTTCAGTAGGGGTCTAACCAAGGCCTCCTTTAATGCCATAGGAAAGATCCCACTCCCCAAGGAGCTCCAGACAATCTCAGCCACCACAGATCCTATCAGGTCCACACATCCAATCAAAAGTTGGGTTGGACCTGGGTCAAGGTCACAATGCGTTGGTCACAGCCTCAAGAGTATCTCAGCCACTTCCTCCACTTCAACTGGATCAAACTCCCACACAAGAGGGGTGCCCCGCCGCATCTCAGGCTGAATTCCACAAGTCTTTTGAATGACATTGGAAGAGATCTCCGCCCTGATAGAGGACACTTTGTTGGCAAAGAACACAGCAAACTCCTCACACATCATGCTTGAACCTGCTCCCCCTGTTTGGAGACAGGCTAGATGTAATAGCCTGTCTACCCTATGGAAGAGTTGACCTGGTCTGTTCCTTGCTGCAGCAATCTCCTTTGACAAAAAATCTACCTTCTTTTGGGAGATTGCCCCTTGATAGTCACCATAATGTCACCTCAGGACCAATTTATCCTCCATCAGTCCAGATCTCCTCCAATGCCGCACCAAACTCCAACCCTTTATCTTTAACTCCCTGAGCTCCCCATCAAACCAAGGGGGCCTCCGGTGAGTAGATAAGGGTCAGACACGAACGGGTGAGATTGAGTCAAAGGTGGCACCAACAGCCCTATTACAGACTGCCACCGCCTCCTCTGGCCCGATCGCACATGCAGTCCCAACACTCGATAGGTCCAGCACTGCAGATAGCCCTTTTGGGGACAATCCCCATAAAGGCCAGTACCGGACCATCTCCACAGAGGCAGGACCCACAGGGGGGCCCAAAGGTGAACCTGTTATGATCCAACCAAATGACTGGATCAATTCTTAAGTCATCGACCCCAAGACCCAGTGTGAACACCAGGTCCAGTGTGTGTGGTCATGTGAGTGGGTCGCTGAGGTAACAACCTACTACAGGCCCAGAGCAACCATACTCTGCAGGGGGTCACCTCCAAACAACGAGAGTCCATCATTGACCCAGGCGTTCAAGTCCCCCAGGATTAACCATGTGATGGACTCCAGCACCAGGCCGGAAATGAGGTCTCCTACCTCCCACAGGAATTCTCTCTCACCACCTGAAGGGCGGTAAAGAAGAATCATGTAGCCTGAGCCAAGTCACCCCACATGGCAACACCCTCAAATGACCCGGTAGGACCCACTGGTAGCGCCGTGAGGCCCCGGCTGGCTTTAAAACAAATGGTCACTCCCCTGCCTCTGCGATCCTTCCTCAGGGTATGTATCATGGAGTACCCAGCCGGCACAGCTGCCTCAAGAATGGGGGCAGTATTCTCATTCAGCCAGGTCTCCATGATGCAAGTGTAACCCCTAGATGGCGCTATCCCAGGGGCTACTACCCCTGCCTGATTTGCCACTAACAGGTTGAGGGGCCTGGATCCAATGGCGGGTGCCTCCACCCAGAGGTCAGGGTTTGCAATAGTTAAACTTACTTGGTCACAGCCCTCTGGGACACTGCAACCTTTCTTCCCACTAGTGGCCCACAAATATATCAGAATTACCTTCACAGTATACACTTACCCCAGGGCTGGTTCAAGCACTGGGACCTCCTGTAAATAAGATACAGTGCAACAATCACAGTACAATACTTTAACATAGACAAATACCTCAGGCAGTATAACTTTGCTGAAACAAGCAGCTCGTTTATTTAGGGGAATATAACAGGACAGGGAAATCAGGTTAATTAGCTTATCACTTTACTCATCTACCTATGGTTCTGTGCACAGGCCTATCCCTACCAGTTACTGTCCCTGGGTACCCAAGCCCTAGTGGCTAGTCCAAACTGTGGCAGCTGGTAGGGCCCTTTCCACAGAAAAGAAAAATAGTTTAAACAGTCAGCAGTACAGTGATTCCATTTGGATTCAATGTGGCAATTCAACAGGGGCGACCCTGAATTAGTACTCACGACCTCCAAACAAGATAGGGTCCTTCAATGTCAGCAGGGCTACTCTTGAGCTCCACAAGACTCCTCACACATTTATATGGCAAACTGCAACAGGCAAAGTCCTTTAATGGCAGCAGGATTCACTTGAGCTAACCAAGCCTCCTCACACATTTATATGGTGAACAGTAACAGGCAAAAGTCCTTTAGTGGCAGCAGGATTCACTTGAGGTACACAAGCCTCTTCACACATTTATATGGTAAAACAGAAAGTACTATACCAGGCAGGCTGCTTCTCTATCCGATCGCAATTACTGCACAATACCGGAGAACACACAGCAGATTCAGTTCCTGACAGACCGGTGCAATTCAGCAATTTCTCCAGTCTTCTACAGGGTGAGCCTGGTTTCTACTCTTCAGATATCCTTTGATTCTCTTCACAGGACGGGATTCAGTCCTAACAAGCAGTTACACAAGCTGCAGACCGGAACTCTGGGCCTTACACACGCTTCCCGACTAAAACTGCACACTGAAAAGCACAGGGCTCCTTCCTTCTTCACTGCCAGAGCTCAACTGAAACTCCAACAGACAAAACGGGCACTTCCTTTGAGTTCCTCCCAGTTCTTGACTGGATTGGCTGTCACTCACAATAGACTGCTCCTGTTGGTCCAAAAGGCGCGAAGTCTAAACTACATCTCCCAGAGTCACTGCCCATACAATCCTCTTGTGGCTGGCTCAGATTATGAGTCCAAGTTCTGATTCAGTCAAGGCACCATTTTAGAGCTAAGCTTACCCACACTGATTGGTCCAGTTCAGCAGTTCAAAACCAGAATGGGAACTAGGCAGACACAGTTCTGACTGCAAAGAAAGCAGGTTAGACAAACTGTAATTTCATTATTACTCTAAATGGTTTCTGGCAAACAGTTACATCTTTCAGATAGGTTCCCTTTGCACTCCTAGTGACTGCAAAAATGAAGTGAATTGGCAGCAGCTCAGTGGTACTCAATCAAAGAAACACACATCCCCATACAAACTAATTATGTCTGCAAGCAGATAGCTCTTAAAGAGACAGTACCAGAGGTTCTAAACACTCACTGATAAATGGCTTAAACGCCAAACACCATTCAGGCTTGGAGCATTCAAGCAAGCTCCTGGAAGTCTTTGGGAACCCCCATTTGCAGGGGGTTACACCCTTCCTGGCCTGGGAAAGCTTGACGTCTCGTCAAGCAAGTACTATAAGTTTCAACTGCAACCATATACATTTGCATTAGCCTCGCACATGTAATTATCAGTCAATATATCATTTTACCAAGAACACATTTCTGAAACATTGCAGTACGTCACTCTTTACACAGTATTACATACACATTGTACCATAACTCAAGTTATTACCTCTTGTACATGAAACCTGAAGAGAGGGGCCCTTCCTATCAGTTACCTTGGGGCTGGATGGAGCAAGGCACCATACTTAGAGGCAACACAAGTAACTTGAGTTAGCACTGACCTCAGTTTGGGCAATGAGCTCGGGACACATACACCCTTTAAGGACAACATTGAGAGGCAGATCCACTGGCGCCCAGGGAATCATAACTGAGGTGCACCACAGGCTTTACAGCTTGACCAGTCTTTCTAGGGGAACTGTTACAGTCTCTGCACTCTGAGCCTCATTTTCAGCATTGTCCTCACTTGTCAGGGAGTCTCCATGGGGTAGAGAGGCTAGAACTTGGGGCACTTTCAGCTCCAGGAGTTACAGTTTCTGAGTCCACAACATTTGGCTCACATGGAGAGCTTTCAGACACTGGCAGTGGACTGTCAGGGCACTCAGAATACTCTTCTTGTTCTGGTGTATCACCAGTCTGACCCAATCCATCATTTTTCTCCCTGAAAGCTCAAACAGTTCAACCATGCACAATGATTCCATTTCATCTGATCTGATGCTTTGCATTTCACTTTCTGGAAGCATTGGCTCCAGGGACGAACTGGGGCTTGGACAGTCCAGAAGGCCCAGCTTCATCTCCAGTATTGACTAGGGGATTGCCCTGAAACAATTGACTCAGTTGTAAGAAGGATAGTATTCAAAGTCACTCTCACTTTCTTCCGATATGGACTGACAGTCATGCTCAACTGGGACTTGTGGAGGGAACACTTTAACTTTGCTTCTGTAGGTGCAGACTTTCTTGATCTTTTCTTAGCAGCAGCTCTAGTCACTGGTCCAGAGGGGCATCTTCTAGGGGCTCAGACTCAATTAAGATTTGTCCAATGGGCAGTAAATGATTTCTATGCATTGTTTTACATCTTTTGAATTATTCTCAGGCCTTACTTTGTACACTGGCAGATCATCTAGTTTGCCCACTACAATGTGAGGGAGATGGTGCCATCTGTCAGCAATCTTGTGCTTGCCATGCAGTCCCAGATTTCTTAGCAATACCCGATCTCCCTCCTGGAGTTCCTGTGCTTTCACCTTTTATCATACCTTTCTTTGTTGGCCAGATTTCTTTTGGCAGCCATGGTTTGAGCCAGTTGGTACGCATGAGTTAGCTGGGCCTTTAACTTTTGCACATACTGTGTAAATAGTTGTCAGCTTGAACCCCATCAGGAGAGACCCCAAAACACACATCTACTGGTAGCTTCGAGCTTCTCTTTCCAAACATCAGGGCGGTAGGGGAGAACCCAGTGGCATCACTTTTGGCAGTTATAAGCATGTACCAGGGTTCTAATTTGTTGGCTCCATCTAGGCTTGTCCTCTGGGTGCAGGGTGCCCAGCATATCTAGCAAAGTGAGGTTGAAACGTTGTAGGCTGAGGGTCTCCTGGGGTGGTAAGGAGTGGTTCTGTGACTTTGACTCCCCACAGAGAAAGCATCTCTTTGATCAGACGACTCAAAGTCTCTCCCTTGATCAGAATGGATTCTTTGTGGAGCCCCATAGTGAACAAAAGTTTTCTACAAGTACTTTGGCCACAGTGGATGCTTTCTGGTCTTTGGTGGGAAAGCTTGGGCATATCTCGTGAAATGGTCAGTGACCACCAGCACATTACTGATATTTCTTTGATCTGACTCCAAACTCAGAAAATCAATACAGACCAGCTCCATGGGTGCACTGGTGGTGATGTTAACAAGGGGCAGCCCTCTGGGGCAAAGCTTTCCTCTGTAAGCAGCGACTACAAGTTTGAATGTGTTGCTCCACATCAGCCCCATCTTAGGCCAATAGAATCTGGATCTCACCAAGTCAAGTGTTCTGTCTATACCAAGGTGCCTATGTGGTTGTGCAAGGACATCAGTACTGAGTCTCGAAAGGCAGTGGGCAGCACTAGTTGTTGTTTGTCTACTTGTCCCTCTGTCTACTGTTTCTCTGTATAACAGTTTATTGATCAGTTTCAATTTAGGACCTTCTTTGTATAATAGTGCAGTTCTCAAATCCGTGGGCGTAATTTGGACACATCTTTTCCTGCATAGAGGGCTTCTAAAGCTGCTTTGATCATGGGATCGCGGGATTGAGCCCACCGAATACTGTCATTGTCCAGCTGAGGCAGTGCACCAATGTCTATTGCAGAAAAGTGGCAATAAGCAGCAGGTATGCAATTCTCAGAGGGTCCCAAGCAATCCACCATGCAGTCCACTGCGTCCGTGGACATTTGTTCCTCCCTGTCAAACTTCCAGCAGAGTGCCCGAATGTCAGGTTCTGCCAATTGGACCCAATCATTCTGGGGAACAGGCCTCGGGAGAGAGCATCAGCATCTATGTGGTTCAGACCTGCTCGTATTCGAGAATAGTCATATGTAGATAATGCAGAAAGCCACCTATGGCCAGTGGCATCCAACTTAGCTGAGGTCTGCACATAGGTCAAAGGATTATTGTCAGTTTTACTAGTATTTTAGCCCCATACAAGTACTCAAACAATAGCCCACTTCAAAGCTAGGAACTCTAACTTATGTACAGATAGTTCTTTTCGGATGGGGTCAGGGCTTCTACTGGCAAAGGCCACTGGTCTCAGGCCATTCTCATGCTCTTGGTACAACACAGCCCCCAACCCTTGCAAGCCAGTCAGTGTGCAGGACGTAAGGTTTTCTTGGATCGGCATAGGCCAGCACTGGAGCATGGGTAAGTTGATATATGATCTCATGAAAAGCAGTCTCACAATCAGAGTCCAGCGGGCCCCAAATACTTCACTCGGATGAAAATACACTCTTTCAGTCTTGAGGACGCCTGACTTTTGGTATTTTTTGTGGGTTGGGGGATACCCTTGAGTAAGGTTAAGTAAAGGGCAGATCACTCTTGAATAGTCCTTGATGAAATGCCGATAATAACCACAGAATCCCAGGAATCTTTGCAGTTCTTTTAGATTTTTGGGCTGTGGCCAGGTGGTCAAGGCCTCAACTTTACTTGGGTCGGTCTCTATTCCTCGTGGATACTATGTGTCCCACATACTTACTGATGTTTAAAAGAATTGACACTTATCAATGGACAGTTTAGACCAAAGTCACCAGTCGGTCCAATACCTTAAATAATCTGCTCTCATGTTCCTTCAGTGAGCTGCCAAACATAATAACATCGTCTAGGTAACCAGGCACTCTAGTAAGTTCATGTCCCCACTGCACGCTCCATCAATCGTTGAAAGTGGCTGGGGCACCTGAAATCCTTGAGGCATCCTCATGAATTCATAGAAGCCAAGCGGACAGATAAAGGCTGTCTCTCATGGTCCTCTGGGGACATCGGGATCTGGTAGTACCCACTGGAGATCCAGCACAGAGAACCACTTCTTCCATTTAGGCAGTCCAAAGCATCCTGAATGCGGGGCATTGTGTACTGATCAGGGATAGTCCGCGGTTTAAGGTGCGATAATCCACACCATCTTACTGTTCCATTCTTTTCCTCACTACCACAATGGGGAAGCATAAGGGCTTCTGGATTCTTGTATTACACCAGCAGCTAACATCTCTTGCAGATGCCATCTCACATCATCTATGCCAGCAGGTGCCAGGCCGAGACCTCTCACAAAATGCTTTTTTCATCATGTAGCCGGATATTGTGCTCAGCTCCTGCACGATCCTACATCCCATTCCTTTAAAGAAAACACCTGGTCTCTCTGGGCAAGCTTCTCACTGATCCTCACTTTCCATTCAGCTGGCAGCGGGAGTGCGAAATCAAACAAGTAAGCGTTACTCTGTCATTCTTCCTTGAACTCTTGCTGCTGGGTAGCACTGCAGTGTCTGCACAATGCCACATTAGCCACTGCTCCCATTCAAACAGTCCAAAGCATCCTGAATGCGGGGCATTGTGTACTGATCGAGGATAGTCCGCCGGTTTAAGGTGCGATAATCCACACACATCCTTACTGTTCCATTCTTTTCCTCACTACCACAATGGGGAAGCATAAGGGCTTCTGGATTCTTGTATTACACCAGCAGCTAATATCTCTGCAGATGCCGTCTCACATCATCTATGTCAGCAGGTGCCAGGCGTCGAGACCTCTCACAAAATGGTCTTTCGTCATGCAGCGGATATTGTGCTCAGCTCCTTGCACGCATCCTACCATCCCATTCCTTTAAAGAAAACACCTGGTCTCTGGGCAAGCTTCTCACTGATCCTCACTTTCCATTCAGCTGGCAGCGGGAGTCTTAAATCAAACAAGTCAGGCGTTACTCTGTCATTCTTCCTTGAACTCTTGCTGCTGGGTAGCACTGCAGTGTCTGCACAATGCACATTAGCCAGGATGCAACCTCTATTTACTCGAATGTCTCTTTCAGACACATTATGAACTTGGACCATTACCCTTCTGGCATAAGCATGGCTCTAGCGGGCAAAATACTAGGCTTGACCAGCAGTCCCTCTGGCAATTTTCCATCACCTGGTGCATCCAACATTAATATTTTATTCTTAACATCCTTTCTGATACGGACCTCTCCTGTAAGGTACACTGGGCATTTAGGCCCAGGATCAGAGACTCAGAATCCTTTTCCATACAATTCCGACGGTTCCTCTGGTTCTATTTTTCAGCATCTCTCTGTGCCTCATAGGCCTTCTTAATTAAAGCCGGAACTCTTAAAGCTCTACTAGTCTTTGACTCCTGTTTTTCATAACACAACTGTGCCAGCCTTCCGAACATATGAGCATTTGTTCCAATCAACAAAGGGACACCAACATACAGTCCAGTGGGGGGACACACTAAGGCTAGGGTCTCTACTTGTTCAGCCACTCCAGCCATGGAGGTGGGGAAAGACAGCCAAATTCGGATATACCCGGAATAGGGGTAGGCCTTCTCACTTAACCCCATACATGCAGTCCTTCTAATGGTTGTAAGGTACGTCTGACAAATGCTTCTGATACCAATCCTGGAACATAATTGTCACTTGGGAGCCACTGTCTAATACAGCTCTTGTAGACACTCCATTCACCTTTACAGTGGTCTCCATGGAGGGACCCACTATTCTGGACCAGTCTGGAGAGGCGGTAGTGGGGGCCTGGGCAACTGACCTTGCCACAAAAGGACGTGAGTTAGCATTTTTGGTGCCCTCACTGGGATCATTTCGTGCACCTCTTAACCACTGATTTGTTCTCCGAAGCTCTCCTTGTAGCCTATATGCAACTTTGTCAGTGTCTTTTGGGAACCGGCATTCCCTTTTCATGTGCCCATCTTTCCCACAATTATAGCAAAACATACTTTCTGGAGTTTGAGCTGGCCGAGACGCCACACTGGGAGCCAGGGCGGGGGTATTACTAACTGGAAACCTTGGTGCCATCTCTGTCTGCGGCGTGATAAGCATTTGGAGACATCTCGTCAGTTTCTCCACTTCCATGGTCAAGGAATCGAGTTCGGAGCTGTTATCAGCAGGAGATACATGGGTGGGTACCCCCACCCCCATAGCAGATGCAGTCAGATAGTCAGGAGGCCCGACTTGCAGGCGTGGCCTTCATAAAGGGACTGTTTTGAATTCCCGGATCTCTCTCAACAGTTCGCCCATTGTGGCATATCTTTTCCTTGTCAGAGCACTCATTTACTGCCAACCTCTGCCCCGAACTTCACTTGATGGGTCACCCTCAGTCACTCGGGTCAGCTGCAGCTGTTGGTGGAGGTCCCTCCGAGGTCGCCTTTTCTCAACTCCTCGAATTCTCTCATTAACTCATCATAGGAGGGTGGGGATTCCAGTCGATTTGCAGGCATGTAACTGAAGCAACAGCAGTTCTGAGAAGGGCAGACTTAAGGATCCTGTCCAGCCTGGTTCGGTCCAGTTCAATCGCTGGCAAACTACCCTTTCTGAGGCATTCTTGCAACAATTTTTCCAGCCGAGATACATACACAGACAACAACTCCCCTTGGTACTGTTGTGCATCTCTTACTCTCCACCATAGGTCTTCATCAGAATCTGGGCTCCCATACACATTCTCCAGGGCCTCAAGATAGGCCTGTGCAGTCACTTCAGGGTTACTGGCCCGTTTAGCACGGATGGTAGCCAGGGCAGGACCTCGGAGGCTCTCACTAATCCTCTTTCACTTTTCGGCTTCCGAGCATTGCCATTCTAGCACTTGGGGGGCAACATAGTCTATCCAGGTCTCCCAGTCATCCTCCCTTGGGGTGGGGAGGTGCCAGAGAAGATCCTCAACCTGGAGAGTTGTGACTAATGGCAGGTGCAGAAATAGGAGTCTGCATTGGTTCAGCCACCATTATGGGTACTGGAGGCGGAGAGGGTGTTGGGGAGGAACACCCCAGGTGGCAAGAATAGTTTCTTCAAGTCCTCCACAGTTTTCCCTTCCCCCAGCAACCATTTAGCAAATTTCTCCTCAAAAGTTTCAGATAGTGGTGGGGGCTCATTCCCCCCCGGGTCTTTACTGTCCTTAGTTATCACTCTCCAAGCAGTGAGGGCTCCCTCTGGGGTAATGGTATGTGGCACTTTGGAGCTATCTATGGGATCCTTAAACTCTACTAGGGCCAGGAAAGTGTGGGTGAGCAGATTACCATGCTGACCCACCACCACAGGGTTTTGTAAACCTTCCACCTTGGAAAGTACTCCCTGCACAGTGTCCGTATTGATACCCAGGGGGATGTCCAGGATAAGCATAGCATTTTGGGGGTCGATCTCCTCCCCAGTACACCACTCCACCAGCCGGTGCACAGCCACTTCTGTCGGGGTACCCATTTATTTTTTTTTTTTTCCCTAACAGTAGTTTGTAAATATGGCCACTAGAGGACACACAATCCCAGCGGTGAGCCTCCAAGATGTAACCCCTAGATGGCGCTATCCCAGGGGCTACTACTCCTGCCTGATTTGCCACCAACAGGTTGAGGGGCCTGGATCCAATGGCGGGTGCCTCCACCCAGAGGTCAGGGTTTGCAATAGTTAAACTTACTTGGTCACAGCCCTCTGGGACACTGCAACCCCCTTTCTTCCCACTAGTGGCCCACACAATATATCAGAATTACCTTCACAGTATACACTTACCCCAGGGCTGGTTCAGGCACTGGGACCTCCTGATAAAATAAGATACAGTGCAACAATCACAGTACAATACTTTAACATAGACAAATACCTCAGGCAGTATAACTTTGCTGAAACAAGCAGTTCGGATTTATTTAGGGGGAATACAACAAGGACAGGGGGAAATCAGGTTAATTAGCTTATCACTTTACTCATCTACCTATGGCTCTGTGCACAGGCCTATCCCTACCAGTTACTGTCCCTGGGTACCCAAGCCCTAGTGGCTAGTCCAAACTGTGGCAGCTGGTAGGGCCCTTTCCCACAGAAAAAAAAAATTAGTTTAAACAGTCAGCAGTACAGTGATTCCATTTGGATTCAATGTGGCAATTCAACAGGGAGCGACCCTGAATTAGTACTCACGACCTCCAAACAAGATAGGGTCCTTCAATGTCAGCAGGGCTACTCTTGAGCTCCACGAGACTCCTCACACATTTATATGGCAAATTGCAACAGGCAAAAGTCCTTTAATGGCAGCAGGATTCACTTGAGCTAACCAAGCCTCCTCACACATTTATATGGTGAACAGTAACAGGCAAAAGTCCTTTAGTGGCAGCAGGATTCACTTGAGGTACACAAGCCTCTTCACACATTTATATGGTAAAACAGAAAGTACTATACCAGGCAGGCTGCTTCTCTATCCCGATCGAATTACTGCACAATACCGGGAGAACACACAGCAGATTCAGTTCCTGACAGACCGGTGCAATTCAGCAATTTCTCCAGTCTTCTACAGGGTGAGCCTGGTTTCTACTCTTCAGATATCCTTTGATTCTCTTCACAGGCGGATTCAGTCCTAACAAGCAGTTACACAAGCTGCAGACCGGAACTCTGGGCCTTACACCGTTTCCCGACTAAAACTGCACACTGAAAAGCACAGGGCTCCTTCCTTCTTCACTGCCAGAGCTCAACTGAAACTCCAACAGACAAAACGGGCACTTCCTTTGAGTTCCTCCCAGTTCTTGACTGGATTGGCTGTCCTCACAATAGACTGCTCCTGTTGGTCCAAAAGGCGCAAGTCTAAACTACATCTCCCAGAGTCACTGCCCATACAATCCTCTTGTGGCTGGCTCAGATTATGAGTCCAAGTTCTGATTCGTCCAAGGCACCATTTTAGAGCTAGCTTACCCCACACTGATTGGTCCAGTTCAGCAGTTCAAACCAGAATGGGGAACTAGGCAGACACAGTTCTGACTGCAAAGAAAGCAGGTTAGACAAACTGTAATTTCATTATTACTCTAAATGGTTTCTGGCAAACAGTTACATCTTTCAGATAGGTTCCCTTTGCACTCCTAGTGACTGCAAAATGGAGTGAATTGGCAGCAGCTCGAGTGGTACTCAATCAAAGAAACACACAGTCCCCCATACAAACTAATTATGTCTGCAAGCAGACAGCTCTTAAAGAGACAGTACCAGAGGTTCTAAAAACACTCACTGATAAATGGCTTAAACGCCAAACACCATTCAGGCTTGGAGCATTCAAGCAAGCTCCTGGAAGTCTTTTGGGAACCCCCATTTGCAGGGGGGTTACACAAGCCAGGTCTGCTGAGGGCACTAAGTCTGCTATTACAGCAGTTTTGTTCTTTATCGACCTGGCATTGCATAACACAGCCCGGGTTGTATGCGATGAGATTGCTAGATCACCTACCTGCACACTTCCTACAGTGCAGCCCTTAGGTATGGGGATCAGACAGGGTGGACACCTCTTCAATTCTCATTTTGCCTAAGGGTGCCTCCTTGTTCCCACCACCTGAATACGCGACTCCCCAGCAGCCACTTGGGTAGCCCGCTGACTCGACCCCCTCCCCACACGCGATCCCCAGCATTTTCTATATATTTCAGCAGGGAGCAAGGGGAGCTCAAAGGGATGAAGGTCAAGGAGGTAGGCTGCCAAGTAGCTATACCTTCCAGGCTTACATCCCAGGCACATCCAGACTGTATTAAACTCTCCTTTATCAATCTCCACCCCCCCAAAAAAAATATTATAAATAAAAAGCCCAGCAAATTACCATACACACACTCATTGACCCATTCACATCACTAATCACAATCCCCCAAACCCCAGTCCTCCCAATTTAAAACAAAACAGTCCTTAAACATATGTAGGCAGTCCTTAAATAAAGTTTTCAAGTATGCAGTGCCAAGGTCCTAATAATTGTTCTGTTCTTTACTTGGTTGCAATGGGGCTCTCACTTCTCACAACACAATAAATTCAGGTCTGCTCCAGGTACTCTCACTTCCCAACAGCCATGAATTGTTAGGCTCTGTCAGAGCGTGTTCAACAAATGTATATGTACTGTAAATGTTTTAGCCCTATGACGGTCCCATTGTCAAGGGCATTTTAACCAAAAATACATTGTAGCTTTGATGGAATAGTGTAGTGCGTACTCACAGTTCCTCGATTTCCAGTCAGTTCTCAAAAAGACAAAACAAAAAAAAAACTTGTAGATAAAATACTCCCGGTGTTTATTTTTGTGCCATAAGACATCCTCAATCCCTGAACTGATCTAAAACCATTGGAAATGACTGGTCTTTAAACACGGCCCACTGCAATCAAAACCAAATAGCGGCAGCCGTCTACCATTCCCGAGTCTGGTCAGCTTCTCCCTCCGGCTGTGGCACCATAGAAACATAGACTTTGACGGCAGATAAGGACCGCTAGGCCCATCTAGTCTGCCCATTTCCCTACCTACAGGATAGGCCGCAGAGCCTAGTTAACCAACAGCCTTTATCTTCCTGCCCCCCACAAGAATTGCCTTATGTCTTCTCCATGACCTTGTGGATGCTTGGCAGCTGTTCCCATCCAAGATGGTGCAGGTTTCATGTGCCTCTCTCACCTCAGTGCCCTGTGCACTATATATAGATTGACTTTCTGTGTCACCTCAGCATACTACGAGGCTTTTGATCGACTCTACCATAGATACCATTGATGCAGCCGATCAAACACTCATCTTCCCTGCAGCAAGTCAACAGCCACAGCACAAGACACAGTTTTGTCAACGCCCCTTACGAAAACAGAATATATTGCAATATATTGAAAAATATGTGTTCATTTATGTCAATACATTGAGAAATACATTGTCCCAATGTACTATAATATATAGTATAAATATACTGACATGATGTGTTACCTTGTACCCTTACCTCTGATAGGATGTTTCTAGTCTCCCCTTTTTTTGCTTGTTCCTATTTATGCTCCCCCATGCCTTGTTTAAATCCCTTTATACTCTACCTCCCTTCCTGGGGTCTCCACTATGCAGGGCCCCCACATCCTCCCTGATCACTACCGCGGATTCCTCCTACCAGCAGTCCCACCCCACCGGAGCAGTATAGGAATTATGTAGTGGCACCAGTTGGAGAAGATGTCTTTGTCCCACCACCCCCACTGTTTCAGAGCCCACCATAGTCCAGCTGTTCCTCGTCCCTGGCATCCTCTGAAGTAATGTGGCAGACCTGGTGGCCCTTGGGTAGGAGAAGAGGTCCCCCTTTTCTTAGCCAACTCAGCCTGCGGTCTAGTGACCCCTTCCTCAACCCAGAAAGGTGCGTGCAGATGGGGCAGCACCACAGTCTCCAGAAGGTCTCTCTGAACACTGCCGCCCCACAGTCACTGCATTGCACCACTCCCAGCATTCTCAACTTCTTTTCTCCCTGTGTTACGCTTACCCCTGATAGGATGCTTCTAGTTTTCTCTTTTTTTGTTTGTTCCTATTTGTGTTCCCCCATGCCTTGTTTAAAACTCTTTATACTCCTACCCTAGATAGTATGTTGCTCCTATTCCCAGTTTTGGCCTACCTTTGACCTTCCGCCTTCTCAGCAGTGACTGTTACATAGTAGTGAACAGGTTACTTGCCTTAGTCAACTGGCAGAGTCCCATGCTTCCTGCGGCTGATGCCTACCGACTCTTAAGACGCCAGTTACCTATTCCACTCCTTCACTTATCTACTTACACGCTGGAGCACAAACGTGCTGGACATCAGCCTAGATGCTAGCTAGAGTCTTGCTGGTTTATATGTGCTGGTGTAAACCCCCTATAAATGCAGGTTCTTCCTTGGGTGTGCCTAAATGCCCATGGCCCAGTGGTGTTCTGTGTTCTAACCATTTAAAAGTAATTGCATGCGAGTGCCCTATTAGCCTCCATGCCTGTATCTTTAAGAGCTGCCTGTCTTGTAGTGTATAATTAATCTGGGTAGGGGCTGAGTGTTCCTAAGCTCGAGTCCCACCTGGGCTGCCAGATAATTGCTCCATACTGCCATCGCTAATTGCGCAGAGGAAGCTCCAGGAAGAACTGTAATTGTTTGCTGATTATCTGCTTTCTTAATAATGATATCGTAGTTTGTCTAACCTACCTTCTTTGCAGCATGGACTTTTCTGTTATTTACCACCATCTTGGTTCTGGACTGCCAGTATGCACCAATCAGTACCTCTGGGGGCCCTAAAATGGAGCTTACCCCCAGGGGTCTTGTGGGAGTGAATTTCGGTAGGAATTGTAATTTTCTCCCTTTGGCGCCTAAATGGACCTGGAGGGAGAGCCCTTGCTGTGACAGACAGATAGATCAACGAATCAAACCTTTTGGATCACTGGGAAAGTCCCGAGCTGCCTGCAGCAGTGAGTCAGCGTGAAGTGGAGTTGAGAGTGAAGAGAGCTTAAGAGATTCGAGTAGCTGCTCCTGCGTAGTGTGCAGGGGAAATTGGTGGGAAGGCTGTGACTGGCCTGCCTGCTTCCATCTTCCAAAGTGAAGAGAACTGAGAACCGGAATCGGACTCTATCCGAACTTTCGTCTTTCTACCTAATTGTGACTAATTTTGCCTGAAGAAGGACCGAAGACTTGCTTTTGAGCGATCGGCCTGTCAGGACTTCTATCACGACCCATGAAGTGATCTGGTTTAGCAGAAAACCCTGTGTATTGCAACCGGACTGTCATCCGAACAGTGGTACTTCCTTGCCTTTACTATAAGTGTGCTGAATGTGAATAGTGGGTTGCGATTTGGTTCCTCACTGTTTGAATGTGTCACGCTTGCTGGAAGCAGTATCCAGTAACTCTGACTGGACTGAATCCGTTTCCTTCAACCTGTCTGGGCCTCAAAACCTCGGCCCTGATTGCCACTCACGCTGCAGAGAACCACCCGATGAGAGGCCTGCCTGGGGATTCAGCTCCCCGCTCAACATCAACGAACAGGAACGACACCATGGTGAATTGTGTGGGCCCTGTTTCTCCTGGCAAACCAGTACTTCATCCTGAGGTCTCCACTTTGTCCCTCCTACAACCTGGTCTGGGTATCATGAGTAAATCACAAGGTAGCTCCTTGCAACTACCTCCTAATCAAAGTGTGTCATCTGATTTAATTGTTTTGATTGTCACAAACTGAGCCCTCCAGCTCAGGAATACAAATATTGGGTTAAAGTGCATGTTGTGTTTTCTTTTTCCTAAGGGCCCCAACAACAGCTGCAACGCCTGCCTACCTCGGGCAATGCTTCAGGCTAGCCTGTAACTCCAACTGAGTACCCAGAGTGTGTATAACTGTGATAGAGGGACTCTTAGAGGCATGCATGCTTAAACCTGATTTTATCAGTAATAGAATCAAGCACCAGATTACGCCCATTCCTTGTTCATGCCCCCAAATAAATCAGAGATTACACCCCTTCTTTGTCCATGCCCTCAAATAAATCAGATCTATATCTCTTTGCAATTAAACTGTTTGTGGTGTACCTCTGTACAGACAGCACTGAAATACTGTTGGTTGTTTTGGAAATCTTGTTTTACAGGGGGTCTCCAGGGCCGAGCCAGCTGATCTAGCCCTGGTGGTAAGTGCAACAAGTGTGGGGTTAAATCTGTTGTCAGGTGCTAATTGCAATTGTGTATTCAGTGAACCATTTAGGCCACTAGAGGGAAAAGGGGGGGGGTAACAGTGTCCTGGAGGGCTGTACCCATGGCAGCTATGCTACCATTGACCCTGTCCTCTGGGTGGAGGCACCCGTTCCTGAACACAGGCCCCCCTGCTCTCAGTCACATAGGCAGGGGTAGTATCCCTTGGGGTAGCGCCACCTAGGGGTTACACTACAGTATGTTTTTTTTTCCCCCCAATTCTATTTCACTCCGGTCACGGCTCGTGGGACCTTCTCTAGGGCATCCAGTCCTTGTTCTGCCCGCCTGTGGATCTCTCGGTCTGCTCCTCCTCTCTCCCCCCCCTGCAGTCAGCAGCCCCGGTTTCACCCACCCAGGGATGGTAGCCTCTGTGGGCTGTCTTGTAAGTCAGACTCCAACTGCATGTGGGCCACGGAGGGAGGAACTGGAAGGCCAGCTGAGGAAAACCCGGCGGTGGGCATGGGGGACTGGTACCATCGCCTGTCCCACAAAGCCAGTCTTTTCCTTGTTCTGTGCTAGTTCACCACCCCTGCATGGGCACACCCCGATGCTCTGGCACATGGCAACCCTGCCTGCGTCTGCCATGTTGATCTCATGCTGCCTGGCTTGCTGCAATGACCCCTGGTTTCCACCGGAGGTCGCCGGCACTCCGAGCCAACCCAACCCATTCACCCAGGAAGGGGAGCACCACAAGGGCACTCCTTCCTCAACCCGCCCCTGCCGACCCTCCAGCGCCCAAGCCCATTCCCAAACTCGGGTCGCCGGTGTAGCGCAAGGTGTGGAGTCCAGTGCCTCTACCCTCAGCGCCACCGGACTGGCACACTACAGTATGTTAACACTGCTTGTACTAACTGTGTGCTATATGAGTGCCAATATTGTGTTCTTACAAAACCTGTTAACTCACCTGTTTGTGTCACTTTATTGCAATTCATATCAAAATTGTTTGTTCTGTTTTTATCTGTACTCAGGCAAACCTGAAAATGTGTTTCCCAGCTTGTTTATAACCATGTATTTCTTATCTCCGCCCTTATTTTTGACTACCTAGGCCCAGGTTGTTCCTGTAAAAGATCCCTTGGACCAGTGTACTTACCCGGTCAACAAACAAATCAATCAAGTTACACATAAGCTTTTGTACCTTGTGTCTAGGGAAAATTACAGATGCAGAAAATAATACAACAAAGTGAGATAAAATGGAGTAAGGTCGTAGAATCCAGTGGTAAGAGGAAGCAATGGCTAAGAGAAGGTTAGGAAGAGTCACGTGATGTGCTCAGCGTGAATGGCGGTTTTCTCGTTGGCTCCCTGAGATGCGATTCTATTTTTACATTTTGTGGTCGACGTCCGTGATCATTTGCGGTCTAATGTCATCAGGGTACATTTTCTCTGGCAGTCTGTGTTTATTGGGACTTGAAGGAGCAGTTAGTGTGGTGACTTCAGAGAAGCAGCCTATCTAATCTGCCACCTCAGACTCTGACAGTGAGTGAGAGCAGGCCTTGAATTGGCCCAGGCATTCCAATTCTCTAGTTACGTCCGCTGACTCTTCAGCATCGGTCTCTAGTCCTCTGCATGACCCAGACATCCTGGACCAATTTCTTATGGAGATGAATACCATTAAGGAAGCTGTTCTGAACCTCACTAGGGATTTTTAACTAGGTGAGCCGGCACTCACTGAACTCACGCATCAGGTGTCTAATGCGAAAGCCCACATCAGCTCCCTCAAAGACAGACCTAACCATACCGCCCTGGAGCTTGTGAGTATCTTTATTGTTAATGATTTAAGTCCCCAAGTCTGGACCGCACAGAATGAGTATAGAGATGAAATCTAAGCTTTTTGCAACAGAAGTTAAGTTTCGAATGTCATGCTCTGCTCATTTTATAATCCACACCTTGGTCGGGTAGAAGCAACTCCAGTCAGCTTCGGATGCTGAACAGGAACTCCTTCAGCTGTCTCCCAACCTGTCCCCTGACTCTCACGGCCCACCCCACTGATTTTGGGACTGATTGTCCTTGTTTATTTCGCAATTATTTTTGCTTAGCGTTGTCCTTCATTGTTCCAGATGCCAGTACTTAAGTGGACAATGTATGGACTTGCTCGTCTCATGGCATTACCTACTTAATTGTTTATGCCTGTTGTTGAGCACCAGTTGTCTTGTGCCTCAGGTGATGTATTTGTGCCTGGCATCATTTGCCTTTGCTGAGTTTGACCTCTCCTTCAACAGTTGATTTGTTTTCTCTGCTCCTTTCCCTCCCTACCTGATGCCTATATACAGTTGCTTCAGTAAGCAAGCATTTCTTATTTACATCTGCAGCATATTCATTCTATTTTGGTGGTGTTCTGGACTTTCCCTTCCTGGATGCAGCACCCCCTTGTTATTTGAGTATTATTGCCCTTCTGTCTCACCCTCCCAGCTTACCAGCAGCTATGCGTGCTTATCTGGTTGATCCCTGCCCCAACTGGTTTGCATCCATTTTTCCTGCTGCCCTTCCACGAGGCCCACCAGCTCCTGGAGGATGGCTTGTCTTCATTAATGTTTTGAATTAGATCATGGCTGATGCTATGCAGGCCATACATTTGTGTGCCTGTGCAGTTCGGGCATGGATCTACAATATCTGTGGCTATTTGCCTGCTTTGCTTGTATGAGACTTTTAGTAGTGATGCCCGAGACATGAGCCATTGTTATTATTTACATAGAACTCTGCGGAGGCTGGTGCCGGATTTTGTGGTGCATTGACCCTTCCATGTTCTTCTCTGTGTTTGGTACCCGACAAATTGGTTTACCTGGGACATCCTACAGTTTCTACTCCTTTGGCATCCTGTATTTTTTGGCCTTATCTGCAGGACTTCCAGTCTGAGGGTGCTCTTTGATCGAGGATGGGCTATCGGGTGGGTAGTTTAGATCTTCATGGCCCTGATGAAGGGGTTCTTCAACTGTTTCACTGCCTAATTTGTTATCCATCTTAGTTTGTATGTATATATATATATATATATATATATACACATGTGCTGTGATTTTTTTTTATATTGTGTGCTGTGGGAGAGTTTGTTGAGGGAGTGTTTTTTTTTTGTTAGGAATTGGGTCTGTGGATAGCCTCTTTTTTTTAATTTTGTCCATCCATATATAGTACCGGGTTGTGGTATGTACTGTATATGGGATATGACTCCTCGTTATATGTTTGTCGCGATACTCCCTCTTTGGTGCTGAAGTGTCATTTCTGTGTACTGCTTTTCTTGCAGGTATTGCCCAGGGTGTTTTTCCCATGGGATGCCTTCTCTTTATTTTTGGTTATGATATGATATTAGGCATCTCAGAGGCTGATGGAGGGGATCCTTGTGTCGGCACTAGTGTAGACCTGTCATCAGAAGGTCGGTCTCTGGGACCAGAGGATACAGGCCCTTGCCTCGATGGTGCAAGGAATCCTGTCTGAGTGTTACCGAGGGTAACATTGTCTGTTTTTATTGTTAGTGTTTTGTTGCTGGTTTTGGGGTTTATGTTGCGGTTTATTGGGGGGGGGATGGGATTGATGGGGTGGCTATTAATTTGGGAATTCACCTCTATAGCACATTTTGTACAGGTTGGTGTTATTTGTGTAGGAGCATGGCCTTTATATCAAAGCACATTTGCTGGAGCTGGAAGGATACTGCTTTCTTCAACTGCGAGCTGTGTGAGAAATTCTATATTGCACTTGATATCTGCAACAAACGTGCACTTTTGCTTAATTCTGTGGGAGGTGAAACTAACTACCCTTGGTAATTGCTTTTATTCACATATTTATTTAGGGTTTAACCAAGAAGGGGCTTGTAAACTCTGTTTATCTTGTTAGTAACTTCAGAAGGATTTAAATACTGCATTTGAGTAGGTCCTTGGAGGTAGCTAGATTGTCTACTAGGATTTGCTGACAGTTAAACTATTTTAAATTTCAGGTGGCTGAGGAGTTGAAAAAAAACTTGCAAACTCTGCTTATCTTGGAAGTAACCTCATAAGTGTTTAAATACTTCATTCTGGTTGTCCTTGGGGTAGCTGGATTGACTACTAGGCTTTTGGGACTGAAACTATTTTTAAATAATTTACTGGTGCGTAGGAGTTTGTGATAGTTAAACTCTTTTTAAACAGAGTTACTGGGGTTAAGGAGTGGTCACAGAAAAACCTGCAGTGTGAAACAGGAAAAGACGGTCTTTCAAGCAACAGAGGGTGGTGGATTAAGGTTTACGTTTGTTTGTTACAATTCTTAAGATTTTCAGTGCAGGAAGAGTTTAAAGCACAGCTGACTTATTTTGGGGTGGACAGCTCTCAGAGCACAAACCACCAGGCCTGTTTTGGGGCTGGAAGGTTTATCTGTGTCTGACTTGGATGTGTGGATTTTCTCTGATTGATTAGCAGGTATTTCTCTATCAAATTGTTGTGTAGAGGCATCTTCCTGACAGGAAGGCACTCATTGCAGCAGTGGGTCAGAGCTTCTAGCTGATTGTTTCTGAGGGCACAGTTTAGGCCCAACCCTTCCCACCCCTCACCCCACCCACCCCTGGAAATAGTTCCTTTATACCTGGGGTTCTGACATCATTTCCTCAAGAGTGCAAGGTGCATGTCTCTGTCATATCCTCTCTAGCACACTGCACTGACAATATAAGCATAAACATTGTATAATATAAATATATATTTCTACATTACAAACCAATCACACACAAAAAAAAAAAAAATGTGGGGAGTAGTGCAATGTAATGGCTGTGGGGCAGCAGTCTTCCGGGAGTCTTTCTGGAGGCTGAGATGCTGCCCTATTTGCGACAACTGTCTGCCCTGAGGGAGGAAGTTGCCTGCCTCAGGCCACACTGGACAGTAGTACGGGACCTTCCCCAGGCCACAATGGACAGTAGGAAGGAACCTCCCCATCCAGGAGCACCAGAACCACCACCACTACCTCAGAGGTTGCAAAGAAAGCACAGCAGTTGGACCACAGTGGGCTCAGGAGGATGAGGATGGTGAAACAGAGGCACACCCAGTCAGATGTCACACCACAATCCATACGCCATTCTGGGAGCATAGGCTCCCTATAGATACACCTGCAGAGGAGACTAAGGAGGCTGAGGACAACTGTCACAAGGAGGCCCACAGGAAGGAGGCAGAGGACACCACAAGGAAAGGAAGCAGCTCCTGGGGGGGACTCAATTATTAGGGATAGAACTGGGAGGAGCTGGGAAATCTGAAGTAAGGTGCCTGCCTGGTGCCATGGCTTGGAGGGACAGGAAGCGCATCCTCAGGATCACAACAACAGCTGCAGGATTCTGAGCTGGACGTAATGTCCACCTAGGGACAAATGACTTGGCTCATCATGAGGTTAGAGCAGTACAGGAGGACATTGCAGAGTTGGGGAGGGCCTAAGACAAGTAGCAAACACAGTATCCTTCTCAGAGGTGCTGCCTGTCAAAGGCATGGGGAGGCGAGGTAATTGGCACCATGCAGTTTAACGAATGGTTGAAAAATGGTGTGGAGCACAGGGTTTGGCTTCATTGGGGACTGGGGTTCCACCTGGAGGACACCAGCCTATACTGGCAGGATGGTCTGCATCTGTCCAGGAAGGAACAAGTCTTTTGAGCAATCGGTTTAAATGCTTCATTGGCAAGCTTTTAAACTAGTCAATGGGGAGGCACTGACAAGCAGCAGAAAAATCCCAGCCTCCCTACAAAACAGGGTACTAAATGAGAAAAAGACCAAGGTAGAACGGTCAGTGGGGATGCTGCAACAGAAGGTAAGGCCATCAAAAATGGAGAGCAATAGTACCAATGCCCGTAGTCTAGGTAACAAGCTTCCTGAATTAGTGGCCTTGATGGAGGAGGAACATCTGGATATCGTGGCAGTCACAGAAACATGGTACACACAAAACCATGACTGGGACGTAAACATACCAGGATACACTATCTACAGGAGGGACAGGGAGGGTAAAGAGGGGGAGGTAGTTCTTTACATAATGGAAGGAATAAAAGCAACAGAACAAAAGGGTAAACAGGGAGGAGAAGAAGCACTGTGGGTAAATTTGGAGACAGGCAATGGCACCACAATCCGCACAGGGTTGTATACAGAACCCTTCTCAGGGGAGGAAGTGGACAAGGAAATGATAGAAAGTATACTTAGAATGGCAGAAAAAGGAGATATTGCTGATGGGTGATCTGAATATGCCAGATGTTAACTGGAGCGCGGTTGCAGCTGCCACTGAAGAGTGCAGTTATTCTAGATGCCCTACAGGGGCATGCCTTAGACAACTAGTACTGGAGCCCACTGAGAGGGAGCAATATTAGACTTGATACTCTCAAATGGAGATGGAGAGAGGATCACAGATGTAGAAGTGGGTAGCCATCTGGGAACCAGCGACCATCGAACAGTATGGTTCACAATAAACACAGCAATAGAGTCAAGCCATACAAAGACAAAAGTACTGGACTTTGGAGGGCTGACTTTGCCAAAATGGGTGAGTGCCTAAGAATGCACTAGCAAATGGGCGGGAAGGAGGGTGGAAGAACAATGGGAATAATAAAAACTGCCATCACAGAGGTAACAAGCCTTTGTGTGAAGCAAATAAACAAAACAAGGCGATGTAGAAACCACTATGGTTCTCAGGAAGTAGCAGTGAAGGTTCAAGAAAAAGAAAGCATTCAGGAAGTACAAGGAATCGCAGCAGGAGCAGGACAGAGAACTGTATCAGTTAAAGCAAAAGGAGGCTGGGAAGGCAGCCAGAACAGCAAAGGCCCAAACTGAGGAAAAGATAGCCAACTCAGTTAAGAAGGGGAATAAAACCTTTTATAGGTACATCAGGGAGCAAAGGAAGACCAGGGAGGGATAGTGAGGCTTAATAAAGGGGAGGGAGGTGGGCAGAGGGAGAATGTGAAAAGGCAGAGATACTAAACAAATATTTTGCTCAGTATTTACAAAGGAAGAGGGAGGTACATAAAACAAACAGTAGTAACACTCTGGATACAGAAGTTGATACCAGCCCATTTACAGAAGAAAGGGTTCTGAAAGAACTCTTAAAACTGAAGGTGGACAAAGCAATGGGGCCTGATGGGATTCATCCCAAATTCTAAAGAACTAAAGGTAGAACTAGTGACACCACTGACTACCCTCTTTAACAAATCATGGGAGGATGGGGTGGTACCCGAGGACTGGAGGAGGGCAGATGTGATTCCCCTTCACAAAAGTGGGAGCAAGGCAGAAGCAGGAAACTATAGACCTGTTAGTTTAACCTCAGTGATAGGGAAAATGATAGAATCACTTCTAAAGGAAAGAATTGTCAAGTATCTGGAGGTCAGAAGGGCACAGGACCCTAGGCAGCATGGATTCACAGCGGGAAGGTCATGCCAGACGAATCTGATAGATTTCTTTGACTGGGTGACCAAAGTAGTAGATCAGGGAGGGGCTGTGGACGTGGCCTACCTAGACTTTAGCAAGGCATTTGACACAGTCCCACACACAAGATTAATATAAGTTAGCCAGCCTGGGAGTGGGTCCCAAGATGACAGCCTGGGTAAAGAATTGGCTGGAGAATAGGACACAGAGAGTAATAGTAAATGGAGTCCACTCAGAAGAAAGGAGGTTACTAGCGGGGTACCGCATGAGGTTCAGTATTAGGACCAGTTCTCTTCAATGTCTTTATAGCGACATTGCAGAAGGACTGAAGAAAAATATGTCTCTTTGCAGATGACACTAAGATCTGCAACAGAGTTGATGCACAGGTGGGGTGGAAAGGATGAGAAGGGACTTGGCAAGGTTAGAGGAATGGTCAAATGTATGGCAGCTTAGATTCAATGCTAAGAAGTGCAAGGTAATGCACCTGGGAAACAAAACCCAGGGAAGAGTACACAATGGGAGGTGAGATACTAACAACAACAAAATGGAAAGGGACCTGGGGGTAGTCATATCAGATGACCTAAAGGTGGGCAAGCAATGTGAGAAGGCAGCAAGGAGGGCTGGGGGGATACTGGGATGCATAGGGAGAGGCATCACCAGTAGAAAACAGGAAGTTATTATCCCTCTGTACAGACAGCTGGTGAGACCCCATCTGGAGTACTGTGTGCAGTTCTGGAGACCCAATCTCCACAAAGACATAGACAGGATGGAAGCTGTCCAGAGGAGGGCAGCTAAAATGGTGCAGGGTCTGCACCGGAAGACATATGAAGAGAGACTTAAGGAGCTTAATATGTATAGCCTCGAGGAAAAGGAGGAGAGGGGGACATGATAGAAACTTTCAAGTACCTCAAGGGAATCAACAAAGTCCAAGAGGTAGCATCTTTCAAAAAGAGGTGTGCAAGAACAAGAGGCACAATTTGAAGATAGAGGGGCTCAGAGGTAATTTAAGGAAGTATTTTTTTACAGAGAGGTTGTGGATGCATGGAATGGCCTTCTGGAGGAGGTTGTGGAGTCAAAAATCAGTGGTGGAATTCAAGCATGCATGGGATAGTCATAAGGCAATTCTGGGGGTTGGGGGTAGGAAGAAGTAGGCTGCTGGTTAACTAGGATCTGCAGCTTATCCAGTAGGTAGGGAAATGGGCAGACTGGGTGGGCCAAGCGGTCCTTATCTGCCGTCACATTCTATGTTTCTATGTTTCTATTTCCTTTCCAGTAGGACAGGAGTACTGGTGTCACACATTTATCTTGGAATGGTAAAGCTGTCAGATCAAAATACAAATGGTACCAAATCCTGAAACATGTTAAGTGACATGCAGGACAAATAGGAATGCTTCAGAAAATGCATTTATTGGAGGGGGAAGTGCTTCTCTGCAATCGGGAATGGGTGGGTCAGGAATATGCATTAGGTAATAGTACCTCTCAACAGAGGGTGGTAACTCTTTTAGCTAGAACTATTAGATTTCAGCTTGCCCAAGCATTCGTCAACCCTAATGGGCGATATCTTTTTTAGTGAGGCTCCTTAACCATACTGATATAATCATAGGTAATGTATATGGCTCAAATTTAGATACCTATAACTTTATTATGCAGCTGTTTCAGTTACTTTCTACCTACACCTATCTCCCTATTTTGATAGCAGGGGACTGGAATTTAGTTGGGATAATGAGCTTGATCAATCCAAGGATAAACGAGGTTACCTTTTACCCACTCAGAGGGCTCTGCATGACGTGTGATTCTTTAGGGCTGCTCGATCCCTGGTGACTTTTTGAGCCCTGTACATACATACACGCATACATACAAGATGTCAGTAGAGAAGGACTTCAAGGCCCGCCTAGTCTGCCCAGTCAAGCCCCACCTAACTAGAGATCCCCAGTCTAACCCCAACGCTGGAAACCCCTCCATTATGTGCCAGAATCCCCTTGTGTCTGTCCCACACATTCTTAAAACTAGTAATTGTGTCTGCCCCTACCACCTCCTCTGGTAGACCATTCCAAGTGTCCACCACCCTCTCTGTGAAGAAGTACTTCCTTATGTTATCCTTAAAACGTCCCCCTCTAGCTTCCAGCCATGACCCCTTATCCTTTGACAGCTCTTCCTTTGAAAAACACTCCCCCCTTGTGACCTGCTTATGCTCTTTAGATATTTGAAGGGCTCGATCATGTCACCCCTCTCCCTTTTTGCCTCCAGGGAATACATATTCAGTCCCCTCAGCCTCTCCTCATAGGATATCCCCTGCAGACCCCTCATCATTTCTGTAGCCCTTGCTTTGCACCACCTCCAGTCTGTTTATGTCCCTCTTTAGATGAGGCCACCAAAACTGAACACAGTTCTTGAGATGAGGCCTTACAGTGTCTTGTAAAGGGGCAACAGGACCTCACTCTTTCTACTGCTAATACCCCTCCCCATGCAGCCAAGTATATGGCTAGCCTTCCCAACTGCCACCTCACATTGCCTATCCACCTTCAGGTCATCCGTAATAACAACTCCCAGGTCTCTCTCTTGCTTTGTGACTGCCAGTTGTACTCTTCCCAGTTCATATGCTGCCCCCGGGTTTCTACTTCCTATGTGCATTATCTTGCACTTTTTCACATTGAACCCAAGTTTCCAAACCTTAGACCATTCCTTTAACCTTTTGAGATCCCTCGTCATCTTATCCACCCCTCCTGGCTCGTCCACTCTATTGCATATCTTGGATTCATCTGTGAATAAGCATGCCTTCCCCTCCAGCCCCTCCATAACGTCACCGATGAAGACATTGAAGAGGACTGGTCCCTGCACCAAGCCCTGTGGCACTCCACCCATCACTACTCCCTTACCCGAATGTACCCCATTTACTAGCACCCTTTGGCTCCTGCCAGTTAGCCAGTTTTCAGCCCATGTTGCTATCTTATGACCAACCCCTAGGCTGCTTAGTTTGCTTATCAATCTTCTCTGAGGGATGGTATGAAATTATACTTTCTATTCAGCCTCCCATAACACCTTTTCTAGGATTGATTATGTTTTGGTTAGTTGGGTTATTCTGCATGGTCTTCATGCAGTTCATAGTTTAGCGTGTGTCCTTTCTGATCATTCCCCACTTTTGTTACACCATGGATCTACTTACAGCTCAGATAGGGATCCCTCCTGGAGAATAAACAATCACATGCTGAGGGATGACCATATCTTGGAGAAACATTGAGACTCAGCCAATATCTTCCTTGAGATTATCATGGCATCTGCTGATAAATTAGATCTTCTATTAGGAGCCTTAAAATCCTTCTTGAGAACAGAGCTTTCATGTTTGGCTTTGGTGCGGGGAAAAATCGAGGGAAGCCAAAGCTATGGATTTACAAACATATGAAATTTGCCAGCAGATAAAGGCCTAGAGGTCTATCAAGTCTGCTCGAATGTGCAACTAGCACCCCTTATTCTGCAGCTGCCCTTCCCTTCCACCCTTCCCCTCCATTGACCCTCCCCCTTGTCCTGTCCCATCCCCTTTTGAAGCAGTCCACTGTTCTACTGGATACCACTTCTGCAGGTAACGCATTCCATCCAGCCACCACCCTCTCTGTAAAAAAATGTCTCCTCATCTCCCTCCTGAACCTTCCTCCCTCCAGTCTCATATCATGGCCCCTGGTGTCCCTCCCCTCCCTTACTTTGAACAGTCCCTCTGTACCTGTCTTGTTTATTCCTTTCATGTACATAAACATTTCAATCATGTCCCCCCTCTCCTGCAGTGAGTACATGTTCAACTCCCTCAACCTCCTCTCATATGATAAGTCCCCCAGCCCCTTGATCATCTTTGTTGCCCTGCGCTGCACCCCCTCCAGTAACCTAATGTCCCTCTTCACATATGGGCGCCAGTACTGCATGCAGTACTCCAGGTGCGGTGTAACTAATGACCCATACAGTGGCAGAATCACCTCCTCCCTCTCGAGGATATACCCCTTGCAATGCAATCCAGCATTTTGTTGGCCTTTGCAGCTGCCTTCCTACATTGTGCCGTGTTGTTCATTGACCCTGTAACGAGCACCCCCAGATCCTTCTCCTCCTCTGTCTTGGCTAGCTGCACTCCCCAGCTGGTAACTCCTCCTTGGGTTCTTCACCCCAAAATGCAGCACCTTGCACTTTTTGGCATTAAACTGCAGTTGCCAGGTGTCTGACCAAGTTTCAAGCTTTGCCAGATCATCCTGCAACCCCTGCCATCCCCCTAGGTCGTCCACCACTGCTCCCATCTTGATATTATCAGCAAGCAGACTGATCTTGCTCTTGATGTCCAATAATATGTCTGCAATGAATATCCCAAGCAACACTGGTCTCAACACCGAGCTCTGTGAAACACCGTTCGTCACTACCCTTGGGTGTGAGAGCTCCCCACCCACCACCACCACCCTCTGTTGCCTTCCCTGAAGACAGTTCCCTATCCATCTCACCAGCTTTGCGCCCGCCCCTGTGCCTTCTAACTTACTTCCCAGCCTCCCATGAGGCACCGAGTCGAATGCCTTACTGAAGTCCAGATACAGGACATCCACTGCATGGCCCTTGTCCAGTTGCCTAGTTACCCAGTCATAGAACTCCACCAGGTTGGTTTGGCAGGATCTGCCACGTATGAAGCCATGCTGTCTGCTGTCCTGTAGTCCTTTGGCCTTTGGCCTCTAGAAGAGCCACCAGCCTCTCCTTCAGGATAGTCTCCATTAGCTTACCCATGATGGATGTGAGGCTCACGGTCTGTAGTTCCCCGGTTCATCCCTGGGGCCACTTTTATGGAGGGGCACCACAAGAGCCATCCTCCAGTCCTGAGGTTCACACCTTGAGTGTAGTGAGGCATTAAATAGGTCTGCCAAAGGTCCTGCAAGGACCTCTGCCAGCTCCTCCAGTACCCTGGGGTGGATGCCATCTGGGCCTGGCGCCTTGTCCACCCTCAGTGCCTTCAAACCCTCCCGAACTCTGCCCTCCATGATTTCCCCATCTGTCACCCCCTCCCCCCCATTTCTGCTGTTCCTCCCCGCTTGGGTATCACCTCCCTCTTCTCCTTAGTAAATACTTAAATTTATTGTCCAAAATTAGACAGATTGAATCTCAGCTCAGTTCTAATGCTGCTGAAGCAACTTGGCTTCCTCTTCATAGTTTAAGAGCTCAATATGAAGATTTGACTAGAGGACAGGCTGAGCATGTTATTTCTGCGACTACGCCAAATATGTGACCCAGGAAGAGAAGGTGGGTAGCTTATGGACCAGCGTCTTAAACAGCAGGAGGCTGCTCACAATGTTCTTGCAGTATCCAGTACAGTCTGGTGGTTTGTAATGTGCAGACACAGGCGTTTTTCACCTAGTGATATTGCTTGTCAGTTGCAACAATATTACCAAATGTTATGTACTGACATACCATCTTTTGGGTCTGGGGAGCGTTAGAAACCTATCTCGATACCATTTGCTTAGGATCAGCAGCTCTTCTGGTGGTACCTATCACTGAGGAAGAGTTCCTGACTTCGGATAAGGCCCCTGGGCCTGATGGTTCCTCCACCAGTTTCTAGAAGGCCCTGGCACCTGGACTCACTCACGTTTTTTATTTATTTATAATTCAGAAAACACCTTTGAGCATAGGTGCTCTTTTACAAAGGTTCCACGTGAGAACAGGACAAATAAGTAACAATCGGCAGCTCCAGGGGAGCCTGGTCAGGTACAAGTAACAACAAATACAGGACAAAGGCTATGTAACAGCAGCCCCAGAGGGTCATGTTCAACAAATATCAATGAGGTAAGTGCAGGTATCAAGGCACTGAGAGTCCAAGAGAAAACGGAAAAAAGGTACAAGTCAATCATAGCAGCTACATACTAAACTAAGAAAGAGTTAATTTTTCAGACATTTCTTAAATTGTGCAGTTTTGGGGAGACCCACGAGGGATTCAGGAAGTTCATTCAGCCATTCAGCAGCACAAACTACAAAGGAATGCTTAGTCAGGCTTGTTTTCCAGAAGAGTACATCAACGGCATGTCTAGTCATATTTCTGGTAGAGTATTGGTTGGTGATAGGGCCGAAAAGGTCTTGAATAGCAGTGGGGGTGAGGCCCAACAGGGCTTTATTTGCAATTAGGCGGGACTGGTACTTTAGTCTGTCCTGGAGGGGTAGCCAATTGGCAAGTAGGGAGCAGCTATGTGTTAGCCTATTAGCCCCAATAGCAAAGTGACAAGCCTTACTGAGTACCAGCCTAACTCTGTTAAGAACAGAGGCACTGGCCACCCCATAAACTGGGAGACCATAGTCTTGGAGTGGGAGGACCGCACTGGATACTTCAAGGCACCTAGCTCCAGAGGTAAGGTTCATGTGTAGCCTGTAAAGCGCTCTTAGCTTTCTATTGGTAAGGTTTTCGATGTTGTCTCTATGGGTTACAAATGAAAGAGTATCATCCAAGGTGACACCCAGGTATTTAAAAGATTCAACGTGGTCTAGGGTAGCTCCAGAGGAGTTGCGGATAACAAGCGGAGGTACCTTTTTCTTCAATTGTGGGCCAGCGAATATCATGGTCCTGGCCTTCTTATAGTTTGACTCATTTGTTTTGTCCAAACCATCCCTTCAGTGACATCAGACTGCATTGGAGATCACTGGAGAGTTTCCCATGGTGTACTACTACTAAATACCACTGCATCATCAGCATAGAGAAGCACCTTCGATAGAGGGCAGGCTTCCGGGAAGCTGTTTATGAAGACACCACAAAGGAGAAGGCCAAGTATTGAACCTTGTGGGACCCCTACTGAGGCACCCTTAACGTCTGATAGAGCGCCGTCTATCTTTACCCACTGAGTTCGACTGGTGTGGTGGCAACAGAACCAAGCTACCGTTTCAGAGGATAAACCTAATGAGAAGAGCTTGTTGGGCAGTAATGAGTGATTTACTAGGTTGAACGCTTTAGTCAAATCAATGTAGTTGGCATCAATCAGGTGGCCACCATCTAGGGCCTCATGTAGTAAGTTGTTGTATTCAGTAAGGGCAGTATTGGTGCTGTGGAGCTTCCTGAGTCCATGCCGCTGTGTGCACAGAATATTATACTTGCTCAAGTAGGAGACAAGTTAGTCCAAAATAATTCTTTCAAGGGCCTTGGATAGGGGAGAAATGATTGAAATAGGCCTGTAGTTGGCAACATTGGCGCAATCACCATTTTTGTTCACTGGTATTACTAGTGCAAATTTCCAGATTTCAGAAAATGGGCAATATTACAGGGAAAAGTTAAATATCTTACACAAGTGAAGGAATAGTTCCTCTAGCACCAGGGCCAGCAACATCCTGTCTGTTGTATCTCCCCCCACCCTTGTTTTACCTAGGACTCCTTTACATATTTGAGGGTTTCCATTGCGGTGACATGCTTGACATAGAATTTTGGGTGGCCAGGGTCATGACCGAGTATATTATTTCAACCGGTGCAGTCTGTCACTGGCCCCAGGTTATATGGCAGAATATCGACAACAATGTTTTCAACATCCTGCACAGTGACAGGAACAATGCTGACTGTCGGCAGTGTTCCCATCGGGAAGAATTGTTTTTTTACGGGGGGGCACCCCCCATATCTAATTTACCAACTCCAAGTAGCAGTTGGTTCGGGGTGGGGGAAAAACATCGGGAGTTGTGGTGTCGGCATACAGAGGACCACCACAGCAACCAATCTTGACCTGGCAGAAAAGAAGAAAGCTTCTTCTGGGATGTTCAGTCCTCCTCCCGCTGCCAGCCTCCTGTGCCGGATTCATTCCTGAACCCAGTTCATCATTCACTGCGTGTGGTAATGCTACTGCTGCACCAACTGGTCAACTAAGGGATTTTTTTATTGCTTTGGTATTTGTGGCTAACTCCCAACTAGCGCTGGGTCTTTCCAGCTGTGTTTTGACTTTTCTTGTGGATTACCTCACCCCTTCCAAACAGTGGTGCTGTTTTGGAGGTGGCCAGCTCAGGAGCAAAATATGGGGGAAGGGGGGGTTGGCTAGTTGGTTAAAATCCAAGGCTTGACCTAGTGCCTTCATGAGGGGCAGTATTACTCTCTAGGGACCCATGTCCCCCTCTCCCAGAGCTGTAGGTTCACTACCACACCAACCATGAGTCCAGGACAGGGTCAAATACAAGAAGTCACAATGCCAGTCTGAGCTGCCACTAAGAGGACTGCACTGCCCACCCACCCAAACACATACACCAGGGACTCAGGAGTGCCCCTCTACAATGATCCAAGCCCCCTGCTGGCCCGAGTTTGCACTCACATCACACCCAAGTGTCTCCTAAATGGAAGCAGAGGCCACAAACCAGTGTGACGTCAGACCGAATCCCGCAAGGTGGGTTTTGAGAAAAAAAAACTGGAAACACTGGCAATGAGCGGTGACTCAGAAAGCAATCAGATTTCAACAAACTTGTGGCCCAGGGCTGAGAGTACAGGACTGAGAACCTAAAGACCCAGGTTCCATTCCCACTGCATCTGTTTACTCCCTCAGTGGCCCTGCACAAGTCACATGACCTCCCAATTGTGCTTCATTTCCTTCCAGCTATGTAAAATTGGGTAGAAAAGATGAAGCTGCCACCCCCAACTGACGATGAGATGTTGCATCGCCATTAGGCTACCCTGGACAAATAAATTGTAATGATAACAAAAAATAACGGATGTTATTATTATTAAAAACAACCAAGAAGAAAACAACACACCAAACAAACCCTGAAACAAAACATTTAAAGTTGACGATCTGCTCTTTATTTCAATAATTCAGTTAGAGCTTTTATTTGCTTGAGGTCAACGGAGCAAACAAATCTATTGATACAATAAAAAAAAGCAATCGCTGGCCTAAATAACACAGGTCAGGAATGTCATACAAACTGCACACCAAGTCTTCCTCTAGGTTTTGGTCACTATTTTTATAATAATACACACACAAAAATAAAATCCACATACAGTCGATATTGCACAAATGTACATTACACGTTTGTTAACCCCGTGCTTTTTGTTGACTTTTGAAAAACAAACTGTATGCCCAGAATTGCACAGCAACTCGAAAAGAGAGAAAGACAATGTCACAACAAACAGACAGTATTACAGGGGAACAGTCAACACCAAGGGCCACACACTCAAGTGTGGGGCTGGTCCCAATATGCACTTTGTGTGCAAAAACAGTTTAGTTGACTTACTGTTCACTGTAGTATAGTAGATTGTATCAGACTAATTTTATCTAGTTCTAGGTTGACATTTTTTTAGTTACTACAAATCCCAGAATCCCCTGCAGCTGACATCAGAGCAGTAGGCAACAGTGGGAGATTCAACAGCCTGCAGTGCATGTCTGAGTTTATAACAGCTCTGATCTTTTGTTTGCTGGTCACCCTGCCCTCCCTGTACTTAGGCCCTCGAGAAAAGCAGTCCCGGAAAACATCTGATTGGAGATAATAAAAGTTCTAACATGCACTGCAGGCTGTTGACTCACCCACTGCTGCCTACTGCTCTGATGTTATCTGCAGGGGATTCTGGGATTTGAAGTAACAGAAGATGTCAGCCTACAAGTAAGCAAAATTAGTCTGACGCAATCTACTATACTACAGTAAATAGTAAGTAAACCAAAATGTTTCTGCACACAAAGTGCATGATGGGACCAGCCCCACCCACACTTGAATGTAAGGACCTTGGTGCTGACAATTCCCCTTTAATAAAAAGTACAGAGAAACTGCCAGGATGCAGTGCAGTGTCAAAGATTCCTGCATGATAAAAGGGATGAAATGCCATTGAAACGCCCTTGTTTCCTGCATTAACTCTGCAACAGAATGCCACAGTATTCTGTGTTGCACCCTGGCAGGCTCCACAAAGCACATGTCCTAGCGACTTTGGGGGTCAAACAAGGCGATGATCCAAATGGCAGAGTTCTAAAATCAGGAGTTAAACAGTCATGAGGTTACAAACGGAACAATTTTAAAAGATTTATTTTTACAGTAAACAAAAGGAGAGTCAAGAGTGTTCTAAACCTGAGCAGACTAGGCAAGAAAATATGGCTCACAGCTACACTGGATCGCATGTTAACATTTCTTTTATTGAATTAGCTTGTATAGTCCCCCCCCCCCCCAGATTCTATTTAGTTTCCCTGGGCACGGCAGGCTTGGCTCCTCATCTGCCCTGCCCCCTCCCAATATCTCCCCAGGCTTACCTACTCAGCCAGTACCCCCACAGATTTCCTCTCGTGACAGGATCAGGAGAGGGAGGTCCATCCTTTCCCTTGATGTCTGAATCTAGTTCTGCTGACAGGTCCCCTGGTGATGGGGTATGTGGAGACACAGCGTGCAGCTGTTATCAGTGCCTGCAATGCCGTATTTTTCTCCTTGATTTCCTCCGTGTCCCCCCCAGCTGCAGCATACTTGGGTAAGTGCATGCACATGGAGATCTGCACGCAGCCCGGGTCTGCGGCTTCCTCCCTCCCATCCCCGACTCACGTCTGCCTCTCGAGCTTTCATGGGCTATGAGCAGGCCTCTACCTAGTGGCAGCCAAGAGCCGAGACGGCCCACCGTACTGATCTGGGAGAGAAGAGCTCCCAGACGGTCGCTCAGTCCTCTCCTAGCCCTCCCCCCCCACCAGGCTGACCCCCGGCAACCCGTGCTCATTCCCAAACACAGTTCTCCAGCATGGCAGGAGGTAAGGTGCTCAGCACCTTAACTCTTTATACCACTGGGCCAGCTCTTGTAAATATTGTTTTAAACATACTGTATTTTTTATGCCCCACTTCACTGACCTACTCCGTTCAGTTGATCTCCCCCCATCCCCCACTTTCTTCTGGTCTTACAGCTTGCCTCCGTGCTCCATGGGATACTATCCATGGTGGAGCTGTCGGGGTCTCCTAACCCCCAAACAGAAAGCAATCTAAGTTGAAGGAGGGTGTCAAGGTCAGTGGCATGGAGTCTGATGGAAACCAGTGCATGTTGCTGCGACTGTGGGTCTTCTCTGCTGTCCTGGTCTTCCCATTCCCTGGGATGTTGGTGGCAAAGGTGAGCATACGGGCTCAAGCAAGCATGCAAATGCATAGCATCGGGTGATGCTCCCCTCCCCCGAAGTGCTCCCTGCAACTCTACCTGTGGTCAACTAGGTGGTCCTGGCAAGGCGGCATCTGTCATCCCCCCCCAGAGAGCGCCTGCTAGGGAGCTTGAGACTCCTCCTCCCAACTGGCCCACTGATGCTATAGGTTCGTTTTAAAATCAGCAGGTGCCAAATTCTTCACAGCTGGAGAAACACATTTCAAAAGTCAGAGTCCCCCTATCCAAAATTAAAATAAGGCAGTTATGCACATACTGAATAGACCCACTCCTGCCTTTTAATGCACTCAGGAACAGCAGTTGTTGACAATGTCTGAACATGTCACTGCATGGCTAGTTCTCTCTTGCTGTGTGTGTTCCTACTCTGGGTCTTCTCCAATTACTGTAGGGAAAGGGATGCTGGCTCGCCTCCATACGGGACAGATGTTTCTCACCATGCAGGAAGTATGTGCAAACTGGCTTCACTTCCTATGCATGAGGTGCAGTGCAGCCTGTAAATCACCAGTTTTAGTAGCTTCCAGCTACATCACTTCCTGTTTAGGGAGTGCTGAGACAGGAAGTCCCAGTCTTTCCACTGCCCATGGCTCTTCTGACAGCAGAAAATGCACAGTGGCTGTTCCTATGTTTGATGACAAATCACAACACAACTGGCTTGTTTTTAAAGGTATAATCTGCAACCACCTTTCTGAATCAGATGAATCTGAGCCATTAAAATTCAAGTTGTCTGCTTCAAGATCTGTACATGGAAAAATACTGGCTGTAGCCCTTGCCCTCCCCCCAAAACAAAAATAGATGGATCCTGTTTCTTTTTGGGGGCTCAACTACCTTCACTTGCAGTTCTGCTTCTGGGTTGCACAACTGGACATCAGCTAGGTTACAAAGGCTAACTACCATGTGAATGACCTACGGTGCACAGGACAGTAGCTCTTATCACACAGGTTTAAGATAGATATAATATAAACCACACACACAGCCCCGCTGATAATTAAATCCTACACTGTTGTTGGATAATCCTGGGTAAAAAAACTGCAAAAATGAACACAATAATAGACATACATAGGCACACTGGAGGATGTTATGTAAGAGATAACACATGGCACGGTGTGCAGTTATAAGGGAGTAATGCACACCGCGGGTGGTTGTGAGGCACACTGCTTAGTTGAATACCACAGCCACCCAGATAGTGCATTATTCTCTTATGACTGCACACCCTGGAGTGTGTTATCCCACTTATAAAATAGGCTTTTTTTTGTTAAAAAAAAAATATGCAGTTTAGGTGGTGTGCGCGTATGTTAGGAAAAAATCAAAGGTCATGGAACACATTTTGACCAAGTTTCATGGCCCATTTTCTAAGGTGCTTATGTAAGAATTTAAATCAGCCATGGCCCACAACACCTGAGCTGTCCAGTTGTGCTGAAATAATTGGACACCTAGTTCTCCACCAATCCAATTACTGGATGCAGTACTTTATAAACATCTGTAACATTTCACAGAATTTCACTTTGGGTCTGAATTTGGTCATTTCTCCTGAAACAGTGAGCCGGACCATTTTTTTAAAACTGTAACCAAACCTGCCGCTGGCTGGCGTTTAATGTCCTCCTAAACATCTGATCATGTAAACAGCCTTGGCCTCTATTGTAAAAAATAAAATAAATAAAAATTAAAACCTAGATATGAGGAACTACATTGTCAGTTGGGGCTTTAAAGGTTTGACACCCCACCTTTTTTTGCTGCAAGTTTGCGAGTCAGGGTAACATAAGCAGCGTTGGAATTACAGGGGGGCTTGCCAGAGCTCAGGCCCCTAGCTCTGAAGTAAGCCGTGGTAGCTCACGCATCATTGACTTATAATGGGAAGGGGAGGCTCAATTTAAAGACGAAGCCCTTATGGGCCCCCTAGCTCACAAAGTGCAGTTCCAACACCAAATCGGAGCTAACTCCACTCCCTCATCCTGTTCCGGCAGGAGGCTGATGAATCCATCTTCCTGTTCCAACACCAGCTGACTTTGTTTCAAGGTAGTCCAATTCCAGAGTAAACGGAATGCAAACCATTCCCCATATGATTATTGGAAAGGTTACTGTAAGGATCCTTTATGCAAACCACTGCATTATATTTAGCAAATATCTTCAGTAAAACAGAAAAAAATTACTTTTGAAATGGTGTAGAGGCACATATACATTTTGTGCGCAGGAAAGGGGCTGTGATTATGTCACTGTTACACCAGCCTAACAGTGCGCAGTTAAGCAGGTTACAACAAACTGCTACTACAGACATGGAAACATAGAATGTGTCAGTGGAAGGGGACCTCATGGTACATAGCCTCCTACCCCCTCACCCTGTATTCCCCCACGTCTGATTCCTTTGTGCTTATCCCAAGCGTTTTTGAACCCGTCAACTGTTTTGGCCCCCCAAACCATGGAGGGTATGCTGTTACAGGCGTCCACTATCCTCTCCGTGAAGAAGAACATTCTAACATTAGTCCTGCACTTACCCCCTTTTAGACTAAGATCGTGTCCCCTTGTTCTGCTACCCTCCTTGGGATCAAATAGTTCCTGTACTAGTACCTTATGTATACCCTTAATGTTCTTGAAAGTCGCAATCATGTCCCCACTCTCTCCTCTGATCCAGGGAGTGCATGTTTAATTAAATCGGACAAGGATCCTATCAAACTGTGAAGCGAAGCACTGGATTCTCTCTTGTTGCACTGTGAGAAATGTACAATCCAGGGTTCTCATCACAATGTACAGTACCAGGGCCCCTCTCAGCATGGACCAACTGTTCTCACCTGCTGCAGTACACACTGGTGAGACAGGGACATCATCACAATACCCTTCCTGCTCAGAAAATCGATGCCTCTGTATTCCTATTTAAAAAAAATATTTGTCAATATTTTACCAAAGTCATTTGCTAAATGTATCCTAGCAAACCAGTCTCAGGACAACTATGGTAACTGTCGAAACAATCACACAGGGAATCATACACATTCCAAAAATGGTGCCTAAATAGTGAAAAACATATTTGAAATACACAAAAACTGGCTCCTTTTTGGTATATTTAAAATATATGAAACAGAGAATAATGTATGGGCAACCATACACAACAAGGCTGTGTTTCCATCGAGGGGTTGAGATGACAGCATATGAACCTCGAGAGCGAAGCCCGAGAGGTCCATGCTGTCATCTCAACCCTGAGATGGAAACACATGCCGAGTTGTGTGTGGTTGACCATATTTAATTTTTTATAGTATATATTTTTTTTTACACTGGAGTGACAGACCCTCACTGAAGTGAAAACAAAACATCTTGCCATTTCTTTGTTCTACTCCCATATCAAAATCAAATTTCCAGACTTTTGAAAGGTAAAATGTATGACTTTGGGCACTGGGTGGTTAGTAAGTAGCTAGGCGTAGCATAAATGAGAAATTTAAAATTGTATGACCTTTGAACCGTGCATAACAACTGTTCGGAATGTGCATAACGGTTTAGAATGCGCTTAACAAGGATTTTGAGCAGGCTGATTTGCATACATAACAAAGGGTAACCATATACTATAGTAGAATTCTGCAGGATTTTGAATATATGTATTCTGTTTTACCATTCCACGTGTGTGTGTGTGTAGAAAGGAAGCATTCTACTAGTGGAATACTACAGAATTATGAATTCTTGTATTCAATTGTAAAGAAACACCATGGGCTCAGTTTTCAAAGGGGGATGCGCCCTGCGTCAACCCCATTGTTTGGCACAGCTGCACCAAACTCCTTTGAAGCAACTGCACCCGATTTTAGTACATTGGGTGCAGTTGTGACAGTTTCCACACTTTAGGGCAGCATGCGCCAAATATTTGGTGCAAAAGCCATAAAACTGGTCTGTGGAATGCTACACGTTAGACCAGGGGGGAGTTCATCTAACTTGTGGCATTTGATGCACGGGGGTGAAAATCCCGATTGGCGCTGGCAAAATGCCGCAAGCCCCGTGCGTGGTATGGTCAGCACACCAGGAGCTTCTCAGGGCTTTAGAAAATTGAGCATCACGTATTAAATGTATAGAAAGACAGATGGGAATCATCAGTGGAGGAATCATTAGACCTCGTTTTTTTTTTGACAATATTAGATTACATTTTTTTGTGCGTTTTTTTTAACTACTAAAGTGTTCCTTTTTTTTTAATTTGCCAAATGACCCATTTTATAAGTGCAATAAGACACTTCTGGGTGTTGGTTGTTTCATTTTTATCACACTTCCGGGAGCGGAAGACACTCTGCCTGCGGCTTCATGCCTTACTATGCCCCACGGCATGTAAACCAGCACCCTCCTCCGTGCTTTACTACTTATATACATGAACAAAATATGGAAAATACATTCTCAGCAATAACAGTTGCATGCATCTTTTATATACAGTACAGTCCATATGATGTTCATACGAGTCTTATATTTTTCTACTATATATTATATTTTAAATATACCAGAAAGGGACATTTGTTGTATATCTCAAATACATTTTGACCATATTGTATATTGAAAAAATATATTTTTCTGTATGAGACTCCAACGTAAATTTCCTTTAATTACATTATTTCCAATGAAGCCTCTTTTTGCTCTGTATTCCGGTTTGAGAATTATGTCTATGGTAACAATTCTCCTGCGGACCCCTTTCCCTGTAAAATACCGGAATCCTTGCAGGTTTGGATACCCCGGGTAAGCAGTGCCAGGGCTTGCGTAACAGCTCATTAGAACTGGATTTTAGTAAATGGGGTTAATTTTTCTTCTTCCACTGTGCAAGACCGAAATATGTGCAAAACCATGTCTTTTGATTGTCTAAAATAAGTAGCAGGTTGTTTTTCAAGACTGGCCTGGATATTCAAAAGGGTTGCGCCATGCGCAACAGGGTTGCGCATGCGCAAGTCCAAAATGCGCCATTCTGCGATATTCAGCAGGAGGCAGTTACGCCACTGGCATCAGGTTGCGCAAGAGAGCAATGCAAATGAATGCATGCTCAACAGGAGGGGGAGGATCCATGCATAACCTGCGCAACCCGATATTCAGTCGGGTTGTGCAGAGTTGTGCGCGCGGCAACCTCTTCGCCTACTGACCTTGAGCCCAAAAAAAAGGCAAGTTGAGGGCCACCCACAGGTGAGCTGCTGCATTGCAGGCGCAACACAGCAGCTGCCACCTGGCTGGCCCCCAACTCTTTCCTGTGCCCCCACCAGCCCGGTCGCGGGCATGGTGTGGCTCACGACTCCCCCCACCCACATCTCCCACAGCCCGGTCGCGGGCATAGTGTAACTACGACTCCCCCATACATCTCCCACAGCCCGATCGCGGGCAGTACAGGTACATGTAACACCCCCATATCCGAAGCCCGATCGCGGGCATAATGTATGAACCCCCAGTGCCCAATCACGGGCAGAATGTCAACCCCAACCCAAATATCTCCTGGTGGTCCAGTGGACCGTAAAGCCCGATCGCGGGCAGAATCATCACAACCCCAAACATCTCCCTGGTGTCTAGTGTCCCCCACCCACGAAGCCCCTCCACCCGCTCCCCGCGGCGTGACGACAGCATCCACCGCCTGCCGCCCGCCGACTGACTGTCCGGTGGGATGCTGCCGCCCGCCGTGCGGGAGGCAGGTGGAGAGCTTCGTGGAGTGGGGGACACTAGGCACCAGGGAGATGTTTGGGGGTTGATGATTCTGCCAGCGATCGAAACTGATCACTGGACCACCAGGGAGATATTTAGGTTGGGGGTTTTACATTCTGCCAGCGATCCCGGGCACTGAAAGAGAGTTCTACGTTATGCCTTGTCCGGGCTTCAAGTATACGTGTGGGGGAATTATTATATACCTGTAATGCCATAATCGGGCTGCATTGTCGCGTCGGGTCCCCGGCTGCTGCAGGGGTGGCCAGGTGCAGATCCTCGAGATCGTAGCACCTACATACAAATGGGGCCATAAATAGATGCAAATGGCCCCCTCGCTGCATAAATTATGGCCCTATTTGCATGTCACCTTTTGAATATCGGAAATTTGCACATGGCGCAATGGTACTTGCGCCACGCAGGTTAATGCTCATCTCTGGCAACTTGCGGTGGCGCAAGTTCCACTGCGCCATCACATGAAATGCTGTGAGCTGGGAGTGATATTCAAAGGAGTTGCGCGAATATCACCCCGGCCACACCCCTGCGCAACTATTTTGAGCAGCGCAAGGGCTTGCGCCTCAGAATGGCGCAGTTTGAATATCCAGGCCACTGTGTGTGAAATCTTACAAAAAAAGCGATTGCTTTGGGGTTTTTCCTAAATGTTCAGTTCTTCACTCTGAGGCGACCATTTTCCATTATGGTTGATCTGTGGAATGCTTGGATGTCCAAAAGTATTGCTGGAGAACTTTGAAGGGGCTGAAGGACATAGCTGATTAATGTCACACAAATGCCACACGTGACTTTTTTTTAAGGTCACTGTGGTCTTTCTCTACAAAGGACCACTGTCTGGGGCACTTACTTGCCACATCTTTTTTTTTTTTATCTCAAGGACTAAATTCAGATCGATAGTACCAGGTCGCAAGGGGAATGAGTTTTAAGAGGGTGCAGAGCACATCCTTTCTATGACAACACAAACAGGGTGCACTCCTGGCCCAAAGAAAACTGAAGGAATCAAAGCATAAATACAGCAAAAAGACATTTATGTGCCATGAGCTGTCGGTTTGGGTCAGGAGTGCACTCCCTTTTAGTTGACTTTGTGCCTCTGAGATAGCAGCTCATTGTGACTTGATCCACCACTGACTGCACTGCATCCTAACTCCCTTTTTCGGTATCCACATCCAAATTACCCAGTACTGCATTTCACAGGAGCATCAGTACTGCAAGGGCTTATGTAGTTATAATAACAGGGTCATCTTTTATCCCCATAGAAAAAGTAGGGTGTAATCTGTTATAACCAGCTGGTTATAATGGCGAACACCCCCTGCTCTTTCTATGGAAAAGCCACGAGCCAGACTGTGGTTTGAACTACTCTGCTCTCACAAGCACCACAGTAAAATCACCTACCCGTTCTTGCCTTCCCTCTCTGTGAAGACACTTCAGTGTTCAACCGACTCCTTTCTCACTGACTGACTTCAGATTCATTCTCTTTCTTCGATCGAGTGTACAAACAGACTTACATTTATATAATTGCTGAAGTGAAAAAAAAACAGCCCCAGTAATTATATAAAATAATACATGAGGTAGTGTGTAAAAATGTGACTTTTACACACACCCTTGGTGTTGGGTGCTTGTATAAACCCCTTAAGCTTTGTTCCCTGGGGTTTATGTAGCATTCAACACCTTGGGTGTGTGTAAAATTCTTGTCAGACACACAAACTACTCCATGTTTTATTCCATGTGTAATCTTTAACCAGGAAAGGCACAATGAACTGTGACAGCTCATTTCCAGCTGTGTGTGTGTGTGTGTGTGTGTTGGGGGGTTTATGTGGACCTTTTTATTGATGGGAGGAATGTTCATTAGGACACTGGGGGGACATCTCTTACAATAAGTGCCATGGAATCTTATAACTTCCACATGGGCAGCCACAGCAGATGGACAGAAGGAACCCTTGGTTTAATGTCTCAGCCAATGGACGGCACCTCGACAGTGCAGCACCCCCTCGTGTCAGTATTAGGTATTAACCCACATTCCTTGTCTAGGATTGGAAACCATGACACTTGGGCCCCAGAAATGAGCATGCAGCCTACCGAGAAACTGACACAGCGGGCTTAGCGTGGGCACGGTCACAGTACCGTAAACTGACATGCAGAGTCACACCACATACTGTACTTCCCTGGTGGACTTACAGCCACCCCCTCCAAGGATCAGCTTACAGGAATGGGAAATCCACAAGATGCTGTAATCTAGTATCACATGGCTACCAAGGCAACATTTCTGATGGCCATACTAAACAAATGCGCAGTAGAAGGGCCGCCCCAATCTTACTGCCCATTTGGCTACCTAAATTATTCCTCTGGTGACTGGTGTGGATCTTTCGCTACCGTAGCTACTGCAGTCCCACTCCTTAATTGTATGTGAAGTCCCTTGATCTCCCAGCTTTGAGTACGGGCAGAGGGGCAGCTGGCCGATTGACACAGCAGTAGGGGTACTGCAACGACATGGGTGACATGAGTTTAGGCATGAGCCTGGGTCACTGAAGGGTGGCCGAGGGGATGAGGATCAAGCATCCAGCAGATGTTCTCCTCCTCCTCCGGGGAGGAAGATGCGCCATCCTTTCTGCAATACTGCCAGCTGGGTGACTGCAGATGACAGTACAGCCAGGGTGCCAAATGGGGGGGGGAGGATGCAAGCCAGGGTCCCACGCAGTGCAGTCATTGGGCACGCATACGCATGTGCTCCTTGCGTGCCGGCATCTTCCAAAGGGGACCGGGCAGAAGGAAAGCAGCCCGGGTGCCAACTTCCCAGGGGACCCTGGTATATCTGAACCAACCCCCCACCTCCTTGCAATGCCTCCTGACTTCATGCACGTCTGATGGAATAACCCCCTCCACCCCATACCCTCTACAAGGGGGCAATCTGAGGCACCACAGGATGGTGGCTGAAGGTAGGTGGTGACCGGGGGGAGGTGTCAAAGGGTTCCAGAGGGAGCTGGTGCCAGAAACAGAGGGGCATAAAATATAAACTGCATAAAAAAAATGTGGATAGAGGCAGGACCCCAAGATGCTGCACCTCAGTTGGTCTAACCTGAGTAACTAATTTGTAACAAAAACAACAAACCATTGAACAGAAGTGTGCTGTTCCAGAAAGCTTGTGTGGACAGCTTTGCCTCATCACCTATCTCTTGTTGTCATGCAGTTTCTTTGGAGAGATAAGGCAGCTATAGTGTATGATGGAACGTCGTTCTCCACTGAAATCCATCGTTTTCGAAACCTTGTAGTCACACACTAGTGACGTTCGCAGTGCAACAGAATTATGTTTTCTACTGTACTGCGAACGTCACACTGTGTCCTCGAGCAGCATTTGACAGTTAGGGCTCACTCCATAGACAGGACACATGGCGAAAGCAGCAATGTCGGCGGCAGTACTAATGTTTAGCGTTAAAACTTTCACAATGTAAAGTTCTTAAGCAGTCAAAATGTCAAGCATGAAAACGTTTAAAATGTAAAGTTCTTTTTTCCTTCTAGTAACTGATTTTTTCCCCCAAAAAACGACGTTCCACCATACACTATAAAGAAAGTGCATGGGAACAGTTGACAACAAGAATCTTTCTCTAGTTGGCACTATGGCGGACGGATTACCTCTCGGGCTGCGCGCGAGGTAGTCAATCCGTCGTCATAGTGCCAACTCGGTGAAAGAATAGCCCTGTTGTCAACTGTTCCCCATGCACTATCCTATATATTGCTTTCACTGAGAACAAAGGACAAACTGACAGACCATAATCAGTGGCATTAAATAAGTTAGCAGTCAAGACCACACCAAGGAATCTTTTTTCCCCCCCTTTCCAAGAACAACAAGCAAAACTTAAAGACTTCTGTTGTAAAATGTCAGCAGTAGCAACTTCCTAACCCCTCCCCCACCACATGGCTTTGGAAAGGGTTGCACTGCGTATCAGCAAGGGTGGTTGTGCAAAGACCCTCTCGTGTACAGAAGTCGAAACAATCAAGAGACAAATGTCCCACCACCACTGTCTTTGAGCGCTGCAGTTTTGTCTAGTTAAATTAAAGTATGCCCCGCCGCCCCCTCATGTCATCACCAAACAGACAGTAAACAATTCACAGTTGTCGTTGTTTTGATGAGAAAACAAACAGTACAGAAGGATCTTAAATTAAAATATAACATTCTTAAAACGACCAAGGTTTCACGCACGCACACACAATGTAGAAGACATAAAAATACAAAATTCAAAAGAGCAATATTTCTTTTGTTTATAACCTCTTAGTTCTTGGGTATTTTCAGGATGTTAAAATAATATGGATAAAAGACAGCATCAGAACTCCAATGCTGCCATGGTTATTAGCTATGGAGGGGAGTGGGGGAGTCGTCCTAGGAACAACTCCATGTTCCAATGTGGTGGTGTTTGTTCACACTGCACGTGGCAGGTCTCCCTCGCTGAGTCTGAGAGCAGGAAACTGATTGTCATGGACGGTTCTTAAAGGGAAATGCAAACCTTGCTTTTTACATCTTTTAATATAGCTGGAAATTTGGGAACATGTAAAATACGATTCATATCCCTAGGATGCTGTCTCATGTGTTTGTTTTGAGATAGCCCACGTTTTCCCCTCATTTGGGGCCCCTTGTTAATGTTGCCTTTTCCCTTCTCAATATAAATTTTTTTATTACTTAGTATGAGTTCCAGAAAAGAGGTGACATCACTTCAGGGGAAGCCTAGAGTCAAGCTTTCTATACAGGTCTTCTGCTCAACTGATGTCACGAGTTTCAGAACACATAAGTAATTAAAAAGGATTATAAACCAACAGTTGGGAATCACAAACTATGATTGGCTGTAAAGATTCTATAAGCCTTCCATTACTATTAAATAATATATCCTAACAGTCTCAGGAGGGGAAAAAAAAACAACAAAGTGTTTATTTTATTTTTTATAATCGCAATAAGGCACTTGGCTATGCTTCGTGCCTCATTACACATCAATGGGGGTAATTTACAGACCATTGATCGACCCCCAGGTCACAGGACCCTAAATGTATTTCATTGTTATATCAATTTTTATTTTACCAGTAAAGGGCTAGGAAACACTTCTTGTCTTCAGCCTAATCCCCAGAGGGAGGAGAGATACAGATGCAAAGTGACTGATTTTGAGTCAGGCTAAGCTGGACAAAATAGGACGATTTTAATAAACACCTGGAAAGCTTGCAATAATAAGTTTCTGTTGGCCAAACAAAAGGTACTGCCCCCTAGTTTTGTCTTTCTGCATCAAATCAAACAAGTGAAACTGTATGCAGGGGATCAGAAACATACTTCACATGTACCCACTTTTCTAATCATAATGCAGAATGCCAAAAACATAGTTTAAGCTACATTTGAAAGCTATATAATCAGCTGTAACCTATTGGCAGCCGAATTTTTTTTGTGAGCAGCATGGATAGTAGCTGACGTCCCCCTTCTTTCCCACTCTGCTTGGATTGGTTGGACTGCACCTTCCCATGCTGTCTTAGACTGATGGGACTGCACCTTCCAACTTTGCCTGAATTGGTTGGACTGTACCTTACAGCTCTGCTTGGATTGGTTGGGCTGCACCTTCCCACATTGTCTTGGAATGGTTGGACTGCACCTTACAGCTCTGCTTGGATTGGTTGGGCTGCACCTTCCCACACTGCCTTGGAATGGTTGGACTGCACTTTACAGCTCTGCTTGGATTGGTGGCATGGGCTGCACCTTCCCACACTGCCTTGGAATGGTTGGACTGCACCTTACAGCTCTGCTTGGATTAGTTGGGCTGCACCTTCCCACTTTGCGTGGACTGGCTGGACTCCACTTTGATTGGTGGGACTGCACCTTGCAGTTCTGCTCAGGTTAGTCGGACTGCACCTTCATACGCTGCCTTGGACATGTTGGACTGCACTTTCCCATGCTGTCTTAGACTGGTTGGACTGCACCTTCCAACCCTGTCTCCAGCGGACTAGGCTGCATTTTGTTGAGTAACTTCATGATCTCATGTTGCCCCAGCAATAGAAATAAGAGGACTAGAGTGACAATGCCATTACGTCCTAGTTCACCTCATATCACACAATTGTTTGTTCTCCACTGAGGATTACATGCCATCATTCTGTGATGGTAGATGTAAACAAATTGGCAGTCATGTTGTTGCCATTCTAGCCCTCTTAATTCTATGGATCCAGCAGATGTGTCAGCCGATGCTGGGAACACTGGTCTGGGAGTGGGGGCAGTACAGCATGGGACTGTACCCACTTATCAGAGACAGTGGATCAGTTCACCTCCTGTCTTATGCTTGTACACCCCATCCTCCTCCTCTTCCAATGGGCTGCATTCCTCATGAGTTACTACAAATCCTAGTATACTGTCACAAGCGCTGGACTAAATGATTCTCTCTACCTAACGCTTACTCCCCCACGTGCCTCCCCTAGACAGGCTGCTTCTCATTGGCTGTACAACATGCTCCAGTGACTCTTCTCCTCCATTCTGCAGGGAAACAGACCGGTGGGAGTGATTTGGTGAAGGTGCTGTTTCAGACCCATCCCTCACCTTCCGATCCGAGTCTTGGGAACTCATTACTCTTTTTTTTTTTTTGCTTATATTAATTCCTAGCACTCAGGGGCCATGCTGAGATTTTGACATGTGAGCCTACAAGTTAAGGGCCCTTGTCTAAAGAGATACTCCAGATACCTGAAAGCAAATCCCCAGCTGGAATTAGCACAAATCAGTTACACAACATTCTGAGACATGTTGTATTTCAAGGCATTTCATTTCTTATGATTAAGTATATCTATATCAACACTTGATCCTGGACAGTTACAGTGCAGTTTGAGCCTGGCGCTGAAGCAATACTTCCCCTGCTCATGACATCATAGTCTGTGCCTGTAGACAAGGTTGTGATGTCACAAGCACAGTGCAGTGCGAGTCTGCCAACGGTCTAGGTCAAAATAGCTAAGGAAAAACAACGCAGTCAATAACCACGCAGCAAAAAGGCTGTGAGGGAAAAACCATGCATGGGAAATACACCGCAAATAAATGACCGTGTGGGAGACAGGGTTACTATTACGAACTCCAGGAGGGAGAAACTTGGGGGGCAAATTTACTATTCTCAAGTCTGGGAGGGAGAAACTTGGGGTGGGGAGAGTTGGGAGCGGGCCAATCCACGCTGTAATATCCGGACAGTGTTATGTGGATACCGCTGTTTCCTCAGACGCTAATTTGACAGTGCGCATTTCAACTGCGCTATTATTCTAACATGGAATTTACTGGATATCATCTGGTGCTGAACTAATATTCCCCCTGCTCGTGACATCATAGTCTGTGGCTGTAGACAAGGTTGTGATGTCACAAACATAGCCCAGTCTGAGTCTGGCGCTAAAGTAATACGCCCCTGCTTTTGACATCACAGTCTGTGACTGTAGACAAGGTTGTGATGTCACAAGTCACAGCAGAGATCGAGTCTGGCTATGAAGTAATACTCCCTTGCTTGTGACGCCACAGTCTGTGGTTTTAGACAAGGTTAGGATGTCACAAGTCACGGCGGAGACTGAGTCTGGCTATGAAGTAATACACCCTTGCTTGTGATATCACAGTCTGTGGCTGAAGACAAAGTTGTGATGTCACAAGTCACAGTGGAAACAGAGTCTGGCTATGAAGTAATACACCCTTGCTTGTTATATCACAGTCTGTGGCTGTAGACAAAGCTGTGATATCATATGTCACAGTGGAGAGTGAATCTGGCACTGAAGTAATACTCTCCTGCTTGTGACATCACATTCTGGTTGTGTACATGGTTGTGATGTCACAAGCAAGAGATTGTGGCTGACCCTCTAGCACAGGGGTAATGCAACTGCTCAGTTCACTGGTGCCCGAGTACAGAAGCGAGCTAGTGTTATTGGGGGTTGGGCAGGGGAAGGAGAATTACGTATCTTAAGGAGAGCACTCCTCCATCAGGGACGGTGGACTGCATGGCCCACTGTCTTACTTCCATCTAGCAAAGGCTTGAAGACAGCATGCCTAGGTCTGGCAGACCGAGGGAGGAACGAGAAGCTGTCGATGCGAACGTTGATCTGGCATGTGAGGGCATATGCCTATGAGGATCACAGCATGGCTGCATCCAAGGGGAAAGCTGTAGAGAAAAATGACAACTGGCTGGGCAAACGATTCCCTGCCTGCCCCCTCCACCCACATCCAGCACTGAGCATCCCTCTCCTGGCTCCTGGGTATGCTGCAGGGCTTCACCGTCATGGCTAGCTGAATATGGGGGTGCAGCTGCCACAGGAGAAGGAGGCAGGCCCTACCTCAGCGGGATTAATCAAAGGGGGCAACTCAGCAGTGTGTTGCGGGTGGGCCATGGAGTCCAAGGATGGGCAGGTAAGAGAAGCCTCACTGGACAGGAAGTGGCGCTGGTAGCAGCTGAAGAAGATCCTGGCCAGGAGGTGAAAACAGAACTAAAAAAATAAAGCAAGAGACTGTGACTTCAGCTTCCAATTCAGCCGCAGCTATAGAAGAATTGCAAGGAGTAAAGCTCCTACTGTCCTGTAAATACCCTCAGGAATGAAGAACGGAATGGCTCGATATTTCTTTTTCGGACTGTTGTGCAACTTAGTTGTTTGCTACCTATTGTGATTTTGTTTTCATTGGAAGCTGCACCCCCCCACTTCCCCTGCTTTAAAACATGGTCACGGAGCTCCTCCGCAAACATCGCTTCTTAATTCATACAGAAAATATGTCTTCCAATGCCAATTTGAAGTAGTGAATCCTGAGCGGTAACTAATCCCCTGTTAGTATGAGAGAGAGTCTCTTGTTTGTAACTTGCAGCACTGACCTTCTTTAACAGAGGCCTCCCATCTCTGGGCGACTCAGGAGTTGAAAGAATGCCAAAGTGAGCAAAAAAAACTCCACATCACAAGGAGACTCACAGCAGGAGATGATTTACTTCGCCTTTTCGGAGCCTGTCCATCATTCCAAGGGACTGAAGAGGCCCTCTTGTCCTGCTTTCTTTCTCCGAATCACTTTGGGGGGAGGGAGGGAGGTGGTTATCATGAAGTACAGAAACAATCTGCTAGAACAACATCAAATCAGGTCAGCCAAGAGCAGGTTCAGAGGGTTAAATTGATTTGAGTTTAAGGAGGGGGGCTCCACCTCTCAAAGCTTCCAAACATTCAGTCAGCAACACTGAAGTAAACAGTCGAACGGATAGTTGACTATGTTCCAGAAAATATAATGGCTGTAGCACTTAACTGGGAACTAAGAGGCCACTACAGTCGGGGATTTGCAGTGATTTTTCACAAAGGCCACCCTCATGCCAACCGCTGTCATCTAGGACACTGGTTGGCAGTGGTCACCCTGGAATGCCATGCTAGAACTGGCTGTGTAGTTTCAGAAGCACTAGGCTCCCAAGGTGGGGAGGCACAGGCCAGCCCTGTGGCAAGGAGGGCTGAGGCAATGGGTGCCAAACCTTCCTCCATGCTGACAACCTGAGATCGGGAAAGGACAGGGGGTCACTCGGAAGCCGGGTCAGTCGGGGAAGTGAACTGAGCGTCCAGAGACTGCTGCGCCTCTTTGGAGGGGCAGCACATACTGCTGCTTGGCTGCCACCTAGTGGTGGTTGGGTGGCACATCAAGCAGTCACCTATATTCATTTGTCAGATGCAGATGTTGAGACGAACAGTGTCTTAACGCTGTGCCTGCATGTCATGGCACGTGCACTGGCCCCGACTGGGAGGGAGAAAAGTGAAGGAAAACACCCTTTGGTGCCAGGATGACTCTGGTGATCTCACAGGCTACGCACACCTACTAGGACCTACTCACCCATAAAGGTAAGTCGTAGTGGGGAGTCCCAGGGACAGTGGGTGATGGACTTGGGGGTCTACGGCTGAAGGAGGCTGCTGGGGGGACAGAATAAGAAGCATACACTGTAAATAAAAAAAGGAGGGAAGGCATATACCACCTGGCATTCATGTAACCCCAAGCTGGCCGATAACTGAGTGGGACTCATGTTAGCCGTGAAGGAAGCTGCATGCAAACCCTCCTGGCCAGTGAGATCAGTGGAATAAATGGGAGAAAAAAACAGGTTACTTACCTGTAACAGTAGTTCTAGGAGTGGTATATGTTGTTCATCCACACTTATTGGCATGTCCCTTTCCTCTTTACGAATCGTCAGAGGTCTTCAAGCTGGCTCCTCCCACCCACCCGGGTAGTATAACCCTCGACTCTGCCCCATGATGCCAGATCTTAGCCCACTGGAAGCCAGGTTTGTGTGTCTGCAGCCAGGAAGATCGGGTGGGTCCGTGTGGATGAACAACATATATCACTCCTAGAACTACTGTTACAGGTGAGTAACATGTTCTTCTAGGATCGTGGATATCTTGTCCATCCACACTTATTGGCAGACTCCTTGTAGTTCTCCGGGAGGAGGGAGGCAAGGCACACACCCCCACTGATACTCACCTGGGAAACAGAGATTTGAGAACTGAGGCCCCAAAATCAGCATCCCGGCGTGACTCAAGGTCGATGTGGTAATGGGTAATGAAGGTGTTTGCTGACTTCCAGGTAGCAGCCTGACAGATTTCCTGGATAGGGATGTCCCTGGAAGCAGCCACCAATGCAGCGGTATGGCAGGTAGAATGAGCTCTTATCCCACTGGGAGGCTCCATGCCTGCCAACTCATAGCACAGACTTATGCAAGATGTAATCCACCTTGCAATAGTCCATTTTACTGCAGGTCTGCCAGAAGCGGCTTCAGCGTGTCAAACAGCTGTCGAACCTCTCCCCGAATTTCCGCCATCCTCTCCTTATAATAGGAGAGAGCTCGTCTCAGGTCAAAAGTATGGAGCCTGTATTCAGCCTCCAAGGTGTAATTAGGGTAGTATACTGGCAGAGTTAACATCTGGTTAAGGTGAAACTCTGACACCACCTTCGGAAGGAATTTAGGGTGGGGGCATAGGACAACCTTGTCCCTGTGGAAGACCAGATAAGGGGAGTCCACCGAAAGCACCTGGAGCTCCCCTGTCCTTCTGGCAGATGAGATAGCCACCAGGAAGGCCGTCTTCCACGACAAGTGTGACAACACACTTGTGCATTGGTTTGAATGGCTTGCCCATGAGCTTTGCCAGTACCAGCAGTAGATCCCATGGAGGTGGAGGTTCATGCATTGGAGGAGATATGTGATCCAGGCCTTTGAAAAAGCACCTGACCACCGTCTCCTGCACCAACATCGGCTGAGTGGCCCATGCCCGGTAAGCAGGGATAGCTGCCAGGTGCACCCTACGGGTCGATGACCGAAGACCCCCTTTGGACAGAGACCAAAGGTAGTCGAGAATGTTAGCCACCGAACAGGACAGAGGGTCCAGGCCCTTGCCCTGACACCAAATTGAAAACCTTTTCTATTTGAAGGCATAACATTTCCTGGTCGATTCCTTTCTGGATGCCTCCACCATGGTGAGGACATCCTCGGAAAGACCCAAAGCCTGGAACTCTAGCTGCTCAGGTACCAGGCTATGGGATGCAGGGATTGAAGGTCCAGATGGTATACATTCCCCTGATTGAGAGAGATCGGGTTCAGGGAGTGCTGGAAGCCGCTCCAGGGGCCTGCAGCTGAGGCTGAGGAGATCTGGATACCAGAACTGCCGCGGCCAGTCTAGGGCTACCAGAATCACCTTCGCCTTGTCCCTCCTCACCTTGAGGAGCACCCTGTGAATCAAGGGAAATGGAGGGAAGGTGCAGAAGAGGCCATGGGTCCACGGCCTTGAGAAGGCATTCCCCTGCAGTGAGCCCCGCTGAGGGGGGCGGGGGGGCGGGCATGAAACAGCCTCAGCTTGGTGTTTTCCCTGGGGGAAAACAGGTCCTCCACCGGTTTGCCCCAGTGGGAGAACAGTCTGTAAGCTACCTCTGGATGGAGAGACCACTCATGGGATGTCTCGCCTAAGCGGCTGACAGCATCCGCCAGATGGTTTGAGGCTCCTGCCACATGAATGGCTAGGTGATCCGCCTCCAGACGGCTGAAGAGGGTCCAGATGTGGAGCACCTCCCTGAAAAGCAGATGGAAGTGCATGCCGCTCTGTTTATTGAGGTAGTACATGGTCATGGTATTGTCCATCTGGACTTCAACCACTTGACCCCGGAGCTGACCAGCAAAAGCTGACAGTGCCAGTCTGACTGCTCTGAGCTCCAACAGGTTGATGTGGTATTGGGACTCCTCGGGGGTCCAGAATCCATGGGCCCTTTTATCCCCCATGTGGGCTCCACAGCCCATGAGAGAGGCATCAGTCATGAGGACGGCCGTCGGCTCTGGGCGGACAAACGGGATCCCTTCCTAGAACTGGTCTGGGGCGGTCCACCACTGGAGAGCGTCCCACATATTCTGGTTTACAGTGATCAGCTGGTCGAAATGACCGTGGCGCTGAGTCCACTGGGCAGCCAGCTCCCTCTGGAGTGGGCGCATGTGCCATCTGGCCCAACGGACTACAGAGGTGCACGCCGCCATGTAATCCAGAAGGCACAGAAAGTCCCGGGCAGGGCGTAATTGCCCAACCAGAAATGATTGGGCAAAGGAGGAGAGAACCTCTGCCCTGTCTGCCGGGAGCCGAGCTCTGGCTTGATAAGAGTCAAGCTCTGCCCCGATGCAGCACATCACCTGAGAATGCACGAGTTCTGATTTGGCCTTGTTGATCAAGAGGCCGTGTTGGGAGCAGGTCTGGAGGGCCAGGTCCCTGGACCTCTCCACCTCCTGCTGGGTGGGATCTGCTAAGGGCCAATCGTCGAGGTAGGGGTAAATTCTGACCCCCGATGCTTGAGATGGGCTGCCACCACTGCGATGCATTTGGTGAAGACCTGTGGGGCCGATGACAGGCCGAACGGCATGGCTCTGAACTTGTATAGGGTCCCTTTGGCTCTGAAGCGGAGGAACCCCCAATGAGACAGACAGATTGGGACAAGAAAGAACGCATCCTGCAGATCCAGTGAACAGAACCACATGTTTCGCTCCAAGGATGGTATGATCTGGGACAAAGTGACCATCCGAAAGGTGCGTGACCTGAGATACTGATTCAGGTTGTGCAGATCTAGAATGGGGCGTCAGCCCCCCATCCGCTTGGGCACCAGAAAATACCTGGAGACAAAGCCTGGGTCTGCTGCAGAATCCGCCACTGGAGCTACTGCCTCCTTAAGGAGGAGCTGAGCGATGTCATCTCAGAGAGTCGACTGACTATGGACAGATACTCTTTCCTCCCGAGGGGTGCGGGCTTAGCTTGGAGGGTGCTGCTCGAATTCCAGAGGCAGTCCCTGACCAACCACTTCCAAAACCCACCTGTCCGTGGTAATAACAGATCAGGCGGAAAGAAAGTGGCACAGACAGACCCCCTTGGGAGGACCCAGAGCTGGCGTGACGGAAGAGGGGGTGGCAGCCCCCACCCCATCACTGAGCAGGCTTGGAGGAGGAGGATCCAGGACCTAAACCTCGGCCTCCTTTACGGGCCTGGGAGGGCCAGGGCTTGGGCCGGGGGTGCCAGGCTTGAGCCTGCTGCTGCTATCGCTGCTACCCTCCTTGAAAGAAGGGTTGCTGTGCCACAGGGGGAAGAGTGCCGAAAAGGCTTCTTCTTCTTCTTCTGCTGTTTCTTGCCCGAAGAACCTTTAGCAGAAGTAGTGTCCAAGGTGGCACTGGACTGCTCAACACGCTGAAGATGACCAGCCACACCTGGGCTGAAAAGGTCGGTGCCCAGGAAAGGCACATCAGCTAGTTTGTGTTGAGTATTTGTGGGAAAAGAGAAGAGTCTCAGCCAAGCCCTGTGATGAGAGACAACTGCGGCTGCCATCAAGCGGGCACAAGAATCCCCAATGTCCAGGGCTGTCTGAAGCTGCTGTTTGGCAACAGCCCGGCCCTGATACAGGACCTGCTTGAACGTGGTCTGCATGTCCGCAGGGAGGTGTGGGAAGACTTCATCCAAAGACCCCAAGAATGCATGAGAGAAGTGTGACATGATGACGGCCGAACTTGCCTGATGAAGGCCTAAAGATGAGGCCGCATAGACCTTTCGAGCTGAATGATCCAAGAGTTTGGATTCTTTTTGGGAGGTCAGTCAGTGTCGGCAGAACTGCCAGTATGCCTGAACACAGAGGCAGTCATCAGGCTCTCGGCCGAAGGGTGTTCTGTGAACCCCGCAAGGGACCCCATGGGCACCGTATACTTGTGGGCCATGTGGGCAGACAGAGCTGGACAGGAGGCAGGGCACTGCCAAAGCTCTAAGGCCAGGCCAACTATGGCCTCGGCCACAGGAAAGGCCTCCGTCGGGGTATCCCCTCTCTTGAGGATGTCCATTGAGAGGGCACTCCGCCTTTTTCTGGATAGGTTCCAGGAGCATCCCTGTAGACTCAGAGATGAGGCGAAGAATACCCTTAAAGGACGAAGGACCTTCCTCCGTCTGTAACCCACCGGACGATTCGTCATCCCTGGGAGGAGAATGTAGGCCAATCTCATCCGAATCCGACGAATCCGGATACAACGGTCAACCGCCCAGGTCACCTTCGACCCACCATGGGTGGACTGGGGTGACAGTGACCAAAATACGCCGGGGAAGCCCAGTGTCTGGTCTAGCTTCCTTAGAAAGAGCCCCTCCCACAGGTTGCTTGGGCGGTGGTTCCACCACGATTGGTGGAGAGATCGGTTTAGGCCGAACCGGACATTTCACCAGCTCTGCGGGTGGGGGAGATGACTTAATCAGCTCCGAAAGAGTCGGCTTCGGCCTAGAAGGCGAAAGTCAAGTAATGGCCCGGCGTGGAAGCTGGGGTCGGCTTGTGCCCAGACAAAATCAGTTGTTGCCACAGGAGGTCCTCGTAGCACCGATGGAGTTTCCTCCGGAGCCTCTCCTCATCTGAGTAGGACAAGGACGACCAATGATGTCGCCTCTTTTTTGAACGCTTGTGGCTCTTCCTTGGCCTGTCGGTCGAGGGGCTCCTAGACTTCAATCAAGATCGGACCAGCCGATTTGGTCGCCCGGGAGACACCGGCAGGACCGATTATTTCCCATGGTCGGGGACCACTTCCTCAACGGGATTCCCAGCGGGCTGGATCTCCTCGCCAGGGAAAGAAAGGACCGGAGTCCGATTGAGAGACTCGTCGACCGGAGCCGGCGACAGTGGGTCGATGATTATTTCAACCTCCTGGATTGACACTTCGGTCGACTGGCCAGATAGCAAAGCCAAGAAGCCAGCGGCCAAAGAGGCAATTTCAACCGAAGTTGAGACTGCCGGTTCCTGGGACCGAGATCTCTCCTGATCCCAAGAACATCTTCGCCGAGACGAAGACGATCCTGGGTCCTTTTCATGCTTACAGGACCCAGAGGAGTACATGCCCGCAGAACCCTCTCCCTTAGTCAGGAGAGACTTGCAGAACTCTCAGGAGGAACCCAAGAAGGTGGAGCCCAGGTTGAGTGGAACGAAGAAGCTCCGAGAGAAAGATTCCCCAGCACGAGCCACTTCCTCCTCAAAGGTTTTGAAGCCAGGGCCTACAAAATGCGGGAGCACGAAGGAGGCAACCTGAATTTTCCAGCGGAAAGGAAGATCTGGTGTCATGGGGCAGAGCCGAGGGTTATACCACCCGGGTGGGTGGGAGGAGTCAGCTTGAAGATTTCCAGCGATTCTTAAAGGGGAAAGGGACATGCCAATAAGTCTGGATGAACAACATATCCACAATCCTAGAACTAGAATTTCTTTTTAAATTAAAAAGGCCATAACACCACTCCTGGGTCACTATTACAGCTAGTTAAACTTTTTTTTAACATTTGTTTTATTCTTTGGCAATCTGGTAAGGCCCACTGAGTACAAGGCTCATTTACAGGAGGAACCTGGGAGGACAGGGAGGTTAAGTGACTCGCTCAGGATCACAAAGTATTCAAGTGGAGGGGTTGGAATCAAACCCAGGTCTGCTGGATGTGCCAAGCTCATTTGCAAACAGTTGCTCTGACCTCTAGGCTACACTGCCAGCCCCCATATAATTAATTCACTGTGGTGCAATTCAGACCATGTCACCAGCATAGTGGTGCAAAGTGCCACAAACTGGCCGATTTTTCTCCTGAATCGTCCAATCCAGCGTACATCAATGCTACAGTATGTGTGGGCACTGCACGGGTGCTTTGTGTGTTTCTAATCACTATAGTTCCTGATCCTTGGGATCCGCAGACATTCTCATGGTTCCGTTGATGCAACGGGCAATTTATGCAAAGATAAAAAAATACTTTTTTAAAAAACTCTGCTCTTTTATACAGTTTTTGTTCCCAATCTCCAGGACTTTGTGCAAGATGACTACATGCAGCTCTCATGATCCAAACAATGCTCTTGTCCCCCCAACTGTTTTCAAGCTTGTTGAAAGTCAAAACAAAACAGGTGTCGCTTCTAAACCAGTGGGTCAGCGCAGGGCAGTGAAGAAGCAACCCCTTCCCCTCTCCTGTCGCACAGTGATATTTCAATAAAGCAAATTCTGACTGGTGCCCATGGAGTAAAGGAAAACCCACCCATCAGTAAAATGAATGGTGCAACTCTATAGAATGTGGGAGGAGTAGCCTGCAGAATGTAGAATCCACCATCTTCCATCAGAAATGGGAGTGCTGAGAACAGAGAAAACAGATGTCCTTACCCACTAAGCTCAGTACTGTCAGCTACAAAGCCTACAGTAGGGTATGGAGTTCATGCAAGTAAAATGATGGGTGCCTCAACTCACTAAATGAGGGACAGCACCCTCTCCATGTGGAACAGAGATACATGTAACTAATGAGGGACAGTTCAGAGGTACAAATCCCACTGTCCTATGAGACAGCACCCTCTCCATGTGGGACAGAGAGATGTCCCACCTAATGACACAGTTGAGAGGTGTGAATCCTACTGAACCATACAAAAAGTGTCTGAGAAATACAGCTTTCTGATTAGCTACAAAAATTCTATCACTCTTATGTTAATCTTTTATTAACATACAACTACAGCCTAATCATATGCTGAACAGGGTTTAACACTACTTAAAAACATTTTTATTATAACAGCAATAAGGCAATCTGGGGGTTATGCTAATAGTCTTTTAATCACTCTCTAGTGGCTTGTAGCACTTGGCTATGCCTCATGCCACAATACACCCCTACATGGTGATTAACAGACTATTAACATGACCCTTGGTCATGTCTTATAGCTTAAATCTGAGGCAGCACCCTTTTCATGTGGGACAGAGAGATGCCCTTCCTAATGAGGGAATGTTGATAGGTATGAATCCCACTGTATAGCGCAGATCAGAGCTATGTCTCACCTGGTAAGGAATAGTTTTGAGGTGCTGTTCCAGTCCCACTGTGCAGTGTGGGATGACACCCTCGCCATGTTGGACAGAGGAGGGACTCTAGGTGGTAACAGGAGAGACGCCCTGACTCATGAAGTACAGATGACAGGTATGAAGCCCAGTATGCAGTGTGGGGTAGCAAGCTCTCCAAGTGGGACAGATGGGGGACTCATGGTAGTAACAGGAGGGACATCCCATCTATTGAAGGACAGACGAGAGGTATGAATCCCATTGTGCAGCGCGAGTCGGCACCCTCTCCGTCTAGAACAGAAGGGAACTCTGGGTGGTAAAAAGGCATTCATCCCCCAGATGAGGGGGTTCATTTTTTAACTGCAAATTTGAAAAGAAAATCCCTTGGGATAAAATCAAGACACAGTTCTCAGTCAGCTCATGATTTCTCAAAGGCAACTACTCCAAGTGTCTCAGACGTCAGCCTGGTGCAGTTAACAAGTCTGCACTACTCAAAAGGTGTAAACTGCTTTTTCTTTAAATGGTCCTTTGGAGATAGCCAACGAATTATCCTCCCCCTCCAAAATAAAAATATTGTGCAAACAAGACTGCGTCTCTAAGACCGTGTAAACTTACTTTCACCTGCAGGCCTTTCCAGAAAACACAGAAACCTGACATCCTATAATGGCCTACAATTAAAAACAAACATACAAACCCTAGCATACATACCCATAAAATGGCTTCCGCCAGTCACAGAGCCCACTTCCCCTCCATTCCCAAGAATGGTCGTCATAGCAACGCAGCCCAAGGCATTCTGACTTTGAAGAAAATGCCTTAAGCTTGACACGTTTTAAAAAAAATAAAATAAAAATAACAATTAATTCCCCAAAAAGGCTCATGTCTAAAAAGAACACAACAATGGCTGCTCGGCCAAGGAAACGATGGGGGAAGGATCTTTGTGTTTTTCGTCTTCTCTTTTTTTTTTTAACTGATCAACATCCAGAGGTTAAAGTCACAGTGTCCTCCACCATGTTCCTACAGAAATCATAGCATCTCCCTTCCCCAAAATGAAACCAGCAAAACTCCAGCATGGCAAGAGAGTTCCCAGTTCGAGCAGTCTTGTTTTGCACTGGTTTGGAGAGGTGATTGCTGGCAGAGACAGCTATCCGGGTTGCCATCCCGTTTGTATTTCCTGACCTATCATCCTCAAGCTGTTCAGGAGGTGGAGTGGACAGAAGCTCCGGTGCCAGCTTCAGAGCTTCTTCTTCACAGCTTCTTCTTCTTCCTCCCTTCATGGCTCTTGCCACTGATTAACAAGGACATAAAATCAATCAGGGAAGAGCTGCAGCTTTAGAGGAAATGTGGGCATGACCACCCCCCCTTCCCCCAGCACCACACATACAGTCAGCACTCTGCCTCCTGCAGTATGAAATGTCAGCTGAACTGAGCTGCAGTCCTGGCAGGGTTGGGGGAGGGTGCTGGTGCCTTGAACATTACACTGCTGTCTCCTGGTCCTCTCTTTGGATCATTTGGTAGTGCTGTCGGTTACTGAGGTACTCCGCCAGATCCGTGTCGTGTGCCTTTTCCGCTCGGTTTTTTGGCGTATCCCCCTGAGCAGAACAGAAAAAGAAATTCACAGAGTCAAAACAAGGTGTATACTGTATTATATGTTCTTTTGAAACAGAGTTTACATGAAGTATAGCAGCCAACATGTTACATAGGTAGATACAGGCCAACACGTTCATCTGCCACTACGTGTGGCTGTACCAAGTTATACCATAATATATCAAATGACTGTTTAAAGTTTTCTTAAATACAGCCAGTGTTTTGTGCATTATTCTAGAGTGATACAACCCTCTGCATGAAATAAAACTGCTGTGTGTTGCTCAACAGTGCACATGGATGCTGAAGAGGGGGTAATACTGCACCCCTATAGTGCAGGCATTCCATTTTTATTCTTCACATTAACCTTCCTTTTTTTCCCCCTTTGTTTTCCCTGACCCTTTCCATCTATCCGCGCCCCCTATTTATAGCTATGTTGCCAAGCCTTGCCTTGACCAAGATCCAAGTGCCATTTGTGAATCACTGGGGGATATAATCAATATCTATTCATATACAGTACCGGTATATTCTTGGCTGAGATATTAGCTTTGCCATGTCCTAATCCGGGCATCATGTGACCCTAAACTGACCTTTGTTTGTCATATAAACAGTATTTGCAAAACATTATACAGTGGGGGGAGAGGTACTGTCGGTCACTAAGCATTATACAATGGGGAGGTACTGTCGGTCACTAAGCATTATACAATGGGGGAGGTACTGTCGGTCACTAAGCATTATACAATGGGGAGGTACTGTCGGTCACTAAGCATTATACAATGGGGAGGTACTGTCGGTCACTAAGCATTATACAATGGAGGGAAGGGGAGTACTGTCGGTCACTAACCATTTACAATGGGGAGGTACTGTCGGTCACTAACCATTATACAGTGTGGGGAGAGGTACTGTCGGTCACTAAGCATTATACAATGGGCAAGGTACTGTCGGTCACTAAGCATATACAATGGGGGGAGGTTACCTTCGGTCACTAAGAATTATACAGTTGAGAGGAGGGAGGTACTGTCGGTCACTAAGCATTATACAATGGAGGGTACTGTTGGTCACTAAGCATTATACAATGGAGAAAGGCGGAGGTACTGTCAGTCACTAAGGATTATACAATGGGGGGAGGTTACCTTTGTTCACTAAGCATTATACAGTGGAGGGGAAGGGGGAGGTACTGTTGGTCACTAACCATTTACAATGGGGGGAGGTACTGTCGGTCACTAACCATTATACAGTGTGGGGGGAGAGGTACTGTCGGTCACTAAGCATTATACGATGGGCAGAGGTACTGTCGGTCACTAAGCATATACAATGGGGGGAGGTTACCTTCGGTCACTAAGCATTATACAGTTGAGAGGAGGGGGGAGGTACTGTCGGTCACTAAGCATTATACAATGGAGGGGAGGTACTGTTGGTCACTAAGCATTATACAATGGAGGGAAGGGCGGAGGTACTGTCAGTCACTAAGGATTATACAATGGGGGGAGGTTACCTTTGTTCACTAAGCATTATACAGTGGACGGGAAGGGGGAGGTACTGTTGGTCACTAAGCATATACAATGAGGGGAGGTACTGTCGGTCACTAAGCATTATACAGTGGAGGGGAGGGAGGAGGTACTGTCGGTCACTAAGCAGATACAATGGGGAGAGGTACTGTCGGTCACTAAGCATTATACAGTGGCGGGAAGGGGGGAGGTACTGTCAGTCACTAAGCATTATACAATGGGGGGAGGTCTGTCGGTCACTATGCATTATACAGTGGAGGTGAGGGGAGGTACTGTCAGTCACTAAGCAATATACAATATACGGAGGTTACCTTGGTCACTAAGCATTATACAGTGGAGGAAATACTGTAGGTCACTAAGCATATACAATGGGGAGGTTAACTCGGTCACTAAGCATTATACAGTGGAGGGGGTATTGTCAGTCACTGAGCATTATACAATGGGGGGGAGAGGTACTGTCGGTCACTACCCATTATACAGTGTGGGGAGGAGAGGTACTGTCTGTCACTAAACATTATACAATGGAGAAGAGGGGGGAGGTACTGTCAGTCACTAAGCATTATACAACGGGGAAGGTTACCTTCGGTCACTAACCATTATACAGTGTAGGGGAGGTACTGTCGGTCACTAAGCATATACAATGGGGGGGAAGTCCTGTTGGTCACTAAGCAGCAAAGGGACCTTGGAGTTAACATACGTGATGACTTTAAAGTGGCAGAGCAGTGTGATAAAGAAGTGGGTAGGGGAGAGTATGATACTGGGATGCACGGGGAGAGGTTCCTCCAGCAGGAGGAGGGAGGTGGTGTTACCACTATACTTGCTTATTTTATATTTTAACAGGATGTGGCACTAGGCAAAGCCTGTTTTCAGGGCCATCCTGTGTTCATAACAAAATTCTGTACAAAGACAGACATTACATAAGCACAAGCACATTTGGATATAGAGTGCATGTAACAAATAACAAATATGGAGTACAACTATCAAGTTAACAATCACAGTACAAAGAATGTAACTTAACATAACCATGAGAATTGGTGAAAGAGAATTCCAAGAGGTTGAGGCAATACAGTATAATCCAAAACACATACGTCCAACCGTTGTCTTTGTTCTAGGGACTGTGAGCCCTCTACCCTTTATATCACTTAGAGGATAAACACATTTGTTGAATGAAAGTTTAGAAATAAGGTAATCCGGGGCCATCCCATTCACACATTTGTACAAAAAAACAGCTCGGCAGCCTTTCTCTGATGATGTCCAGTGCAGCTGAAGAAGCATACCACAAAGGTGACGTAATATACGTGGACTTGTTAGTCCCAGAATAAACCTGGCCAAACAGTGCTGCAGTCTGTCTAATTTTTGCAAGTTAGTTTTGTTAATCAGTAATAATTATACTATCGTAATCAATGAGAGGCAATATTGTTGTATTTACCAATTTTTCTTTTGTTTCACGTGTCATATTATTTTTGTGCCTATGAAGGGCTCCAAATTTTTGGGAGACCTTTTTTGAAATATAGAAACATAGATTTGATGGCAGATAAGGACCGCTTGGCCCACCTAGTCTGCCCATTTCTCTACCTACAGGATAAGCTGCAGATCCTAGTTAACCAACAGCCTATTTCTTCCTACCCCTCACAAGAACTGCCTTATGTCTGTCCCATTCATTCTTGAATTCTCCCACAGTTTTAGACCCCACAACCTCCTCAGGAAGACTGTTCCATGTGTCCACCCCTCTCTGTGAAAAATACTTCCTCACATTGCCCCTGAGCCGTCTCCCCTCTGTCTTCAAAGTGTGTCCCCTTGTTCTTGCACATCGCTTTTTCTGAAAGATGCTACCGTCTTGGACTTTGTTGATTCCACTGAGGTAGTTAAAAGTTTCTATCATGTCACCCCTCTCACTCCTTTCCTCAAGGGTATACATATGAAGCTCCTTTAGTCTCTCCTCGTATGGCTTCTCTTGCAGACACTGCACCATTTTAGTTGCCCTCCTCTGGACTGCCTCCATCCTGTCTATGTCCTTGCAGAGATGGGGTCTCCAGAACTGGATGCAGTACTCCAGATGGAGTCTCACCAACTGTCTGTTCAGAGGGATAACAACTTCCTGTTTTCTGCTGGTGATGCCTTTCCCTATGCATCCCAGTATACCCCCAGCCCTCCCTACTGCATTCTCACATTGCTTGCTAACCTTAAGGTCATCTGATATGATTACCCCCAGGTCCCTTTCCATTTTTGTTGTTATTACAACCCCCCCCCCATTGTCTAATCTTCCCCTGGGTTTTTGTTTCCCAAGTGCATTATTTTGCATTTCTTTGCATCGAATCCAAGCTGCCATACTTCTGACCATTCCTCCAACCCTGCCAAGTCCCTTCTCATCCTTTCCATGCCTCCTTGTGTATCAACCCGGTTGCAGATCTTTGTGTCATCTGCAAAGAGGCATACTTTTCCTTCCAGTCCCTCTGCAATGTGACTTCATGTGTATCAAAATTTAGGTGGGAATCCACCCATAGCCCAAGATATTTATAGGAAGAAACCTGTTGTAGAATTTGTCCTTTTACAGAATTTATTTTTATACCTGACGACACAGTACCTCTGCCCCCCTGCATCCTAGCTTTAAATAACATTGTAATACTTTTGTTTAGGTTCAAAACCAATTTGTTCTCCATCAGCCATTGCTCAAGTTTACCAAATTCTTGCTGGAGTACTTCCTCAATATTGGAATTATCCATGGCAGGGTGCAGCACAACTGTGTTGTCCACGTATAACTTGACAGTATAGTTGGTTAAAATTTTGGATAGTTTGTCAATAAACAAAATGAATAAGAGTGGACCCAGTATGGATCCTTGGGGCACTCCTCTCGTCACCTCTCTAAGTTCTGACATACAGTAGTTCCTTGTGAGACCACTACCTGATTTATACTGTATAGGTAGGAGGAAAACCATTTAATAACCTCTGTACTGAAACCTTTGGTCTCAAGTTTGTGCAATAACAAAGAGTAATCAACGGTGGATCAAAGACCTTTGATAGATCTATGAACACCGCCTCCCGCCCTGTTTAAGTTCCAGTGCGTCGGAGACGGTGTCCACAAAATCCATCAAGGTAGTATGTGTAGAATGCTGTGGCCTAAATCCTGACTGCTGTGGAGCTAGAAGATGGTTTGTAGATAAATAAGAATAAATCTGCTTGCGTATTACTTTTTAAAATATTTTTGATGCAATTAAGAGTAGAGCTATGGGTCTATAGTTATCCGTTAATTGCGGGTCCCCAACCTGAAAAATTGGTGTTATTTTTGCACTCTTCCATATATCAGGGAAAGTGCCACAGCACAGACTACAATAAAACAGTTTGGTTAAGTGTGGGGCCAGTATATCTGCACCCTCTCTCATCAACCTGGCCTCAAGTCCATCCAACCCTTCCCCCTCGATTTTGATGTGTTTGTTTTTAGTTGTTTCTATTAATCCTTTGTGTCTAAAATTTTAAACCTAAATTTTACACCACCTAATCCCTGTGAGTTGTTTTCAGGTTGAGTACTATATATGGTAGTGTGATGGTTAGAATTAAGTCGTTTAGTGATGGCAAATTGACAGAAAATCTATTTAAGGCTTCGGCCATCAACTTTGGATCAGCTGTTACTTCTCCACCCACTTTTAGGGAATTTGGTAATATGCTGGCAACTGGAGATTGTAATTGTCTAACAGTTTTCCAGAAATCCCTAGAGTTTGTAGCTGTCTCAAATCTGTTTTTGTAATAGTTACCTTTTTCTTCCTTGACGAGGAGCTGCCATCTGTTTCTGAAAGCTTTATATTTTTCCCAATCATTTACCAATTTGGATTTCCTTGCTACTTTCCACAATCTAATATGAACTCTAATGTATTTTAGAATTTTTCCATTCATCCAAGGTAAGCTATTATGTTTCCTTTTTGAAATGTAATTTAGGTGCTCAAGTCTTTGCACTGGCACTTTAAATAAACAACAGCACTTGGATGGTATATAAGTGAGTAGCGTACTTATTTTGTGGTGGAGTGTGCAGGACTGTTCCTGATATTCACTTAATTTAGGGGCATGTTTGTCAGAAACAACACTGAAGAATTTTACAGCAGTCTCTAAGTCGGGTATTAAATCCAATCATTGCCATTTGACCCCACACAAATCATTTAAGAAACATATAGTATTGAAATTCCTGTATGATCTAGTAACCACTAAGGGGCCGACCACAGGTCTAAAGTGCAATTCCAAGTTAATTGTGCATTTAATAACACAGTGATCTCCCAGTAGTGGTTCTCCAGTTTGCCAATTATTTTTGTGTAAGTGATTTGATACAAAAATCAAATCAGTTAGAGTTTTAGTGTCCCCATGTAACTAATTCGGGTGGGTGCTTGTAATATTTGTTTAACATTTAGGGAGGCCATAGCTTTATGTAACCTTTTGCCTCTGGGTCCATCCCAATGGACATTAAAATCATCCATACATATACAATTTTCAGTTTTAATATGGTTCCCTAAAAATACCGCCAAATCATCAAAGTGTTTAATATTAATGTGCGGTGGGAGTAAACGGTTCCCACTATTAAGTTAAATTTTTTAAATTCCAGTAATGTACCCTCAATTCCACTAATCCTAAATATGATTTCCTGAGTGTGAGGTCTTAGTTCTTCCTTTGTATACAATTAAACTCCTGCACCTCTTCTATTTCTATCACTTTGTGTGTGGTTATAACCCTATATTTGTATAGCTGAATCAGTTATTGTACTATCCAGGCAAGTCTCTGAAATTCCTAAAAACATTGGAGAGTTCTGATTGCACCAAATCCTTAATTCATCAATTTTTGGTAACAAACTAGGGGCGTTAGTGTGTCAAATTTTAAATTCCCTCTGAGTAGTGGGTCCTGGGTTGCTTTCAATATCTCCTGCCAATAAGAGTATGAAAGCCGGCCCGGTGGTGCTGAGGGTTGAGGCGCTGGATGCCGCACCTCATGCCACACCAGCGACCCAGGTTCGGGAACGGGCCTGGGCTGTCGGGGGTTGGCAGGAGAGAGATTGAGCGTCGGGACTGCTCTCCTCTCACGAGGGTGGAGTGTAGGGGTTCCGGTGCTGTAGCAGCCTCTGGTGGGAGCCGTGGGTGGCACAAGTGCACAGGACACAGAAGGGGCGGGATGGGCAGGCTCCAGTGGCTAGAGGTGCAGTGGAACAGCCGCATGGGAGTCCCTGCACGCCACATCCTGAAGGGGAAACTACATGGTAAAAAAACCCTCACGGCAGAGATATGATGCCACTCACGGTCGACCGGCTCCTGGGGCAAACAAAGCCTGACATAAGTCGGGGTTGTGGGTGTTGCAGTCTCTCCTCCCGGTCCACCTCCTGTCAGGGGTGCCCTCCATAGCGGGCAAGCTACGGTCCTCCCCCGCCCTGCGGTCATGGAAGAGGCTGGCTCAGTAAGGGGCTCATTGAGCGACTTCGTACAAGGCTGATAAGGGGTAAGTTCCCCCTACCATCTGTGAGAGTATAAACAGAACTGAAAAAAACAAAAAAAAAAAAAACAAGAGTATGAAAAAACTAAACCTATTTACATATTGCACACTCTTGTTGCAATTACTTAAGCCAAATCTTGTACATATTTCTTGTTTTACACCTTGTTTTTTTCTCAGCAGAATCAATGCCACACCTTTAACTTTGATCTCGGTCCTTGGGGTCAGTAATAAACTAGCTCTTTTTGCTGTATGTTTGCGTCTGGTCTCCTCACAAGATGTAGTCTGATTTGAAAAATTTGAGATGTGAAGAGACCAAAACATAAACAGAATTTTACAAACCAAAGACAAAAATGAGGCAAAACTTAAAACACTCTAAACTAAAATAACTAAATTAAAGTAGTAAGCCAATGTGCCTAATACACAGATAATTAAGTTGTGGATTAATCAACTTGATACAGCATACCACGAGATTTAACGGTTCCTGATAAAAAACGATTCCAAATAGCTGTGCACAAAATTCAAATTTTTTTTCCTTAAAGCAGCAGTGCTGGATAAGCAGGAAGTGGTTATGGAAATTGCAGTTTTGCTCTTGTGTGTTTAAGTTTCAATTCTGGTTCGCTAATCAGTTAATATTTTGTTGCCAGCATTTTCCCATTCTGGGTTAAAAAATAAAGTTTAGATTTCTTGTAGCGCTACAGGAAAATTGGCAGTGCCGTATTCTGCTCTGTTTACCTTGGGTACGGTGGGTTGTACATGCATTGTTTACTTCTGCCCATTGCCCTGGTTGCGTGCTCCTGCTCAGCATAGTTTAGACCGCGGATTTCTTGGACCTGAGCACTGCAATTTAATTTGCGCATCTGAACATTTTTTTTTCAGCCCCGGTGGCTACTATTCATACTTGGGTCCATTTTCTGCCTTGGTTCTTGGGCTTGGTGAGGTTTACGGTCCGGTTTGTGAAGCTGTGGTCACTGTACTCCTCCTGATCTCCCGCTATTACAGATGAATATGAACTGTGCAGGCAGCGTTTCTGATTTTATGCCTGCCATCACACTACTGTGCCTTACACTTATTATTTCAACACACCCAGTAATACACCAGCCCCAGCCCCATACCCGTCACAGCCCAGCATCATGCATGAACGATTGCATTTTTACATTTAAACTGCTGCAACAAAAATAATGCAAACCATGAGAGTCGCAATATTTGCTTCTTCACTCAAGTAACACTCTGCGACCTCAAAACTATTTCACTGCACCTACTAACATTGATAGCTCCCCCTTGGTGGTTGAAGATGAGGACATAATAATTCATGCAATGGGAGAGCTGTGCTGCACTCTACAGACCCTACTTGGGAGCACGCTGCAAAACTGGAAGTGGAGGGTGCTGGACTTCAGTGGTACGCTACCCACAATGCTGCTCCCTGCATTTGCAACAGGCACAAATGGCCATGATCGTGACACTCGGGTAAACAAGCCCAAAGATAAAAAATGAAAATTACGTACCTACCGTAATTCTTGATCTTCTTGGACGAGTCTCCACCACTCATTCACACTAGTGGGATTAGCGCCGGAGGCACTAGGACCCATCGGGAGCAAACTTTTTGCTGGAGGGTCGGCGCGAGAGATGGCGCCGCGAGGCATGGCGCCGCGAGCAGCGGCTCGAGCGGCAATGACCATCTCGGCGACGACCCTCCAACCGCCTCAGTACCTTTTTTACCAAGGAGGTGCAGCGCAACTAACGTAAAGAGTAAATCTAACCTTAAAAAACGGACATAAGATAGTCCGTACGACCCGTGTAAGAATGGTCAGCAAAGAAGTCCTCACGGCCTAAAGATTTGAGGGAGTGAAGACCAACACAGCGGTGAGCTCGGGGGATGGAGGGTGGGCGTGTGAATGAGTGGTGGAGACTCGTCCAAGAAGATCAATAATTACGGTAGGTACGTAATTTCATATCTTCCTGGACATAAGTCTCCACCACTCATTCACACTAGTGGGAGAGTACCAAGCTGATAATCCCCAAAAGGCAGCAGGAAAGCCAGAGCTCACAGCGTCTAAGATAGAAGCCCATTAAGGATAGTTCTGCCGAATGCGGAATGTCGCCTGGCATGAACATCCAGTGCATAATGCTTAACGAAGGTATGCACTGAGCTCCAGAGTGGCGGCATTGCAGATATCCACAATTGGAACATTAGAATCTCCGCTAAAGATGCATGACGCCTCTAGTAGAGTGAGAGCGCACACTCTACCCTCCAATTTAATCCTTGAGCCATGGAGTAGCAATGTCGAAGGCATGCCACTAACCATGATGAGATGCATCTAATAGCGACGGGTTGACCCAGCCGGTGTCGCTGAAAGAAACAAACAGTTGCTGAGTCTTGCGAAAATTCTTGGTTCTATCTAAATAGAACCGCAAGGCTCTCTTAACATCCAAGGAATGAAGAGATCGTTCCCCTTCATTTTGGAAATTAGCGAAGTAAGAGGGAAGTACCAGAGGTTGGTTTAGATGGAATTCTGACACAACCTTGGGAAGAAATTTAGGATGAGTACGGAGAACTACCTTATCTTTATGGAATACAGTATACGGAGGGTCCGTCACCAAGGCATGAATCTCCGAGACCCTGCGGGCTGAGGTAATGGCCACCAGGAAGGCAGTCTTCCAGGTAAGAAATTTTAGCTCACAGGTAGCTAAGGGCTCGAAAGGCTTCAGAGTGAGCATGTCCAGCACCAGGTTAATGTCCCAGGTTGCAACTGGACGCCTAACAGGGGGTCTGGTATGAAGAATCCCCTTAAGAAATCTCTTCACCATAGGAAGCTGAGCCAGAGTCAAGAAAGAAACCGGCTCATGGAACGCTGAGATGGCACTAAGGTGAACTTTAACTGTGGAGTACTGGAGACCTGAGTTTGATAGGTCCAAAAGATACTCCAGAACCTTGTCAGGAGGACAGGAAAAGGGATTCCAAGAGGACTTTGCACACCAGAGAGAAAAGCGTTTCCATTTGGAAGCGTACGTTTTTCGGGTGGCTGGCTTCCGCGCAGCCAGAAGGATGTCCGAGACTCTACGAGAGACGTTGAATCGATTCACTTCTACCTCTTCAGGAGCCAAGCATGAAGTTGAAGTGATTTCAGGTTGGGATGGACCAACGAACCCTCAGTCAAAAGGTTGATTTGCAAGGGAAGTGGTCTCGGAGAGGCTGCCAACATACTGTTGAGCAGAGGAAACCATAGTTGCCGAGGCCAGGAGGGAGCAATGAGAATCATTTTGGTCCCCTGAGACTCGAACTTGAGGAGAACTCTCTGGATTAGAGGGAGCGTGGAAAGGCGTAAAGAAAATGTTTTGTCCACCGCAGCCTGAACGCATCCTGACAGAAAATGCCAGGCCCTGGATTTCTGGAGCAGAAGAGAGGCAGTTTTGCGTTGAGTGGGGATGCAAAAAGGTCCAGGTCTGGAGTCCCCCACTCTTGGAATAGTGACCGAGCCACGGCTGGATCGAGAGACCACTCGTGAGGGTCTGCCTCCGTTCTGCTGAGGTGATCTGCTAGATCGTTTTGTATACCTGGCAGATAAACCGCCTGAATCAGAGACTTGTGCTCCAAGCACCACTCCCACACCCTTATTGCTTCCCTGCAAAGGGGGTAAGAATGAGCACCGCCTTGCTTGTTGATGTAATACATCACAGCTTTGTTGTCCGTTTGAAGGAGAATGTTCTTGTGACAAAGGATATCCTTCAGAGCTCGGATCGCGAGAGGACCACTCTCATCTCCAGGACATTTATGTGGAGAAGAGTTTCAACTGAGTCCATACACCTTGAGTGTGGAGGGGCGACAGTGAGCTCCCCATCCCATTAGCGATGGTCTGTGGTGATGGAGATCTGATGATCCGGGGAGCAAGGGGAACCTTCCAGGAGATTGCTTTCTTGAGTCCACCAGGTGAGAGACCTTCAAGGGGCTCCGTCACCTTGATGGGATAAGACTGGGGTGAGAGGTCGGAGACCACTGAGTGGAGAGCATCCATTGGGTGGTTCTCATGTGCAACCGGGCCAGGGGTACAGTGAACACCGAGGACGCCATGAGACCCAACATGCGTTGCATCGAGAGAGCTGTAACCGATTGGTTCTCCCCGATGTAACGGGCCATCCGAAGGATGTCGAGTCTTCTGTCCTCTGGAAGGAAAGCCTTCGCGGAAGAGGTGTCTAGAAGCGTCCCTATGAAAAGGAGCCTCTGGGAGGGCTGCAGTTATGATTTTTCAAATTCAGCAGAATTCCCATGGACGTGAAGAGCAAGAAGTCGTTTACCTGACTTCCAAAGTCCTTGGCTGGAAGGGCTTGCTAGAAGCCAATCGTCCAGGTAGGGAAACACTCGGAGTCCGATCTTCCTGAGATGCGCTGCGAGAACTGCACAACACTTTGTAAAGACTCACGGCGCCGAGGATAGCCCAAAAGGCAGGACTCTGAACTGATAATGCTGACCCAGAGCTACAAACCTGAGGAACTTGCGGTGGGTCGGGTGGATGGGGATATGCTGGTAAGCGTCCTGCATATCCAGGGAGGCCAGCCAGTCGTGCTGATGCAGCAAGGGTAACAGGGTACCTAGGGAAATCATTTTGAATTTCTCCTGGGGAGAAATTTGTTTAACTTTCTGAGGTCTAGAATGGGGCGCATTCCCCAGACTTCTTTGGAACCAGGAAGTAATGGGTAGAACCTGTGCTCCCGAGATGCGGGGCACCAGTTCTATTGCCCTGTTGCTTAGAGGCCCTGGATCTCGGCGGTGAGAGAGGTCTGACTGAGAGGCCGACAACCTGGGTTGTCGCCTGGGAGGACAATTCGCGGGGTTTCAAAAATTGAGAATAACCCTCGCGAATTATCCGAAGGACCCATTTGTCCGAAGTTATGGACTTCCACTGGTTGTAGAAGTACATCAAACGACCTCCCACCGGAGGAGAAAGTTCCACCTCGGGCAATGTGGATGGAACTTGGGCCAGCAATTCATAAGGTGGCGCTGGGGGCTTTAGGCCCCTGCACTTTCTGCTGCGCTTTCTTTTGAGGTTGGGCAGGTTGGCTTTTATGGAAGCTTCCCCTGCCTCTGCCTCGAAAGGACTGACGACTATGAAACTGACGTCTGTTCACATGCCCCCGAGAGGGAGCAGGCGGAGGTCTGGCCAACTTAATGGCCGACCTAGTCTTCTGAGTGGCCTTAAGGCTTGTTCCACCTGAGGGCTGAAAAGAAAGGAGCCATCAAAGGGCAGCGCCATTACCTGCTGCTGAGCATCATTCGTGAAGCCAGAAGTACGCAGCCAGGAATAGCGCTGAGTACAAATACCTGCGGCTGCTGAGCGAGAAGCAGTGTCGAAAGCGTCCATAGCGGCTTTGACCTGTTGGTTATTGGACTCAATACCGCTAGTAACGGCCAGAAGAAGCTCTGACTTGGAGTCCGAATCCGGAAGAGCTTCAACCATTCTTTTCAAAGAGTGCCACAGGATATACTCATACTGAGAAAAATAGCCTTGATAACTGGCAATACACATACTTAGAGTGGAGGCAGCAAAGACTCTCTTACCTAATGTATCAATCTTACGAGACTCTTTGTTAATAGGTCGAGCTGTAGTAGTTTGAGGAAGAACGACCTTATCATTCTCTGCCAGGACTACAATAGGATCCGCAAAGGCTTGGGATGCCAAAATGGGATGATCCTTGGGAGCTGAATACTTATCAATGGATTTAGCCACTGAGGGAATAAGAGCAGGATTATTCCATACCATTTGAGACAGCGCTCTCAAGGAAGGCTGGATCGGAGGAGTCAAACCAGAGATCTCCAAGCATGAAGGTACTGGAGTCTTAATATCTTCCCAGGATCGATGTCTGTAGTCTGGAGAGAAAGAGTGGATCTCAGGTTCTTCAACAGAGACTTAAAGGACAGGTCCTCACCACAGGCTCTGTAGCAAAGAAAGATCCTGTTTCCTCCACTTCATCACCCAACCGAAGGTCTGGGTCAGGCTCAACATCATCTCCTGATGGTCCAGAAAGGACTGTTTGGACAGGAAAGGAGTGAAAATTAGAGAGGAGGAAATAGCAGAGAAACAAGGAGAGTCCCCGAGGGCCCCCGGCGCCGAGAAGGCAAAACGGGTTGAAACGGCACCGCAGAGGGGCATGGCGCCGAAGAGGCCGGCACCGCAAGCGCGCCGCCGACCAGAATGGTGCCGCCGCCGAACCAAGCGGCGCCGCCAGACTCAACGGGCGCCGCCTACGTGGTGGCGCCTGCGGTCGAGGCAGCACCGGCAAACGCACCGACAAGCCAACAGGACCCCGCGGAAGGCACCGGAAACGCCCAGGAACCTGGAAAGCTAGAGGAGGAAAACCAGGAGATAAGGGCATCGGTGTGGCCCCCGCGCCGCAGCCATGTGAGGGGGAACACTCTAGGCCGGAGTCACCGGCACCGGGCGAAGGCGCTGCTGCGACCAGGAAGGTCCAACCACCCTACCCGATCGCTGAGGAGCCTGGGGCCCGGTAGCAACCGAGCCAGGCAGGAGAACCAACCTCCGAGCCCATCGCCCATAAGAGCGCCCACTGATGAAACTGCTCATCTGGAGCCCTACCTACAGGCGGGAGGGGCTCAGATGTCGAGGACGACGGTCACCAGCAGTTGCGAATTCAAGAAGGAGAACGGCAACTAGCTACGATAACCGACCGCTTATCGCCAAGAGACATACCAGAGGGTGACCGAGTGATGCCTTTCTTTGACCTGTGGTCAAGAAGAGCTTTGAGGCCGAACGGGTGCAGAGAATGCGACCGCTTATTTTTATGCCGACGGGGACCGCCATTCCCCGGCATCGGACTGACTGTGTCGGAACCTGCTGAGGAGAAGGAGGCTGACCGGACCCAGCCCGCTGACTGAACAGTTTCACACTAAGTCTCTCACCGTCACCTGACCTGCTCATGGTCGACTCAGTCCAGTAGGCGAGACTTCTTCAAGTAAGTTAAATTTAAAATATTAGAAAAATTTAACGAAAATAGAATAAAATTAAGCGATACTACTATCGAGATAATGTTACAAAAAATAAACTGAAAACTATGCGCTAGTTTGAAGTTTGACTCGACAATGACGATAATGCCGCTACTAAAGCACACTCGACGACGGAAAAAGGAACTGAGGGCGGTTGGAGGGTCGTTCGCGATGGTCATTGCCGCCGAGCCGCTGCTTGCGCGCCATGCCTCATGCCACCATCTCTCGCCGCATACCCTCCAGCAAAAGTTTGCTCCCGATGGGTCCTAGTGCCTCCGGCGCTAATCCCACTAGTGTGAATGAGTGGTGGAGACTTATGTCCAGGAAGATTTAGATTTTTCTTTAGTAAAACGAGGAGACAGAAAAAAAATAAACACGGTGCGGGGAATCAGCAACGCAGACCCACACCAGGAAGACACCTTCTCAGCTATGAGTTATCATGCACTGCTGCTTTAATAACATTAACTCCAATAAATAGTGAAATATAGGTGAGGTGGACTGCTGTACTAGGGAACTTGAAAACCTGTATCAAATATGTTAATTATTCTGGGTTAGCAATCATAAATAGTCAGCAGTCCGTCTCCCCCGAGAGTTAGGAATATTCACCCCACTCAAATCAATATATTTTAATACTTGTATTTCCTGATCCTAACTAATGATGCTCTAAAACCTGTAAATTTAAAAGACAGTGTAGTACATGATTTTACCTTACTGTATTTAAGTCAATTATCCAAGTACTTTTCGGTTTAAAGGTGGAGGTTTCTAGGCTTAGCTCCCTTTTTTGTATTTTTGTTTTCTTCACTGGTGAGACCCCACCTGGAGTATTATGTCCAGTTCTGGAGGCCACACCTCAGAAAGAACATAGGCAGGTTAGGCAGTCTGTAGGATAGCAACTACAATGCTGCAGGGGTTGCACCAAAGGCGCTATGAGGAGTGAATGAGGGATCCCAACATGTACACACTGGAGGACAGAAGAGTGAGATGGGACATGATAGAGACGTACAAGTACCTCAAAGGGGTGAACAGTGTGTAGTAGGGAAGCATCTTTTGAATGAGGAAGAGCACCAGGACCAGAGGGCATGTGATGAAGCTGGAGGGGAGTGGGTTTCAGAGGGATGTGAGGAAGTATTACTTCACTGAAAGAGTGGTAGATGCCAAGAATAGCATGTCAGTGGAACTGAAGGAGGCAAAAACAGTAGGGGGCTTCAAGCATGTGTGGAATAGACATACTGGAATATTAATAAAAATGTGCAGGGAGGAAGGAGGGCTGCTGGGGATCAGTTAGGGTCTGCAAAGACAGACTAAGCAGGGACCATCCGGGCAGACTGGGTGGGCCAAGTGGTCCTTTTCCGCCGACAAAGTTTGTTTCTATTCTTCATGCACTTACTTACAGAAAATAGCCGAAGTCTGTCATCCACTATGTTTTTTTTTTTTTTTATGCTCCCACCCCGCATCCTAGCTGATCTCTCCTTCAGGTCTCACATGGACCTTCTCACCTGGCAGCTCCCGACCCCATCACCCCCACATCACAGCCAGCCCAGGTAACCCTGATGTATTCCTTCATCAGAAGGGGTCCCTTACCTTCGTAGGGGATGAGCCTTCCAGCCATTCCAACAATTCTGGGTGCTGCTGAGGCGGCAGATGGAGGATCTGGGGAGGCCGTCACCTGACCGGCCAGGGCGCCATTTTCCGTGTTTCCTCCCCGGGGGAGTGGCGTGCCACAGATGTCAAGGCATACGCTGATGTCTGCCACTCCCCAGTCATCTGGGGCCTGACGTTCTGCTGTACTCCCGGACCCCACCAGGGGCCAGCAGGCCCAGAGCCGCATCCCCATCTTCCCCCCGGGGAAGGTGAGCTGTCGCTGGAGGCTGCATCCTTCTCCCCCCGGCCGGCTCTCCAGTGACCTGCGTCCATTCCTGAACCCAGGTCACTAGCAGTGCAGATGGAAATACAACCGCTGTTCCAATGGGCCAGCTCCGCTATGATTAAAATGCAGTTTTGGTTATCAGGACACTACATTTTTCGTGTGTAATCCCGTTAATGAAAATGGTATACAAGAGGCTGTTTCCTGGTAACCAATGTTTTCCAGTGAATGGGTTACCAGCAGATGGATATCTGCAAAATGATGCTTTTACCAAATAACTGCTTACGTGTAAACACAGTGAATGATGCCCCTCCTGCAGACTCACTTCTTTATTCCCTTATCCCTCCTTTCCTTGATTACTGTGCTTCTCTCTTCTTTGGTGTCGCTAAAGCTCAACTTTGTCAACTTCAGCATATCATAGAAACATAGAATTTGACGGCAGATAAGGACCGCTTGGCCCTCCTAGTCTGCCCATTTCCCTACCTAATGGCTAAGCTGCAGATCCTAGTTAACCAACAGCCTACTTCCTCCTACCCCCCACTAGAACTGCCTTATGTCTGTCCCATGCATTCTTGAATTCCCCCACTGTTTTTGACTCCACAACCCTCTCAGGAAGGCCGTTCCATGCATCCACAACCCTCTCTGTGAAGAAATACTTCCTCACATTACCTCTGAGCCATCCCCCCTCTATCTTCAAATTGTGTCCCCTTGTTCTTGCACATCTCTTTTTCTGAAAGATGCTACCCTCTTGGACTTTGTTGATTCCCCTGAGGTACTTGAAAGTTTCTATCATGTCCCCCTCTCCCTTCTTTCCTCGAGGGTATACATATTAAGCTCCTTTAGTCTCTCTCTCTTTGTACGTCTTCTGGTGCAGACCCTGCACCATTTTGGTTGCCCTTCTCTGGACAGCTTCCATCCTATGTCCATGCGGAGATGGGGTCTCCAGAACTGCACGCAGTACTCCAGATGGGGTCTCACCAACTGTCTGTACAGAGGGATAACAACTTCCTGTTTTCTACTGGTGATGCCTCTTATGCATCCTGGTATCCCCCCAGTCATCCTTACTGCCTTCTCATATTGCTTGCCTGCCTTTAGGTCATCTGATATAAATGGAAATTACGTACCTACCGTAATTCTGATCTTTCTGTGTATCTTCACCATTCATCACCTTTGGGTTATTGGTCAGAGGTCATGATTCCACGGGAGCTCTTTTTTTTTTGATGGGCGGAGTCAACGCACCATCGGTGCCGCCTCGAGGGCCAACGACCGCGTGGCGCTTTTATGGTTGTCCGTTAGGTGTTGGCTGACTGGCCCTGCCAGTTCTGAGTCACCATAGAGTTAGAGAGGGTTGGGAGGGTGGGACAAGGAAGTCCAAGGGACAAAGGAAAAGATATAAAACCAAAAGGAGAAATAAACGACTCAGAGGACAGAAGAAGTTCGAAGACTAGGGGGGATTGGGTAGGGGCCCCAATCTCTGGAAACAGAAAGGAGGAGGGATGGAGGGAGGGGAAGGTTTTTAGAGGTAAGGAAACATTTTAGAGGGGGCGAGACAGGAGAAACATACTCTGTAACCTTGACTAGTCTCCAGTTTATATAGGAACTGCGAAGGAGTAGCCAAGAGGCTAATTGCCAGAACTGCAGGCACAACTCCTATAAGCAGAATCAGCTATTCTGGAAGAAAGACAGGAAAACAGGGATATCTTCCCCCCTCAAATGAGATTTTGGTGTAAGAAACCTAGTTTCTTAAATTAATTGAGGTTATGTCCACAAGACAAGGAAATCAAAGGGAATCAAGGATTGACGGGGAGAAGGGAAGAAGGAAAGAAAAGGGGGCAACTGCCAACCCCCACCGCACAGGGGTGGAGCCAAAGCACTGAGGAAGGAGTGCCCCCACTCCTGACCACTCCACCCTAAAGGAAAAACTATCCCCCTATGTGCCCCAGTTTACCCCACCCCGGACTGACAGAAAGGAGGGGGGTAAGAGAGGGGGCACAGAGAGGGAAGGGGACCCAGAGACTGAGGCCCCAGGGGGATGGAGGGTGGGATTATGATGAATGGTGAAGATACACAGAAAGATCAGAATTACGGTAGGTACGTAATTTCCATATCTTATCTGTGTCAATCTTCACCATTAATCACCTTTGGGTGAGTGCCGAGCCCCCCAAAGGGGGTTTTAAACCCTAAGGAACTGAGTCCCTTAGCTCTCAGTGGGTGACACACTAAGAGGGAGAACTTTCAGGGCCTGGAGAGGCCTGAGTGTGGGGAGAGTGAGACGGGGACTCCCCGGAGAGGGTAGGAAGTTGCCCCGACAGACGCCGCCTCACCCTATGGGAGAAGAGATAGGTTCTCTGGTGGGCAGAATTAATTACCCTACGCCAGGCCAAGGGTGACAACTGGGAAAGACGCAGCCATGCCATCCGCCTAGTGCAGATTGCTGTCCCTACGACCCTGGTAGCTACCTCATTGGCATCATACTATGCCCTTGCTTGGTGCCTTGCTAGCTCCAGGCCACGTGCAGCGAGTGCAATGGCTTGTCTGGTTTGCTCTGTGTCAGGCATGGAGGCTAGGAGCTGACCCACCCTGGACCTCAAGAACCTGTCATAGGTTGCATAGTGGGCCTGATGTGCTGCAATAGAGAGCAGCAACTGTGCCGAGTAGAAGGTCCGCCTCCCCCAGAAGTCAAAATCCGAAGTATCTTGATCTGAGGGCCGGTCATGGTGCAGGGTGCAACGCCCATCAGGAGTGTCCAGTTGCATCAATCCTGACTGAGGATGAGGCATGGAACCTGGAGACTCCGGGAGGGCACAATACCGCTGGCAGAGATCCCTAGGGGCAGGAACTCCGGAAAAAGGTCTCTGCCAGGAACACAACAACGCCTCCCGAAAGGGAGCAGGCCAAGGGGTCACCACAAGGGTGTCCTCACTGAAGTCACCTAGAAAGGCGTGTGCTGAGTGCTCTGGATTGTGTTGAGTGGGAGGGGTAATGTGCAGGTCCTCTAACATCCTCACGAGGAATCGCTGCTACTCAGCGAGATCAGCAGCTGGAGAGGTGTGGACAGACAGCTCCTCTCCCCTAGAAGAGGGGGATGAAGAGTCAGAGGACCTCAAAGGTTCAGAAGCTGTCTGGTCAGGGGGAGGTTGAAAGACCTGTCTGTCCATTGCCCTAAGAGGGAAAATGAGCAGCCTGAGCTCTGAACTGCTCCCAGGAGAGAGACCCGCTAGGACCACGAATGCCTGGGAGTGCAGGAGAAGGTGGCAGAGGAATAGGGGCAGAACCGACAATGGGGATCGGTTGACCTCCGCCTGGGCTAGGGAGCGCACTGGGAGCCCTAGGGGAAGAAGGTGCTCCAGAAGACTCCACAGCCGACAGCTGAACAACCAAACTGGTACAGCCTAGGCTGTGCCCTGAAGAATCCCCCTGTGAGGTGACCGGTGCCATGTAGATTCAGAAGCACGGTCTCCTACCTCCAAAGAACGGAGCCCTCTCAAGGAAACCGGGGGGAGGAGCGGAGATCTGCACTACAGCTTCTCCCACAGCCCGGGTGGGTTCCAGAAAAAGACCACCGCACAGACCCCATGACCCTCGACCCGTCGGAATCCGAGAGCGCCCTCCTCCTCAAGAAAGCCAGCCTAGGCAACTGACAGCCATGGTCGGCCCCGAGGGCGCTATCCAGGGAGCAGCACCCTCCCCTCCATGGGTGCTCTGATCAGCTCCAAAGTTGGGCGATCCAGGCACACCACAGGAGGGTGTAACACCTCTGAGGGGTCAGAGAACCCTCCGAGGCAGGCTGCAGGGCAATGGTGACCTGCACCACTGCCTGCTGGTCAGAACCCCTGACCTGGCAGTCACTGTCTGCTCCTCAGAGAGGGCTGACTCCGGTCTGTTGAGGACACTACCAGGGTGTCCGCGCTAGCAGCCAACTCCAGGGAGTCAGACTGCCCATCTGACTCAGAGTCCGACTCCTCCTCCGAAGAGGTGGAGATCAAAGTCCTGTGCCAGACAGTGCGCAGATGCCCACTGCCATCCTTAGTGAACAAGGTCCCAGGACCAGAGACTGCACTCAGAGTCGATGCTGGTGCCCCCCTCCACACCGCGAACAGTGCCAGAAGAAGACATGGCCCCAACAAGGGTGGCAGACTCGGAGCCAGAGCCTGTCACGGCACCATCCCGACCCACAGCACCACAAGTGGCCCCAAGATCAGCAATGGTGCCGCCAATGGCTCCGACCACGCTCTCGGCGCCACGAATGCTGCAGAGGCCAGAGACCCCCATTGCGCCGACCTGTCCAACGGCACCGCTCACCGAGATCAGCAACGGCACCAACGACGGCTCCAACAGCGCCTGGCGCCATGAACAGCCAGAGGTCCTGAACCCCACAGTGCTGTGTCCATGTTTGGAGCGCGAACAGCCCCAGAACTGGACACGGCACTGTGCTCAACCCCGTTCCGAACAGCACTAGGGCAAGAAACAGATAGGGATGATGCCATAGAGCCTTCCATGGCACCGACAGCCCCATTGGCGCTGCCAACGCGCCGACAGCAGCAACGGCGCCAGCAACAAACCGGCACGACGATGGCGCCATCAGGCCCACGGTGCCACGATGGTGCTCAGGCCCAAAATGGTGCCGAAGACGATGTCGAGATGGCGCCGCACTGAGGCCTCCCGTGGGTGCGACATCAGGGGCAGCCAGCCGCCCCTGGGACAGACTGGGCCTCCTGCACTGGCGGGCAGGGCCTCTGCCATGGCTAGGCTTGAAGAGGCACAGACCCCCTCCTCCTTGGTCCGTACAGAACTGGGAGGGGACCCGGAGGAAAGGCCGAGACAACGCAGCTTGGCCCGACGAGTGTGTGCGCGACCACCGAAAGTCGACAGAGCTCGCCCCACTTTCCACGAGCATTGCTCGATGACCCGATGGTCCATGGAGAAACGGGCATCGCACGAATCCATGTCATGAAGCGGGCCAAGACACGCGAGGCATCGGTCGTGCTGGTTGGTGACGGAGTATTTACGGCCGCATGGGCACCGTCACATGGGGGGCTGTCCCGTCTTAGAAGATTTCTTGCCTTCCGACCAAGACATGACCTACGGGAAACAGAACACCAAAACAAGACCCGACGTCACAAAGCAAATAAAATAAGGAACAGTCTTACCAGGTGACGTCGAGTGGAGCGAACAGAACCTGCAGGAATACAGAGTCGGACTACGCAGCGACACAAAGTCGAAAATTTAGCCGAAGGCTTCAACTGTAGAGGTAGGCCTCTGAAATTCTTCTTAGAGCTTCCCACGAGGTGACCTCAAAGGCAGGAGGCGAAGAACTGGCAGGAGGGTGGAATCGACAACACCTAACGGCCAACCCACGAGCGTCAGGCAGTGCGTCAGCCTCGAGGGTGGCACTGATGGTGCGTTGACTCTGCTCATCAAAAAAAAAAAAAAAAAAGAGCTGTGGGGTCATGACCTCCGACCAATAACCCAAAGGTGATGAATGGTGAAGACTGACACAGATAAGATCTTCCTCCAGGTCCCTTTTCATTTTTATTGTTGTTAGTATCTCACCCCCATTGTGTACTTTTCCCCATGGTTTCTGTTTCCCAAGTGCATTACTTTGCACTTCTTTGTGTTGAATCTAAGCTGCCATACATTTGACCATTCCTCCAACCTTGCCAAGTCCCTTCTCATCCTTTCCACCCCACCTTATGTATCAACCCTGTTGCAGATCTTTGTGTTAAATGGCACTTATAAAGACATTAAAGAGGACCGGTCCCAGTACTGAACCCTGCGGTACCCCGCTAGTAACCCCCCATTTCTTCAGAGTGGACTCCGTATACTATTACCCTCTGCATCCTGTTGTCCAGCCAATTTTTTACCCATGCTACTACCTTGGGACCCACTCCAAGGCTGGCTAACTTGTATATCAATCTTTTGCGTGGTACTGTATCAAATGCCTTGCTAAAGTCTAGGTAGGCCATGTCCACAGCCCTTCCCTGGTCTACTACTTTGATCACCCAAAGAAATCTATTAGATTCTTCTGACATGACCTTCCCACTGTGAATCCATGCTGCCTTGGGTCCTGTGTCCCGCTGGCCTCTAGGTACTCAACAATTCTTTCCTTCAGAAGTGATTCCATCATTTTCCCTACCACTGAGGTCAAATTAACTGGTCTGTAGTTTTCTGCCTCTGCCCTGCTCCCGCTTTTGTGAAGTGGAATCACATCTGCCCTCCTCCAGTCCTCGGGTACCACCCCATCCTCCCATGATTTGTTAAAGAGGGTAGTCAGTGGTGTCACTAGTTCTGCCTTTTAGTTCTTTAAGAATTCTGGATGAACTCGTCAGGCCCCATTGCTTTGTTCACCTTCAGTTTTAAGAGTTCTTTCAGAACCCTTTCTTCTGTGAATGGACTGGTATCGACCACCTATCCACAGTGCTTCTATTGTTTGGTTTAGGTACCTCCTCCTCCTCTTCTTTTGTGTATACTGAGCAGAAGTATTTGTTCAGTATCCCTGCTTTTTCAATGTCACCCTCTGCCCACATTCCCTCCCCTTTATTAAGCCTCAGTATCCCTCTCTTGGTCTTTCTTTGCTTCCTAATGTACCTATAAAAGGTTTTCTCCCCCTCCTTAACAGAGTTGGCTATCTTATCCTCAGTTTGGGCCTTTGCTACTCTGACTGCCTTCCCTACCACCTTCTGCTTTAACTGATACAGTTCTCTGTCCTGCTCCTTCTGTGTTTCTTTATATTTCCTGAATGCTATCCTTTTCTCCTTAACCTTCCCTGCCACCTCTTTTGAGAACCATAGTGGCTTTTTCCTTAATTTTGTTTTGTTGATTTGCTTTACACAAAGGCTTGTTGACTCTGTGATGGCAGTTCTGATTTTTCCCCATTGTTCCTCCACCCCTCCTTCTTGCCTGTTTGCTAATGCTTTTCTGAGGCAGTCTCCCATTTTGCCAAAGTCAGCCCTCCTAAAGTCCAACACTCTTGCTTTTGTATGGCTTGACTCTACAGCTGTGTTTACTGTGAACCAACTGTTTAGTAGTCGCTTGTTCCCAGATGGCTACCCACTTCTAAATCCAAGATCCTCTCTCCATCCCCATTTCAGAGTACCAGATCTAAGATTGCTCCCTCCCGAGTGGGTTCTAACACTAGCTGTCTGAGGCATGTCCCCTGAAGGGCATCGAGAATGACCCTGCTCTTGGATGTGGCTGCAGTAAAGGTGCTCCAGTTAATATCTGACATATTCAGGTCCCCCATCAACAATATCTCTCATTTTTCTGCCATTCTAAGGATTCCTTCTATTATTTCCTTGTCCACTGCCTCCCCCTGAGATGAGAGTCTGTAAACCCCCCCCCGTGGATTGTGGTGCCATTTCCTGTCTCCAGGGTGACCCACAGTGCCTTCTCCCCTCCCCTCCCCATTTACCCTTTAGTTCTGTTGCTTTGATTCCTTCCCTTATGTAGAGAGCTACGCCTCCTCCTCTTTTACTCTCCCTGTCCCTCCTGTAGATTGTGTACCCTGGTATGTTGACATCTCAGTCATGGTTCTCTGTGTACCATGTTTCTGTGACTTGACTGCCACGATATCCAGGCATCCCTCTTCCATCAAGGCCACTAGTTCAGAGAGCTTGTTACCTAGACTACGAGCATTTGTACTCACTGCCCTCCATTTTTTAATGGCCTTACCCCTGTTAGGCCCATCCCTGTCCTTACTGCCGTTGCCCTTTTCTGGATTTACCCCTGTCCTGCTCACTATCGACTTTGCTACCTTTGTGTCTACTTCACTAACTATCTTGTTCTGTGGAAGGGGGGACTGGGATTTCCCTGCTTCCCTTCAGTGCCTCCCTCCTTGGCTAGTTTAAATGCTTGCTAATGAAGCATTTAAACCTATCACCTAGGAACCTGGTCCCCCTCCTGGACAGATGCAGACCATCAGGCCAGTATGGGCCTGTATCCCTCCAGATGGATCCCCAGTCCCCATTGAAGCCAAATCCCTGAGCTCCGCACCAGTTTTTCAACCAGTCATTGAATCCCATGGTGTGGAGTACCCTAGTCTCATCCATGCCATAGACAGGTAGCACTTCTGAGAAAGTTACTGTGCATGCTACTTGTCTAAGGCCCCTCCCTAACTCCACAAACTCCTGCTGCACTGCTCTGATCCCATTCCCAGCCAGGTAATTTGTCCCTAGGTGGACAAGGACATCCAGCTCCCTCCCCTGTGCAGCTGCTCCCATGATCCTAAGAATTCGCTTCCTGTCCATCCAAGCCATGGTACCGGGCAAGCACCTTACCTCCCTCTCCCCTCCCATCCCCAGTTCTACTCCCCTAACGACTGAGTCTCCCACCAGGAGTTGTTTCTTCCCCCTGTGGGGTCCTGTGCCACCCTCCTGTGGGTCTCCTTTGTGGAGGTTCCCTGTATCCTCCTTGGTCTTCACTGCAGGTTCCAACATTGAGGAACCACGCTCCACCAGAATGGTGAATGAATTGTGGAGAGGCACAACTGGAGGGATGTGCCTCTGTTCCACCACCCTCACACTCCCTGAGCCCACCGTGGTCCAACCGCTCCTCTTTCTTGGAAACCTCTGAGGCAGTGGTGGTGGCCGGGGTGGTCCCTGGGTGGGGGAGGAGGTTTCCCGAATCCTCGCCAGGTCAGCATGGAGATGAGCAACCTCCTCCTTCTGACCAGACAGGTGCCTGCAAACAGTGCAGCAACGCAGCCTCCAGAACTTCTCCCAGAAGACTGCCACTCCACAGCCAGTGCATTGCACCACTCCCTACATGTCTGTCTTCCTTCCTCTTTAAGATGTTTTTTTTTTTCTTTTTTTAGTGTGTGTGAGTGTCTTTACCCCATTCAGTTTGCTGTGCCTTTAAGGATATGAACAGGTGTATGTCCTGTGCACTTTTGGGGAAGTGATGTCAGAACCCCTGATATAAAAGGAATTATACTTTGGGTGGGTGGGGTGAAAGGGCAGGGTGGAGTGGGGTCAAGCCCGTGCCTCCAGAAACCATCAGCTACAACTCTGACTCATCACCCCGGTGAGCGCCTTCCTTCCCTTCAGACACCTATTTCACAGAGTTTAAGTAACAGGTCTAGTCACAAATGACTGCAGATATTCTCCCAACTAGATTTCCTCCCTGGCAAATAAAAGTTACACTAAGAAAAGTCAACCCCAAAAACAGAGAACCAAAACACTGACTCCTACTTATTTAAACAGGCCCCAAAATTAAGAATTCAATTCAGTGTACTCTACTAAATCACCTCCTTGCTTTAAGGAAGCTGGTGGCTGCTCTCTCTCTCTCTCTCTGCTACAGCATATCAAACATGCAGGTGTTGCCCTTCCCCTCACTCAAACCAGGAAATACAGTCACATCACTGCAATTCTAAGTACCTACACTGGCTCCCGGTCCATTTTAGAATTTACTGGAAAACTGCATTTTCTCATCTGGCCTAGTGGCACGAAGGGCTGAGGTGCTGGCCACCTCACCCGCTGCTATGCCAGTGACCCAGGTTGACCTGAACTTGATTTTGCACCCAATGGGAGATACCTTGTCATTTGAATATGTGGCTGCATGTGGGGTCCAGTTGCAGGTTGTAGGATCCTCCTGGTGTGCTGGCCTCTGAGGCATGGGGGTGGAGGAGTTCCTTCACGAAATCGTGGGCTTCATTGCCAGCAGGGTGCTGCAGTCACCCTGAAAGCTAATTCTTGGTGACTTCAATGCATGGGTTGATAATGAACTCTCGCACTTTGGACAAGATTTCCTCCAGGTGATGAGAGTCCCTGGGCCTCGCACAAGTACTTACTTCAACAACTCACCAATATGCTCACACCTTGGACTTGGCATTTTCCCTGGGACTTGAGGTGTAGGGCCTCGAGATTGGTCCTGTCATGTGGTCAGATCAATGCACTATCACGTTCTCCTTTAGGGTTCCCCTTTGTGGTTTACCACCAGTGAAGATGGTCAGATATCACCCTTTAAGAGGGTTTTGGCCAGAAGGGCTTTGGGATGGTGCTAGACATCTCAGGTGTAAAGTAAGCATGTGCTTTGGCATCGAAGGAAGCAGTGGTGACATATAACAGGGTTATCGTGGCAACCTTCGATCTTGTGGCACCTATCCATGTACGCCCTCTTGTTTCATGCTGTGGCTTGCCCCGTATGATGGTGAACTAAGGGAGATGAAGGCAAGAGGGGCCTTCATCTGCTTTAGCCTTCAAGGGGGTGGAGGTTGGAGCATTGTTGGAGGAAATCTGGGGCCAACAAGGACAGACTGTCTTTGAGTATTCACTACGGTGAATACAGAGTGGCAATTATCCAGAAGAAGGCAGGTTTTCTGTCTAGGGAGATTGCTGCCTGGAAGAATTGACCAGCTCAGCTCTTTCAGACTGTAGACAAGTTGCTCCATTCTACCTGTCTGGAGTTTGTGACAGTTTTTTCACCTGCTAAATGTGAAGCGTTTGCTTGCTTCTTTTTGGACAGGGTGTCCTCCATTCTGGCTGGGATCTTGCAAAGTGGGTTGTGGCAACCCAGTGAGATTGAGCCAATACATCACCAACACACTCAGCTGTCGCGGAGAGAGTTAGAACAGTGACAATGGAGGAAGTGACTGGGGTGATCTCAGAGCTGTGACCAACTTATTGTGAACTGAATCCAGGCCAAACGCAATTACTAGTGGGTTATGTTGGGCATCTGGGGCAGGTGTTCACGGGGATTGTCTGGTGCTCCCTGATGGAGGGGGGTTTCCCAATTGCATTGAAGGATGCACTAGTGAGTCCCCTCATGAAAAAGCCATCTTTGGACCCAGACAACCTTGCAAATTATCAACCCATCTCTAACCTGTTTTTTTATGCAAAGTATTGAGAAAGTGTTTGCGTCACAGCTTGAGGCACACCTCCTAACCTTTGACATCTATGAACCTCTCCAACCTGGGTTCAGGGCTAAGCATAACATCGAGTCTGCACAGGTCAGAATGCATAATGACCTTCTCATGGGTGAGAGACAGAGAGGAATGGTCAATTCTTGTCCTCCTCGATCTCTCCTCAGCCTCTGACACTACAGACCATGGGTTGTTGTTGAATCGGCTGAGGGAATATGTAGGTCTCACTGGCCGAGTCATCTGCTGGTTTGAGTCCTAACTCAGGGACAGGACATAGACAGTGGTATTGGGGAATTTCTCCTTGTCTCCAGTGTCTCTGCCATGTGGTGTTTCCCAGGGCTTGATTTCTCACCTATGTTGTTTACAGTGTACCTGCTGCCTCTGGAAGAGGTCATTAGATGGAATGGTCTAGATTTTCAATGTTATTCTTATACTCAGTTCTACCTGTCTTTGCACCCAGGACTCCTGGTGCAGTCAACATGCTTGGCTGAAATCCATGACTGAATGTCACTGAGCTGGTTGAGGCTCAACACTGAAAAGACTGAGGTGTTGACGGTCGAACTGGGCCATAGGGGGTGTATGGCAGCTGCCAAGAATGAGACTGGACTTGGACTTGGCTCACCAAGACTTGTGGCTGCCACCAAAGTGAGAAATCTGGGGGTCATTCTGGATGAGCAACTGGCATTTGAGGCTCAGGTGTTGTCTGTTATCTGGAGTGTCTTTTATCATCTGAGAAACAACACCAACATTAGATCCCTTATTCTCCCTGGTGATCTGGCGTCACTGATACACGTGTTTGTGATGTCTCAGCTTGATTACTGTAACGCTCTGAAGGTCCGTGTCAGTGGAAGTACACTACGGGACCTGTAGAAGGTGCAGAATGCAGCTGCTAGGCTGCTAAAAGGCCTTTCAAGGTCTTGAGTCATGTATCCCCGCTGCAGCGTGGACTGCACTGGCTGCCAGTTAAGTGGCATATCTCGTTTAAAGTTGGTTTGCTAACTTATAAGGCCCTGCACGGGTTGGGTCCTGGTTACCTCTTAGATCTCCTGCATCCTTACGGGCCCTCGCATTCTCTTCACTTTAGCAAAGTGGGCCTCTTAGCTGTACCAAGGGCCAAGCTGAAAACCTTGGGCAACAGGACCTTTGAGGTGGCAGGCCCAGTCTTAAAGAGCAGGTGTGCAGTTCCAATTATCCAGCCCCCCTGACATATATGATAGCTCACCTGTTCCAGAATCGATGTGTAGCAATAATTCCATTTTTTTCCGTGTTGTAAAAAAGTTATTTTGCTCGTAATGTAACCCTCTGCTAAAACTGAGCCACTCCCCAAACCTACTGACACGCCCTCACACAGGCACACGCAGCCCCATTCTGTGATACCAGAAAATGAAGGGTGCATGTGTGCGCCCCACTGACTTGAATGGGGTGATTTTTATTTTACTACTATTTAGAGTTGGATTTAATAACATGCACCCGACTCAACACTGTTATCGAAGGTCGCTTTGATTTATTAAAATTGCAAACCTAAATAGTAGGAAATCTATAGAAAAATCATCCCCATTCAACTCAAACCTTTTTCAGGTACATAAGTGAAAAATGAAGGGCAAAGGGGGGGATAGTGAGACTGAAGGGGGAGGACAGGGGCTGTGTGGAGGATGACAACAGTAGAGCTGGCATACTGAACAGATATTTCTGCTCAGTCTTTACTGAGGAAGAGGAGGGTAATGGGCCTGAAGGGAGTACAAGGGGTGGGAACAGCACAGACATGGACACAAGTCCCTTTACACGGGAAAGGGTCCTAAAGGAACTGGAAGGAATAAGAGTCGATAAAGCAATGGGACCAGATGGGGTGCACCCCAGGGTCCATAAAGAGGTGGTGGCTGAACCTCTGGCAATCCTGTTTAGCTGATCACTGGAAACAGGGAGGTACCCAAAGACTGGAGGACAGCAGATGTAGTCCCCTTATACAAAAGGCGGAACAAAGTGGAAGCGGGGAACTACAGACCAGTCAGCCTGACCTCAGTAGTGGGGAAGATCATGGAAGCACTACTGAAGAGGAGACTGGTGGAACATCTGGCTGCCAACAGACTACAGGACCCAAAGCAGCATGGTTTCACGGGGGAAGGTCATGCCAGACCAACCTCATTTAATTTTTTGACTGGGTGACAAGGGAGGTGGATCAGGGGAAGGCAGTGGACATGGCCTATCTGGACTTCAGCAAGGCCTTTGACACTGTGCCACATGGGAGGCTATTAAACAAACTGGGGAATATGGCAGTGGGCAGGACATTACTGCAGTGGGTGGGTAACTGGTTGGGCGGCAGGACTCAGAGAGTGGTGGTAAATGGGTGTCACTCCACAGAGAGAAGAGTGACTAATGAGGTACCACAGGGATCACTGCTGGAACCGGTCCTATTCAACGTCTTCATCAGTGACATCGCGCAGGACCTAGAAGGCAGAATTTCCCTGTTCGCTGACAACATGAAGCTCTGTAACAGAGCGGACACGCCAGAGGATGTAGACAGAATGATGAGGGACCTGCAGAAGCTTGAAGAATGGTCAAGGGTTTGGCAGTTGAAATTCAACGCAAAGAAGTGCAGGATAATGCATATGGGGAACAAAACTCCTGGAACAACATATCAGTTGGGGGTGAGGATATAGCATGCACCAAGCTGGAAAGGGACCTTGGGGTTATCATCTCTGATGACCTCAAGATAGGGAAACAGGGCGACAAGGCAGCAGGTAAAGCAAATAGGATGCTGGGATGCACAGGCAGGGGCATCACCAGCAGGAAAAGGGAGGTCATAATTCCACTATACAAGACACTAGTGAGGCCCCACCTGGAGTACAGTGTACAGTTCTGGAGACCTTACCTATGTAAGGACATAAGGTAGAGAAGGTTCAGAGAAGGGCAACAAAGATGGTACAGGGATTGCATCACAAGTCCTATGAGGACAGGCTGAAGGACTTGAATATGTACTCCTTGGAGGAGAGGAGGGGAGAGAGGGCATATGATAGAGACATACAAATACCTTACAGGGAGGAACAGGGTGCAGGAATACACTACCTTCCAGCGAAAAAGATGTTCCAGGATTAGAGGGTATGGGATGAAGTTGGAGGGAGGGTGATTCAGAGAAAACGTGAGGAAGAATTTCTTCACAGAACGGGTGGTGGACAAGTGGAACACCCTGCCAGAGGAAGTGGTGGGGGCTGAAACCATCATGGGATTTAAGAATGCATGGGACAGATATAAGGGAATTTTGGTGGTCAGGGTAAGGGGCAACAGACTTCTATAAAAACATAAACATAACTTACAAGCTCAAATGGGCAGACTGGGTGGGCCATAGGCCCTTAGCTGCCAAGTGTCTATGTATCTGTGTAAGTTATCGGTACGCACACGTCAGCCTCGCTTTTCTCTGACATCACAAAACGGAACTGCAGGTGCCTGCATGGGGGCCGTGTCAGTAGGTTCGGGATGTGGCTCCGTTTTGGCAGAGAGCTAAATTATGGGTAAAATAACTTTTTTACAACACAGAAAAAATTGAATTATTGCTACAAATCGATTCTGGAGCTGGTGAGCTATCATATATGTCGGGGGGGCTGGATAATTGGAACTGCGCACCTTCTCTTTAAGGAATTTGCTCTTGAGGGCCCTCAGAGAGGCCCCAAAGTGAAGGCCTTTAAGAGGGGTCTAAAGATTATCCTAGTCAATCAAGCCTTTGTGGATTGCATCATCTTCCACGGTACCTCCCAGATGAGCTTTATAGGTCTTAAAGTGTTTTAATTGCTGTTTTATGATATTTTATGTGTTTATTTATAAATTGATTGTAATGTCTGCACTTTCTGTAAAGTGTTCTGGGCCTCTGGGAAAGGACGCTGCTGGAAATAAAACCTGCTTCTACTTCTGCTGCCCCCTCCTATTTCATTTTATTTAGTTTAAAATACACAAAGCATTTACAAACAGTGCAAGGCTTGAAGTATAGAATTCATAAGAAAAATATCATAGTAGATGTCACTCTTTACCCTTCACTACCACATTGGGGGTGGGGGGTGGGTCTGGCTAATACAACATTTTAAAATATACAGGAATTAAAGCAGGATGAGGTTTTAGCAGCAATGCATTGCACGTAGTCTGCAAAATAAAGTCCCATAATATCTAGCGTAGTGCCCTACATTACAGTGATACCGCAATACTATGGCACTAAACTTCAAGCAACATAATCAAAAATATCACATACTGTATATATCAGCTGCAGAAAATATTGAATGATCCTATACAGCATTCTCGGCTCGCCCCAGTCATTTCAAACTCTGAGAGAGGTACAGAGTTACACAGCTCCTTCAACATTGTTTACTAGCTCTTCGAATTTTAAAGTGAACAATCCGTTGTAGCAACTGTCACTACAAGAGTCATCAGTACATGCTTTAAAAAAAAAAAACAGTTCAAATGTTAGTGCAAACATTTTAGAAAACTTGTCACCACTGCCAGCATAAGTATACCTCACTGTATCGTTTAGTAAATCTTTAACTGTGACATAGAGAGTTCTCATTGGCTCCTCTGCTGTGCATGAAAGTGCCGCCGCCATTGAAACATGGAAACATAGAAGTTGTCGGCAGATGGGGACTGTACGATCCATCAAGTCTGTCCTTGGCTTCCTATCCCCCTAATTATCTGCCTGCTTCTGTATCCCACAGTGTCTGTCCCATGCCTGCTTGAATTCCCCTACTGTCATGGCTCCCACCACCCCCTCCGGCAGGCTAGTCCATGGTTCCACAACGCACTCTGTGAAGAATTTCCTCATATTGCTTCTGAACTTTCCTCTCTTAAGTCGAAGGTTGTGCCGTCTAGTCCTGCTGTAGTCCTTTACTTGAAAGAGGTTCTGTGCATGCACCCTGTTGTTGCCTTTAAGGTATTTGAATGTTTCTATCATGTCCCCATGATTCCTGTGTTATTCTAAGAAGTATAATTTGAGGTCATCTAGTCTTGCCTCATACGGTTTCTGATGCAAGCCCTGCACCATCTTTGTTGCTCTTCTTTGTAGCATCTCCAGCCTATGTCCTTCCTGAGGTGTGGCCTCCAGAACTGGACACAATACTCCAGGTGAAGCCTTACCAGGGACCGATACAGGGGCATGATTACTTCATGCCTTCAGCTTGTGCCCCTCCCTATGTATTCCAAGATACCACTAGCCTTTAATGCTGCCTTTTGACATTGTCTACTGGCCTTGAGGTCATCTGACATGCTCACCCCTAGGTCTCGCTCCTGCCTGGTAGCCACCAGCTGCTCCCCTCCCATTGAGTACAGTTTCCCTGGGTTATGCTTTCCCAGGTGCATGACCTTGCATTTTTTGACACTGAATTTCAATTGCTAGGTCTTGGACCATTCCTCCAGTTTTCGAAGATCAGCTTCCATGCTTTGCTGTTCCTCTGTTGTGTCTACCCTGTTGCCGATTTAGTTATCATCTGCAAACAGGCACACCTTTCCCTCCAGTTCATCCGCAATGTCGCTGATGAATATGTTGAAGAGGATCGATCCCAGAACTGAGCCCTGTGGGATCCCACTAGTCACCTTCCCTCCACAGACAGAGTGCCATTTATTAATACTCTCAGAGTTCTCCCATGTAACCATTTTTTGACCCGGTTTGTAACCTCGGGCCCACTTCCCATGTTCTCCATTTTTTTGACTAGTCTCCTATGCGGAACAGAGTCAAAAGTTTTGCCGAAGTCCAGGTAAACCACATCCACTGCCCCACCCTGATACACTGGTTTGGTGACCCAATTGAAAAAAATCAACCAGGTTTGTCTGGCAGGACCTCCCTGCCGTGAAACCGTGTTGATTTTTGTCAAGCTGACTAGTTTGCTCCAAAAAAGCTACGATTCTTTCCTTCAGCAGGGACTCCATCAGTTTTCCCACGACTGACGTTAGACTAACCGGATGGTAGTTACCTGGCTGTTCCTTGCTTCCACTCTTGTGGAGTGGTACTGCTGTTGCACTCTTCCAATCCTCCGGCACCTCCCGCTCCTTAATGATTTGTTGAAAAGCACTGCTAAGGGGGCTGCCAGTTCCCTCCCTAGTTCTTTCAGTATTCTTGGGTGTATCCCTTCTGGCCCCATAGCTTTATCTACCTTTAACTTGTCTATTGCCTCCAGGACCCTTTCCTCTGTGAAGGAACCCATGTCTGTTCCTTCTTTATGCCTGTTGTTGGTCCGTTACCGACTGCTTCCTGTGTGAAGACTGAGCAGAAGTACTCATTGAGTGCCTCTGCCTTCTCCCTGTCTTGCTCTGCGGTTTGTCCGTCTTTTTTTGTGATTCTAACAATGCCCACTTTGGTCTTCCTTTTTTCACGTATGTACCTGTAGAAGGCTTTGTTACCCTTTTTTACTTCCTGAGCTATCCTAACCTGTTTGAGCCTTTGCATTTCTTATCACTGTCCCTGTCTCATTTAGTTTCTGTTTATATTCTGTTTTGCCTATTTCATTCCCCGACTCCTTGCACTTTCTGAAGCCTGTGCATTTTTCTCTCACCATGGTTGCCACCTCCTTGGAAAAACATAGTAGGTTTTTCCTTGTTTTGTTTTTACAAACCTGACGGGCACACTGTGATATGACCATGGTTATTGCGGTTTTACCATGCTGCCGCGACAGCTATCACGGAGACATCCCCAACAGTGACAGCTGCAGTGCCGACTGTCAGCCATGCAGTGTTGGGGATGCCTCCATGTTTCTATAGGGGGCTGTGCCCCCCAAAACCCATGGTCTCTGGGATTCCAACTCTGCATTGGAGTTGGACTGGCGGGGTGGCGAAACACCCAGCTGGGCAGCCTCGGGCACTGCCCAGACCATCACAGCGACGTGCGGGTTTTGCCCGATTCCTGTCGCTGTGTTGGTCTTCACGGTGTCGGAATCGCTGCGGTGTCAGTATACCGGTTATTGCATCCTTCAACCTTGTCCAATATTCCTCAATGCTCCCTTCTGTCGAGTTACTAAGGTTGTCTCCTAGGCAGGCCTTCATGTTTGTGAAGTCTGCCCTCCTGAAGTCAAGGACCTTCAGTTTGGAGTGTGTGGAGTCTACGGTCCTTTTTACCCTGAACCATACAGTGTTATGATCACTGTTGCTCAGGTAGTTCCTTACTTCGACAGCTGTAACCCTATTGCTATTTGTGAATATCAGATCTAGAACTGCATTACCACTTGTGGGTGATGTTACTAGTTGACTTAGGCCTGTTTCCTGTAGCGTGACTAGGAATTCCCTACTCTTCTGTGATGTCGCTGTGTGGGTATTCCAATCTACATCCGGCAGACTGAAATCCCCCACCAGCACCATGTACCCTTTGCCTGACATCTGGAGGATGGTTTCCAGGATTTCCTTATCCCTGGCTTCCTCCTGATTTGGAGGTCTGTAGATTATTCCTACCCGAATGGGTTTCCGGCTCCATGCGCATATAATGCAAAGCGTTGTGAGTCGCATGGCCAGCATTATCTTGTCATCATCAGCTCCCTTTAATGACAATAAATTCCCACCACACAAAGCTAAAATTGGGCCATTTATAAGATTAAATTAGTGGCAGATGGGTTTCCATATCTGTACCACCGGTACCACCTCAGTAAATAAAGTTAGTAGCCGGCCCGGTGGCGCGGAGGGTTGAGGTGCTGGACACCACACCTTGTGCCACACCGACGACTCGAGTTCGGGAATGGACTGGGCGGCGGTCGGCAGGAGAGAGGAAGGATCGAACTTCCCACGACTGCTCTCCTTCCTCATGGGAGGACTGGGGCAATGCAGCGCACTTTAGCGGCTGCTGGCAGAGGCCAGTACCACTGCAGTAGCGAGCAGACTGGGGGGGAGAGCACGGTGGATGTCGGCATGTATGTGCCTAGACGCCATTGCATGTCCAGCTCTCCAGGGTAACACACCAGAACAGGGAAAAAATGGCGAATGGCCGCAGCAGCTTGATGGCCGTCTACGGGAAGCCCGGCCTCGGGGGCATCACTGCATTGCTGGATCACGTCTCGAGCGGACAGTGAGAGGGGGCTCTCCGCCACCCCACCATGGGGGGGGTAAGCTGTGGGGGTATATGGCATCCACTGAAAGCTGGGAAGAGGACCTGACGGTGGCCAGATGTAGAGGATGCGTGGACATACAGGCAGACTGGGAGCCATGGGATAAAAAGGATTAACAACAAAAAAAAATAATAAAGTTAGTAACCTGAGGAATAAACCAGGACACCTGTTTTATAACAGGCAAACTGGATGACTAAATAATTGCTTCTTTTTGTTTTCTAATGGTGCAGATTGCCATCCTGAGAGACCTGTGTGAAAATGGTCTAGTTAGCACAGCACAACAAATACTGCGACTATACATAAAATTCAGTCCTCAGCCGGCCTGGTGGTGCTGAGGGTTGAGGCGCTGGATGCCACACTTCGCACCACGCTGGTGACCCGGGTTCGGAAGCAGACTCGGGTTGCCGGTGGGTCAGCCAGGGGGAGGCAAGCTGGAGCGTCCCACGACAGCTCGCCTTCTCCAGGGAGGGATTCGGCTGACGCCCGATACTTGCATGACTCCAAGCGGTGGCTCGGAGTACTGCAAGCTCCACTAGGGGAAGGGATGTGGCCACTGTACAGAGTGGACGTGGGCGCCTTGCGCCATGACATTGAGGGAAGTCACATGCTGTACGGGGAGGGAGAAAACGTGAAAAGAGCCTGCCACCACCGGGAAGATGGGGAGACCAGGCCGTGCCCACGATCTGCCTGTGCCCACCCGATGGACCTCGGACCGACGAAATGTAATTTACGGGGCATCTGCGCCCCCGCCTCGTCCCCACCCGGAGGGGGGTAATAAATGGCTCCATGGGGCTCGGGGGTCCGTTCGGGTAGGGTTACGGGCAGTGGGATGGCTAATGTCTCTCCTGAAGGGTCGGGGGTGGCAGGCTGGGAGGAGAATAAAAAAAAAATTAAAAATTCAGCCCTTATTACCAGCCAACAGTTGCTTCCTAACAGGAAGCAAAGTCCAGCTAGAGTGCATTGAGCTTTTTACCCACTTACTCAGGATTGTTAAAGAGGAATATTTTCACAGCGTAGGTCAGCGCGAGCTTAGCGGATAGTTGGAGGGCACAGGTTTTGCCTAAAGATCGTAGTCCCAATCGGATACCGTTGAAGGCTTCATGCCGCTGCCTGCTGGAGAAACTCAGGTCTAGGAAAAGGTAAGTTAATGTTCCATTCTCCATCATGAGTTGCCCCTTGTTTTCCAGTTTGCATGATTAAGCCTGTGACAGGTGGCCCATGTCATGTCTGACTTTGTCACCCTACTCTTTTCGTAATGCTTGCTCTCACTCTTTTGCTGTCCCTCGAACGAAAGCTACTGCTGAGCAGGCTGCCTTCTTAGTTCATTTCCCTAAACTTTGGGGTTTCCTCTTCTGTTCGCTCTGCTCCTTCCTTTCCTGCTCTGAAGGCTCTCCTCCATGAGTTGTCTGCTCACTCCCGCAGTTGCTTCTGATATCGCGTTCATTTCTGCCCTGCAACTTACTTAATTTTCTGTCCCTCAGCACTTCCCCAGTATCAGTCATTCTCCCAGTTTTTTATTTTGTTAAGTTGTAACTATTTAATTGTTCTTTTTTCTGTTCCACAATTTATTGCACGGTAAAGTACAGTTACTTAAGAACTTATCGTAACTGTAGATCTTCGAGAGAAGCTCTTGCAGCTGGTAACACAAGTAGGACTGACACCACCTGGTGGCGGTTCTTGGTAAATTCTTCTTCTAGCAATACCAACGTGGGAACGCCCCCACCAACGTCGGCTCCACCCCCGACATCACTCTATATAAAGGAGGAGTTCCCCACGTGCTCCAGTTCTTGTACGCCCCCCTACAGGCAAACAGATCGTAACAGGCAACAAACAGGAATTATGACCCAAATTTTTCCTCACAGTGGAGGAAAAGCCAGCCTGGAAAAGGCCTGATCCCTGGGGAAAGGAGGGCGGGAAAATATGCCTGCTGTTAGAGCTTCTCTCGAAGATCTACTGTTACAGTAAGTTCTTATGTAACTGTACTATCTTACTTCGAGAGGAAGCTCTTGCAGCAGGGAACACAAGTAGGACTGATTCCCAAGCAGTATAAACATATAACAACTCCTGGGAGGGGGAAACAATAAGGAAAAACAAGAGAAACAGGAGCAGGAAGGATCCCTCAGGAAACCAGGCCCTGCAGAACTGCAAGGCCAAACCCTGCTCTGCATCTGGAAATGATGTCAAGGCTGTAGTGCCTGACAAATGTGTGAACCGAGTGCCAGGTAGCAGCAGCACAAATGTCAGCTGCAGATACCCATTTCAGCGCTGCAAAGGAAGTGGCAGCTGCCCTGGTAGAATGAGCCTAAATCGGGCTTGGAGTAGACCTATTGTGTTTCTGATAACAAAAGGTAATGCAATGGACCAACCAGCGCGACAGTGTCTGTTTGGTGACCGGGCAACCTAAGGACCTTTGAGCAAATGACACAAAAAGCTGTTCAGATCTTCTGTCTCCCTTGGTCCTAGCCAGGTAACATCGAAGAGACCTGTGGATGTCCAAGGAATGAAGCAGAGCCTCCCCTCTGTTTGAATACTCTGGGTAATACACCGGAAGCTGAACGGACTGGTTAAGGGTGAGTCTCAAACCATCTTCGTAGAACTGGTTGGTGCGATGGGTCAACCCCATCCTTATGGAAAATAAGATAGGGTTCTTACACATGAGAGCCTGAAGCTCTGAAATGCGCCTCGCCGAAGTAATGGCTACCAAAAGCAAAGTTTTCCAGGACAGGAAACAAAGCTCAGCCTCCATTGCTAGTTCGAAGGGGGGGGGGGAGCGTAAGCTTCTCTAGGACAAAGGGGAGAGCCCAAGGAGGGACCTGATCCCAGATGGGAGGTCTGATATGAAGAATACTGTGAAGGAAAGCATAAGAGACCTCCATCTGAGCCACCGTCTTACCCTGTACTGGGAAGTGATAAGCAGAGATGGCGGCCAGGTGTACCTTGATGGAGGAATAACTGAGACCTGACTCTGAAAGGGAAAGCAGGTATTCTAAAACAGTATTAACCGGGCAGACCAGGGGGTCCACCCTCTTGGCTGTGGCCCATACACAGAAATGTTTCCACTTCATAGTGTAAGTGGCCCTGGTGGCAGGCTTACGCGCCTCAACCAAAACTTGTGCTACGTGATCAGATACTCCAAACTTGGATTTAGCTAGGTCCTGAGGAGCCAGGCATGCAGGTGAAGGGAACGCAGATTCGGATCGACCAGTGACCCGTTGTCCTGAGACAGAAGATGAGAGGAAACTGGAAGGGGCAGCGGAGGCTCTACTACTAAATGCTGGAGCAAAGGAAACCAAATCTGACGAGGTCACAGCGGAGCTATCAGAATGAGGGCGAACAGCTCTGACTGTGCCTTGAGGAGAACCTTCTGCAAGAGCGGGAAGGGAGGGAACGCGTAGAGAAACCTCCCCTTCCAAGAGTGGGACAATGCATCTTGCCCAAAAGCTCCAGGCTCTGGACCTAGTGAGCAGAAACGACCTAGTGAGCAGAAACTGGGCAGTTTTGTGTTGGATTGTGATGTGAAGAGATCTAACTCTGGTGTGCCCCATCGGCAGAAGATTTGATTTATGACTTCCTGAAGCAGCTCCCATTCATCAGCCTGCGACCTGGTTCTGCTGAGTGCATCGGCCAACATGTTCTGCTCTCCTGGAATGTGAACCACCATCAAGAAGAGCTGATGCTCCAGAGCCCAGTCCCACACCCGAATGGCTTCCCGGCAGAGGGGTTACGAGTGTGTGCCACCTTGTTTGTTGATGTAGAACATCACTGAAGTGTTGTCCATCTGGACCAACAGGTGGCCCGGCACTAGGACAGAGACCAGGGCCTGAAGATCATACAGGACCGCTCTCAGTTCCAGAACATTGATATGCAGATCTTCCTCTATCGGGGACCAAGATCCCTAAGTGCGATGTGTCCCCAAGTGGGCGCCCCATCCTGAGGATGATGCATCCGTGGTCAGAATCTGGGTTGGGCCCTTACATGGAAGGGGATACCCGCCAGTAAGTTTTGTGATGACATCCACCACCGCAGTTCTTGGCGGATCAGCTCTGAGATCCGGATCGAGGCATCCAAATCGTCCTGTGTTTGATCCCATTGGACTCTTAATGACCACTGAATGGTCTGCATGTGCAGCTGCCCCAGAGGGACAGAAACTATGGTGGCTGCCATGTGCCCTAGCAGCCTGAGAAGGAGTGTTGCGGGGACCCTTGAGGCTGTAGAGACTTGGTACACCAAGACCTGAATCTGACCTGCTCTGCCGGAGGGAGGAAACACTTTCCTGAGGGTGGTATCCAGAAGCGCTCCGATGAATTGGAGCTTCTAGGATGGGAGAAGTTGAGATTTTTCCCTGTTGACCGTGATCCCCAGGTGCTGGAACAGCGAGAGGGAGTCCCTGATGGTTTCCAACAGGCGGGGCTTGGATGGAGCCAGGAGGAGCCAGTCATCCAGATATGGGAACACGAAGTGGTCCAGTCTCCGAAGTGCTGCGCCGACCACTGCCAGGCACTTGGTGAATATCCTGGGGGCTGAAGAGAGACCGAAGGGGAGGACTTTGAATTGATAGCCCTTGCCTTCAAATCTGAACCTCAGAAATCTTATGACCAGACAAATGTGCCAGCAGAAACAGACCACCCGGTCTAAGTCTGCTGGAGTGTGCAGCCAACACCCCTAGCTTGCAGCTGCCCCACCCCCCTCCCATTTGTCATCCCACTGCCACCCCCCACCTCATCTTCGATGACCCCTGGCAATAGGGATATGCAGATAGGCGTCCTGCATGTCCAGGGATGTCAGCCAGTCTCCCAATGAAATTAAGGGCAGGAGAGTGGGGAGGGCAACAATACGGAACCTTCAATAGGAGACCCATTGGTTTAGATCGCTACGGTCCAGAATAGGTCTGAGGTCTCCTGACTTCTTCGGGACCAGGAAGAAGTGGGAGAAGAATCCTGTCTCTCGCTCAGTTGGGGGCACCGGCTCAATGGCGTTTTTGTCCAGAAGGGATTAGATTTCCCTTCTGATCAGCGCCCAGTGTTCCCTGGGATAGTGGGATGGAAGTGGTGGTCTGTCCGGGTGGATGGCGTCGAACTCTATGGCGTGCCCAAACCCCACAAGCTCGAGGACCCACTGGTCGGAGGTCACTTGACTCCAGGCATCTGCATAGAGAGAGAAAAGCATCCTCTGACCGGCTCACCCGACAAGGAGTCCGGGAAGGAGGGAGGCCTGGATAGTCAGGCAGTGGGAGGGGAAGGGAGGGTGGCAGTAGCTGGTTTAGCCTGTCTAGAGGAGGAAGCCGAAGAGCTCCTGGCTCTGCCTCGCTGCGGATGTGGCTGGTAGCGAGGCTGCTGAGGCTGATGTCCCCCACGGCCACGAAAACAGGGCTTCCGAGGTTGCCTCTGCTTTGGGTGGTACATGAACTGCACGGTTCAGATGGCCTTACTGGAGTCCTGCAGCTTGGTGATAATCTTCTCCGTGTCTTCGCCGAAGAGCACGGAGCCCTTAAAGGGAGCATCCAGAATGTTCGTCTGAGCATCTGGATCGAACCCAGAAACCCGAAGCCCAGCATGGCACTGGACTCAAATACCAGTAGCGTCCGCCCTTGAGGAGGTGTCCACAGAGTCATAGGCCGACCTCAGAATGTGGGTACCCACGTGTGAGCCGGTCTGCAGCAGTTTGGCAAGCTCTGCTGCTGAGGGCAATCGGGCATGTTTTGCACAATGTCCATTCCCTGTTCCCAAAGGGCATTCTGGAATTGGACCATGTGTGTCAGGAAGTTGAGACTTCTGATACTGCAGGTGGCAGCAGAGTACACCTTGCATCCGATGGAATCCAGCTGTTTCGACTCCCTGTCAGGCGGCTGGGTGCTCAGGTGCTTGGGCCTCTGAGAACAGTTGTGAGCTGCCAAAATCACCACTGAGTCTGCTACAGGTGGTTCGGCCAAGAAGGGTGGTCCTTAGGAGCCCGGTAGAGCCGATAAGCCTTCTTGGGCACGGCAGAGGAGGAGGAGGAGTGAGGGCATTTCCAGGAAGCAAACGTGACGTCCTCAAAGGTGTCAACCATGGGAGGGATGACCACCAGCTTAGGGTCTTTTTGGCTGAGGTATTTAGTCAACCGCAATTGCTCGGGGTCCAGGGCCTCAGTGTCCCAACCCATGTTTGCCTGGATGTGCCTCATCACCTCCATTAAGTTGGGGTCATCTGGGGGGGATTTGGGATGCCCTTCCATGTCCCCTAATTCCGGTTCGATGTCCGAGTTGACACGAGAGGTGTTGGAGTCGACATGAGTCCGAGGTTTAAGAGAATGGGGATCTGTGCCGTCTCCTCTTGCGCCTCTTCTCCAGAGAGGGACAGCGGGAGGAACTGCTGGACCTAGTCCTCCTGTGCCTCTTTTCTTTATGTTTTTGGGTGGTGCAGGCTACTTCCCTGCCTCTTGATCAGAAGGCTCCAGGACTAGGACCGGATCAGGAACAGGGTCCCCTGGGGTATCAAGCGTGGGAGGAGGCACAACCACCGGGAGATCACATTTGACAGTGTCCCACCAGTGGAAGAAGAGCTTCTTTACTTGCAAAAGGTTCAGTTTTGGGGAACCAGGCCCAGAAGGAGGAGGTGCACCAGAGCCATCGCCAGCCCCGTCACGGGGGTGCCAGCTTTGGGTCCAAACCCCTGGCACTGGTGTCCGTGGGCACCGATGTCGTTCTTTGGGGCGATGACAGAGGAGCATCCGCTGCCCCGTCGTCAGCCTCTGATGTCAGGAGGACCGGAGAGGGGGTCCTAGAGCTGACGTCGGGTGGTGCCGGGGTGACCAGCATTGGAACGATTTGAACTGGCAGCGCAATGGCCTTCGCCGGAGGGAGGCCAGAGGAGCCGTGACAGCAGACCGTCTGGAGTCCGCTTGTCTCTGGAGTCTGACGGGCATCCCTCAGTGGCGTGAGCCTTGGGATGGTCGGACTTGTGGTGTTTAGAGGACTTCTTGACTGAACATCGGTCAGCCGCCGGTGGCGGGCGACAGTCGGAGTCCTTTGATTTTGGTAGCAAGGACGAGGCCCTGCCACCGTAAGACCCTGAGGCCTTGCTCGACTCACGGAGGTTGGACTTGGAAGTGGAGGCTGAGCAGGAGGAGAAGGACTTACCTGCGCCCGCCGAGGAAGCCTTCTCGGTGGGCGGATGCACCTTCAAGGGTTGGAGGGTGGTCCCTGAGGACTTAAGCGCAACAGACCCAGCGGTGGAAGGCTCGAGGGCCGTGAGGCAGGAATCATGCCCCGATGACCCTGACTTCGAGCCTGAGGACCTGGTCCTAGAATGGGATCGGGTCTCTCTCCCGATGTTTGTGGTGCTTCTTCTGGGTGGGAGGGGAGTCTGATTCCCCCCCCGGAGGATGAAGCGTGTTCCATCGCGGCCAGCTTGGAGTCCGCTAAAAAGGCGGAAAGAGATTTCTGTCGCTTGATTCACATCTGGGAGTTAAAGGCCTAGCAATGAGGACAGGCGTCAGTGTCGTGGTTGGCCCCCAGGCAAAAAAGGCACGCGGAATGGCCATCCTTAGATGGTATCTGCTGCCCGCAGGAGCACTTGCTGACATGCCTGTTGGAGGAAGAGGACATAGATGTGAGAAAAACACTTTTAGAAATGTGGAGAAGGAAGAGAGCAATCGGCACTGCAAGTGGTAAACCGAAGGCGAACTAACCCTGACCGTGCAGCGGGAAAGAACTGGAGCATGTGGGGAACTCCTCCTTTATACAGAGTGACGTCGGGGGTGGAGCTGACGTCGGTGGGGGCGTTCCCACGTTGGTACTGCTAGAAGAAGAATTTGCAGAGAACCGCTGTCCAGGTGGCGTCAGTCCTACTTGTGTTACCTGCTGCAAGAGCTTCCTCTCGAAGTAAGATCTTATTTTTGTCAATTTATTTTTAGGCATAATTGTCCTCTTTATTTTTGTTATATTTATTCCATTTCTATATATTTCATATTCTGTATTTTTTATGTCATCTTTTCCCCTCTCCCCCTTCCCCCAGAATGCTTCTGGAAAAGAGCTGTTATCAGTTCAGTATATTTTTCCTGGTAAGACCTTTAAACTCCCCCCCCTTCCATATTTTAGTGGTTAGAGCACTGGCACGGTAAGCCAGGGACCTGGGTTCAAGTCCCAGTGGTTTTATGGGCTGAAGGTATAGCCTACAGGTTAGAGTAACAAGCTGTGAATGTGCTTGGTACATCCAGCAGACAGTCCTGGGTTTGAGTCCCACAACCGCCACTTGCATACTGTGTGGCTCTGAGCAAGTCACTTAACCTCCCCAGAGCTCCCAGGTTGCCTCTGAAAACAGGCACTTGTGCCTAGCGGGCCTTACATGGTTACCAAAGACTAAAATAAATAAAAACTAACTAACCAACCAACTAAATGTGGCCCATGTATAATAAGCAGAAGGGTCACATTGCACAGTGGGGGGATTCAAACATGCATGGGATAGGCACAAGGGAACCCTAAAGGTGGCTAGGAAAGGCCAAAGCAAATGACCAAGTAAAGTCAGTGACAACTGATGCAGGCCGGGAATACGGGCAGACTGGGTGGGCCTAGTGGTCTTTATCTGCCATCAAATACTGTATTACTATTTTACTACAGTCTGTGGTTGAGTCTGGTCAGTGGATCTGCACCTAAGGGTAATCCTGTACACTTTAAACAAATGGTCAACTACATCCAGATTTAACACAGTTTTAAACTCGAATGCAAATTTTAAACCATCAGCACCTTCTCTTTCCTCAGGGACTCCCAAGATCCTGATATCTGCCACCCTTTCATGGTTTTGAAACTACTCAAAACAGCCAGGTAAAAGTTTCTTTTACTCGGACAGCCCTGCTACTACAGCTAAGTTCCTATTAACAGAGCCTTGAGCCACTTTTGTGTCTGAGGTGACTAGATCCATTCGGATTCCACTGTTGTTAGCCTGGTCTTGATCTTCCGATCAAGGTCCCTGATGGCTTGTAATAAGGCTGAGTTAGTTGGCTCAGATGCTGTGCTACTACAGGTGGTGTTTCCAACGCCTTTGCAGGCCCGCCCAGCACTATAGTTTTGTACTGGTTTGTGCTGCCTGCACACGCGGCCTTCTAATGTCTATCTGCAAATCTTTTACATGTTTCAATAGTCCTTGATGGGATCTGCCACCAATACTTGAGATATCGAAATTGTTCCTTAGATCAGCAAAAATATAAGAAATAACGCACACCTCAGAGGAGCTCTCCTTACGCACGTTTGCCCTTGCTGGCTGCAAGCTCTGCTCACTCTCACCATCATGTACTGTACTCTCTCACTCTCTCTCTCTCTCACCCTCTTGCAATCCCTCTCTGATATACTGTCTCTCACTGTCTTGTAACAGCTCTCTATCTTTGACTATCTCACTCTGTCTCTGATTGTCTTGTATCCCTCTCTATCATTTATTAGAAAATGGCAAGAATGAGTTATCAATTCTGATTGGCTGATGTGGCCTCCAAGCTGGGCATTTATTTCTCAATAGATGCCCAGCTAAAAATAAGTACCAGCCCAATTGCAACCTCACCACATACCCTTCTACAGGGGTGCCCAGCCTGGTTTGTCATTGACAGAAAGCATGATTAAATTTGAAATCCCTGCCATGTTCTTCTAAACATGAGGCTACTAGTCTCCCAAAAAAAAACACTCATTACTTCAGTATTAGCTCCCTCTTAATAAAAAATAAAAGCACACACTGCAGTTATTCTGCGGTCGGGAAGAGTGACGAAACAGGCTTTTTCTCATAGACTCTCCCGACCATGGTCTTACAGTACCATGCTTAATAGAAAGTAAAACAAAGCCGTCACTCAGAACAGCTTCCCAGTGAGAAGCACGATTTTGACAACACTACAATTGTGTCTCCACAGACATCGGCACTCCCTCACAGCACAATGCCCGCACAGTTAATCTACTGATTTAAAGTAAATAATTTCCCTCGGGGCTGTCGCTCATGCCAGATACACTTCTATCCACCTTCTTTCAGATTGCACGCTTACCAGACGCAACTTCCAACCACAAACAAATAAAAAAAAAAAAAAGATCTTGCAAAAAGGGGACAGAACTTAAAAATGATGCCCAGAGACTGCTAGGGGATTTTACTACACACAAATTTTGTTGTTCAGGTGGGCGTGTGTATGTTTGGGGTGGGGGGTGGGGGCAATGGCTTCGTGGGGAGGAGAAACAGGAGCTGGAACAGCCTTAAAAATATGGACTACTTTTTCAATATTTTTTCCTACTAATTCTATTCATTTTTATGTTGGGCGCTTGCGCGGCCAGCATCTTGGAACAGTGCAGCTTTGGGCATGGTGGCTGTTCGTGAATGCGGGGGCATGCCAGTGGTGCATCCTGCATTCCCAATCAGCCAGCAGCAGGGCCAACACCCTGCCTGGCTAATGAAGCGATGAGATCAATGAAAGGTCCGCTGCAATGAGGCGAAGCTCTCATGCAAGCGTGACCACACGCCTCTCCCTAAGGGTAGGCAACATATGGCGGCAGTGACTGCCGCTGTTGCATCACAAACTCCCTTCCTTTACTGTGTGCCGACAGGTGCCTAATCCCCGCCGCATCATGTGTACACCCTCTTTTTGATTGCCGAGGGTGCCCAATCCCTCAGCATCAGCGCATCCTCCAACAGTTTCTGCTGTCGGGTGCCCTATTCCCATCGGCATGTATCCCTCCTCCTTCCTCTTGAATGTTGCCGACGGAGAGCCCACTCCGCTGGCATAATGTCATCCCCTTCCGCTTCTATAGCCGAGGGGTGCCCAATCCCTCTCGGTTCCTGCAGCTCCCTCCTCTCCTTGATTGCAGACGGGGTGCCCAATCCCCATCGCCTAACGCACCCACCTACCCACACACACAGATGGCATGCTGGGAGCCCACCCCAGCATGCCAAAGCACCTGTTAAACAGGAAAACGGTCCCCCGATGTTTTTTTTCACCCTGTAAAGAAGGAAACGGTCCCTCGGAGCACTCCCAGGCCCCCCTCCCACAGCCCGCACCCACCCACTGTGCACCGTGCCTCCCCACACACACCCTCACCCCATACTTACCACCAGAGTCCGTCGTGACTATCTTCGGTGGACTAGGAACACGTCTGCACTCTTCAAAGCCGACCGCGAACTGAGGAAATGCTGGTAAGCTGTATAATGGAATGAATAGGGTTTTTTCAACTTTGCTGCATATGTCGGGCATTTTTTGGAATTTTGGCACCAAATTTTCAACATGGGGTTTTTGGGACTTCTCTTTATGAATTCTATCACTGTCATGGCGTTAATCAGCCTTGAAAGGTGATTTCGCAATCACTGCATGGAATCACCTTTCAGGACCGATTAACAAAACGACAGCGCCAGTGTTCATGAGGTGGCCTCTCAAAAAGCCTATGTTGCAAATTTGGTGGAAAAAATCAAAAATGACTGTTTTATGAGCGTGCATTGCGCAGTTGCTACGCAGGCTCGTAGCTTCGCAAATTCGCAATATTTTCACACCAGATTTTCAACACTGACATTTTTGTATATGTCTTTGTGAACAGTACAGCTGTTATTTTCCATATCCTGCCCGAAATGTGTTTCCGCACATCCGGCGCACAATAGCGTGATCGCTGTGGGAAATCAGTGTTCGGGCCAGATTATGAAAATGACAGTGGCACAATTCATGAGCAGAGGTCCCACAATGCCTATGTTCAAAATTTGGTGACGATACTCCATAAAATTACTGTATTAGGAGCATGTGTTGGCAGATTGCACGCACGCCGTAACGTTGTGCATTTGTAATATTTTCACTCTGGATTTTCACCATTGTCGTTTTTCCACACCTCTTGATGAACAGTGCAGCTGTCATTTCACATATCCAGCCCAAAATGTGTTTTCGCACTTCTGGCGCAGAATAGGCGTGTCACTGTGCGAAACCACTTTTGGGACAGTTTGAAGAAATAACAGTGACACTGTAAATGAGCAGAGGTGCTAAAATACTACCTATGTTGAAAATTTGGTGCACCGACTTACCCATACAAAATGACTGTGTTCCAAGCGTCGCTGTACATTTCCCACGCACCCTTGTTAACTTCTCAAGAAATTTGTTATATTTACATGCCACACACACAACACTGGCATTTTTACACCTCCTCAACAACTGTACAGCTGTCATTTTTCACATCCTGTCCAAAATGTTTTCCGCACTGCACTACCAATGCCAATGTGACAACATTCGGCATTGACAAATGCTTGTTTATACTCCTTTCTCTCTTCTTTTACCACCTGATTAAAATTTACTAAGAAGCCATTTTCTAAGTGCAATAATACCCTCCAGGATGGGCATTACTACGGACCTTCCAGGGGCTACTTGAGCCCTCTTCCTGCAGTGTCGGGGCTTCATTGAGCTCTGGGCGGTCCAGTATTTCCCAATAATGTCCACCCTGTCAGGTATTATTGCTACCTATCTCATGCTGTCTCATTGTTTTGTACCCCTCTCTATCAATTACTCTCTCACTCTGTCTCTCACTGTCTTGTACCACCTTCTCTATCATTTACTATCTCACTGTGTCTCTCATTGTCTTGTACCACTCTCTGTCATTTACTGTCTTACTCTGTCTCTCATTGTCTTGTACCCCCTCTCTGTCATTTACTATCTCACTCGGTCTCTCATTGTCTTGTACCCCTCTATCATTTACTATCTCACTTTGTCTGTCACTGTCTTGTACCCCCTCTCTATTATTAATTATCTCACTCTCTCTCTCACAGTCTTGTACTCCTCCCTGTCATTTACTATCTTACTCTGTCACTGTCTTGTACCCCCTCTCTATCATTTAATATCTCACTGACACTGTCATGTACTCCCCGCTGTCATTTACTATCTCACCAGTAGGTGCATCCTGCATTCCTCAATCAGCCAGCAGCAGGGGCCAACACCCTGCCTGGCTAATGAGGCAATGAGATCAATGAAAAGGTCCGCTGCAATGAGCTGACTCTCATGCGTAACTCTAATGCATCTCTCCCTAAGTACGGGCAACATGGCGGCAGTGACTGCCGCTGTTGCATGCAAACTCCCTTCCTTTACTGTGTGCCGACAGGGGTGCTAATCCCGTCGGCATCATGTCAACACCCCTTTTTTGATTGCCGAGGTGCCCAATCCCCTCAGCATCATGCGCGCACCGCCTCAACAGTTTCTCGTTGCTGGCGGGTGCCCTATTCCATCGGCATGTATCCTCCTCCTTCCTTCTTGAATGTTGCCGACGGAGAGCCCACTCCCGCTGGCATAATGTCATCCCCTTCCGCTTTATAGCCGAGGGTGCCCAATCCTCTCGGTTCCTGCAGCTCCTCCCCTCTCCTTGATTGCTGACGGGGTGCCCAATCCCCCATCGGCCAGCACCCCACCACCACACACACAGATGGCACGCTGGGAGCCCACCCCAGCATGCCAAAGCACCTGTTAAACAGGAAAATGGTCCCCCGATGTTTTTTTTCACCCTGTAAAGAAGGAAACGGTCCCTCGGAGCACTCCCAGGCCCCCCTCCCACAGCCCGCACCCACCCACTGTACACCGTGCCTCCCCACACACACCCTCACCCCATACTTACCACCAGAGTCCGTCGTGACAATCTTCGGTGGACTAGGAACACGTCTGCACTCTTCAAAGCCGACCGGGAACTGAAGAAATGCCGTAAGCTGTATAATGGAATGAATAGGTTTTTCAACTTTGCTGCATATGTCGGGCATTTTTGGAATTTTGGCACCAAATTTTCAACATGGGGTTTTGGGACTTCTCTTTATGAATTCTATCACTGTCATGGCGTTAATCAGCCTTGAAGGTGATTTCGCAATCACTGCATGGAGATCACCTTTCAGGACGATTAACAAAGCGACAGCGCCAGTGTTCATGGAGGTGGCCTCTCAAAAAGCCTATGTTGCAAATTTAGTGAGAATCCAAAAAATGACTGTTTTATGAGCGCAGCATTACAGTTAGTGCCAGGCTCATAGGCTCGCAAATTCGCAATATTTTCACACCAGATTTTCAACACTGACATTTTTGTATATGTCTTTGTGAACAGTATAGCTGTTATTTTCCATATCCTGCCCGAAATGTGTTTCCGCACTTCCGGCGCACAATAGCGTGATCGCTGTGGGAAATCAGTGTTCGGGCCAGATTATGAAAATGACAGTGGCACAATTCATGAGCAGAGGTCCCACAATGCCTATGTTCAAAATTTGGTGACGATACTCCATAAAATTACTGTATTAGGAGCATGTGTTGGCAGATTGCACGCACGCTCGTAACGTTGTGCATTTGTAATATTTTCACTCTGGATTTTCACCATTGTCGTTTTTCCACACCTCTTGATGAACAGTGCAGCTGTCATTTCACATATCCAGCCCAAAATGTGTTTTCGCACTTCTGGTGCAGAATAACGCGGTCACTGTGCGAAACCACTTTTTGGGACAGTTTGAAGAAATAACAGTGACACTGTAAATGAGCAGAGGTGCTAAAATGCCTATGTTGAAAATTTGGTGCCGACTGCCCATAAAATGACTGTGTTCCAAGCGTGCGCTGTACATTTCCCACGCACCCTTGTAACTTCGCAAATTTGTTATATTTACATGCCACACACACAACACTGGCATTTTTTTACACCTCCTTAACAACTGTACAGCTGTCATTTTTCACATCCTGTCCAAAATGTTTTCCCGCACTGCACTACCAATGCCAATGTGACAACATTCGGCATTGACAAATGCTTGTTTATACTCCTTTCTCTCTTCTTTTACCACCTGATTAAAATTTACTAAGAAGCCATTTTCTAAGTGCAATAATACCCTCCAGGATGGGCATTACTACGGACCTTCCAGGGGCTACTAGGCCCTCTTCCTGCAGTGTCGGGCTTCATTAGGCCTCTGGGCGGTCCAGTATTTCCCAATAATGTCCACCCTGTCAGGTATTATTGCTTACCTATCTCATGCTGTCTCATTGTTTTGTACCCCTCTCTATCAATTACTCTCTCACTCTGTCTCTCACTGTCTTGTACCACCTTCTCTATCATTTACTATCTCACTGTGTCTCTCATTGTCTTGTACCACTCTCTGTCATTTACTGTCTTACTCTGTCTCTCATTGTCTTGTACCCCCTCTCTGTCATTTACTATCTCACTCGGTCTCTCATTGTCTTGTACCCTCTATCATTTACTATCTCACTTTGTCTGTCACTGTCTTGTACCCCTCTCTATTATTAATTATCTCCTCTCTCTCTCACAGTCTTGTACTCCTCCCTGTCATTTACTATCTTACTCTGTCACTGTCTTGTACCCCTCTCTATCATTTAATATCTCACTGACACTGTCATGTACTCCCGCTGTCATTTACTATCTCACCAGTAGGTGCATCCTGCATTCCTCAATCAGCCAGCAGCAGGGCCAACACCCTGCCTGGCTAATGAGGCAATGAGATCAATGAAAAGGTCCGCTGCAATGAGCGACTCTCATGCGTAACTCTAATGCATCTCTCCCTAAGTGCAGGCAACATGGTGGCAGTGACTGCCGCTGTTGCATGCAAACTCCCTTCCTTTGCTGTGTGCCGACAGGGTGCCTAAATCCCCGCCGCATCATGTAACACCCTTTTTGATTGCCGAGGGTGCCCAATCCCCTCAGCATCAGCGCGATCGCCTCAACAGTTTCTGCTGGGCGGGTGCCCTATTCCCATCGGCATGTATCCTTCCCTCCTTCCTCTTGAATGTTGCCGACGGGAGAGCCCACTCCCCGTTGGCATAATGTCATCCCCCTTCCGTTTCTATAGCCGAGGGGTGCCCAATCCCTCTCGGTTCCTGCAGCTCCCCTCCCCCTCTCCTTGATTGCTGACGGGGGTGCCCAATCCCCCATCGGCTAACGCACCCACCTACCCACACACACAGATGGCACGCTGGGAGCCCACCCCAGCATGCCAAAGCACCTGTTAAACAGGAAAATGGTCCCCCGATGTTTTTTTTCACCCTGTAAAGAAGGAAACGGTCCCTCGGAGCACTCCCAGGCCCCCCTCCCACAGCCCGCACCCACCCACTGTGCACCGTGCCTCCCCACACACCCTCACCCGCCACCCACCACAGAGTCCGTCGTGACAATCTTGGTGGACTAGGAACACGTCTGCACTCTTCAAAGCCGACCGCGAACTGAAGAAATGCCGGTAAGCTGTATAATGGAATGAATAGGGTTTTTTCAACTTTGCTGCATATGTCGGGCATTTTTTGGAATTTTGGCACCAAATTTTCAACATGGGGTTTTTGGGACTTCTCTTTATGAATTCTATCACTGTCATGGCGTTAATCAGCCTTGAAAGGTGATTTCGCAATCACTGCATGGAATCACCTTTCAGGACCGATTAACAAAACGACAGCGCCAGTGTTCATGAGGTGGCCTCTCAAAAAGCCTATGTTGCAAATTTGGTGGAAAAAATCCAAAAAATGACTGTTTTATGAGCGTACATTGCGCAGTTGCTACGCAGGCTCGTAGCTTCGCAAATTCGCAATATTTTCACACCAGATTTTCAACACTGACATTTTTGTATATGTCTTTGTGAACAGTATAGCTGTTATTTTCCATATCCTGCCCGAAATGTGTTTCCGCACTCCGGCGCACAATAGCGTGATCGCTGTGGGAAATCAGTGTTCGGGCCAGATTATGAAAATGACAGTGGCACAATTCATGAGCAGAGGTCCCACAATGCCTATGTTCAAAATTTGGTGACGATACTCCATAAAATTACTGTATTAGGAGCATGTGTTGGCAGATTGCACGCACGCTCGTAACGTTGTGCATTTGTAATATTTTCACTCTGGATTTTCACCATTGTCATTTTTCCACACCTCTTGATGAACAGTGCAGCTGTCATTTCACATATCCAGCCCAAAATGTGTTTTCGCACTTCTGGCGCAGAATAGCGCGGTCACTGTGCGAAACCACTTTTTGGGACAGTTTGAAGAAATAACAGTGACACTGTAAATGAGCAGAGGTGCTAAAATGCCTATGTTGAAAATTTGGTGCCGACTGCCCATAAAATGACTGTGTTCCAAGCGTGCGCTGTACATTTCCCACGCACCCTTGTAACTTCGCAAATTTGTTATATTTACATGCCACACACACAACACTGGCATTTTTTTACACCTCCTTATCAACTGTACAGCTGTCATTTTTCACATCCTGTCCAAAATGTTTTCCCGCACTGCACTACCAATGCCAACGCGACAACATTCGGCATTGACAAATGCTTGTTTATACTCCTTTCCTCTCTTCTTTTACCACCTGATTAAAATTTACTAAGAAAGCCATTTTCTAAGTGCAATAATACCCTCCAGGATGGGCATTACTACCGGACCTTCCAGGGGCTATAAGGCCCTCTTCCTGCAGTGTCGGGCTTCATTAGGCCTCTGGGCGGTCCAGTATTTCCCAATAATGTCCACCCTGTCAGGTATTATTGCTTACCTATCTCATGCTGTCTCATTGTTTTGTACCCCTCTCTATCAATTACTCTCTCACTCTGTCTCTCACTGTCTTGTACCACCTTCTCTATCATTTACTATCTCACTGTGTCTCTCATTGTCTTGTACCACTCTCTGTCATTTACTATCTTACTCTGTCTCTCATTGTCTTGTACCCCCTCTCTACCATTTACTATCTCACACTATCTCTCACTGCCTTGTACCCCTCTCTGTCATTTACTATCTCACTCGGTCTCTCATTGTCTTGTACCCCTCTATCATTTACTATCTCACTTTGTCTGTCACTGTCTTGTACCCCCTCTCTATTATTAATTATCTCACTCTCTCTCTCACAGTCTTGTACTCCTCCCTATCATTTACTATCTTACTCTGTCACTGTCTTGTACCCCCTCTCTATCATTTAATATCTCACTGACACTGTCATGTACTCCCCGCTGTCATTTACTATCTCACGCTGTCTCTCATTGTCTTGTACCCACTCTCTATTATTTACTATCTCACTGTCTCTCACTGTCTTGTACCCCCTCTCTATCATTTACTATCTCACACTGTCTCTCACTGTCTTGTACCCCCCCATAATTTACTATCTCGCACTGTCTCTCACTGTTTTGTACCCCTCTGTCATTTACTATCTCACTCTGTCTGTCTCTCATTGTCTTGTACTCCTCCCTATCATTTACTATCTCACTCTACCACTGTCTTCTACCCCCCTCTATCATTTACTATCTCACTGTCTTGTACCCGTCTGTCAATTACTATCTCACTGTGTCTCTCATTGTCTTGTACCCCCTCTATCATTTACTGTCTCACACTGTCTTGTATCCATCTCTGTCATTTACTATCACTCTGTCATTGTCTTGTACCCTCTCTCTGCCATTTACTATCTCATTCTGTCTCTCCTTGTTTTGTACCCCTTTCTATCAATTACTATCTCACTCTGTCTCTCATTGTCTTGTACCTCCTCTCTGCCATTTACTATCTCACTGTCTCTCATTGTTTTGTACAACTCTCTATCAATTACTATCTCACTTTGTCTCTCATTGTCTTGTACCCCCTCTCTATCATTTACTATCTCACTCTCTCACTGTCTTGTACCTAACTCTATCATTAACTATCTCACTGTCTGTCATTGTCTTGCACCCCTCTCTATCATTTCAGTGTTCCCCATTCATTGTTTTAGCACGGTGGGTCACCACCCTATATTTTTTTACCACCACCCTATATTTTTTTGCCACCACCCTATATTTTTTATCCATTATTGTTTTTGTTTTTTTATAAAATCCTCCAAAATTGTCTTTCATTGACATCTTTTATTGCACTACTACCAATTTAATACCAGAACACTATATGTTACTAAAAATCTACTTATGCACATGTACAGTGCATATAGGAGGTCCAGAAAAATAACGCACCTTTTGACCCGATCACCACTGTCACCGCCCTATATTTTCAGAGAGTGGGGAACCCTGCATTTACAATCTCACTCTGTCTCTCATTGTCTTGTACCCCTCTCTATTAGTCTCACTGTCTTGCACCCACTCTGTCAGTCTCATTCTGTCTTTCACTGTCATGTAACCCCTCCCTATCATTTACTATCTCACTCTCTCTCATTGTTTTGCACCCCGGTCTGTCATTTACTATCTCACTCTGTCTCTCATTGTTTTGTACCCTTTTCTGTCATTTACTATCTCACTCTGTCTATCACTGCCTTGTACCCCTTCCTATCATTTACTTTCACATTGTCTGTCGCTGTCTTGTACCCCTCTCTGTCATTTACCATCTTACTCTTTCACTGTCTTGTACCCCTTCCCTATCATTTACTATCTGACTCTGTCTCTCATTGTCTTGTACCGCTCTCTGTCATTTACTATCTCACTCTGTCTCTCATTGTCTTTAACCCCCTCTCTGCAATTTACTACCTCACACTGTCTGTCACTGTCTTGTACCCCTCTCTGTCATTTACTATTTCACTCTGTCTCTCGCTGTCATGCACCCCCTATCTGCCATTTACAATCTCCCTCCATCTCTGTCTTGTACCCTCTATCATTTACTATTTTGGTCTGTCTCTCATTATTTTGCACCTCTCATTTACTATCTCCCTCTGTCTTGCACCCTCCATCATTTACTATCTCATTCTGTCTCTCATTGTTTTGCACCCCCTCTCTATAGTTTACTATCTCCCTCTGTCTTGCACCCTCTATCATTTACTATCTCCTCTGTCTTGCACCACTCTCTATCATTTACTATCTCACTCTGTCTCTCACTGTCATGTACCCTCCCTATTATTTACTATCTCACTCTGTCTCTCATTGTTTTGCACCTCTCTGTCATTTACTATCTCACTCTGTCTATCACTGTCTTGTACCCCTTCCTATCATTTACTGTCTCATTCTGTCTTTCATTGTTTTGTACCCCTTTCTGTCATTTACTATCTCACTCTGTCTCTCACTGTTTTGTACCCCCTCTTTAATTTACTATCTCACATTGTCTGTCACTGACTTGTGCCCCTCTCTGTCATTTACTATCTCACTCTGTCTCTCATTGTTTTGTACCCCCTCTTTAATTTACTATTTCACATTGTCTGTCACTGACTTGTACCCCCTCTCTGTCATTTACTATCTCACTCTGTCTATCACTGTCTTGTGCCCCCTCCCTATCATTTACTATCTCACTGTGTCTCTCATTGTCTTGTACCACTCTCTGTCATTTACTATCTTACTCTGTCTCTCATTGTCTTGTACCCCCTCTCTACCATTTACTATCTCACACTATCTCTCACTGCCTTGTACCCCTCTCTGTCATTTACTATCTCACTCGGTCTCTCATTGTCTTGTACCCCTCTATCATTTACTATCTCACTTTGTCTGTCACTGTCTTGTACCCCCTCTCTATTATTAATTATCTCACTCTCTCTCTCACAGTCTTGTACTCCTCCCTATCATTTACTATCTTACTCTGTCACTGTCTTGTACCCCCTCTCTATCATTTAATATCTCACTGACACTGTCATGTACTCCCCGCTGTCATTTACTATCTCACGCTGTCTCTCATTGTCTTGTACCCACTCTCTATTATTTACTATCTCACTGTCTCTCACTGTCTTGTACCCTCTCTATCATTTACTATCTCACACTGTCTCTCACTGTCTTGTACCCCCCCCATAATTTACTATCTCGCACTGTCTCTCACTGTTTTGTACCCCTCTGTCATTTACTATCTCACTCTGTCTGTCTCTCATTGTCTTGTACTCCTCCCTATCATTTACTATCTCACTCTACCACTGTCTTCTACCCCCCTCTATCATTTACTATCTCACTGTCTTGTACCCGTCTGTCAATTACTATCTCACTGTGTCTCTCATTGTCTTGTACCCCCTCTATCATTTACTGTCTCACACTGTCTTGTATCCATCTCTGTCATTTACTATCACTCTGTCATTGTCTTGTACCCTCTCTCTGCCATTTACTATCTCATTCTGTCTCTCCTTGTTTTGTACCCCTTTCTATCAATTACTATCTCACTCTGTCTCTCATTGTCTTGCACCTCTCTCTGCCATTTACTATCTCACTGTCTCTCATTGTTTTTGTACAACTCTATCAATTACTATCTCACTTTGTCTCTCATTGTCTTGTACCCCCTCTCTATCATTTACTATCTCACTCTCTCACTGTCTTGTACCTAACTCTATCATTAACTATCTCACTGTCTGTCATTGTCTTGCACCCCTCTCTATCATTTCAGTGTTCCCCATTCATTGTTTTAGCACGGTGGGTCACCACCCTATATTTTTTTACCACCACCCTATATTTTTTTGCCACCACCCTATATTTTTTATCCATTATTGTTTTTGTTTTTTATAAATCCTCCAAAATTGTCTTTCATTGACATCTTTTATTGCACTACTACCAATTTAATACCAGAACACTATATGTTACTAAAAATCTACTTATGCACATGTACAGTGCATATAGGAGGTCCAGAAAAATAACGCACCTTTTGACCCGATCACCACTGTCACCGCCCTATATTTTCAGAGAGTGGGGAACCCTGCATTTACAATCTCACTCTGTCTCTCATTGTCTTGTACCCCTCTCTATTAGTCTCACTGTCTTGCACCCACTCTGTCAGTCTCATTCTGTCTTTCACTGTCATGTAACCCTCCCTATTTACTATCTCACTCTCTCATTGTTTGCACCCCGGCCTGTCATTTATTATCTCACTCTGTCTCTCATTGTTTTGTACCCTTTTCTGTCATTTACTATCTCACTCTGTCTATCACTGCCTTGTACCCCTTCCTATCATTTACTTTCACATTGTCTGTCGCTGTCTTGTACCCCTCTCTGTCATTTACCATCTTACTCTTTCACTGTCTTGTACCCCCTCCCTATCATTTACTATCTGACTCTGTCTCTCATTGTCTTGTACCGCTCTCTGTCATTTACTATCTCACTCTGTCTCTCATTGTCTTTTACCCCCTCTCTGCAATTTACTACCTCACACTGTCTGTCACTGTCTTGTACCCCTCTCTGTCATTTACTATTTCACTCTGTCTCTCGCTGTCATGCACCCCCTATCTGCCATTTACAATCTCCCTCCATCTCTGTCTTGTACCCTCTATCATTTACTATTTTGGTCTGTCTCTCATTATTTTGCACCTCTCATTTACTATCTCCCTCTGTCTTGCACCCTCCATCATTTACTATCTCATTCTGTCTCTCATTGTTTTGCACCCCCTCTCTATAGTTTACTATCTCCCTCTGTCTTGCACCCTCTATCATTTACTATCTCCCTCTGTCTTGCACCACCTCTCTATCATTTACTATCTCACTCTGTCTCTCACTGTCATGTACCCCCTCCCTATTATTTACTATCTCACTCTGTCTCTCATTGTTTTGCACCCCTCTCTGTCATTTACTATCTCACTCTGTCTATCACTGTCTTGTACCCCTTCCTATCATTTACTGTCTCATTCTGTCTTTCATTGTTTTGTACCCCTTTCTGTCATTTACTATCTCACTCTGTCTCTCATTGTTTTGTACCCCCTCTTTAATTTACTATCTCACATTGTCTGTCACTGACTTGTACCCCCTCTCTGTCATTTACTATCTCACTCTGTCTCTCATTGTTTTGTACCACCTCTTTAATTTACTATCTCACATTGTCTGTCACTGACTTGTACCCCTTCTCTGTCATTTACTATCTCACTCTGTCTATCACTGTCTTGTACCCCCTCCCTATCATTTACTATCTCACTATGTCTCTCATTGTCTTGTACCCCCCGTGATGCTTGGCCAGCTGGTTTTGATTGCTCTATGATATTTGTATATAGAATGTGGTATGTGATGGTCTCCATCAGGCAGCTGTGCCATGGTCCCCCCCAAGGTTTCAACTACAGGATATATTAACCTGAAACCAGGAGGTAATTAAAGAACCAGAGAGACTTAATTAGAACTGACCCAGCTGCCAGGATATAGGGATCGTAAACTTTTATGACATCTTAAGAGGAAGAACATTTAATATCAACTGGTGTTAAAAAGCTATATTGCACCTAAGTGAGGCATGGAAAAGTCATAAAAATCCTTTGATGTGGCCTGGGAAGAGGAACTACTTGAGATCAAAGAGGGGATGTTAATTAAGGAGTTATATTGGGAAATTCGTTTTTGCTGAAGTCACAGTATTTAAAATATCTCTTGACAGGAAGGTTGTTTGTATATTTTTTATATGCAACAAGGAGGAGCTAGATGACACACAGAAGGGGTGGAGAGACAGTTTAAACTTAATACTGTGGCAGAACTTAGTGACACATTTTCTTTAGGGCTCTTAAGAAACAAGAACTAACTTAAGCACTGTATCGAGGTAATACAGTAGATAGAAAAAGTCTAATTGTATTGTGGTAGGAGTTTGTTTTGTACTTTAACCTTGTTCTTTTAAGTGATTGTATGCATTGTGATATATTGTTCTGTGTTTTACATTTATTATATTTTTATCCATTTTTTTTAAGTAAACCTCTTATTTTAAAGAGAGTGCCTGGGTGTGTCTTCCAAGTTCTTTTTTTTTTGCATGTGATGTATACGTGGTTAAGTTGACAACTGTTCAGGAGCTTGATGGTGTTGCAAACAGGGAAAATATGAAACATATCATAGGTCTTTATAGAGTTTTAAGGGTTCATTTTGGATACCTGGTTGCCCTTTGGCAAATGATATCTAGCATCCCCGACGGGCAGATTATCTGAGCCTGTACATTTGGGTACGCTAGCATAAGGTTCACAGTTTGAATCCCCCCCAGAACTTGAGACCAAAGGTGATTCGGACCCACAAGCAGACAGGAGGGTTACCCTGTTCTGTTACCTGTTCACAATACTGCGCTCGGAGGTTGGCACTGTGGGAGCAGAGGGCCTGATCTGCTGAGTCAGTTTGTGACACCTCCTCACTATCATTTATTATCTCACACTGTCTGTCACTGTCTTGTACCCCTCCCGGTCATTTACTATCTCACTCTGTCTCTCACTGTCTTGCACCCCCTCTCTGCCACTTACAATGTCTCTCTGTCTTGTACCCTCTATCATTTACCATCTCGGGCCGTCTCCCATTGTTTTGCACCCCTTCTCTATCATTTACTGTCTCCCTCTGTCTTGCACCCTCTATCATTTATTATCTCCCTCTGTCTTGCACTGTGATTTACTATCTCACTCTGTCTCTCATTGTGTTGTACCTCTCTCTATCATTTACTATCTCACTCTGTCTCTCATTGTTTTGCACCCCTCTTTATCATTTACTATTTCCCTCTGTCTTGCACCCTCTATCATTTACTATGTCCCTCTGTCTTGCTCCACCTCTCTCATTTACTATCTCACTCTGTCTCTCATTGTCTTGTACCCCTCTCTATCATTTATTCTGCTCACTCTGTCTCTCACTGTCATTTACTACCTCATTCTGTCTCTCACTGTCTTGTACCCCCTCTGTATCATTTACTATTTCACAATGTGTCTCACTGTCTTGTACCCCCTCTCTATCATTTACTATCTCACTCTGTCTCTCTCTGTCTTGTACCCTCATTCTAACATACTAACATACCAGCAGAATAGACCTAATGGTCTCTCGAGTCTGCTCAATTTTCAGCACCCACACTGAGGGCGGATTTTGGTGTCCCCTCCTTCCCCTTGGGTTATATTGTCCCCAGTCCCAGATGTTCCACCTGTATTGGGTCTGGTCAGATTTTCCCTCTACCTGTACCATCCCCTCTTAAACCAGTCCACAGTCTCCACCTCTACCAGCTCCCTGGGCAGGGCATTCCATGGCTCCACCACCCTTTCAGTGAAATAACATCTCCTCCTCTCCCCTCTGAGCCTGCCCCCTTCCAGCTTACACCCGCGACCTCTCGTTGCCCCACCCTCCTTCCTTTGGAGCACCCTGACTGGACATCCTTTGGATCCTTTCATGTGCAAGAGCCTCTATCAAGTCCCCCGTCCTCCTTCCCTTCAGGTGTGCATGTCGAGCTCCTTGGGCCTCTCCTCATGGGTCCTCTCCCTGGGGCCCCAGAATCATTTGGTTGCCCTCCTCCAGGCCCTATCTAGGAGTGTAATGTTTCTCTTTACATGCGGTCTCTAAAACTACACACAGTACTTGAGGTGTGGCCTAACCAAGCAGTTGTACAGTGGAAGGATCACTTCTGCCTTTCTGTAGGTAATCCCCCTGGCAATGCATCCCATCATCCTATTTGCTCTTGCCGCTGCCCTCCTACAGGTCTCTGAGTTGTTCATTTTGACATCTACCACTACCCCCAAGCCCTCTCACCTTCCGTGACTTGAATCATGTCTCCTCCCAGGTATACCCCGGCCTGGATTTCTAACTCCCAGGTGCAGAACCTTGCACTTCCCCACATTGAATTTTAGTTTCCATTTTCCCAACCACCTTTCCAGAGCCTCAGGTCCTCCTGCAAGGCCACCCTCCCCTCCTCCACCACTGCACCCAGCTTTGAGTCATCTGCAAAGAGACTCATCTCACTCCTGATCCCCTTCCTGATGTCTGAGACATAGGTGTTGAACAGGAATGGCCCCAGCACTGACCCCTGGGAAACCCCACTAGTAACCCACCTTGGGGATGAGGCTAACCCTCCAACCACCACCTTCTGAGTAAGCTCGGAGAGACAATTTCCTATCCATCTTAACAATTGTTGCCCTACCTCCATTTCCTTCAGCTTAACCAGCAGGCCACTGTGGGGTACCGAATCAAATGCCTTGCTAAAGTCCAGAAGGAGGACGTCCACTGGCCTACCCTGGTCCAAGGCCCTCGTCACCCAGTCATACAACTCTACAAGGTTTGTCTAGCACGATCTTCCTGTGACAAAGCCATGCTGCCTATTGTCCAAGTACCCAGTTTGCTCCAGTAACCTCACTAGCCTTTCCTTGACAATACCCTCCATCACCTTGCCAACCACCGATGTCAGGCTAATGGGCCTGTAATTTCCTGCCTCCTCTCTTGACCCCCCCTTGTGGATCGGCACAACATGGGCCACCCTCCAGTCTTGGGGAACCCACCTAGTCCTCAGAGAGATGCTGAAAAGCTCCACTAGAGGGACTGCCAGGACATCCGCCAGTTCCCTTAGCACCCTGGGATGTATCTCATCTGGCCAAAGTGCTTTCTCCATCCGAAGGGACCTCAGGGCTTCCCTTACTCTCTCTACCAGTATTTCAGCCTTCACGTCCTCTCCCTTTTCACCCTGCACTGCTGGCCCCCCACCTGTCTGTGGTGGCCACTCCCTTTCCCCAGACCCGTCAGGGCCCCTGGTCTCTACCGGTCCCACCCTTTCCTCCAGTTTGCCCCCGCTCCCCTCGCAAGACATAGCCCTTCCATCCCCCAGGTAAAAACTGAGGCAAAGTACTCATTTAGGACTTCTGCCTGTTCCCCTGCCTCCTGTGCCCAACCATCCCCTATTCTTAACTTGCTGATCTGTCCCCTTACTTTCCTTTTTCCTCCAATGTATATAAAGAACCCTTTGTCCCCCCTCCGGATCCCACTGGCCAAGGACTGCTCCTTTTTTGCCTTAGCTGCTCTCACCACCTTGGAGACTCTCTTGGCTGTCAGCTCATATTCCTCCTGATCCCTTTCACTCCTTGAGCACTTAAAGCACCTACAGACTGCCTTCTTTTCCCTTACCACCTCCTGTATCTCCCGGGTCCACCAGCAGGGTTTTCTGGCCTTACCAAACTTACGCCTTTCCCTTGTGCAGGATCTGGTAACCTCTTGTATTCTCCTCCTAATGATCCCCACCTACTATCAACATCCATATCCAGCCTTATCCTGTCCAGATGATCTTTAAGGATCCTTCCCATCTCCCTGAAGTCTGCACCCCTAAGGTCGGTTACTACCATCCTTGTTCGGCTTTCCTCCCTACCTAGGTCCAGGAAGAACCAGACTGTGGCGTGATCACTCCCCGCCAACGGGTCCCTCACCTCTAGGCCCCTAATCTGATCACTATCTGTCAGGGCCACATCCAGTGTCCAAGCCTCCCTAGTTGGCTCACCCACCTGTTGTGTCAGAAATGCATCCTGGAAGACATCTGCTCTCTGGCCACTGGTGACGTCATAGTCCCCCAGTCTGTTCCTGGCATGTTAAGGTCCCTCATTACCACTACCCTTCCCTTTCCCAATCTACAGTGTCCCTCGGGATTTGCCACCAAACTGTCTTCCAGAACCTCCGCCAGTGCTGGTGGTCTGTATACCACTCCGACCTTTACTCTCCTACCCCCCTGCGTCAGCAAGGTGACCCAAATAGCCTCCACGTTCCTCTGCCTCCTCTACCCCTCCACTACCCATGCCACTTCTGACTAACAGTGCTACACCAACCCTTCTTCCTTGCCCCCTATCTTTTCTGAACATAGTATAGCCCTCCAGATTTAGGTCCCACTCGTACCCTTGAGTGGCCCAGGTCTCAGTGACTGCTGCCACATCTACCAGTTCTATAATTTACTATTTCACAATGTGTCTCACTCTGTCTCTCACTGTCTTGTACCCCCTCTCGATCATTTACTGTCTTACTCTGTCTCTCACTGTCTTGTACCCCTCCTTATCATTTACTGTCTCACTCTGTCTCTCATTGTTTTGTACCCCTCTCTGCCATTTACTATATCACTCTGTCTCTCACTGTCTTGTACCCATCTCTGTTATATACTATCTCAGTCTGTCTCTCACTCGTCTTGTACCCCTCCCTATCATTTGTTGTCTCACTCTGTCTCTCACTGTCTTATACCCCTCCCTATCATTTACTGTCTCACTCTGTCTCTGTTGCATAGTGTTTTTTTTTTCATTTTCTAAGTGGGCATTAGGTAGCATAGCTGCATCAGTCTGTGTGGGTGAGTATCTTAGCGAGACAGAGAGCCCTACCTTCTATTTGGGCTCTCTCCCCTTTTAGTCAGGGCATCAGTGTGTGAGAGTGTGACCTCTGACCCCGGTCAGCGTCTGCAATACGGACAGACCAGAAGCTGGCAAAAGTATCTCCAGAGCACAGGGGAGGTAATTAAGGATCTCTGAGGAACTATAGTGTAGTTTCATCTGCCCTATACAGGCTTTTTGTACAATAATTTAACTCTTGGTGGGAGCGGGAGTACTGGATGTCATCGGAGATCCACTTCTGGTCTCCCCACTCCTTAGCAGGGGCCTCTGTGAGTAGAGGCAATGCACAGGCTGAGGTAAGCACGTCTGCCTGTGTCCACTGAGGATGGCAAGTTAGACGACCAACCCCCTTTGGTGTTTACTCCCTACTTATTTAAAACATTTTTTTAACGTCATGATTTTTCTCTCCTGGTCGGAGCGGTCCCTCATCGACCCCCCGCCACCAGCACCTGTACCCCTGGAGTCGGTCTTGGCATGCAAGTTTTATACACCCCATTGCACACTCTGGCCTATAGCAGCATCCCCCCCTCCCCAGGACCTGTGGCAACGGAGCTGCGGAAGACGCCTCTCGACTCAGGGCACAGGCAGCCATCAGCTGCCAAGGTCGCCCACTGATTTTCTGGTATCTTTTGTGCCCTAAGATGCCAGTGGTACAATGGCATCGCACAGACATCTGAGCCCACTGCACTCCCTTGAGTATGCTGCCGTCCGGGTGCACTAGCCTCCACTAGGTGTCAGTGCGGCGCGCTGCATAGCCCTCACCCACCCCGAAGGAAGAAGAGCAGTCGCAGGATGCTCAATCTTTACTTTCCCCTGCCAGTCGGTCGCCGATGTGGCATCCAGCACCTCAACCCTCAGCACAACCGAGCCGGCTAACTCCCTACTTTTAACAGTGAAAGGAAAATGCCCATCTCTCAGTCAGCGATACGGAAACAACTAAAGAAATCCTAGAGCTCCTGTTTAAAGAGGGAGAGATAATAGCTTGCAAAAAAGTGCCTTCTGTTCTCTGTAAAACTGGAGAGTTTATCTGTGGAAAGTGCCTTGCTTGCTCCATGCCTAATAAAGAACTTGATAACATAAAGACAGAACTGTCTGGATTAGAAGGGATTAATAAACTCGAGACCTTTGTTAATGAACTCACTGGCTGGAGCGCAGGGTAGCTAGATGAGGCAGAGATGAACCTCAGCAAAGTCCCCCTTACTGAAAGTGATACACGGGGACAGATTTTCACAGGGGTGACGCAGGACTTGTGTCAAGCCCTGCGTCAAACCTGTTTTTTTGCATCAGCTGCACCAAACACCTTTGCCATACCTGCACCTGATTTTAGTAGGTCTGGCACAGTTGTGACCCTGTACCCGATTAACAGCAGCTTGCACCAAATATTTGGCGCAAGCCCCATAAAAATGGTATCCGGGATTGCCGCAAGCTAGGCCAGAAAAAGCTGGTCTAATTTGCGACATCTGGCGCATGGGATGGAAAGTCCTGATCGACAGCCAAGAGAATGCCGCAAGCCATGTGCGTCATACGTTTGGCACACCCAGGGCTGGCGACATTCCATAGCATATGAAAATCTGCCCCGTGGTGTCTAGTCACTGTTAAGAAGGGGTTAAAAATAGGAAGGAAAGCCATGTCCTCCACCTCAGAACCAATTACACTGGCAAACTCATTCCGCCCTTCCAAGTAGATTCTGATGAAATACCTGCACTAAATACACATTCTTTAAACAGAAAATACAAAATGGTGACTGGGGATTCAATTGTTCGGTACACGGCCACTATCATTTCTTGGTGTCAGTTGCTCAGTAGGTAGCACACTCGCCTCTGAGGCCAGGAGATCAGAGGGCTGTGGGTTCAGTTCTCACATCTGGCACTTGGATTAATATCCCAGTACTGACACTGTAGTGCAGCATGAGAGGGGGGTGCTGCACTTCTGAGGTGCCATCTTTTGGATGAGACGTTAAACCAAGGTCCCATTTGCCTGGACTGGTGGTAGTTCAGGTGGATGTTAAAGATCCCATTGCGCTTATTGAAAAGAGTAGGAGAATTTCCCCAGTGTCCTGGCCAAATTTCCCTCATTCACTAAAAAAAATACCACCAACAGCTTAATCTGGTTCAAGGTCAGTTGGTATTCATCTGTTTCCCCGGCCCCCGTGTCGTGCCCGAAAATAGGCAGGATTTGTCTAGTGCACTTACCCGGTCAACAAAAAATAAATAAATAAATAAATAAAATATATGAACAATCTAAAGAAACTGAAACAGTGTGCAGCTTACCTGGAGCAAAAATAAAAGCCATTACATCCAGAATAAACAAGTTTATAGGACAGAATGGAAGAGATACAGAAGTAATTTTGCATGTAGGCTCTAACCATGTGGGAGAAAGACATATGTCTCGATCTTCTAGAATTAGCTAAGCAAATCGGGGGAAAAAATGTGCACTGGCAGTCTCGTGCATCCTTCCAATACCAGAAGTGCATCATGGGAAAAACTTAAGCATTTCCCGCATTAATAGCAGATTACAAAAATAATTCAAACAGGAAAACATCATGGGCCAGATATTTAAAACTTAGCCCCAGGTCAAAATTAGCACTGCACGGTGTGCTAAATTAGCCCAGAACCATTTGCATGCTATATTCAAAGGAACAGCCCCGGGGCTAAAGCAGCTGAATATAGCGTACAAATGAAGCCGTGCAAACAGGGCTGGGAGTGCAGTGCAATAATAGCCCAGCAAATAAGACAGCTCCGAATACAGCATCCGGGAAATGCAAATCACAACAGCAGTCCAGTGTGCACAGACGTAGGGGAAGGTAAAGGTGAACTGTGTAGCCAATGTGTGTGCTAGCAAAGAAGTGGATGCACTAAAGCTGCAAACAACAATGCAGGCCAAATGCTGCATACAGGTTTGTGCGGAGCAAATACATTTGCGCAGATTTTCATGGGCTAACACATTTGCCCGGTGCTAGGACGTTTGCCCGGGCAAAAAATTTGCTATATTCAAAAATGACATGCAAATGAGTCTACTTAGGCAGTCCGTGGGCAAATATTCTTATTAGCATCTCATTATGGCTTGATTTGCATGTAGATTGCCCAGCACTGTTGCAGGGTCCCACAGCTCCACCTGTAGGTCAGTCTGGAAGTACAGGGGCAGGATGGGTCTGCACACAGCTCTACCTGTAGGTCAGTCTGGAAGAGCATGGTGATAGCTGCAGGTTACGTTTGTACTGTAAATGCCTGAATAGACCATTGTGCCCCAGGGGACAGATGGTAGTGCTATATGCAATAGTCAAACTCTAGTTCCTGCTACAGTGCACAGCAGACACTACAGTAACAAGGTGTCCGGTAATGTGAGGGACACAGGGAAGCAATGACTGCTGCACTCCACACAAAGACAGGCCCATCTGGCAGGTGTGTTGTGACAGAAGACAATGCTGTCATGCGACCCACAGATGCTGCACCACTGGCATGGGATACTCACAGTGATATACACATGGCTGGCTGTGTGTGCTGTGGTGTCTGTACAGATTCATGGTATGTGGCCTGGGGGAAGGGCACATACCATCAGACAGGTACATTGGTGTCAGGGTATCAGCACTTGTTTCTGGTCCCCTCTGTACATTTGCCGGATGGACCAGATAGATCTGCCCGACTCCTGGAGACGAGCGATAAGAGACTCTGTCTCCTGCCCAAAAAGGACAGAACCCTGGAACGGGAGGTCCCGGATTCTGGACTGCAGATCCTGGTGAAAACCTGAGACTCTCAACCAGGCGTGGCGCCAGAGGCAGACACCTGCCGCTGCTGCTCTGGCTCCTGTATCTGCGGTGTCGTATGAGGCATGGAGAACATGCATGCCTATGTCCAAGCCCGATTTTAAAATGTCCAGAAGCTCCATCTTTTGTGCGGAGTCTGGCAAGGCATTAGCTAACTCTTTCCCTCTCTCCCATAATGCATTCTGGTACTGGACCATATATGTGAGGAAGCTGAGGGACCTAATGGAACAGGTGGAGGCAGTATAGCGCAGTGGTTTGAGACTCTGAGCTGCAAATCTGGAGACTTGGGTTTGAATCCCACAGCTCCCACTTGCATATACTGTGTGACCCTGAGCAAGTCACTTAACTTCCCTGTGCTCCCAGGTTGCACCTGTAAAAAAGCTTTCAGCTTAGTGTGTCTCACCTGGTTAAACAATTGGAAAAAAAAAGAGAGTAGAACTTCTTGCCCACCTGGTCCAAGTAGTGGGATTCTGGGTCAGGAGGCTGGGAGCTTAGGTGCTTAGGCTGCTTGGACTTGTCGTGGGCAGTCATAATTACCGATGTGACTGCCTGAGGTGGTTCTACCAGGAAAGGCGCATCCCTCGGGGCTCTATGCAGCCTGTCTGAACAGCCGGACTGAAGCTGGATGCTTCCAAGTTATCCTGGTGGGATCCTGGAAGGTATCCACTAAAGGAGGCACCACTAGAGGCTTGGGCTCCTTCTGCCTCAGGTATTGTGCCAGTCGGCGGCGTTCTGGATCCAGGTCTTCCATCTCCCATGCATTGGAGGCCTGAATGTGCCTCTTGACATCCATGAAGGTCGGATCATCAGGAGGAGAGCGGGCTTGGTCCTTCTCTCCTGGGGAACCCCTGAGAGGGATGAGGAAGTAGAAGGGGTAGACGATCTGCTATTGGGCCTTGAATGGCCTGAGCTGTGTCTTGGACTCCCCCCGCTCAAGTGTTGGTAACTACCGGACATACGTTGGTCCAGGGACCGGCGCCGGCTGCGGGACCGATGATGGAGCAACGACTGTCGTCTGCCTAGAGACTGACATTGGGAGTGGGAGCGGGCCCACCTAAGAGAGTGGGAACATCTCCTGGACCGGGACCGAGACCGACGACGGCTGCCTGATCAGGAGGGGTGCTGACGACGATTCTCGGACTGGGGACGAACCTTCGAGGGCAGGCACGGCAGTGGCCGCTCAGGGGTCTTCCACGGAGAAGGAGCGGAAAGGCCCTCGGGTCAACATTGTCCGGCCGGCCAGTATTCAGCGTCGAGTCCAGTTTCGACTGATCTTTCTTTACCTGACTCTACCCGAAGGTAAACAGCTCCTGCAGTTCCTCCTTATTGAAGACCATGGATGCAGAACCAGGAAAGGGACCAAGGGAAGCCGGAGGATCTGGTAAGGCGAAGCCCCCGCAGAGCCCTCCAAAGTGGAAGACCTGGGAGTCGCTGAGGTCGTCCTTGCCACGGGGGTGTCATCCATTAAGGAAGCCTCCACCAGCATCGGTACTGGGTCTGGCGTCGGTTTAGCAGGTGGAGGAGCCAGGGTAACTTTTTACCTGGTGGCTTGCCTGAGTTGGGCAAGGCCGAGACCTTCTTAGGTGGGGCCACAGCTTGCGCCGAAGAGGTCTGGGGGGGTAACCCGTAGTGGAGTCACCTTTGGTTTGGGTTTTTCCCCTGAAGTTCCCACCTTGGCCAGCGTTGGCTTTTTGGCAGGAGGGCCCAAGCCATCTGGACACTTGCGATGGTCCCCCAAGCCTAAGGACGAAGAAGCCTTCTTGGAGGAGGAGCGGGACTGAGACCGGGAGTGGTGATGGGACCGGCTAGGGTCCTTGTCACAGGGGCGTTTGCTTTTGTCCCTGCGCTTGTCCTTCTCCCCTGAGGTGTGCAGGATGTCTATCTGTTGCTCCATGAGGTAAGCCTTTAGGGCCTTCAGGCGTCATATCCTTGTCCTGCTTGTGAAGCCCTTGCAAATCCTGCAGATTGCATTATCATGGTCTGGGGCCCAGGCAAAAAACACACTTGGCATGGGCCCAGTCACATTTATACCTCTTGGGGCCGGAGAAGGAGACAGACGATGGCGACGACATGTGCCGGACTGAAGTCAGAGGAGGAGAACGAGGAGAAAACACATCGAAAAACGACAAAGAAGGAACAATTTCTTCTGAAATCTTCTTGTTTTTTTTGCTGAGATAGCCAAGAACATCCCCAACATGAGCGGGTCGCAGCGGGAAAAGAACTAGGGTGGAGCTGGGTCCGCCCGCTTTTGTACCGTGACCAACAGCGGGGGGCGGTCCCTGCTGGGTATTGCTAGCTAAGAATTTTTCTGGTGGGTCCTAAGGCCTGCGGCATTAGTCTTATTAGTTATAGCCTGCTGCAAGAGCTCCCACTCGAAGTGAGATCTCGGATTTCATGCATGTGTGATGCCTAGAGATACACCTGTCGGGCTTCGCCCTTGGGGTTTATGGGGCATCACACACCTCGGGTGTGCATAAAATCTTCATTAACCACACTCCCCCATGCATTATTCTATATTTTATCACCTTGTTGTCCAGGTAAGCTCACTGGGCCAAGGCACATTGTCAGTAACCACCCAGAGCCACCACATGTGCGGCTGAGATGATACAGACTACACTCAATACATACCATTAACATCAACACACAAATTCACAATGTGCAACATAGTGTCACATTAGAAACCATTCCTGCTGCGGTGCTGTTTCATCTCAGTTCTATCAATGACAGGATAGTTGGCATCTACGCAATATTACTGCACTGTATTCCACAGTTTGGCTGCCTGTGCATATGGAGTGGCCCAGGGTGGCCGACCACCCACACTGCCTCCTCACTGGCTACATACAGCCTTGTTCCCTATTACTGCTGTGTCCACACCCCCCATCCTTGGTTTGCCCAGAGTTAAGACTACCTTTTCCAGGGCGGTAATTTGCATTGTGCAAAGTTGCACAAACACACTTTGTGCAGCGCTAATGCATTGAATATAGCATAGCGCCTGTATTCACATACATGCCCCCCTCTCTTTGCACATCGCATACATTATACCTTTACCTGGCACTAATGCAGTTTACCCATGCTATTTGGCCTTTTGAATATAGGGGACCTGCGCAAATCCGCGGCGCATACCTGGCGCAAAGGGTTGAAAGCTACTTGGAACTATACTGAAGGGCACATTAAAAAATCTCACTTTAAACTAGCAGTGCAGGGACAAAGTTGTACAAAAAAAAGTCAAACACCTATTCAGTCCATCCAAAACAAAGCCATGCAGGGTGAATGTTATTAAATGTAGTTTGTAATTTATGTATACTATATGTTATGTGAATTGTATTGTATTTTGTAGGTTTGTATTACTTTGCCACAATTGTGGTGGCCTTGGTCGTTCCTGAAATGGAGCCTTTGGCTCAGTGTACTTACTTGGTTAACAAAGAAAATAAATAAAATGTCTAATAACATTAAGTATCTCTTAATAAATGGCAGAAGCCTACAGAATAAAATGGAAGAACTGAAAGCATTGATAAGGCTACAAGGACGCTCCATTATTGCAGTTACGGAAACATGGTTGGGTGTAAACAATATTTGGGGTAAGGGTATTGAAGGGTATGTACTTTTCAACCTGGATAGATGTTATAGAAAAGGTCGGTGGAGTCGCAGTATATATAAAAGAGGATCTAACCGCTATAGATATTAGCAATAAAATTAAAAAATCTGACAGCAAAGCAGAAGGTATATGGATCAAGGTAAACACTACAGACCAAAACTCCTTTATAATACTAGAAGTTGGCCACTGGCCCCCAAATACTCCTCCTGACATTAATAGCGCAATCATAACACGAGTTGGAAATGCTAGTGAAATCAGAGAAGTGCCCTTTGTAGGAGACATGAACTTGGCAGACATCGATTGGCAAAAAAATATGGCAGTAACCACTTCTGAGGTGCACTGGATAAACACTGCACAACAACTTCGACTGATGCAACATGTTATAACACCAACCAGGGATGATAAAATCATTGATACTGTATTAGCAACAGAAACAATGAATACATCAAACCGTACAACACCAGCACCTCTTGCAAATAGTGACTATAATACTGTATCCTTTCAAATACATTCAGAGTTTCTGTTAAGTAATGGCAAAACAAACATTTTCTGTAAAAAAGGGGATCATAAAACCATTCAATCTGCACTCTGTACCATTAACTGGCCCATATTATTCCAGAACATGGATGCAAATGAAATGTGGAAAAAATTTAAAGAAATCACACATTTTGTCTGTGAGAAATACATTCCCACAAGGGATAAATATGTTTTGTCTGGCTCAAAACCAAAATGTTTAACTAAGTCAAAACACCGGATTAATTAAAAAAAAAATAGAAGTTACAAGAGATACTAGAAAAAAACATGACACCCTAAAAACATATAAGCTACATTTTAAACAATGTAAAATGGGAACCAAGAAAGCAAAAATAGAGGCTGAACTTACATTAGCCTTGAATGTTAACAGAAGGAACTTAAATGAATTGTACAGCTACATCAACTAATGAAAAAAGAATAAAAGTGAAATAGGCCCTTGGTTGTGGAAAGGCATTATATAAATCAAGATTTACTTACTTTACTTACTATAGAATATAACAACATAACATCATCCACCCTCTCTGAAACGGCAAATATTTTAAATACATATTTGTGCTCAGTACATGCCAAGAAGTTCAAACCTACAGTACTATTGCCAAGCACCAAAATGGAAAAGTCAGAAATCACAGGAAAAGAAGTAAAAGACAAAATTAATAAACTAAATGCAAATTCATCACTTGGAACAGACAAGATCTCAGTATGTTTCTTAAAAATGTTTACTAATCAAATCATTACATCGCTACAACACATCTATGAGAAATCAACAAACAAAGGGGTTGTACCAAAGTACTGGCAAGTGGCAGATGTCGTACCTATTTTTTTCCTTTTTCATATTTAATATACTTTATTTAGCCTTAAGAAAATGCAGAGGTATAGAAAAATCCATGACAATGATAACTTACATGTTGTAAAGTCAGTCAGTAAGTGTACAGAAAACAAAGCCAAATTGTCTCATCACTGAATAAGACCAACAGATCACAATTGCCTCTGCACTGAAGTTAGACATCTAAAGTGACCTATACCCCCATACTCCCCCACCCTCTGCTCACAACCCCCCGCACAAGAGCCGAAGATAACCAGCAGATCTTCCATGCCCAAACCATGTGCGTTACTTTGGATTGCAGGATATAAGGGTGATATATAAAGGTAAAGCTTGTGGAACATAACTTACAAGGAGGGTCAGGCTTTTTTATTTATTTGTTTTAGTCTTTGGTAACCAGGTAAGGCCCACTAGGCACAAGTGCCTGTTTTCAGGGGCGACCTGGGAGCACTTAACTACGATCCTACAGTGGTAGGGTTAATAGGGTCTGTAATGGTTCCCAAATTCACCTGTATCTGGCAGACTTGCCAGACACGCTTGCTACCAACTGTTCCGCCTGAAGCACAAATAAAATCTCTCTATGCCATTCCAGAAAACTCGGGACATCTTTGATCCAACCAGTGCAGTAATATAACTTTATTTGCACTTGCTGAGATCAAAGCAATATGGGCCTTTTGATTACCTATAAGGGAGTCTGGGAAATCCCCTAATATGCATAACTCTGGAAGAAATACCTCTGAAAGACCAAGGAGAGGGTCTAGGTGGGAATGAATTATATTCCGGAAAGGGGTGACTTTAGGACAAGTCCAGAGAATGTGATATAAAGAGCCAGGTTCTTGACCACATCTGGAACATTGGTCACTGGGAAGGTGACCCATTTTGTGAAGCCTCATTGGAATATAAGTAAGCAATAAGACACGACAGGGTGGTGGTGGTGGTTATGTGATAACCGCACACCTAGGTGCGTGGTGAAGCACGAGGCTGAAGGCCGAGTGTCCTTCCGCACCTAGGTGTGCGGTTATCACATAACCACCACCACCCTGGAGTGTCTTATTGCGCTTATAAAATGGGAAATAACTATGGAAAAAAGGACACTGACAAGGTGTTTATATTTTGAAAACTTTGTAACATTTATTTAAATACAGAATAGAGAATTGAAACATTGAGATAAAATAGTCCCTTGGTAAACTTTTTTGAATAGTAAAAAATAGCAATTACCAACAACATTAGCAAACAACAGTCTACTTGTTGTAGTTTATGAACTGCATTTTACTTCACTGTGATTTTCTTAATCTGTCCTGAACACTGATTTTGCACACTGACACCGCCATTGTACGCTACACGTACGAAAACACATTTCGGGTGAGATGTGAAAAATGACAGTTGTACTGTTCATAAGGAGGTGTGGTAAAATGGCAATACTGAAAATTTGGAGTGAAAATATTAAAAATGCTCGAAGTTACGAGCATGCATCGGAACTGTGCAATGCACGCTCGTAAAACAGTCGTTTTGGGGAATATTTTCCCCAAATTTTCAACATAGCCAGTTTAAGACCACTGCTCATAAATAGTGTCACTGTGATTTTATTAATCTGACCGGAACATTGATTTCGCACACCGACCGCGCCATTGTGTGCTACATGGGCGAAAACACATTTCAGGTGAAATGTGAAAATGACAGTTGTACTGTTCATAAGGAGGTGTGGTAAAATGGCAATACTGAAAATCTGGAGTGAAAATATTAAAATGCTTGAAGTTACAAAGGTAGGAGGAACTGCGCAACTCACGCCGTAGAGAGAGTCGTTTTGAGAATATTTTCACCAAATTTTCAACATAGGGTTTTTGGGAGCCTACCTCATGAACTGTGACACTGTCATTTCATTAATCATTCTGGAAAGGTGGTTCCGTGCAGTGACTGCGGAACCACCTTCCGGGACCAATTAACGAAATAACAGTGTCACAGTTCATGAGGATGGGCCCCAAAAACCCCATGTTGAAAATTTGGTGAAAATATTTCCAGAAATGGCTGAGATATGAACTAAAGTTGAAAAAAATCAATTTATGCCATTATACAGCTTACCGGCATTTCTTCAGTTCGTGGTCGGCTTTGAAGAGTGCAGACGTGTTCCCGGTCCATCGAAGATTGTCGCGCCGGGCTCCGGAGGTAAGTATGGGTTGAGGTGGGGGTGAGGTGGGGTGTGGGGAGGTGGGCACGCAGAGGGTGGGTGCGGGTTGGGGAGGGGCAAAGAATCAACGAGGGAAGGTTTTTTTGTTTCAGGTTTTTTTAATTTATTTATAATATCAGACTTTTGCACGCTGGGTGGGCTCCCAGCATGGCTTGAGGGACAGTGAAGCTGGCGGGGATTGGGCACCCCATCGGCTAAGGAAGTTTTGCCACGCTGGGTGGGCTCCTAGCGTGGCATATGAACATTTTGGGGCGGGCAGTGAAATCGACGTAGAATTGGGCACCCTGTTGGCAAATTAAGCTTTTGCCATGCTGGGGTGGGCTCCCAGCGTGGCACCAGGCAGCTTGGGAGGGGACAGTGAAGCCGACGGGAGATTGGGCACCCCCATCGGCTAAGGAAGTTTTTGCCATGCTGGGGTGGACTTCTTTAACTTTTTGGTGTCTACCATGATGCACTGCGCACTTCCATCTCGGGAAGCGATCAGCTTTTTTTTTTTCAATGCCTCTCTGCACTCGCGTTGTACATTTGAGTTAACTGACAGCCATTGTCACTGGCCGATTACCTCTATGGATTGCGAGTTACATCAGTGCCATGATAAGTATCAGTTTCTTTTTTTTACTGCTGCTGCGGCGATTCACCTATACACCCAGATTACGAATGTGAGCTGTGTGTCGCAGTGAGGACTGGCGTGTGGTATGACAGGGATGGAGCTAGGGCTGGATTGCACTACGATTCCTACATTTTATCATGTGTATGCTGAGGGGGAAAGTACTCAGCGAATGTGGGAGAGAAGCAGTTTCAATTATTTGTTAGTGCTTTGGAAGAGAAGGGTGAACGATCGTGCAATCAGCTGTTAGGACAGTTTCCCGAAGCTGAGATTGGATGCGCAGGTTGTTCATCTACTGCGAACAGCAGGATGTGTGGCCTGCTCAGAAAAACGCTGCAGTTCAGTTTAGGAGAGGGACAGTGATGCAGCTAGCAATGGCCACTAAGGTTTACTTGATTTATTGTGTGAGATTTTGTTCTCGTTTGTGTTATGGGAGCATGGCATTTTTTAAAGTCTGATGATTTCACTTGCCAGTCAGATTCTTTACTAACATGGAGGTCGGGCATTCCATTACAGAATGTGGGGAAAGCATTTATTTCGGGGTGGCCTTTGCACAGCTGGCTGGAAAATGTACCCAACCCAGTAGTTGTTATTCCTTATACCACTGGATTCCAAGCCCTGTCAACCAATCAGGAGATATGATTTTTCTTGACCATTTTATAATACATTACACCTCTAAAACATCTAAAAACTGAAAAAAGGAGTACCTATTAGTGCATAAAATAGGATATGTCAGCAATAGGTTAACTAGTACAGTACTTTGCAGTAAAAGTATTTATTAGTAGAGTTGGTTGAAAATAAATAATTTCTCTGTCGCATGTAAATTTTATCATATAAATACACTGTAACATCTGTAAATTTGTAAGACATAAGCTTTGTTTAAAACTTAATTTTCATTACACTGTACTGCAGTTACATAGTCTCATTGAAGGCAACCTTCTCTTTATTTTTGCTTTTTACTTATGTGCTGTGGTCTAGTACATAAAAGGAAAATTGCTATAGGATTGAGGTGAAAGGTTAGTAAGGAAAAAAAAAACTTTAAACCTGCCAGGTTGCCTTTTTTGGTGGGCAAGGAGGGTAGATTTCACCTGAAAACTCTGCTATATAAGATTCAAATGTACGTGCTTTTATTAACATTAGCAATGTATTTGGGCACTTTGGGTCTGCCTATTTAACTGTGTTTTCCCACCTTTTCTTTTTGTTTATAAAGTATTACTGTATTGCCTACTTTCTTCATCCTGTTTTTTGTTTTCTGTTTTTCCCCACACTCAAGGCATAGAATGTTTACCATGGAATACAGGGATTCAAAATTCTGCTCTATTCCACTTGTAGAATGTTACTCTCCTGACATTCTGTACACACAGATAACAAAGGCCTGTTTTAGAGCCAGAGGCTCAATTATATCACTGTCAAGGCAAGCATAAGAGATTTCCCTGATGAGCAGATAAAGACAGAAGGTGGATTTTTCACTGTTAGTAAACAAACAGTTGTAATGAAAACTATAAACAATACTTAACGTTTCTAATTTGTTTATGTGTGTAAGGAGAGTGTGATGATCTGGGAAACAACATTTAATTAATTTATTTTATTTTCATTTTAAGGTAGTTTTATTTTTAGGACCCAGTTGAAGGTTTTCTTACAGTGTAAAGACAGCAGCCATGTTTATAATGGAAGATCAGTTCTGGTTGAAGGGGGACTGATGAAGGGTAGTTCTGGTTGTATGAGGACTGATTTGCTTATTGTGTGATGTGGTTTAGGACCAGGATGACTGTGTGGATATAGAGATTTAACATACAGTCAGCTGATGTCTCTTGGCCAATGAGATTTCTAGATTTTTTCTTGCCATTTTATAATAGAGATTATGAAGAATATGGAATTGCATAAGGTGGTATCGGTTCCATTTTATAAATTGATATAAGTGTTTCTAGATTAGTGGCCAGTTCCTGGGCGACTTAGCGGGAGGAAGAACCTGATCCCAGCTATATACGGGGACCTTCATTATCAGCTAAAAAGGTCTGTAGGGAGCGGTAAAAACAAGATACCAAGTGAGAGAGAGGGGCAGATACGATTATTGGAAGGACCACTGAACCAAAGGGACTTTGCCACTGCCCAGCCCTGAAATCTTGTATGAGCATGTGCTGAATCTGGAAGAACTTATAGCAGTGTGCATCTGTCCAGTGGTGTAGATCCCTAGCTCTTTGGAACGGCAATAGTTTACCATCTACAGTTAAGTACAGAGCAATTTCAACCCCCATATTAGGCCAAAATGTCCTGGACAAAGGGTGCCCAGCAACTTGTAGGTTTGGATTCCCCATAAGGGGCTGCAGAATATCTTGGGCAGAGGATATTTAAAATAAGAGCATCGTTGAGACTGCGTAACAAGGGATGAGCCAAGAGGCTTATTCTTTAGGGGAGAAGGTAACCTTGTCCTAGATAAGTAGGGGAGTGCCTTATAATCTAAAGCTTGTTTGGAGCAAAGAGAGCGCTGTATATCGACCCATTCAGGAACATAACTGCTGTTGTCTACTGAACGACCCAACAGGACATCTTGTGTAAGTGAAGAGCGAGATAATACCTGTAGAAATTGGGGACTTGAAGACCACCATCCTGTTTGTTTCTCATTAGTTTAGTAAGCGCCCGATGCGCAGCTTTTCCCTTCTAGAGAAAAGACGTTAGGACTCTATGTATACGTGTAAACCAGGCTTGAGGTAAGTCCCAATTGTACATTTGTATGGGATACAAAAGTTGGGGTAGGACATTCATCTTTATAATGTTTAGTCTGCCCCAGAGTGAGACAGAAAGAAGAGACCATCGCTCCAAGTAGACTTTAACTCGGAAAATAATGGCATCTAGGTTGTATAGTTTGAATTTGTTAGGAGATGTACTAAGAAAAATGCCCAAGTATTTCAGTTTATCTTTCCTCCAAGCCAGACCTAGATGAGCTACGTCTGCTTGATGGGTTCTATTATTGAGGGGCATGATCTCTGTTTTACTAAGGTTGAGTTTATAATTAGATATGGCCCCAAAACGAGAAATGATCTGCAAGGCAGGAGGTATTGAAGATGCTGGAGAGGCCAGGTGCAGGAGAATATCATCTGCGCAGATGGAGAGTTTGTATTCATTGTGGTGAATTGGGATACAGACAACTTGTTGAGATGATCTGAGCTTTCTGATGAGAGGCTCCAGAAACAGGTCGAATAAAAATGGGGATAGCGGGCATCCCTGTCTAGTACCCTGATGTAAAGAGAATGACTGGGATTACATGCCATTACAGAGTACCTGAGCTGTAGGAGAAGAATACAGGACTTTAACCCATTTTATAAATTCATCGGGAATACCGAATAGGGGTAACAGAGTGAACAGGTAGTCCCAGGAGCCTCTGTTGAATGCTTTCTCGGCATCCAGGGATAAAAGCACCGTGGGGGTATCCAGGTCCTTGGATGGTCGTACCTATTTTTTTTTTCACTTTATCTTTTTATTGAATTTGAGTATATAAGTAGACACACAGGCATACACAGTGAAAGAATATCCTCACATTGAATACAAAAGGAATCACTTAACAAAAACACATTGTGTAGGGTAGATATAACGGAGATGCCTTATATACACACATTCATAAGAATGAGTCTTAGTTATGTCATAAGTGGTGAACAGAAGAGTTACAATCATTAAGGCGTGGTGAACTCAAAGAAGACAACCAAGTACAAAATAGATGCTGGGACAGGCTATAGCAAGGCACTCAATAAGTTACATAAAGTGATACCTATAGGAATACAAACAGTATACTGTAGAGGAGAAACAGAGACAGAAGAGAAGTGTACGATGAGAGGTAAGAAAAGGGCAAGGAAGAAGGAAAAGGAGATAAAGAGGGAGGAAAAGAGGGAAAGGAGAGATATCTGTGCACGGGTGTCAGAGAAACCCTAATCTGAAAACAAAATAAAAAAAGAAGGCTAGATAAACCTTAAGGATGAGGGTCTATAAGAACCAGAAGATTCAATGTATTTAAAGTAATCCTGCCAATACCGGTCATAAACAGTGAGTTGGTCATGAATAACATGGGATAAACGATCTAGTGAGGCATACTGAGAAAGGCTTTGAAGAACATCAGGAAGGGAGGGAACAAGAGTGGATTTCCATTTAATAAGAATCAGATGTTTAGCCAAAAGAAAAAGTATGTCTAGCCATCTAAAATGTGCATGTGAAAGAGAAGAGTTAGTCAGAGTAAAGATGCCTAGAAGGAATAGTTTGGGATCGAACGGAAGTTTTTGTCTTATGACTCTGGAAGCAAATACTAACATACTAACATACTATTTGCTAGCAGATTAGGCCTTACGGTCTATTGAGTCTGCTCGAACCTTAGATCCTTAGTTGGGTGCCGAGGCCCTCCCATCCCTTGTGCTCCAGAAACCCCTATCATCCATCCCCACCCCCGTGGGACAGGCCATCATCTGATACATCCACTTTCTGTGTCTGTCCCACCCTCTTGAAGCCCTCCACTGTGGATCTCTGAACCAGCTGCCAGGCAGTGCATTCCAAGGGTTCACCACCCTCTCAGTGAAAACCTCCTCCTCTTCCCCCTCACCCTTCCACCTTCAAACCATGCCCTCTGGTGATACCTCCTGCTTTAGTCTAAAGATCCTCCATGTTTACCCTATTTATTCTTGAGGTGCCTGAAGACCTCAATCATGTCCCTGTCTCCTCTCCTCCAATGAAAACAGGCAGAGCTCCTCAAGTCTGTCCTCATACGCCAAATCCCTAGCCCTCATATCATCTTAGGTTGCCTCCTCTGTACCCTCTCCAGGAGCTGTATGTCCCTCTTCAAGTGTGGTCTCCAGTACTGTACACAGTACTCAGGTGTGGTCTAACCAGTCCATTGTACAGTGGCAGAATCACTTCCTTGCTCTAGAGGTGATCCCCTTACGATGCATCTCAACATCCTGTTTGCCTTGCTAGCCTCTCTCCTGCACTGCTCAGAGTTATTCATACATGCATCCACCATGACCCTTAGGTCTTTTTCCCCTATTGAGGCCTCCAGCACCTCCCCTCCCAGGGTGTACCTGTGTTTAGGGTTTCCCCAACCAAGATGCAACACCTTGCACTTGGTGATATTGAAATTTAATTTCCATGTGTGAGCCCAGCTTTCCAGGGTGTCCAGGTCCTTGCAGGGCCAACCTCCCTCTTCTCCCTCAACTACTGCTTCCATCTTGGAGTCATCCAGTGAAGAGACTCATTTCACACCGTATACCCTCCTGATGTCCGATATGTATGCATTAAACAGGATGGGACCCAGGACCGAGCCCTGCGTTGCCCACTACCAACCTCTCTAGGTTGAGAGCTCCCCACAGACCACTACTCTCTGGGTGCGTCCAGCTAGCCAGTTTTCAATCCATCTGACCATCAAGGGCCTACTTCTAACCATCAGTTTCTCCACCAGACCACTGTGGGGACAGAGTCAAAAGCCTTGCTGAAGTCCAAGAATAATACATCCACAGGCTTTCCCCTGTCCAGTTCTGATGTTACCCATTCGAGAACTCCACAAGATTGGTTTGACATGATCTACCTGGCACAAACCCATGTTGCCGACTATCCAGACCTCCCACCTCCTCCAAGTACACCCCAATTGTTCCTTTAGTATACTCTCCATTAATTTTCCCACCACGAGGTCAAATTGATGGGTCTATGAATTACCTGGTACTTCCTCGACCCCCCTTTGTGGATTGGCACCACATGTGCCTCTGCCAATCCCTAGGTACCCTCCCTGTCTCAAGTGACCTGTTGAAGAGCTCCGCCAGGAGTGCAGCCAGTATGTCCCCAATTCCCATAGTACTTCAGATGAATGCCATCCTCGCCCAGGAGATTTGTCTTTCTTTAGGGCCTTGAGGGCTAACCACACCCTTTTGGCGGAGATAGCATCATCCGTCCCCTCCACCTTACTGGACTTTTTATCCTTATCCAGATGTGACACCCCTGGGGTACCTCTCCCTCCCTCTTGCTCCATTTCTGTTGCTCCCCTGATCCCACTCACTACCGCTTCTATCCCCTTCGTGCCTTGCTTTGTAGATATCCCATCCCCCTCCCTAGTGAACACAGAGGCAAAGTACTCATTAAATATCTCTGCCTGGTCCCTCGCCTCTTCCACCCACCCTCCTTCTGATCTCAATCTGCTGAGATGGCCCTTAGTTCTTCTCCGCTCCCCAATGTACCGGAAGAACCCCTTTTCCCCTCCTTGTATCCCCTGTGCCAGCCGCTGCTCTTTACTGGACCTTGCTCCCTTCACCATACGGGTGACTTTTCTACATGCAAGATGGTAATTTCCTTATCCCTATCCCCTCTTGTTGTTTTATATTTTTTGTAGGCCGCCTTCTTTTCTCTGACTGCTACCTGTACCTCACTGGACCACCAGCATGGTTTATGTGACCTTGCTCCTGCGTTTCAACTTAGCGCAGATCCTGACTGCCTCATGAAGTCCCCATTTATGACCTCCCATCTCCTTTCCACACTTGTCATTGATGTAATCCCTTCAAGTGATCCTGAGAATATTTCCCATGCCCTCAAAGTCTGCCCCCTGAAGTCCACTGCCAGTGTCCTAGATCTCACCCTCCCCCATGCTTATTTGAAACCAGACAGTATTGTGGTCGCTCCCAGTCAGGGGTCCTGTACAACCAGGTCCCTTACCAGATCCCCATCTGCCAGAACCACGTCCAGGACATGCCCTCCCTTGTGGGCTCCATCACATGCTGTGTTAAGAACACATCCTGGAAGCCGTCCAGCAGCCTCTGCTCCTTGGCCACCTTAGAGGACATGGTTCCCCAGTTTGTACCTGGCATATTAAGGTCCCCCATCAACACCACTCCTTCCCCTTTTGGTCCACACTGGGCAATGATGTTGTCCAGCAAACCATCCTCTAGAACATCACTCATCCCGGGGGGCCTATATACTACACCCAGCTTGACCTTATCTCCTACTGGGGATCGTAAGGTGACCCATAAGGCCTCCACATTTCCCTCTGCCTCTTCTACCCTAGCAATTTCTATGTCATCTCTAATGAACATAGCCACTCCACCCCCCTGCCCTCCTTTCTATCCTTCCTAAGCATAGTGTACCCCCGTACGTTTAGGTCCCAGTCATGGTTTTTGTTGGCCCATGTCTCCGTGACCGCTGCCACAATAGATAGACTTTATGCCATAGCTTATTAATGGAAGCACAAGACCATAAGACATGAAGTTAATCCCCGTTGGCCTGGTTGCAGCACCAGCAGTTATTATTATTTGGTAGGCCCATTCGTTGAAGAACGGAGGGAGTTCTATACCAAAGATGTAGGATCTTAATCTGTATTAGAGAGCTGTGAGTGTCTTTAAATGTGTTATGTGCAAGACGTCAGCATTTACTCCATTGTGTATCTGAGATATTGTAGTTAAGGGAAGTGCTCCATTTATTTTTAGCTGGTATGGACTGATCAGGAAGATAGTCAATAATGTCTTTGTAGATAGAAATGCTCAATTTTGGTCGTACCTGTTTTTAAACAAGCATTTGTCAATGCCGAATGTTGTCTTGCTGGCATTGGCATTGGTAGTGCAGGAGTTAGAGAGATGCATATTAGGAATGGCAGTGAAGTATTGATGCCAACCCCACCCTGCAGAGACTGACAGGCATTGGGGTATGCCTTTGGGTTGTCGGGCATAACGCTCACGCCATTTCACCTCATCCTACCCTGCAGACACCAACAACTGTTGTGCTGTGCCTTGGGATCTTCGGCCTTACGCTCACCCCATTCCATAAGGAAATACGCTGAGATGGGTGCAGTATAGGAGAAATGGGGTGAACTTTGGGGCCGAAGAGTCCAAGGCACACCTCGATGCCTGTCACTGGCTGCAGGGTGGGGGTGGAATGGCATGAGCATTACAGCCGACAATCCCAAGTCACACCCCCCCGACGCCTGTCAGTCTCTACAGGATGGGGCATTATGGTTGGAAACCCTAATGCCCCAGGCGTTTGTTGGTATTTTCACTCCAAATTTTCAACATGGGCTTTTTGTGACCCCACCTCATGAACAGTGGCACTACCAGCTTGTTAGCTGAAAGGCGATTTTGCACAGCGCCCGTAACGCAATTATTTTGAGAATGTTTTAATCAAATTTTCAATATAGGCATTTTGGGACCTCTGCTCATGAACAGTGTCACTGTGATTTTGTTAATCTGACCCGAACATTGATTTACGTAGAAGTTGACGGCAGATAAGGACCGCAAGGCCCATCCAGTCTGCCCATTTCTTTTTCTACCTTATAAATGTGCCATCGGCCTTTGCTCTGTCAGTGGCCTATCTATTCATAGTCATTTGTATCGCTCCCTTATGACTATCCCATGCCTGTTTGAAGCCCTGCACTGTATTCATAGCCACCACTTCTTGTGGTAAGCCATTCCATGCATCCACCACCCTTTCTGTGAAAAAGAATTTCCACATTCTCCCTTAATCGCCCCTCTAATTTCATGCTGTGACCCTTGTCTGCTATTTTTCTTATATTTAAACATGTTAGACTCTTTCACCTTGTTAATGCCCTTAAGGTGTTTGAATGCCTCGATCATATCACCTCTCTCCTCCTTTGCTCAGGGTATACATATTGAGCTCTGTTAATCTGTCTTCATATGTCTTCTGATGCAGTCCCTGCACCATTTTGGTTGCCCTTCTCTGGACTGCCTCAATTTGGTTAATGTCTTTGTGAAGGTGTGGCTTCCAATACTGCCATGAGTACTCAGATGGGGCCTAACCAGTGTCTTGTAAAGAGGATTATTACCTCCCTCTCGACTTGTGATACTCCTACTAATACCCCAACACCCCAGCCTTACCTACTGCTTTAGAGGTCTGCTTGGATGATTTCAGGTCATCAGTGATGATGATGCCCAAGTCTCTTTCTTCCTTTGTGACTGCTAGCAACTCCTCCTAGCCTATAAGTGGCTTCAGGGTTTCTCTTCCCTATGTGCATGATTTTGCACTTCTTTGCATAAATCCCAGTTGCCACTCTTCTGACCATTTTGCTAGTTATCCAGATCTCTTCTCATTCTGCCCACCCCATCTGGATCATCTACTCTGTTGCAGATCTTGGTGTCATCCATAAACAGACAAACCTTACTCTCTAGTCCATCTGCAAGGTCACTAATGAAGATGTTGAAGAGGACTGGCTAGAACTGATCCCTGAGGTACCCACTTGTGACTTGCATCTCTTCTGACTGTATACCATTTACCACCAATCTCTGTTTTCTGCCCGTCAACCAGTTTGCTACCCAGTTGACCAACTTCTGACCCACCCTGAGCCTACCCAGCTTATTTATCAATCTTCATGTGGAACAGTGTCAAAAGCTTTGCTGAAGTCAAGGTGGCGACATCAACTGCTCCCCTTGGTCCACCACTCTGGTTACCCAGTCAAAGAAATCTATGAGATTAGTTTGACAGGACCTTCCTTTAATACCCATGCTGTCTTGGATCCTGTGCCCTATGGTTCCAGGTGTTGCACTATCCTTTACTTAAGAGTGCCTCCATAATCTTGCCCACTACTGAGGTAAGACTGACTGGTCTGTAGTTCCCGCCTCCTCCCTGCTACCATTCTTGTGGGCGGGATCACATGAACCCTTCTCCAGTCTTCTGGACCTCTCCTGTGCTCAGAGACTCACTAAACAGTTCTGCTAATGGCTCTGCTAGTTCCACCTTTAGCTCCTTAAGTACCCTGGGATGTATGCCATCAGGTCCCATTGCCTTATCCACCCTGAGCTTAGCAAGCTCTTGTAGGACCCTTTCTTTTGTGAAGGGAGTAGTGCTCACCTCCCTCCCCCCAGTGTCCATGATGCTAAGCTGTGGGCCGTGCCCTACCTTCTCTTCAGTAAATACTGAGCAAAAGTATCTAGTCAGGATAGATGCCTTTACAGGGTCCTCCTCCTCCTCACATGCTCCCGTTTCTCCATTAAGCTTAGCAATACCCCCTCTGGACTTTCTCCTTTCACTAATGTATCTATAGAAAGTCTTGTCACCTTCTTTTACTGTTTGTGCTAGTGTTTCTTCAGTTTGGGACTTTGCCTGCCTGCCTTCCCTGCTTACCTTAGGGCAGTTTGGTATGCCTCCCTATCTTCATTCTGCTGTGTTCCTTATATTTCCTGAAGGCCAGCCTTTTGGCTCTGACCTTTTCTGCTACTGTATTTGAGAACCAAAGTAGTTTCCTTCTTCTTTTGCACTTCCTTTTCTGTCTAACACAATGGGATGTTGCTTCAAGTATTGCATCCTTAATGCTTGCCCACTTTGCCTGTACCCCCTCACCTGTGTTTCTTTTTGCCAGGGCTAGCTTAACTCTGTTGGCCATCTTATCAAAGTCAGCTCCTCTGAAGTCCCATATTTTTGCCTTAGAATGGGATGATTTGGATGTAGTAGCCAAATTGAACCATACCATGTGACGGTCACTGGCCCCAAGGTGACCTTCTACCTGGAGATCTGTGATCTCTTCCTTGTTAGTCAATACTAGATCTAGGATAGCCCTGTCTCTTGTGGGTTGCTGTACCAGTTGTTTGAGGCCCTCCCCCTGCAGGGAATCCACTATGTGTCTAGTTCTGGCAGATGTTCCTGCTGTATTGACCAATCTGTATCCGCATGTTGAAGTCTCCATTATCAGAACCTCCCCTTTAGCTGTCATGTTTTGTATATCTTCTAAGGTAATGTGTCTATGTCCTCCCCTGGTCCAGGGGCCTGCAGACAACCCCAGTTCTTATGGCTGTCCCATTTCCTGTTTCTAGGGTGATCCACAGTTCTTCTGGCTCCTATGTGTATTCTGAATTTCTGTAGCTTTGATATTTTCATTGACATACAGGGACTCCTCCCCTTTTTACCTCGGTCTCTTCTGAACAATACATAGCCAGGTACTGAAGTCTCCCAAGTGTGGTTACTGGTAAACCACGTCTCACTAATTGCTACTATGTCCAGTTTAGCCTCTGACATTATTGCCTGCAGGTCTGGGATCTTATTTCCCAGGCTGTGAGCATTTCTGTACATGAGTTTCCATTGGCCAGATTTTGCTGTGTTAGTTGTTGGGTGAGGTTTGGCATTACCCCTGTGCATCGTATGGGGAGACAAACCTTTTTTCTTACCTCGTGATGCAAATGAACTGCAAACATGCTGAATCCCTGTTTGACCACTAGCTGAGGGGGGAGGGGTGTTCTTCCCATTCGACGTATGGGGTGCTGCACCCCTCCCCCATTTGCTAGTTTAAATATTCTGCAAAGACGTCAAACTTCTGCCCCAATGCACTGACTCCCTCCTTAGTCAGATGCAGTCCATCAAATTTAAAGAACTTTCGCTCCCAGAACTGTTGCCAGTTCCCTACAAATCTGTGTCCTTTTTCCTGGCACCAGCCCTTGAGCCACGTGTTTAGCTCCCTATCTCCCCTTCTCTGACCTTCCGTCCATCTGCTCCCTCTCCCAGACTGGCAGGATCTCAGAGAAGGAGATGCCGGATGAAATAGATGATAGTTTGTCACCCAGCCTGGTCAGGTGTTCCTTGGTCTCCACAAATGACCGGCTGGCGAGGATCGATATAGTCCCTATGTGTACTAGGACATCAATGTTTTCTCCTGCTTTGTGAACAATTTTAGTCAACGGTCAGTGTCTCTCATGCTGATGTACCTGGGAGACATCTGACCATTACCACTGGGAGATGGGTATCAACTCCCGAATCATGGAGTCTCCTATGATCAGAAGTTTTTGGATTTCATTTTGCTTTTTGTTTTGGTTCCTGATTTGGGTGAGTTTTGTTGTGCTAGCTCCTGTGCTGCAGTGTCCTGCTCTGCAGTGTCTTCTGCCTCTTTGTTTGATTTCAGAGATAGAGGCAGATACCTGTTTGTAGCGTTTATATGGTTTTGGAAGTAATATGTTGGAGAGCAGAGTGATGGGGCACCGATTTGCCCTCTAACCACCTGCCAATCTCCTGGACCAACTACCCTCTGCGGTCGAGGTTTTTCTGTTGGATGCTGGGGAAGTGGCGGTGGTTCTTAATATATTTCCTCTTGAATATGAAATTTGGGCGTGCAATCTCTGCCCATGCTGCCGGGCTGAGCCCTAAGATCTCCAAAGGCCCAGCATGTAGGACAGTGTCCTAAATCCTATAAGACTGTCCTTCTGAAAATTGTTCCACAGTACCTGCAGTTAATGATATCCATTCCAGAGAAGTTGCTGGGTTTATAACCTAGTCAGAGTAATTGGAAGGAAAAAAAAGGAAAAAAAATGCAAGTAATGGTTTGATTGTGTTTTGTTTAACTTGTTAAATTACTAGTGCCCCTGTAAATGAGCTCACCTTGTGGAGGCCCCACTGATCCACCCCTTCCTGCTCTGCCACAGGAAATGTCACAACTGTGGTACCCTATAAAAGGAGTGTAGTGTGGTTGGTTGGGGATGGGGTGGGTGGCTGGGCCCTTCCCTGCCAAAGAAGAACCACAGACGAGAAAGAACAAGGTAGGCAGAAACAATCAGTCAACAACAAATGCAGTAACCCTGAAAGCTTATCCTTATTTTAGATAAAACTGTAAAACCTGTAAAGCACCACCTGTAATAATTTCAGAGAAGATATATGCTGTAAGAAACACTTTGCTACAGAGAAAAATAAAGCAATGAAATGTTAGCAACAAACAGTAGCAATCCCTGTGAGTAAAAAATAAAAACAACACCGCACAGTAAATCTGCTTAGCCAAAATAAGTCTTAATCCTTTTCCCTTGCTCTCATAAGTTTCTCTACTCTGCCTTTCAAGCAGTCTTAGAAGGAAAGAGCTCAGGTGAAGCTAGGTGCCCTGGCCAGCAAACCAAGTCTTCTACCTTCTACCTACCAATGACCGCGCCACATGTGTGAAAACACATTTTGGGCAGGATGTGAAAAATGACAGCTGTACCGTTCATAAGGAGGTGTAAAAAAATGGCAATGTTGAAAATCTGGAGTAAAAATATGAAAAATTGGTGAAGTCACAAGCGTGCATAGAAACTGTGCAACGCACACCCATAACGCAATTATTTTGGGGATTTTTTCAATCAAATTTTCAACACAGGTATTTTGGGACCTCCACTTATGAACAGTGTCACTATGATTTTGTTAATCTGTCGAACATTGATTTCCCACAGCAACCTCGCCATTGTGCGCCACATGTCGCGAAAACAAATTCGGGCAGGATGTGAAAATGGCAGCTGTACTGTTTATAAGAAGGTGTGAAAATGGCAATGTTGAAAATCTGGAGTGAAAATATTAAAAATTTTAGAGAAATTCTGGTGTGTGGAAACTCGCATAATGCATGCTTGTAACACAGTCATTTTTTCAAATTTTTCACCAAATTTGCAACACAGGCTTTTGGGACCCCATCTCATGAACAGTGGCACTGTCGTTTCGTTAATTGGTCCCAAAAGGTGATTCCGCGCAGTGACTGCAAAATGACCTTTTGGGACCGAATAACGAGATGACAGTGCATGTGTTCATGAGGTGGGGTCACAAGAATCCCATGTTGAAAATTTGGACCCAAAATTCAAAAAAAATGGCTAAGATATCCACGTAAGTTGAACCCCCCCATTTATGCCATTATACAGCTTACCGGCATTTCTTAAGTTTGCGGTCAGCTTTGAAGAGTCCAGACCTGTTCCTGCTCCACTGACGATCACAGCACCGGACCTCCGGAAGTAAGCATGGGGTAAGGGGGGTTTGGGGAGGTGGGGTGCGCAGAGGGTGGGTGCAGGTTGGGGGAGAGGGCACTGCGTACAACATAAGTTTTCTTTTTTTCAGGTACAGAAAAAATAAAAAACTGACACTGCGTCGCAGGACGGTTTTCTTTCTTTACAGGTGAAATACAACAAATGGACACACTGGGGTGGGCTCCCAGTGTGCTCCATGGCGTCCGGGGGGGGGTATGGGGGGAGGAACAGGAACATGCAGACGCAGTCAGCTTTCTATGAGCAGGCGCACACTGGGGTGTGCTCCCAGTGTGCCACACATAATGTGAGTGGGGTGGACATGCCAACATGGGGATTGCACCCCCGATGTCGGCTTTGTTTTGGGATTGTGTGGCAGATGGCAGGAGCCACTGCCATGTTTACTGAAATGTTTTACTAGCTAAGGGACATACGGGAGGTGTGTCATCTGTGACATTGCATTACAAGCTTGTCTCCGACTGCAGAGGCACTTTTCTTTCAAGCTATGTCCACCATACATAATTCTTGTGTCAGCGCTAGCATGCTGGTTCATTGCGGAATGAGTGACGCACCTTCTAAAGTGAGCCCTGCATTTGCCACAACACTGACACATCTCTGAAAGTGCTACTACCACAAGATGTTGCTTGCGTGTGCAACGCAAGCCAACATAAAAAGGAGATACCTCGATTCCCGTCAATTACAGACCAAGCCTTACTTCAGTTTGTGGAAAAATACTGGAGGGGATTAATAAAGATACGATTTACATTGTTATAACAAGCATTAATCTAGAACAGCGGTACTCACACCGCGGCTCGCGAGCCACATGCGGCTCTTTAACACTATTCTTGCGGCTCCCACAATGACAGCCCCATATCCCTACCTCGCGGCTCTTTATTTGCCCCCCATCCCCATCTGAAAATGAAATAACCACAATGTATTGTTTCTTTCTTGAGAGCAAGGGAGCTATCTATTTGCTCCCGCCCCCACTCCAGTTTGAATCGGAAAAGAAGAGAAAAATTAAAACATTAATAAACCGCGATATGTTGAGTTTTACTCATAGATTTTACCATGCCAACTACCGCTGCCTGTGGAAATGGAAAGATTTTAAAGCCTCAGAGACAAAATCTTTAGTCAGTCCTACATGCGACATCTTACAAACTAATCCACGGTACAGGTACAGTTTTGGTCGTGGCTCGTTAGCATCACTTAACATTATAATGTGTTTGCAGCTCTTTAGATGCCGCGGGAAACATCACCTGTTTAGCGCTTCAAGCAACAGAGTCATTATTAGAAACAAAACTCTTGGCTTAGGTCCTAAATACTGCCAAAGAAAGGAAACGTGTCTGATGTGCCTCAATGACCTTCCCTTCTAACGAGTTCACTTAAGCTTTCTGTCCTAAGACTAAGCTGACTCTGTCATTGCAAATGGCATCTCGGCAGTGGTCAAAATAATTACAGGGCAAAATCAGTAGGTTGAATTCAGGTTTGTGCAACAGAAGCCCCCAGACCCCAGTAGTTACCTGTAACTTTTAGACTGCTTTCCGAGGGAGATGAAGCTTATTGATCTTGAAGGATATTCTGTTGCGGAAATTGGCTGCTGCTTGATATCGGCAGATAACCTCGAAACTCAGGAATAGCGTGGGTAAGGTACAGTGAACAACAGCCTCTATCTGCCGATGCTATTCTAACTGCCTTTTAACTCACAGACTTTTGAAAACACAAACTGGGTGCTGCAATGTTGCTTTGATTTTCATAGTAGTGCTAAGTTGAGTCATTCATTGTAGGAGTGTGAAAGTAACAGTGCAAGCTATGCTATGCTATGCAGCTCTTCCTCCTTACCTTCCTTTCCAGTAAGATTACCTTCTGCATTCTTGAACCCCTCCACTGTTTTCACCCCCACCCTATCTGCTGGTAAACTGGGCCAGGAATACATCAGTCTTTTTGTGAAAAGTACTTCCTCACATATTTTTTGAATCTCTCATGAATCTACCCCCTACAACTTCATAGCAGGACCCCATGTTATTGTACACCTATTGTTCTGAAAAATACTTCACTCCTGCACGTTATTTATCCCCTTGAGACATTTAAAGGTCTCTATCATATCTCCTCTCTCTCTCTCCTCTCTGCTCAACACTTGTTTCAAAGAAGGAGTGTCATATAGCTAACTGACTGCCATTATATGAAATGATTTTTTGTAAAATAAAGTGTTATTGAAAGTTAATTTAAGTAAATGCAAGAAAGTTAAATAAAATGTGTTTTAATTTATACTTTTCACGTGCTTGTGTCATATTTCATATTACACATATGACGTGTATGACTGTTGTTGATCCTAGGCTAACGCTTTTAACTCATGTGGCTCCCAAGCCAGACATGACCGAGTACCACTGATCTAGAACAACATAGTTTTAATTGCGGAAGACCATGCACGACTAATTTAATGTGTTTCTATGAAAAATGTAATTATCTCCATTATAACAAGACTGAGTGTGGTATCATATATTTAGATCTTAGTAAGGCCTTCAGTTTGGTGCCACACTGGGCCATTATTTAAAAAATGAAAGAGCTGGAAATTGACAATGGACTGATTAATGGGACAGGTTAATGGCTAAACAATAGAACTTGAAGAGTGGTGATTAATGGTTACCACTCTGTACCTGGTCTAATTGATAATGGTGTCCCCAAGGATCAGTTTTGGGACCACTCATTTTCCACATTTTCATCTCTGATTTAACAATCAGGCTATGAAACTGGACTGTAAAATATGCGGATGATATGAAGATAAGGGGGTCCATATGTTACTAAAGAAAATTTCGAGAGCCTTCAGTGGGATCTTGCTTACATACAACAGTGGGCCACCAAATGGCAAATGAAATTTAACCCAGATAAGTGTAAGGTTATATACCTAGGGGAAAAGAACCCCTGTCATGAGTATAAACTAGGAAATGTAGTACTAGTGACAACAACCAATGAGAAAGATCCGGGTATCACCATCCCAAGGGATTTTAATAACAGGAGCCAGTGTAACACAGCAAATTCCAAAGGCAAACGGTACACTCTGGGCAATTAAAGAAAATATTACGTCAAGAGAAATCAGGGTGTTTTTCCCACTATACACATCCTATGTTCGTCCCCACCTAGACCATACCACCCAGGTGTGCTCCTCTTAAAAAAAAAAAAGATATTAAAGAGATAGAAAAGTTACGTCAAGCCACAAAAATCAATGGACACTCTGAAGAACCTGACATATTGTACCCTGAGCGATTACTGAAACTGAAAACTTATGTCATTGGAATAAAGGAGGCTTAGATGTGACCAATTATTTACATACAAGATCACTAGGGATGAATATCTGTTCAATAAAATGAACTTTAAATGTAAATCTTCAGAAAACACCAGAAGGCACCCCCTTCAAATTCACAGAATATGCTGTAACACATAAAAAAGGCAATACTTTTTCACTCAAAGAGTGGTGAATTCCAGGGACTCCCTTCGAACAGAGGTTATCATATGTAAAAACAAAACAATTTAAAAAACAGATTGGACAAGTACCTGGGGACTGGCCATGTTTTGAAATACTACAGCTAAAGAAGCATCAAGGGCTTCTCACCTAACCAGCTCCCATTCTCCTGTGCATGAATCTTTGTCTCTCTCTTGTACCCCCTCTTGACCATTTATCCTTTCACTCTGTCTCTCATTGTCTTGTACCCCCCCTTGATCATTTACTCTCTCACTCTGTCTCTCATTGTCTTGCACCCTTCCCTATCATTTACTACCTCACTGTCTTGTACTCCCTCTCTATCATTTACTCTCTCACTCTTCTCTCATTGTCTTGCATCCCTCCCTATCATTTACTATCTCACTCTGTCTCTCATTTTCTTGTACCCCTGTCATTTACCATCTCACTCCGTCTCTCATTGTCTTGTACCCCTCCCTGTCATTTACTGTCTCACTCTGTCTCTCATTGTCTTATGCCCTCTCCCTATCATTTGCTACCTCACTGTCTTTCATTGTCTTGTACCCCCTTCTGCCATTTACTATCTAAACCTGTCTCTCATAAGTTTGCCACCATCCCTATCATTTACTATCTCACTATGTCTCTCACTGTCTTGTACCCCCTCTCTATCACTTACTCTCTCACTCTTCTCTCATTGTCTTGCATCTCTCCCTATCATTTACTATCTCACTCTGGCTCTCATTGTCTTGTAACCCCACTCTCTAACATTTACCATCTCACTCTGTCTCTCACTGTCTTGTACCCCCACTCTATCATTTATTATACAATGGCAAGAAAGTTTCTTCAAATCTGATTAGTCAGTTGAGACTTGGACCTGTGATGTTATCCCAGCATAACATCACGGATCAAGTCCCAGCACACAAATGACTGCATTAAATGCAAAAAGAATCAGTCCACAGGCCATGCCCAAGTTGCCCACGCTTGGCATGGCTGCGCTGGCATTTGGCGGTACTTGCTCTGTTTTTTAAACCTCAGTCCCTCCCTCCTCCCTACCACCCACAGCCACAAAAAGCATCCAAACCATTCTAAATTAATATTACTGTGTCCTCCATGACAGAAAAACAAACTGTTACTGCACAATTTCTCATTTATCTGAAAAAATAAAGAAAATTATGACACAATTACCACGATTGGCTTCGGTCCCCGCTCGTCTCATGCCAGAAGACAGTAAGCACATGTCGTTTTCAAATATACACTGCGCTTCAGCAATGCTAAAATTCTTTCTTTTAACTTTATTCATTTTCTTCCATTACAAGCATATGACTACTGTACCGGGAGCACCAGCCAAGCATAAAGAACACAAACAGTGCAATACCACTGAATATACCGATCTTGACACTGAGCATAGGCACACATTAACATGAATGGCAGCGAGGAGAGGAATCCCGCTTTGATTGGCTTTAGCTACAGATATGTTTGCGTTGAAACAGCACAGTGTTGTACAATGCACCGGCATTTTCTCCTGATACAAACTGTGAATGTGAAAACTGTACCAGGAGAAGAAGAGACCCAAAGAGAGTGAGTGTGTGTGTGTGTGTGTGGTGGTGGTGGTGGGGGGGAACAACTGCAAATTGACAAGTGATCGGGGTGAGTGGAACAAATCTCCACTCCTCGGTCTGCCAATGCACACACACGCTCTGAAAATAAGATGCGTGTCTGTGTGAGATAAGCTGCAGATAATGAATATGTGTGTGGGGGGGCAGAAAAACACCTTACAGAAAGGGGACATGACACAGAGACACATTAAACAGAATTACACAGAGGGAGGTTGGCGCAAGGGTGGTGGGGTAGAGGTGGCACAGACACTGAGTTGCACCACAGCAGCTCCACCTACTGGCCAAAATAAATCAGCACTACCTTTTATGTAAGTATACCTACCCAATCAAAAAATCAATAACATTTTGTTCTAAATTACAGTTTTTTGTCTTTTTTATTATAAGTTTACAAATGAACCATTGTATAATAGGAATAATGTACTCCAAGTGTGTGTGGGTGCTGGGATAATGCCACTATAAGGTGCTGGACACAACAATCCGGTAGACGTTACCCACTAGCACACACCTAACCTATATGTCATTATTCCTTTACTATCTCACTCTGTATATCACTGTCTTGCATCTCCTATCATTTACTATCTCATACAAACAAAGATGAGAAAGTAGTAAGTGCCTCAGCTAGGACTTGAACCCAGGCCACCTGGAATACCGTTCCGATTGCACTAACCAGCTGTGCCACTGAGACAACTGGAACCTGGGCTGTCCCCAAGCACATTACTCTTTCTCAGATGCACAACCTATTGGCAACACAAATATTTACTTGTAACACTCACACAGAAGTGCTGTGTGCATATTTATGGAATATTTGTGTTGCCATTGGTTTATACATTGAAAAAATGATGTTATGGGAGCTACTCAAGTTCCAGTTGTCTCAATGTTGTAATCTAGTTAGTGCAATCGGAACGGTATTCCGGGTGGCCTGGGTTCAAGTCCCAGCTGAGGCACTTGCTTCTTTCTTGCCTCTGTTTGTATGTGTTTCACAAATATGCACACAGCACTCCTGTGTGATTGTTACATTTACTATCTCACTCTGTCTGTCACTGTCTTGTACCCTCCTCTCATTTACTATCTTACTCTGCCTTTCTCTGTCTTGCTGCCCCTCTCTGTCATCTACTGTCTCTCTCTCATTGTCTTGCACCCCCTCCCTATCATTTACTATCTCATTCTCTCTCACTGTCTTGCACCCCCTCTATCATTTACTATCTCACTCTTGTCTCTCATTGTCTTGCACCCCCTCTCTATCACGTTCCATCTCCCAGTCTTGTAGCCTCTCTCTGACATTTACTATCTCACACTGTCTGTCATTGTCTTGTACCCCTCTCTACCATTTACTATCTCACACTGTCACTGTCTTGTACCCCCTCTCTGTCACTTACTATCTCACACTGTCACTGTCTTGTACCCCTCTCTACCATTTACTATCTCACACTGTCACTGTCTTGTACCCCCTCTCTGTCATTTACTGTCTCACACTGTCACTGTCTTGCACCCCCTCTGTCATTTACTATCTCACACTGTCACTGTCTTGTACCCCCTCCTCTCTGTCATTTACTATCTCACATTGTCTGTCATTGTCTTGTACCCCTCTCTACCATTTACTGTCTTACACTGTCACTGTCTTGTACCCCCTCTCTATCATTTAATATTTCACTCTCTCTCACAGTCTTGTTCCCTCTCTCTCTTTCCCTCTCATTCACCATCTCACTCCATTCTTCTCTAGCTTGCTTCCTCTCACCCCCTGTGCAGAATTTTTTTTCTAGCTAGCTATTCCCATGAGTCAGACTGTATGCAGTAATGAACTGTGCTACTTCCTAGAATCCAAATCTTTTGGTAGAGCTCAAATGCTGCCTGTGGTCTCTCTCTCTGCCTGTACCTGTACCACAGAGCTTTGCTGACTCCCCCGAGCCATGGGCAGCCCTGGTGGTGGTGTGTGCATCTGTGTGTATGGGGGAGGGTGGACATAAAAGAGAGATCAGGGACCAGTACCAAGGGAACTTGGCACACTGCTAGGAACAAACATCAAAGCTGGCAAATGGGAAGCTGGCCTACATAAAATCCCATGGAAGATTTGAGGTTGAACAGAATCAAGTTATTTACTTTATCTTTTCTTTCTTAACTTCTGTCTCTAAGAAGTCCCTTGTTACAGAGCAGACATCGACATGAGTCATACTAACCACATCAAAAGTGCAGCAATAACAACAAATAGTCAGAAATTGGAGGCTGCTGAAGGAACAAAAATACTTCAGCATGGATCACCATTAAGAAAGGGGTTACACAGGAGATGAAAGCACTGTATGTTGTTCCCTGGGAAGAGTTCAAAACTCAAGCATCAGTCTCCCTTGTGGTGTGCACCAGAGACTTATCCGCTCTATTGTCTGCTTTGTCAGAGACATGCCAAGGTAACTGCTCTGAGTTCATCTGGAAAGTTATAATATTCCTCTAGGACTGGGGTGGGTCGAGGTCATCTCTGAGAACAGTTCCACACTTAACCTCTCCTTGCAGCTGCACCCCACAGCCTCCTGTTGACACAGGGTTCCAGGAGGGTACTGAGATCAGTGCTTCACTGACCGTATTCTCCCAGCCTCTGCTGTCATGTTGTCGGCCACTATCTTCACAGGAACAAAACAGAAAAGGGCGCACACACTTCATTATGAAGCCTCCCCCTGAGAGGCACTACGTTGGGGTGTTTGGCATTCTGGGTTAGTTCCATGCTCAAACAGATAATATATCTCTGAATTATGGAATGTGCACCCTTTTCTGTTTCGTTTCAGTTTAGCTTCAAGTTTTAAGGGTGGCATGTTTAGTTGCACTTAGAGTGCACAGTCTCTTTACAGCCCTGTTTACATAGGGATTGGTCATGGTATGGATATAGAGCAGGGTAAGGGTGAGAAGAGCTCCACAGTGGGGTAGGTACCGTTAGCCACACAGCCTCACTATTACTGACACGTGTTGCTGTGATGGTGTGCGGAGGTGGGTAGGGAAGGGAACTGGCTCCACAGTGGGGTAGGTACTGCCAGTGTCACAGCCTCACTATTACCGACAGGTGTTGCTGTGATGGTGTGCAGAGGTGGGTAGGGAAGGGAACTAGCTTCACAGTGGAGTAGGTATTGTCAGTGTCATAGCCTCACTATTACCGACAGGTGTTGCTGTGATGGTGTGCAGAGGTGGGTAGGGAAGGGAACTAGCTCCACAGTGGGGAAGGTATTGTCAGTGTCACAGCCTCACTATTACCGACAGGTGTTGCTGTGATGGTGTGCAGAGGTGGGTAGGGAAGGGAACTAGCTCCACAGTGAGGTAGGTACTGTCAGTGTCACAGCCTCACTATTACCAACAGGTGTTGCTGTGATGGTGTGTAGAGGTGGGTAGGGAAGGGAACTAGCTCCACAGTGGGGTAGGTATTGTCAGTGTCACAGCCTCACTATTACCGACAGGTGTTGCTGTGATGGTGTGCTGAGGTGGGTAGGGAAGGGAACACAGCCTCACTATTACCAACAGGTGTTGCTGTGATGGTGTGCAGAGATGGGTAGGGAAGGGAACTAGCTCCACAGTGGGGTAGGTACTGTCAGTGTCACAGCCTCACTATTACCGACAGGTGTTGCTGTGATGGTGTGCGAGATGGGTAGGGAAGAGAACTAGCTCCACAGTGGGGTAGGTATTGTCAGTGTCACAGCCTCACTATTACCGACAGGTGTTGCTGTGATGGTGTGTAGTGCTCGGTAGAAAAGGGACAGACTCCACAGTGGGTTAGATAATGTCAGTGTCACAGCCTCACTGTTACCAGCAGGTGCTGCTATGACAATATGCAGAGCTAGGTAGTGATGGGTGCAGACACCAGAGTGGGGTAGGTAACATCAGTGTCACAGTCTCACTGTTACCAGCAAGTGTTGCTGTGATGGTGTGTGTATAGCTAGGTAGGGTAGGGAAGGGGACAGACTCCACAGTGAAATAAGTATAGATAGGTTACTCACCTGTAACTGTCATTCTAGGAGTGGTATACAGTTCACATCTACACTCTGGCAGTTCCGCCAGAAGTGCTGTCTCGTTGGATGTCTTTAAGCTAAGCTCCTCCCACTACCCGGGCAGTATATCTTCTATCTTCCAGCTCCACCCTATGACATCAGATCTTTGCATACTGGAAGCAGGGATTTGGGTGCCACATTGCCAGGGCAGGCCAGGTAGGTTTTATGGATGTGAACTGTATACCACTCCTAGGACAAAGGTTACAGGTGAATAACCCATCTTTCTAGGAGCATGGATACAGTTCACTATCCACACTCTGGCAGACTTGTAGCAGTTCTTTAGGAGGATGGGGGCAAGGTGCACACACCTATTTGGCAAACAGACACTGAGGAATCGAGGTCCAAAAAACAGCATCCTGATGTGACTCGAGGTCGATGCAGCAGTGGGAAATGAAGTTGTGTGCTGACCTCCAGGTAGAAGTCCTGCAGATTTTCTGGATAGGGATGTCCCTGGAAGCAGTCACTGAGGCAGCTGTATGTCTGGTGGATTGAGCCCCAAGCCCAATGGGAGGCTCCCTACTAGCCAACCTATAGCAGAGGGCGATACAGTATGTGATCTACCTGGCAATCATCTGCTTAGCTGTTAGTCTGCCAGGCGTGGCTGCAGCATATGTTACAAACAGCTGGTGAGCCTCACCCCAAGCTCCAGCCATGCACTCCTTACAATAAGAGAGGGCTCTCCATAGGTTCAAAGTGTGGGGCCTATAGTCAGTCTCCAAAGATGGGTTGCTAAAATGTAACAGAAGGTTTATCACCTGTTTAAGATGAAACTTAAATATTACCTTCAGGTGGGGGTGAAGGGTGACCCTGTCCTTGTGGAATTCCAGATAAGGAGACTCCACTGAGAGCATCTGGAACTCACTAATCCTTCTGGCTAACGTAATGGCCACCAAGAAGGCCATCTTCCACAATAGGTGTGACATCTCTTGCCTGTGCATAGGCTCAAATGGCTTGCCCAAGAGCACAGCCAGCACCTGCAGTAAGTCCCATGGTGGTGGTGGTTCATGCACCAGAGAGGAAAGGTGATCTAGGCCTTGGAAAAAGTGCCCAATCGCATTCTCCTGAGCCACTGTCAGCATACGAGCCCATGCCGGCTAGGCAGAGATGGTTGCCAGATGCACCTTAAGGGTGTCACTCGCAGCCCCAACTGACAGAAGGATCAAAGGTATTCCTGGCAAAGGGATAAAGCTCCTTACCTTGACACCAAATGGACAATCTCTTCCATTTAAAGGTGTAGCATTGGCGAGTTGACTCCTTTCAGGAGGCCTCCACAACCTGAGGTACAGCTTCTAAAAGGCCAAAAGCCTGGAACTCTAGCTGCTTAGGAACCAGGCCAGGGGTGCAGAGATAGGAGGTCCTGCTGCAGGACCTTCACCTGTTGTCTGGTCAACAAGTCCATACAGAGAGGCGACTGCTACAGAGGCTTGCTGCTGAAGCTGAAGAGATCCAGATAGTAGAACTGCCTGGGCCAGTAGGGAGCTATCAGAATCATACGCAGCTTGTCCTTCCAGGCCTTAACTTGCACCCCTTGGATTAAGGGGAAGGGAGGTAGGGTGTACACAAGACCTTCCCACAACAGTATCCCAGACTGGGGGTGAGGGGGGTGGGGGCACAAAATAGCTTCAGCTTTATGTTCTCCCAGGAGAAAATAGATTCACTAGAGTGGTTCCCCACTGGAAGAACAGGTGGCATATCACATCCTGATACAGGGACCACTCGTGGGACGTCTCTCCCACCTGGCTGAGAGTGTCTGCCAGCTGACTGGTTACTCCTGTTACATGTATTGTCAGGAGATTTGCATACAAGCTGAGCACGCAGGTCGAGGTGCAGAAGGCCTCCCGATACACAGGAAGGGAGTGAGTTCCACCTTACCTGTTCAGGTAAAACATGGCCGTAGTGCTGTCCATCTGAACCTGGATGACCTGACCCCTGACGAGAGGAGCAAATTCCTTGAGGGCCAGCTGCACTGTACAGAGCTTCAGAAGGTTGATGTGGTGACAGAACTCCCTGGGTGACCAGAACACGTGGTCCCTCAGGTGTGCTCCCCAACCCCACCAGAGATGCATGTGTCATAAGAGTGACGGTCACCTCTTTGCAGACAAATGGGATTCCGTCATCCAGATGTTGAGGAACCTGCCACCACTGCATGGCATCCCATACCGGCTGGGTCACAAAGACCAGCTAGACCAGGTGACCCAGGCACTGGGACTACTGGTAGCCCAACTCCCACTGCAGATAGACCATGCAGGTGGTGGATGCCATGTACCCCAGAAACTGCAGGAAATCCCAGGAAGGGTGGGAGCACCCGACCTGAAATGACTGGGCAAAGGAGGTAAGGTCCTGATCTTGACCCGCAGGGAGACAGGCCCTGGAACAGGGAGTCTAGCTCTGCCCCAATTAACTTGATGACCTGTGAAGATCTCAGTTCAGACTTGTCCAGCTTGACTAATAGGCCTAAATCTCTGCAGGTCTGGAGGGCAAGATCTCTGAACCATTCTAAATCCTCCTGGGATGACCAGGATATCAGCCAGTCAAGCAAACAGGGATACGCCCTGATACCCTCATGCCACAGGAAGGCTGCCACCACTGCCATGTGCTTGGTGACGACCCTGGGCGCAGACGAGTGATCGAAGGGCATGACCTGGAACAGATAGAGAACCCCTTCTGCGTGGAACCAAAGGTACTGCTAGTGGGAAGGACGGACTGAGATGTGGAAGAACGTATCCTGGTGGTCCAGGCAGCAGAACCACGTGCCCTGCTCCAGGGATGGAATAATCTGGCTCAGCGTGACTATCCTGAAGTTGCGCTTCAGCATGAACTGGTTCAGGCTGTGCAGATCCAATATGGGGCACCAAGCCTCCCATCTGTTTTGGACCAGGAAGTGCAAGGACATGTACCCGTGGCTTGCCAGGGCGTCTGGGACACGGGCTAGGACTACTTTTGTGAGGAGCTAGGTGATGTTCTCCTTTAGGGTGGATGGCATACCCTGTGACATTGAGGATTCTCGAAGAGCATGAGGTTAGTAAGGTGGGAATGCCTCAAAGTCAAGAGGATAGCTTTACCTACCACCTCCAGTACCTACTTGTCCTCAATAATGATGGATGAATGTGGCCAGAATTGGCATGGCCAACCCAACACAGGGAGCTGGGTCAGGGATGGACTGGCAGGATGAAGACAACCCCCGACCCATCACTGGGTGGTGTTGTAGGGGGTGTCAGCCACAGGGGCCAGATGGGTACCACTTCCCCTGCCTCTTTTCAGCCCCTGGATGGAGAACTTGAACTTAGGGCACCAGTCTTGGTATTGCCCCTGCTGGGGCTGCTGCAGAAGCTGCTGTGACTGAAAGGACCTGTACTGAAAGGTCTTTTTCTTACGTTTCTGAGCCTTAGCGTCCTTTTGGGATGAAGCAACAGAATATACGGTGGCAGTGGACTTCTCAGTCTTGTTCGGGTACTAAATGACCTCCTGATAGCGAGGGATCGAAAGACTCATTCCATCTTTGTCCTTCTTGATCTCTCTGCAGCATTTGATACTGTGGACCATGGTGTGCTGCTGGATCACCTGCGGCTCATCTGTGGACTATCAGGGGCTGTCCTCAGATGGTTTCAATCTTACCTCACTGGTAGGACTCAGAAAGTGGTGTCTGGGGTTTGTACCTCAGCTCCATTCTCCCTGCCCTATGGGGTTTCGCAGGGATCCATTTTAGCGCCCGTGTTGTTTGCAGTGTACATGCTGCTGTTAGGAGTGATTATTAGATGGTATGGCTTGAGTTTTCACTGCTATGTAGATTATACTCAGCTATACATGTATTTTGTCCCGGTACAGGACGATGCCATCTCGGTGCTCAACAGCTGTCTGGCTGAAATCCAGGCCTGGATGAACATGAGCTGGCTAAGGTTGAACCCTGAAAAAACTGAGGCGTTGGTTGTGAACCCGGGCTGTCATGAGGTGGGTGTGTTGGCAGGCTCACCTCCGGGCTTGTGGCTCGGAGGTGTCCAGCTAGCTACCTCAGACCGGGTACGGAACCTTAGCGTTATGTTTAATAACTGTCTGACTTTGAAATCACAGGTGTTAGCAGTTGTTAAAACCTCTTTTTACCATCTGAGAAATATCGCCTGGGTGAAATATCTGGTTCCTCCAGATGATCTTCCAACGTTGGTTCAAGCCTTCGTTACCTCCCGCCTTGACTACTGCAATGCCCTTTACCTAGAGCTGTCGGGGGTTGCTATCCGCCACTTGCAGCTGGTGCAGAGTGCGGCTGCCAGGCTGTTGACTGGTGCTTCAAGAGCCAGTCATATAACGCCTGTGCTCTGCGATCTGCACTAGCTCCCAACTAAGTGGCGGATCACCTTTGAGGTTGCTTTGTTAACCTATAAGGCCCTACACAACCAGGGACCAAGCTACCTGAAAGATCTCCTTTGTCCGTACTGTCCCTCCCGTCCTCTCCAATCCATCGATGAGGGATTGCTAGAGGTTCCCAGGGTACATTTGCAGACATCGGGAGCAAGGGCATTCAGCTTTGTTGCTCCGTCCCTGTGGAACTCTCTACCTCATCGGGTACGAGATTGCCTAACCGTCCAGAGTTTTAAAACTGCATTAAAAACCTATCTTTTTGACCTGGCTTTTGGTAACTGAAATGTTTATTTTTATGTGGTTTTATATTTATTGGAATTTATATAATGTATGTAATTTTACTCTTTGTTTTATTTTATTGTACAGGCGCCTTGGTTTTGGAAAGGTGCCTTTTTACAAATGAAAAATTGATTGATTGATATCCACCCACCCCGGGCGAAAAAGGTCAGTGCCCAGGAAATGGATAGCAGACAACTTGTGCTGAATGTCTGCTGTGAAGGGAAGAGCCTCAGCCAGGCCCTGCAATGCATCCTGCTGGCCACTGCCATGGCACACGCCTAGGAGTCACCCATGCCTAAGGCTACCTGGAGCTGGTGTTTAGCCAGTGCTTAATTTTGGCCCTTGACCAACTTCACTGGCAGCTACTTGTCAGTAGGGAGGTGAGGGAGGACTTCGTCCACCACTCCCAACAGGGAGTGACCAAAGTTTGTCATCAGGACAGCACTGCTGTCTTGACGTAGACCCAAACAGGAGGCACCATAGACATTTTTGGACACATGGTCAAGCATTTTCAACTCCTTGTCTGGGTGGGGGGCTTCTCCACATCCCCTTGGCCTCCTGATTTACAGAAGAATGAGTCTGTGACCAGCCCCTATGCTGAGGAGTGGTTCAAGAACCCGGAAAGGGAGCTGGTAGGGACCACGTACTTGCAGACCATACAGGTGGAGGGTGCCGGGCAGGATACTGAATGCTGCCATAGCTCCAGGGCCGGTTCCAAGATGGCTTCAGCAATGGAAAAGGAAACCCCAGGGAAGTCATCCTTGTCCAAACTGTCTGTGAAGGGGTATTTAGCCCTGTTCTGGAGTGGCTCCAAGGACAGGGTCATGGACTCTGAAATCAGGAGTAAAGCCCCAAATGACACTGGCTCGTGGCTGGTGATCAAGTCTTCGGCCGAGATCCATTTGAAGGTGTGCATCCTTGGACGACAACATGGACAACCCATCTGAGGCCTCTTCAAAAATGGCCTGAGACTGTCTGCTACCATGGACCACCTGAATGTCTTCCGACTGGGTGATTTTCACAGAGATCTGACCTGGCAAGCTGGCTGCAGCACGGGAGTCCTTCGTCTACGCTCCCACCAGAAGCTGCAGTGAAAGCAGCTCCTACTACAGGGCTGTAGAGGCAGATGCTAGGGACATCTGTCCTTAAGTGGACTGATGCGGGCATCACTGGCACCTGCCAACTGACCGTAGGTCCAGCAGCCAGAGTCCTACCCCACCCTGTGATGGTCCATTGTTGCCAGAGGAGCTCCTCGTAGAACTGCTGCATCCTGCAGCTGTGTCTCTCCTCACCCAAGGACAAGGAGGAAAAGGAACATTAATGGTGGTGCCTTCTGGTCGATTGGAATTGAGAACGGGAATGACACCTTGACTATCGACCTTAGGGCTGATGTCACGGAGAAGTTGCCAAAGGTTCAGAATAAACCATGTCAGAGCCACATTCATGAGCATCGGCTTTGGTGGCATAACCACCAGTGGAGGTGATCCTCGTGGAACTAGTCAGGCACACTGACCAGCCCACATCCTTCTGGGAGAGGCCCGGGTAACCGGGATCTGGGAGGTCGACTCTGTCAATCTCCTTTGACAGCTGATCCACAGGTTCGAGAAAAACCTTGATAGCCTACTTGACCCGTATCAAGGGTGCCACCTTGGAGCAGTCGACCAACCACTTCACTGAGGGAAGCTCAACTGGAGTCAAATGCTCGACACAAGTAGAGTGATCAAGTGAATCGAGAGAGCAGGAGGACCACAATCTCCCTCGATCACACGACTGGTACCAGAGGTGCTTCTGCTTCTTATCATGGTGGGCAGGGCTCTCCCTGATGGCTTGGAGGGCCTGACACATGTCCTGGAACCCATTTGAGTAGGACCCTCCAACAATGGCCTCAACTGAGAGCTGCACCAAGGCTGAAGAGGCCCCCACTGTGGCAACCACTGCCACTTCTTCCAGGGCTGTCTATGTTTGTCCCCAGCTATATAATTAGTCTTGATTATTTATTACTGAGCATATCATTTATTTATAAAATGTATAAAATATTATAATAGTGAATGTGAGTATAGAATATTTATTATTAGATTTTATATCGTAGCGTTATTTATTTGTTACTGTTGGTGTTGCTGTATGCGATGTTAATTGTTCAGCACCCAGAGCCTCTGGGCTGGGCATCTTTTTAAATAAAATTTGCCTTGCCTTAGCAGCTGACCCTACAACAACTGAGGCTTTTTTGTGACCCTTACGCTGGTGTTTTGGCTCCCTGTAGGCTGGCCAGCAGAGAAGAAGCCAGGACACACAATCTTCCAAAGATGATGGAAGCATCGCCTGGCCTAGGCCACAGTCTTGACATTGTGTTTAGCCCTCAAACAGCAGAGCAAGACAAATGCAGGTTTGTGTTCAACATTTTCTGCCAACACGTGATGCAGAACTTGAAGCCTCAAGATGGCTTTGCTTCCTCTGTGTTCATCTTCCGTGGACAAGGCAGAGCTGGGACGAAGAAGCGAAGCTTTGGAATCGAAGAAATTTAATAAAATAAGTTTGTTTGAAGGAAGTTTGCCACAGCACTAATGGAAACCTCTAACACTGCAGAGCTACGAAGGAGGAGACCTGTCCCATCCAACCAAAAGAAAGATCTGACATCGTGGGGCGGAGCCAGAAGATATACTGCCCAGGTGGTGGGAGGAGCTTCGCTTAATGACATCTGACAAATGAGCACTTCCAGTGAAACTGTCAGAGTGTGGATAGTGAACTGCATCCACATTTCCAGCATGCCAGTTTTACAGACTCAATGTTACCAGCAGGTGTCGCTGTGACGGTCTGTAAAGCTGGATAGAGACGGGGACAGGCTCCACAGTGGAGTAGGTAATGTCAGTGTCATAGCCTTACTGATACCAACAAATGGTGCTGTAATGGTGGGTAGAGCTGGATAGGAAAGGGGAAAGGCTCCACAGTGGAGCAGGTCATGTCAGTGCCACAGTCTTACTGCTACCTGCAGGTTTCGCTGTAATGGTGTGTACAGCTTGATAGGGAAGGGCACAGACACCACAATGGAATAGAGAATGTCAGTGTCACAGCCTCACTGCTACCAGCAGGTGTCGCTGTGATGGTATGTAGAGCTGGGTAGAGATGAGGACAGGCACCACAGTGGAAAGGTCATGCCAGTGTCATGGCCTGTTACCAGCAGGTGTTACTGCGATGGTGTGTAGAGATGGGTAGGAAGGGGGACAGGCTCCTCAGTGGGGTAGCTAATATCAGTGTCACAATCTCACTGTTACCAGCTAGTGTTGCTGTGATGATATGTAGGGAAGGGGGCCAGCTCCACAGTGGGGTGGGTAACGTTAGTGACAATGCCTCACTGTTAATGGCAGGTGTTGGTGTACTGAGCTAGTTATGGAAGGGGAGAGGCTTCACAGAGGGGTTAGTAATGTCAGCAGCACAGCCTCACTGTTACTGACAGGTGCATTATGACTGTATGTAGAGATGGGTAGGAAAGGGGACCAGCTCCACAGTGGGATAGGTCATGTCAGTGACACAGCCTCACTGTAACTTGCAGGTGTTGCTGTGACTGTGAGTCAAGCTGGCTGTGGAAGGGGACAGGCTCCACAGAGGTGTTAGTAATGCCAGTGTTATAGTCTCACAGCTACTGGCAGGTGTTGCTGTGATGGCGTTTAGAAAAGGTGACAGCCTCTACAATGGGGTAGGTCATGTCAGTGTCACAGGCTCACTTTTACTGGCAGGTCTTGCTGTGATGGTGTGTAGAGCTGGGTTAGAAGCAGACAGCTTCCACAGTGGGGTAGGTAATGTCAATGTCACAACCTCACTGGTACCGGTGGATGTCACTGTGATGATATGCAGAGATGGGTAAAGGCTTCACAGTGGAGTAGGTAATGTCAATGTCACAGCCTCACTGGTACCAGTGGATGTCACTGTGATGATATGCAGAGATGGGTAGAGATGGGAACAGGCTCCACAGTGGAGTAGGTAATGTCAATGTCACAGCCTCACTGGTACCAGTGTATGTCACTGTGATGATATGCAGAGATGGGTAGAGATGGGGAAAGGCTCCACAGTGGGGTGGGTTACGTCACTGTCACAACCTCACTGGTACGAGTGGATGTCACTGTGATGATATGCAGAGATGGGGACAGACTCCACAGTCGAGTGGGTTATGTCAGTGTCACAGCCTCACTGGTACCAGTGGATGTCACTGTGATGATATGCACAGATGGGGACAGGCTCCACAGTCGAGTGGGTTATGTCAGTGTCACAGCCTCACTGGTACCACTGTATGTCACTGTGATGATATGGCGAGATGGGTTGAGATGGGGAAAGGCTCCACAGTGGAGTGGGTTATGTCACTGTCACAGCCTCACTGGTACCAGTGGATGTCACTGTGATGATATGCAGAGATGGGGACAGGCTCCACAGTCAAGTGGGTTTTGTTGTCACTGTCACAGCCTTACTGGTACCAGTGGATGTCACTGTGATGATATGCCGAGATGGGTTGAGATGGGGAAAGGCTCCACAGTGTGGTGGGTTACATCACTGTCACAGCCTCACTGGTACCAGTGGATGTCACTGTGATGATATGCAGAGATGGGGACAGGCTCCACAGTCGAGTGGGTTATGTCACTGTCACAACCTCACTGGTACCATCAGGTGTTGCTGTGACTGTGTGTAGACATGCATATGGAAGGGGACTGGCTTAACAGCAGGGCAGGTAATGTCAGTGTCACAGCCTCACTTTTAACAGCAAGTGTCACTGTGACCGTATGTGATTTATACAGAAAAAAAGACTACTAGGAACACTATATTACTTCCATCTAGCTGCCGCCCACACCATCTGATTGAAAATATTCCGAAGGTCCAATTTATTTACTTATTTATTTATTTGAAAGTCGGATTTACAACCTTTGAGTCGCGGACTCATTTGCAAAGGCACCTCATCGCAGGGAGGGTAGACATGGTTACAGTGTGAGGTACAACAGCGGTAACATACAGGTGCAGTATAGAAAACAATAAGAACACATTTACAACAGTGGTTTACAGATAAGTTGCATACAGTAAGTTACAATCGCATAAAATATTACAATAATAGTAGGTACAGCACTGGACGTACCAGGGAGGAATACCCAGGAGGAAGAGGTTGGGAGGGGGGAGAAAAATAGCAGTCCAAAGGACACTGACAAGGCTATGGGCCAGACAGGAGGGACCCCACCATTAAATTAATTAGGGGCAATTACAGCTTTGGGAGAATAAGGAGAAATTCCTCTTCGGAGGAAGCTTTTAATTTAGGAGCTGAAGAGATGCAACAGAGGTTTAGAGCTCATGCTTACAGGACTGATTTGATAGAAGGCGCTCGGAAAGCTACGAGTAACTCGGACAGGTGCAGCCTGTTAGAGTAGAATCAAAACAGGGATATACTTGAGAATAGAATTCATTCTGTGACTACATACACTAACACATCCAAACAGATTAGGAACATTTTAAGCACACATTGAAGCACTCTACAGACAGATCCTTTGTTAGAAAAGGAAGTGGAACATCCTCCATGAATGGCGTATAAGAGAGGAAAACGTCTAAGAGATTGGTTAGTACACAGTTTGCAGACCAACTCCTTCCCCCCTTCATCATCACCAAAAACTATTTGACGTCCTGATTTACCTAGGGGTAATTTTAACTGTGGTCACTGTGCTGATATTGAGAATTTATGGACAAGACTCATTCTTTTTCCAGTGTCAGTAATCCCAAAACATTTAAAATTAAGAACTTTATTAACTCTTCATCTGTGGGGATTGTATATTTGTTGAGTTGCCAGTGTAGAGCATTTTATGTTGGCAAGACTTCTCGAATGTTTAAACTGAGAATCGGGGAACATCTTGGCTCCATCAGAAATAGGGATAAGAATAATACGCTTTCTAAATATCTTCTCCAAAGTGGTGATTTGGCAAGTCATAAATTTTCTTTCTGTGGGACTGAAAAAATCCACTTAGGGAAACAGGATGGAGATTTGGAAAATGTAATTCTGAGTCATGAGGCTTTTTACATGTTCCAACTGAACTCCATGAAGCAGCTGGGTTTAAAAGATTCATTCAAGATCAGATAACTAAGCTGTGGAACTTGTGATAATCCTGTTGAATTTTAGAGAGACATTGGTTTGCACCTCATCCCCTGTATTAACACTGGTCTTATGAATATGGCGGGACATTCTGAAATGATTATTTGAATTGGTGAGTATATTGTTAGCCCTGCTGACCTCTTAATGACATGATATGAACTGGTTGTTTTATCTCAACTATGCTTACATATGATGTGGGGTCACCTAAAAATTAAATACTGTTGTGCTTTCTGTAGGAGATGTGCATACTAGTGTGACATAGCCAGTTCAGGGTGCTGTATTATATTTTTTTAATATAAAATGTATTAATGTCTCTGCTGAAAATTCAAATGCTCTAGGAATGACCTCTCTCATCCCCCCCCCTAGATTTTAGCTGACAGATGCAGGCCAAGAGAACTGCTGACAGCACTGTATCACACACTCAATCTCTTTAGAGACAATGTGTTACTGGAAGACTTTTATTAAGGATCCTGTTTCTCTGAGCTAATTACAGAGCTGTTAAGTTAATTTTGTTAAGGGAGAAATCATAAACTATGTTTATGACATTAAAATAAGGGAAGCTAGGATGTTACATAGAGGTGTAAGGTTGTAAATGACCCTATGAAGCCTGTGTGAAGAGGGTACAGTATGAGATCAAAAGAGGTGTCATTGAAACTTGTTATGCTAAGGTTGCAGAATTAATACATCCTGTATAGCTGCATAGTACAGGTTAATAAAATTACATCCTGTGGTTGTATAAAAATATATGTTTGTTAGATATTTGACCAGAGGAGGGGCTGGATGACTTCATCCAAAAGGGGTTGGCCAATACTGCTTGAAAAGATTATTCTCTTTCACTATAGAGATGCATTTGTATCTGACACTGACTAAGGAAACATCTGAGCACTGAAAACAGGTATTTAGAAAGCTAGACAAAATCTAAATATAGTTGTAGGAATTGCACTGTTTTAAACCTTGTTTTGTTTTAAAGATTTGTATGTCTTTTGATATGAGTTCTGTATTGTATGTCTGACATATTATTATATAATTTAGTAAAAACTCTAATTTTAGAGAAAAATCTGGTCTGCCTTTGAACTGTTATTTCTTTTGCTAAGAAATATTTATGGTTCAGCAGACATATAGCTTGTATGGTGGTATCAAACTGGAAACAGAAGCATTTTAAATCTGAGGTCTTTATAAAGTTTTAAAGGGTTCATCTCTGAATACCTGGTAAGGTGCCCATAGGCAAAGATATCTGACCCCCCGAAGACAGATATATCTGAGCCTGTGCACTGGGTATGCTAGCAAGAGGTTAACAGTTTGAATCCCTCCAGAACTGAGACCAAAGGTTGATCCAAACACACAAAAACAGACAAGAGGGTTACCTTGTCTGTTACACTGTTCACATGACTGCGCTCAGAGGTTGCCACTTTGGGAGTAGAGGGCCTGACCTGCTGAGTGAGTTTGTGACAATTATTATACCCTCTGACCTTGCTGACCTCCCACCCAAGATAGGGGCTGTACTACATATGTAACCCCTAGATGGCGCTATCCCAGGGGCTACTACCCCTGCCTGATTTGCCACTAACAGGTTGAGGGGCCTGGATCCAATGGCGGGTGCCTCCACCCAGAGGTCAGGGTTTGCAATAGTTAAACTAACTTGGTCACAGCCCTCTGGGACACTGCAACCCCTTTCTTCCCACTAGTGGCCCACACAATATATCAGAATTACCTTCAGTATACACTTACCCCCAGGTCTGGTTCCGCACTGGGACCTCCTGTGAAATGAGATACAGTGCAACAATCACAGTACAGTACTTAACATAGACAAATACCTCAGGCAGTATAACTTTGCTGAAACAAGCAGCTCTGATTTATTTAGGGGATATAACAAGGACAGGGGAAATCAGGTTAATTAGCTTATCACTCTAATAATCTATCTATGGCTCTGTGCACAGGCCTATCCCTATCAGTTACTGTCCCTGGGTACCCAAGCCCTAGAGGCTAGTCCAAACCGTGGCAGCTGGTAGGGCCCTTTCACACAGAAAAGGAGAATTAAACAGTCAGCAGTACAGTAATTCCATTTGGATTTAATGTGGCAATTCAACAGGGAGCGACCCTGAATTAGTACTCACGACCTCCAAATAAGATAGGGTCCTTCAGTGTCAGCAGGGCTCACTTGAGGTACACAAACCTCTTCACACATCCATATAAAAGAAAGCACTATACCAGGCAGGCTGCATCTGTATCCCGATCGCAATTACTGCACAATACCCGGGAGAACACACAGCAGATTCAGTTCCTGACAGACGAGTGCAATTTTCAGCAATTCCTCCAGTCTTCTACAGGGTGAGCCTGGTTTCTACTCTTCAGAGATCCTTTGATTCTTTTCACAGGACGGATTCAGTCCTAACAAGCTGTTACACAAGCTGCAGACCGGAACTCTGGGCCTTACACACGTTTTTTGACTAAAACTGCACACTGAAAAGCACAGGGCTCCTTCCTTCTTCACTGCCAAAGCTCAACTGAACTCCAACCGACAAAACCGGCACTTCCTTTGAGTTCCTCCCAGTTCTTGACTGGATTGGCTGTCACCACAATAGACTGCTGCTGTTGGTCCAAAAAGGCACTGAAGTCTAAACTACATCTCCCAGAGTCACTGCCCATACAATCCTCTTGTGGCTGGCTCAGATTATGAGTCCAAGTTCTGATTCGTCCAAGGCACCATTTTAGAGCTAGCTTCCCACACTGATTGGTCCAGTTCAGCAGTTCAAAACTAGAATGGGGAACTAGCAGACACAGTTCTGACTGCAAAGAAAGCAGGTTAGACAAACTGTAATTTCATTATTACTCTAAATAATTTCTGGCAACAGTTACATCTTTCAGATAGGTCCCTTTGCACTCTAGTGACTGCAAAAATGAAGTGAATTGAGCAGCTTGAGTGGTACTCAATCAAAGAAACACACAGTCCCCATACAAACTAATTATGTCTGCAAGCAGACAGCTCTTAAAGAGACAGTACCAGGGGTTCTAAAAACACTCACTGATAAATGGCTTAAATGCCAAACACCATTCAGGCTTGGAGCATTCAAGCAAGCTCCTGGAAGTCTTTTGGGAACCCCCATTTGCAGGGGGGTTACACATATTTATAATGAAACTGATAAATTATGAAATGTTGAAGTCTTGGGAGGCACACTGATCATTATTTGCATTAATATGTGAAATACAGGAGACTGGATCATAAGATCGTGACTGAACAACATGAAATATTATTGCAAATAATAAGCAGCTATGAGAATATTTTAATTTTGGGTTCTGCACTTTTGTGTTGCACTGTTTTTAATTGTATTTGTATTTGCACTTGATATAATGAGTTTCTTTAATTGCTGACAGTATGCGAGACTGTCCTCCCTAAAGAAGCGCACATGCGCGAAACCTGTCGGGGCAGGCAGTAGCACTGACAATTCACCCTTTTGTGCTGCCGGTGTTTGGAGTGCGTTTGAAAATTATATTACATTGCACTGAATGAAATGAATGGTAAGCATTCAGCGTTTGGTCTCGGTGCTGGTTTTTCTGTGTTGCAGCAGCGTCAATCTTCTACCCTCACTGTTACCAAGAGGTGTTACTGTGACATTGTGTAAAGAAGTGAACAGGCACCACAGTGAGGCATGTAAGAACAGGTTACTCACCTGTAACAGTAGTTCTAGGAGTGGTATATGTTGTTCATCCACACTGTCTGGCATTGTCCCTTTCCCCTTTAAATCTTGCCGGAAGTCTTCAAGCTGGCTCCTCCCACCCACCCGGGTGGTAAATACCTCGGCTCCGCCCCATGACGCCAGATCTAGCCCGCTGGAAGCCAGGTTGTGCGCCTAAAGCCGGGGAGGTCGGGTGGGTGCGTGTGGATGAACAACATATACCACTCCTAGAACTACTGTTACAGGTGAGTAACCTGTTCTTCTAGGAGCGTGGATATGTTGTTCATCCACACTGTCTGGCAGACTCCTAGCAGTTCTCCGGGAGGAGGGAGGCAAGGCGCACAACCCCTACTTAGGGAATAGAGATTGGAGAACCGAGGCCCCAAAACCAGCATCCCGACGTGACTCTAGGTCAATGTGGTAATGGGTAATAAAGGTGCTCACTGACTTCCAGGTAGCAGCCCGACAGATTTCCTGGATAGGGATGTCCCTGGAAGCAGCCACTGAAGCAGCCGTATGACAGGTAGAATGAGCCCTTAGCCCTTTGGGAGGCTCCTTACGCCAATTCGTAGCACAGACCTATGCATGATGTGATCCATCTCGCAATAGTCCGCTTGGCTGCAGGTCTGCCAGAAGCGGCTTCAGCGTAGGTGACAAACAGCTGGTGAACCTCTCCCGGAATTTCCGCCGTCCTCTCCTTATAATAGGAGAGAGCACATCTGAGGTCCAGAGTATGGAGCCTATACTCGGCGTCCGAGGTGTAATTAGGGTAATATACTGGCAGGGTCAACACCTGGTTAAGGTGAAACTCTGACACCACCTTCGGAAGGAATTTCGGGTGGGGGCACAGGACAACTTTGTCCCTGTGAAAGACCAGATAAGGGGAGTCCACCGAAAGCGCCTGGAGCTCCCCTGTCCTTCTGGCTGACGTGATAGCCACCAGGAAGGCAGTCTTCCACGACAAGTGCGAGAGCTCACACTTGTGCATGGGTTCGAATGGCTTGACCACGAGCTTTGCCAAAACCAGCAAAAGATCCCACGGAGGTGGAGGTTCACGCACCAGAGGGGATATGTGATCCAGGCCTTTGAAAAAGCGCCCGATCACCGTCTCCTGAGCCAACGTTGGCTGACCGGCCCGCGCCCGGTAGGCAGAGATGGCTGCAAGGTGCACCCTAAGGGTCGATGACCGAAGACCTCCCTTGGAGAGAGACCAAAGGTAGTCCAGAATGTTAGCCACCAACCAGGATAAGGGGTCCAGACCTTTACCCTGACACCAAATGGAAAATCTCTTCCATTTGAAGGCATAACATTTCCTGGTTGATTCTTTTCGAGATGCCTCCACCACGGTGTAGACATCCTCAGAAAGACCCAAAGCCTGGAACTCTAGCCGCTCAGGAACCAGGCTGTGAGGTGCAGGGATTGAAGGTCCGGATGAAGGACCTTCCCCTGGTTCAGAAAAATCAGGTCCAGGCGTGTACTGAGCCGCTCCGGGTTCCTGCAGCTGAGGCTGAGGAGATCTGGATACCAGAACTGGCGTGGTCAATCTGGGGCTACCAGGACCACCTTCGCCTTGTCCTTCCTCACCTTGAGTAACACCTTGTGGATCAAGGGAAATGGAGGAAAGGCGTAAAAGAGGCCTGGGGTCCACGGCCTCGAGAAGGCATCCCCCTGCAGCGAGCCCTGCTGAGGGGGCGGCATGGAACAGCTCAGCTTGGTGTTCTCCTGGAGGCAAACAGGTCCACCAACGGTTTGCCCCTAACGAGAGAACAGGTAGTAAGCTACCTCTGGATGGAGAGACCACTGGGATGTCTGGCCTAAGCGGCTGAGAGCATCCGCCAGTTGGTTTCCCGACTCCTGCCACATGGATGGCTAGGAGATCCGCCTCCAGTCGGCTGACGAGGTCCAGATCAGGAGCGCCTCCTTGCATAGCAGACGGGAGTGTGTGCCGCCCTGTTTGTTGAGGTAGTACATGGTCGTGGTATTGTCTGTCTGGACTTGAACCACTTGACCCCGGAGCTGAGGAGCGAAAGCTGACAGAGCCAGTCTGACTGCCCTGAGCTCCAACAGGTTGATGTGGCATCGGGACTCCTCTGGGGTCCAGAGCCCATGAGCTCTGTGGTCCCCCATGTGGGCTCCCCAGCCCATGAGAGAGGCATTGGTCGTAAGGATGACCGTCGGCTCAGGGCGGACGAACGGGATCCCTTCCTGCAGATGACTCTGGACGGTCCACCATTGGAGAGCGTCCCACATCCTCTGGGTGACCGTGACCAGCTGGTCGAAAAGACCCTGACGCTGAGACCACTGGGCGGCGAGCTCCAACTGCAGGGGGCGCATGTGCAATCTGGCCCAGCGGACCACCGACGCGGCACGCCGCCATGTAGCCCAGGAGGCGAGGGAAGACCTGGCAGGGCGAAGTGCCCAACCAAAATGATTGGGCAAAGGGAGGAGAGAACCTCCGCTGTGCCGGAGCCGAGCTCTGGCTTGACGAGAGTCGAGCTCTGCCCCGATGAAGCCCATCACCTGGGAAGGTACGAGTTCGATTTGGCCTCATTGATCAGAAGGCCCAAGTGTGAGCTGGTTCGGAGGTTCAGGTCCTGGACCTCTCCACCTCCTGAAGGGAGGATCCGCCAGGAGCCAATCGTCCAGGCGGGGTAAAAATCTGAACCCCTGGCGCCGAAGATGGGCTGCCACCACTGCAATGCATTTGGTGAAAACCCTTGGGGCCGATGACAGGCGAGCGGCATGGCTCTGAACTCGCAGAGGTCCCTTCGACCCTGAAGCGGAGGAACCGCTGATGAGACGGATGGATAGGGACGTGGAAAAAAGCGTCCTGAAGATCCAGTGTGCAGAACCACATGTTTCGCTCCAGGGATGGTATGATCTGATTTAGAGTTACCATCCGAAAGGTGCGAGACCTGAGATACCGATTCAGGTCACGCAGATCTAGAATGGGTGCCAACCCCCCATCTGTTTTAGCACCAAGAAATACCTGGAGACAAAGCCTGGGTCTGAAGGCGGATCCGTCACTCGGGCCACCACCTCTTTGAGGAGGAGTAGCGCAATGTCGTTCCGGAGGACAGACTGGGTGACTGAGATCCGCTCCTCTCGTGGGGCACGGGCTCGGCTGGTCGGGTACTGCTCGAATTCTAAGGGCAGACCCTGCCCGACCACTTCTAGGACCCATCTGTCCATGGTGATACCGGACCAGGCGGAAACGGCGGCAGAGCCGCCCCCACGGAGGACCCAGATGAAGTGACGGGCACGGGAGACACCCCCGGCCCGCACTGGGCAGGCTTAGAGGAGGAGGCAGACCCGACCAGCGCCCGCCCCTTTGCGCGAGAAGATGCAGTGAAACCGTCAAACGAATCTCGGCTTCAACACTGCAGAAAGCACAAGGGAACCTGAATCTTCCAGCGGAAAAGAAGATCTGGCGTCATGGGGCGGAGCCGAGGTATTTACCACCCGGGTGGGTGGGAGGAGCCAGCTTGAAGACTTCCGGCAAGATTTAAAGGGGAAAGGGACAATGCCAGACAGTGTGGATGAACAACATATACACGCTCCTAGAAAGAACAGTTTGGTAATTATCATAAAGGTAGTTCTTCGAGAGGATCTCTTTCATTAGGCCACACCACTGGAACATACAGCTGCCAGGCACTTGGGCTACATGGAAACTTATGCAAACAGTTAGCCAGGGGCTGCCCACGATGACAATGTCAGTGTATATATAAATGTGGGCGGCCCCTCCTCTCCTCAGTTCCTCACCGGAGATCATGCTTGGAGGACCTCCCTGTAGGGAACCAGGAGAGACCCCAGCACTTCACATACCAGGTGAGACAGAGGGCTGGAAAAGATAACAATGGCGACAGCAGCACAAGAATTTTTTGTCACAACCCCGAGGGGAAAGAAGGGTGGGATTGCAAGGCCTAATGAAAGAGGTTCTCTTGAAGATCAACTGTTACAGTAAGTTCTTATGTAACTATTCTATCTTCTTTGAGGATATCTCTTTCATCAGACCACACCTTTGGAACACGTCCTAAGCAGTACCAAAAACTAACTGTCTGGGTGGCTGCAGCCTATAGGTTTATGATAGTAGGTCTTGTAGCATAGCTAGGCCAAATCCAGCTTGCCAATGAGAGACAATGTCCAGACTGTAGTGCTTAGTGAAGGTGTGGACAGTACTCCAGGTAGCAGCTGCACAGATCCCTGCAGTACAGACATTCCAAAAACAAGCTTTAGAAGTGGCCACTCCTCTTGTGGAATGACCACGAATCACACCAGGAAGTTCCTTACCACACTTCCTGTAACAACATAATATAATGGGCTAGCCATTTGAACAGGCACTGTTTAGAAACTTCGATGCCTTCTTTCCCAGGGGTGAATGAAACAAAAAGCTGCAAGAACTTTCTGCAATCCTTTGTACGGTGTGTATAGTACCCGAGTATTCTCTGCACAATCTAAGATATGGAGCAAAGCTTCCCCTGGATTGGCATGCTCTGGATAATACACTGGCAGGTGGATGGTTTCATTTAAAGTAAACTCAGACATCACCTCTGGCAAAAACTTAGGATTAGTATGCAAAGACACCCTGTCTTTGTGGAAAATCAACTAAGAAGGCTCACACATTAGAGCCTGCAGCTCTGAAATCTTTTGAGCAGAAGTAACTGCAACTAAAAATAATGCTTTCCAAGGAACAATGCATACGCCACAAGTTGTGGCTGGCTCAAAAGGAGACAAAGTTAGCTTTTCCAAAACAAAATTCAAGCCCCAACCTAGGACTGGATTTTGAATAGGAGGCTTTATGTGTAAAATGCTTCTCAAGGACGTACGGGCCACCTCCAGCTGAGCAACTGTACAGCCATCCACAGGCACATGGAAAGCTGATACAGCAGCCAAGTGCAATTTGATTGAAGAATACTGCAGAACTGAATCTGACAAGAACAGCAGGTACTCTAAACTCTGATTGACTGGGCAGGTGAATGGTGCCAGGTTATGTGAAGCAGCCCATAAATCAAACCGCTTCCATTTCATGGGGTAAGTATGTTTGGTGGATGGTTTTCTAGCAGCTACCAGAACTTCCACCACTTTCTGTGAGACCCCAAAGCAAGCTATGGCTATGTCTTCAGTAGCCATGCATGTAGAAGCAGGGACTTTGGGTCCAGGTGGATTAGGGTTTCCTGTTCCTGGGACAGTAGACCCTTGCTCAGGGGCAGAGGTACTGGGGGGGTGGGGTTCCACCGCCAACTGTTGCAGCAGAGGATATCTAATCTGCCCAGGCCACAGGGTAGCAATGAGTATTAGGGTTTCCCCTCCATAGAAACATAGACTTTGATGGCACATAAGGACCACTTGGCCCACCCACCATTTCCCTACCTACTGGATTAGCTGCAGATTCTAGTTAACCAACAGCCTATTTCCTGCCACCCCCCCACTATAATTGCTTTATGTCTGTCCCATGCATGTTTGAATTCCCCCACTGTTTTAGACCTAACAACCTTCCCAGGAAGACGGTTCCATGCATCCACCACTCTCTCCGTGAAAAAAAATGTTCTCACATTACCCCTGAGCCATCCCTCCTCTATCTTTAAATTGTGCCCCCTTGTTCTTACACATCTCTTTTTCTGAAAGATGCTACCTTCCTGGACTTGGTTGATTCCCCTTGAGGTACCTGAATGTTTCTATCATGTCCCTCCTTTCATCGAGGGTATACATATTAAGCTCTCTCAGTCTCTCTTCATATGGTTTCTGATGCAGACCCTGCACCATTTTAGTTGCCCTCCTCTGGACTGCCTTCATCCTGTCCAAGTCCTTATGTAGATGAGGTCTCCAAAACTGCACACAGTACTCCAGATGGGGTCTCACCAACTGTCTGTACAGAGGGATAACCACTTCTCTTCTTCTACTTGTGATGCCCCTTCCCATGCATCCCAGTATCCCCCTGGCTCTCCTTACTGACTTCTCACATTGCTTACCAACCTTTAGATCATCTGATATGACTACCCCCAGGTCTCTTTCCACTGTTGTTGTTGTCAGTACCTCCCCTGCTATTGTGTACTCTTCTCCTGGGTTTTTGTTTCCCAGGTGCATTACTTTGCACTTCTTTGCACTGAATCTAAGTTGCCATATGTCTGACCATTCCTCCAACCTTGCCAAGTCCCTTTTCATCCTTTCTACCCCTTGTGTATCAACTCTGTTACAGATCTTTGTGTCATCTGTAAAAGGCATACCTTCCCTCAGACCCTCTGCAATGTCACCTATAAAGATGTTAAGAGGACTGGACCCAGTACTGAGCCCTGAGGTACTCCACTAGTGACCCCTTTCTTGAATGTGTTCCATTCACTATTACCTTCTGTGTCTTGTTGTGCAGCCAGTTTGCTACCCAGGCTACCACCCTGGGACCCACTCCCAGGCTGGCTAACTTGATTATTAATCTTTTGTGCGGGACTGTGTCAAATGCCTTGCTAAAGTCTAGGTAGGCCATATCCACAGCCCCTCTCATTTCTATTACTTTGATCACCCAGTCAAAGAAATCTATTAGATTTGTCTGACATGACCTTCCTGCTGTAAATCCGTGCTGCGTTGGGTCCTGTGCCCTGCTGGCCTCTAGGTACTCAACAATTCTTTCTTTCAGAAGTGATTCCATCATTTCCCCTACCACTGAGGTCAAACTTACAGCTCTATAGTTTCCTGCTTCTGCCTTGCTCCCACTTTTGTGAAGAGGAATCACATCTGCCCTCCTCCAGTCCTCAGGTACCACCCCATCCTCCCATGATTTGTTAAACAGTGTGGTCAGTGGCGTCACTAGGTCCTCCCTTAGTTCTTTTAGGATTCTGGGGTGAATCCTGTCAGGCCCCATTGCTTTGTCCACCTTGAGTTTTAGGCGTTCTTTCAGGACTCTTTCTTCTGTAAATGGACTGGTGTACCCCATAACATGTTCATTCCCTACGCTGCTTCTGAACTTACAGGTGTCAGTTTCTGCCCTCTCTTCTTGCACTTACCTGTCCAATGCAACTTGTAGTGCACTTGCCCTGTGTCTTCCTGACAAGGCCCCTTGGCTGCCTCACCCTGACCCTTTACACCTATGTCTTCCCCTACTCTCAGCCCTCTCCCCTTCTTGCCTTCTTCCTCCTATTGTTTCTTGAGTTACTCATCGATCAGTCTGATTTAGTCATGCAAAGTTACTGTCTTAAACCATGTACCTGTAACTGTTTTATGTTTTACTGTCTGTTACCCTGTAACCAGCATGACGTGGAACCTTTGTAAAAGAGCCTCGGCTCAAAGGTACTTTGTAATCCTAGACACAGATAAATAAATAAATAAAAATAAATCCCCCCTACCCAGAGTGCTTCTATTGTCTGGTTTAAGTAACTCCTCCTCATCTTCTTTTGTGAATACTGAGCAAAAGTATTCATTCAGTATCTCTGCCTTTTCACTGTCTCCCTCTGCCCACCTCCCCTCTCCCTTATTAATCTTCATTATTCCTCCCTTAACCTTTCTATGCTCCCTAATGTGCCTATAAAAGGTTTTATCCCCCTTCTTAACTGAATTGGCTATTTTTTCCTCAGTTTGGGCTTTTGCTATTCTGACTGCCTTCTCTACTTCTTTCTGCTTTAATTGATACAGCTCCCTGCCATGCTCTTTCTGTGATTCCTTATACTTTTTGAATGCAGCCTTTTTCTCTTTAACCTTTCCTGCCACCTCTTTTGAGGACCATAGTGGTTTTTACTCCACTTTGTTTTCTTTATCTGTTTCACACAAAGGCTTGTTGCCTCTATGATGGCAGTTTTGATTTTTCTCCATTGTTCTTCCACCCCTCCTTTTTGGCCATTTGCTAGTGTATTCCTTAGGTATTCACCCATTTGCCGAAGTCACCTTGAGTAGTACTCTATGAATTAGTGGGAAGGAAGGGAGGAAACAGAGGAGCCTCCTTTTCAAAAAGAAGGACACTGCATCTCGCCCCAAAATTCCAGGCCCTGGAGCAAGTTAGCAAAAATGTGGCAGTTTTGCGTTGTATGTGGATGCAAAAAGGTCCAACTCTGTGTGGTACTCCCCTACTTTACACAGTTAGCTACCCCTTGGTACCCCTGACTGGGCACAAACCACTTCGGATATTGGTACCATTCCTAGCTTTGGGAATGTATACCAGGTTCATTGCTTCTAGAGGTCAGAAAAGGGGTGGGGGTTGTACAAAAGCAAAACTTATTGACCAAAACCCAGGTCCTGAGGAGAGAACTTTTTTGCTAGGGCTATGTTAGATCTACACTTCTGGAGGGGCACCCAGTAACTCCACACAGGAAGCAGTAACATGAATGTCTAAACCAGAGTTGAGGTTATAGAGTGTGACTTTATTCCAAAAGATGTTCTCTAAGGGAAGGGTGGACTCCCAAGGTTTACACAGTGTGGCGCAAGGCATTGCAGAACAACAAAATGACTGTTTCTGACAGAAGCTCTACGTATTCCCTTATTTCATAGGACACTGATTTCTCTTCAGTGGCAATGGGCTAACGAAAATCTCCTCTAGTGGCACTGGCCACAGCATGAACCTTTCTTCTAGTGGCACTGGCCACAGTTGAGCACATATTTTCCATATGGCATAGGACTTTAAAACCTCTTCAAGTGGCAACTCACCACAACAGAGCACACAGGAGCTCATTGCTAGCACAACCTACACCAGGGCGGTAAACTTATTTATTTATTTGTTTTTGTTAACCGGTTAAGACACACTAGACAGCCAAGTGCCTATTTTCAGGTGCAACCCGGACTTCTCTTCAGACATTGGCTACCATGTCATGAATAACCAGCTGCACTTACAGAACCTGTAGTGCTGAACTTGTTACTCCAGATGGGGGGGCTGCCCACCCTTCATTTCCATATTCATACCCAGCCATTCTTTCAGTGTTACACCTTAAAATGTCTTGTAAAACATGTAGGAAAATGCATCTTGGAATGAACATTCACATCCAGCATATGAAAAACACTACTCCGGGAGTGTAGAAATTAAAGTCCTGAACAATGTGCATTAGTCTGCCTCTGGACCCCACAACTGTCAGCCAACTTTAAGATGAGAAAAGTCTTAAGCCTAAAAGTGGAAATTACGTACTTACCGTAATTCTGATCTTCTTGGACGGTTTCCATCACTCATTCACACTAGCGGGATAGCGGCGGAGGCGCTAGAACCAAGCAGGAGCCAAAAATTTTCTGAAGGGCCAGCGCCGAGGTAAGACCATGTATGCGCGGTACCGCGAGACTGACTCGCGCCTGTGTAGGCTATCTCGGCATCGACCCTCCAACTGCCTCAGTACCTTTTTGACCACGGAGGTGCAGCGTAACTAATGAGAATAACTCATTCTGAGTTTCTGGGCCTGAGAGGGCCCAGATGGCCTTTGTAAGAAAGGTCAAAGAACAATGTCTTCACAGTCCAAACCATAGGCCATGAAGACCAGGAAAAGCAGAGTGAACCCAGGATGGTGGTGGGCATGTGAATGAGTGATGGAGACTGTCCAAGAAGATCAGAATTATGGTAAGTACGTAATTTCCATATCTTCCTGGACTAAGTCTCCATCATTCACTCACACTAGCGGGAGAGTACCAAGCTAAAATCAACAACCCTGAGTAGGGTGGTAGGAGATAGGGTTCACTCAGAAAGGACAGCCAAGGACTGTCCTGTTAATAAAAAGAGCTGTCTTGTAAGAGCATCTATAACATAGTGCCTACAAGATAAATGCTCGAGTTGTAACTCGTCACCTTGCCGATGACTACAATGGGCACAAAATGAAAGTCTGCCAGGCAACCGCAACCACTCTAGGAGAACGGCAAGAACCTGGCCTCACAATTTGATCTAGGACCAAAATTAATAGTGTCAAAGACATGCACTAATCTAATGTAAAGGACCTCAGGAACTGCAAGAGCCGGAGGTAAAGTGTACAGGTTCAGGGTAGACCGAAGAGCGGAGACGGAACCCCCACTACCAAGTATGGCTGACCTGCAAACAACAGGTCCAGTAGCACTTGAACCCCTTACTTGGTGAGCAAAAGGAGGTCCAGGTGTGGTTAGCTCATCAAGGAAAAAGGTTTGTACTATGTCACTGAAAACTTCCTGATGGAAAGCAAAGCACAACTTAGAAGCCTCTTGTGGTGGTCTAGTAGAATCAAATCCTAGTCACTGCATATTCCAAAAGGGAATCATCCTGCCCCTATGTGTATGACTGTAGAAGCAGTCTCTGACCTCAGAAAGGAAAAAGTGTACAGGAGGAGGGACACAGCAGGACCAAGTTAGGGCTAACCCATTCGTTGAAGTAACTGAATAGCGGCAGAAGTGGCTCAATGCGGTGAGACACTACTTACTCCGGCCTCCCTCAAGGGAGTAGGAAGGACTCTAGTTTGATTTGCTGAAAAAAAAAAAAAAACATCACTGCTCTGTCACGCAGTCGGAGAGGATAGCTTTGAGTGCTACTGGCACAGAACCAGTGCACAGGAACTGAAGGTGTGAATATTTGAGAAGCTACCTCAGAAAAGACCTACTTGACCTATGGTCAAGAAAGGAGCATGTCATCTGTTAAGTTGAAGCAAGCATAAAAGTAGGAATCTAAGTTCCGACTTGCTGAAGAGTCACTTCTGTCGCTGCAAGGCTCTGATCAAGAGAAGAAAGCCTGATTAAAAAACAAAAAGGGACTAACAGACTGGTTAGATGCCTAGGTTTTGGAAATATCTCGGAATAAGAGAAAATTCTATAGAGAAAAGAGGTGAGCTAAACCACCGCTGGATCAGACTGCCCCTAGGGGTAGAAGAAAACAGGTACTCTTTACTGAGCTTTAGAGATGACCGCCTCAGGGTTGAGGCGGAACCTGACCAGATCCAAAGTGTGGTATCGGGAAATTCCAACTAGGCCCTGTGCTGTGATAATTCTGACCCCCTTTTTTTTTATTATCATTAGTCCGAGCCTGACAAGGTTGCTGGCTGCTATTTGGCAAGGACTGCCTGATACAGAAATGACAAGGATGTCATTCCTCTGAGGAGCAGGAAGAGCCTGAGGATCCATAACCAAACCCCTGAGTGGACTAATAATAGCTAGACAGATGTTAACCACCTGTGGCGAAGCAGCCAGCAGAAGGGCAGCATCAAAAGAGGACTTTATACCCCTATCAAAGGAGCGGAACAGTCTGTGCGGCTCCCGACCATTGAATTAGAATGTTCCACAGAGTGTAATTGTCTTGACCACTGAAAGAGTCTAGACGCAGAGGTATATGGTCCACAGATCCAGTGTGAACACTATGGTGGACCCCATAAATGAGGAACTACTAAAACAGCTTCCATCACAGACTCTGATGATAGAGACGGCGTGTCTTCCAGTATATAAAATGAGTCATCCGCTGTATCACTGACCAGGACAGGGAAAGACTCATCTAGATGCCTTTCTACCACAGAAGGACCCCAAAAAGAGGTCTAGGTTAGAGCCACTAGAGACTCCGCCACCAGGAAGGGTGTCGAGGAGCTTGGAAGCACGTAGGGGGCTGAGAAAGTGCTGAGCGGAATGAGAGATTCCGCTGATAGAACAGAACAGAAGAGTCCCATCAGCGGAAAACCGCTGGATGATGAGACCCGATGCAGACTGCCTCCCACTAAAATGTGTGGAAAATAATCCGCAGAATAGGACTTCATTCCACGGAAACATCCCACCACAAGTCCTGCGGAAGAGAGGTCTGCAAACGGAGATCTTTCCCTAGTTCTGTCAGACAGCACCAACTGGCTCCCCTGTGGCACCAGTGTCACTCGTGGTACAGAAGGGCACCAAGCAGTACCTATGCCAACCTGGGAGACACCAGAGGGCACCCACGGTGGAACTCGCAGGTATCCTCAGCACCAATGGCAGCAATGGCACGTAAGGGCACCCCTGACGTCCATGGCACTCATGGCAACCAAGAAACCCATGGCACCCATGGTACCATGGCACCCAAGAAACCATGGCAGCCATGGGCACTCATGGCACCCATGGCACCCGCGAGTGCCAGGCGTCACCCGAGGTGCCACCTGTGGGTGTCCGGCACCATCCACAGTGCCTGGCACTGCCTGCAGCACCCTCAGGTGCCCACAGGCATCCGTGGCGCCACGAGACACCCACAGCACCGCTAGTGGTGCCGGCAATGAAGGCAACAATGACAGCACCCACGGCGCCGATCCACGGCACCAACCCAAACACCAGCAGTGCTGCCTATGGCACCAATGCCAAACCAGTGGCACGGCGCTGGACCTGCGATGCCACCAAGGTGTCGGGCACAGCGCCAGGAAAAACAGTGGAAAAGCCAATGGAAAAGATGGAGAAAGGTGGTGCCCGTGCCGGCCCCAGCATGGAAAAGGAGAGGGGGTAGGCACGAGGGGCTGACACGATGGCGAAGGCACCAAGAGGGCACCACACTCATTCTGATCCAATTGACCCAGCTCCGGTCCAATGGCTCCGAGGCCTGGAGGCCCCGAAACCAGGAACACAACCAGGAAAAAAAGAAAGTCAAACCCCCTGCTCCACAGGAGTGGCCCAAAGGTGAAACTGCTCACCAGAACTCTAACGAGGACAGAGATGGAGTCCAGTCGAGTATGCAGCTGTTAGGAGGCGGGGCCAAGGGAACCGCAGATCAGTTCAGGCCTATACGCCTCTACCAACGAACAATCCTCGTGCAGACATACCAACGGGCAACCTCGGCACACGATTCTTCTTCCCCAAACGAAGAAGAAGAAGAGCTCAGACATGGGGAGCCGGTCTCCGCACCGCCAGATTCAGCTTCATGGACTGTCTGCCCCCGAGTACAGGACTGTCCATAGTCAGAACCTCCCCATTACTTAGGGTGGTGGACTGGGCACACCCCTCTGCCATAACAACTTTCAAACAAAGTCTTACTACTGTCACCGCTATCATCTAAGGACGACTCCGTTGATGGCAGGAAATAATTTCTTTTTCTTCATAATCTTCTTGTTCGTAAAATAAAAAAATTTCTACTAAATAGTTATATTAAAATGTTTAAATTAAACACTAAAAGCTGCTGTCGTATAGACAAAAACGTTGACTCCGGCAGATAAGTGACATCGACATCCAAGTGAACTCGACGGCGGGAGAAAAGGAACTGAGGCGGTTGGAGGGTCGACGCCGAGATAGCCTACACAGGCGAGTCAGTCTCGCGGTGCCGCGTATGCGTGGTCCTACCTTGGCACCAGCCCTTCAGAAAATTTTTGGCTCCTGCTTGGTCCTAGCACCTCCGGAGCTATCCCGCTAGTGTGAATGAGTGATGGAGACTTAGTCCAGGAAGATCAGAACTGGTGTGCCTTTCCCTCTTAGTCAGAGAAACACTAAGCACAGGTACTTTCTTCGGGAAGCACAAAGTCAGGTCTACTCACATTTAGAATGACACAGGCAGCTTCAAAGTGTCCTGGATCAAATAGGGGATTGCCCCTAGGATCCATTCTCTAGCAGTCCTTTCCATCCCTCCAGGGACAAAAATCAGGAGCTCCTTCTGTAGACAACAGTTTCCACCACTTATATTGAGAGCTGGTGACTTCCAGGACTAGGGTGAGAAAAGCAGACTCTCCTCTCAGAGCCCACAGCAGCTCTCACTCCTTACACTTAAACTACTGCTCACAGACTCCTGCTGACTACTCACTCAAGATTCTAAAACTCCCCACTCATAGCCAGATGCTGTGGCTTATGCTGCTGCAAGAGTTCTAAATAACCTCATCTCTCTCATCTCAGCTGAGACCAAGTAAACAAGAGAGTGAGTAGGTGAAAAAGCCATTTAACTAGTTATTCACAGCTGCCTTCCCTACCTAGTACTGACACTGATGGGATTCTAGTTTCCCCAAGGGGACTGGGTGGTTACAGCTGGATGACCCCATCTTTCTAACAGATCGTCAACCAGAGGTCAGCCATTTCCACTCATGCATCCTGGACTGTGACCTGCTTAGTTTGTCAGCCAAGAAATTCTGGGCACCTGGAAGATGTACTGCTGATAGTTCCAGACTGGGTTAAATACCAAACTCTCATTACTTTTTTGCAAAATGGGTAAGAATTAGTCTCCCTTTGCTTGTTGATGTAATGCATCACATTGACGTTGCCCATCTGTATTAACAGAGGACCTGGGGACACGTGGTTCTAGAAGGCCTGAGGTTCATATAGAACTGATCTCATTCCCAGAACATTTATATGCAAAGTGCGCTCCACTTGGTTCCATGTGTCTTGTGTCTGAAGAGGTTCCAGGTGGGCTCCCCATCCTGCTCCTAAAGCTTCTGTGGTAAGGATTTGATGTGGGGAAGGAATCAAGAATGGAAATACCTTGAGTAGGTTGTTGCATTCCATCCACCAGTTGAGTGCTTTGTGCAAGTGAGATGTTACTAGAACCATCTGTTTTAGATCATCTGTCAGCAGGTCCCACTGGACTCTTAAGGTCTGCTGTGAAATCTGCATGTGCAGCGTGGCTAGTGGTACTATGACAATGACTGCTGCCATTAGTCCCAGAAGGCGTAGAAATGTCCTTGCTGAGACATAATGACTGTAGTGTACCAACTGTGCTTGGGCAAGCAGGCATTTTGCCGTGTGCAGTGGCAGAAATGCAGACTCCTGGGCTGTGTCCAGAACTGCCCCTACGTACTACAGTCTTTGGCACGGTGTTAGAACAGACTTTGGTATGTCAACAATCACCCCTAGTGCATCGAACCTCTGTATGGTTCGAGCTTGGGTCTGCAATTGTTGGTCCCCGGAGTGGGCTTTTAATAGTCAGTCATCCAGGTAAGGGAAAACATACAGACCTTCCCTATGAAGGGCTGCTGTCACCACAGCCAAACTTTGGTAAAAACTCATGGTGCAGAACATAAGCCAAATGGCAACACTCCGAATTGGTAATGTTACCCCTGAAACTGGAACCTTGGATATTTTCTGTGAAGTTTCCAGATTCTGATATGGAGGTATACACCCTTCATATCAAGGGAACAAATCCAATACCCTGTTTACAATAGGGAAGGAGACCCTGCAGAGTGACCAACCAGAGCTTTTTGAATTCTATGAAGTTTAGAGCTCTTAGATCTAGCATAGGCCACAGATCCCCTGTGCACTGTGGAATGAGGAAGTATCTGGAATAAAATCCTGTGTTCCTCTGTTCGAGAGGTACAGGTTCTATTGCCTGTTTCTGAAGTAGAGTCTGTATTTCCTCTAGCAATAGGGGCATGTGCCCCGGGTGAGTATGTTGTCACCACTGGTGGATGATCTGAAGGGTTGTCTAGAAGCTCCAGAGCATCACCCTTTTCTGTAATCTCCAGAACCCATGTGTTTCTAGTCATCTCCCTCCACTGGTCCAAGTGGAGTGATAAGTGACCCCCTACAACCACTACTGGAGGTAAAGGTGGTGGAGGGGCATATAAGGAGTCATGCCGAGCCAGTGGGGGTGCAGCCACCAGCTCCACTATCTCTAGGTGTTTTTGAATGGGTGCTTCAGGTTGTGATGGGGATTGGCAAGGCCCCTGAACTTTTGCTTTTGCTCTGCTGTATATACAGTAGGCCCGGCACTGCCCCTGACAGCAAAAGAGCGAAAGGTACCCTTGCTCCTACCTCTGGGTTAGGTATGATACAGGGAGTGTACTGACTTCAGAGTCTTGCCAGATGACTGAAGATTTCTCAAAGTGTGTTTTACATCCTGACCAAACAGTTTCTGCCATCTGAATGAAGCATTGAGAACTGGTTGCTGCATATCAGTTACAAAACCTGCTACTCTGAGCCAAGAGTAGTGCCTGAGAAAGAGTCTGGAAGCAGCAGCCCTGGCAGAGATATCAGAAATATCATATGATGTGCAGATCAAATGTGTCCCCACATCAGCACCAGCAGTAAGTCTTCATTAACTCCTGCTTAGAAGAACCCTCTGGCAAGGCCTGTGCAGCAGCCTTAGCCTTCCTCCAGAGGGTGTTCTGATATTTTGGCATGTGGGCCTGATGTTAGCAATATGTAGGCCCAATCAGGCAGAGGCATATGTGTGCTTGCCCATAACCTAAAGCCTCCTGGATTCTTTATCAGGAGGAAGGGAACTTGGGTGTCTAGGTGCCCTGGACCTGTCATGACCAGCCGCCATCACCACTGAATCAGTCTCAGGCTGGTTCACATAAAAGGGCTTTCCAGTAGGGGAAGAATACATTTTGTCTGCCTTTCTGGGCACAGCTGGTATACTGTTTGGCCTACACCAGGCTGCATGAGTAGCATCCTCCAAGGCTGGAAATGGTGGAGGAATCACACCAGAGGGGGAGTGTGGCATGTCCAGAAATTCCAGCAGGTTCTTTTTGGTTGAAAAAATGAGGGATCTTCTGGAGGTCACCTGTGTGTGTTCACAACAGAGTCCTCACTACAGGAGACACAGACATCATGGGAGTCCCCAGTGTACATCTTCTCTTCATCCTCACAGTACTAGAAGAGTTTTGACACAGGTCCAATGAGTCTGATCAACAACAGGACAAGAAATAAGGAGAGGAAAGGCCACGCACATTTTTGTATACTATGACATCTAACATCATTGTGTCTGGCCCCTAGCTGACTGCTTGCAAACATTTCCGTGCGGTCCAAGTGCCTGGTGGCTATATGTTCCAAAGGTGTGGCCAGATGAGAGAGAGATGTCCTCAGAGAAGATTAGTAGTGTTACAGCCTCACCATTACCGGCAGGTGTCGCTGTGAGGGTGTGTAGAGAAGGGGACAGGCTCCACATTGATTGAGTTAGGTAACATCAGTGTCCTAGGCTCACTGCTACTGGGACACATCACTGTGATGTTGTGTAGAAAAAGTGAACAGGCTCCACAGTGGGTATGTAACATCAGTATCACAGTCTCGCCATTACTGACAGTTGCTGCTTTGGCAGTGTATAGAGAAGGAGGCAGACTCCAGAGTATGGTAGGTCACTGCTACTGTGTGTAGAGAAGCAGACTGGCTCCACGGTGGGGTAGGTAATGTCAGTGTCACCAACCAGCAGGTGTCGCTGTGATGGTGTGTAGAGAAGCAGACAGGCTCCACAGCGGGGTATGTAATGTCACTGTCACAGCCTCCCTGAAACCAGCAGGTGTCGCTGTGACTGTGTGTGTAGAGAAGCAGACAGGCTCCACAGTGAGGTACGTAATGTCACTGTCACAGCCTCTCTGAAACCAGCAGGTGTCACTGTGATGGTGAGTAGAGAAGCAGACAGGCTCCACAGCGGGGTACATATTGTCACTATCACAGCCTCCCTGTAACCAGCAGGTATCGCTGTGATGGTGTGTGTAGAGAAGCAGACAGGCTCCACAGTGGAGCGGGTCATGTCACTGTCACAGCCTCACTGTCGCCTTGCTGTGACTCTGAATAAACAGGGAATGCTGACATGACTAGACCACCAATTGGAGTTGGTGCAGCACACGGTAACCAAAATGAGTCGGGGTCAGCAGGGCAGATCCCATGAGGACTGGCTTAAGGCTTTGAACACATATTCGTCGGAGACCAGAAGAGAGAGGTGAAATCCTCTTTAATGTCTGTAAGTGACGTTGCAGAGGAGCTGGAAGAGAAAGTCTGCCTCTTTATGGATGACATCAAAATCTGCAATAGGATGGATATGCCAAGGGGTGAAAAGGATGAGAAGAGACCTGAGAAAACTAGAGGAGTGGTCAAAGGTGTGACAGCTGGATTTCAATGCGAAAAAGTGCAAAACAATGCACTTAAAGCACAGAAACCCAGGGCATCGGTACAAAATTGGTGGAGTGATACTCATACTGGATGATATAAAGGAGGATAGGCAGTGGGGCAGGTGAGTGGGATGCTGGGGTGCACAGGGAGGAGCATCATCAGCAGAAAGTGGGAGGTGGTGTTGCCACTGTACAGATTACTGGTAAGACCCCACCTAGTTCTGGGAGCTACATCGCCAGAAGGACGCAGACAGAGTGGAGGCTGTCCAGAGGAGGGCAACCAAAATGGTGCAGGGTCTGCATCAGAAGCTCTACGAGGAAAGACTAAAGGACCTCAATATGTACGCCCTGGAAGAGAAGAGGGAAAGGGGGATATGATAACAGACCTTTAACTATCTCACGGAGGTAAGTAAGGTACAGAAGGGAAGTATTTTTCAGCAAAAAGATGCTCAAGAGCAAGAGAGCATGCTATGAAGCCGGGGGGGGGGGTAGATTCAGGAGAGATGTGATGAAGTACCCCTTCACAGAAAGGGTGGTCGATTCCTTCAACAGCCTTCCAGCGGAGGAAGTGGTGGGGGCAAAACCAGTGCTGGAGTTCAAGAATGCATGGGATAAGCACAAGGGAATCATAGTGGAAAGGAAGGGGGGAGGTAGAAAGAGCTGTAGATCAGGCACAGTCTGCAGTAATAGTGCAGGTAAGGAAGAAATGAGTTGACTGGATGGGCCGAGCGGTCCTTTTCTGTCCTCAAATTCTGTTTCTAGATGTGGTAGAGACTTCAGGTTCCTGAAAGCAATGAACAAGGCAGACTGTGAAGAAATATTCAGAAGGAAAGGTGACTCAAAAACACAGGGCCATGAGTGGAAGCGGGTGAGTGTGGGGTGGGAGAGTCAAGGGGGACATGAGAAGTTTTATTTTACAGAGAGAGTGGCTGAGCCATAGAACACCTACCAGCAGTGGTGATTGCGTGGAAGAACCATTAGCGGTTTCAAACAAAGCTGGGACTGAGTAAAAGGCTTAATAGTTACTTGGGGTGGCAGTAATGCAGGGGGCAGGGGATGGGGGTAAGATGAGGGAAGACCCCCAACTAGACAACGGATCCCTGAGGTATGATAAAGTAAATGGAGCAGACTTCATGGACCAATGATCTTTTGCTGCAAACATTTTTTATGTTTCTGACTGCTCAGCGATTGTCACAGCTGCCTTGTTACTAGGGGATACTACTATTTTCTTAAATGCGTGGGAAAGGGTGTTGGGGAATGCTTACTAAGGAGGACTAAAATCATGCCAACCAAATGGAAAATGTCTTCTCCTCTCCCTGCCTGGAGCAATCTTGCTTTGGAATGTGATTTTTACCTCTCCTTCACCTCGTCTGGAATTCTTTAATGACTCATTTCTGGCTCCTGTCCTGCAAATTCGTTCACATATTATGAAGCCTTCTCTACTCCCCCATCCTACTGAATCACTCTTCAGAAAAATCCAGCCAGTAATTAAATGCCCCCCTCCCATCATTTTGTGTTACCTGGACAGTCATTACCTTATTTTATGCAACATATTGAGACACTTAAAGTAACACGGTCTGTTCAATTGTGTAAAACAGAGTTGTGAATTACAAGGTACAAGCTTTGCAGCCCGCTACAACCTCTGGCTCACTGTGTGACCCTGAGCCAGTCACTTGACCTCCCTGTGCTATACTTCAATTTCTTCAGGCAGTAAAATGAGGTAGCAACAGGACCCTTGCTGAAAATGAGATGCTGTATCTTCTCTGGCTAGTATCCTGAGTAAATCATTTGTTTAAACTGGAACAGAGCCAGCCCATTGACCTGTGGTAGGGTTCCCGCTTGCAACATTGATGACCCAGGTTCAGGAATCAGCCCAGGACATTGGAGGCTGGCCAGAGGAAGGGGGATCACATGCTCCAGAGGACACTCTCTTCCTCTGCAGAAGGATGACAGTTCGCTCTGCAGCGATACTGCCACCTGGCTGACTGCAGTTTACAGTGCAGTCACAGCAAATTTGTGGGAAGGGGTGCTGGCTGGTGTCGCGTTACACATGCAAGTATGCATGCAGACCCTCACCACTGGGGTCCTTGGGGCACAGGGTTTAGAATGCATGGAAACCCCCAACCAGAGCAGGATGAATTCTGGCCTCATACAGGCTCCACATTGGTGACTTGACCCACCTGCAGAGTTTGTGGAGGGAGTTGGGGATCTCCATCACTACTGCCATGGGGAGCCAGCAGTTGGAAAATGGAGTAATGGTAAATCCAAGAGAAGCTGGGTGATGGGGCTGGGAAGGTCGGGCAAGCTGGGGGTATAGACAGAGATAGGGGAATAAAAAAAATAACAAAAACAGAAATGGTAGGGGGCCTTTCTGGCACGCTGGCAACCTGGGTTTGTACTCCAAGCCTAGGACGTTATGAGCAGAGGCTAACAGGGAGGGGTCAACACTCTCCTCCTGAGGGCTGGGGTCATGGGAGAGCTATGCAATGCCCTTGTGGTGGTTTTTGGTTGTGGCCTAGTGGAGATTCCTTGATGTCATGAGTGACCCTGCACCATCATGAGTGACCTCCCTCCAGACCAGTTGTGGTTCTTGTGTAGGAGGATGGCTGGGGAAGATAAAACAGAAATCAGCTGGCCCATCCGAGAAGCACTGGGTGATGGTCTCCATGCACGATCCCCCACAACATCCGACCCACCAGAGTAGCATGACTGTCACCCACATCAGCACGAGACTCCAAGGCACTTCTCTCTCTTCTCCAGGGGCTGCAGAGAAGAGAGTCCCCCAGGGAAGGGATAGATCTTGGAGTTGGGGGCTGCATCCGCAAGGAACTGAGTATACAGTGGTGCTGGCCAAGATGCAACACAGTGTTTTTGAGTTACTGCATGACAAAGGGATTGACTGCCATTGAACTTGCCTTGTTTCCTGCAGTAACTCAACTGCTGTATGCTGCAGTAACTCAGCCACAGCATACTGCAATAACAACCAACTCAACTGCAGTAGCTCAACCACAGAATGCTGCAGTAACAACTGCAGTATGCAGCTGTAACTAGACTGCAGTATAGTGTAGTAACTTAATCGCAGTATACTGCAGTAACTCAACTGTAGTATGCTGCAGTATCTAAACCACAGTATGCTGCAGTATACTGTAGTAACTCAACCGCAGTATGCTGAGGTAACTCAACCACAGTATACTGCAGTATCTCAACCATGGTATACTGCAGTAACTCAACTGCAGTATGCTGCAGTTTTTCATTGCATCCTGGCTGGCACCATTGTGTGTGTATGTTATATCTCTCGCTCCAAGGAGCCTGCCTAGATGGTGGTGTGCTGTTCTGCCCTGTGGTCTCCTGAGTTCAGGCGTGAGCCTGGATCTCCACTGTCATGCGGCCCTATGGTAAGGGGTGCTGCCAACAGCAGCAACACTTATGGTTGGGGAGAGAGGCTTCTCTGCCTCAGCTCCTGCAGCAAACCCTGTGGCAAGCCAGGAAGGTGTTTCTGTACCTCTTCCACAAGGAGTCGCTGTAATGCTGGCACTGCTGCAGGACACCATAATGGGTGGAAGATGAAAATGGGTGGGGGAGATCTCTCTACGACTGATATAAAAACAGGTTACTCACCTGTAACAGTAATTCTAGGAGTGGTATATGTTGCTCATCCACACTTATTGGCATGTCCCTTTCTCCTTTAAGAATTGCCGGAAGTCTTCAAGCTGGCTCCTCCCACCCACCCAGGTGGTATAACTCTCAGCTACGCCCCATGACGCCAGAGCTTAGCCTGCGGGAAGCCAGGTTTGTGCATCTGCAGCCGGGGAGGTCGGGTGGGTCGTGTGGATGAACAACATATACCACTCCTAGAACTACTGTTACAGGTGAGTAACCTGTTTTTCTAAGATTGTGGATATGTTGTTCATCCACTCTTATTGGCAGACTCCTAGCAGTTCTCCGGGAGGAGGGAGGCAAGGCGCACCCCTCACTGATACTCACTTGGGAAATAGAGATTGGAGAACTGAGGCCCCAAAACCGGCATCCCGGCGTGACTCAAGGTTGATGTGGTAATGGGTAATGAAGGTGTCTGCTGACTTCCAGGTAGCAGCCTGACAGATTTCCCTAGATAGGGATGTCCCTGGAAGCAGCCACTGATGCAGCAGTATGGCGGGTAGAATGAGCTTTTATCCCTCTAGGAGGCTCCATGCCCGCCAACTCATAGAACAGACTTATGCAAGATGTAATCCACCTTGCAATAGTCCATTTTGTTGCAGGTCTGCCAGAAGCGGCTTCAGCGTAGGTGACAAACAGCTGGCGAACCTCTCCCAGAATTTCCACCGTCCTCTCCTTATAATAGGAGAGAGCTAATCTCAGGTCCAAAGTATGGAGCCTGTACTTGGCCTCCGAGGTGTAATTAGGGTAGTATACTGGCAGAGTTAACACCTGGTTAAGATTAAACTCTGACACCACCTTCAGAAGGAATTTCAGGTGGGGGTGTAGGACAACCTTGTCCCTGTGGAAGACCAGATAAGGGGAGTCCACCGAAAGCGCGTGGAGCTCCCGTGTCCTTCTGGCAGACGTGATAGCCACAAGGAAGGCTGTCTTCCACGACAAGTGTGACAACGCACACTTGTGCATTGGTTCAAATGGCTTGCCCATGAGCTTTGCCAGTACCAGCAGTAGATCCCATGGAGGTGGAGGTTCACGCACCGGAGGGGATATGTGATCCAGGCCTTTGAAAAAGTGCCCGACCACTGTCTCCTGCACCAACATCAGCTGACTGGCCCACACCCGGTAAGTAGAGATGGCTGCCAGGTGCACCCTAAGGGTTGATGACCGAAGATCCCCTTTGGACAGAGACCAAAGGCAGTCAAGAATGTTAGCCAGTGGACAAGACAGAGGGTCCAGGCCCTTGCCCTGATACCAAATGGAAAACCTTTTCCATTTGAAGGCATAACATTTCCTGGTCGATTCCTTTCTGGATGCCTCCACCACGGTGAGGACATCCTTGGAAAGCCCCAAAGCCTGGAACTCTAGCTGCTCAGGTACTAGGCTCCGAGGTGCAGGGATTGAAAGTCCGGATGGTATACCTTCCCTTGACTGAGAGAGATCAGGTCTGGGCATGCTGGAAGCCACTACGGGGGCCTGCAGCTGAGGCTGAGGAGAGCTGGATACCAGAACTGGTGCAGCCAGTCTGGGACTACCAGAATCACCTTCGCCTTGTCCCTCCTCACCTGGAGGAGCACCCTGTAGATCAAGGAAAATGGAGGGAAGGTGTAGGCGAGGCCTGGAGTCCCCCTGCAGCTTGCCCTGCTGAGGGGGGGTGGGCATGAAACAGCCTTAGCTTGGTGTTTTCCCTGGAGGCAAACAGGTCCACCATCGGTTTGCCACAGTGGGAGAACAGGCTGTAAGCTACCTCTGGATTGAGAGACCACTTGTGGGATGTCTTGCCTAAGCGGCTGACAGCATCCGCCAGATGGTTTCAGGCTCCTGCCACATGGATGGCTAGGAGATCCACCTCCAGACGGCTGACGAGGGTCCAGATGTGGAGCACCTCCCTGCAAAGCAGATGGAAGTGCGTGCCGCCCTGTTTGTTGAGGTAGTACATGGCCGTGGTATTGTCCATCTGGACTTGAACCACTTGACCCCGGAGCTGAGGAGTGAAAGCTGACAGTGCCAGTCTGACTGCTCTGAGCTCCAACAGGCTGATGTGATATCGGGACTTCTCGGGGGTCCAGAACCCATGGGCTCTTTTGTCCATCATGTGGGCTCCCCAGTCCATGAGAGAGGCATCGGTCATGAGGATGGCCATCGGCTCTGGGCAGACAAAGGGGATCCCTTCCTGTAACCAGTCTGGGGCTGTCCACCACTGGAGAGCATCCCACATCTTCTGGGTTACAGTGATCAGCTGGTTGAAATGACCATGGCGCTGAGTCCACTGGGCAGCCAGCTCCCATTGGAGGGGGCGCATGTGCCACTGGGCCCAATGGATCAAGGAGATGCACGCCACCATGTAACCCAGATGGCACAGAAAGTCACGGGCAGAGTGCAATTGCCCAACCAGAAATGATTGGGCAAAGGAGGAGAAAACCTTGGCCCTGTCTGCTGGGAGCCGAGCTCTGGCTTGACCAGAGTTGAGCTCTGCCCCGATGAAGCACATCACCTGAGAAGGCATGAGTTCCAATTTGGCCTCGTTGATCAAGAGGCCAAGTTGGGAGCAGGTGTGGAGGGCCAGGTCCCTGGACCTGTCCACCTCCTGCTGGGTGGGACCTGCTAAGAACCAATCATCGAGGTAGGGGTAAATTCTGACCCCCTGGTGCCTGAGATGGGCTGCCGCCACTGCGATGCATTTGGTGAAGACCCATGGGGCCGATGATGGGCAGAACAGCATGGCTTGGAACTCGTATAGGGTCTCTTCGACTCTGAAGTGGAGGAACCGCCAATGAGATGGACGGATTGGGATATGAATGAACGCGTCCTGCAGATCCAGTGAATAGAACTACATGTTTCACTCCAAGGATGGTATGATCTGGGATAGAGTGACCATCCGAAAGGTGCGTGACCTGAGATACCGATTCAGGTCATGCAGATCTAGAATGGGGCGCCAACCCCCCATCTGCTTGGGCACCAGGAAATACCTGGAGACAAAGCATGGGTCTGCTGGAGAATCTGCCACTGGAGCTACTGCCTCCTTGAGGAGTAGCTGAGCTATGTCGTCTCAGAGAGCCGACTGAGTATGGACAGATACTCTTTCCTCCCGAGTGGCGGAGGTTCAGCTTGGAGGGTGCTGCTCGAATTCTAGAGACAGTCCCTAACCGACCACTTCCAAAACCCACGTGTCCGTGATAATAACGGACCAGACGGAAAGAAAATGGCGGAGCCAGCCCCCCACTGGAGGACCCAAAGCTGGCGTGATGGGAGAGGGGGTGGCAGCCCCTGTCCCGTCACTGAGCAAGCTTGGAGGAGAAGGATCCAGGACCTGAACCTTGGCCTCCTTTACCGGCCTGGGAGGGCCCAGGCTTGGGCTGGGGGTGCCAAGCTTGAGCCTGCTGCTGCTGTTGCTGCTGCTGCCCTCCTTGAAAGGAGGGTTGCTGTGCCGCAGGGGAAGAGTGCCGAAATGGCTTCTTCTTCTTCTGCTGTTTCTTGCCCGAAGAACCTTTAGCAGAAGTAGCGTCCAAGGTGGCACTGGACTGCTCAATACACTGAAGGTGACCAGCCACACCTGGGCCAAAAAGGTTGGTGCCCAGGAAAGCCACATTAGCTAGTTTGTGCTGAGTATCTGCCGGAAAAGAGGAGAGTCTCAGCCAAGCCCTGCAACGAGAAGCAACTGTGGCTGCCATCGAACGGGCACAAGCATCCTCAATGTCCAGGGCTAACTGAAGCTGCTGTTTGGCAACAGCCCAGCCCTGACACCGGACCTGCTTAACTGTGGTCTGCATGTCTGCAAGGAGGTGTGGGAGGGCTTCATCCAAAGACCCCAAGAGAGCATGGGAGAAGTGTGCCATGATGACGGCCAAACTTGCCTGACGAAGGCCTAAAGATGAGGCCGCATAGACCTTTCGAGCCAAATGATCCAAGAGTTTGGATTCTTTTTCAGGAGGTCGGTCAGTGTCAGCAGAATTGCCAGTACACCTGAACACAGAGGCGGTCACTAGGCTCTCATCCGAAGGGTGCTCTGTGAACCCCGCAAGGGACCCCATGGGCACTGCATACTTGCGGGCCATGCGGGCAGACAGAGCTGGACAGGAGGCAGGGCGCTGCCAAAGTTCTACCAACTATGGTCTTGGCCACAGGAAAGGAATCCATCAGGGTATCTCCTCTCTTGAGGATGTCTGTGAGAGGGTACTCCACCCTTTTTCTGGATAGGTTCCAGGGGCATCCCTGTAGACTCAGACATGAGGCAAAGAATGCCCTGAAAGGATGAAGGACCTTCCTCTGTCTCTAACCCACTGGCTGATTTGTCATCCCTGGGGTGAGAATGTAGGACAGTCTCATCCGAATCCGAGGCATCCGGATACAACGGTCGACCGCCCAGGTCACCTTTGACCCACTGAGGGTGGTCTGTGGTGACAGTGACCGAAAGACACCAGGGAAGCCCGGTGTCTTGTCTACCTTCCTTAGAAGGAGCCCCTCCCACAGGCTGCTTGGGCCGTGGTTCCACAATGATCGGTGGAGAGACCAGTTTAGGCCGAACCAGAGGTTTCGCCGGCTCTGCGGGTGGGGGAGTTGAATTAATAAGCTCGGAAAGAGTCAGCTTCAGCCTAGGAGGTGAAAGACAAGTAATGGCCAAAGTGGAAGCAGGGGTCGGCTTGTGCCCGGACAAAATCAGCTGTTGCCACATGAAGTCCTTGTAGCGTCAATGGAGTTTCTGCCGGAGCCTCTCCTCATCCGAGGTGGCTGAGGACGACCGATGACGTCGCCTCTTTTTTGAGCACTTGTGGCTCTTCCTCGGCCTGTCAGTCGAGGGGGTCCTAGACCTCGATCGAGATCGGACGGGCCGATTCAGTCACTCAGGAGACACCGTCGGGACCGGTGATTTCCCAGGGCCGGGGACCACTTCCTCAATGGGATTCCCAGTGGGGTGGGTCTCCTCATCAGGAAAAGATAGGACCGGGGTCTGATTGAGAGAATCGTCGACCAGAGTTGGTGACAGTGGGTCGATAATTATTTCAACCTCATCGATCGACACTTCAGTCGACTGGCCAGATGGCAAAGCCGTTAAGCCAGCGGCTGAAGAGGTGATTTCGACCAAAGTTGAGACTGACTGTTCCTGGGACCGAGATCTCTCCCGATCCCAAGAACGTCTTCGCTGAGACGAAGACAATCCTGGGTCCTTTTCCTGCTTTTGGGACCAAAAGGAGTGCATGCCTGCAGGACCCTCTTCCTTAGTCAGGAGAGACTGGCACAACTCTTGAAAGGAACCCGAGAAGATGGAGCCCAGGTTGAGCGGAAAGAAGAAGCTCTGAGAGGAAGACTCCCCAGCATAAGCCGCTTCCTCCTTGAAGGCTTGCATGTGTTCCAATTGATCAGCAGATCCCACGACCATAGAAACCGCCCACTGAGCCTCCTTTGATTTCACCGGAAGGTTCCGTTTTTCTGGCCTCCCAATGTCAAGCATGCGAGACGGTCGTCGAGGACGTTAAGGTGAAATACAAGACAAAAATCACACTTTGAGGTGTCATGGTGGACACCCAGGCAATAGATGCACGCAGTGTGGGGATCGGTGCATGAAATTTTCTGGCCGCACGAACACCGTTGAAATCCAGGAGAAGACCTGTCTTCCATAATTGAAGATAAGTAGTCGCGATCGCTAATGTGAACTAGATGAATTTTTGAATAACCGAAGGTTTTAAAGCCAGGGCCTACAAAATGCGGGCGCACGAAGGAGGCAACCAGAATCTGGAAAGAAAGATCTGGCATCATGGGGCGGAGCCGAGGATTATACCACCCGGGTGAGTGGGAGAAGCCAGCTTGAAGATGTCCGGTGATGCTTAAAGGGGAAGGGACATGCCAATAAGTGTGAAGGAACAACATATCCACGATCCTAGAACGATGTTTACCAGTGTACTTGGGTGCCACACCACAATCTCAGGCTAAGCTGTGGTTTTGGGGGCTCAGAGCCTGCTGGATGAGGCATGATTGGGTAAGATGGTGGCAGTATGTAGGCCCAGTAGCACCGCAATAATTCTACGGTTGCTACATCGGCAATCTGGGTTCCGAAATGGACTTGGATTGCTCAGGGGCAAGCTAGGAGGAGGAGGATTAAGTGTCCTAAGGACAGCTCTCCTCATTCGGGGGTGGGGGCTGCATATACCGCTGCTTGGTACCACCTAGCAGAGACTGGGTGGTGCAGCAGTGGTCGCCGCCTAATGGAGACACTACTAGTGTGCTGTGTGTTATCATGTGCATGTGCGTCATTGCAAGTGGCACAGACTTCAGTAAGGGGGAGAAAATGAAAATTACGTACCTACCGTAATTCTTAATCTTCTTGGACGAAGTCTCCACCACTCATTCACACTAATTGAGATTAGCGCGGAGGCCGGACCCATCGGGAGCAAACTTTTGCTGGAGGGTCGGTGAGAGCAGGCGCCACGAGGCCTGGCGCCATGAGAGCAGCGGCTCGAGCGCAATGACTATCTCGACGACGACCCTCCAACCGCCTCAGTACCTTTACCAAGGAGGTGGCAACTAACGTGAAAGAGTAAATCCAACCTTAAAAATGGACATAAGATAGTCCGTATGACCCGTGTAAGAAGGGTCAGCAAAGAAGTCCTCACGGCCTAAAGATTTGAGGGTGAAGACCAACACAGCGGTGGCTCGGGGATGGAGGGTGGGCATGTGAATGAGTGGTGGAGACTCGTCCAAGAAGATCAAGAATTACGGTAGGTACGTAATTTTCATATCTTCCTGGACATAAGTCTCCACCACTTATTCACACTAGTGGGAGAGTACCAAGCTGATAATCCCCCAAAAGGGCGGCAGGAGAGCCAGAGCTCACGCGTCTAAGATAGAAGCCCATTAAGGATAGTTCTGCCAATGCGGAATGTCGCTGGCATGAACATCCAGTGCATAATGCTTAACGAATGTATGCACTGAGTCTAGGTGAGGCGCTGCAGATATCCGCACTGGAACATTGCTAATCTCCGCTAAAGATGTCACGATCGGCCTCTAGTAGAGTGCAGCGACCTCTACCCCTCCAATTTAACTTGAGCCATGGAGTAGCAATGTCGAAGGCATGCCACTTACCATGATGAGATGCATCTGATAGCGACAGGTTGACCCAGCCGGGTGTCGCTGAAAGAAACAAACAGTTGCTGAGTCTTGCGAAAATTCTTGGTTCTATCTAAATAGAACCGCAAGACTCTCTTAACATCCAAGGAATGAAGAGATCGTTCCCCTTCATTTTGGAAATTAGCGAAGTAAGAGGGAAGTACCAGAGGTTGGTTTAGATGGAATTCTGACACAACCTTGGGAAGAAATTTAGGATGAGTACGGAGAACTACCTTGTCTTTATGGAATACAGTATACGGAGGGTCCGTCACCAAGGCATGAATCTCCGAGACCCTGCGGGCTGAGGTAATGGCCACCAGGAAGGCAGTCTTCCAGGTAAGAAATTTTAGCTCACAGGTAGCTAGGGGCTCGAAAGGCTTCCGAGTGAGCATGTCCAGCACCAGGTTAATGTCCCAGGCTGCAACTGGACGCTTAACAGGGGGTCTGGTATGAAGAATCCCCTTAAGAAATCTCTTCACCATAGGAAGCTGAGCCAGAGTCAAGGAAGAAACCGGCTCATGGACGCTGAGATGGCACTAAGGTGAACTTTAACTGTGGAGTACTGGAGACCTGAGTTTGACAGGTCCAAAAGATACTCCAGAACTTTGTCAGGAGGACAGAAAAAGGAATACCGAGAGGACTTTGCACACCAGAGAGAAAAGCGTTTCCATTTGGAAGCGTACGTTTTTCGGGTGGCTGGCTTCCGCGCAGCCAGAAGGATGTCTGAGACTCTACGAGAGACGTTGAACCGATTCACTTCTACCTCTTCAGGAGCCAAGCATGAAGGTGAAGTGATTTCAGGTTGGGATGGACCAACGAACCCTGAGTCAAAAGATTGATTTGCAAGGGAAGTGGTCTCGGAGAGGCTGCCAACATACTGTTGAGCAGAGGAAACCATAGTTGCCGAGACCAGGAGGGAGCAATGAGAATCATCTTGGTCCCCTGAGACTCGAACTTGAGGAGAACTCTCTGGATTAGAGGAAGCGGTGGAAAGGCGTAAAAGCGTTTTGTCCACACTAGCCTGAACATCCTGACAGAAAATGCCAGGCCCTGGATTTCTGGAGCAGAAGAGAGGCAGTTTTCGTTGAGTGGGGATGCAAAAAGGTCCAGGTCTGGAGTCCCCCACTCTTCGAATAGTGACCGAGCTATGGCTGGATCGAGAGACCACTCGTGAGGGTCTGCCTCCGTTCTGCTGAGGTGGTCTGCTAGATCGTTTTGTATACCTGGCAGATAAACCGCCTGAATCAGAGACTTGTGCTCCAAGCACCACTCCCACACCCTCATTGCTTCCCTGCAAAGGGGGTAAGAATGAGCACCGCCTTGCTTGTTGATGTAATACATCACAGCTTTGTTGTCCGTTTGAAGGAGAATGTTCTTGTGACAAAGGATATCCTTCAGAGCTCGGATCGCTTAGAGGACCGCTCTCATCTCCAGGACATTTATGTGGAGATGAGTTTCAAACTGAGTCCATACACCTTGAGTGTGAAGGGAGCAACAGTGAGCTCCCCATCCCATTAGCGATGCGTCTGTGGTGATGGAGATCTGATGATCCGGGGGAGCAAAGGGGAACCCTTCCAGGAGATTGCTCTCTTGAGTCCACCAGGTGAGAGACCTTCGAAGGGGCTCCGTCACCTTGATGGGATAAGACTGGGGGTGAGAGGTCGGAGACCACTGAGTGGAGAGCATCCATTGGGTGGTTCTCATGTGCAACCGGGCCAGGGGTACAGTGAACACTGAGGATGCCATGAGACCCAACATGCGTTGCATCGAGAGAGCTGTAACCGATTGGTTCTCCCCGATGTAATGGGCCATCCGAAGGATGTCGAGTCTTCTGTCCTCTGGAAGGAAAGCCTTCGCGGAAGAGGTGTCTAGAAGCGTCCCTATGAAAAGGAGCCTCTGGGAGGGCTGCAGTTGTGATTTTTTCAAATTCAGCAGAATTCCCATGGACGTAAGAAGACGAGAAGTCGTTTGCACGGCTTCCAAAGTCCCTTGGCTGGAAGGGCTTGCTAGAAGCCAATCGTCCAGGTAGGGAAACACTGAGTCCTATCTTCCTGAGATGCAAGAACTGCACAACACTTTGTAAAAACTCGGCGCCGAGGATAGCCCAAAAGGCAGGACTCTGAATTGATAATGCCGACCCAGAGCTACAAACCTGAGGAACTTGTGTGGGTCGGTGGATGGGGATATGCTGGTAAGCTGCCCTGCATATCCAGGAGGCCAGCCAGTCATGCTGATGCAGCAGGGTAACAGGGTACCTAGGGAAATTATTTTGAATTCTCCCTGGGGAGAAATTTGTTTAACTTTCTGAGGTCTAGAATGGGCGATTCCCCAGATTTCTTTGGAACCAGGAAGTAATGGGAGTAGAACCCTGTGCTGCAGATGCGGGGGCACTAGTTCTATTGCCCTGTTGCTTAGAAGGCCCTGGATCTCGGCGGTGAGGAGGTCTGACTGAGAGGCCGACAACCTGGGTTGTCGTCTGGGAGGACAATTCGGTGGGGTTTCCAAAAAATTGAGAGAATAACCCTCGCGAATTATCTGAAGGACCCATTTGTCCGAAGTTATGGACTTCCACTGGTTGTAGAAGTAAATCAGATGACCTCCTACCGGAGGAGAAAGTTCCACCTCGGCGTATGGATGGAACTTGGGCCAGCAATTCATAGGAGGTGGCGGCTGGGGCTGGGCCTGTGCTTCTCTGCTGCGCTTTCTTTTGGGGTTGGGCAGGTTGGCTTTATGGAAGCTTCCCTGCCTCTGCCTCAAAAGGACTGACGACTATGAAACTGACGTCTGTTCACATGCCCCGAGAGGGAGCAGGCGGAGGTCTGGCCAACTAATGGCCGACCTAGTCTTCTGAGTGGCCTCTAAGGCTTGTTCCACCTGAGGGCCGAAAAAAAGGAGCCATCAAGGGCAGCACCATTACCTGCTGCTGAGCATCATTCGTGAAGCCAGAAGTGCGCAGCCAGAGATGGCGCCAGTACAAACACCTGCGGCTGCTGAGCGAGGGAAGCAGTGTCGAAAGCGTCCATAGAGGCTTTGACCTGTTGGTTATTGGACTCAATACCTCTAGTAACGGTGAGAAGAAGCTCTGACTTGGAGTCCGAATCCGGAAGAGCTTCAACCATTCTTTTCAAAGAGTGCCACAGGATATACTCATACTGAGAAAAATAGCCTTGATAACTGGCACATGTACTTAGAATGGAGGCAGCAAAGACTCTCTTACCTAATGTATCAATCTTACGAGACTCTTTGTTAATAGGTCGAGCTGTAGTAGTTTGAGGAAGAACGACCTTATCATTCTCTGCCAGGACTACAATAGGATCCGCAAAGGCTTGGGATGCCAAAATGGGACGATCCTTGAGAGCTGAATACTTCTTATCAATGGATTTAGCCACTGAGGGAATAAGAGCAGGATTATTCCATACCATTTGAGACAGCGTCTCGAAGGAAGGCTGGATCGGAGGAGTCAAATCCGTAGGGATCTCTGAGGCATGAAGGTATTGGAGTCTTAATATCTTCCCAGGATCGATGTCTGTAGTCTGGAGAGAAAGAGTGGATCTCAGGTTCTTCAACAGAGACTTGAAGGACAGGTCCTCGACCACAGGCTCTGTAGCAAAGAAAGATCCTGTTTCCTCCACTTCATCACCCAACCGAAGGTCTGGGTCAGGCTCAACATCATCTCCTGATGGTCCAGGAAGGACTGTTTGGACAGGAAAGGAGTGAAAATTAGGAGAGGAGGAAATAGCAGAGAAACAAGGAGAGTCCCAGAGGGCCCCAGGCGCCGAGAAGACAAAACGGGTTGAAAACGGCACCGCAGAAGGGCACGGCGCTGAAGAGGCACGCGTCACTGCAAGCAGCGCAGCCGACGGCGCCGCCGCCGGACGAAGCGGCGCCGCCAGACCCAACGGCGCCGCAAGACCACGCCACGCCGCGGACGGCACCGCAAGGCCCAGCGGCACCGAAAACGGCGCCGACAAGCCGACAGACCCCTCGGAAGGCGCCGGAAACGCCCCAGGAACCTGGAAAGCTAGAGAGGAAAAAACAGGAGATAAGGGCATCAGTGTGGCCCCTGCGCGCCGCAGCCATGTGAGGGGAAGCACCTGGCGAGTCACCGGCACCGAAGAAGGCGCTGCGCGACTAGGAAGGTCCAACCGCCCTACCCAATCGCCAGAGGAGCCCGGGGGCTCCGTGGCAACTGAGCCAGGCAGGAGAACCAACCTCCGAGCCCATCGCTCCATAAGAGCGGCCCACTGATGAAACTGCTCATCTGGAGCCCTACCTATAGGCGGGAGGGCTCCGATGTCGCTTGACAGCGATCACCGGCAGTTGGCGACTCCGAAGAAGGAGAACGGCAGCAACTAGCGATAACCCGACCGTCGGCCGCGCGAGACGCCACCAGAGAAGCGACCTCGAGTGATGCCTTCTCTTTTTGACCTGTGGGCGAAGAAGAGCTCGAGGCCGAACAGTGCCGAATCGACCGTTTACTTTTATGCCGACGGGAGACCGCCCATCCCCGGACATCGGACTGACCGCTGTCGGAACCCCGCTGAGGAGAAGGAGGCTGACCGGACCCAGCCCGGCTGACTGAACAGCTTTCATACGAAGTCTCCCTACCGTCACCTGACCTGCTCATGGTCGACTCCGTCCAGTAGGCCGAGACTTCTTCAAGTAAGTTAAATTTAAAATATTAGAAAAAAATAGAATAAATTAAGCGATACTACTATCGTGATAATGTTACAAAAAAATAAACTGAAAACTATGCGCTAGTTTGAAGTTTGACTCCCGACAGGCGAGCGACGTCGTCACTGAAGCGCACTCGACGGCGGGAAAAAAGGAACTGAGGCGGTTGGAGGGTCGTTGCCGAGATAGTCATTTCCGCTCGAGCCGCTGCTCGCGGCGCCCGTCTCTCACGCCGACCCTCCAGCAAAAAGTTTGCTCCCGATGGGTCCTAGTGCCTCCGGCGCTAATCCCACTAGTGTGAATGAGTGGTGGAGACTTATGTCCAGGAAGATCTGAGGAAATACTCACAGCCAGCAGAATGGCAACTGCAACCCAGCACAGTCCGCAGCACCAACCCCAGCATCCACCCACTACACTGCTGACCTGGATAAAAGGTAGGTCCCAGAGAAGGTAGGGGCTTAGGTTCCCCATCTGAAGTGGGGCCAGTCAGGGCAGTTGAGAAAGGAAAATACATGAGATGCAAAAAAGAAAAAAGAAAAAAAAAAAAAAGATGGTGCTTGTGGTTGGGTTATAAAACGTGGGTAACTGCTCTTTAAGTGGTATTTATTGTGTCTAATCCCCTGACAAGCCTCTGCAGGCTAGTCTACCTCCCCTCCCCTTCCTTACCTGCAGGTCTGTCTTCATCAATGAAGCCCCTGCCTCTACAATGTAGTGACAGATTGTCCGCTGTCGTCGCGCAGCCGCCTGATGCAGGCATGTCTCACCACTGGAAGTAAAACCAAAAAAACAGGAAGAGTGAGTTGAGTGCAGCTCTCTAACAGGAGAGGGTGAACATGGTAAAAGCCCCATGAGGGTGATTACAGAACTTTACATCCCCCCCCCCACAAATTTACCCCACTAAAAGTGTCATTTTTCAGACACCAGCAAAAAAAAATCACCGCAGACATCCTCAGAACTCCGCTGTACAACACTGAAATAAACTTGCGCCAGCCTGTTGGCACAGCAGTAACACTATGACTTGCAACACCAGCGACCCTGGTTCAGAAGTGAGCCTGCATCATGGGGGCCAGCTGGAGAGAGGAAGACTGAGCATCCCAGATGGTGCTCTCTTCCTCCAGGGAGGGACGGCAGTCTGCTCTGGTGCTAGCTTGCCGTCTGGATGACCACAGGTGGCAGCGCACCATGCTGCAGCTTGGCGGGCAGGGAGACACCAGTGCATGATGCACACCATGCTTCTGTGTGTGCCTGCATCACTTCCCAGGCCAGGGACATGGACAAAAATGGAGAAGGCAAAGCTGGAGGCCCAGCACACAATGATAGACCAGCTCTTTGTGAGTCTTGCACCAGAGAAGGGGCACTTCCCCCAAACCGGATCCTTGAAGTGGCAGTTGAGCCCTGCCACACCCCACCACTGAGAGCAAGCTATGGAGGAGGACACGGGGAAGGACGGTAAGCCCATGGGATGTCAGCTGACAGGGCTGGAGGGCTCTAGATGGGGGGCACAGGACTACCAGGAGGCCCCCCCAAAAAAGAAAAGAAAAGTACAGTTATGTTAGAACTTATCGTAACAGTAGATCTGCATGGGTATCTCTTGCAGTAGGTCACATTTATGGAACTATAGCCAGCAGGCACTAGCACCACACACAAACTTTTCTAGCTAGCAGTCTACCAGGGAGCTACCCATCCCAACATTAGGTGCCGATGTCACCACACACTATAAGAGTGGGCAGCCCCTGCGCCCTCCTCAGTACTCCCGCTGGGACCATAAGCAGAAGAGTCCTACAGAGGAACCGAGGAGGGACCAAAGGTTCCTGCCAAAAAAGAGATAAAGAGGAGCAGACATAGGACAGCTTCACAGGCTTAGGGAGAAGCAGGGAGGGACAGCATGGCCTGATGCAAGAGATCCCTTCGCAGATCTACTGTTACGGTAAGTTCTTAAGTAACTGTACTATATGACTTCGAGGGTATCTCTTGCAGCAGGCCACACCTATGGAACGAGTCCCAAGCAGTTTCTCACATCAAGAAATGTAGTCTGTGACAAAAATAAGCACACAAGTCTATTTTCAGCGGAGTGATCTTTGCTTATTATCTCTATATCTGCGTATTTCTTTTGTTTCTTTCGATTTTCTAGTTCTCATTTATTAAAATACTGTTAATGTGTTTATTATTGTTTCTTGCAATGCATAATAATGTAGGGTCTATGAGAGGGTTAATTAATTGATTGAACTACACCTGAAATATTATAACCATGCCACATCTGGACTCTTATTACAGACATGGTAGAAGAAGGACATCATATTCATCCTGGAGATGGATTGGTTATCTTAGTGATGTAAAAAGATATTTCAGCCGTATTGGTCCTTGCAAAACAGGAGAAGATGGAAGGTTTGATACCTTTTATTGGACCAACAAGTGTCTTGTACAAAGATGGAATTATACACAAGCTTTCGGGGTCACACAGGTCCCTTCTTCAGGTGAACAGCAAAACTGAGCAACAAGCAGTATTTATATCCACTGTGGGGCAATTAAAAATCAGGACGTGAAGTAGGAAGGTGATAAAGTGGACTAGAGATGAAAGTCTAAGATGCAAAAATTGAGAAGAAATGGGGAGGGGGGCATAGTAGGAGCAGGTCAGTAGGAGATCAAAGGAAGCTAAAGGGAAGACAAAAGCATGCAGATAGGATCTGAGGTCAGAGGTTGGCTGAAAGAGCAGGAGATGCCTAATAGACGCAAAAAAATGAAGAAATTAGTAGAAACAAAAGAACAAAGGCCTAGATAAACAGGTGTAAAAGCAAGAGGGAGTAGGTGGACTAAGCTCAGGAGTTAATAGGAGAAGCAGAGAGGATATGAGGTATAGGCAAGGCCCCTGGAATTCTGCGATTTCGGAATTTTCTGCAGAATTTGCATCATGCCGCAGAATGTATATAGTGCCACAGAATTCACTGTTTTTGGTGAAATTTTATTCAAATATACTGTTTTTCAGTGGTGCCAGGCTTTATTTCCCTTCTTGTTTATCCTGAAGCCCCTCCCGTATGCTCAGCATATGACGTCATTGATGACAACACATCATATTTAACCAATGACAGAACTGCATTCTGCCAGAGAAATTAATAAATCATGCCGCAGAAATCAGAAAATGCTGCCGCAGAAACCAAGCAGCCCTGTCGCAGAAATCAGAAAGTTCTTCCGCAGAGCACTAGAGGCCCTGGGTATAGGTAAAAAAACAGAAGAGGCAAAACTCAGAGGAAAAAATGTAATAGAAAGATACAGAACCAAAGTGTGATGAATAGAGACACGATATAGTACACAATAAAAAAGAATGATAGTTTACCATAGTGGGTCATGAAACTGATGTCCGATTCAGTCCAGAAAAATTAGATTTAAATTATTTTATATATTTCAATTCCCATGTCCTTCCGTCCTGTGTGTTTCTAAAGTTGCCTCTTAAGGTGCTTTTACACACACACTGCTGTTCCGAAATGAGCGTTTTCTGTACAGCACCGATACAGCCTGTCCCGCTTCACGTCCTGATTAGAAGAGTTCTGTGTTTCGCCACAACATTGGCCTGCCGTCCGTAATGTTGCAGTACTCCTTACGAGATTACGGGGATATCAACATGCATGCCGGTAGAACAGTGCGCCACGCAGAGCTCAGAGCTAGAGTTGTTGCGCCGGAATGGGCGCTTTACACTGCACGCTGCAACGGCACATTTGGGGACAAACCACCCACGCCAGGGAATGCAGTTCAAGCAACCGTTCATTTTACAACGGAACAAAAAGCATTTATACAGCATTGGATGGACTGGTACGGTCCTTCCGTAATGCTTATGCCGTTGTAAGACTGCCTGTGTAAAAGCGCCTTTAGTATCAAGAAAGATAAATCCAGGAGTGATCTGTTTGTGAAAAATGGTTTCCTACTGGAGTGCTGATAATCTGGTTTTCTATAGCGTGACAGTGATGATTCATCCTGGTTTTCAGTGGTTGGCTAATTTCCCCAATATAGCAACCATTTGTGCACTTCTTGCATTGAATAAGGTAAACCACATTGCTGGATTGACATGTGTAGGATTCATTAATTTGTATTCTGCTGTTCTGACTTGTCTTAATGGTGGCCTGTGCGCATATGTGGGTGCAGGTCTTACATCTTGCCTCACTGCATGGTGTTGTCCCTCTTGTTTTCTGGTTATTTTGATCTGCTGGGAGTTTGTTATGAATCATTATGTTCGAGAGGCTGGGGGGCTGCTTAGAGGCAATGACAGGTGGTTCAGGGAAGATGTCTTTCAGTGTTTCATCTTCTCTCAGCACGGGTTGTAGCTCTTTGATAATTTCCTGAAGGGGGTTTTAGCATGGGGCTGTGAGTGACCACTAGGGGTGTGCGGTCAGTTTGATGTCTTTGCCTGTATTCCAGCAGATTGTCTCGTGGAATCTGTATGGCCCATTCAAATTCTCTGTCAATTTATTTATTTATTTGCTTTTGTTTACCGGGTAAGTCACACTAGACAGCCAAGTGCCTATTTTCAGGTGCGACCCGGGAGGGTTAGAAGCTTGGATAACAGGTACAGTGACATACAGGACTCGAACACAAAGGGTATTAGAATACAGAGATAGTTACATGTCATATAGTGAAAGAAGGTAACCAGTAAAAGACACCTGCCCGGGGAGGGTTACAGAAGGCCCGGGATAGTTACGATACAGCGTATACATATAGTGAGTGAGTCAGAATTTACATACAGTGGTGATTGCAGGTACTAACAAAATTTACATACAAGGGTGGTTGCAGGTACTGACAGAATAACATTACGATAACCAAAGAAGAAATCTAGTCCTGTGACCAGGAGGGTAACAGCAGCGGTCCTGGGGTGCGCAACCCTGCCGAGAAAGGATTGTTCAAGGGGCTACGGTGCACAGGGACAGGCGAAGGAGCCCTTCAGGAATGCCCATAGAGACGTTTTGAACCCTGAATGGGAGGGGGTGGATCGAGTAAGGGCAGGGAATGAGTTCCATAGCTTGGGGGCATAGTTGGCGAAAGCCCGATCGCCTGTAAAGGTTCGTGTTCTAGGGACCACGCATTTAAGTGCCGCTCTTGACCTAAGGTGGTGGGAAGAGTTTCCGGAGAAGAAGGACGGCGGGGGGGCCAAGGGGTGGATGTTCTGATGATGCTGTCGATGAAAGTCCCTGCTACGAAGATGATGTTCTCAGGGGGAACCACTCAAGGGCGTGTATAGAAAGATCACGGCGGTGGAGTCAGGGAGGGGCGGAGGCGAGCGGAGATGCTGCTGTAGGCCATATCCCATTTTGAGGCTGGATTTTGGGCAATGGGGCGAAGGTCACTAGCCCATAACAGAGGGGAGGGAGGGGAGAAGAACACCCCTGGCTAGGGCCATCCGAGCAGCCGGTGTGAGGCAGCTTTTGGCTCTGTATGCAAGTCCGAGTTTGACATTTGTAGCCTTGCAGATGTTCCTGATGTGCAGGGAAAGGTCCAGCTGGGGGTCTAGGGTCACACCAAGGTACTTGACAGCAGCAGCTATCTGCAGGGGCCGGTCGTCAGCCCCGCATATCAGAAAGGGGCAGGGCAGGAATTTGTTCTATTCAGGGACCCGAAGAGCATAACCTGGGTTTTTTTGAGGTTGATGACAAGCTTATGCTCGCTCAGCCAGATTTGTACCCGCTTGAAGTCGGCATTTAGTTGGGAATTGATGATGTTGATGTCTCTGGCGCTGTCCAATAGGACGAGGTCATCAGCATATAGGGTCGCAAGCCCATGGGTGATGATGGATGGCACTTCGTCGATGAAGAGGGAGAAGAGTGTTGGTCTGAGGACAGACCCCTGGGGAATGCCACATGGGACAGCAGTGAGGTTGGAGAGGGTTTTGTTGAAGTTTGTGTATTGCTTCCTATCAGTGAGGTAATTATGGAACCAGGCATGAGCGGGGTTCGAGAGTCCGAGGGAGAGCAGAGTGGCGCTGAGGAGGGAGTGATCAACCCTGTCGAAGGCCTTGGATAAGTCCACGAAAATCGCACCAGTGAGGTTGCCCTGATCAGTTGCAGTACGGATCTGCGAGGTGACTACAGCGAGGGCGGTAGCTGTGCTGTGCCCCTTCCTGAACCCGTGTTGAGCCGGGGAGAGGAGATTGTGCTCCTGTAGGTATTCTGTTAACTGGGAGGCCACAGCTTTCTCTAGGAGTTTGGATGCAGCTGAGAGAATAGCAATCGGCCGGTAGTTCAGGGGATCTTTCGGGTTTCCTTGCTTGAGGACAGGGGTGATCTTTGCTATTTTCCAGATGTTGGGGATGACAACACGGCAAGGAGGTGTTAAAGATATGTGTCATTGGCCAGGCTAGGAGGTCTTGGCGCTACCCTAGGGAGTTTGGCTCAAGGTTATCGTGCCCTGGGCGGTGTGGGGGAGCTAGAGCAGCCCCTGGGTCTCGGAGATAGACACCTGCCGTAGAAGAAGGAGGGTCTAAAAGGGGTCCGGGTCGGGGTCGAGCGGAGTTGGGGGGGGACTTTGTAGGTGGGTTATAGTTAGAGGACTTGGGGGCAGTGGAGGTAGGAGGAAGAGGGGTGGCCTGTTCAGCGAGCACAGTGTTAAAGGTGTTTGCGATTGTGTGGGGGCTATTACAGCTGATCCCATTAATGAGCAGATCAGTGACTTGTCCTCTCGCAGAGCTCCCGACCCCACTTTTTATGTTCTGTCAAAAACTCCTTGGGCTGTTGGTTGAAGAGAGTAGCACGGATCGGCAGAACTCACTTTTGGCGGCCCTGATGGCTTTTTTGCAGGAGTTTCTGAGGCACTTGTAGGTGGCTAGATCGCATGCCTATGAGAGGCCTCTGGAGAGTGGCCGCTGAATTAAGGAATTCGAGTGTGGAGAGCTGTCTGTCTCTTGTTCTCTCATCAGAGCAGATTCGATGGTGTCAGATAACACCTGACTATAGATACAGATTTTTTGTATGATTGAATTGGAAGAAAAAAATTACTCACCTTAGTAATTGCTTTTCTTCTCATGGAGTCTCTATATATTATAACATTAGCAGTCAGCCACTGCAGCTGAACTGCCCGGAGAGGAAGAGTTAACTCCAGAGGATCTGGAGTTCTACAGCCTTGAGGCGCTGTGCCCAAAACTCTATCTGGCAGTTTCAAATGAAACTGTCAGATCTTTAAAACTAACATCAAAGAACAGAAAGTCTGTGTGGAAAAACTACACTAGCCCATGGCTACCTACTAGTAGTAGTAACAACAATATAAACAACAAAAGAAACACCAGAACCATAATAACAAAAATTGATGGTATTATGGTTCGTTTCCTCCCTGACAAGCACATTATGAAACCCCCTTCCCACAGGACTCAAGTCCAGGAAGGGGCAATATAAATAACCTAAATGAAAGCAACCAGATCCTCAACCCAAAGGAAAGAGGGTAAAGGGATAACTACAATGGCATGACACAGTGCTTGCACCAATTCGCCACCCCTACCCAAGTAGAGGTTCTGAGAGGGGCAGGAGGAGGTGGTTATAATATAGCAAGACTCATGGAAGAAAAGCAATTACTAAGGTGAGTAATTTTTCTTCAAACACCATAAGTCTTGCTATATTATAACATTAACAGATTACACAGCAGTACCTCCATGGAGGAGGTCAGAACCTACTTAGGAAATAGGCTCTGAAGCACAGCTGTGCTAAACCGAGCATCTCTCCTGGACTGGACATCCAGGGAATAATGCTTGGTAAAGGTGTGAACTGTCTTCCAGGTAGCAGCTTGAAAAATCTCCAGAATGGGAATGTCCCTAGCAGCCGCTAGAGACGCAGCTGTACCCCTGGTGGAGTGGGCCCTCAATCCTGAGGGGGGTACTCTACCTAGTTTCTGATAACAGAATTGGATACAAGAAACAATCCACCTTGCAATTGTTCTCTTAGTGGCAGGTTTTCCTTTGCCAACCTCGCCATAGGTAAGAAACAGTTGGAGGATTCGAACCTATGACCTCTGGTGCGCTCTAAATAGTAGCTTAAGGCTCTTTTGACATCAAGCTGTGCAGTCTCCTCTCACCTGAGGAAGAATGCTCAGTGAAAATACTGGGAGAGATAGATTGATTCAGGTGGAAATCAGAAACCACCTTAGGCAAAACTTTCTATTAGTCCTAAGGACTACCTTATCTCTGTGGAAAGAGATAAAATCTTCTTCCACTGACAGGACCTGTAACTCACTTGCTCGTCTGGCAGAGGTGATAGCTACTAGGAAAGCGGTTTTCCAAGTTAAATACTTGAGCTCTGCTGAAGACAGAGGCTCAAAGGGGTTGCATTAATTGAGCAATGCAAATATTCAGGTCCCAGGCGGGAGCTGGTTCCCGAAAAGGAGGGTTAAAAGAGTAACCCTTTAAAAACTTGGAGAACACAGGGTGAGAAGAAAGGAGGCAGGCTTCCTGCTGACACAAAAGCAGAGACAGCTGCCAGATGAACCTTCAGGGTAGCTGGTCTAAGGCCTAGGGAATTCAGATGGACCAAATATTCCAGAAGAATGGGAAGATCAGCAGATTCTGGGATAATCTGCCTCTCAGAGCACCAGATGGAAAACCTCTTCCACTTAGAATTATAAGTGGCCCTAGTGGAAGGCTTCCTAGAAGCCTTTAAAATATCCATGACACCTTGAGAAAGGTGTAAGTCAGCAAATTCTAGCTCCTCAAGAGCCAAGCCTTGAGGTGGAGGGATTTGAGGTCCGGATACCACACTCTCCCCTGTGCACAGGCCAGTAAGTCGTGGACTCTGGGTAGGCTCAGGGCAGGGTGGACTGCCAGGGACAGAAGCAGAGGGTACCAGGGCTGTCTGGCCCAATCTGGGGCAATCAGAATCACTCTGCAAGGTTGAGATCTGATTTTTACCAGTACCCTGAAAAGAAGAGGAAAGGGAGGAAAGGCATACAGGAACTTCCCTTTCCAGTCCAACAGAAAGGCATCCAGAGGGACTGAGCCCAGTACTGGAGGCCTGCAACAGAAAAGAGGAAGTTGATGGTTGTCTGGGGCTGCGAAAAGATCTATCTGAGGAGTGCCCCATCTGGCAAAAGACGGACCCAGCACTTGTGGATTCAGAGCCCATTCGTGATGGCCCTGAGAAATTCTGCTGAGGCGTCCGCCAGGATATTGTCCTTCCTGGGAGGTGAACCGCTATCAGGGAGGTGTTCAGGGAGTAGGCCAGAGACCACAACTTCATTGCTTCGGTGCACAAGGCTGAAGACCGAGTGCCCTTGCTTGTTGATGTACCACATTGTGGTGGTATTGTCTGTCCTGACTTGAACCACTTTGTTCTGGACAGAATCTGAAAACACCAAGAGCTAAAAGACAGCTCTGAGTTCCAACAGATTGATGTGGGCAGAGATTCCTGAGGAGACCACACCCCTGGGTTGCAAGATTGCCCAGGTAGCCCCCACCCTAACAGGGAGGCATCCGTGGTGAGGGTGAGGGAGTGAGAAATGGGAATGAAGGGAACCCCTGTCTTAAATTGCTCTGGACCTGCCACCAGTGGAGGGCTAGGATCAGAGTTTGAGTAACTGGAACCAACTTGGTAGGGGTCCTTCCTTTGAGACCAATAGGCCCTCAAATGGAACTGAATGTCCCTCATCTGGAATCTTGCTCCCTGCCGACAGCTGTGGAAGCAGCCATGTGCCCAAGGAGTTGCAAAAATGCCTTGCTGGTCGAGAGACCCACAGGGTAAAGGAGGATGCCAGAGGCGATGAGTCTGTCCACCCTTTCCGAGGGAAGAAAAGCCCTGGCTAACCTTGTGTTCAATTCTGCGCCTATGAAAGTTAGGACCTGAACCGTTCCAGAACTGACTTTAGTAAGTTTAGCAGGAATCCCAGGGAAGTGAGAAGCTGCTGGGTGACTTGCAAATGGGTTTCACCTGACCTGGAGACTGACCCACAATGAGCCAGTCGTCCAGTAGGGAAACACAGCAACCCCTTGCCTTCTTAAGTGAGCCACTACTACAGGAGACATTTTGTGAATACCTTGGCGCAGAGGTCAGGCCGAAGGGCATTGCCCTGAACTGGTAGTGGCCTGAGGGGCAGTTCGAACCTGAGGTACTTCGGTGAGAAGGCCTGATCAGAACATGAAAATAGGCATCCTTGAGGTCCAGGAAGCTAGCCAGTCCCTGGCCTTAGGGAAAAGCAATATCATTGCCAAGAGTCAACATTTGAACTTTGGTTTCCAAAAGATGCTTGTTCAGGTACCTTAAATCTAGAATGGGCCTCCATTCTCCTGTCTTTGGGGTAAGAAAGTATCTTGAATAAAGCCCCTTGCCCTGATGGCAAGGAGGAACCCTTTCCACTGCTTTGCAGTCCAGAAGAGAAGAAACCTCTGCTTCCAAAGCAAGGGCTTCTGAAGGATTTGCAGGTGGAAAATGTCTGGCTCTCATCTTTGGAAAGCGTTTGAGCTGAGAACCAGACCCTGGCCTATTACCTCCAGATCCCATCTATGCGTAGTTAGGGACAGCCAGTTCGGCTGAAATAAGCCAACCTGCCCCCCTGGTACAGGAGAATCGACCCTGGGCACCCCATCAGGGTGCCTGCTTAGAACAGCCTTAGGCTGAGGGAGAGACGGTCTACTTGTCCTCGTCTACCCCTGCCTCTGAAGAAACCCTCTGCCCGAGACAGCAGAGGAGGCTTGAAAGTGGTAAAAGGCCTGGAAAAAGGCCTGCCCCTACCTCTAGGAGCATGCCTTTGTGGCATGGCATGCTTCTCCTTAGCCTAGGCACTTTTGTAGGTAGTTCTGTATTCATCCATCTTTTTCATATAGTTTTCTTTGCTCCCCAAACAGAGAATTTCCCACTACAGGAAAATCCATAGCCTTTGACTGGGTATCTTGGGACAGATTAGTGCATCTGAGCCATGCCAACCTCTAGGAAAGCTACAGAAGTGGCCATGACCCTAGAGGAAACATCATTAACATCAACAGCAGTATGAAATTGAACTTTAGAGGCTTCAATGCCATCAGCAGCCACCTGTTCAACTCACTAGCCAGCTGGCCATGGGCCTGCTTGGCTAACTACTGTCTGTGTCCCACCTAGATTTCTGATATCTAGCCACATAAGCCATATAATTTGCCTGCCTGAGTCCCAAAGAAGCTGCCATATACTGTTTCTTCGCCATGGCATCAATCTTCCTGGAATCCTTATCAGGAGGATGTGAGACCAGAGGAATATTAGCCTTGTCACAGGCTGCAGCTTGTACGACACCTACATGACTACACTGTTCAGTAAGGAAGTCTGTATCCGAGCCTGACAAAGTATACCTTTTGTCCATTTTTTTATCTACAGGAGGAACAGAATGAGGATTTTTTAAAATCTTTGTTGTTTGCTTCCTAAATGACTTATGCAAAGGAATAGACAACCTCCTAGACTCTGGAATATCCATCATTTCCACATAATCAGGCTCCTCTTGCTCATCCACAGCCTCCTCTAAAGGAAGCTGGAGGGTTTCTACAACCTTTTGTAACAAATAAAGAAAGAAGGGACTCAGACAGAATAGGAGGAGATTCTAAAGGTCTGTCTGGAGAAATGTCGGTTCAATGGGCACGTCAGACCCCCAGCCACACATATATTGATCAAATTCCTCCTCCCCTCCTGTGGTTCACAAAAATCCTCAACTTCAAAATCCTGAACCACTGGGACTGAGCAACCAACCTTTTACCAACTGTTGGTGGTTCTACAGATCCCTGAGACAGTGACTGGACAATCTGAATGGTTTAGCTATCTCTGCAGCAGTTGGAGACACAATTTTGGACCCCAAACCTACTGATTTCCTTGTCTTTTTACTCAGGACTGGTTCCTCTGAACCAGCCTTCCTTTGGCCCGAGGAAGTCTCGCCCTGGTCAGAGGGCACTCCCTCTGGTCCAGTGGGTACTGGACCGGGCTGGCCATCCGGGTCAGCAGACTTTTTGGCCTCTCGTTCCCTGAGCCGGCCCAATCTCTTTTCCAGGGTGGCTGCAGGGAAATTTTTACACACCTGGCAGTCTGACAGGAGGTGGTCAGCCCCCAGACAATAAACACAAGTGGTGTGTGGGTCAGCCTTGGCAAGAGCCTCCTCACAGGCATCACAGTGTTGGAAACCCAGTGGGCCCGGTTTCTTTTGGGTTTCTCCAGACATAATGCCAGCCCTAACCAAAACTTGCCCTTTTGATGGCAGTCCAGGCAAGACACCCTTATCGGTTCCCTAACACGTGTCACGGGTATTTGAAAAAGCGTTATAATTCTGTTTTTAGAACCGATAAGAACCGAACCGCACTCTAAAACCCACTGTACACTTTTAAAATGTAGAAATAACAAACCGATCGGTTCAAAACCGAACCGATAATTAATTTTCCACACAGACTTAAAATTTAGTACTTACAGTTACCAGATAGAGCTTTAAAACCGAAATGCGGTAAAAATAATGACTTTGCGGTTCAAATGAACCGAAAATACTCGCTTGAACGAGAATGAACCGAGCTGAAGGAGCTGATCTCGGAGGCGACTGTTCAGTGAGCGGAGTAAAGAATCTGACAGTTTCATTTGAAACTGCCAGATGAAACTTTGGGCACAAGCGCCCTCGGCTGTAGAACTCCAGATCCTCTGGAGTTAACTCCTTCCTCTCCGGGGCAGTTCAGCTGCAGTGGCTGACTGCTAATGTTATAATATAGCAAGACTTCATGGTGTTTGAAGCAGGAATTATGCAGGTAGCAATGTCTGTCAGTGGGTTTTCTGTAAAGAGCAGTTTGTATATGTCCATTTTACGTGATACTGACTGTGGTGTCAAGAAAATGTATGCTGGTGGAGTATTCAATAGTGAGATTTATGAAATGATGAAAGTTGTTAAAATCATGATGGAATTTTTTGAGAGAATCTTCACCTTCTGTCTAAATCAGTAATATGTCATCAATAAAACAGAGGCAGACAGATGTATTATAAGGGTGGTGTTTAAAAAATCCTCCTCTAAGCAGGTCATGAAAGGATTGGCATATTGTGGTGCCATTTTAGTGCCCATGGCTTGTCCCCATGACCTATAAAAAGTGATTGCCATTAAAAGTGAAGTTGTTGTGTGTCAAAATGAATTTTATTAGGGTGCTGATGGTGGTTTCTGGAATGTGTCCCGTGGATGTGTTTTCCTTTAAAAATGTCTGACATGCTGCTATGCCATCTTCATGTGGGATGTTGGTGTACAGGGCAGTGACATCCATTGTGGCTAGGATAGTGTTCAGTGGCAGTTGTCCAATTTGTTCCAGTTTCCTGAGAAAAATCGGTGGTGTCCTGCATAAAATTGTTAGTAGCTCTTACTAGTGGTTTTAAAATGCATTCAATAAGTCCTGAAATGTTTTCCGTGAGTGTGCCGATGCCAGAGATGATGGGTGGTCCTGGATTCCCGGGTTTGTGTATCTTGGGTAGTACACAGAATGTCCCTGGAGTAGGTTTGCTTGGAATTAGTATTTTTAACTGTTCTTGGATGTTGTTTGGTAGAGACATGATGATTTGTTTAAATTTTTTGGTATTTTGTATAGTAGGGTCTTCAGTGAGTTCTCTATAATAAGCTGTATCTGACAGCTGTCTGTGTGCCTCTTTAATGTAATCCTCTGTGTTCATCACAACCACAGCTCCGTCCTTGTCAGCTTGTTTTATTACAATGTTATGGTTGTTATTCAGAGTTTGTTAGTGATACACAATTACTTGTCTCTTCTTTTAGTTAACTGAATGTACTAACCCTGATGTATTAATGAACTATACGAGCAATTTATACCTTGTGCCTATTTTGAAAAGTCTATAAAAATATGATGTACACAAAAAAAAAAAAAAGAAATACAGTCTGGGTGGTAGGAAACCATGAGCCTAAGGAAGTAGACCCTGTAGAACAGCTAGGCCGAAATTGGCCCTACACCTAGAGGCAATGTCCAGACTGTAGTGCTTAGTAAAGGTGTGGACAGTACTCCAAGTGGCAGCATCATAGACCTCTGCAGCTGAACATTCCTGGAAAAAGCTGCAGAAGTGGCAATGCCTCTGGTGGGATGACCATGAACAATGCTAGGAACGTTCTTGCCATACTTCCTGTAGCAATAAGTGATACAGCTGGCCAACCATTTGAACGAGCACTACTTTGAAACAGGGATGCCCTCTTTCCCAGGGCAAATGAAACAAACTGGACTTCCTACAGTCCTTTGTACAATGTGTGTAGTAACGCAGAATGCTATGCATATCTAAAGTATGAAGCAATGCTTCCACTGGACTGACATGTTCCGGCTAATAAATGGGAAGGTGGATGGATTGGTTTCAAGTGAGTTCAGACATCACCTTAGGAAGAAACTTAGGGTCAGTACACAAAGACACCGTCTTTGTGGAAAATCAAATAAGGGTGCTCGCACCAGTGCCTGTAGCTCTAAAATTCTTCAAGCAGAAGTAATAGCAACTAAAAATAATGCTTTCCATGACAGAAAGCGCAGCCCGCATGTCTTGGCTGGCTCAAAAGGGGCCAAAGCAAGCTTTTCTAACATAAAATTCAAGTCTCAGGGCAGGACAGGATTGCGAATAGGAGGCTTCAGGTGAAGAATGCCACACAAAAAGTATGGGACACCTCTAGTTGGGGCACCGCACATCCATCGATAGGCACATGGAAGGTAGAGGTTGCAGACATGTGCACATTAAAAGAGAAGTACTTCAGACTGGATTCTGAAAGGGACACTAAGTACTTCAGAATCTAATTCACTGGACAAGTGAAGGGATTCGACTTACGTGAACCAGCCCACAGCGCAAAATGCTTCCATTTCATAGAATAAGTTACCCTAGTGGAAAGCTTTCTAGCCACCACCAGGACATCAGTCACCCTGGGTGACACCACAAACCGAGACATGGCTATGTCCTCAGAAGCCAGGCATGAAGATGCAGGGGTCTGAGGTCCGGATAAACCAGGGTGCCTTGGTTTTCAGACAGCAAGCCGGTACACAGAGGAAGAGGAACTGGAGGCTCCACTGTTAGCTACTGCATCAAGGGGAACCAGATATGATGAGGCCAGAATGGGGCTATGGTGGCCTCTTTTATCTGGAGCTTGATCATTGCCCTCTGGAGCTGGGGGAAGGGAGGAAATGCATACAGAAACCTCCCTTTCCAAGAGAGGTACAATGCATCTTGCCAGAAAACTACAGGCCTTGGATCAAGCGAGCAAAAATGCAGCAGCTTTGCTTTGAATGGAGATGCAAAAATGCCCAACTCTGGATGACACCACTTGTCAAACAGTTCTTCTGTGACTGATGTCAGCAGCTCCCACTCATGTTCATGACTGTGACTGGCTTAGGCTGTCTACCAGGATGTTTGGGGTGCCAGGAGCATGGACGTCCAACAGTTCTAGACCATGTCCCAGAGCCCAGTACCAGACTCTTACGGCCTCCTAACAGAGAGAGTAGAAGTGAGTACCCCCTGTTTGTTGATGTAGTGGACTACGCTGATGTTGTCCATCTGCATGAGAAGAAATCACGAGGCAGCTGAGTCTGGAATGCTTGCAGGGCACAGAGCATTGCTCTCATTTGCATAACACTAATGTGGAGCAAGGACTCCAGAGCGGACCATGTCCCCTGTGTTTGGTGGTGCCCCAGAGGGGCCCCGCACCCCATTCCTAAAGCATGTGGGGTAAGAATCTGCTGAGGGGAGGGAATGAGGAAGGTAACCCCATTTAACAGGTGGCTGGGTTCCGTCCACCAAAGGAGAACTTTTTTCACTAGAGAAGAGACCAGGACCTGTGGTTCTAGGTTGTCTGTATGCTGGTCCTACTGGACCCTGGGTATTCACTGGACAATGCTCATGTGCAGTCTGGCAAGAGGCACTGTGGCTATAGCCATGGCCATCAGGCCCAGAAGTCAAAGGAAGGTTTGGGCTGAAACATAGTGGCTGGTGTATAACAGGCGGGGCTAGGCTATCAGGCGCTCTGCCCTGTCCTGGGGCAGGAAGGCCATGCCCTCAGCCCTGTCCAAGACCGTCCCAATGTACTGGAGGTGCTCGGGATGGGTTTCACAGCCTTCTTTTGCAGCAGAGAGAGTGAATTTCCTCCCACAGCACTGGTATGTGGTCTGGAGGGTAAAAGGACTTAACTGGAGGTTTTTCTGGAGACCACTTTAGAAGATCCAGAATGTGTCCATAATCTATGAGCTGTAGCACCCAACCGTCATTGGTTATCTCCCTCCACCTGTCCAGGTGTAAGGAGAAGCGACCAGCTAACACCACCTCCTGATTTGTTTGGGGGGGGGGGTAGTGTCGGGCAAGCAGTCAGGCTGACATGGAGGAGGCCGTAGTGGCAGCTGTACTTCCACCTCTGGGAGCCCTGCTGGCTGCAGTAGCAGGGGTAGGCCAAGAGGCGGACCGCCGCTGCTTGCTCTGAAGTCTGGCAGAGGATTTGGACTTGTTGGTCACCCCACGAAAGGGCAGACATTGTTCACTCTTAGCTTGAGTGTAATACATGGAGTGGACAGATCTTAGAGTACATCCAGAGGCCTGTAGAACATCACGGATCTGTTGTACATGAGCCCCAAACAATTTGTATCCCCTGAAGGGGGCACTCAGGGTAGATAACAATGTCCTGGGCGAATCCTGACACCCTGAGCCAGGAGTGCTGGCATAGGCAGGTGCTGCCCATGGCCACCCTGACCAAAGCATTGACGGCATCGTAGGCCGAGCGGTGAAGATGCAGAATGACGTCAACTCCCAAGTGAAGGGAATGCAAGAGTTGCTGCTTTTTCTGGTCATCGGGGAGGGAACTGGCCAGTTCCTGGGCTTGGTCCAAATGAAAGTTGAGGAACTGGTCCATATGGGCCATGCAGTTCAGGACCTTGATGGCCAGGGTGGCCAAGGTGAAGGTTCTCTTGCCCAGTAAGTCCAGTCTGAGGGATTCTGTGTCCAGGGGAAGTGAACTCAAATGTTTTGACCTTTTGGTTTGTTGTGGGCCATGTTAATGACCACCAAGTTGGCCGGTGCCTGCTTGGCGAAGAAAGGCTTCCCTACTGGGTCCCGATAAAGTTTGTCCACCTTCATGAGCATAGCAGGGACCCGGTTAGGGCAGTGCCAAGCTGCCATGGTGGCATCCTCGAAGGGTTCAATCAGAGGAGGAACCACCAAAGAAGGACCGTCGGGCAGTGCAGCTAATCAACGTCTGCTAGGGTCTTGCTACTCTGTGTCAAAGCCCATTGCCACCTGGATCTGGTGGAGAACCCCCACAAATAATGGATCATCTGGGGGGGACCATGGAATATATTTCAAGGTCTCCTGTCTGTCTGACGCGATCATGGACATAGAGTGAGAAGTGGTTGTCCCCCCCCCACAGTCTTTATCCCCATCCTCACTGGGGGGGTTGAAGAGCCAGGTGATATTCACCCCCCACTCCTGAATGTCTAGAGGGAGAATGGGGCAGTCTGGCTGTGTGGGGACTGACGTACGCCCACTGGAAGTGCGGGCGCGGGGACCAGCGTTGGAGGTTCCCTATGGGTTGGGCCATGTGGAAGAGCCAAGTGGGACTGCATGAAGTCCCATAGGGAAGAGAGTAATGAAGGACAATCCACTGTGACTGGCATTGGGTAGCCAGGTGGCGCCGGCTGTGGAGGGGCCAGGGTAAGCCTCGGAGGAGCCAGCGATGGAAGCTGGATAGGCTAGACCCCGAGGAGAAGTGCCTGGCCTGAGTCCCCTAGGGAAAGGTGAAGAAGGCCGGGAAGTGGCGGGGAGGGTGGCAGCTCCAAGGCTGTAGGGGCTGACGTCGCTGCAGTGGACGGCAGTTGGGTAGTCACTGAAGACCCCGATGCTGCTAAGCCTTTGTAGGTTGAAGGCAGACTGGCACAACCTCCAAACTGCGAGCCTGCTGAAAATAAGAGCCAGAACAGCAGGGGCCGGGGGGCTGGGATGGAGTCCGGTCCTGAAGGACCTCCACCCACCAAAGTAAGGTTGGCTGGTGGCACCGCCAATGGTAGCCCTGTAGGGGATAGTGCATGTGAGGCAGACGCCACCAACCCTGAAGCGGGGGACAGCCTTGTTGTAGTCGCTGAAGGATGCAGAGACTGGGAGCGGGAAGGAGGGGTCCGAGGTTTGGTGTGGTCCTTCTCCCTATGCTTCTGTTCACCTGAGGACTTACACCAGTATTTTGACAGTTGAGAATCCGAGGATGAGGCCAAAGAGATCGAGAAATCCCTGGCCTGCAACTCCTTCTCCATGCTGGTGAACTTTTGCTGGATCAGAAAATTTTAAAAGCTTTGCTGGCGAGGATGGCGAGTTGCCTGGTTGAAACCATGCCAGATGGAGCAGGCATCGATGTCATTGTCTGGGCAGAGAACACAGCCAGAATAGCTGTCTGTTTCCGGAAGTTGCTTTCTGCAGGTGCACTTCGTCGTACAGTCGAAAGATGACGAAAACTGACATAAATGAAAAGGAAAAACACTGGTAACTGAGGTAAGAAAACAAAAACCGAAGTTAGAAGAAAGAATTGCAGTCGACCGAAGCTGCAGAGATCCTAAAGGTCCAACATGTGTTGGTCAACGGCGGGAAAAGAACAGAGGATAGCACAGGGGCCACCCACTCTTATAGCATGTGGTGACGTAGGTGCCTTATGTCAGGGCGGGCGGCCCCCTGGAACACTGCTAGCTAGAAAAGTTTCCATGTGGCCCTAGTGCTTGTTGGCTATAGTTTCATAGGTGTGGCCTGCTACAAGAGATGCCCCGAAGTCAGATCTTCAGTTTCAAGCCACTTAGTTTTCCATTCCTGAGGGTATTTACATAAGAACTGGAGCTCTGTCCCTTTCAGTTCATACAGCTGCAGCTTATTCAGGAGCTGATGCCATACTGCCCTGCTTGTGACATCACAGCCTTGTCCACACAGCCACAGACTGTGCTAGCTGTTCCAAGCAGGAAATTATGACATCAGCTCCAGATTCTACCTTAGCTGTAAATGTAAGCGGCAAAGCTCCAGTCTGCATAGCTGGCCTTAGGTACCCTCCATCCCAGCGGTTGTTGGCGGCCCCTACTTATAGGGGACCCCAGACAGAAGCTGTGCATGTCATCAGTCTTTCAAATGTCATGTTTGTTTTAGTTTAAGCATGTCATTCCTTATATAAATGGAAAGATCACACAAGATACATCACTGGACTGGGCAGAACCTTCCAACTATGCATCATAATGCCAAAAGAATACTCCCCAAGATGCATTCAAGGACTCTCGATGACTAACTCAGCTGGGGGCCCCCAGAAACATAAGGCCAGCTCTGCCAGTCTGTATGTAAATATTCATAACCAGTTGGGATGGAGAACCACAAAAGGTCCATAGGTTCTGAAAAGCTATTAAAAGTTTTTTTTTTCTTAGTTTCTCTCCTGCTGCCGGCTACCCCTCAGGAGGGCGTCCCCAGACCCATCCCCCGGTGTCCACCAGTCGGCGCTGACCTGACCCAGGGCTTACCCCCAGTGGGGTCCCCAACTCCCCACCGAAGTCCGGTTAGTTGGTCAGCACCGTGGCTGGCAGGGGGAGCCTGCGAGGCACCCTCCACCATCCTGCCCGACAGCGTTCTTTTTCTCCTCCTTGTTTTCTCCCGCGGAGTCGGGGCCGTGCAATGTCGCCAACAGAGGGGGGCGCGCATGCTTCCACATGCGCCTCCTCCAGGCGTCTGGCTCGACTCCTCCCTAGCTTGTGGTACGGTGCCCTGTCCTCCAGCCTCCGCTGGGGGGCAAACAAGCGCCGACCACCAGAAACCCCCCTCCCCGGAGGAGAGCAGTCCTTCGGAAGCTCAATCCTTCGCCTCCCCTGCTGACCCCCGACGGTCCATGCTCATTCCCAAACACGGGTCGCCGGCATGGCGCAAGGTAAAGCGCCAGTGCCTCAGCCCTCAGCGCCACTGGGCTGCCCAGCTATGAAAAGTTTTGATCTTTTTCTGAGCCTTATCAGTACCTTCAGAACATTTAAGTTTAAAGTACAAAAACTGTTTTAACCACCATTTTTCACCGATAAGCTATTGTCAGCGAGGGGAAAGGAATCTAAACGCCACGCGGAGTGGTACTATAGTAAATATAATTAGTGCCATGCAGCTTATTGGTACCCCTTTTTTAACATCACAGAGCACGGCCATGTAATACAGATCTGACCTACTGGGTCCATTCATCACCACCAACCTTCTTTACAAAGAAACAGAATTTGCTGGCAGAATTGGACCTACTAGCCCACCCAGTTTACCTAGATGATCCCTGCCTAGTCTGTCTCCAGAGACCCTAACTGGTCATCAGCGACCCTCCCTCCTCCCTGCCTACTTACCAATATTCCCTTATGTCTATCCATTGCAAGCTTGAAGCCCCCTACCATTTTCACATCCACCTCTTCTGCTGGCAGTCTGTTCCAGGTATTTGCCACTCTTTTAGTGTAGTACTACCTCACATCCCACTTAATGCCCCCCCCCCCCAGCTTCATCGCAAGCCCTCTGGTCCTCGTGCTCTTTCTCATTTGAAAGAGATTCCCCTCTTGCACCCCATCTGCCCCCATGAGGTACTTGTAGGTCTTTATCAAGGTCCTTCTTGCTCTGAATTCTTTTTCAGGGTGTATATGCTGAGATCTCACAGTCTCACTTCATAGGGCTTTTGATGCAACCCCTGCCCCGTATTCTTTCCAGGTAGACGTCTACTGCTGGACTATAATGTGCTCCAAAATCAATGTTTTAAAAATGATCTGAACCTTATCAGAACCTGAAGTTCTGATAAGGTTCTTTTACAGAAAGTGGTACAGGTCCTGGAAGGTTCTGAACTTAACCTGAACCGGTCCTCTCATCCCTACTAAACGTTGTTTATCTGAATCACTGTAACACATGTGTGTTTTAATATATTTTGTGCTGTGCTCTTTGCCTACAGGATAGAACACTGTAAATTTTTGCCTCAGCTTGCTGCACCCTGTTGAAACAAACTAAAGGGGCTGGGTAGAGAAGGCTGACAATGCTTCACTGGCTACATACTGCTATGAGTTTACCTGCTAGCTAATTAGAGACAGTGGGCTAAATGGGTAGGTGCTCTCCGAGGATAAACCCTGTGGGAAGAGCAAAAAAAAAAAAGACTGCAACTGAACTCAAGTAATATTTGGGCAGCCAAGGGCTAATGGATTGCTAAAAGAACTATTGTGGGTCTGGCCCCTTAGTGCTGGCACTGAGAAGATGGGGGTTTATGTGAGATCCTCTGAACCCCATGCTGAGGCAGACTGAGAAGGAGGGAGGGTCCTGGGTGTCACAGCAGTAAAGTGCTTGACCTCCAGGGAGGGAGAAGGGAGGACTGCCTAGCACTGGAGAGCCCTTCTGCAATCTGGTAATCCTTCAAGTGGAATTGGTGTCAGCTGTGAAGGCCCACGTTCGCCTGGAGAAAGTGTGCAGCCAAGACAGCTCTGATGGTTTTGGGGGGAGGAGGGGGACACAGAGAGACAAAAACAAAACCCCCAAAACAAAATGGATAAAACAAAATGAACTATCATAGGGGGATAACTTACTTCTTCTCCGTTATGTCCAGGATTTCTGAAGGAGCTGGGGAGGAAAGACGGAAAAAGAGGTCAGCAGTGCAATTACTGTTAAATTCACACACACATACACGCACAGCCAGTGCTCCATCTAAAATTGGCAGGACAGAGTAATTTACTCACCAGTTGTGAAACATGTTTAGTGAAACCCAATTTGGATGTGTACAGCAGCTTTAAATTTGGAAAAAAATCTGCTCCTTGTGAAAGACTGAGGGACTCAGGAAAGGGGAGCGCACCAAGACTCCTCTCAGACTGTTACATCTTGTCCCAGCTGGCAGGGGAGGACAAACCATTCCATCTATGGATGGAGCCTACACACAACTGGAATTACTGGTAAGGAAATATAATTCCCTTTTTTGAATCACCAACAGTATAAAGAAGCACCATTCCATCGGGTATGAAGCATTTCAAAGTGACGGGATGAGTATCGGTACTCATTAAAAAAAAATTCTGAAGAGTATTTCTTATAATGAAGGGAGCAAAACATGCCAATTGTTTTTATTATTATTATTCTTTGGTAACCAGATAAAGCCTATCAGGCATAATTCCTGTTTTCAGGGGGCGACCCAGGAGCACTGGGGAGGTTAAAGATGACATGTAAAGAAGCCCTGCCGCACACTCCCATCCCCACATACCATCCAGTGCTGCTGTGGGAGTCAGTGGCTGCAATTATTATAATTTTCAAAGCAATGGTTAAATTTTAGTAAAGTGCCGAAACGTACGGCTGAACGCAGAAGCGCAGAGCGGGTCCCAATTGAGCGGGTGCAAGCTGTCATGGGTATTCCACCCATTTAGTGACGTCGCTAACACCACTGCTCTCTTTTGTAGCAGCAGTGGCGGTAGTTTATTATACTTATTTTAGGCCAGCCCGGTGGCGCTGAGGGTTGAGGAGCTGGACGCCACACCTCACGCCATGCTGGCGACCAGGGTTCAGGAACGGACTCGGGACGCCGGGAGTTGGCAGGAGAGGGGAAGGATTGAGCATCCAGAGGACTGCTCTCTTCTCCTGGGGTGGGCTTGGGGTTTGCCTCACTCTGTAGCGGCTCCCGGTGGAGACCGGGGTACTACAGGAGCAGGACTGCAGCGGATGTCAGCACTACATGTGCAGATGTCTTTGCATGCCCGAGTCCCAGGGGGAAAAACATGGAGAAAAACCCCAGCTACTGGGGAGGTGACAGCGGGGCTCGAGTACGGAAGCTCGTACATCAAATGCCGGCCCTGGCCCGACTAGACTCTCCGTGGTCCCTACCTCCTCCCGTAGGACCGCCGGAAGAGGGGGGGACCCAGCACCCGATTTTCAGTTGTGGTCAGGGTTCAGGTGGGTGGCAGAGGCTGGGTGAGTGGGTCCCTGCCCGAGAGACACCCCGGTAGTCGGTGACTGGGAGGGAAAAAGAATTGAAAAAAGATATTATACTTATTTTATGGCTTCCACGGGGGTCTCGATACCTGAGATATTACTTACAGCAACAGCCTGTCCAGGTGTTGCTGTACGTAATATTATAGGTATCAAGACCCCCTTGGAAGCCATTAAATAAGTATAATAAACTACTGCCACTGCTGCTACAATAAGAGCTGTGGTGTTAGCGATGTCACTAAATGTGTGGAATACCCATGACAACTTGTGCCCGCTCAATCGAGACCCGCTACATGTTTCCATGTTCGGTCGCACGTTTAGGCACTTTATTAAAATATAGCCATTGCTTTGAAAATTATGATAACTGCAGCCCCTGACTCCTGCAAAAGCACTGCAAGGTATGTGGGGATGGGAGTGGGCTTCAGGGTGTCTTTACATGTCACCTTTAAGTGACTTATTCAAGGTCACAAAGTATGCAAGTGGAGGTAGCAGAAATCAAACCCAGGTCTCCTGGATGTACCAAGTTCATTCACCGCTCATTACTCTAACTTTTAGGATGTATTGCCAGCAACACACTCACCTTACCTGGAACACTGCACACCGCTATATACATACGCAACCTCTGGCCCTGTTTGCCGGGTCTCATTTAAAGGAGAAGCAGTTTGTTTGATCTGTGATAGCGTGTGCTCAGATTGTTATTACATATTAGATCGCCTCCTGGAAAGACAATCATTTGATGTGGCTTTTGCAGTTTTTTTAGGTTTATTCAGGTTTCAGATTTTTGCCGCATTCCCCCAGGGCCGGCCTTAGGCACCCTTAGTCCCAGTGGTCGCTGGGGGATCCCTTCTCACAAGGCCTCCCCCTGGTAGAAGCTGTGCAGGTCATCAGTCTTTGAAATGTCATGTTTGTTTTCATTTATGCTTTTTATTCCCTGTGTACTGTGGGACGATCACACACGGTACATCACTGGCCTGGGCTGAACCTCTTAACTATGGTATGCATCATAATGCCAAAAGAATACTCACTAAGGTACACTTGATGATCTCCAGTGACTGACCCTGATGGGGGCCCGTAGAAACATAAGACCGACTGTGCCCCACTCCCGTCCCAGCAATGTGTCACTGCCGCTGTACCCTTCCTCCAGTTGGGGGGGGGCAATTCAGTTACTTTTGATGCAAGTCAAAAACATTCTTGAGCTCAAATCTGGAAATCATTCCAGTTTTTCAGGGAAGTCAAAATACTTTCCCTGGTCAGTATGAAAAAATTACTCGTCTTAGTAATTCTGTTTCTTCCCAGTGATACTCAGGTATTCATAACTTCCTACAGTAAACCTGGAGGGTTGGACTGCCCGGAGAGAATGGAACATATGCAAATGATGGAATCATCAGCACGTTATAACTTTTCAAATGCTGTCCTATACTAACTGCCAATGTTCTAAACCTCCACAGATTTTCTAGGAGCCTGAATAGATAAGCAACCCAGTAAAAAAATGAAAAGTATTTGAAAAGAGAAAATAATTCAAAATGACCCCAATTTGGTCATAAAAGAAAAACTCCAACTGGAGAAAACACAGAAACATTACTGAAAAGTCAGCATGCCAGCAAAACATGCAAAGAATAAAGACCATGAGCCTTGTTTACCAACTTGTACCACTATGTGGCAACATATATACACATTGTGGTGTACCCTTTTGTGGTAGCGCAGCATGCGGGAGTGCAGAGGCTTGAGTTCTGGAAGGGGAGGTAGGGTGGGAAGTTATGAATACCTGAGTATCACTGGGAAGAAACAGAATTACTAAGGTGAGTATTTTTTTCTTCTAAACCCAGCAATACTCAGGTATTCATAACTTTCTGCAGACTACAACGCAGTACCACTGGAGGTGGGCACAGAACATTTACTTGGGAAATAGACTCTGCAGGACTGCTCTACCAAACCTAGCATCACTTCTGGACTGGATGTCTAGACTGTAATGCTTTGTAAAGGTGTGTACTGTTTTCCAGGCAGCTGCTTTACAAATATCCACTAGAGGAACATCCCTTGCAGCTGCGAGTGTAGCAGCTGTCCCCCTGGTGGAATGTGCCCTCAACCCTGTTGGGGTCTCCCTACCAGCTTTTGTGTAACAGAATTGAATACACTGGACTATCCAACGAGAAATAGATCTTTTAGAAGCTGGATTACCTTTTCCCACATCCCCAAAGGTCAGAAACAGCTGTTTTCTGTCCTGCCTATGGTCCTTAGTGGCTGTAATATAGTAACTAAGAGCTCTCTTCACATCCAGACTATGAAGTCTTCTTTCACCAGAAGTAGAATGCTCAGTGAAAAAGACAGGTAGGGTGATGGACTGGTTGATGTAAAAATCAGAAACTACCTTTGGTAGGAATTTTCTATTTGTTCTCAAAACAACCTTATCTCTGTAAAAAGAGAGATAATCCTGCTCCACAGAGAGAGCTTGTAGTTCACTTATTCTTCTTGCAGAAGTAATTGCCACTAGGAAAACTGTTTTCCAAGCGACATATTTAAGTTGAGCTGTAGGCTGTAGCCATAGGCTCAAAGGGGTGCCCCATGAGCTTGGCTATACAAACATTAAGGTCCCATGCTGGCACAGGTACCCTGTGGGGAGGGTGCAAATGGGCCAAACCCTTGAAGAACCTTTTAAAAATGGGGTCTGAAGCTAGTGATACCGTGGCACCAGCAGAAATGTAAGCAGACAATGCTGCAAGGTGTACCTTGACTGAATTTGGTTGTAGACCCAGAGAATGTAAATGAAAGAGGTAATCCAAAACAGCTGGGACCCCAGCCTGTAATAGAATCAAATCCTTAGTCGAACACTAGATGGAAAACCTTTTCCACTTAGAAGAATATGTTTTCTTAGTAGAGGGTTTCCTATAGCCCCTCAGAATGTGAAGCACCAATTCAGAGACTTGCAAGTTAGCATACTCTAACTCCTCAAGAACCAAGCTTTGAGACTGGGGGACTTGAGGTTCGGGTATAACAGGGTCCTCTGGTTGGAGGTCAATGGACTGTGCCTCAGAGAGAGTCTTATCGGTTTGGCCGCAGACATTAGAGAGTACCATGGCTGCCTGGGCCAGTCCGGAGCTATTAGGATCAGGGATGCTGAATGGGACCTGAGCTTGAGCAACACTCTGAAGACCAGGGGAAAAGGAGGGGAAAGCATAGAGGAACCACCCTGACCAATCTAGAGTCAGGGCATCCAGTGGCCTGCAGCAATATTGAAGCAAGTGGTGGTTCTGGTGGGATGCGAACAAGTCCATCTCCGGAGTGCTCCACCTTCAGAAAATGATGTCCACCACCTGTTTGTTCAGAGTCCAGAGTCCATTCGTGATGGGCCTGGTTGATTTAACTTAAGGCATCTGCCAGGGTATTGTCCTTTCCTGGTATATGTATTGCCTGCAAGGAGACTCCCAGAGAATATGCCAGGGTTCAAATTTTCATGGCCTCTGTACAAAGGGGCCCTGACCTGGTGCATCCCTGTTTGTTGATGAAGTACATTGTGGTGGTACTGTCTGTTCTGACCGATACCACTTTTGACTGTACCAGTCCTGAAAAGGTTTTTAGAGCCAGAAAAACAGCCCTGCGTTCCAACAGGTTTATATGCTAGAGGGACTCTGAAGCTGACCAGGTGCCCTGTACTATATGATCTCCCAAGTGGGCGCCCCAGCCCAAAAAGGATGCATCTGTTGTGAAAACAACTGAGGGGTTGTCTTTCTGAAAGGGAACACCTTCCCTTAGATTGGGTACTTCCTTCCACCACTGCAAGGCCTGCAGCAGGGTTCTTGTGACCGGAATGGGTTTTGACAGAGAATCTTTTCTTTGACTCTAGTGAGCCCTGAGGTGGAACTGGATGTCCCTCATTTGAAACCTTGAACCCAGCACTGTGGCTGTGGATGCAGCCATATGTCCCAGAAGTCGCAAAAACTGTCTTTCAGGCTTGCTCGTGTTCAAGGTGAAGGAATTTGCTACCTCTTGAAGATTCTTGACCCTGTCCAGAGGGAGATAGGCCCTGCCCTGCAGGGTGTCTATCTCAGCCCCTATGAACTGCAACCTTTGTGCAGGAGTGAGGACTTACTTTTCGAGATTGATAATGAATCCTAAGGAGTCCAGGAGGCCTTGAGTAAGGCGTAAGTACTGAATGACCTGTTGTGGTGATTTGCCCACCAACAGCCAGTCATCCAAATATGGAAAAACTCACACCTTCCCTTCAAAGGTGTGCTACCACTGGTGCTAGGCACTTTGTAAACACCCTTGGGGCCAAAGAAAGGCCAAATGGCAGGGCTGAAAATTGCTAATGACCTGAAGGGAGTTTGAATCTGAGGTATTTCCTGTGAGACTCCTTTATGGGAATGTGGAAAATAGGCGTCTTGCAATTCCAGTGATACCAACCAATCCCCTCTTTAGATTGTTGGCAGAATCAATGCTAAAGTTACCATTTTGAACTTCGGCTTTCTTAGATGCCTGTTTAGGACTCTGAAATCCAATACAGGCTGCCACTCCCCACTTTTCTTTGTGGTGAGGAAGTATCTGGAGTAAAAGCCCCTTCCTCTCAATGGGCTCGGGACAGGTTCCACTGCTTTTACAAGTAGCAGTTTCTGGACCTCTGCCTCCAGCAGAATCTTTTCTGCCCGGGAAGGTGCACTGAAACCCTTGGCTGTTAAAGGAGGAAGAGATCTGAAACTCAGAGACAGACCCTGACCAACTACCTCCAGGACCAACTTGTCTGTGGTGATGATCAGCCAAGCTTGGAGGAAGTTGGAAAGTCTGCCTCCGACATGGAGTGAGGAGGCGGCCTGTACTTCAAGGAGTCTGCTTAGCTTGGGGTGAAGGTTGTGCTTGAGCTCTGTGCCTAGATCCCCTTCGACCCCAGTCCCTAAAGTACCCCTGTTGTGAATACTGTTGGTACTGGGGTATGGCCACTGGCTGGAAAAAGGGCCTGGTGTGGAAGGACCTGCCCCAGCCTCCCCTTCCATAAGGCCTGACGGATGGAGATGCTCTCTCTCTACTAGAGTTGCTCCTATAGGTGGCCTTGTACTCATCCACCTTCTTCATGTATGCCACACTGGAGTCTCCGAAAAGAGCATTTCCCTCTAAAGGAAAATCCAGGACCTTAGACTGTGTATCAGCAGTGAGATTTGTGGCCCTCACCCAAACAAATTTCCTCTGGGATACCGTATTTGCCATCCTTCTGGCTACAGTATCGTTGGTATCGGTAGCCATCTGGAATTGGTACTTAGTTGCCTTTAGCCCAAACCTAGCTGTTTCTGCAACGTCATCAGACAGGGGTGAGGGAGCTTTCTGTTAAATGGCCAGTACTGACTGCCACAGGGACGTTTGGTACCGGGCAGCATAGGCCTGGAAGTTAGCCTGCCGTATGGCTTGAGAGGCTGAAAAATATCCTTTCCTTGCCATGCTATCTATCTTCCTAGAGTCCTTATCTGTTGGGTGGGATGCCAAAGGGACTCTAGCCTTATCGCAGGCTGCCTGTTAGATGACCCCTCGGTGATACGGATGGGAAAAGAGGAACTCTGCCACTTCCCTCTCCAACTAATATTTCTTGTCCAGCCTTTTATCCAGAGGGGGCACAGAATTTGGGGTCTGCCACCGGCCCACCAGTACAGTGGTTGGATTTCTGCTTGTGGCGCCGGCGACCCGGGTTTGGGAATGGACCCGGGTTGTCAGAGGGCCGGCTGGGGGAAAAGGATTGAGTGTCCATAGGACTGCTCTTTCTCCGGTGGGCAGGGGGGTTGAGTACTCAGTGCCACGGTGACACCTAGCGGAGGTTGGGAGCATTGCGAGCACCGATGCCAAATTGAATTTAGGGGCAGATTGGACACTGGTAGGTCATTGCGTCCCTGCCCTAGATTATCAAAGGGAAGAAAAAATCCTGTGCCCGGCCGTCTTAATAAAGCTCAGCCACGGACACCTGGATCAGCCTCCAGGAGCCGGCTTCCCGACCAGATATTTGTAGCGCAGCCCGATATGGGGGTTGGTGCTGTGGCCCCGCTCTCTGGGGGGTAAGCCAGGGATGACAGGGTGAGTGCAGGCATGTCCGGAAATGAAGGCAAGGGGGTCGGCGACCGAAGCGGAGCCAGACGGCTGGCAGGGGACCAAAAAGCATAGTCATTAAAAAAAAAACAAAAGAATTTGAGGTCTGCAACAAAATTAGAGTAACTTTCTTAAAAAATGTATTGACTGGGAGGAGGAGGAGGAGGGCTTTGGTGGGCGTTAAACCCATCATCTCCAGATATTCTATTTCCTCCTCATCCTCCACTTCTTCCCTTGTGGAGATGTCAAGGGCATCTGCCATCTTTCTCACAAAGGTAAAGTGGGAAGAAAAATATGAAAATTACGTACCTATCGTAATTCTTGATCCTCCTGGACGAGTCTCCACCACTCATTCACACTATTGGGATCTGCGCCGGAGGCACTAAGACCCATCAGGAGCAAACTTTTTGCTGGAGGTTCGGCGCCAGAGATGGCGCCGAGGCTAACTTCGTGCGGTAATGACTATCACGTCCGACCCTCCAACTGCCTCAAGTACCTTTTTACCAAGGAGGTGCAGCATAACTAACCTAGAAGGGTAGCTAACCTAAAAACCGACATAAGATAGTCCGGGCGACCCACGTAAGAAGGGTCAATAAAGAAGTCTTCACGGCCTAAAGATTTGAGGGAGTGAAGATCAACAAGAAAGGTGAGCTCGGGGGATGGAGGGTGGGCGTGTGAATGAGTGATCTTCGTCCAAGAAGATCAAGAATTACGGTAGGTACGTCATTTTCATATCTTCCTGGTCATAAGTCTCCACCACTCATTCACACTACTGGGAGAGTACCGAGCTAATAATCCCCCGAGAGGGCGGCAGGAGAGACCAAGAGCTCACGTTTTTAGGACAGAAGTTCATTGAGGATGGCTCTGCCAAAGGAAGAATGTCGTCTCGCATAGACATCTAGTGCATAATGTTTAACGAAAGTATGCACTGAGCTCCAGGTGGCTGCATTACAGATGTCTGCACTGGGCACGGTGCGGATTTCCGCTAGGGATGCCGCGGCCGCTCTAGTAGAGTGAGCGTAAACTCTACCCTCCAACTTAACCTGTGCCATGGAATAGCAGTGACGAAGGCACGCCACTAGCCATGATGAGATACATCTGATAGCGACAGGTTGACCCAGCCGGGTCTCACTGAAGGAAACGAACAGTTGCTGAGCTTTGCGAAAATCCTTGGTTCTATCTAGATAGAAACGCAAGGCCCTCTTAACATCCAAAGAATGAAGAGAACGTTCCCCTTCATTTTGGAAGTCCACAAAATAAGAGGGAAGGTCCAAAGGTTGGTTTAGATGAAATTCTGACACAACCTTAGGAAGAAATTTAGGATGAGTATGAAGAACTACTTTGTCCTTATGGAACACAGTATACGGAGGGTCTGTGACCAGGGCATGTATCTCAGAGACCCTGCGGGTTGAGGTAAAAGCCACTAGGAAGGCAGTCTTCCAAGTGAGAAATTTTAGCTCACAGGCAGCCAGAGGTTCGAAAGGTTTCCAAGTGAGCATGTCTAGCACAAGATTAATGTCCCAGGCTGCGACTGGACGTCTTGTAGGGGGTCTGGTATGCAGAATCCCCTTAAGAAACCTCTTAACCATAGGTAACTGAGCTAGAGTTAAGGAAATAACGGGCTCATGATATGCTGAAATGGCACTAAGATGAACTTTGACTGTAGAGTACTGCAGACCCGAATTTGAGAGGTCCAAAAGGTACTCCAAAACCTTATCTAGTGGACAGGAAAAGGGATTCAAAGAAGACTTTGACACCAGAGCGAAAAACGCTTCCACTTGGCTGTGTAAGTTTTCCAAGTGGCTGGCTTCCGTGCAGCCAGAAGAATATCTGAAACTCTTCGAGAGACGTTGAACCGGGTTTACTTTGACCTCTTCAGGAGCCAAGCGTGAAGGTGAAATGATCTCAGGTTGGGATGGACCACCGGTCCCTGAGTCAAAAGGTTCATCTGCAGGGGAAGTGGTCTCGGAGGAACTGCCAACATATTGTTGAGCAGTGGAAAGCCGAGGCCAAAAGGGAGCAATGAGAATCATTTTGTCTCCCTGGGATTCGAACTTGAGGAGTACCCTCTGAATTAGAGGAAGAGGCGGAAAGGCGTAAAGAAAGCGTTTTGTCCAACGCAGCCTGAATGCATCCTGACAGAAAATGCCAGGCCCTGGATTTCTGGAGCAGAAGAGAGGCAGTTTTGCGTTGAGTGGGGATGCAAAAAGGTCCAGGTCTGGAGTTCCCCACTCTTCGAATAGTGACTGAACTATGGTTGAGTCAAGAGACCACTCATGAGGATCTGTCTCTGTTCTGCTGAGACAGTCTGCCAGTTCGTTCTGAACACCAGGCAGATACACCACTTGAATTAGAGCCTCGTGCTCCAAGCACCATTCCCATACCCTCATTGCTTCTCTGCATAAGGGGTAAGAGTAAGCCCCGCCCTGCTTGTTGATGTAATACATCACTGCTTTGTAGTCCATTTGAAGGAGAATGTTCTTGTGACACAGAATGTCCTTCAAAGCTCGGACCGCATAAAGGATGGCTCTCATTTCTAGGACGTTTATGTGGAGCTGGGACTCGACTTGAGTCCACGCACCTTGAGTGTGGAGAGCCAGACAGTGAGCTCCCCACCCCATTAGGGATGCGTCCGTGGTAATGGAGATCTGATGGTCCAGAGGAACAAAGGGATACCCCTCCAGGAGATTGCTCTCTTGAGACCACCAGGTGAGTGACCTCCTTAAAGGTTCTGTCACTTTGATGAGATAGGACTGCGGGTGAGTGGTTGGGGAACACTGAGTACTGAGCATCCACTGGGTGGTTCTCATGTGCAGACGTGCTAGGGGTACAGTGAACACTAAGGATGCCATGAGGCCTAGCATCCATTGCATCGAGAGAGCTGTGACTGAGCTGTTTTCCTCGATGTGACGGGCCATCTGAAGGATATCGTTCCTCCTGTCTTCTGGAAGAAAAGCCTCACATGGAGGTGTCCAGAAGGGTCCCTATAAAAGGAGCCTCTGGGAGGGCTGCAGTCTGCGATTTCTTGAGGTTGAGCAGCACTCCCATGGACGTAAGGAAGCACGAGGCCGTCTCCACGGCGTCCAGAGTCCCTTGCCTGGAAGGACTTGCTAGAAGCCAATCGTCCAGATAAGGAAACACCTGAATTCCGACCTTTCTGAGGTGCGCTGCGAGAACTGCACAACATTTTGTAAAAACTCGCGGCGCCGAGGATAGCCCAAAGGGCAGGACTCTGAACTGATAGTGCTGTCCCAGAGCCACAAACCTCAGGAATTTGTGATGCCTCGGGTGAACAGGAATGTGCTGGTAAGCGTCCTGCATATCTAGGGAGGCTAACCAGTCGTGTTGGTGGAGTAGAGGTAACAGGGTTCCCAGAGAAATCATTTTGAATTTCTCCTTGGGGAGAAATTTGTTTAGCTTTCTGAGATCTAGAATGGGGCGCATTCCACCTGACTTCTTTGGAACCAGAAAGTAATGGGAGTAGAACCCCGTGTTTCGTTGGTGCAGTGGCACCACTTCTACTGCCCTGTTGTTCAGAAGGCCCCGAATCTCGGCGGTGAGAAGGTCTGACTGAAGGGTTGACAGCCTGGGCTGTCGTTTGGGGGGACGATCCGGAGGGGTCTCCACGAGATTGAGTGAATACCCCTCATGAATTATCCGAAGGACCCATTTGTCTGAGGTTATGGACTTCCACTGGTTGTAGAAGTGCATCAGACGACCTCCCACCGGAAAGGAAAAGTCCACCTCGGGCAGCTGAGATGGAACTTGGGCCGGCAATTCATAAGGTAGCGCTGGGCGCTTTGGGCCCTTGTGCTTTCTGTTGCGCCTTCTTTTGAGGTTGGGAAGGTTGGTTCTTATTGAAACTTCCTCTGCCTCGAAAGGACTGGCGATTACGAAACTGTCGTTTACTGGCATGCCCTCGAGAGGGGGCAGGAGGGGGCCGAGCCAACTTAATGGCTGACCTAGTCTTTTGTGTAGCTTCTAGAGCTTGCTCTACCTGAGGACCAAAAAGATATGCACCGTCAAAGGGCAATGCCATCACCCGCTGCTGTGTGTCATTCGTAAAGCCCGAAGTGCGCAGCCAGGAATGACGCTGGGTGCAAATACCAGCAGCCGCTGAACGGGAAGCAGTGTCAAAAGCATCCATGGCTGCTTTAACCTGCTGGTTATTAGATTCAATACCTCTGGTAATGGTTTGAAGAAGCTCTGGCTTTGAATCTGACTCCAGTAGGGCTTCAACCATCTGTTTAATAGAATGCCACAGGATATACTCATACTGAGAAAAATAGCCTTGGTAACTGGCAATACGCATACTTAGAGTAGAAGCAGCAAAGACTCTCTTACCTAAGGTGTCTATCTTATGAGATTCTTTGTTAATAGGTCGAGCTGTAGTAGCTTGAGGAAGAACGACCTTATCATTCTCTGCCAGGACTACAATAGGATCCGCAAAGGCTTGAGATGCCAAAATGAGACGATCCTTGGGGACTGAATATTTCCTATCAATGGATTTAGCCACCGAAGGGGTAAGAGCAGGATTATTCCATACCATTTGAGACAGCGTCTCGAATGAAGGCTGAATCGGAGGAGTCAAATCCGTAGGGATCTCCGAGGCATGAAGATACTGGAGTCTCAACAATTTCCCAGGATCGATGTCTGTAGTCTGGAGAGAAAGTGTGGAACTCAGATTTTTCAACAGAGACTTAAAGGATAGGTCCTCGACCACAGGCTCTGTAGCAGTAACAGATCCTGCTTTGTCCACTTCATCACCCAACTGAAGGTCTGGGTCAGGCTCAACGTCATCTCCTGACAGTCCAGGAGGGACTGCATGGACAGGAAAGGAATGAAATTCAGAAGAGGAGGAAGAAGGAAACAAGTGAAAGAGGAGTCCCGAGCCGCGGTGCGAGGCGCTACAGCACCGAAACAGCGCCATGAGGCCATGCGGCACGAAAATGGCGCAGCAGAAGCGCACGGCGCTGAGGACGGTGCCGAGCGCAGCATCGACGCTGAGGACGGTGCCGAGAGGCCACACGATGCCGAGGGCGCCGAAAACACTCCCAGACTCCGAAAAACAGGTTTTGAAGGAAGAAGAGCAGGAGATAAGGGCATTGGTGTGGCCCCCTGCGCCGCAGCCATGTGAGGGGGGAAACATCTAAGCGCGGAGTCGACGGCCCGAAGAGGGTGCCGCGCGACCAGGAAGGTCCAACTGCCCTACCTGGTCACCCAGAGAGCCCGAAAACCCACGAGCGACTGAGCCTGGTAGCTGAACCAACCTCTGAGCCCACTGCTCCATAAGAGCAGCCCACTGATGAAACTGCTCATCTGAAGACCTACCTGCGGGCGGGGTAGGGCTCCGATGTCGAAGCCGTCGGCTACCAGGAGCAGAGGCTGGTGACTCCAAAGGAGGAGACTGGCAACTAGCCCCGATAACCGAGCGTCTGCGCGCAGACATATCAGAGGGCGACCTCTAGTGATGCCTTCTCTTTATAGATCTGTGGGCCGAAGAAGAGCTTGAGGCCGAACGGTGCCAAGAGTGGGACCGTTTATTTTTATGCTTCCGAGGGGACCGCCCATCCCCTCGGGCATTGGACTGACCATTGTCAGACCCTCCCTCCGGAGAAGGCGATGGACCGGACCCAGCCCCATTGACTGAACAGCTTTCATACGAAGTCTTCCTATCGTCACCTGACCTGCTCATGGTCGACTCTATCAAGGTAGGCTGAGACTTCCTTATTGTATTTATTTTAAAAATAAGAATAAATTTAAGCGATAATGTATTGAGATAATACTACAAAATAATAAAAACTGAAAACTATGCTGCTAGTTTGAAGTTTGACTCCAGACAGGCGAGCGACGTCGTCACTGAAGTGCACTCGACGGCGGGGAAAAAAGGAACTGAGGCGGTTGGAGGGTCGACGCCAAGATAGTTATTACCGCACAAGCTAGGGCTCTCGGCGCCATCTCTGGTGCTGACCCTCCAGCAAAAAGTTGGCTCCCGATGGGTCCTAGTGCCTCTGGCGCAGATCCCAATAGTGTGAATGAGTGGTGGAGACTTATGTCCAGGAAGATCTTCAGATGTCCTGGGGGTGATCCAAAGTCCTGTTCAGGGGAGAACTCAGGCAAGATGGGTTCCCCTTCATCCTCCTCATAATCACTGCACTCTTCCTCTTCAATAGGGGGAATAATGCCAGGCTGACCTGCCGTGACAGGTGGCTGCTATGCAGGGGGCACCAAACCCTGCAAAGCCTGAATAACTTTAAAAGCCTGTGCAATTTCCAGAGGAGTTGGCATGACACTAGCATATACAGAAGTCCCCTGGTTAACATTTGGGGGTTCAGTATGCTTCAGCATGCGTGCTGTTTTAGAGGGAACCTGGGACCTAGCCAGTTCAGAAGATCTCTTAGTAATTTTTTCACCTGTATCAGGGGTGGAAGTAACAAGTGGGTTCAGCCACAGTAACAGAGGGTATTGGCTGGTCAGAGCCAGAGGTACCCTTGGCACGCTTTTTCTTTAGCCATTCCAGGTGTTTTTCAATTGTTTTTTCAGGGAAAGTCAGGCAGATTTGACAATCCTCTTTAAGATGCTCATATCCCAGACAAGTGACACAATTAGTGTCCTTATCTGCCTTTGCAAAAACGTCCCCCCAGGTCTTTTTCTTCATTTTTTCTGCCATTTAAACCGTCAAAAAGAGAACCGCAAAAGGCAAAAAATTTAAAAAACAATGTGGTTATGTTTGGTTCCGGAACCGCAGGAACCTAACCAATAAAAATTCTGGAACTGGTACTAGTGATTCAGTAACCGATAACTTCGATTACAAAAAAACACTTTTAAACAATATTTAAAGCAAAAATAAAGTGGGTTTTGTGCTAGAAAAACCCTTAGGCTACAAAAACTAACCCGGTTCCCTCCCGGTTATCCCGAAACCGAGAGGAACTGGCAAAAATAACTAAATTACTACAAAAACAAGTTTAGCTAAATAAAACAATCAATAAAAGACAGCAATTGAAAAAATAAAGCAATACTTATATGTTTTTTATAAGTTTCTTCACTTCTGACAGGAGATGAAGAGCGACACTCCGAGCGACCAGGCTGTTCAGGCAGAGTAAAATCTGAGGAGGTTTAGAACATTGGCAGTTAATGTAGGGCAGCATTTGAAAAGTTATCACGTGCTGATGATTCCATCACTGATGATTCCATCATTTGCATACGTTCCATTCTCTCCGGGCAGTCCAACCCTCCAGGCTTACTGCAGAAAGTTATGAATACCTGAGTATTACTGGGGTTAGAATCTTACATTTACTGATTCCAAATTACTGGCAAAATACCTTTAACTTGTGGAAACACAAATCAGTATTGGCTTCCTTCCTTGAAAAAACTGGACACCACCCCATTTCCTTTTTTTCTCATTTAGGAGTTAAGTATTTCCTTGCCTTTTATACTTGGAGATTTAGCCTGTTTTTGGAAGTCAAATCCACTGCAAATCATGTTAACTGAAGCTGCACAGCTGGGTGAGTTACTGTCTGCATGGCCAACAGCAATGCTGATCCTATATTGGCTAACAGGGGGTCTGGGAATGTGAGGCAACTCCCTCCCTTCATGAAAACCAGGTGACCCCTCACTCTATGATGTGTTTGGCCCCTAGCTGGCTCCCGTGTGGGATTATAGGGCTTGTCCACAAGTCTTCGCCCCCAGCTAACAACATAGAATTGGGGCTTGCCCACAAGTTCTGGCCACCAGCTGGCCCCAAGTTTGGATTCTTGGGCTTGCTCACAAGTCTTGGTTTCCCAGATGGCAGTGGGGTGCACTGTTTTTGCACATTTTAAACACACAATCATTTTCAATGGTGGGGTATCACACTGCCACAGGGGAAACTGAGGTTCACACAGGGTCCTCCAGATCCCAATCTAAGGGTACTTCAGGTGGTTGTGTTTGAGAGGTGAGATGTTTGACTTCTGGGAAAGAAGTGAGCAGGATACAGTTTTGTGTCCACCACCCTACCACTGACCAATGAGCAGTACTACCATCAGCTATGAAGACATTTTGTTTCCAGTCTATCAAAGAGACAGAGAATGGGTGCTAATTTGCTCACCACTGTTGGATTCTGGGGTTTGCCAAGAAGTCCTGGCCCTCAGTTTGCCCCAGTGTGGGACTCTGGGACTTGCTCAGAAGTCCTGGTTTCCAGATTGCACCTGTGTGGGATTCTAGGGGCACACCTAGAAGGCCTGGCCCCCAGATTACCCCAGTGTTGGAATCTGGGGCTTGCCCAAAGTCTCAGTTTCCCAAGAGACTGTAGGTGAGCTACTTCTGCACATATTAACAGAGACTGCACATGGGGTTAGTGTAGCCCACCTTGCACCCAAAAAATAAATCAAAACTTCAGGGAGAGATCCTGCTGCATAACACCACAAAAAAAATCAGTCACCAGTCACACACATGGAGACAAGTAAACGCACTTACCAATTCCCTTTTTAAGGCATTTTTATTTTTTCAAACATTTTTCTAGAGCAATTTTTGACAAAATATAAAAGACGTAATACATGAGCCAGTTAGAGGGTCTACTTGTCTCCATGTGTGTTTCTGGTCTGCACATATTAAAATATGCGAGCATTCTGTGAGGTGTGGTGTCATGCCGCTTCCTGTGAAACTGGGGTTCACACAGCAGCACCCAAATCCCACTCTGATTCTGCTTATGAGGAGGGTACATGTTTGTGAGGTGAGGTGTTTGACTTCTGGAAAAGGAGTAAGCAGGATGCATAGCTGTGTGTTCAGCCCGCCCCCAGCGAGCAAGAAGTGGCACTGCATCAGCTGTGAAGGCGTTCTGCTTCCAATCCATCATGAGAATAGAGAGTGGGTGCTAACTGGCAGCTGGTTGTAATGTTCCTGTTTACAGGACAGAAATTCATACCTCAAAATGTCACTAATCACCTGTACCTAAATAACTTGGCCTTCTTTGCACTGTTTGACCTTAAATATGTAATTCATGGTGTCATTATTCATTGCACTCTGTCTGATCTGTTTCTGCCTACTGTATACCCCTCCCTTGACATGCTCCTGGAAACAAGCCTGGGCTTAGTGAGATTTTCCCCATGAACAAACTGCAAACAAAATAAAGGATATGCAATGGTCTGACACGAAATGTGTTGTTTATCTTAAGGAGTTAGGGGGCTGGACAATAACGAGTGGCACAGCCGTGAGAAAATTACGTCAAGACTCGCCCACTCACAAGTGAGGATAAATGGTATATTCTGAGTCAAGCCACTGTGTGTCCAATTTATACAATGGCCTGTATTTTAAATTGTAAATCGTTTGATTTTTTATGAAGATTTAAAGGGACCATAAACCCTAATGTTGATTTTTATGTAATTGTAAACCTGGGCATGTGTGAAATCTGTTACCCTAGTGTATTGTTTTGTATGTTTGTTTAGAAACAGTCCTGATTTTTCCTTATTTAGGACTCCATATTCATGCATCTCTTTTCCCGCATCCAATATTCATTTTTTAAATGACTTGGCAGTTCTGGAACTCAATGACATTAGTTGAGTTAAGAACTACAGTGAAGCAGAACACAGCAGCATGAACTGTGCTGATGCAAAAAAAATGCACATGTATTCACATGGGGCAGGAACCCACAGACAGAATATAATGATGGGAGATGCAGTGTTAGAAAAGAACAGCGGGGGTCTTGGGGTCTTACTATCAGCTCACATAAAGGAGCAGGATTTTTTATTTTATTTTATTTAAATTCTTTGGAAACAACTTTTGAGCAAGGTGCTCATTTACAAACGTTCCACGTCAGGAATGCAAGACAGTTGCAGAGTTACAAATCACAGACATAATCACGAAATTTATGCAGCCAAACAAGAGAAATTATGACAACTGGAGTGGTAAAAAACATGTTGCTACAAAAATGTTCAAGAGTTCAGACACAGACCAAGAGTGGCGTTGACAGCAGCCCTGTACCTAAGCATCGTCCAACAAACATTTTACAGCTTATTCACAATGAGACTAGAGAGATCGTTGTGTGTGTGTGGGGGGGGGGAGAGAGAGAAAGAAAGGCAGGGAGGCAGGTGGGGTGGTTGAAGAGTATCAAGTATTAGGGGGAAGACCAGAGAGAGGGGATTAAGTAAGGGGTAAAGAGCAGGAGAGATGAGGTGTGGTAAAGGTCAGAGCCAAAACAGGTGAGAAGGATTAGAGATGAGGGCAGGGAGCAAAGGGCAGTGGGGGGTGGAGAGTTAGGTGGGTATAAGTGCTAGAAAGGGAGCAAGTGTAGTTTAGAGGAGGAAGGGGAATGATTAAGAGTATAAGTGGGGAGGTCATGCATCTTTCCTATGAATACATGCACCAATGTTGACGAGATGTTTCATTTGAAACTTGAAGGTTGGGAGATTCACAATATGAGTATCTCAGCTGGGCCTCATTCAGCCAGAGAAGGGCCCTATATGGCAGAGCGCTGTCCTAGTGTTGTTCTTCTGAAAGGGACACTAAGTGTACTCCGAGCTTTACCTCTGGTAACATAATGGGAGTGAGCTACTTGGAGAATATTTGTAATGCAGGGGGGTGTTTGTTTTTCTGAGGAGGCATGTCTGGTACTTTATTCTGTTATTCAAGGTTAGCCAACTGGTTTACTCACATAGTGCACAAGTGTGGGTGAGGGTACCATGTAGTTTTGTTTTCAACAATAGTACTTGTCTGCAAAAATATCAAGATATCCATTCTCCCTTTCATTTTCTTTCATCTCTGAACCATGACACAGGATTCTGAAGTTTAAAAGTTCCGCTTTCCGTGCCATGCCCTGCAGAAAAATGGATGCAGTACCTACGTAATTCTTGATCTTCTTGGACGAAGTCTCCACCACTCATTCACATTAATGAGATCTATGCTGGAGGCGCCAGGACCCAGTGGGAGCAAACTTTTTTGCAGGAGGGTCGGCGCCAGAGATGGAGCCGCGAGGAGTGGTGCCACGAGCCTCGGCTTGTGCGGCAATGACTATCTCGGCGTCAACACTCCAACCACCTCAGTACCTTTTTTTTCCAAGGTGGTGCAGCGTAACTAACCTAGAAGGATAGCCAAACAAAAAGACGGACATAAGATAGTCCGAAAGACCCGTATAAGAAGGGTCAACAAAGAAGTCTTCACAGCCTAAAGATGGAGGTAGCGAAGACCTACAAAAGAGGTGAGCTCGGGGGATGGTGGGTGGGCGTGTGTTTGAGAGGTGGAGACTTTGTCCAAGAAGATCAAGACTTACGGTAGGTATGTAATTTCCATATCTTCCTGGACATAAAGTCTCCACCACTCATTCACACTAATGGGAGAGTACCGAGCTAATAATCCCTCGAGAGGGCGGCAGGAGAGACCTAGAGCTCACAAATTTAGGACAGAAGTCCACTGAGGATGGTTCTACTAAATGAAACATGTCGCCTGGCATGGACATCCAGGGCATAGTGTTTGATGAAAGTATGCACTGAGCTCCAGGTAGCCGCATTGCAAATATCTGCAATGGGCATGTTGCGGATTTCTGCCAGGGATGCTGCGACCGCTCTAGCAGAGTGAGTGTACACTCTGCACTCCAGTGTAACCTGCGCCACGGAATAACAGTGGTGAAGGCATGCCACCAGCCATACTGAAATGCATCTGATAGCGACAGGTTGACCCAGCCGTGTCTCGCTGAAGGAAACAAACAGCTGTTGAGCTTTGCGAATTTCTTTTGTTCTATCTAAATAGAAATGCAGTGCTCTCTTGACATCCAAAGTATGAAGGGAATGCTCTCCATCATTTTGGAAGTTTGCAAAGTAAGTAGGAAGGACCAAAGGTTGGTTTAGATGGAATTCTGAAACAACCTTAGGGAGAAACTTAGGATGGGTCCTAAGAACAACTTTATCTTTATGAAACACAGTATACGGAGGGTCTGTGACCAATGCGTGTATCTCAGAGACCCTGCTGGCCGAGGTAACGGCCACCAGGATGGTTGTTTTCCAAGTGAGAAATTTCAGCTCACTTGTAGCTAGAGGCTCGAAGGGCTTTCGAGTGAGCATGTCTAGTACAAGATTAATGTCCCAGGCTGTGACTGGACGTCTGATGGGAGGTCTGGTATGCAGAATTCCCTTAAGAAACCTCTTAACCACAGGTAACTGAGCCAGTGACAAGGAAAGTACTGGCTCATCATAAGCTGAAATTGCAAAAAATTGAACCTTGACTGTAGAGTATTGCAGACCCGAATTTGGGAGGTCTAAAAGGTACTCTAGAACTTTATCGGGTGGGCAGAAAAAAGGATTCAAAGAGGATTTTGCACACCAGAGCGAAAAACGCTTCCATTTGGCTGTGTAAGTTTTTCTAGTGTCTGGATTGCGCGCAGCCAGAAGAATATCTGAAACTCTGCAAGAGACACTGAACCTGTTCACTGCTATCTCTTCAGCAGCCAAGCGTGAAGGTGAAGCGATCTCAGATTGGGATGTACCACAGGCCCCTAAGTCAGAAGATTCATCTGAAGGGGAAGCACTTTTGGAGAGGTTTTCAACATACTGTTGAGTAATGGAAACCACGTTTGTCGAGGCCAAAAGGGAGCAATGAGGATCATTTTGTCCCCTTGCTACTCGAACTTGAGAAGTACCCTCTGAATTACAGAAAGAGGCGGAAAGGCGTACAAAAGCATTTTGTCCACTGCAGCCTGAATGCATCCTGACAGAAAATGCCAGGCCCTGGGTTTCTGGAGCAGAAGGGAGGCAGTTTTGTGTTGAGTGGGGATGCAAAAAGGTCCAGGTCTGGAGTTCCCCACTCTGCGAATAGTGACTGAACTACGGTTGAGTCGAGAGACCATTCGTGAGGATCTGTTTCTGTTCTGCTGAGATGGTCTGCCAGTTCGTTCTGCACCCCCAGCAGGTAGACAGCTTGAATTAGAGCCTTGTGCTCCAAGCACCATTCCCATACCCTCATTGCTTCCCTGCATAAAGGGTAAGAGTGAGCACCGCCCTACTTGTTGATGTAATACATCACCGCTTTGTTGTCCGTTTGAAGGAGAATGTTCTTGTGACAGAGACCGTCCTTCAAAGCCCGGACTACATAAAGGATGGCTCTCATTTCTAAGACATTTATGTGCAGCTGGGACTCGTCCCAAGTCCACGTACCTTGAGTGTGGAGACTCTGACAGTGAGCTCCCCACCCCATCAGGGACGCGTCTGTGGTAATGGAAATCTGATGATCCAGGGGAGCAAAGGGATACCCTTCCAGAAGATTGTCCTCTTGCGACCACCAGGTGAGTGACCTCTTCAGAGGTTCTGTCACCTTGATGAGAAAGGACTGAGGGTGAGTGCTTGGGGACCACTGAGTCCTGATGAGCATCCATTGAGAGGTTCTCATGTGGAGGCATGCTAGGGGTACAGTGAACACCGAGGATGCCATGAGACCTAGCATCCGTTGCATCGATATAGCTTGAATAGAGCTGTTCTCTCTGATGTATCGGGCTATCTGTAGGATATCGCTCCTTCTGTCCTCTAGTAGAAAAGCTTTAGCACAGGAGGTGTTCAGAAGAGTTCCTATGGAAAGGAGTCTCTGGGAGGGCTGCAACTGCGATTTCTTGAGATTTAGTAGGACTCCCATGGACGTGAGAAAGTCTGAAGCCGTGGCTATGGTGTCGAGGGTTCCCTGCCTGGAAGAGCTTGCTAGAAGCCAGTCGTCCAGATACGGTAACACTTGTATTCTGATTTTTCTGAGATGCGCTGTGAGAATTGCACAGCACTTTGTAAAAACTCACAGCGCCAAGGATAGCCCAAAGGGCAGGACTCTGAACTGACAATGCTGTCCCAAAGCCATGAACCTTAGGTATTTGTGATGCTTTGGGTGAACAAGAATATGTTGATAAGCATCCTGCATGTCCATGGAGGCTAACCAGTCGTGTTGATGAAGCAAAGGTAACAGGGTTCCTAGCGATATCATTTTGAATTTCTCTTTGGGAAGAAATTTGTTCAATTTTCTGAGGTCCAAAATGGGGAGCATGCCCCCGGTATTCTTTGGAACTAGAAAGTAATGGGAGTAGAACCCTGTGTTCCATTGATCCAGCGGAACTACTTCTACTGCCCTGTTGGTCAGAAGGCCTTGTATCCTGGAGGTGATAAGTTCTGACTGAAGAATTGACAGTTTTGGCTGCCGTTTGGGGGGGGGGAGACAGTCTGGAGGGTTCTCTGAAAAACTGAGGGAATATTCCTTGCGAATTATCCGGAGGACCCATTTGTCCGATGTTATGGACTTCCACTGGTTGTAGAATTGAGTCAGATGACCTCCCACCACTAAGAAGTCCCCCTCGTGCAGCTGAGGTGGGACTTGGGCCAAAAACTCAGAAGGCGGCACTGGCACTTTGGGTCCTTGCATTTTCTGTTGCATTTTCTTTTGAGGCTGAGGGGCTTGATTCTTATTAAAACCTCCCCTGCCTTTGCCTCGAAAGGACTGACGGTTATGAAACTGGCATTTGTTAACACCCCCCCCCCGAGAAGGGGTGGGAGGAGGTCGAGCCAATTTAATAGCTGACCTAGTCTTTTGTGTGGCCTCTAGAGCCTGTTCTACTTGAGGACCGAAGAGCTACACCCCATTGAAGGGCAACGCCATGACCTGCTGCTGGGCACCATTCGTGAAACCTGAAGTACGCAGTCAGGAATGGCGGTGGGCACAAATGCCCGCCGCCGCCACTTGGAAGGCAGTATCAAAGGCATCCATAGCTGCTTTAACCTGCTGGTTGTTGGACTCGATACCCCTGGTTATGGTTTGAAGAAGCTCTGAATTAGTGTCTGACTCCAGTAGAGCTTCAACCATTTGTTTGAGCGAATGCCAAAGAATATACTCATATTGACAGAAATAGCCCTGGTAGCTAGCGATATGCATACCTAGGGTAGATGCAGCAAAGACTCTCTTACCTAAAGTATCTATCTTATGAGATTCTTTGTTTATAGGTTGAGCTGTAGTAGTTTGAGGAAGGACGACCTTATCATTCTCTGCCAAGACTACAATAGGATCCACAAAGGCGTGAGAGGCCAAAATAGGTCGATCCTTGGGAGCAGCATACTTCCTATCTATGGACTTAGCAGCAGTAGGAATGCAAACAGGATTATTCCATACCGTTTGAGAAAGCGTCTCAAAAGAGGGTTGTACCAGGGGAGTTAAATCCATAGGGATGTCCGGAACATGAAGGTAATGGAGTCTTAAAAGCCTCCCAGGATCGATGTCCATAGTCTGGAGAGAAAGAGTGGAATTCAAATTTTTTAGCAGAGACTTAAATGACAGGTCCTTGACCACAGGCTCTGCCACAGGATAAGGTCCTGTTCCTTCCACATCATCACCCAGTCTAAGATCTGGGTCAGGCTCAATATCATCTCCTGACAGTCCAGGAGGGACTGCAAGAACAGGAAAGGAATGAAAATCAGCAGGAAAAGAGGAAGGGAAAAGAATTCGGAGAGGAGAAGCCCTGAAGACAGGCAGATGAAAAGCCAGGCCTCAGCGCCGAAGAAGAACACAGCGCCGAAAGACTGCACGGCGCTGACAAAGCAGATGGCGCCAAAGAAGAACACGGCACTGAAAAGCCGCACGGCACTGAAGGCGCACCAGCACACACAGCTGAGAAACTCAACGGCGCTGAAAAGCCGCATGGCGCCGAAGCAACCCACCGATGATGCCGAAACTAACCCAGGGCCCCGAAAATCAGGATTTGAGGGAAAAGGAGCAAGAATACCAGGAGATAGAGGTACCGGTGCAGCCCCCTGTGCCACAGCCATGCGAGGGGGGAACACCTGAGCGCAGAGTCGACGGCACCGAAAAGGGCGCCGTGCGACTAGGGAGGCCCAATTGCCCTGCCCGATCCCCCGAAGAGCCCAAGGTTCCCGGAGTGACCAGGCCAGGCAGCTAGACCAACCTCCAAGCCCATTGCTCCATCAGAGTAGCCCACTGATGAAATTGCTCATTGGAAGCCCTACCAGAAGGCGGGGAAGGGCTCTGATGTCGAAGAGGTTGGTGTCCAGAACCAGAAACCGGCGACTCCAAACGAGGAGTCCGGCAACTGACCCCAATGACCGACCATCGACGTGCAGACATATCAGAGGATGACCTCGAGTGATGCCTTCTATTTTTTGACCTACAGGCCGAAGAAGAGCTCGAGGTCGAACGGTGCCGAGAATGCGACTGTTTTCTTTTATGCTTCAGGGTGGACCGCCCCTCCCCTCGGGCATTGGACCGTCTGTTGCCAGACCCCCCTCCGGAGAAGGCGGCGGACCAGACCCAGCCTGGCTGACTGAACAGCTTTCATACGAAGTCTCCCTACCGTCACCTGACCCGCTCATGGTCGACTCGTCAATGTAGGCTGAGACTTCTTTCTTTAATAAGAATAAATTATTGTGAGTGGTAATTTATTCAAAAAATACTACAAAATAATAAACTGAAAACTATGCTGCTAGTTTGAAGTTTGACTCCCGGCGGGCGAGCGACATTGTCACTGAAGTGCACTCGACGACGGGGAAAAAGGAACTGAGGCGGTTGGAGAGTCGCGCCGAGATAGTCACGTTTACCATACAGAGCTAAGGCTCGCGCGCCACTCGTGGCTCCATCTCAGCGCCGACCCTCCTGCAAAAAAGTTTGCTCCTGCTGGGTCCTAGTGCCTCTGGCGTATATCCCATTAGTTTGACTGAGTCGTGGAGACTTTATGTCCAGGAAGATCATAAATTATCTTGGTACAGCGCTGTGCTGTTTACTATCAGAAATATGTGGTAGCACCATCTTAATGCATCCACAGTATGAATCTGGCATGTGCATTCAACAGGTAGCCTCAATGGGAGAGAATTTTTAAAACTGAGTGGCGACCATCTTTAATGATGTGAGTCATTAATTACAAAATTAGCTGCAAAAACAGTTTTAACAGTATCAGAGCAAATTAAAAATGCACTGAGCATGACTCTACGGATGTCAGAGGTACATGTTTGTAAAAAAAAAACAAAAAACAAAAAAAACTTTTGATGAAATTCTTTGTCGACTAACAAATACTACAAGCAGGAAACCAAAATGACTGCATTCGTAACAAAGAAAAGGCAGCAGGCATCATGGTATCATAGGTAATACAGAGCTAGAAGACCATGGTCCATAATGCTCGCAAATATTAATTATATCCCACTATGCATTTTTGTTGCAAATAGGTGTCCAGATATTTTTTAAATGTATCCATGTTTTCACATGTTACTACCTCCAAGGGCAAACCATTCCAAATTTTACAAACTCTTATTGTGAACCAACTACTTCTCTTTTTGGTTTTACATTGTTCTACTTTTAATTGAAGTGGATGCGCCCTGGTGGTGTAAATAGTATCCCTCAATTCAAGACCCAAAAACTCCCAAAGGTGATTATCATATAAAGCCTTAAATACCAGACATAAGTCACCCCTAATTCTGTGATACTCTAACGTATAGAGTCCTAGTTTTTGTAGTCTAGCATTGTAGTCCAAGCCTTTAACTTCATTGATCTTTCTAGTTGCTCTGTTGAATTTTTTCCAGTGTTCTTATAGAGTCTTTATCCTCTTGTGCCCCAAATTGGGCACAGTACTCCAAATGAGGCCTTACCAAAGATGAGTACAGCAGGAGCAGAACATCTTTACTTTTACTGCTAATATGTTTGTTTACGCAGTGTAACTTCTTGATAACTGCATGGCAATGCAGCTTAGAACTAAGATCATAGGATACTCTAATACCAAGGTCGCGCTCATCATCTACTGTTTTTAAGATTTTTCCACCAAAATTGTATTTAGCTTGGTTGTTGTTTCTCCCAAAGTGCATTGCAACACATTTATCGGTATTAAAGGACAATTTATTTTTGGTAGCCCAATTCTGTAACTCATCAAGGGCATGCTGGAGGGTATCTATATTACCAGTGTTAGTAATCGGGTAGCCTAATCGTGTGTCGTCAGTAAATTTTGTTAACCAAACCTTAGTAGTAGTTTTTAATGATGCAATATATATGTTGAACAAACACGGACCCAAGACCGAACCCTGTGGGACCCCGCTAGTCATAACATCCCAATCTGAGAAAAAGCCCTTTATACACACTCTTTGGGTGCGCCCCTTTAGCCATTATTCTACCCAATGTTATATATATATATATATTTCCCCCTATTCCATTGCTTATCATGTCCTCAATAAGCTGACCATGAGGGACCTTGTCAAAGGCCTTGGAAAAATCCAAGAAAATGACATCCACTGCCTCACCCCAATCCAATGCCCCACTCACTCCATTATAGAAGCTCAGCAGGTTTGTCTGGCACGATCTTGCCTTAACAAAACCATGTTGAGTGGGATCTGGTTCAATTATCTCACATAAGTGATCCTTGATGATTTCTTCAAGCATTTCACCCAATATTGATGTCAAACTGATGGGTCTATAATTAGACACCTCCTGCCTAGAACCCTTCTTGTAGATAGGAACCACAGTCCCTTGTCTCCAGACATCAATAAACTGGCCTTCTTGTATAGATTAAATAAGGCAGCAACAGGACCAGAAAGAGGGATAGCTAATTATTTAAGAATACAGGGGTGTTAACCATCTGGCCCTGCTGACTTGTAAGGGTCTAAAATTTGAAGCAATTTTTAAATAGAGCTAGCATCTATTGTGAAATACCCAACTCAGGATATGATCATTATGCTTCTTTCTAGTTTCTGTTTTAGTATTGAAAACCAATGAAAATTGCTTATTGCAAATAGTAGCCATTTGAGTCTTGTCTGATACTAAATCACCTGAATTATTTTTTAGCGGGCCTATGGTGGAAGTACCTCCTCTTTTGTTATTAATATATTTATAGAAGAATTTGTGATTATCCCCCACATTACTTGCCAGTCTTATCACGTAATCCCTTTTTGCCTTTCTGATACTCTATTTGGTAACTTTCAACTGGAATTTAAAGATTTCCCAACTTTTCTTAGTTCCACATAACTTGCCTTTTTTGTAAGCTCTGTTTTTATATTTAATATGTTTTTTTTTTTACAATTTCATTCATCCATGGCCTTTTAAATTTGGTTTTATCATTTTGTTTTGATAATTGGGATATGTTTATTTGAAACTAAAGTTAACTGACTGATCAGAATTTGCCATATTTCTGGAAGTGATTTATCTAAGAAGAAATATTGCCAGTCCCAGGATGCCATTTCTAGTGTCATACCCAGCAAATTAGCTTTTTTAAAGTTGTAAAGTGTTGTGTTACCATCATCCTGTCCTAAATTCCCACTAAAGGTAAATTGTACCACAGAATGGTCACTGGAGCCTAGTGGTTGTAGCACTGAACAGTTTGAAATTTGGTTTCCCAAATTATGTAAAACTAAATCTAAAATATTGTTACCCCTAGTGCTGATGTTAACTGTTTGTTCCATATTAGATATCAGAAGTGTTTGCAAATATCTATTTTCCATGGGGGACGAAGTATGCATAGTCTTCCAATTTATACCTGGAAGATTAAAGTCACCTACAAGCAAGGTGTTATTAGTGGATAATATCTTTTCCACAAAATCCAGCAGATGAAAATCATCATCATGTGTAATTGCTGGGGATCTATAAACCACTCCCATGTTAATACAAGGTGCTGATGTAGGGAAAACTTTGACCCACAGTGCTTCGATATTAGGCCACTGAGTAAGTTCAATATTTCTTGAATTTATAATACTTGATAAATACAATGCCACTCCCCCCCCAATAATACTTCTGTCTTTATGAAACAGAGTATAACCTGGAATGTTCTTGTCCCAGGGGTCGTCTTCGCGCCCCCAAGTCTTTGTAACAGCACAAATATGAATAAAAGGCAGCAGGCATTATGTTGTCTTACTAGTCCATTTATTTTAGGACAGAGAACACTATTTTAAATCACTTGTGTACTGACAGGGCCCAGCGCGTTGCCTCTATACGAGGCTTCCAAGCCCCTTGGAAGCCTCGTATAGAGGCAAAGCGCTGGGCCCTGTAAGTGCACGAGTGATTTAAAATAGTGTCTTCTGTCCTAAAATAAATTAACTAGTAAAACAACATGATGCCTGCTGCCTTTTCTTTGTTATGAGTGCAGTCATTTTGGATATCTGCTTTGAATTGGGGTGATAGCCCCTGCCTGCACCGTTAACAGGAGCGCTTGTTTAAACTTTTGGGACTGGAAATACTACAAGCAGTCAGCACAGTGCAACAAGAGAGCAGTCAGTAGCAAATGTTTGTGTGATGACACATTTGGCCTTCTGGTAAAAATACTGAAGGTGGCTGTGGTGCACAAACAGAGGAATCAGCAGCAGAAGGAAGGAGGCGATTCTGCCCCTGTACAGATCCCAGGCGCGGCTGCGTTTGGAGTACTGTGTGCAGTTTTGAAGTCTGCACTCAAAAAAAGGAAAGAGTTCACCCAGTAGCATGCAGAGCAGATGCACTGTGCACCTCACCTCCTGCCATGCTGGCAACCCGGGTTCAGAAACATATAGCTGCTCTTCTCCCTCAGGGTAGGGGGGAGGTTGCTGTGTCTTGCTGCTTGACTGCCACCTGGAGGTATCTGGGTGGCAGTGCAAATGAGCCACAAGTACAGGAAAGGGATCCCACATTCAGGGTGCCGAGGGCATCTCTACGGAGCCGGAGCTCCTATGTTGCGTTCACTGCACATCCTGTGGGCCCAGGGAGAAAATTGGTGGAAAACAACTCTGGCTACAGGATGACGACCAACTCCTCGCAGACCCCACACCGGTGACCATGCCCCCCACACAGTCCTTTAGCAGAGGTCAACAGTGGAAAGGTAAGTTCTGGAGAAGCTGAGTAACGGGGCAGGCAGGTGGGGCCAGTTGGAGAGGGGGTGGGGCAGCACTAGAGAATAAACACCTATATGAAAAAAAAGGAAAGGGATGCAGTTACAGGGGTGCAGAGGTGATTCATGGGCAGAAAGAGAAGCCCTAGATTGAGAGTCTTGAGGACCCCAACATGTATACATTGGAGACATGAGAACGGGGAGGGGGACATGGCTGAAGCTTTCAAGTTTGTCATGGGATAAACAAGGCAGATGTTGGGGAACTGTTCAGAGAGAGTGGCAACACAGGCACAAATGGGGGACTGAAAGAAATGGCGGGAGGGTGAGAGATTCAGGAAGGATGTCAGAAAATTGTTCTTTGCAGATGGTGATGGGGGTAAGTGGAACAAGCTGCTGGAGTGTTAGGCTGTGCCAATCAGTGGATGGATTCTAGAGAGGGTAGGACAGCCGTAAGGGACTGGTGAGGACAGTGGGGAGGATGACATGGGGGGGGAGGGAGAAAGAGGGAGTGGCCTCTAGGGTATTCGCATCCTAATATAGGTAGGGCTGGGCAGACTAGATTAGATGGGCCAGTGGGCCTTGAGCTTCTTTCTGCCGTCACTTTCTATGTTTCAATGAAAAAGAAATGCTAGGGGGTGTGATGCTTGGCCTGCTGGTTATGATTGTTCTATGATATTCCTAATATAGAATGTGGTATGTGATTGTCTCACATGAGACATCCTGTGCTCTTGGGTGACCACCCCCCCAGGCTTTAGTGAAAATAACAGGATATATTAACCTGAAACCAGGAGTTAATTAAAAGACTAGAGAGACTTAATTAAGGGTCTTCTGTTTTCCTGTCTTAATTAAACCTGACCCAGCTACAGGATATAGGGCTCATAAACTTTTATGACGTCTTAGAGGAAAAACACGTTATCCCACCATGGTGCTAAAAGTTATAAAATCCTTTGAGATGCGTTGAGAATAGGAACTGCTCAAAATCAAAGAGTAAATGTTAATTAAGGAGCCATATTGGGAAATTAGCTTTTGCTAATGTCACCTTATTTAATATATCTCCTGATAGGACATCCTGTTTGTATAGTTTTTATATTCTAAAAGGAGGAGCTAGATGACATCATAGAAGGGGTGGTACACATATCTTTTGGGGGCTCTTAAGAAACAAGATCTCTGATCTAACTTAAGCACTGTACAGAGGTAATACATTAGATAGAAAAGATCTAACTGTATGTTGGTAGGAGTGTGTCTGTAGTTTTCCTTGTTTTTCTTTATATAATTGTATGTTCTTTGATATATTGTTCTGTGTTTACATTTAACATATTTCTATCCATTTTTAAACAAACCTTTCATTTGAAAGATACTGCCTGGGTCTTCCAAGTTCTTTCTTTTTGCATGTGACGTATACAGAGTTAAGACTGACAAAACTGTTCAAGAGCTTAATGGTGTTACTAAACTGGGAAAAGGCAAGAATATACCTAAGGTCTTTTATAGAGTTTTATGGGTTAATTTTGGATACCTGGTTAGGCGCCCTTAAGCGAAAGATATCTTGCATCCCCCGAACAGAAAATTATCTGAGCCTGTACATTTGGGTACGCTAGCATAAGGTTCACAGTTTGAATCCCCCAGAACTTGAGACTAAAGGTGATTCGGACCCACAAGCAGATAGCAGGATTGCCCTGTCTTTTACCTGTTCACAATATTGCATTCAGAGTTTGGCACTGTGGGAGCAGAGGCCTGACCTGCTGAGTGCATTTATGACAGATTTGGTTGGCAGCGGTGTGGATAAATTTGGTAACACAAGCTTTAACTGTTCAGTGTGTCAGCTTAATACTGCACAGCTCACTTGCAAAATAAGGCAGTGATTTATTTCTAAAAAGGAAACAGAACTATATAATTTTGCTAACAGTCAAGTTCCTACCTGTTTTATTTTTTTTTCTGAAGTGCAAGTTAGAGTAGCCGTAGTTAGGGAAGAAGATAGCTTCCAATTACAGCGGGCACACTGCAGACTACTTGAAGCAGTTGTGCAAGGAGAGGAGTCCTGCATGAGGTGAGAGCCACCAAGCAGAACCTCATGGATGCCCTGATGGCAGCAGATGCCCAGAGCATCAAGTCACAGACTGTGGCTGTAAATGACCAAACCTTGGGCATGGAGGGGCTAGCGGCCAGTGCAGCGTCCAAATCCAATGAGGAGGGCAGCAGGGCCAGTGCAAGTGAAGGGCCACAGCAGCAGGGGAAGGTCACCAGCATTCTGGAGCCAGAAGCAATCAGGCGGCTGATTGAGTTGCGTAGAATGAAGCTGGAGTTCCAGGGAGATGCTGAGCTACAGAAACAAGCCGCAGAGGAGAAGAGGCTGACCGTGAAGAGCGTGAGCACCAGCAAGCCACAGAGGAGAAGAGGGAGCGAGAACAGCGAGAGGCTGACCATGAAGAGCGTGAGTGCCAGCGAGCCGCAGAGGAGAAGAGGGAGCGAAAACAGTGAGAAGTTGAACGTGAACAGCAAGAGGTGGACCGTGAGGAGCGTGAGCACCAGAGGCAACATGAACTGGAGAAGTTACGACTCCAACCACTAGCACCAGAGCAGGTAAGTGGCTTGGGTTTAATTGGAACTACAGGACTGGGTTACAAATTGAATTCCAAATTTCTAGCTGAATTTAAAGAGAGGGAGGATATGGATGCCTTTTTAAATTCCTTTGAAAAAGTTTGTATTCAGGCTAAAATTCCTAGAGGGTCCTGGAGCTTCCAGCTATCCCCGCTACTTACCAGGAAAGCTTGGGATGCACTGGGTCAAATGGACAATGAGGACAGTAATGATTACAGCAAACTTAAAGTTGCACTTAAAAAAGTTTGATTTAGCTGCAGAAGCATACAGAGCTAAATTCAGTAAGCTCATGAGAAGCCCTGATATGAGCTATGAGAAGCTAGCCATGAAAAAATGTCAGTTTTTAAAACGTTGGTGGGAAAGAATTGAAGCAAACTCTGTAGATAAAATTGAAAACGCTATTTTGTCAGAACTTTTTTTGTGCATGCCCAGCAGAGCTGAAAACCTGGCTGGAGGACCAAGATCCCAAAACAGTGCAAGAGTCTGCTGAACTCTTGGACCGCTACGCCAAGAGCAGACCTGTTCTGAGAGTGAATGAGGCGGGCGTGGCAGTGCAGAAAGGAAAAAGCGCGCCTTCAGGGCAGCTAAAACACTCACTGCCTCCACCGAACCAAGTTAGTAACCAAGTTAGGTTTCAGAGAAAAGATTTATCTGAGAAAAGAAACAAATGTTGGGTCTGTAAAGAAACTGGGGCATATTGACAGACAGTGTCCCAAAAGGGCAAGCAATACGCAGAATGGGGCTAGGAAAGAAGTGGGTTGTTTGTGTGTCCCTGGAAGCATGCCTGTGAACATGAGGGAACACATGCACCCAGTCACGGTGAATGGTGTACAGACACAAGAGTTAAGAGACACAGGGGCATCCCTGACGTTACTAAAAGGGGATCTGGTAGAGCCTGGTCAACTTATACCCAATGGATTTATAACTGTGCAAGGGTTCACTGGTGAGGAGACCACATTGCCACTCGCTAGTGTTCTCCTAGACTGGGGTGAAACAGGGGGAACTGTGCAACAGGTGGCTGTAGCCAAAATGTTAGCAGTTGACGTCATCCTTGGCAACAATCTTAAACGGGATGGTGTGTGCAGTGACCCATAGCCAAGCGGCAAAGGAAAATTGTAGCTCCCTGGACCCCACAGAAGCCATTGTGGAAACCACTGGGAGACTGATTCCCCAGCCTGTGTCTCCTGTTATGGAGACTAATGAAAAGGGGGTAGAAATTTCCCCAGTAGCAGTTACCCACACAGCTACAGAGGGTTACTCCGAAGGAGGAGGAGTGACCCATTGTCAGAGGGTTAGGGATGACAGTGATCCTGAGTGCCCTGATGCTAGTGCTAGGGACCCTAGTTTAAAGACTGAAGGGGACCTGTCCCATGCCTTGGGAATGTGTAAGGAGTTTGCAGCTGCTCAGAAAAGTGACCTTAGTCTAGAGAAGCTGAGGGCTTGGGCAGACTCTGATGGAGCACAGGGAGGTGACGGTAAACATAAAGTTTATTGAGAAAATGGACTGATGTATACTCAGGCTATGAAGACAGAGGGAGGGGTGATATGCAGGCAGCTTGTTGTTCCCCAGGGGTATCGTGAGCAGTTGTTCAACACTGCACATGATATTCTCTTGTCTGGTCATCTTGTAATCGCACGCACTATGCAGTGGTTGGCCCAGAATTTCTATTGGCCGAACTTCACCCAGCAGGTGAAGGAGTATTGCAGGTCTTGTCACTGGTGCCAAGAAATAGGGAAGGCATGCAAGGAAACCCAAGCCACCCTGATTCCATTGCCCATAGTGGAGGAGCCATTCCAGAGGGTGGGAATGGATATTGTGGTGCCTTTAAATACCCCCAGCTCCTCTAGCAAGAGGTTCACCCTGACTGTGGTGGATTATGCCACCCCATACCCCGAGGCAGTTGCCCTATACTCACTGAGGACAGACAAAGTGGCAGATGCCTTACTTGGGATTTCCTCCCATGTTGGGTTTCCGCAGGAGGTTATCACCGATCGAGGGGGTTCCTTCATGTCAGACCTGATGAAATGTTTGTGGGAGAAGTGTGGAGTAGTGCAGAGGTGCACGACACCTTATCACCCACAAGCCAATGGGCTTGTGGAAAGATTTAACAGTACCCTGAAGTCAATGCTCCAAGTGTTTGCTGAACAGCATGGGAGGGACTGGGAGAAATACCTTCCCCACCTGTTGTTTGTATACAGGGAGGTGCCCCAAGAGTCGACAGGATTTTTCCCCTTCGAACTCTTACATGGATGCCGAGTACGTGGGCCCCTAGACTTCATCTGGGAGGACTGGGAAGGCAAACACGCCACCCTGGGAACTCCCATAGTGGATTACGTCCTTGGGTTTGAGGAAAGGCTGAAGGAGCTTATGGGGACAGCCCAGAGCAACCTGGCAGCTGCCCAACAGAAACAAAAAGTGTGGAATGACCGCAGAGCCAGAGCTCACACATACATGGTGGGTCAGGAAGTCATGGTCCTTATTCCAGTCCAGAAAGACAAGCTGCAGGCTGAGTGGGCAGGACCGTACAAAGTTAGAAAGATAAATGACGTGAACTATATCATAGCATTACCTGACAGAAGACAGGCAGAAAGAATGTACCATGTCAACATGATGAAGCGATATGCTAATAGGGATGACATGGTGTTCGCAGTATGTAGTCCTGGGGAGGTGACAAATGAAGGAGACCCCCCCCACCTCTGGACTTGCTGGAAGAATGCAAACGGGAGCCCTCTGTGGAGGCAGTTAAACTGTCACCCCAGCTGGCCCTGGACAAGATCCAGGAAATAAGGGAGGTTCTAGCAGATTTTGCCCCACTGTTTAGTGCCAAGCCTGGACTAACTCCCTTAGCAACGCATGATGTAGAGACAGGGACACAGACGCCCATATGGTGGGCAGCATATCGGGTGTCAGAGGCTGTCCAAAAGGACATTAGGAGGGAGGTGGAGGAAATGCTGGATTTAGGGGTAATCCAGAGATCCCACAGCCCCTGTGCCTCACCCATAGTCCATGTGCCCAAGCCAGATGGCTCTATTCATTTCTGTGTGGACTATCGTGGACTGAATGCAATCACGAAGTCAGACCCCCACCCGATGCCCCAGACAGACGAACTCCTGGACAAGTTGGGAGGAGCGACATACCTTACGACTACTGACCTGACAAAGGGGTATTGGCAGGTAGAGTTAACTGACAGAGCTAGGGAGAGGTCAGCCTTCATCACTCTGATAGGCTTATTTGAATTTAAAGTATTGCCTTTCGGAATGAAGAATGCCCCGGCCACTTTCCAAAGGTTGGTGAACCAGGTGTTAAATGGTGCTGAGGAGTACGCCATGGTGTACCTGGATGACACTGCCATCTTTAGTGCCAGCTGCGAGGAAAACCTGCTCCACCTTAGGGAATTGCTGGGCAGGATACAGAGGACCGGGCTCACTGTCAAAGCTGAGAAGTGCCAGGTGGCCATGGCTGAAGTGGCATACTGGGTATGTTGTAGGCCGGGGACAGCTCCGTCCTAACTGAGTAAAAATAGAGGTGATCAAGGCATGGCCCAGACCAGAAATGCAGAAGCAGGTCAGGAGTTTTCTCAGGACAGCAGGGTACTATAGGAAATTTGTACCCAATTACAGTGCCATGGCTGCTCCCCTATCTGACCTGGTAAAGAAAAAGATGCCTAAGAAAATTACCTGGGAACCAGCCTGTGAAAAAGCCTTTACCAGACTGAAGAAGGCACTGTGCAGTGCTCCTGTACTGACAAGTCCTGGCTATAGCAGACACTTTATAGTCCAGACTGACACCTCAGACATGGGTATTGGGGCAGTACTGAGTCAGACATCCAACCAAGGGAAAGATCATCCGGTAATGTACCCAAGTAAAATGTTACTTCCCAGGGAGCAGGCTTACTCTACTTGTGGAAAAAGAGTGTCTTGCCATAGTGTGGGCCCTAAAGAAGTTAAAGCCATACTTATATGGGCAGCATTTTGAGGTACAAACTGACAACTCCCTGGTTTGACTGACGCAAATGGGAAAAACTAATGGTAGACTATTAAGATGGAGTCTTGCCTTGCAAGGGTATGACATGACAATCTTACATAGGGCTGGAGCAACCAATCAGAACACAGATGACTTATCGCGTCTGTATGAGGAGTGAACTGATTTGGGAAGCTCATCCCATGCAGGGGATAGAGCCCTCAAATTCAATCTAGGTGGGAAGGATTGGGACGCTTGGCCAGCTGGTTATGATTGTTCTATGATAGTTGTAATACAGAATGTGGAATGTGATCGTCTCACATAAGACATCCTGTGCTCCTGGGTGCCCCAAGGTTTTAGTGAAAATAACAGGATATATTAACTTGAAACTAGGAGGTAATTAAAAGACTAGAGAGACTTAATTAAGGGTCTCATGTTTTCCTGTCTTAATTAGACCTGACAAAGTTGCCAGGATATAGGGCTTGTAAACCTTTATGACATCTTAGAGGAAAAAACATGTTATCCCACCATGGTGCTAAAAGTTATAAAATCCTTTGATATGCCTTGGGAATAGGAACTGCTCAAGATCAAAGAGTAAATGTTAATTAAGGAGTCATATTGGGGAAATTAGTTTTTGCTGATGTCACCTTATTTAATATAACTCCTGATGGGACATCCAGTTTGTATAGTTTTTATATTCTAAAAGGAGGAGCTACATGAGCTCATAGAAGGGGTGTGGAAACACAGAGTTTTAAACTGTATACTGTGTTTGAACAGGTACACATATCTTTTTGGGCTTTTAAGAAACAAGATCTCTGATCTAACTTAAGCACTGTACAAAGGTAATACATTAGATAGAAAAGATCTAACTATATGTTGGTAGGAGTTTGTCTGTAGTTTTCCTTGTTTTTCTTTATGTGATTGTATGCTCTTTGATATATTGTTCTGTGTTCACATCTAACATATTTGTATCCATTTTTAAGTAAACATTTCTTTTGAAAGATACTGCCTGGGTCTTCCAAGTTCTTTCTTTCGCATGTGATGTGTACAGGATTAAGACTGACAAAATTCTTCAAGAGTTTAATGGTGTTACTAAACTGGGAAAAGGTAAGAATATACAGTACCTAAGGTCTTTTATATGTTTTAAGGGTTCATTTTGGATACCTGGTTAGGTGCCCTTAGGCGAAAGATATCCTGCATCCCCCCGAAGAGAAGATTATCTAAGCCTGTACATTTGGGTACACTAACATAAGGTTCACAGTTTGAATCCCCCCAGAACTTGAGACTAAAGGTGATTCGGACCCACAAGCAGACAGGAGGGTTACCCTGTCTGTTACCTGTTCACAATACTGCGCTCGGAGGTTGGCACTGTGGGAGCAGAGGGCATGACCTGCTGAGTGCATTTGTGACGGGGGAACCACTGCAACAGGTTGCATTCTGCAGCCCTCCTGCTCCACAGTTATTATTTTCAATTATAAAATGAGTACGAGAGATCCTGGATTGTGATTGGAGAAATCTAGTCACATTACCATGTGTTAATTAGGCAATAAGGCATAACAGTGTGCGTGTTTCTGTGTAATAACATCATTCCTCAGTGGGTTGAACATGAGGCCACAACACGAATGTGTTCAACACCCACAAAGTGAGGTTACTGCACAATAACACACACCCTGGAGTGCCTTATTGCTATTATACAATGGCTCATTTGTTAATAAAATAGAAAAAAAGACAAAAAACCTTGTTACTCATTGCTTAATTCGATTTTTCTGTGTGGACATCTATGCTTTGAAAAAAAGTCCAGAATATTTTTCTACCAGTAGGTGGAGCTGCTATATTAATGATGCTGCCTTCCTAGGACCATGGTTTCTCATTGTTTTACTGTTGTGTGGTTCCTGCTGTTATCATTGACATGAATACCCTCCCCCCCAATGGCTGGTTGACTGCCTGTTAAACTGGGCTGTATTTCTATTTTTTTTTTGTTCTGTGTTATAAGTTTTAGTGTTTCTTTCTGTGATGGCGGAGCCTGTGCTAACACCAACAATTTCAGGGTCACAGGCAAGGAGGATGTGGAAAAGTTGTTTCACCTCACGGCTTCAGTTAGTTTCTAATTACACTTTTGGTAGTCAGTACAAGAGGAGCTGGGCTGGGATGGAGGCTATGTGGCAGTTCATAGCTTCAGGATACAAAATAAATGTAATTTTGATGTCAGCTCCCCCCCCCCCCAATCGAGCGTCTTCAGTGAAACGCGCAACTGTCAGTTACGGTGTGCTCGATTCACTGAAGCCACTCGGTTTGGGGAAAAGAAGCTGACATGAAAATTTAATTTAATTTCTATGCTGAACTATGATATTTGGTGTGATTGGCAGACGGAGCGACGAAATTGGTGTTTGGGAGGGTGAAGCCGTGATGACTTTACTATCTGGTACCGTTTGGCTTCTTTCTGGGGATTGAGCACGGAGTAATTCCTTGGGTGGTGATATGGGGTTTTCTGTGCCTGCCCCTAGAAACAGTGATGTTATTGTCAGATAACATCACTGTGTGTAGGGCTGTCTGAGCAATCACAGAAGAGAAAATTATCAATGCCAATGTACAATTCATCTTAATGCATTTCCCATACACCTAAAGTACTCAGCACTCGCGTGCTACTGCACCAGGGACGTGCGTCAATAAGTAACTAGCATTAATCAGATTAATTGATCAGCAGGACCACTGGCAAGCGTGATTTACTAAATTCCTGATCCCTCAGAAGCAATGAAATGTGTCAAATCCTGAATCAAGAAATGTTTCCTAATAATGAGAAGAATTTCATGACTTGCCTGTGGCTTCACCAGTTCCTTACCTGTGGAGGGATTTACATTCTTCACTTCTTGACCCCCCACTAAATATCTCACCATTATCAACAATGTATTCACGATCTCCTCTTTGCTTCAGCATTCACTAAGTAGTTGCAGTAAAGTGCGTCCCTGATCGTCCCGTGCCATCAGATTCGCTCCCGACTTGTGTGCTTCGCGAAACTGTGGAGAAGTGGGGTAGGGTAAAGCAAAATATAACAAGGTGTTATGGCTCATTCTAATTCAAAAGCAGTAAAAAAATAATAAAAGCAAACAAAAACAAATCACCAGTGATGTGAGTTCTGGCGACCTTGGTTCACGCTCAAAGATCTAAAGCTTTCTTAAAGGAGAACTGCCCTGAAACTGTAAGTAATTTTTTCCTGTACAAGCTGTTTGTTCAAATACTAGCTGCAATTCTTTTACTGTTTTATCTGTATTGGCATTTTAGAAAGCTTAAAGCAATGGTGCAATGGAAAATGTTTTTTTTTGTTTTCCAAAAAAGTAGTTTCAGTTACAGTTAGTAAAAATATTAGTATACCTGTCAAATCTACTTTTCTAGGTACTTCCTATGCTGCCCACCATGAGCTGTTATTTCCCCAGACCCAACCCTTGATATGTGCCAGTTTGTAGCCAAATGTGGCAGCTGTCTTTTTTTCTTGAGGAAAAAAAATGTAATTAAAACATTTTTAAAATGCTCACATTTTTTATAGCATGAGAAAATGTTACCACCAAATAAAATTGAACAATGCCTGGAATCTTTTATACTAAAAAAAAAAATGTAGGGTCAAATGTTTTGCTGAATTTCATTGCACTGTTGTTTTAAAGAGTGTTTCTGATTTACACACGTGGCAAGCATCATTTGTAAACCATCATGTACAAGTGGTAGGCATACTAAATTTCCCTCTTACCTGGGCCAGCCCAGTGGCAAAGAGGGCTGAGTTGTTGGTGCCTTACCTCTTCCCATGCCGGCAACCCAAGTTCAGGAATGAGCATGGGTCACTGGGGGTTGGCTGGGGGAGGAGCTGGAACAAGCTGCCACCAGTCAGCTCTCCTCTCAAGGGGAGGGATGTGGGGTTTCCCCAGGTCCTGGATGCCACCAGGTGGTGGCATGGTTGCAGCACCAAGCTCGGGGAGACCTGGCATTAGGTTGGGTGGGAGGAAGAGGCCATCACCAGAACCTTGGAGTGCACGCGCGCCTCCATGCATGTCCGTGTACCAGGGTCTTGGGTAAAGGTGAGAAAACAGAAAAGGGGGACCAGGGCATGTAGTATGATGTCCCGGAGTGAGGGTGGCGGCATGAGTCCTTTCGAAGAGAGGACTGGAGTGCAACCTGCCTGGTGCCCCAAAGGGAAGAAAAACCTATATGAAAAAAAAACTCCTTCTTACATGAGAACTCGTAGTACCACATTTAGGTACTGCAAAAGTGTTCACACCTCGTTACACTCCTATCGCGGGCAATCAGAAAACCTGAAGCTGTTCCCTAAGCACTGCAGTAACAGGGAACTTTAGGATGGCTACCACCATAGGCTATGTTCCTTTTAACCTCAGAATACCATGGCTCAACATGGACGCACTGTGTCAGCAATGTAAGAGCTTCGCAAGGACATGAACTACATAAGACAGTTGTAAAATGGTCTTTATCTCCAGAGGGCAAGACAGAAACACCCACAGAAACTGCTCAATGGCCAGCAAAGATGGAACAGTAAAAAAATGTGAACTAGTGTGTGTATATATATATATATATATATATATATCTATGTATAGTTTCCGTGTCTCTTATGGCTATAAGAGGGCATTCTTGAGCTCTTTGGTTGAGAGAACTCCAAAGTGAAGCTGAACAGTTCTGGCACACAGAGGACTGGAGAAGAAACTCTTACAACCACAAGAGACACAGAAACTGTCCACATAAACATTGTATAAATGATGTAAAGGCATTTGTTTAAAAAAAAAAAAAAAAAACACACAAAACTTTCATTTGAATTTATGATCAAAATGCTGTACTTTGCAGATTGTTACAGAATCTCCTTTGTGGAAAATGGACTGTGCCAACTGAACTTAGAACTTCAGAATTGTGGAACTATGTGCGTGAAACACCCTCTTATGGTTATAAGAGTAACTGGAATGTTTAGAATTATACAGTCCTGATTGGCTAAGCGTGATGTCATAATTTATAATATAACTTTATTGGTTATGCTGGAGGGCCTCTTATATGTATTAATAAGTCCCCCGGAGCCACTCGTTGCTGTGTCAGAGTGGTTTCATGCATCTTTGGCTTGAGCGAGAAGAGCGAAGCAAAGCTGAGCTGCTCTGGCTCAAGCTGAAGGCAAGTGAAATCACTCTGATACAGGAGCAAGTGGCGACGGAGCATGTAATAATATAATACTTTGATCGAGAGTGATCAGTAATATATTAAAAAACAAACTTCTTGGAACGTGCCCGTTTCTAGGGCATCTGCGAGTGAGATACTCTTCACAGAATAAGAGTGTCTCATGCGTAGGGGAAAAAAGCACTCTAAATGGTCAGGAGCATTCCCTCGATCTATAATGCCTATAAGAATGTTGTCTCACGTGATGTGAGAATTGCGAACTGAAGGTAAGCAGTTCTGACATCCTCAAAAAGCAAGAGGCAACACTCCTAAGAGGCCTTCCGGCATAACCAATAAAGATTCTCTAGAGCAATGCAAAAATGATTTTTTTTTTATATTTGAACGGACCTTCCATTCACAGCAGCTGAAGCGTGAGCTGCAGAACGGTTGATGGATGTACTGTACATGAAGTCCTCTTATGGACATCAGAGAGCTTCACGCGATTGATCAACAATGAATCTGATTGGCTGCACAGAGTCCACTGATCTGTAGTTTGAAAGACAGCTTCAATAGAACACAGAGGTTTGCAAGCTAGATGTAGTTCTTGTTCACCTGCCTAAAGGAGTTGTCTAAAGTGAGCCAAGACATAGCCTTGAAGAAAGTACACCAGCCCCCACAAAACAAATCACTGTTTGTGTCAGCAGAACTCTGTGGTACTGCCATCTAAAAGCCACTTGAATTTTAGGACCTTCCATTCTTCGTTACATAGGGTATTCACACGAAAGCAGGAGTTTTCATGTAGACATCCTCAATAATAAAGAATTTTTCCACATCCTCTAAACTGGAATGTTTTATAGCGGAGTTCTGCTAATTCAAACTCTTTTGTGTCTGCTCAGTTACATGCATCAACAAACATGAACTAAACAACAATAACGTGACATATGTTAATTCATCCATATTCTAAAGTGCAGACAAGAAATTATAATGACGTACCCACTGTAATTCTTGATCTTTTAAAAATATCTTCACTATTGATACACACTAGTGGGTCACAGCTGGAGATGCTAGGAGTTGCGGGAGCCAGAATTTTTCAGAGGGCTAGCACTGTGGTAGGCAGTGCGCATGCGTGACATTGCGAGTCAGTGCACATGGCCACTAGTTTACCTCGGCATCAGTCCCCAACCCCCTCAGTTCCTTTTTTACCCAGGAGATGAGCAGCATAACCTGACAGGAACCTATGCACTTAACCTAAGTGCATAAGATAGCCCTAGTGACCTGTGTGAGAAGGGCTACCAACCCCAGTAACATAGTGTCTTCACAGTCCAAACCAAACATAAACAGGTGAAGACCAACACAGCCACACTGGAATGAGTTCGGAGATGGTGGGTCGGCATGTGAATCAATGGTGAAGATATTCTTAGAAGATGAAAAATTACAGTGAGTATGTAATTTTATTATCTTCCAAGAATCGATCTTTATTTATTTGCTTTTGTTGACCAGGTGGGTACACTAGACATAGGAATGCCTACCGGGAGGATAAAAATAACATACAAAACATCAGTGTGGCGCAGCACACATAAACCATACAGTAAATAGTTAACCAGAAGAGTACAGAACATCTCAAACATTAATAAGACTATGATAATACATGAGCAACCAAAGTAGGTTGTATAGAAACATGGATAACAGGATCATAGAGAAGAAATGAGATAAGTGCAGCTCAGGTCAGGAGATTCCTGTAGGACCTTAGCAAGTAGCTATTGTGGGTCAGAATACCAAGCCCAGAGAAAATCCCCTGGAATAGGGCTGCTGGAGCTGACATGCTGCCTGGCATGGACATCCAGGTCATAGTGCTTAGCAAAAGTGTGCATTGTGCTCCAAGTTGCAGCTCTGCAACTTTCTCCAATGGGTACAGAACGTATCCCTGTTAGGGAATGTCAACCGCTCTGGTGGGGTGGATGCGTATGCTGCCTTCCAATTTAACCAGAGCCATAGTATAGCAGTGGTGAAGGTGATTCATAATATAGGAGGAAAAGCACAACTGATTCCTATTTTTTAAAGGAGAACTGCACTGAAATGGTAAGTCATTTTTCCCAGTAGAAACTGTTTTTAAAGTATTGGTTTAAATCCCGTTATTGTTTCATCTACATGGAGCTAGTAGTAAACTCACTGGGTGTTTCTGATTTAAACTGTGGTGTTCAATACCATTTTAGAACTGTATGATGTAGTTTATGTCCCTAACAACCACAATGTTCTATAGTAGAACAAGGATGCATTGTGTCAACAATGGAAGAGCAGAACAAGGTCATAATCGACATCATACAATTCTAAAATGGTTCTTACCAGCAGCATGTAAATCAGAAACTCCCACTGGGATAACTGAAAACCTGTACAGCTGCAATAACAACACCATTTGAACCAGTATTTAATAACTAAAAACAGCTGCTACTGGGAAAATGACTTATAGATTCAGCACAATTCTCCTTTAAGTCCACCCTCTATCCTCCCCCTCACAGAATTTCTAAAAAGCAATGTGAGTAACTATGTGGCTGGGTCTTATGAGATTCAGTCAGAAAGCAGTGTCAGGGCTGGAGGTAACAATAAAAACACATCCTGGGGAGTCCAAATTCTTGCTGTAGTGCTTGAAAGCTTTTTTTTTTAATTGTTTTCATGAAAGACATGTCCAAAGCACTGCAGACTTCACCCTTCCCATCTAAGAAAACTGGGTCAATCTGCGCAGGTTGGACTTTTTTTTTTTTAAATTAACATGGTACAGAGAGAACCATGACTGGGATGTTAACACACCAGGGTACATAACTTACAGGAGAGACAGGCAGGGGAAAAGAGGGGGAGGAGTAGCTCTCTATGTAAAGGAAGGGATAAAAGCAACTGAACAAAAGAGTAAACAGGGAGGAGAGGAGGCACTGTGGGTCACCTTGGAGACTGGAAAGGGCACCACAATCCGCACAGGGGTTGTGTACAGACCCCCATATCGGGGAAGGGAATGGACAAGGATATGATGGAAGGCATTCTTAGAATGGCAGAGAAAGGGGAGATACTGTTGATGGGAGACCTCAATATGCCAGATGTTAACTGGAGCACATTTGCTGCAGCCACATCCAAGAGCAGGGCGATTCTTGATGCCCTAAAGATGGCAGGCCTCAGACAGCTAGTTTCAGAACCCACTCGTCAGGGAGCAATCTTAGACCTCATACTCTCAAACGGGGGCAGTGAGAGGATCTCAGATCTAGAAGCGGGTTGCCATTTGGGAACAAGTGACCATCAAGCAGTGTGGTTCACTTTAAACTCAGCTACAGAGTCAAGCCATACAAAAGTGAGGGTACTGGACTTCAGGAGGGCTGACTTTGGCAAGATGGGAGAGTGCCTCAGAAAAGCACTAGCAAACAGGCTAGAAGGAGGTGTGAAGCAACAATGGGGAATCATCAAAATTGCCATCACAGAGGCAACAAGCCTTTGTGTGAAGCAAATAAACAAATCAAAACGAAAGAAAAAGCCACTATGGTTCTCAAAAGAGGTGGCTGTGAAAGTCAAGAAGAAAAAGATAGCATCCAGGAAGTATAAGGAAACACAGAAGGAGCAGGACAGAGAGCTGTACCAGTTAAGGCAGAAGGAAGCAGGAGGGAAGTCAGAATAGCAAAGGCCCAAACTGAGGAAAAGATAGCCAATTCGGTTAAGAAGGAGGATAAAACCTTTTATAGGTACATCAGCGAGTGCAGAAAGACAAAGGGAGGGATAGTGAGGCTGAATAGAATGAACGGTGGGTGGGCAGAGGGGGACAGTGAAAAAGCAGGGATACTGACGAATATTTCTGCTCAGTATTCACAAAAGAGGGGAAGTGCCTAATCCAATTAACAGAAGCACTCTTGATAGAAGTCGATCCAGTCCTTGCACAGAAAGAAAGGTTCTGCAAGAACTCCTAAAACTGAAGGTGGACAAAACAATGGGGCCTGATGGAATTCACCCAAATTCTAAAAAAATTAGGGGGAACTAGTGAAACCACTGGCTACGCTTTTAATAAATCATGGAGGATGGTGTGGTACCCGAGGACTGGAGGAAGGCGGTTGTGATTCTCCTTCACAAAAGTGGGACCAAGACAGAGGCAGGAAACTACAGACCTGTCAGTCTGACCTCTGTGGTAGGGAAAGTGATGGAGTCACTTCTGAAGGAAAGAACAGTTGAGTACCTAGAGGCCAGTGGGGCACAGGACCCAAGGCAGCATGGGTTCAGAGCGTGAAGGTCATGTCAGACGAATCTAATAGATTTCTTTGACTGGGTGACCAAAGTAGTAGACCAGGGAGGGGCTGTGGACATTGCCTACCTAGACTTTGTAAGGCATTTGACACAGTCCACACAAAAGATCAATAGTCAAATTAACCAGCCTGGAGTGGGCCCCAGGGTGGTAGCCTAGGTAAAACATTGGCTGGACAATAGGACATAGAAGGTAATTGTAAATGGAGTCCTCTGAAGAAGAAGAGGGTTACCATGAGTTCAGTATTTGGTCCAGTCCTTTTAATGTCTTTATAAGTGACATTGCAGAGGGACTGGAAGGAAAATCGCCTCTTGCAGATGACACAAAGATCTGCAACAGGGTTGATACACAAGGAGGCGTGGAAAGGATGAGAAGGACTTGGCAAGGTTGGAGGAATGGTCAGAAGTATGACAGCTAGGATTCAGTGCAAAGAAGTGCAAAATAATGCACCTGGGAAACAAGAACCAAGGGGAAGAATACACAATGGGAGGAGGGGGTAGTAACAACAACAAAAAAGGAAAGGGACCTGGGGGTAATCATATCAGATAACCTTAAGGTTAGCAAGCAATGTGAGAAGGCAGTAGGGAGGGCTGGGGGGATACTGGGATGTATAGGGAGAGACAACACCAGCAGAAAACAGGAAGTTGTTATCCCTCTGTACAGACAGTTGGTGAGACCCCATCTGGAGTACTGTGTCTAGTTCTGGAGACCCCATCTCCGCAAGGACATAGACAGGATAGAGGCAGTCCAGAGGAGGGCAACTAAAATGGTGCAGGGTCTGCAAGAGAAGCCATATGAGGAGAGACTAAAGGCGCTTAATATGTATACCCTTTTTTATTTATTTAGCTTTTGTTGACCGGGTAAGTGCACTAGACAAATCCTGCCTATTTTTAGGCACGACCCGGGGGAAGGGGGATACAGATGAATGCCAACTGACCTTGAACCAGATTAAGCTGTTGGGTTTTAGTGAATGAGGGAAATTTGGCCAGGATACCGGGGAAATTCCCCTACTCTTTTCGATAAGTGCCATGGGATCTTTAACATCCACCTGAACTACCACCAATCCAGGCAGATGGGACCTCGGTTTAACGTCTCACCCGAAAGACGGCACCTCTGAAGTGCAGCACCCCTCTCATGCTGCACTACAGTGTCAGTACTGGGATATTAACCCAAGTGCCAGATGTGGGAACTGAACCCACAGCCCTCTGATCTCCCGGCCTCAGAGGCGAGTGTGCTACCTACTGAGCCACTGACACTGATGAGGAAAGAAGGGAGAGGGGGACATGATAGAAACTTTTAAGTACCTCAGTGGAATCAAAAAGTCCAAGAGGGTAGCATCTTTCAGAAAAAGAGACGTGTAAGAACAAGGGGACACAACTTAAAGATAGAGGGGGGCAGTTCAGGGGCAATGTGAGGAAGTATTATTTCACAGAGAGGGTAGTGGATGCATGGAACAGCCTTCCTGAGAAGGTTGTGGGATCTAAAACTGTGGGAGAATTCAAGAATGCATGGGACAGATATAAGGCAATTCTTGTGGGGGGTAGGAAGAAATAGGCTGTTGGCTAACTAGGATCTGCGGCCTATCCTGTAGGTAGGGAAATGGGCAGACTAGATGGGCCAAGCGGTCCTTATCTGCCGTCAAAGTCTATGTTTCTATGTTTATACCTCCTGTCCCACAGCAGCCCATCTCTGGTAGGTAACATCCCAACCCCATTCTCCCCTTGTCTGTCGCTTATCCATCTCGCCTTATTCCTGGACTTACCTCTCCAGGATGGGATCAGCATGGAGCTCTGGCACCCAGCTCCCCCCATGGATAGCACTATTCTAGAAGGAGGCGGGCAGTAGCTTTGCCAGAGCCTGAGAGTATATCATGCTGCCACGCTGCAGGGTGGTTTCTCCTCTGTTGCTTTCTTCCCATGGCAGGATGCAAACATCAAGGGCTCAGAGAGATGCACGCAGGGGCGTGTCAATGTGCAATGGAGTCCGTCTGTGTCTTCCCACCCCACGGTTGACTTCAGCTGCACCGTCACCCGTGGGCACCCAGGTTGTAGCAGTGTAGTAGATACCACAGCCCACCCCCTCCATGTGACTGCACTAGCCTTTAGCCCTGGCATCTTCTCATTCACAGTTCTTTGCTTTTACCACTAGACAAAACTGCACTTCTCAAATACGGAGGAAGAGCCCTCGCTACTCTGGAGAGTGTCTGGCTCTTGGTTTTCCCGTGGTGGCCCTGCTTACCTTTATAATGTCGCTGCTCTTTGCTGCCTCAATCAAGACCACATCTGAGGAAAGAGATTAAAAAGAAAATGAAGTAATGAGAGTGGCCCAAAGGTAAGGATGCACAGTAGAGTCTTCAATAAACTTCTAAAATCAATATACTAGGGGCTAGAATCTAGCAACTGGCCACTCTAACCCCTTGCCAATTAGCCATCCCCCACAGCCAACTTGCTCTGGAAGTCTTGAAAGTAGGTAAAAGCTTCTCTGTACAGTGCTCCCATTAGGGATGATTGGAATGTGTCCATTCTGATCCGATAGGACTTTTATAGGAATTTATGAATTTCCAGTTCCTGTTCTGATAAGGATCTCAGAATCAGATACGGAATCCTAATTCCTACAACCAAATATAATATGTTAAAAGACATTTTAGCTTTTACTTCTCGAATCAGGATTTTTCAGATATGAGGGGGTTCTCCCCTGGCAGCATCCGTAGGGCCAAAAAACAACATTCATTACGAAAACTATGATGGGAGTCCAATGAATGCAGTTCTATAATGTGCAATCCAATCATTCCTAGCTCCCATGCAAGACTTTGTAATGGCAACTAATGAAACTGTAAACGGCTATGCAGATTTTGTCATTTGCTGTTGAAATTGCACGTAACAGAAAAAAAAATACCTGGCTCCACCTGATGGCCATGCCTTGCTAGTACACTTACCATGCAGTCTACCCAGATTTGGGAACAAGTCAGTGCTGTCTGTAATCAGACAGTCTGCAGCTAAGAGTGCTGCCCACGGTGGCATTTCCTGGGCTGGGGAGAAGACCCTGCCTTAGGCAGCTCCCACAGTGACCCCTACGGCTTGGCCAGATAAGAATACCCATGTGGTGCATCTCCTGTCCACTATGGAATGACAGCGAGCATGTGCTATCACTGAGGGGAGGGGAGGGTACACCTTAGTGAACAAGCCAAAATCCAGTGCGATATCGTCATACTACAAAAATACTCCTGATGTCACAATGATGACTATTAGCAACTTGGCTAAACATTTCTCAGAACTGAAATTATGCCTTGCATTCAGAGTTTAAGGTGAACGACAAGCACCAGGGGCCCTGCACTCAAGTGTGCCTCAGGTCTCAACGTATACTTTGCATGCGAAAACATTTTGGATTACTTACCGATATTGTAATATAGCAGATTGTATCAGACTAATTCTGCTTAGTTGTAGGCTGACATCTTATGTTACTACAAATCCCACAATCCCTTGCAGCTGACATCAGAGCAGTAGGCAGCAGTGGAAGATTCAACAACCTGCAGTGCATGTTAGAGTTTATATAAGCTCTGATCATATGTTTGGTGATCCTGCTGTCCTCCCTGGACTCAGTATAGTCACAGAGGACTTAGCCCAGGGAGATAAGCAGAAGTGGAAAACATCTGATCGGAGATTATAAAAGCTCTAACGTGCACTGCAGGCTATTAAATCTCCCACTGCTGTCTACTGCTCTGATGTCAACTGCCAGGGATTCTGGGATTTGTAGTAACAGAAGATGTCAGCCTACAAGTAAGCAAAATTAGGTTGATATAATCTACTATACTACAGTAAACAGCAAGTAAACCAAACTGTTGTTGCACACTAAGTGCACACTGGGCTCAGCTGTACACGAGAGTGCGAGGCCCTTTGTGCTGAGTGTTCCCTTTAAAGTGTAGGTAATACCTCCTAAATGAAAATGTTAAAAAAAATCAGTATCTTTATGGCAAGCACATTTAAATGTCTTGTTCTCTTGGTTTTTAGTCTCCTCCTGTGATTAGGCTTTTAGATATTTCAAATTGCCGAGCACTTATTCCACTGTCCGTTTCAAAGCATGCGAGTGTCCCAGCTGACCTCACAACATCAGCGTTTGTGACATCACAGCCTGTTGTCGTGGTAAGCGCTATCACATATTACAGCCCACAAATACTCCAGCACTTCAGTTTTCAGTTTGGGTGCACTACTCTGAGGGAGCCGTCATTACTACAAATTTCTACCACTGTGTAAAAAGTTTGGCAAGTACAACCATAAATTTTCAGTGTGTCGATAAAACAAAATAGAAGCCAATTATAAAATGGGCCATGAAAATCCTGTATTCTCATTGGTCGAAACATGTCACATTACTGTTCATCATTTTCTGACATCCACACACCTCACCTGAACTACATTTTTTTTTTTTTTTTTTAATAAAAGCCCCTTTTATAGGTGGGATAAAACACCCCAGGGTTTCAGTCATAACTGAATAATGCACTTTTTGGGTAGCTGTGGCACTCAGCTGTGCCTTATCCCTATCAGCCACCCGGAGCGTGCATTATTTCCTTATAACCACACACCCTGTTATCTGTTCTCCCTTACTAACTATGCTAGTTTCCATTATCTTAAATCACCACAGCTTCTCCACTCTCCCAACAGTCTCCTATTCAGTCAGTCTCCAAAATGAATTTCCTTCTTCAGTCAATTAAGGCCTTGCACATTTTATTAGGGAGACTTCATAGTAGAAAAGTGCAAAGTTAAATTGAATTACATTGCCACTAAGCGTCTCCAACCCGCATCCGTGGGATCCCAGCAAGGAGGCACACACAAGCGTATGTATGCCACCACTAATTGTCCTGCGTAACCCCACTTTGAAGAACAAACTTCATTTCAGGGATTGACTAAATAGAAGGAAGATTATCTTAGGAAGTGGAGCACCTGTGCTGATATGTAAGTAATAAGACATGACAGGGTATGCATTATTAGAGATTTAATACACGGTCAGGTGATGTCTTTTGGCCAATGAAATTTCTAGATTTTTTCCTTGCCATTTTATAATCTGTATCAACACACTGAAAAAAACTTATGGTTGTTCTTCTCAAACCTTTCCCACGTTGGAAGAAATTTGTAGTAAGCACCATCATACAGTGTATGTATAGATGGTTACTGTTGAGTGCGCCTTCCTTAACAGAAATGCTATCATGGCTGCCTGCTGGCACTGCGGCAGTACATCATGCTGCTGTGCCCGCGACTCGGGTTCAGGAGTTAACTAGGGATGCACGGGCAGGTAGGGCCACCACTGTTCCATGACAAAATGGAAAACCAGGCCCGAAAACAAAATTTGCCATTTTTAAACACCACTTGAGCAATTTTTCAGAAAAGAAAAAACCCGCTGTTTGAACCACATTTACAAGACCCAGCACCTAGTTTGTGTAAATACACCGTTTTGTGCCACATTTTTTAGTGCAATGCATGCCGATTTGCACTCAATCTTTGTGGAAAAACGAGAGGAATAGATTTTATAAAATGGAATTGCACATTTTGAAACTAGAAAATCAGTGGCCCAAGGCAGGCAGCAGGGGCAGGTAGAAAGGACTGCCAAAGGGTGTGCTTCCCAACCCGGGGAGGGTTGGCGAGACATACAGTGCTGCAGTGACCCCTGTGGTAGACCAGGGAGATAGCTCCTCTCAGGGACATCGCTGCAGCACTGAGGCCACCCCAAGGCTGTGCAGTGCCATCTGGAGGGCAGAGGGTGGAAGGAGGACAGGGAAAACATGAGGATGAGAACCCCGCCATGGGGAGTAAACCATAGGGGGGGCAGCCAGGTTAGCGGGGGATGGAGCTGGAGTAATCATTGGTCCTACAGAATGGATGACCTGCGACCTGCCTGGGGTTGGGCAGAGTATAAAACTGTATGGAAGGAGGCTGCCCACTGGATATCGCTTCATGCTCCCATTGCTGCAACCCAGGTTCAGAAGCAGACTCAAGTGCTAGCAGAGAGAGCTGAGGAAGGCAGGGAGGCACCATCATGCGACAAGGCCCTGCACTCAGGGTGGGACTTAATGAGGTTCCACCACCACAGCGAACCCTGGGCCAAGGAACTAGCTGTGTATACACTGTGAGTGAATGCTGTCGGTGTACATGGTTGCCAAAGGCATCTGCCTGCGACATACAGGATGGTGGGCAGAGGGAAGAAAGAGGGAAATATTGTGCACACTGAGTCATCTACACGATGGCCACTGGCACTCTCAGGTCCTGCCTCCTGTAGATCATCACTGGCTCAGATGATGGGAGTTGGGGGGGGGGCAGTGGACAGGGCTGAATGATTGCTAGCAACAGGCATGACTCAAATAGAAGGCTACAGCTCGCGAGCTAAAGAATCTGAAGAAAAAAGTTTATATGGAAAAAATAGGAACGTTTTATCTTGTGCTGTTGGGGCCCAAGGACTGCAAAATGAAATGAGGTTGAGCAGCTCTGTCAGTCCCTAACAGTACAAGATGACGTCCTTAATTAAAAAGAAACACCCAGCAGTACCGATATATTATAAATCACTACAACTCATGACAAAATCAAAAACAGAGCACAAGAGCTGGAAATTACCAAAGTAATGTTATATTTTATGTCTGCAACAATGTTATCCCCCTGCAGAAGAGGTCACTGTGTGGTACAGTCCAACAGGACTGAGTGCTTCACACCATGTGTTGTAAGAGTGTCATGTGGGAGTGGAAGCAAATTTACACTCTTTTTTTTAACAAAGTTTACATTTCTAGTAAGCATACTTATTTTTTCTGTTAACTAAACAGACAGGCAGTAAAGCTGTCTTTCTGAGAGGAAGCTGTTGCTAGAGAGGCATTGCTGAGACACAACGTGAGGCAATATTTTAAGAATCCAGTCACTGTGCTCAACAGCACATCTATACAATCAATAAGAGGTGAGTCCTTTCTGCCCAATCTCTTTTCCTTTTGTGGGGGTTTACAAAATGGAAAGAAATACAATACACAAAAAATGACAAATTCTGGCCGGCCCAGTGGTGTGGAGGGCTGAAGCATCCACGCCTTACCTCTTGCCACACTGACGACCCATGTTCATGGTGCAAGCAGGTCAGCAGGGGTCAAGCCAATGAGGGAGAGGATGTAGTGTTCACAGGACAGATGATCTCTCCCAGGTAGGGAGAGTTGGCTGCCCTGCCCCATAACTGCCCCAGGTGGAAGCCTGAGGGTAGGCTAGGATGGGGGCGCCAACAGAAGGGTGGGTGCTGTGGGACTCCGCAGTGTGCGTACGCCTCCACGTACGCGTGCTGATGTGTCGTGCCCCAGCATGGGGAGGCTCGGGAGAAAATGAAAAAACACCTCTCGGCGGCAGCATGAAGACTCCCCTGCAGGCTCCGCACCGGTGGCCAGGTAGCTGATCCCAAAGCCTGGGACGGCTCAAGATAAGACCCCTGAAGGAGCTGGGTGACGAGGCTTTGGGGGGGGTCAGTGTGATGGGGCTGCTGAGAGGAGAAAGGAGGAGAAAAGTGCTAATTAAAAAAAAGTGACAAGAGCAGTGTATACCGCATATCATCTGCTAGCATATGGTACAAAAATACAAACATTTAAAGGTCTATTTTTTTTTCATTAACTCTTTTTTTCTCCTCCTGCTTTTTATGGCCGCTCACTTGACCATCCTTTGGTTGCTGCCAACCTGTGCTCCCAGCCTGCAAAGTCAACCCGACTGGTAACCCTGGTGACTCAGGGCAACCTGCGACACACCAGGATAGGATGTTCCACCTCAGGCTTGCCCACCCAAAGTGAGGTTTACCTTCTGTTCTACAGTGGACTCCATTACCTGTCTTGTCACACCAGCGGAGGATGTCCCAGAGCTACCCAGGACCAGTCAGGAGGAGATGGCCTGCTATGGCTGTAGGAGGCAGGGCAGGAGGTCATCAGGCAGACGGTGCTATTTCCTCCTCTTAGCCCCCCGGGGGTGCAGCTGTACAAGGATGCCTATGATGTCACTGTGCACACTTCTGCACGCAGCAATGCGATGCTCCTCCCCCATGTTTCTGGCCTCCCAGTCTCCCCTATCCCCAGGCACCACTAGAGGTCAGGCAGACATCAGGAGTCTGTCCCTCCCACCTGGAAGAGGTGCTTTCCCATGATGACTCGGATCTCCTCCCCTGGCTGGTCATCCAGTGTTCCAGGCTCATTCCCGAACTCGGTCCATCGGTACTGCAAGCGATAGCGCTGCTGCTGTGCTGGCAGGCCGGCAAAATTTGCAGCACTAATTGCAATAAATCATAAAGTATTTAAGATGTGGAAGGAATAAAGAAGTGCTGCACATTCACCAAAGTACAAAAAGTTACAGTGTAACTTTAATTTGCTATTCTACTGAATTATTATGTAAATGTACTAAGGGTGCGTGAATGTAAAAATTGGCAAATTCCGTTTGGCTTTGATTCAGACACACTGTCTTTGATTTGGCTTTGACATTTTGATTCATTGGTACTGGGCATTAGCAGGCTAAGTGGCACTCCTCTGCCACCCTGGGCCCACCCCAGTGATTCACAATCTCTTGTACTCTTCCCTGATCCTCTAGTGTGGGCTGCATAAGTGTGACTACATTTAAGGAATGCAGGTAGTTGTAAACATACAGATACTCACAGGGTACATTTGGGGGCTCACACAGAGCTGTTCACATTGAAGAACAGTCCAGCCACCAGGGGTCACAGTCTCAAGCTGGTAGGGGGACATTCAAGAAGGACACTAGGAAACATTTTTTCACAGAGCGGGTGGAGGACAAGTGGAACAGTCTGCCCAGCAATGTGGTCTGTGCGGAGGCCAGTGCAGGGTTCAAGGCCTGGGGGGATAGCTTTAAAATGATTATTTGCCATGAGAGGGTGGGAATGGAAAATGAGGCTGCAGAATAGCAGGAATGTGGGGCTTTTACAGTAATGTGAGGTAGAGTCTCTGGGCAGCCTTGATGGACTTTGTGTCCTATTCTGACCTTACTTTCTGTGTTTCTGACTGTCTGTCTCTCTCTGCCATTCATTTAATATATGGACATTGACAGCAGAAAAAGACCCTTAGCCCATCTAGTCTGCCCACCTTTCCCACATATTATGCCTTGCCCTGGTGGCAATCCTCCGGGTCTCCACTCTGTCTGTCTGTCTGTCTATCTATCTACAGACAGTATCTATCTATATGTCTGTCTATCTGTCTATCCATCCATCCATCTATCTACAGACAGTATCTATTTATCTACCTATCAATCTATCTCCTATCTCTCGATCTAGCTACAGACAGTATATACCTATCTTTCTATCTATCTACAGACAGTATCTATCTACAGAAAGTATATACCTATCTTTCTATCTACAGACAGTATCTTTCTATCTATCTACAGACAGTATCTATCTATTTATCTATCCATCTACAGACAGTATTTATCTGTCTCTCTATCCATCCATCTATTGTAGCACAAACTGAGATGGATCTAGTAGCCATCACAGAAGGTTGGGCCACAGAAATTAATGACCGGGGCCTGACAGCCCCAGACTATACCATGTTTAGGTGGGACAGAGGAAAAGGTAAAGGAGGAGGAGGCATAGCCCTATATATCAGAGGGCACAAATGCAGTTGCGGATGGAAACAGCAAGGGAGGTAATGGGGAAACCGAATCGCTGTGGGTTCAACTCATGGCATCCTCAGGCAAGAAACTATGAAAGAGGGTGATCTATAAACTTCCAGAACGGGGCAAGAGAGAGATAAGAAAATAAGGACAGAAACAGAATGGGGCTGTCAAAGGTGGAGGTGATGGTGGTGCGAGATCTAGAAGAATAATCAACATTTATATAGTGCTTTTCATACACATTTTATCCCAAAGTGCTTTACATGCAATGCTAGACTGGTAGTGAAGTGACTGAACGTGTAGTGGCAACCATTTCATACATCAACACTCACACACAGCCTTGGACAACTGCATGAGCCATTTTTATGGGAAGGGGAATATTGGTCAGGAAACCAGGGGAAGTCCCCTGCTCTTTGCGAGACATGCCTTGGGTTCTTTTACTTCCACCTGGACACCCACCAAGACAGCACCAGAATGGGTAGAAGGGACCTCGGTTTTAAGGTCTTATCCAAAGGACGGCACACCCTGCCAGTATAGCACCCCCCCACCCCCAATATTGCACCCGGGTGCCAGTGTTTTAGGTATGAGCCCAATCCCGATGAAGAACTAGAATCTATGACCTTCTGGCCCAAAGGCAGATGTGCTACCAACTGAGCCACCCTGACACCTAAACCTGCAAGATGCTGATTGGGTCATTCCAGTGGCTAGGAGCTCCAGATGTCAGGCCCTGCTGGATACATTGCAGGACTGCCTGCTGGATACAATGCAGGACTGCCTGCTGGATACATTGCAGGGCTGCCAGCTGGTGCAACTAGTTAAGGAATCCACTGGGCAGACTGCCATTCTCAATGTGGTGCTCACCAACTCAGAAGAGGTAGGAGGCAGGAGGGTTGGGGAGCCACTAGGGTCCAGTGACCATAACTCTATAAGGTTTGACCTGGTCCTTTGGACAAGTAAGCCCTCCTCAAAGGCTGAAGTCCTAGATTTCAGAAGGGCAGAGATCAACTGGATGAGGGGGCTGGTCTGGGACACGTTAGAGTGGACCGCATCAGGGATATGATGGAAAGATGGATGGAGGCAATAAAAGGGGCCACTCACAAGCCAACAGTCTTGCATGAGAATAGTAATTAAAAGAAAAAGGTACAAGAGACTACTATGGCTCTCAGAAAGGTCAGGGAAGCAGTGACAGCAAGAAGAAGGCCTTCACCAGGTACAAGGCAAAAAAAAAGGGAAGGAACAATGGGGAAAGTGCCAAATGAGAACAAGGGAAACTGAAAGGGTGGTCACAGAACCACAGACCGATACAGAGCTGCGTATTGTTGGGGAGGGGGCAGTCAAGGGCAGGGAAAAACTGTTCTTTAGATATGTTAGGGAAAAAAGAAAGAAGGGAGGAGGAATTGTTAGGCTAACAGAGGGAGGCAGGGTAATTGAGGGGGATGGGCAAAAAGCAGCCATTCTTAACTATTACTTCTGCTCTGTATTCACAAGGGAAGACAGAGGGCCTCTGCCAGAGAGTGGGATTAAGGCAGCTGTAAGGGGGATCTCTGAGATAAGGAGCAAGTATTTACCAGTGAAAGGGTTTGGAAAGGGCTCACGGCACTAAAGATAGATAAGGCCCAGGCGCCAGATGGGATGCATCCGAGGGTGCTTAAGGAATTGGCAACAGAATGAATCAAATCCCTGGCGGGGCTATTCAATGGCCCAGTTTAGACAGGGGTAGTTGCAAAAGACTGGGGGGTAGCAGATGTAGTCCCTTTACACAGGGAGGGGGACAAGGAGCAAATAGAGAATTACAGACCTATCAGTCTTACTTCTATTGTGGGTAAACTGATGGAAATACTAGTCAAAGAGGACCTTGTGAACTACCTGGAGAGAAATGGACTTCAAGGTAGTAAACAGCATGAATTCATGGCAGAAAAGTTTTGTCAGACCAACCTGATAGTCTTCTTTGACTGGGTAAAGAGGCTAGTGGATAAGGGCCATGCTATGGATTTATTCTATTTAGATTTCAGCAAGGCTTTTAGACTTAGTGCCTCACAGAAGGTTGCTGAAGAAGCTAGAGGACCAGCAATGGACACACTTAGATGGGTAAGAAACTGGTTGGGAGGGAGACAGCAGATGGTTGTGGTTAAAGGAGTCAAATCAGAAGAGAGGGAGGTCACCAGTGGGGTGCCACAAGGATCGGTTCAGGGTCCAGTCCTTTTCAAGATGTTTGCGACATGCGAGAAGGAATCCGGGGCAAGATGTGTCTCTTCATAGATGACACTAAGCTCTGTGGCAGGATTGACAATGAGAAAGAGCTTAGGGAGATGCAGAGAGACATGCAAAGGCTGGAGAGATGGTCAAAAGGTTTGGCAGCTGAAATTCAATGCCAGAAAGTGCAAGGTGATGCACATAGGGAGCAAGAACCTGAAGACAGAATACTGGAAGGGGGGGGGGGTAAAGCTGCACACGACCTCTGAGGAAAGAAACCTAGGGGTCATTATTAATGACTCCCTAAGACAATCAAACCACTGTAACAAGACCTACAGTAAGGCAAACAGGAAGCTGGGGTGTATAGGAGGGGGGTACTAACAGCAGAAGGGAGGCAGTATTACTACCTCTCTATAGATCACTAGTGAGGTCCCACCAGGAGGACTGTGCCCAGTTCTGGAGTCCTCACCTATGGAAAGATAGACAGGCTACAGGCAGTGCAATGCAAGGTGACCAAAATGATTCAGGGCCAGCAGGGTAGATCTTATGAGGATCGTCTCAAGACACTGAACATGTACACACTGGAGACGAGAGAGGGGGGAGATACGAACAGAGACCTTCAAGTTAGTGAAAGGAATGAACAAGATAAACGGCGAGGAACTATTTAGCATAAGTAGCAGATCAAGAACACAGGGGCACAAGTGGAAACTAATGGGGGATGTTCAAGAGGGAAGTGAGGAAGTTTTATTTTACAGAAAGGGCAGTGGAGCCGTGGAACAATCTGCCAGCTGATGTGGTGGGCGTCAGAACTATCAATGGTCTCAGACACGGCTGGGACAGAGTGAAGGGCTTAGTGGCTGCTCAGGGTGGTAGCAGTAGGATGGGGAGCACGAGAGTGGCTAGTGTGGGTTAGAACCCTGTATGGACAATAGGTTCTGTGCTTCTTAGAGTTTAGGGAGAGACTGGTTGGAGCAGTGGTCTTTTTCTGTCATCACTGTCTATGTTCCTATGCATCTCCTATCTATCTATCTATCTATCTATCTATCTATCTATCTATCTATCTATCTATCTATCCATCTATCTATCCATCTATCCATCTATAGACAGTATCTATCTATCTATCTATCTACTATATCTATCTGACAGTATCTATCAATCTATCTATCTACCTACCTGACAGCATATGAAAATTATGTATTCACCATAATTCTTGATCTTCTTGGACAAGTCTTGATCATTTATTCATACTGCTGGGTTACAAGCCAGAGGTGCTGGGACCCCGTGGGAGCCAAAAATCTTCAGGAAGACCGGCGCCTAGGTAGGACCCTGCTTGCACAGTACTGTGAGACTGGCCCATGCCTGTGTAGGCTACCTCAGCGTCAACCCTCCAACAACCTCAGTACCTTTTTTACCGAGGAGGTGCAGTGTAATATAATCTAAGAAACCCACAACCTAACAAGGACATAAGATAGCCCGACTGACCCATATAAGAAGGGTCAATTTAAACAATGTCTTTACAGCCCAAACCAAATAAGGGAGTGAAGACCAGAGATAGACTGAGTGAGCTCAGGGGATGGTGGGAAGGGGTATGAATAAATGGTGAACACTTGTCCAAGAAGATCAAAAATTACGATGAGTATGTAATTTTCATATCTTACTGGACTTAAAAGTCTTCACCATTTATTCATACTGCTGGGTTAGAGTACCAAGTTAAAACCAAATGCCCTGAGCAGGGCAGTAGGAGACAGAGTTCACTCAGGACAGAAGTCCATTAAGGATTGTCCTGCCAAAAGAAGCATGCTGACTGGCATGGACATCCAGAGTGTAGTGCTTCATGAAAGTGTAAACTGAGCTCCAAGTAGCCGTTTTGCAAATTTCATCAATGGGAACAGAGCTGATCTCCACCAAGGATGCAGTAACCACTCTGGTACAGTGGGCATGCACCTGGCCCTCCAACTTGACTTGTGCCATAGAGTAGTAATGGCAAAAAACATGCCACAGTCCCAGCAGAGATACATTTAATGGACACTGGCTGACCCAGTCAGGCAGTGTTAAAGGATACAAAGAGTTGCTTGGCCTGACGGATATCCCCGGTTCTATCGATGTAGAATTGTAGAGTACTTTTAATGTCCAGGGAATGAAGGTTGCATTCCTCTTAATTTTGGAAGTTAGAGAAATAAATGGGAAGAACCACAAGCTGGTTAAGGTGGATATCCGAAACCATTTTGGGTAGGAACTTAGGGTGAGTATGGAGGACCACCTTGTCTTTATGAAAGACGGTATACAGAGGGATTGTGACCAAGGCATGTATTTCCGAGACCTTGTGAGTAGAAATGATGGCCACCAGAAAGGTGGTCTTCCAGGTCAGAAACTTCAAATCACACGTGGCTAGAGGCTCAAAGGGTTTATAACTGAGCATGTCTGGCACGAGATTAATATCTCAGGGGGCAACCAGCCCCCTAACTGGGGGTCTTGTATGAAGAATGCCTTTGAGGAATCTCTTGAACAGCGGTAAATGAGCTACGGACATCTTCTGGACTAGTTCATGATAGGCAGAAAGCGCACAGATGTGCACTTTTACAGATGGGTATTGCTGTCCTGCATCTGAAAGGTCTAGTAGGTACTCCAGCACTTTATCAAGAGGACACTGAAATGGATGTAAGTAGATCTTAGTACATCATTCTGAGAAATGCTTCCATTTAGCTGTGTAAGCCTTCCTGGTAGAAGGCTTACGAGCTGCAAAGAGAATCTGCGAGATTCTCTGAGAAACTTTAAACCTGCTCACTTCTGTCTCCTCTGGAGCCAGGAGTGGAGATGAAGGGAGTACAGGTTGGGATGGACCAGAGGTCCCTGTGTCAGGAGCAGAGGCAGTTGCCTTGGAGGGGCCTCTGTCAGCTTGTTGATCAAAGGAAACCGGATCTGTTGAGGCCAGTATGGTGCAATTAGAATCATCTTGCCCCATGTGCCTCCAGTCTGAGCAGCACCCTCTGAATTAACAAAAGAGGAGGAAATGTGTACAGAAAACATCTTGTCCATCGCAGCCTGAATGCATCCTGACAGAAAATGCCAGGTTCTGGATTTCTGGAGCAGAATAGAGGTAGTTTTACGCTGAGTGGGGATGCAAAAGTGTCCAGGTCTTGACGTCCCCACATGTCAAAGAGCAACTGCACAATGTCTGGAGCAAGTAAACACTCATGAGGATCTGCTTCTGTCTTGCTGAGATGATCCACCAGATCGTTCTGAGTTCCTGGCAGGTAAGCTGCCTGAATCAGGACACTGTGTTCGAGGAATCACTCCCATACCCTCATGGCTACTCTGCATAGAGGGTAGGAGTGTATGTTCTGGCCTGCTTGTTGATGTAGTACATCACAGCTTTGTTGTCTATCTGAAGAAGAATTACTGTAGTGCCTTATTTTTGCTGATCTTTTATATTTGTTATATTAGCGATTTACTAATCGTAAGTGAAAATATTGGGACCGCTAAATATTGGTACCACTCAATAGTCCCAACAATATTACTGACCCACACAAACCAGATAACGATGACTGAAAACCACTGAATGAATAGCCCCCCCCCCCCAAACTTAGGTACTACTGTTCACATTCATGTTTTGTTTTGTTGTTTAAGTTTTGCAGAGAATACAGTTTTCAGACCTGTGCATTGTGACCTTCAACCATCCGCACTCGCACTCGCTCAGCATACTACATTCGCTCCAGAAAACTTTTAGTAATCCACTCTAATCAAATTCGATAGGTAAACTTTATTCACAAGAATGCAAGCATTAACAAACTAAAATGAAAAATTTAAATGTCATTCCACTGGTATTTGCCGCTGTCGACACCACGTGTTCGTGTGGGCATGTTCATTCATCCATCCTCCTGGGTGTCCTATGCATCATGCATGTTCACTGATGACACGGCAGTACTTTGTAGAAGGTTGTCCTCTTGTAGCCAACATGCAAGTAACCACCGCAGAGGCTCCGTCACCTTGATGGGGTAAAACTGCGGATGTGTTGTTGGGGACCACTGTGTGCTGAGCATCCACTGAGTGGTTCTTACATGCAGTCGAGCTACAGGCACTGTGAAAATGGAAGAGGCCATGAGGCTTAACATCCATTCCATGGAGTGAGCTCATACCTGGTTGTCCTCTCTGAAGAATTGAGCCACCTGAAGAATGTCATGCCTCCTGTCCTCCGGGAGAACAGCCCCTGCATTTGTAGTGTTCCTACGAAGAGAAGCTGCTGAAAGCATTGAAGCTGTGACTTCTCCAGGTTCAGCAGGACCCTGTGGAAGTGAGGAACTGAGATGCTGTGGACACCACTTTCTGTGTTTCCTGCCTTGGTAGACTTGCCAAAAGCCAGTAGTCTAGGTAGAGGAAGACTTGAATGCCAAACTTTTGAAGGTGTGCAGCGAGGACTGTAAAATACTTGGTAAAGACTCTGAATTTATAGTGTTGACCCAAGGCCACAAAGCAAAGGTACTTGTGGTGATTTGGGTGTACTAGAATGTGTTGGTAGGCATCCTGTATGTCCAAGGATGCCAGCCAGTCGTGGTGCTGGAGAAGTGGTAGAAGTGTCTCTAAGGAGAGCATCTTTAATTTCTTGTGCTACAAGCACTTGTTTAGCTTTCTGAGGTTGAGAATGGGGTGCATGCTGCCTGTCTTCTTTGGAACCAGAAAGTAACAGGAGTAGAAACCTTTGTTTTGCTCTGCCCAGAGAACTACTTCCACTGCCCTATTTTTGGAGAATGCCCAGTATCTCTAAAGTGAGAAGGTCTGACTGAACAGTTGACAGACTGTGCTGTCGCTTGGGCTGAAGGCCTGGGTGAATCACTGCAAAGTTGAGACAGTACGCTTCCCGAATAATCTGGAGGACCCACTTTTCTGTAGTGATAGACTTCCATTGGTTGTAAAACAGAGTCAGATGACCTCCCACTGCTGAGAAGTCCACCAGTGCCAGACTTTCAGAAGGTGTCACTGAGCACTTTTGGCACTTGTACCTTCTGCAGCACTTTCTTTTGGGGCTGAGGAGACTAGTCTTTGTTTGGAGCTCCTCGACATCTTCCTTGAAAGGGCTGTGTATTACAAAAAAACTGATGGTTCCTGCCTTCTGGAGAGCTGAAGGAGGTGGCCTGGCTGTTTTAATGGCAGTCCTGGTTTTCTGAGAGGCATCTAGGGCTTGTTCTGTCTGTTGGCCAAACAGATATGCACCATCAAACAGGACATTCATCACCTGCTGTTGAGCATCAGAGGAAACCTGTGATGTCCGAAGCCAGGAATGTCTTCTAATATAGATTCCAGCAGCTGCCACCCTGGAAGTTGTGTTGTATGCATCCATGGAAGCTTTCAGTTGATGGCTATTACATTCTATACCCTGGGTAACAGTCTGTAAAAACTCAAATTTAGAGTCAGACTCCAGGAGGCCTTCCACTAGGGATTTAAGGGAAGTCTAAAGGGCATATGCATATTGAGAGAAGTGCCCTTGATAACTGGCAATGCACAAGCCCAGAGTTGTGGCTGCGAGGGACCATTTCCCCATGGTATCTATCTTATGAGATTCCTTATTCATAGGATATGCTGATATTTCTTATGGAAGAACAGCTTTGTCATTTTCAGCAAGGACAACCCGCACATCTGCGATGGGTTGCAAGGCTAAAATGGGTCTTTCCTTGGGAGGGGCATACTTCCTAGCTATGGACTTGCAGATAGAAGGGATAAGGGCAGGTCTCACCCACACAGCTTCAGACAAGGTCTCAGAGGGTGGGGGGACAGGTGGCATGAGGTTCACTGGAATAGTAGGAACATGGAGCCCCTGCAGGTGCAAAAGTCTACCTGGGTCCACAGAAGATGTGTGAAGAGCCAGGGTTACCCTCATATTCCTAAGCAAAGACTGGAATGAGAGATCCTTCACTGGGTTCTCAGATGGTACTGAAGGCTTACCATCCAGGCTGTAGAATGAGTCTTCATCACCCTCTTCAGAAATTAAAAGGTCTGGATCAGACACATCCTGCTCCAAATAACCCTCAGAGGGGGTGGAAGCAGTGTCTAGAAGGCCATTGCCCAGTCTGGGGAAAGGATTAACAGGAGACACTGGAACTGGTGCTGGACCTGGCATTGTGGGACCTGGTGCCAACCCATGAGGAGCCAGTGCCAACTGCGGTTCTGTGGTCGGCACCGGCCATGATGGGGCCAACCGAAGATCCAACCTTGACCTAAAAGAGAGAGAAGGGGAGGGGGGTGGTACCTGTGCTGGCCCCTGCACGGAAACACAGTGAGGGAGAAAGGCACATGGAACTGGCGTTGGTGGCGCAGGCACCAGCAAGGCATAAGATACCATTGCTGGCACCAAGCACTCAACCTGCCCCAAAGAGCCCAACCGCGGCCTCAAGGCCCAAACGCCCTGGAACCGGATCCACAGGAAGGGGCAACCAAGACACACGCTGTACCCACTGCTCTATAAGAGCAGCCCAATGATGAAACTGCCAACCGGAAACCACACAATAGGACAGAGAAGGGCTCCAGTAATGAGAATCATCACGCTCATGAGCAGAAGCCATCGGGGAACCAGACGGGTCCAGAGATGGCCTGCCACTCTTGACCACTGAAGACCTCTTGGCAGACATACCAGAGGGCGACCTCGAGAGGTACTGATTCTTCCTCTTCTGATGGAAAGAAGAAGAACTCAAGGCAGAGCAGTGCCATGTCCCCCACCTGGATCGGGAACAGGCCTGCTTCTTTTCTTGTTTACTGGAAGACTGTCGTCCCTCCCGAACACTGGACTGCCCACGGTCAGACCACCCCTCCTCCAGAGAGGGTGGCAGACTATAGAGAGCCCAGCTGCCAGAGCAGCCTTCCAACAGACAGCCCCTACTGTCACCATCTCCATCCATGGTCGACTCCTTCGATTAGTAGAGCTCAGAGGAAAAATAATAACATTCTCTTCCCTTTTTTTTTTTTTGTTTGAAAACAATAAATCACAGTAAAAACTGAATGACTAAACGCTCTTGTCAGTAACATGAAGATCTGACTCCAGGTGGGCAAGTGATGTCGTCACTGAAGTTTCCACCGGAAACCACGCAAGAGGACAGAGGCTCATGAGCAGAAGCCATCGGGAACCAGACGGGACCAGAGGGCGACCTCGAGAGGTACTGATTCTTCCTCTTCTGATGGAAAGAGGAAGAACTCAAGGCAGAGCAGTGCCATGTCCCCCTCCTGGATCGGGAACAGGCCTGCTTCTTTTTTTGTTTCTTCCTCTTCTGATGTTTTTTGTGAAGTGCATTTGACAAAGGGGAAAAAAGGAAATGAGGTGGTTGGAGGGTTGATGACGAGGTAGCCTACACAGGCACGAGCCAGTCTCGTGGAGCAGGGCATGTGCAATCCTACCTCAGTGTTGGCCCTCCTGAAGATTTTTGGCTCCCACAGGGTCCCAGGACCTCCTGCTTGTAACCCAGCAGTATGAATAAATGGTGAAGACTTTAAGTCTAGGAAGATCAATCTATCTGTCATCTATCTATCTACAGAAGTCTATCTATCTACCTACCTATAGACAGTATCTACATATCTATCTATAGACAGTACCCATCTATCTATCGACAGTATCTAATGTAGCTGCACGTAACTACAGTGTAATTACCCCGTTGCATGTAATTAATGACTACCCACCCCAGTTACACCAAAACAGACACTTAAAGTGTGACCTATCTACCTACTTATTGACAGTATCTAATGTAGCTACATGCAAAAAAAATGTAACTACAGTGTAACTGCCCCACTGCACGTAATTAATAACTACTTACCTCGCAGTTACATTGAAACTGACACTTAAAGTGCGACCTGTCTGTCTATCTGACAGTGTCTATCTATCTATCTATCTATCTATCTATCTATCAAGATTAAATCTCATTTGTACATCATGTTCCTTGCTGTAGGAAAAAAATACTTTGGGGTTGGGGGGAGGGGGTTAAGCAGTGGGAAAATGGGTTCATTGACTATCTCAGATGTCCGGGTCCTCAGACAAGTGTTTATCTTTCCTAAACACTCAGGCGTCATAAAAACCCTTAAGTTACATCTGGCCTGCAGGGTAAAAACTCTTAAAAGACCTGGCTACTTAACTTCCATCAACAAGCAGGGCCTTCTGATCCTCCCAATAGCAAGCCTTCATCTTAGAAGACGTCAGTCAGTGAGTGGGCTGTGGATTGTTTATTTTCCAGGGGCCATTCCCAGGGTGTGGTTTTCCACTCCATGTAAACCTATCCTGAAGAGCTCTCACAGCTGTCTGATGAAGACTCTCAGCTGTCTCCCCTACATGTCTCAGAAGTTAATAACAAGTAGCATCTTCCGGGGCCATTTTACTCAAGGTGTAATGTAACCTCAGTGTGAAGGGGATGTGCACCAGAGGAGAAGACTTTACTCACTTTCAGGTGCAGGCTGTAAATATTTATAACAACATAAACTCATCAAAGGGGTGGGGGGGGTGCTCAGGATGATGTCATGTACATCTGCAGAAGGCTGCAGCTTCAAATTGTGCTTTCCCTCTCTCCAGAACCACACCAGTACAAGGTGCGTCTGTGTGTACATGTGTGAGTGTATCTGTTTACCTGTAACACAGGTTTGTGTTGCAACACATCCACTGGCACACACTGTAACACACTGAGCTGATCACTTGGCCTTACTGTGTTTCAGTCTCTCTCAGCTGTAAAACTGGGTAGAAGCAGGACTCTCCTTTGGAATATGATGAATCTCAGTTTGGCTATTCTGGATAAATAAACTGCAAAATAATAAGATATCCAAAATTCTGTGCCATTTACCAATGTACTGGCAGCACGGTGACAGCCGCCCCAGCTGTGGGACAGAACATGCTGACACACTACACCTACCTACACCCCAGCAGCATATAGAGATTAATCATAGTTGTGGGACAGAAAATGGTGCCACACTCGGTCTACTAAAACACCAGCAGCACAACGAGAACGGATCTTGCTGTGGAACAGAAAATGCTGACACACTGCATCTACCAACACACCACTAGTACAGTGATTGTGGACCCTGCTTTAGAACCAAAAAATGTGGACACACACTGTCTACCAACACATCAGTAGAACAGCGATTGCAGACACTGTTTTAGAACAAAAAAAACTGACACACTGTATCTACCAACACACCACTAGCACGATGATTGTAGACACCGCTTTAGAACAAAAAACTGTGGACACACTCTGTCTACCAACACACCACTAGCACGGTGATTGTAGACATGGCTTTAGAACAAAAAACTGTGGACACACTATCTACCAACACACCACTAGCACGATGATTGTAGACATGGCTTTAGAACAAAAGACTGTGGTCACACACTGCCTACCAACACATTAGTAGCACGGCGATTGCAGACACTGCTTTAGAACAAAAAATACTGGCACACACTATCTACCAACACACCACTAGCACGATGATTGTAGACACCGCTTTAGAACAAAAAACTGTGGACAACTCTGTCTACCGACACACCACTGGCACGGTGATTGTAGACATGGCTTTAGAACAAGAAAATGCTGACACACAGTCTAAAAAACACATCAGCAGCACAGGAATTGCAGACACGAGTTTAGAACAAAAAATGCTGACACACTCTGTCTACCAACACATCAGTAGTACGGGGATTGCAAACAGGTTTAGAACAAAAAATGCTGAGACACTTTGTCTACCAACACACAAGGAGCTGCTTGTCCCTGAACAGGGCTGCTCCAGCTCACCCACGGTCGGCCGGCACCCAGCCAGCCACCGACCAAGACCAGGACACCCGCCTGCAGCTCCTTGGAAGCTGCTTGTCCCTGAACAGGGCCGCTCCAGCTCACCACGGTCAGCCGGCACCCAGCCAGCCACCGACCAAGACCAGGACACCCGCCTGCAGCTCCTTGGAAGCTGCTTGTCCCTGAACAGGGCTGCTCCAGCTCACCCACGGTTGGCCGGCACCCAGCCAGCCACCGACCAAGACCAGGACACCCGCCTGCAGCTCCTTGGAAGCTGCTTGTCCCTGAACAGGGCTGCTCCAGCTCACCCACGGTTGGCCGGCAACCAGCCAGCCACCGACCAAGACCAGGACACCCGCCTGCAGCTCCTTGGAAGCTGCGTGTCCCTGAGCAGGGCTGCTCCAGCTCACCCACGGTCAGCCGGCACCCAGCCAGCCACCGACCAAGACCAGGACACCCGCCTGCAGCTCCTTGGAAGCTGCTTGTCCCTGAACAGGGCTTCTCCAGCTCACCCACGGTCGGCCGGCACCCAGCCAGCCACCGACCAAGACCAGGACACCGCCTGCAGCTCCTTGGAAGCTGCTTGTCCCTGAACAGGGCTGCTCCAGCTCACCCACAGTCGGCCGGCACCCAGCCAGCCACCGACCAAGACCAGGACACCTGCCTGCAGCTCCTTGGAAGGTACGGGACAGCGCAGCCAATCGGAACACGGGTGCTTCCAGCAAACCCACTCTGATTGGCCAGGAGTCTTCCCCTGCTATAGACACCTGGCACTTTGTTAGATTTTCGATAGAACTAAGCACATTTCAACTGTGTTATTAGGAGTTTTTCAACTGTATTAGCTGGATTGTAATTTCTACTACTGTTTTAAAGTGCTTATACCTCTTCTGTCTGACTGCTCTTCCTGCAGCCCCCCCCCCAATCCAAGCACTCTGCCTTGGTGCCGATAAGTCTAACTACCTTTTGTCTTACTAAACTGCTCAAATCTGAAGTGGCTAGTTTTCCATTAGCTTGTTATACAGACCTGCCACTAGAGGGGTTCTTGGTCTTCTACATAAATCACTGTATTCATTTGTGGGCAATATGGCCTGCATTATCATTCTACTTCTTTCCCGGTGCTGCTACAAGGGGACTTGAGTCTGAAGGATGGATGGCCACTAAATAAGTTGCTCCTGCTCTTCTTGTTCCCCTTTCTGCTGTATTTTCTCATCTAGGTTTTAAGTGAGTACCTAGGTGGGCAAATTTCTTGCCTAGAAAATATTGCACTAATACAAATCAAGAGACCACTCAATCTGGGACCATGGCTCCTTTATTGTGTTTTATTGCTCCTAAGGTGCAGAGTTTTCAACAATACAGTGCAATTTGAAGTACCTCAATGCAACTCAGTTCTCCAATGTACCTTATCAATACCTAATGTTATAACAGTCTACCGTCAGACACTATGTCATTCTCCTCTCCCTTTTAGCCTATTCCCCGGTTAGCCTACACCCCTTGCTATTGTCCTAACCTATGTCTACCTAAGCACTTACATTGATCACGATCAACTGTCATTACAGTGGTGCCGCCTCTTGCGCAACCTGATATGGGTTGCCGTGAAGAAATAAAAAGTAGTCTCCATTCTTATAAGCTCCAAAAGAAAGTTATACTTCTGCTTCTTCTCTGCTCAGGAAATGTGGAGCTCAACCCTGGCCCCTCCCCTACAACACCTCGCCTACTGATTTTGCTGAGGCCAGAGGTCTCAAATGATGATGGTCAACATTTTAAGCCTGCCTAAAAACTTGTACAGCTGCAAGCCTGGGCTGCACGTTAACCCTGACCTTATCATAATTACTGAGTTGTGGTTAAAAAGGCAGCGCTGATCAACAAATATCACTGCAGGGCTACAATTTATGAACAGATAGAGAGTCTAGAGGTGGGGGTGTGGTTATCTCGCCAAATCTAAGTACTTGGTCACCAATATTAGTTGCAAATCTCTAGCCAAGGAATTTGAGTTAGTTTCGCTGAGCCTTCATCTCCCCTCCTCGGAATGTATCACTATCCTAGGTGGCTACAGACCCCCGTCTGGTGGTGATGAAGTCCTTAATCTTTTGAAATCCATGTTCGTAGATGCAAAAACTGAAACAATATTTCTAGGAGATCTAAATATGGACTGGCTGTCACCTAAATCACACGGCCTCAAATCCCTTTGTGACAAACTAGGTCTTGGGCAATTAGTCAGTGAACCTACTAGGAACAACACTCTAAATACTGCCAACAGTTCCATTCTAGATGTGGTACTAACCACCCATCCACACAAAATATCTCATTTGGCAGTGTTTCACAACAACATGAGCGATCGTGGAATTGTTGCTTGCATAAGATGTCAAATTAAGGCCCGTCCACAACCCATCTTTATAACAAAAAGATCCTTTCGCAAATTCAGTGCAGTAAACTTCCTATCTGACCTGAGCATGATCAAATGGCAAGATCTTTACCTAGCCAAAGATGTCAACAAGGCAGCTTGCATCCTTAATGACAAACTCACTACAATAATAAATAAGCATGCCTCTTTCATCAAAGTAAAGTGCGGAACAATTCAACCCCTGGTTCACCTCGGATCTCAAGGCAGCCCTTATAGCTCGAGATAAGCTCTGGGCTAAAGCTAGACATTCCAAAGAATCTTCGGATTGGCAGGCCTTTAGAACAGCCAGGAATAACTGTGTAAAAAAACTTTGCTCTGCTAAAGCTAACTATTATATTTCTACTCTCGAACAGGCTAAAGGTAACCCTCATAAAATATGGAAGACTATCAAAGCTATAGAAGGATGGCCCATGGCCCCCTCTGTCCCAACAAAGATAGTTGCAAGTGGCAAGATCGTGGAAAACAAGTCCCTAATCCTGGAGGAACTTAACTCCCACTTTGCCACAGCTGGATTAGCTTTTGACTCGTCACCTTATGCTGGTGCTGTGGTGAGCCAGCATACCCCTCCCACCACATCTAGTCCTGCACCCAGCCCCTTCCAACTGCGCGAGATAACTTATAAAGAAGTAAAAGATTCTCTTCTTAACTTAGACACCAAAAAAAGCACAGGGGACGATGGCTTGGAACCCTTTTCCTAAGGTCAGGCTCGCCCATCTCACTGCCCCAATTCTCCACATCTTCAATCTTTCCATTACATCTGCTACTGTACCGTCCTGGAAATCAGCACATATCCTCCCTCTACTTAAATCTGGTGACCCATGCGATGTAAACAACTATAGGCCTATCTCTATATTGCCTATCCTTTCTAAAGTTCTTGAAAAACTGATCCATATTCAGTTAAAATCTCACTTGGAAACCTTCTCTCTCATTAACCCAACTCAATCTGGCTTCCAGGCTAATCATAGCACAATCACTGCACTAGCAAAAGTAACCAATGATTGGATCTCTGCTATAGATGCTAAGAAAGTAACTGTTGCAGTCTTTTTGGACCTCAGCAAAGCTTTTGATACTGTTGATCATAAACTATTAGTCAATTGCCTTGCAAAGCTGGGTGCCACATTCCATACCACCCAGTGGTTCTCTAGCTACCTAACTAGAAGATTCCAAATAGTAAAGGCGGAAGCCTTTTTTTCTGCTGCCTTGCCAGTTGCAAGAGGAGTCCCCCAAGGATCCATCTTAGGCCCCATCTTGTTTTCTCTGTACATTAATGACTTAGATGCTAACATATTTACGTCCAATCTGCACTTTTTTGCAGATGATACTGTGTTGTATACTTCTGGCTCACCGTTATCTGAAGTCAAGGGAGTGCTTCAAGCGGACTTCGCACAACTTGAGCATAATCTAATAAAGGCAAAGCTTCTGCTCAATGCTAAGAAGACTAAAGCAATGATACCTCTCAAGAAGTGCTCTCTCAGGCCCCCTACCCCTGCCAAGACTTCATTGTCAACACGCTAAATGAGCCTCTGGAAGTTGTAACCAAATTTAAATATCTAGGTATCTGGATCAACAATAAATTATCTTTCAGTGACCACGTCGAAGATGTCTCTAGAAGGTTAAAAGCAAGGTTAGGTTTCTTCTACAGAAATAGGCCCCTTTTCCCCCTTGAAACTCGAAACAAGCTTGTACAGGCCACTTTTCTCCCCCTACTCGACTATGGCAATGTAATCTATTCCTCCATCACTCTTGCAAATCTAAGTAAACTGGACATCCTTTATCACCGTGCGTTACGGTTCATTACCAACTCCCCTTACCGTTCGCACCACTGTGACTTATATGCAGCTGTTGGTTGGACATCCCTTACTACTAGATGCCTGCTCCATGCTGAGCTATTAACTCTTAAACTGCTCCTGCAGAAATTGCCAAGCTATCTCTCTTCCCTTATTAGTATCTCACATAGTGCATACTCGTTAAGAAAATCTGACTTTATTATGCTTGACATACCATGGATCGGACTTCCTTTGGTAAACGTACTATTGCATATGCCCTTCCCTCCATTTGGAACCAATTACAAACCGTACTGAAACTAACTAGCACAGTTTCAATAAACTTCTACAAATCGCTAAGTTCAGCCAACATAAAAGACACCTGTAACTGTCATTAAGTCTCTTCCTTCCCCATGTGTGCCATATTTATCCACTGGTAAGGTATAATTGCTTTGTCATATTAACTGCTTTCCCTTCCCCTTCTACTCCTGGCTTTATCTATGCTTACGCTCCACTGCTACTCTATCAAATCACCCCCATATCAGTTGTAGACTGTTGTTTGTTCTAGCTGCCAAAATACTGTATATGTATTGCACACACCAGTCATCATGTTTCATTTATCAGTATGCAACCTGTAAGTCGCTTCCTGTCTCATATCAATGTTTACCACCTGTGGTCACCTATGTAGGTACCCTTGTCACGTATATCCAGCCTGTATCATGTAGCGTGCATTTCATGTATATACTGTTATTACATATCTGTGTTTGTACTTAAAGTGTTTATGTCACAGGACCTCCTTGTGAATGAGCTTGCTCAATGGAGTTTTTCCTGCAATAAACCTGAACTTGAACTTGAACACCAGTAGCACGGTGATTGTAGACATGGCTTTACAACAAAAAATGCTGACACACACTGTCTACCAACACACCAGTAGCATGGTAACTGCAGACATGGCTTTACAACAAAAATGCTAACACACACTGTCTACCAACACATCAGTAGTACAGGGATTGTAGACACGGCTTTACAACAATAAAATGCTGACACACTTGGTCTACCAACACACCAGTAGCATGGTGTTTGTAGATACAGCAAAAAATGCTGACACACACACTGCCTTCCAACACACCAGTAGAAAACTGATTGTAGACACAGCTTTACAACAAAAAATGCTGACACACTCTGTCTACCAAGACCACCAGTAGCATGGTGATTGTAAACACGACTTTAGGGGGGGAAAAAAATGCTGACACACTCTGTCTACCAAAACACCACTAGCGCAGTGATTGTGGATCCTGCTTTAGAACCAAAAACTGTGGACTCACGCTGTCTACCAATACATCAGTAGCACGGTGATTGCAGTCACCGCTTTTGAACAAAAATTACTGACACACTCTGTCTACCAACACACCATTAGCATGGTGATTGTAGACACTGCTTTAGAACAAAAAACTTTGGACACACTCTGTCTACCAACACACCACTAGCACAGTGATTGTAGACATGGCTTTAGAAAGAAAAAATGCTGACATGGGCCAGCCCAGCAGGGCAGCTGTTGGATTTTCCACTTGTGGCACCGGTGACCCAGGTTCGGGAATGGACCCGGGTTGTCGGATGGCTGGCCAGGGGGAGAAGGATCAAGCATCCCGGGGACTGCTCTCCTTCTCCAGGGGGTGGGCGGGGTAAGTGTCCGATACACTGAGGACTCCTGGCGGAGGCCAGGAGAAATCCACGCTACCGGCACTCAGCTTCAGGGAGGTGGGGTGGATGCAGGCGTCATTGCATGTCCCCGCCTCCATAGAAAACAGGGGAAAATAGCAGACGGGCGAGGTCCACTGTTGGAGTGAAGCCCTTCTCGGGGCTTCGATTAGCCGCCACTGCCGCAATCCCCCGACCAGATACAGTTCCGCAGCGCAGATAGGGGACCGCTGCTGCGGCCCCGCCCTCCGTGGGGTAACTGGAGGAATAGAAGCTGCAATGGGTGGCAGTGGAAGCCCTGGGGGCCGTGACCAGGGTAGATGTGTGACAGTGGACCTGCCACAAAAAAAAAAAACACTGACACACTGTCTACCAATACATCAGCAGCATGGTGATTGTAGACATGGCAAAAAAATGTGGACACACACTGCCTTCCAACACACCAGTAGAAAAGTGATTGTAGACACGGCTTTACAACAAAAAATGCTGACACACTGTCTGCCAACACATCAGTAGCACGGTGACTGTAGACATGACTTTAGAAAAAGAAAATGCTGACACACTCTGTCTACCAACACATCAGTAGTATGGGGATCGTAGACACAGGTTTAGAACAAGCAAATGCTGACACATTTTATCTACTAATTTCCAAAAAGCATTGTAAGCACAGACATGGCTATGGGACAGAAAATGTGGACTCACTTCATTAACTAACATTCCACAGCAAGGAGAGTGTAGACACGACTATGGGACAGAAAATGCTGACACACTTTCTCTACCAACACCCCACCAGCATGGAGAGTGTAGACACGGCTGTGGGACAGAAAATACTAACACACTTCCTCTACCAAAACCCCATCAGCACGAACAGATTAGACACGGCTGTGGGACAGAAAATGCTGACACACTTTCTCTACCAACACCCCACCAGCATGAAGAGTTTAGACATGGCTGTGAGACAGAAAATGCTGACACACTCCCTCTACCAACAGCCTACCAGCATGGAGAGTTTAGATATGTCTGTGGGACAGAAAATGCTGAAACAATCCCTCTACCAACACTCCAACAGCAAGGAAAGTGTAAAGTGGATCAGAAAATGCTGATACACTCCCTCTACCAACACAGAGAGTTTAGACAGGACTGTGGGAAAGAAAATGCTAACACACTCCCTCTATCAACACCCCACCGGCACAGAGGCTTTAGTCATGGCTGTGGGACAGAAAATGCTGGACACTCCCTCTACCAACACCCCACCAGCACAGAGAGTTTAGACACAGCTGTGGGGGGAGAAAATGCTGACACACTCCTTCCGCCAACACCCCACCAGCATGGAGAGTTTAGAGAGGGCTGTGGGACAGAAAATGCTGACACACTCCCTCTACCAACACCCCACCAGCACGGAGAGCTTAGACATGGCTGTGGTGGAGAAAATGCTGATACACTCCCTCTACCAACACCGCACCAGCATGGAGAGTTTAGACATGGCTGTGGGACAGAAAATGCTGACACACTTCCTGTATCAACACCACACTGGCACAGAGAGTTTTTGACAAGGCTATGGGACAGAAAATGGTGACACACTCCCTCTACCAACACCCCACCAGCAGAGAGAGTTTAGACACAGCTGTGGGCCAGAAAATTCTGACACACTCCTTCTACCAACACCCCACCAGCAGAGAGAGTTTAGACATGGCTGTGGGACAGAAAATGCTGACACACTCCCTCTACCAACACCCCACCAGCAAAGAGAGTTTACAGAAAATGCTGACACACTCCCTCTACCAACACCCCACCAGCACGGAGAGTTTAGACACGGCTATGGGACAGAAAATGCTGACACACTCCCTCTACCAACACCCCACTAGCACAGAGAGTTTACAGAAAATGCTGACACACTCCCACTACCAACACCCTACCAGCACGGAGAGTTTAGACATGGCTGTGGAACAGTAAATGCTGACACACTCCATCTACCAACACCCCACCACATAGATTAAAGATACATCCAGCACGCCACTAATCTAAACTAAACTTATCTACTGATTTACAAAAGGCATTGTAAGAACAGACACGGCTATGGGACAGAAAATGTGGACTCACTCAATCAACTAATACCTCACAGCACGGAGAGTGTTGACACGGCTGTGGGGGAGAAAATGCTGACACGCTCCCTCTACCAACACCCCACCAGCATGGAGAATTTAGATACGGCTGTGGGACAAAAAATGCTGACACACTCCCTCTACCAATACCCCAGCTGCATCGAGAGTGTATATACAATTCTAGAACAGAACACGCAGACACACTCCGTCTACCAACACACCAGCATCATAACAGTAAGTGCAGACACAGCAGATGGAAATGTGCTTGTGATGTGATAACATCTTTGTGACTCTGCAATGCAGATTTTCTGCTGGTTCCATGAATTATATAAGCAAATATATTAATTTGAGACATTTCAGTCTTAGGCCATCTATATTTTTAAGTTTGTCCCAGACGAACTTGTTGATATGAGAGTTGCTAATCAGGGTGTGAGGGGTGCCAGCCCAATGACCAGTGGTGCTGTAGGGGTCAGTCTGTAGCCAGCAAATCAGCAAGCAGTGTCCTGATGACACTGTTTTGCTGAGGGGGCTGGTCTCGCCAAACATTTCAAAGGACTGAGCTGACACTGCGCGCAGCTCTGTCCTTTGAAAAGTGAGCCCTTCAGCTGCAGCTCAGTGTGTGTCTTTCCTCGTTAAACAATTTCCCCAGTCCCTGCAGCCCCTTAGTGTGTCTTTACCTGGTTAAACAATTTCCCCAGTCCCTGCAGCCCCTTAGTGTGTCTTTACCTGGTTAAACAATTTCCCCAGTCCCTGCAGCCCCTTAGTGTGTCTTTACCTGGTTAAACAATTTCCCCAGTCCCTGCAGCCCCTTAGTGTGTCTTTACCTGGTTAAACAATTTCCCCAGTCCCTGCAGCCCCTTAGTGTGTCTTTACCTGGTTAAACAATTTCCACGGCCCCTGCAGCCCTTTAGTGTGTCTTTCCTGGTGAAACAATTTCCCCAGTCCCTGCAGCCCCTTAGTGTGTCTTTACCTGGTTAAACAATTTCCACGGCCCCTGCAGCCCCTTAGTGTGTCTTTCCTGGTGAAACAATTTCCACAGTCCCTGCAGCCCCTTAGTGTGTCTTTCCTGGTGAAACAATTTCCACGGCCCCTGCAGCCCTTTAGTGTGTCTTTACCTGGTTAAACAATTTCCCTTTCCAGCATCGGGTTGCCCAATCCCCGTGTCAGCATCCCACCCCCCACTCACCCACCGCTACTGTAATTTGTGGCACACTGGAAGCCCACCCCAGTGTACCTAAATTTATAGTTGTTTTTTTTTTTTACCTGTAAATGAAGAAAACCATCCCTTTTTTTTTTTATTTCACCTGTCAAACGAAAACGGTCCCTCGTTGACTCCCTGTCCCCTCCCCCATCCCAACCCTCCCTCTGCGCACCCACCTCCTTGCACCCCCCCTTACCCCATTCTTACCCTCCAAGGTCGGTGGACACGATCTTCTGTGGAGTGAGACATGTCTGCACTCTTCAAAGCAGACCGGCAAACTGAAAGAATTCAAGGTAAGCCGTATAATGGGAATCAATGGGGGTTTCAACTTACCTTGCTATCTCAGCCATATTTAGGAATTTTGGGCCCAAATTTTCAACCTGGGGTTCTTGGGACGCCACCTCCTGAACCTGTTAATGTCATTTTGTTCCTCAGTCCAGAAAGGTGATTTCACAATTACTGCGTGGAATCACCTTTCAGGACCAAGTAATGAAACAACTGTGCCACTGTTCATGAGGTGAAGTCCCAGAAAGCCCATGTGGCAAATCTGATGAAAACATTCAAAAAAATGACTGCATTACGAGCATGCATTGTGCAGCTTTAACGCACGCTCGTAACTTCGCCAATTTTTAATATTTTCACTCCAGATTTTCAACATTACCATTTTTTCACATCTCCTTATGAACAGTGTAGCTGTCATTTTTTACATCCTGCCTGAAATGTGTTTTCACACCAGTTGCACAGAATGGTGCGGTCGCTGTGTGAAATCAACTTTTAGGATGGAGTAACAAAATCACAGGGCCACTGTTCATAAGGGTAGGTCCCAAAAAAACGATGTTGAAAATGTGGTGAAAAAATTACAAACAATGACCGCGTTACGGGCACGCGTTGCACAGTTTATATGCACGCTCATAACTTTGCCAATTTCGCATATTTGCACTCCGGATTTTCAACACTGCCATTTTTTCACACCTCCTCATGAACACTACAACTGTCATTTTTCACATCCTGCCCAAAATGTGCTTTAGCACCTGTGGCACTGAATAGTGCTGTCACTGCACAAAATCACCTTTTGGGATTAAGTAACAAATGATAGTGCCACTGTTCATGACCTGGTGTCCCAAAATGGTCATGTTGAAAATTTGGAGTGAAAATACCAATAAACATCTGGGGCATTAGGGTTTTCAACTCTAATGCCCCCCGTAGAGACTGACAGGCGGGCGTGTGCCTTGAGATGTGGGCCATAATGTCACACCATTCCACCTCCCCACCCCACCCCACCCTCAGAGCCAGTGACAGGCATTGGGGTGTGTCTTGGTGTCTCTGGCCCAAACGCTCACTCCATTCTCCTATACTGCACCCATCTCAGCTTATTTCATTATGGAATGGGGTGAGTGTAAGAACCGAAGACCTCAAGGCACACCCTGCCAGTGTCTGCAGGGTGGGGGTGGAATGGCATGAACGTTATGTCCAATGACCCAAAGGGACACCCGCAATGCCTGTCAGTCTCTGCAGGGTGGGGGGGGGCATTAGGGTTGGAAACCTTAATGCCTCATTAAGAAAGTAAATCAGGAATGGATGTTTGATGTCACCTACAGTACCCTGATTTCAGCAAAGTCTTCGACAACGTCCAACATAGAAGGCTGATTAACAAAATGAGTAGTCTGGCAATGGTGCACAAGCTGATAAACTGGGTTAGAAACTGGCTGATGGACAGGAGGTAGAGGGTGGTGGTAATGGGATCCAATCCAGGGAGAGGGGGTGGCCAGCGGGGTACCTCAGGGATAAGTCCTGGGACAAGTCCTGTTTCAGTGTCTTCATTACAGACATTGTGGAAGGGCTAGAAGCAAAGGTCTGTTTGCAGATGACACCAACATCTGTAACAGAGCGAATACTCCAGAAGGGGTGGAGAAAATGAGCAGGGACATGGAGAGGCTTAAAAAATGGCCTGAGGAGTGGCAACTGAGGTTCAATGCAAAGAAGCCCAAATAATGCACCTGAGAAGAGGGAAACCTGTGGAGAGTTACAGGATGGAGAGGAGGTACTGATGATCACCAGGAAGAAGAGCACCTAGGAGTTATCAGTTCTGATGACCAAAAGGTGTCAAAGCAGAGCACGCATGTTGCAAGGATGGCCAATGGCATGATGGGATGCACAGGCAGAGGTATCACTAGCAGAAGGCACAAGGTGGTGATGCCATTATATAATGCAATAATGAGGCCTCACCTACAGTACTATGTGCAAATCTGGAGGCCGCAAAAGTGCAAGGCCATTGACAGGGTGAAGGTGGCCCACAGAAAGGCAGCCAAGATGGTACATGGCTTGCAACACAGAACATATCAGGAGAGATTAAAAGGACCTCAATATGTGCTTATTGGAGAAAAGGAGGGAGTGGGGGAACATGATAGATACGTTCAAGTACCTCAAGGGCATAAACAAGGTGCAGAGGTGGACATCTTTCAATACATCAAATGTTCAGCATTGATAAATGCTTGTTTTTTATCCTAAAAAAAAAAAAAAGAAAACTGTCCATCATTGTCACTGTGTACCCCCCCCCCCCAAACAGTATACAGACACTGGGAGTGCCCAATCCCCCAGTGTCCTCATCTATCTGTCCATTGTTGTGCATTGTGTAGCCCACCCAAACAATATACAGACACGGGGGTGCCCAATGCCCCAGTGTCATCTGTCCATCCATTGTTGTCTGCTGTGTAACCCCTCTAAACAGCATACAGACACTAGAGGTGCCCAATCCCCCAGTGTCCTCATCTGTTCAGCAAACTCAATGAAAAAATGAAAAATGGAAATGAGGTACCTACCGTAATTCAGATCTTTCTGTGTATCTTCACCATTCATCACTTTTGGGTTATTGGCCAGAGGTCATGACCCCATGGGAGCTCTTTTTTTTTGATGGAAGGAGTCGGTGTACCATCGGCACCGCCCTTGAGGCTGACGCACTGCGTGGTGCTCACGGGTTGGCCGTTAGGTGTTGTCGATTTGTCCTCCCGCCAGTTCTGAGTCGTCAGAGAGGTCAGAAAAGGGTGGGACAAGAAGTCCAAGGCACAGACAAAGGAAAAGATATAAAACCAAAAGGAGAAATAAACGACAGAGGACAGAAGAAGTTCAAGACTAAGGGGATTGTGAAACTCAACTCGTGAAGCAGAAAGGAGGAGGGAGGAAAACGTTTTTAGAGATAAGGAAAAATTTTAATGGGGGAAGACAAGAGAAAACATACCCTGTAACCTTGACTAGTCTCCAGTTGATATAGGAACTGCGAAGGAGTAGCCAAAAGGCTAACTGCCAGAATTGCTGACATAACTCCTATAAGCAGACTTGGCTATTCTGGAAGAAAGACAGGAAAAACAGGGATATCTCCCCCCTCAAAGGAGATTTTGGTGTAAGAAACCTAGTTTCTTAAATTAATTGAGGTTATGTCCACAGGACAAGGAAATCAAAGACTGATGGGGAGAAGGGAAGAAGGAAAGAAAAGGGGGCAACTGCCAACCCTCCCCCACAGGGGTGGAGCCGAAGCACTGAGGAAGGAGTGCCCCCACTCCTGACCACTCCACCCTTGAGGAAAAACTATCCCCCAGTTTACCCCACTCCTGACACACAGAAAGGAGGGGGGTGAGAGAGAGAGAGAGAGCACAGAGAGGAAGGGGGACCCAGTGACTGAGGCTCCAGGGGGATGGAGGGTGGGACTGTGATGAATGGTGAAGATACACAGAAAGATCAGAATTACGGTAGGTACGTAATTTCCATATCTTATTTGTGTCAATCTTCACCATTCTTCATGTTTGGGTGAGTGCTGAGCCCCCTGAAGTGGGGTTTTAAACCCTAAGGGACTGAGTCCCTTAGCCCTCAGTGGGTGACACACTAAAAGGGAGAACCTTCAGGGCCTGGAGAGGCCCAAATGTGGGGAGAGAGAGATGGGGACCCCCCGGAGGGTGTAGGAAGTTGCCCCGACAGACACCACATCACTCTACAGGAGAAGAGAGAGGTTCTCTGGTGGGCGGAGTTAGTCACCCTACGCCGGGCCAAGGGTGACAACCAGGAAAGACGCAGCCATGCCGTCCGCCGAGTGCAGATCGCTGTCCCTACGACCCTGGTAGCTACCTCACTGGCATCATACAATGCCCTTGCTTGGTGCCTTGCTAGCTCCAGGCCACGTGCAGAGAGTGCAATGGCTTGTCTGGTTTGCTCCGTGTCAGGCATGGAGGCTAGGAGCTGACCCAGCATAGACCACAAGAACCTGTCATAGGTTGCACAGTGGGCTTGATGTGCTGCAAAAGAGTGCAGCAACTGTGCTGAGTAGAAGGTCCTCCTCACCCAGAAGTTAAAATCTGAAGACTCTTGATCTGGGGGCCGGTCACGGTGCAGGGCACAAAGCCCATCAGCAGTGTCCAGTTGCGTTAATCCTGACTGAGGACAAGGCATGGAACCTGGAGGCACAATACCACTGGCAGAGATCCCTAGGGGCAGGAACTCCAGAAAAGGGTCTCTGCCAGGAACGCAATGATGCCTCCTGAAAGGGAGCAGGCCAGGGGGCACCACAAGGGTGTCCTCACTGAAATTGCCTAGGAAGGCATGCGCCGAGTGCTCTGGATTGTGTTGAGTGGGAGGGGTAATGTGCAGGTCCTCTAACATCATCACGAGGAATCGCTGCTACTCAGCGAGATCAGCAGCTGGGGAGATGTGGACAGACGGCTCCTCTCCCCCAGAAGAGGGGCATGAAGAGTCGGAGGACCTCAAAGGTTCAGAAGCTGACTGCTCAGGGGGAGGCTAAAAAACCTGTCTGTCCATTGCCCTAACATAAGAGGGAAACTGAGCAGCCTGAGCTCTGAACTGCTCCCAGGAGAGAGGCCCGCTAGAACCACGAATGTCTAGGAGCGCAGGAGAAGGTGGCAGAGGAATAGAGACAGAACCGACAACAGGGATCGGTTGACCTCTGCCTGAGCTAGGGAGCGCACCGGGAGCCCTAGGGAACGAAGGTGCTCCAGAAGACTCCATAGCTGACGGCTGAACAACCAAACTGGTACTGCCTAGGCTGCGCCCTGAAGAATCCCCCCTGTGAGGTGACCAGGGCCGTGTAGGTCCAGAAGGACGGTTCCCTGCCTCCAAAGAATGGGGCCTTCTCAAGGAAACAAGGGGGAAGAGCAGAGATCTGCACTACGGCTTCTCCCAGAGCCCGAATGGGTTCCAGAAAAAGGCCGCCACACAGGCCCCATCCCCCTCAACCCCTCGGAATCCGAGAGCGCCCTCCTCGAGAGACAGCCAACCTAGGCAACTGACAGCCCTGGTCAGCCCCTGAAGGGGCTATCCAGGGAGCAGCACCCTCCCCTCTTGTGGGTGCTCTGATCAGCCCCAAAGTTGGGCGATCCAGGCACACCACAGGAGGGGGTACCACCACTGAGGGGTTAGAGAACCTCAGAGGCCAGGCTGCAAGGCAATGGTGGCCTGCACCACTGCCTGCTGGTCAGAACCCCTGACCCTGGCCCTGGCAGTCACTGTCCGCTCCTCAGAGGGGGGTTGACTCTGGCCTGTCGAGGACACTACCAGGGTGTCCACACCAGCAGCCAACTCCATGGAGTCAGACTGCTCGTCTGACTCAGAGTCCGACTCCTCCTCTGAAGAAGTGGAGATCAAAGGCCTGTGCCAAACAGTGAGCGGACGCCTGCTGCCATCCCTAGTGAACAGGGCACCAGGACCAGAGACTGCACCTGAGTCGACACCTGTGTCCCCATCTGCACCGCAAATGGTGCCAGAAGAGGAAATGGCCCCAACTAGGGCAGCAGCCTCGAAGCCAGAGCCTATCACATTGTCATCCTGACTCATGGCACCACAAGCAGCACAGAGGTCAGCAACAGTAGCAATGATGGCTCCGACTGCGCTCTCGGCGCCACAAATGGTGCAGAGACCGGAGACCCCCATGGCGCCAACCCGTCCCACGGCACCAAGGACAGAGACGGCACCAACGACGGCCCCGACAGTGCTCTTGGCGCCGATGTCTGAAACCCCCATGCCGCCATGTCCATGTTCAGAGCTGTGAATGGCTCCAGAACTGGACACGGTACCATGCTCAACCTTGGCACTGCGAACGGCGCCGGCGCGAGAAACAAATAGGGACGACGCCGTAGAACCTTCCATGGTGCTGACAGCCCCATCGGCGCTGCGAACGGCGCCGACAGCAGCCATGATGCCGAGCAACGGACCGGCACTGATGATGGTGCCATCAGGGCCCGCAGTGCCACGAACGGCACCGGGCCCAAGAGCGGCACCGACAGATGGTGTCGAGAATGGCGTTGACCAGGCGCCTATGCCCATGAGTACGACACCAAGGAACCTTTGCCCCGAAGGGCGTATTGCCAAAGCGCTCCTCTGCCTCGCCTCCCGAGGAGACAGACTTGGCCTCCTGCACCACGGGAGGGTCTCTGCTACAGCTAGGCTAGAAAGGCAGAGGCCCTCTTCCTTGGTCTGTATAGAACCAGGAGGGGACCCAGAGGAAAGGCCGAGAGGATGTGTCTTGGATCGACGAAGCGCACCATTCCTCCCCCGAAGCCCATGGAGTCTTCCCCACTTTCCATGCTCGTTGCTCGATGACCTGGCGGGCCATGGAGAAGCAGGCGTTGCACAAATCCATGTCGTGAAGCGAGCCAAGACACGTAAGGCAATGGTCGTGCTGGTCAGTGACGGAGTACTTACGGCCGCATGGGCACCGTCGCATGGGGGGCCGTCCCATCTTAGAAGATTTCTTGCCCTCTGACCGAGACATGACCTACGGGAAAAATAACACCAAAAACAAGACCCAACGTCGCAAAGCAAATAAAATAAGGAACAGTCTTACCAGGCGACGTTGAGTGGAGCCAGCAGAATATATGGAGTCGACGGACTACGCAGCGACACAGAGTCGAAAAAACAGCTGAAGACTTCAAAGGTAGAGGTAGGCCTCTGAAATTCTTCATGGAGCTTCCCACGAGGTGATCTCGATGGCGAGAGACGAAGAACTGGTGGGAGCGCGGAGTTGACAACACCTAACGGCCAACCCATGAGCGCCACACAGTGCGTCGGCCTCGAGGGCAGTGCAGATAGTACGTCGACTCCACCCATCCAAAAAAAATAAAAAAAAGAGCTCCTGCAGGGTCATGACCTCCGGCCAATAACCCAAAGATGATGAATGGTGAAGACTGACACAGATAAGATTTGTCCCCTGCAAAAATGAAAACTGTCCATCGTTGTCCATTCTGCCGTTACACAACCCCTACCCTCCCACTCAGGATCCACCACCCCACACCCCTGATACCCCATACTTACCCACCAGAAATCCGTTGCCATAATCTACCTTGGACTGCAGGCATGTCTTTGCTCTTCAAAGCCCAACTGCGAACTGAGGTAAGTGCTTCAGTGTATTTCAATGGGGTTTTTGCTGTCAATGTATTTCAACAGGGTTTTCAGCTTAGTGGCATAACTTGCCCATTTTTAAATATTTTTGCCCCAAATTTTCAACATATGTTTTTTGGGACCCCATCTCACAAGCAAGTTCACTAAAGCAATTTTTCAGAAATTATTCTTGATTGCACTCCCCACAACTGCCCAGTCCAGAACAGTGAGACCTGATAAAAGACTTTTTGTAAAACACTTAAAGTCATATAGGATGGGTGCAATATCAAAATAAAACTGCCTTGCAAAAAGGCTTGTGAATTTCTTACCTTTTTCTGTAATGGGAGCTGCCTTCTCGGACCTACGACGACAACAATAAAAGATAACAAAATTAGAAATCAGAAAAATAACTCAGTAGCGTCCCATATTCTTCATTTCATTTTATTTGTTAATCTAGGAACAGAATAAATTGCCTAACAATATAGCAGATGCCAGTTCCATAACGGTTTTTAAGAAACAAGTGGATAGTTGGTTATTAAAGAATACTTCCAAATGGACCCACTAATGTGGGAAATGGCACATACGGGCTAAATAGCCGCCTTCTGTTCTATAACTAGTGTAAGTTTCATTGAGCCGTGGGTCATTATACACAACAAAGCATTGAGACAGAACGTCAGTGGCTGCGTCACAAGTGCACAACTCAAGATAGTGTGCCTTGTGGCACAGAGCGTCTGGTAAGTACAGAGTCAGCACTGTGCGGCACCTCAGATGGGGAGGAGAGGTGTTCCAGAGATTGGGGCTGAAGCAGCAGAAAGCTTTAATGCCAAAATTATCACAATGCCGCAGGGATAATTAGTCCCAGATTTCTAGGGGTCCTCAGATCCTGCACAGCTTGGCCGACACACAGGCAGTCTGTTAGAAACTTGAAGGCCTGTTCTTGAGACACCTAGTGGACAAAATCAGAAAGGCATCAGCAAAGGGTGGCGTGTTGTCAATGACAGACCTTTACTTACCAGCTGTGGACTGGGAGATCCTGGCAACTAAGAGCATCAGGAGTCAGGTACTAGCAGAGGTGCTACAGGACTGTTTTTGTACAGTCTGTCAAGGACCCTACAAGAAAGGGGCTATCTTATTTATATATTAATTTATTTGAAATTACTCCAACTGGGATAACCCCATGACATGCAGGATCTTGTTTATTTTTTTTCCATAAAGGATTTTATCCCCACAAGCCAGACCAGGTGGTTACTCAGTTATGTCCCTGAGTAACCCTGAGAATCCCTTTCCTCCTTCTGTGTTGGTGGGCTAGTGTCCACTAAGATTACCTCCCTCTCCCATGGCACAGCCACAGTACTCATATCCACAATGTCTACCAGCTGGAGTGGAAGGATGGGTTGTGGTGTCCCAGACGGGGTTTCACAAAGCCCCGGTCTGCTCATTTCCCTCCCCAGAGGTCCTGGAGCCACAGCCGCAGCATGGAGGACCAATGCACGTGAAGGCACATGCATTTCAGAAATGTGGCTCCTCCCACCGTCCCAGACATACATCTTGCCTCCAATATGCTGGCACTACCACTAGACCTCCACGTGGCAGCCAAGAGCTGGGAAGGCCCACCGCCCCAATCTGAGAGATGAGAGCTGGCAGGCAGCTGCTGGACCCTCTCTCGGTCCTTCCCTCCCCCACCGACCCAAGCTCATTCTCAAACTCAGGTTGCCGGTGTGGTGAAAGGTAAGGCACTTACAGCACCTCGGTGCCACCAGGCCGGTGTCACAGCGTCTTGTTGTCATGGGATTCCTAGAAAGGACAGCAGCAGTCAGCAGGTTAACAAAGTCCAGAAGAAATAGTTACTTACAGCCTAAAACATACACAGGAAAGAAAATACTATAAAATCAAGTACCTCCAACGGTAATTAAAATGAGCCAACAAATAGCGGACATAGCAAACTAAGAGCGTGAGCATTGTTACGGAGCACGATCATGGTCAGATAGATGGGGATTCAGGACCAGAACAAATACAGGGAGTCCTAAGGTGGCTGGAGAGACTGGACTTGAACACTTGTAAGCTAGAAGCATTCCTCAAATGGAGAGGGAGTTTGTTGCAGGTGTTTGGTGCTGGAAATGCAAAGGCCTTTCTGCCAAACTCGTGCTTCATCCTGGGTGTTGAGAAGGTAAGTGCTGCTGCTGAATTGAGAGAGTAGGCACTGCCTGACTGTGAAGTGTACTAGGAGATAATCAGGGCTTTTGCTAGTGCACAGCTGCACAACACAGAAAGCCAGTGGTAGGCATGCCTGCATGAGGGACTTCTCCGGCTAAGCTGGTCATAGAGCAATGATGGGTAGTCCATCTGTAACCCCCCTACAAATGGGGGTCTCCGAAAAGTCTTCCTCGAGCTTCCCTAAATGCTCACTGCCAGGCTGGTGTCCTGCGTTTTAGCAGTTTAAATGTGATTGCCAGAGAGTGCCTGTATAGCCTCTGTGTACTGTCTCTTTAAGAGCTGCCTGGATTGCAGTCATAAGTAATCTGAGAGGGAGCTCTGTTGAAAGATGTAACTATTTGCTGAAAATCATTTAGAGTGATAATGATAATGTAGTTTGTCTAACCTGCCTTTTTTGCAGCAAGAACTGTTTCGTTCATCTCCATTATCTTGGTCCTAGACTGCGAATTGGACCAATCAGTACTGGTGGGACCTAAAATGGAACCGGACTACAGGAGGTGTCTGGAGTCAAAATCTGTAGGAATTGTAGTTTTGGGCTTTTTACGCCTTTTTGCACCTGAAGGGGGAGCCTTTGTTGTGACTGACAGGAGGATCAGCCAACCAAACCTTTTGCGTCTTGGGGAATTTCCCAAGCTGCTGCAGCTAGTTTCAGTTTTGAGCTGAGAAGTGAAGAAGTAACAGCTCAAGTGATTTTGAGCAGCAGTTCTGTGTAGTTTTGCATGGGAGAACTGTGGAAAAGGCTGAGTTTTGGCCTACCTGTCTGCCTGCTGTCCCTGAGAGGGAAAATAGAGTTTATTCGGGCTGAATCCAAGTTGTGAGGACTATTTAAGCCACTGGACTGTGTCCAGGCTTTAACTTGAAGAAGACCGAAGATTTGCTGAATGCGATTGGCCTGTCAGGATTTCCAGCTGCTTTTGAATCCCCGGTTTGTGCAGAGACTTTGCGATCGTGACCAAAGAGCGGTTTGCCTCGTACAGTAGAATTTCCTGACATGTAAATGTTCTCTGTATTGAAAGTGGGTCATGATTAGGTTCCCCACTGTGTGATCTATGTTCTGCTTGCTGGAAGCTTTATCCAGCCTAATCGGACTGAATCCGCGTTCTTCTCCATTCAGCCTGGGCCATGCCACACTGGCCCTGCCAGACTACCCCAATGCACAAAGAAAGCCACCGACGAGAGACCTGCTTGGGGATCAGCCCCCTGCTCCACGCTTGAACAGGAATGACGCCTCGGTGAATTGTGTCGGCCCTGATTCTCCTGGCACTCCAGATTAACCACCTGCTGTCTTGATTTTCATCCAGCCTGTGTCCAGTCTTGAGTATCGAGAGTACTCATCAGGGTAGCTCCCTGCAACAACAGCATAATCTAAAAGTGTGTCATCTGATTGTCTTGTTTTCTTTTCACGAACTGAGCCCTCCAGCTCCGGATTACAAATAGTGTGTGTTGTGCATGTTGTTTTCTTCCATCACAGGGCCCCAACCAGCTGCAACGTTTCTGGCTAGCCCACCATTCTCCATCTAGGTACCCAGAGTGTGTGACTGTTTATGGACCCTGAAGTGCATGCGTAACTGTTTGATAGGGCCTTAAAGCAAATTAACCTGATTACGCCCCTCTCTTGTTCAAGCCCCTTAAATAAATCAGATCTCTTTTTTGCATTTACCCGGACTGTGGTTCCAGTTTGTGCAAGAGTACTGTACTGCTGTTATTTGCTGTGTATAACCTTGTTTTACAGGGGGTCCCCAGGGCCGGGCCAGAGGAAAGCTCTGGTGGTAAGTGCAAACAGTGTGGGTACTTGTGTGGTATATCAGGGGTATTGTGAAAGTGATTACAGTGTATTGTTCCGGCCACTAGTAAGGAAAGAGGGGGGTTACAGTGTCCCGGAGGGCTGTGCCCAGATTAGCTTGACCACTACCAACCCTGACCTCCAGGTGGAGGCACCCATTTCAGAACTCAGGCCCCTTAACCTGCTACTAGCCAAGCAGGCAGGGGTAGTAGCCCTTGGGATAGCACCACCTAGGGGTTACACATCTGTGGGAGAGGATGAACCTGCAAAACTTGTTGTAGAAATGACCCGTGGGTAACACAGTGGTTTTATTTGCACAGTGGTTTATGATGCTGTCAAGGTTAATGAAAGGGAGCAGGAAGTAGGAGTCTACCTGCTTCCTCACGTCAGCACTAAGGCTACTGTATATAAGTGATAGATCAAGCCAGATCAGATTCCTAGATAGTTAAATTTGCTGACTACTCAACAGTGTTGCCTGATGTTATTATGACTGGAAGTGGATCAGCTGAAAGAGTTAGCAAGTGCAGGGATCTAAACACTGTCAGTTGCACTAAGTATCAGGTGGTTGCTGACGGACAACTAAATAAATAAATAAATAAATAAACACTGTCAGTTGCACTAAGTATCAGGTGGTTGCTGACGGACCAAAATGAGAGAGTGCTGAAATCAACTTGGAGTGCTGAATTAATCTTGGACATTGTCACTGCACTATAGTACAATATGGTGCTATCTGCATACATACATATGTAGATGATGCTTCCTACTGTGTTCAGGAAGTCATTAATAAAAATGGAGAACAGACGAGGGTCAAAGACTGAGCTTTGAGGATCCCCAAAATTTAACAGAGCAAGGTCTGAATTAATGCCTTGTGTGGACACTAGCTGGGGACGGGTATGCAGGTAGTTTTCAAACCATTTGATGGCTGGTTGGCTGAGATGTTGTGTCTTGAGACTGAATATCTTGGATGTGGTACTCTCCAACAGAGATTAAGGCCCTGTCCACACTAGGGGTTTTGTAATGTTACAGTTGGTCTGTAATGTTACAAAACCTGCAGACACAGTTCGCATCCACACTACTGTACACTTTTTCTGTGCTCTGAACCAGTTTAAGAAACCATACTCAAAACTTGATCAGAGCAGGTTTTGAGCACAGTTGCAGCCCAACATGGTTGCCTTAAACCGTTTTAACAGTGGTGTGGATGCACACCGTACAGTTAAGCAGTTTAAGGCAACTTCCGTGGGCTGTCTTGGCAAATGTTTGTCTCCTGAAAGAAAAGGGGATAATACTACTTACATCCCCATCCTCGCCATGGGATCCCGAATCAGTCGTGCTATTTTTAGCCTGATTGGTTAACATACCCGTTCCAGAGTATCCCGGTATGCACTGGGCACCCGCAATGCTTTCCGGGACTGCCGCAAGTATGCCTGGGAACTCTGAGGGGCATCCTCTAAAGTCGGCTGTACTGAGGACGGAGGGACAACCATTGTGAAAACCGTTTATACAAAATGGTTTTCAAAGCGGTTTCCAAAAGTGCTGATAGTGTGGACAGGGCCATAGTTGGGCATGTTATGATGATAGACTCTCTAGGGTCCATTGACTAATTCTGTGTAGTTTCACAGAGCCCTAAACGCCCATCACTCCAACTTTAAAACAAGGGGCCAAGACTTCAGGAGGGCGAACTTCGGGAAAATAAGGGAGTTGCTCAGCGGAAGATTAGCAGAAAGGGCAGAAGTGGTAGATTACAAATGGGAAATCATTAAGAGGGGGATAACAAAGGCTGGTCCAATGGCATTGAGGGCTCCGGTGCTGAACGTCTTACCTCCTGCTATGACGGCGACTCATGTTCGGGAACGAGCTACAGGTTGCTGGGGGTGGGTGGAATATGAAAGATTAAGCACCTCATGGACAGCTCTCCTCTTCCATGAAGGTGTGGTCAGCCACCTCGGCTTGCGGCAGTGCAGGCTGAAGCAACTCGAAGGGAGGGACTGTGTCTGTAGAGGGCATAGGCACCACTGCACCTCCATGCACACATGCTGGCGCTGCAGCAGAGGAAAGGGAACACAGAAAATGGAAAATGGGAGGATGAGCTACATGGAGCCCTGCCCATCTCCCTGGGGCCCACACTGCCATCCACATGGGGGAGGACTCTGAATAGGTTTGTCTTTGGGGGAGGACGGCCCTCCCTCTTCCAGCCCTGCTGTGGAGGGGGAGGAGTCTGAGGCAGATGTGCACCTACTAGCGGAGGAGGCTGGAGCTGGTCACAAGACATGAGGACAGGGCCAAAGAGCTGCCCATTCCCCTGAAGGTAGAAAAATCTTTATTAAAAAAAAGAGGGGGATCTCAGAAGCAACCAATACCTGTATAAAGCAGATAGGATAGAATAGGAAATATAACAAAACAAAGAAGTCGGGGTAGTTTGAGCAAAAGAAGCAGCATTCCAGAAGTACGGGAGGGGGAAGCAGAATGATACCAACAGGGAAAGATATCTGAAAAAGCTAAAAGAGTCCAATAGGATCATCATGGGGGCTAAGTCAGATGCAGAGCTGAGAACTGTGGAAGGGGCCAAGGAGGCAGAAAAAGCCTTGTATCGTTATATCAAGGAAAAGAGGAAAAGGAAAGCGGGAATAGTCTGAATGAGAAGCTGAGAGGAATGGGTGGAAGAGGAAAACATAAAAGCAGATATCCTGAATGAATATTTTTGTTCAGTTTTTATAGTAGAGGAAGATGGGCCCCTCTCAGTGTGTGAGGTTCAGGCCCTAGGAGTGAAGCGGCAAAGACCAGAAGTAAAGTTAGTATCGGAGGATCAGCTACTCAAGGGACTCAAAACCTTGAAAGTGAATAAACTGCCAGGCATGCCCTTGGTGGCATGCATTCTAGGGTGCTGAGGAAGGCGAGTCTGACACCACTGGCTGATCTACTAACTGCCCCTCAGCAACTAGGGTGGTGCCAGCAGACTGGAGGGAGGCTAATGCACTGCCACTCTACAAAAGTGGAGACAGAGACCATCCCCATAACTACAGGCCGATCAGGCTGACCTTGATTGTGGGGAAGCTGCTGGAGACTGGGGTGGTTGGAATCCGCTGAACAGAATCATATTCATCGGATTTTTAGATTTCGGATTTACGGTCTGAAAACCCTAAATCCGAAACTAAATCCTAAAACCTGCCGCTAGCTCTGTAGCGCTGAGCGATGAGTGTTCACTCGGCATGTTGGCAACCCGGGTTCGTGCCCTGAGCCCAGATGTTAGGAGAGGAGTCTGTCAGGGAGGGAGTTTATAGCATCCATTGGACCCTTCCCTTTCAGGGGTGGGTGGTTCGTTCCTGGACTGCTGTTTGACGGTTCCTGGTAGTAGCTAGTGGCTGGCGTTTTTAGCGGCATGTAGTCTTAACATGCTGCTGAACGTCCCAACCCCAGGACACTGTTGAGGCCAGACCGCTATGTGGGAGGTGGAGGTGGGCTGGGAAGAAAACTGGAAAATTAGGCGCTGGGCCAACCAGATAACAGTGGCCAGTTCTCTACTCATCACGAAGCCCAGAACTGTCATTGCTGACCCTTGCCATGCCCAGGATATGGTTGGAATGCCTGCGGGCGACTCTCCTCTCCTGGTTCTCCTCCACGGGGGAGGGGGCCCTCCCAACGAAGGGATACGCTGAGTTACCCAGGTGGGAGCATTAACGGGGTGGGGGATGGCAAAAAGACATGTTGGTGGGATGGAAGCCTTCGGAGCCCGAAGGAGTGGTTGGCCGAGGGCTTGGAAAGAATTAAAAAAAAAAAAAAATCCTAAAACCTGTTTTTTAAATAGCCACTTAAGATTTTCAATCCGAATCCTAAACACGATTTTCAGGTCCTTTTAGGATTTGAAGCAGAATTGGATTAGGATTCAGAAGTTCCTAAAATTTGATATCCTGATCGGAATCAGCTGATGGAGAGCATCCTTAATGCAGACCAGCATATAGCAGGACCTCGTAGAATTCCTGGAGGCAAATGGGCTACAGAACAATGGTCAGCATGGATCTGTGGCAGGCAGATCATGCCAGACTAACCTGATCAACTCTTTCAAATGGATTACAAAGGCGGTGGACAGGGGCCAGATGGTAGATGTGCCACATCGGGACTTCAGCAAGGCCTCTGATTTGGTACCACACAGAAAGCTGGTTAAAAGGACTTCCAGTGACATCACTGATAGCAATAAATGTCTGATGTCAAAGCTCTGCATCCTCGACTTGATAAAACACACCAGTCGGGACTTACTTGGCAAACTATCTTACTTTTTCTGTTGCTGGTGTGTAATGGAGTGACTGCTCAAGGAGACTCTCCCGCTGCTAGATCATCTAGACTTTGAGCTTGAATGGGTGCATCAAGCACTAGGCCAAAAACCAAGCTCACGTGAGCGCCACCGTTCTGTTACAAGGGGTGATCGCTCAGGTCTGGTTTGGGCCTAGTGCTCAGTGTTCCCGTTGGCGTTGGAAGTACAGCCTAGATGTTAAGAGTAATGAGCTGTGAATGAGCTTGGCACGTCCAGCAGACCAGTGTTTGTTTCACACAATGTCCACTTGCATAACGTGTGACTCTGAGTAAGTCACTTTACCTCCCCAGTGCTCCCAGGTCACCCAGTGAAAACAGGTATTTGTGCCTAGTGGACCTTACCCAGTTACCAAAGGATACATTATAATGAAACTGTTAAGGTTCCAGAAAGATTTATTGACTGCTGGGCACAAAAAGGAGGTGCGGTATAAAGAAAAACAAGTATTCTTTGATCATGATTACACTTCCCCGTGATTCAACAGGAATGCCGGACATACACACCTTGTATGCACACTTGAACAGACTGAGATCTGATTCCAAACCCCCTACCCAGCCAAACTCGGTGCTGTTTCCAGAGGGGAACATACTTTACTTAACACATGAAGAGGTGAAGAAGGACTTGGAACATCGGGGGATTTCTATTCCACAACTTCCTCGAGCAGTGCAATCACTAAAGGGCAGCCCGCTGTGACCAGTGTCAAATTCAGCAACCCCGATCAGATTGTTGTAAGTTGGAGACCAGGTCAAACACTAGAGGAAGTCAGCAATAACAATCTTAAGTGGCACTAACCTCCATACGATAACTACTCTGCCAATTTCAATGCCGTCCTTGCTAGCTGAATTACTGGCATGAACTCTGTGTGATGTTACAATAAGGCACTCCTTGTGCTGCTAAATCTGCACTGTTTTGATAATGAGTACTCTAACTGATTTAATTGCTATGAATCAGAGGTGATCCAAGATACAGCATATACTGCTCCAGTAATATCATACGTACTGGGACACGGAGTGTGGGGTTAATTTGAGGAAAGGGGTAGTGAACAGGGGCCTTGTCTAAGTGTCTGAGTATCTAGGTTACAGCCGGTCATAATCTCACAGGTCTGCCAGCGCACATGTAGCTGTGGTGTGGTTTACCTCCCCATAAGGGGGGGAAGGGATGAGGAAGGGGCTGACCAGAAGCCCCTCCTCCAGATGAGGGGAGTAGCGCCAAGCCCAAGAGGGGAGGGGGAAACAGACTGGAGGTGGAGGTTTCAGGAGGAGAGGGGGAGGATGGAAGTATAAGGAACCTGGGTGGGGTTTGACAAAGAGGATCAGGGATAAGGGGTGGGGGTTGGTGTTAGTAAATGCCAGGAGCTTGGGAAACAAGTTGCCGGAGTTCCAGACCATGCTGTTCGAGGGGGGGGTGGATGTGGCGGCGGTCACGGAGACGTGTCAACAAAAACCATGACTGGGACCTAAATATACAGGGGTACACTATGCTTAGGAAGGATAGAAAGGAGGTCAGAGGGGGTGGAGTGGCTATGTTCATTAGAGATGATATAGAAATTGCTATGGTAGAGGAGGCAGAGGGAAACGTGGAGGCCTTATGGGTCACCTTACGATCCCCAGCAGGAGATAAGGTCAAGCTGGGAGTAGCATATAGGCCCCCCGGGATGAGTGAGGTTCTAGAGGATGGTTTGCTGGACAACATCATTGCCCAGTGTGGTCCAAAAGGGGAAGGAGTGGTGTTGATGGGGGACCTTAATATGCCAGGTACAAACTGGGGAACCATGTCCTCTAGGGTGGCCAAGGAGCAGAGGCTGCTGGATGGCTTCCAGGATGTGTTCTTAACACAGCATGTGATGGAGCCCACAAGGGAGGGGCATGTCCTGGATGTGGTTCTGGCAGATGGGGATCTGGTAAGGGACATAGTTGTACAGGACCCCTGACTGGGAGCGACCACATACTGTCTGGTTTCAAATAAGCATGGGGGAGTGGGGTGAGATCTAGGACACTGGCAGTGGACTTCAGGGGGCAGACTTTATGGGCATGGAAATATTCTCAGGCACTTGAAGGGGATTACCCAACGACAAGTGTGGAAAGGGAGATGGGAGGTCATAAAACGGGACTTCATGAGGCAGTCAGGATCTGCCTAAGTTGAAACTGAGGAGCAAGGTCACGTAAACCATGCTGGTGGTCCATTGAGGTACAGGTAGCAGTCAGAGAAAAGAAGGCGCCTACAAAAATATAAAACAACAAGAGGGGATAGGGATAAGGAAATGTACCAGCTTGTATCTAGAAAAGTCACCAGATGGTGAGGGGAGCAAAGTCCAGCAAAGAGCAGCGGCTGGCACAGGGAGAGCATGAGGGAAAAGGGTTCTTCCGGTACATTGGGGAGGCGGAGAAAACTAAGGGCCATCTCAGCAGATTGAGATCAGAAGGAGGGTGGGTGGAAGAGGCAAGGGACCAGGCAGAGGTATTTAACGAGTACTTTGCCTCTGTGTTCACTAGGGAGGGGGATGGGATATCTACAAAGCAAGGCATGAAGGGGATAGAAGCGGCAGGGAGTGGGATCAGGGGAGCAACAGAAATGGAGCAAGAGGGAGGGAAAGGTACCCCAGGGGTGTCACATCTGGATAAGGATAAAAAGACCAGTAAGGGAGGGGACGGATGATGCTATCTCCACCAAAAGGGTGTGGTTAGCCCTCAAGGCCCTAAAGAAAAACAAATCTCCAGGGCTGGATGGCATTCATCCGAGAGTACTATGGGAATTGCATGGACATACTGGCTGCACTTGGCGGAGCTTTTCAGCAGGTCACTTGAGACAGGGAGGGTACCTAGTGATTGGCGAGAGGCACATGTGGTACCAATCCATAAAGGGGTACAGGGAAGTACCAGGTAAATCTAGACCCATCAGTTTGACCCTCGGTGGTGGGAAAATTAATGGAGAGTATACTAAAGGAACGATTGGGTGTACTTGCTGGAGGTGGAGGTCTGGATAGTCGGCAACATGGGTTTGTGCCAGGTAGATCATGTCAAACCAACCTTGTGGAGTTCTATGAATGGGTACATCAGAACTGACAGGGGTAAGCCTGTGGATGTATTATTCTTGACTTCAGCAAGGTTGACTCTGTCCCCACAATGGTCTGGGTGGAGAAACTGATGGGGTTAGGAGTAGGCCCTTTGATGGTCAGATGGATTGAAAACTGGCTAGCTGGACGCACTCAGAGAGTAGTGGTCTGTGGGGAGCTCTCGAACCCTAGAGAGGTTGGTAGTGGGGTACCACAGGGCTCGGTCCTGGGTCAGATCCTGTTTAATGCATACATATCGGACATCAGGGAGGGTATAGGGTGTGAAATGAGTCTCTTCGTGGATGACTCCAAGATGGGAGCAGTAGTTGAGGGAGAAGAGGGGAGGGTGGCCCTGCAAGGGGACCTGGACACCCTGGAAAGCTGGGCTCACACATGGAAATTAAATTTCAATATCACCAAGTGCAAGGTGTTGCATCTTGGTCGGGGAAACCCTAAACACAGGTACACACTGGGAGGGGAGGCACTGGAGGCCTCAATAGGGGAAAAAGACCTAGGGGTCATGGTGGATACATGTATGAATAACTCTGAGCAGTGCAGGAGAGCAGCTAGCAAGGCAAACAGGATGTTGGGATGCATCGTAAGGGGGATCACCTCTAGGAGCAAGGAAGTGATTCTGCCACTGTACAATGGACTGGTTAGACTACACCTTGAGTACTGTACAGTACTGGAGGCCACATTTGAAGAGGGACATACAGCTCCTGGAGAGGGTACAGAGGAGGGCAACAAAGATGATACGAGGGCTAGGGGATTTGACGTATGAGGACAGACTTGAGGAGCTCTGCCTGTTTTCATTGGAGGAGAGGAGAGACAGGGGGGACATGATAGCGGTCTTCAAGTACCTCAAGGGAATAAATAGGGTAAACATGGAGGGGATCTTTAGACTAAAGCAGGGAGGTATCACCAGAGGGCATGGTTTGAAGTTGGAAGGTGGAAGGGTGAGGGGGGAAAACAGGAGGAGGTTTTTCACCGAGAGGGTGGTGGACCCTTGGAATGCACTACCTGGTGAGCTGGTTCAGAGATCCACTGTAGAGGGCTTCAAGAGAGGGGTGGGACAGACACAGAAAGTGGATGTATCAGATGATGGCCTGTCCCGGGGAGATGGATGATAGGGGTTTCTAGAGAACAAGGGATAGGAGGGTCTCGGCACCCAACTAAGGATCTAGGTTCGAGCAGACTCGATAGACCGTAAGGCCTAATCTGCTGACAAATAGTATGTATGTTAGTATAAAGGCGCATCATAGCTGGAGATCACTGCGCACAGTGGGCTGGTAAGTTTACTGAAATGGGCTAGAATATTTTGGTAGCCTTTAGCCTGTAATGCTGCAGTATTGCTTGGGGCAGTTAAGAGTGTGTGTGTGTGTGGGGGTCTCAGTTTGGAGCATCATAGCCAGCGAGATGACAAGAGTCAGCACCCACTCACACCTCTCTACGCTTCCCAGTTGAGCTGGCCTATCAGGGAGGCCTCTGGCATATTACCCGCACTATTTTGCAGTTTGGCTTCACTGTGGGAGCTTCAGGCTGGTATGCTACTTAGAGTCCAAGGAGACTATGGCCAAGTAGTTTGTGAGCCCCCAGGTTTTTTCCCCACCCTCTCCCTTTTCTGCTGGTGTTTTATTCCCCCCATACCCCACCAATTATTCTCAGCTTCAGTGTCGTGCATAACGAGGTTACTAGTGCATGGGCCAGCCATTGATATTTTCAGACTGCCACTGCCGGAATCACTGCCCCACCTTTAATAGTATTTTCTCTCCAGCTTTTCTGTTACTCAGTATATGGTCGATTATGAGACAGTTTGCATTTTGAGACTTCATGGTTTTACTTGCATTGTCTTGCAGTCGAACGGTCCCTTCACAGCTATTGCTGTATACTCTAAGGACAAACTCCTCCCAACATGACACTGACCTGAGGACTCTTGGGATATAAAAAGTGTAGTTGCAGGAAAACATACCTCCCCAACATTAGGTTAACACTGGATAGGTCAGGCCGAGGATTATCGTCTAATAATTTAGCTCAGATCAAATTCACCGCTGACATTTGTGTTCCTTTACAGGCTAATTCCTACATTTTCCTGTGGTATGGGCCCACATCCATGGCTGAGCAAAACCCACATGCGAAGTCTATCACTGAATCTGTATAGGGGAGATCTAGCATGTTCTCCCACTCCCTTAGAAGTGCCTGTTTTCTGAACTGGTATTCTAGTACTTGTTTTACCTGCTTATAGTACCAGTTCTGGCCCTGTTGACTGCTATTCTAATCGTCTGCAGTTGGGAATTTGATCTCCCCCCAGCTTAGGTATTATTCTGTTGTTTAAAGCTCATTTGGGACCCTATATGACACTGCACTGCGGGAATGCTGGTTTATCACTAATGTGTTTTTGCATATTATAAACTTCAGGCCAATGTACACATTAAGACTCTCTGTTTACCACCCACTTTAATGCTACAGGGTACATATGAGTGTGTTATGGTCCTCTTGTGGTTAGCTCCAGGCATAGACTGGTGCTCGCACCTGCCACATGGCCTGACACAGCCCCCATAGCACCATCCGTAGGTAACTGGTTAATATGGGGATAGATGACATGAGGACATTAAGCTTATAATTCACAACTTCACCAAATTGTTGTTTAGTTTCTAAAGCAGCTGGGATAGACATAGTGGATGTACACCTCGATATCCCCCTTTAAAGTGTTTATTAAGGCAGTCTCCGTGTCTTTAAAGTCTGCTCTCCTGAACTCCAGGACCCATGTCCTAGTGTGTTTTCTTCTGCCCAATCCGTATGCCAAACTCCATTGTACGATGGTCGCTTGTACCCATGAGGCTGCCCACTGTGATGTTTGCTAGACTGCCTCTGTTCATAAGTACCAAATCCAGCACTGTCCCATCCCTGGTGAGATCTATAAACAGCTGCCTGAGAAATGTCCCTACTTGGGGAGTCTAGGGTGGCCCTGCTCCTAGTTGTAGCTAGTGCCAAGATGTTTCAGTCCACATCCAGCAGATTAAGGTCACCCATGATTACTACATCCCTTTGCTTACCATTTGTCTATGTCCCACTTACTCAGACTGCCAAAAGTAATGGAAGGAAGAATTAGGGGAGAATATTAGCACAGCAGATTGGTCTGAAACCTGGACCAGTGCTTCACAGATGTAGTAGGTAAGTACAGGGAAAGACAATTCAATAAAAATGTTGTACTTCTATTACTATTCCTCTTTAAGATTGGAAAACATGAATTACTTAGCAAATGGACCTTGCTAGAAATGCCAGAATCACCACACAAATCTAATTTCGCCTGTTGTGGAGTTGTCCAAAACTAAAAGAAATACATGGGCAAAGTTCACAATGTAAGCAACAAGACATGACAGGGGGTGGGTTGCAATTCCTGAACCTCATGCCCAGGTGCATTGCGAGGCACTTGGCGTTTGCTCCGAGCGCCTTCAACCACCTGGATGTGTCTTACTGAGCTTATAAAATGGGTCCACTGTAATAAAAAAATAAATGAATATAAGTTTAGCACTGTGGTTACTATATCTGAACTGCACTGCTTTGGAACCTTCACCACCAATCAGGAAGCAGGGTTCTGCCTACCCATTTTATAAAACTGTGAGAAAGTATTAGGCAAATCTGTTCTTTTATCCTATCAAAAAGTAAGGAAATTATTTGCAAAAAACGTTGTCAATGCAACAGTTAGGGTTCAGATTAAAGCAACAAAACTAGAGACACGTGGTGTTAGGGTTCCCAACCCTAACACCCCACCCCCACCATGCAGGCAGCAAAAAGGAAAACCATTAGGACTTTACCTCCCCTGAGTATTCACAAATTAGCCTGGGGTCTTCCTTGGGGTTTGCCAACCCTAACACTGACCCTTTGCTGCCTGCAGGTAGTGAGGTGTTAGGGTTGGGAACCCTAACACCACATTTCTACTTTTGTCGCTTTAACTGAACCCCACTGTTGCAGTCACAACAGTGTTTTGCAAAGCATTTATATTACGGCCATACTTCTCAGAGTAAAATCTAGGCAGGCTGCAATGCAGTTGTCTTTTAGGGGCGTCCCCTTCACTAAAATGTCAAGTTTTATCAAACTGGAAATCAGTGTATCCTCTAACTTTTCGGGATTAGTTTAATAATTTGAGTACACTAGTTAATAATGAGAGGATGCATTACTCTCTGCTGGGAAGGTTAAAGTCTTTGAAAATGCTTGGTCCCATTTTCTTTGGTTAAAGAAACAATGACAGCCGATAACTTTCTACTAGGAATGCCTTTTAGGTATGTAATTGATGAAGTTGCTCATTAATGTAATAAGGATACTGTGAAATATAAAAATGTTCTAGCCATACAGTATCTATGCATCGATTTCTCTAATGAAGTTACATAATTTCCTTAACTACTGAAATATGTATTCTTAATTTAAGTTTTGAAGATAGTTTTTTTTTTTCCTTTTTTCTTCTTTTTCTCTTTTGTTGACTAATTTATGTCTTTATATTTCATGTAGCTTTGTTTTTGCTATGAAAACATAAACTTTTGTTTCTAATTATTTATGCTCTTCCAGCTGGCCTGCCCCGATCAGGTCAGCCCCTCCAGCCCCACCACTACCACTAACCTTCCCCAGGTACTTCCCTCCATCCTACTTTCCTCATGGCTTGCCTGCCATGATGGGGCCCCCAGGGATATACCCCTCCAGATGTTCGCATCTGGTGTAGGACGGTGCCAGGTTGGTGGTGCGAGACCTGCAAGGGGCTGCCTTCACCCTGCTGCAGCCAGCTCAATTTTTCCTCAGGTTCCTCCCTTCCCGGAGGTTAGTGCATGTGCAATGGCATAGGCATGCCATGTGAAGATATACAGGTTACTCACCTGTAACAGGAGTTCTAGGAATGGTATATGTTGTTCATCCACACTCATTGGCAGGTATCCTTGCCGCTTTAAATCTTGCCGGAAGGTCTTCAAGCTTGCTCCTCCCACCCACCCGGGTGGTATAACTCTCGGCTCCGCCCCATGACGCCAGATCTGGCCCGCTGGAAGCTCAGGGTGTGCGTCGAAGCCGGGGAGGTCGGGTGGGTCGTATGGATGAACAACATATACCATTCCTAGAACTCCTGTTACAGGTGAGTAACCTGTATTTCTAGGGACATGGATATGTTGTTCATCCACACTCATTGGCAGACTCCTAGCAGTTCTCCGGGAGGAGGGAGGCAAGGCGCACACCCCAATACTTACTTGGGAAAGAGAGACTGGAGACCGAGGCCCCAAACCAGCATCCCGCGTGACTCAAGGTCGATGTGGTAATGGGTAATGAAGGTGTTTGCTGACTTCCAGGTAGCAGCCCTGCAGATTTCCTGGATAGGGGCGTCCCTGGAAGCAGCCACCGTTGCAGCAGTATAGCAGGTAGAATGAGCTCTTATCCCTCAGAGCTCCATGCCGCTAACTTATAACGAGAGATCTTGCAGGAGGTTACCCACCTGCTTATAAGTCGCTTGGCTGCAGGTCTGCCAGATGACGGCTTCAGCGTAGGTGACAAACAGCTGGCGAACCTCTCCCTCAATTTCAAACAGGCGCCTTTATAATAAGCGAGCGCCTTCTAGGGTCCAGAGTATGAGCCCAGATTCGCCTCCCGAGGTGTGACTGGGTAGAACACCGCAGAGTCAACACCTGGTTAAGGTGAAACTCCGGCACCACCTTCTCGGAAGGAATTTCGGTGGGGCGCAGGACAACCTTGTCCTGTGGAAGACCAGGTAAGGAGACTCGATGGAAAGCGCCTGGAGCTCTCCCATCCTTCTGGCTGACGTGATAGCCACCAAGAAGGCGGTCTTCCACGACAGGTGAGAGAGAGCACACCTGTGCATAGGTTCGAATGGCTTGCCCATGAGCTTTGCCAGTACCAGCAGTAGATCCCACGGAGGTGGGGTTCCCGCACTGGAGGGAAATGTGATCAAGGCCTTTGAAAAGCGCCAGACCACCTTCTCTCGCCACTGACTGCTTCCCGCCCGCCTGCAAGCAGAGATGGCTGCCAGGTGCACCCCTTAGGGTCGCCGACCTAAGCCCTTGACTAGAAAGGGACCATAAATAGTCCAAGATGCTTGCCAAGGAACAGGAGGAAGGGTCCAAGCCCTTGCTCTGACACCAAATGGAAAACCTTTTCCATTTGAAGGCATAGCATTTTCTGGTCGACTCCTGCGGACGCCTCAACTACATTGAGGACCTCCGCCGGAAAGACCCAAGGCCTGGAACTCTAGCCTCAGGAACCAGGCCGTCAGGTGCAGGGATTGAAGGTCCAGATGGAACACCTTCCCCGATTGACTGAGAGCAGGTCCGGCGAGCTGGAAGCTGCCTGGAGTCCTGGAGCTGAGACTGAGGAGATCTGGGTACCAGAACTGGCGAGGCCAGTCTGGGGCTATCAGAATCACCTGCGCCTTGTCCTCCTCGCCTTGAGAAGCACCTTGTGGATCAAGGGAAATGGGGAAAGGCGAAAGAGGGCCGGGGTCCATTGCCTCGAGAAGGCATCCCCTGCAGCGAGCCCTGCTGAGGGGGCGGCATGGAACAGACTCAGCTTCTGCTCTCCCTGGAGGCAAACAGGTCCACCTGAGGTGTGCCCCAAAGGGAGAACAGATGCTGTACTACCTCCGGAGAGAGACCACTCTGGGATGCAGCCCCTATCCGCCTCAGGGCATCGGCCAGGGTGTTGGAGGCTCCTGCCACGTGAATGGCTAGAGATCCGCCTCCAGGCTGCGCCGAGGTGACCAAATGCGAGAGCTTCCTTGCATAGAAGCATGGGCGCCGTCCGCCCTGGCGGTTTAGATAGTACATAGTCGTGGTATTGTCCGTCTGGACTCGGACCACTGACCCCGGAGGAACGGAGCAAAGGCGGTGAGAGCTAGGCGGACCGCTCGAGCTCCAGCAGGTTGATGTGGCATCGGGACTCCCGCGGGGACCAGAGGCCATGAGCCCGGTGTTCCCCCAGATGGGCACCCCAACCCATCAGAGAGGCATCGGTCGACAGAGAGACCGTCGGCTCGGGGCGGACGAACGGGATGCCCTCCTGCAAATGATCTGGAACGGTCCACCACTGGAGAGCGTTCCACATCCCCTGTGTCACCGACACAAGCTGGTCCAAGGGATCGCAGCATTGTGACCACTGGCTGGCCAGTCCCCACTGAAGGGGACGCATGTTCCAGCGGGCCCAACGGACCACGCTGGTGCAGGCCGCCATGAGACCCAGGAGGCGCAGGAAGTCCCGGGCAGGGCGCAATTGCCCAACCAGAAATGATCGGGCAAAGGAGGAAAGAACCTCGGCCCTGTCCTGGCCGAGCCAGGCCTGCTCAAGAGAGTCAGCTGCGCTCCGATGAATAGAATCACCTGCTTCGCTCGAGTTCCGACTTGGCCTCGCCGATAAGGAGGCCCAGTTGAGAGCAGACCTGGAGGGCCAGATCTCTGACCACTCCGCCTCCTTCCTGAGGGAGCTGTTTTCAGCCAGTCGTCCAGGTAAGGGTACACCTGCCCCTCGGCGCCCGGGAGGGAATGCTGTCACCACAGCCATGCATTTGGTGAAGACCCTGGGAGCTGGAGACAAGTCAAGGGCATGGCTTGAACTCAAGAGGGATCCTTCCGCCGGAAGCTAAGGAATCTCTGGTGAGACGGACGGATAGGGAGGAAAAACGCCGGGCTGCAAGTCCAGAGAGCAGAACCACACGCCCGCTGCTCCAAGGATGGTATTATCTGAGCCAGAGTGACCATCCTGAAGGTTCGAGACCTTAGGAACTTGTTTAGGTCGGTAGGTCGAGAATGGGCGCCAGCCCCCGTCCTGCTTCGGAACCAGGAAGTACCTGGACACAAACCTGGGTCTGAAGGAGGGTCCACCACCTCTCTTACCACCTCCTTCTGGAGGAGAGAGGCGTGTCGACTGACGAGCCGCCAGTGAGGCTGGGGATCCCAAGCTCCCCGAGTGGCGGCACTTGCTGAAGGGTGGTGCCCTGCTCAATTCCAGAGGCAGGCCTCTTCCCACCACCTTCAAGACCCACCTGTCCGTGGTAACAGCGGACCAGGTGGAACAGAAGTGCCGGAGCCGCCTCCACGGGGACCCAGGGGTGGTGCGGTGATGGGGCGACACCCCTCAGCCGCACTGGGCAGGCTTGGAGGAGGGACCCACCGAGGGACCTCCTGGGCCCTTCCTCCTGCCTCCTGTTAGAGGAAGCCGCGGCTTGGGTTTGGGATGCCAGGACGAGCCTGCTGGCCCTGACGCTGCTGGGCCGGGCTGGGGCACAGAAGGACGAAAGGGCTTAGGCTGTGGTTTGCGGCCTTGTCCTTCTGAGCGGAAGAGACCGAGTCCAAGGTGGCATTGGACTTCTCGATCTTGCAGGTGACCTTCCACCCCAGGGTCAAGAGGTCAGTCCCAAAAGGAACATCCGCCAACTTGTGCTGGGTATCCAGTAAAGGTGGATATCCTCAGCCAAGCTCACGACGTATAGCCACTCGCGTCACACCGATCTGGCACATGAGTCCCTATATCCAAAGCAGTCTGGAGCTGCTGCTGGCCACTGCCCGTCTTGGTCCCGCACCTGCTTAACCGTAGTCTGCAGATCGGCGGGAAGATGAGGGATGACTCATCCAGGGAGCCCAACAGGGCATGAGAAAATGTGCCATGAGGACGGCCGAACTGGCCTGACGAAGGCCGAGAGAGGACGCAGCGCAGACTTTTCGCCCCGACAGTCCAATTTCTGACTCCTTGTCAGGAGGTTTGTCCACATCCTCATGCTAGCCGGGCGCCGGAAAACGCTGTCGGTAACCAACCCCTCAGCAGAGGGGTGTTCAAAACCGGACAAGGAACCGGGGACCGTGATACTTCCTGGCCATCCTGGCCAAGGCGAGGGCAGGAAGCAGGGCGCTGCCAAAGCTCCAGTGCCGGACCCACTATGGCCTCGCCACCGAAAGGCCTCCCCGCCGGAGAATCCCTCGGTCCAGAATCTCCGTGAGGGGATACCTGGCCCTGCTTTGAACGGGTTCGAGCTCCATCCCGCAGACTCGATGATGAGCCGAGAGTCCTAGGAAGGACGACGGGCTATCGCCCATTGACTGACCTCCTGAAGACTCCAAGTCCAGTCGCTTGGAGAAAAGGAGGAATCATCTTCGGACTCGGAAGAATCAAGAGCTGCTCTGGCCTGAGCCACCCTTCACCTGCCGAGGTCGGTCGGGAGTGAGGGTAACTGACAGCCGATGGGTAGACCCTTAGCCGACCGAGAATCCTTGGTCGGAGCCCCAATTGGTGGCTGTGGAGGCGAGGTTCCACCGAATCGGTGGAGCAGTTGGTTTTGGCCGAACAACCGCCTGGGTATAGGCCCTCGATAAGTCGAGGTTGTGTCGTGTCGCTCCGGTGACAGTTATTTAATGGCCGGGAAGGCGACGGGTCGGGCTTTATTCCCGGCCAGGAGGAGCTGTAAACATAAGGTTCCGCATCGCCGACGACTTACGCCGAAGCCTCCTCATCCGGAGGAGTGAGGACGAGGACGAGCGGCGACGCCGCTACCACGCTGTGCCGACCGAGACCGCCTATGACGGTGGGATCGGCTGGATCACAAGAGGTCCGAGACCGAGAGTCCCGGAATTTCCCGAGGTCGGTGCGGGAGGTGTCGCCGAACCGGCACTCCCTTCGCTCGGATGGTCCATCCGAGGGCTCCGGAACCGGAGGCATAGGCGAGCCCACGGGATCCTCAACTCCTCCGGGGAACCGGGGAGAGGGGAATCTCGGCTGCTAAAGGCGACAGCCCGTCCAATGGGTCGAGAAAAATCTCGACTTCATCGGTGGGAGTCTCGGTCAACTGACCTGACGGGGACACCGTGAGGCCAGTGGCCGAAGCCGAGCGGTCGACCGAAGCCGACGGTCGATGGCCCGGGGAGAGGGACCTTTCCCGCTCCCAAGAGCGTCGACGGAGGGACTTACCCGTCCCTCTTTTGGACCGAGAATAAGGTCCAGCAGACACAGGCCCTTTCCTTTAGTGGAGAGGGACAGACAAAGCTCCTAAAAAGCAGCCGTAGGAAGAACCCAGAGAGGCGGGATAAATGCCGTGGCGAGGAAGATACGGCCGCGCCGCCTCCTCTTGAGGGCGACCATCCGCCGAGCTGATCCGGCTGAAGTCACCGCCGCGACACCGCCAACCGGGCCTCCTTGACTTCACCGGAGGAACGCTCGGACGGCCCAGTTGCACCGGGCAGCACGGTCTTCTCGAGGACGAGGGCCGAGAAAGATGAGCACAGGTCGAAGCTCGCGGGTTGTGCTCAAGGCCTAACAGTGAGACACGTGGAGTGTGGATCCGTCCGAGACATCTTCTGCCCGCATAGGCATCTCCGAAACCGGGAGTCGATTGGTCCATCGCAGTCACGAGGGATAGAAGACTGAAGTCTTTTGCAAAATTTATTTTAAACCACAAACGGAGAATAGGAACCAGTCACAAACGCAGAGCGTTAAGGAGGGAACCTGAGCTTCCAAGCGGTAAGGAAGATCTGGCGTCATGGGCCGGAGCCGAGAGTTATACCACCCGGGTGGGTGGGAGGAGCAAGCTTGAAGACCTTCCGGCAAGATTTAAAGCGGCAAGGATACCTGCCAATGAGTGTGGATGAACAACATATCCATGTCCCTAGAAACCACACATACTCAAATGCCTGCACGTGGCCCTGTGAGAGGTGGACCCTAATTGCATTACATAGGCCCCACTAGGTGGGGGACAAGCTGCAACACATGCTGCTCCCCCTCCCTGAAGGAGGACAGCTGTCTTTGGATGCTAAAACCTCCTGCAGGACCCCCGAGTGACCCTGGTCCGTTTCCGAATCCAGGTCGCCAGCATAGCATGCGGTGAGGCATTACTGCCTCAGTCTGCATCACCACTGTGCTGGCCCTAAATAATAAGCATTGTAATGGAAGAAAAAAGTATGGCACAGTCCTAGCAATCGTGCCAATGGAAAAAAAAAATGGCACATGAAAACATCCCAGTAACCAGACAAAAGTACTCAAAAATAGAAGAGCAAACCTATTTTATTTGGTGCCACAACAATGCAAAAGGGACGCAGGACAATCAATCCTCAGATAGGCTGCAGAATCTCTCCTGGAAAAGTCTTCCAGCGGAGACAATTCCGCCTGTTTTCAGCCTCGTTCCGGGAGAAGGGAATACAGATGAATGCCAACTGACATTGAACCAGATTAAGCTGTTAGTGGTAGTTTTAGTGAATGGGGGAAGTTTGGCCAGGACATCAGATAAATTCCCCTATTTTCGAAAAGTGCCATGGGATCTTTAACATCCACCTGAACTACCATCAGAACAGGCAAATGGGACCTTGGTTTAACGTCCGATCCGAAAGATGGCAGGAGTGCAGTACCCCCCTCATGCTGCACTACAGTGTCAGTACTGGGATTTAACCCAAGTGCCTGGGGTGGGGATAGAACCCACATCCTTCTGATCTTCCAGCCTCAGAGGTGGGTGTGCAACCTGCTGAGCCACTGATGCTTGCTATGACATGGCGTTATCAGTCTGGCCCTGATATTTGATACAGCACAGCATTATCAGTAGAGCCCTGATGTGGCGCAGCGTTATCAGTCTTGCATGATACAGCTCAGCATTATCAGTCCGACCCTGATATAGCATAACATTATCAGTCCGGCCCTTACATAGCATGGTGTTATCAGTCCGGCATGATACAGCTCAGCATTATAAGTCCGGCCCTGATATGGCACAACATTATCAGCAGAGCCCCGATGTGGCATAGCTTTATCAGTGTGGCATGATACAGCTCAGTATTATCAGTCTGGTCTTGATATGGCACAATGTTATCAGTCCAGCTGTTACGTAGCATGGTGTTATCAGTCCAGCATGATACAACTCAACATTATCAGTCCGGCCTTGATATGGCATGACATTATTAGTCCAGCCATTACATAGCATGACATTATCAGTCTAGCATGATACAACTCAGCATTATCAGTCCGCCTGATATGGTATGACATTATCAGTCCAGCCCTTACATAGCATGGCATTATCAGTCCGCATGATACAGCTCAGCGTTATCAGTCCAGCCCTGATATGGCACAACGTTATCAGTCCAGCATGATACAGCTCAGCATTATCAGTCCAGCCCTGATATGACATGACATTATCGGTCCGCCCTATATAGCATGGCAATATCAGTCCGCATGATACAGCTCAGGTTATCAGTCCAGCCCTGATATGGCACAGCGTTATCAGTCCAGCATGATACAGCTCAGCGTTATCAGTCCAGCCCGATATGACATGCTGTTATCAGTCCAGCCCTGATGCAACACATCATTATCAGTTCAGCCCTGATATGGCACAACATCAGCAATATGACCTGATATGACACAACATTATCAGTATGGCACTGATATGACACGCTGTTATCAGTCCAACCTGATATGACATGCTGTTATCAGTCCAGCTCTGCTACGACATGCTGTTTCAGTTCAGCCCTGATACAGAGTGTTATCAGTCCAGCCTGACACAGCACATCATTATCAGTTCAGCCTGATATGGCACAACATCAGCAGTATATCCTGATATGGCACAACATTATCAGTATGCACCTGATATGACACAACATTATCAGTATGGCCCTGATATGACACGCTGTTGTCAGTCTGGCCTGATGCGGCACACTGTTTTCAGTACGGTCCTGATACAGAACAACATTAACAGCTTGGCCTAGATATGACATGCCTTTAATAGTAAAGCCCTGATATGGTACAGTGTTATCAGTCTAGCGCTGATACTGCACGGTAGTATTAGTCCACCCTGATATGGCACAGCATTATCACTTAGGCCCTGATATGCACAGTGTTATCAGTCCGGCCCTGATATGGCATGGTGTTATCAGTCCAACCTTGATATGGCATGGTGTTATCAGTCCAGCCCCATATGGCATGGTGTTATCAGTCCGACCCTGATATGGCATGGTGTTATCAGTCCAGCCCCTAATATGGCATGGTGTTATCAGTCCGGCCCTGATATGGCATGGTGTTATCAGTCCAGCCCCTAATATGGCATGGTGTTATCAGTCCAGCCCCTAATATGGCATGGTGTTATCAGTCCAGCCCCTAATATGGCATGGTGTTATCAGTCCAGCCCCTAATATGGCATGGTGTTATCAGTCCAGCCCCTAATATGGCATGGTGTTATCAGTCCGGCCCTAATATGGCATGGTGTTATCAGTTCAGCCCCTAATATGGCATGGTGTTATCAGTCCAGCCCCTAATATAGCATGGTGTTATCAGTCCGGCCCTAATATGGCACAGCATTATCACTCAGGCCCTAATATGGCATGTTATGATCAGTTCGGCTCTGATACGGCAAAGTATTATTTTATGGGACATTTAATATGCCTGTGTTACCAGAGTTAGGGTAGTTTGCAGTTTTTATAATACATCCCTGAGAAAGACCCTATTGTAAAAAAAAACCATGCAGGTTAACTGGGATATCCTCCTGAAATACTCTTCAATCAATAAGAAAGGAGGCACTGATCTAATAAAGACACAGCTATTGAAATGTTTCTTACCTAACTGAAGGTTTGAACTCTGCTGCTGTTGTATTCGAGCGATGGACATTCACGATCCTCCCTCCAGACCTGCAAAACAAGTTGCCAAGTTACCATGAAAGGTGTTCTGTATAAAGAAGAACCGTAGTTGTCTCGAAAATATGATTAATTTATTACAATTACTGGTTAGGTATGACTACAAACGAACAAAAAAAACCAACAAAAAAAACAGTATTTTCAAATCTCTGTAACAAACCTCCCTCACAGATGTATGTGTGTGTGACAACTTTTGTGTCATTTTTTATGCTCCATTATTTTTTAATATCAGATAGCCCGCTTGGAAGTATCTTTGCTGAGATGGAAACTGGCTGATAAAGCTTGTAGACACATGCCAGATGGCTCTGGGGAGAGACTGCATTCTTTGGCCTGTACTGCAGAGCCTCCTGGATAGTAACTAAAGAGCTGATAGAAAACACAACCCTCTCAAGCTGCTTGGACCATTACTGGGATAGATAACAGCAAAAACCATCCCTTTCATGTTTTGCAGAGGAGTCATTCCTGCCGTGTTAGACAAAACGTGGATCAAGAAACTGATGGATCTGTCCAAAGTGCATATCAAATAAGTTTTTTATGAGGACCCAGCTCTCCAGACGCAAAGAATGTTGCAGCTATGATGACAGAGTGACATGCAGGATGACGTGCCATGGGGGGCAGCTGAAGGGCCTTAAGGTTTGGCAGAGCCTGAAAGACTTAGTCAGGCTTGGGACTATGAACAAGCTATCATCTAAGGGTTTAAGTCTGCCTTGATTCACCAAAGTGTCCCATGTGGGTAAGCCTCTGTACTTTGGGAAAATTAGAAGGTGTAGTAAGATTTTTTTCTGTGTGATTTCTGTCTGCTGTGTGCAAACATTTGCTTTTAATTTCTGTAGAATTAGTTTCCTATAGTCTGGGTGTGTAGTACCCTGCATTATTTGTGTAAATATTCTGAAGTATTAAAAATAATTTTCTTATACCTTATACTTCTGTGACTGAATCCTTTGGGGTACAGTTAACTGACTGATAACTGACAATAACTGTATTTCCACCACTGAAGAGAAGGTTGCCATTGCCATATTTTACGAACATACAAAATTGCCAGCAGATAAAGGCCTTGTGGTCTATCAAGTCTGTTCAGTTGTGCAGCTAGCACCCCTTATACTGCAGCTGTCCCTCCCTCTTCTCACCTTCCCCCTTACCCTGTCTCATCCCCTTTAGAAGCAGCCCACTGTTCTACAGGATTCCACTTCCTCTGGCAATGCATTCCACCCAGACACCACCCTCTCCGTAAAAGTGTCTCCTCATTTCCCTCCTAAACCTTCCCCCTTCCAATCTCAGATCATGCCCTCGAGTGTCCTTCCCCCTCCTTAATCTGAAAAGCCACTCTGTGCCTGTCTTATTTATTCCCTTCATGTACTTGAAGGTTTCAATCATGCCCCCCATCATCCTCTCCTCCAGGGAGTACATGTTCAACTCTCTCAGCCTGCTCTCATAGGGCAAGTCCCCAGCCCTGGATTATTCTGTTGCCCTGCCCTGCACTGCACCTCCACTAACCCAATGTCCTTCTTCAGGTATGGTCGCCAGAACTGCACACAGTATTTCAGGTGTGATCTAACCAGTGACCTGTATAGCAGCAGGATCACCTCCCCTCCTGGAGGATATGCTCTGGCAATACAACCCATCATCCTGTTGGCCTTGTAGATGCCTTTCTACACTATGCTGAGTTGTTCATTGCTCCCATTATGATCACCCCAGATCCTTCTACTCTTCCATCTTGGCTAGTTGAATCTCCCCTAACTGGTAGCTCCTCCTTGTTTTTTTTGCACCGAAATGCAGCACCTTGCATTTCTTGCACTGAACCCCAGCTGCCAAGTGTCCGACCAGGCCTCCAATTTTCCCAGATCATCTTGCAACCCCTGCCACCCTTCTAAGTCATCCACTACTGCTCCCATCTTGGTATCGTCTGCAAACAGACTGATCTTGCCCTTGATGCCTACAGAGATGTCTGCTAAGAAGATCCCAAACACCGGCCTCAGTACAGAGCCCTGTGGTACCCCACTTGTCACTGCCCTGGGAGATGAGAGCTCCCCTCCCACCACCACCCTCTGCTGTCTCCCTTGCAGCCAGTTCACTACCCATCCCACCATCTTCGCCCCTGCCCTGTGTCTTCCAGCTTACTTCCTAGCTTCCCATGTGGCACCAAATCAAATGCCTTATTGAAGTTCAGGTACAGGACTTACACTGCATGGCCCATGTCTAATTGCCTGGTTACCCAGTCATGGTACTCCACCAGGTTGGTCTGACAGGATCTGCCTGAAACAAATCCATGCTGTCTGTTGTCCTGCAGCCCACTAGCTTCTAGGAAGGAAACCAGCCTCTCCTTCAGGACTGTCTCCATCAGCTTTCCCACAAAGGATGTGAAGCTTACCGGTCTGTAGTTCCCTGGCTCATCCTTGGGGCCGCAATTGTGGAGGGGGTACCATGTGTGCCATCCTCCAGTCCTGAGGTACACTCCCGCGAGTCCAGGGAGGCACTGAACAGGTCTGCCAAGGGTTCTGCAAGGACTTCTGCCAGCTCCTTCATCACCCTGGAGTTTCTAAAGTAAGGAGTTCTCAACTGTGAGGTTTATTGCCCTTGAGCAAGGAACACTATACTGTGTAAGCAGTGGCTCAGGAGGGGCCAAGACCTGCAGATACCCCAAATGAGTGTCTATGCTGAGTGGTGGCAGCTACTGATTACCTTGCAGGAGTCTGAATGGTTAGAGGAACCTGGTAACGAGGAAAGACAAGCATATAGAGATGATATTTTAGCCTTCCTCACCTTTCTACAGACCCAACACAAGCTGGGCACTCTGGCTGACCAAACTCAATTGACAAGTCAAGAAACAACTGGACGACTTGGCATGAACACAAACTGAAAGCCCTTCACTATATCCACCAAAAGTAGTATGATGGGGACCCAGGAGCCCCACTATTGGCACACTAAGTTACAGGTTTCTGCCAAGGGGCTTCCGTTTTGAAATTGCAACACTATGCCACGGACTGTTTTTCCAGGATGTAGGCTCAACCACAGCTAACTTTTCCGCCTAATACTCCAAGCCTTACTCGGCCAGAGAACAACTGTCCTCATTTACTATTTGGGCCTTTTGACTCGTTCCAGCTCCTCATACCTCATCTGGAGGTGGCTGCCACACCTTAGCCCAGATCATGGCAGAGGGATTGCAAGGTGCATTATGGTGCCCCAAAACCGATACATGCCCCAGCCCTAATGAATATCGCTGGAATTCCTAAAACAGTTGACTCCTGAACTCTGGTCTCCTTTCTTGAAAGTCTCCAAACCCTTCTGGAAGGAGCCGATCTGCCTGCTTCATGAAGCTACATGGTTATCTCTGTGATTTCAAAACATGAGAAATCCTTGATCTATGCAAATCTTACAGACCGGTATCTGTGTTAAACACAGACTACAAGTTATTCATGTCATTATTGGTACGTAGGTTGAATTCGGCCCTTCCTTCTACAATTCACAAAGACCAAATGGGTTTCTGCTCACTCTTGACAGACTATGCACAGTATCTGATGGACTGTCTCTCTTCTCACTATCATACTTCCTGTTCTGGTTCCCTCTTCTTTCACTCAGTCTTGATGCAGAGAAAACATTCAACAGAGTCTCTTGGGCCTTTCTCTGTGCCACGCCCCTCAAAATGGACCTCCCCTTCTATTTTAGATCTTGTATTTGCAATACATTCCAAACCTCAGGTGTAGGTTTGAGCTAAATAGCCATCTTTCCGGCACCTGGCAGGGTTGCCACTTTCTCCACTGCTCTTTGCAGCATACGCTGAGCCACTGGCACAAACTACCCGGCAAGACCATATCATAGGATACGCAGTTGAGGATGGCATTGAACACTGTACTGCCCTATATGCAGATATCCTCATATCTCTTCGCACCGGAGGAGGATCTGCCTACCATTTGGACACTATTAAATACGTTCGGTTGTCTGTCTGGTTATAAACTGAATGCAACAAAAATGGAGGCTCTCACAATAAACTCTGCTCCCGCTCATATTTTGGAATACTTTACATTTTCATTGGGACCTGCTTTCCATGAAATATCTTGGCATTAAACTTAGACCTATTACCTCCCACCTGTATGAGGCTAATTTACCCCTCTACAGACCCAGATCCAACATGATATACACAAGTGGCACCTATCAGAGGCTTTCCAGATTCACCCCTCTCCCTTCATTTCACACCCTTGATGGTGCTATTATTGAGGATATATCCTCCTTTAAGTACCTCGGGAGTCTGATTTGCCTGCCATCTTAATTTCTCTGTTCATACTGATGCCATACTCCAAAAGCTTCACCCCACGCTTGGCACACTGAAGAGGAACAAGCGAGTACCCGCTTCCTGTCAGCTGAGAGATTGTTTTAAAGATGATTCTCCCTATTTTTAACTATGGTGACACAGTCTATAGTGGAGTTCCCAAATCCTCCCTTGCCAGACTGGACCCCCCTTCCACTCCTTTTGTCACTTTGCTTTAGCTTGTTCCCCTCGTACTCCCCACTGCTTACACTGCTGTGCCCTTTCTCCCCCCTCTCTTGATGCCAGGTGCCTCTCCCGTTGTGCCTCCTGTATATCTAAACTCTGGTTTGGTTCCCTTCCTTCCTGCCTAACCTCCCTCGCATCCTCTCCCTCAGCTTCCTGCTACACTCTCCGCAGTAATACCCCCCAGCCCATCACTATTCCTTCTAGCAAATCTTCTGTTGATCAATCTGCTTTCTCACATCGCTTTCCTAAACTCTGCTCCTCCCTTCCCTCGTCAATTCGCTCTGCCTCTTCTGCTTTCTACTTAGACTCTCCTTCATGACTATTCTTCTCCTTCCTGCAACTCTCCACGACTCCCCCCTCCCTCCAAACTAATTCTGCCCTGGCAATCCGTTTCATTCATTACCTGTTCACTGTTCTTTAAGAGTAGTTCCATCACATAATTTATCTTATTTTTTTCTCTATTACACGTATCTGTTACACTGAATTGTCTTCAATTCTTGATAATACTCCTTCATATATTGTATTTGCTGTACATGATTTTCACTTCCCAACCCCAGGACGATCTGAAACAAGTTGGTAGCTCACGGTTGTTCTAGTGAAACTTTTGAAATAAATAAATAAAGTGTGATCTACTTATTCTTTCCTTGGAGCAGAGGACAGCATCTGTTAAAATGATGATATTCCCAGTGTCTACATTTATTCTAATCCCTCTCCCTCCTAAAACTGCTCTCACGTGGGCATCCTGGAACAGAATGATTTCCTGATATTTATAGGGTGGGAAACCCCAGTGCATAAAATTTTCCTAGCTGTTTACTGAAACAAAGGGGAGGCACAGCCCTCCCGAATTTGCAGAAATATTTTGAGGCGGCCCAAATGCAAATTTTTGTTGTACTGGCTGCAGTACACCCCAACTCAGCAGTGGGTATACCTGGAGAGAGACGCACTACCTACACCAATCCCTGAACCGGTGCTGTTCTCTCCTGGCACTGGGTCTCCTCTAGAGATGCAGCAAGTTTTTCTCCACAGGATGTGCTAGATGGTCGCCATTAACAGACGCGAAGTACTTTGCATAATTTTCCTAAATTACCCAGAATTCAACATTAGTAACTTCGCCTTGATTTTTGGGGTTTTAAATGCACATTGCACTTAAAAAAACAAATAAAGCAAGGTGAAGTCGCACCCACCCCAAGCCGGTAGCCTGACTTCCCTCCCTGGTATCCAGTGCCCCCGGCTGATCTCGCAACAACTCACAATATAAAAATATATATTTATTTTTTCATTAAATCTCTTCCTGGTGTCAGTGCCCTCATGCAACGATTGCCGGCCACAATAAATCCACCCCGCCCAGCTGCTGGCACCCTGCCATCCAGAGTTCAGACCACAATACTGTCTTAATGAAAAAAATGTTTCATTTAATCCCTGGCATCTAGTGGACCCCCTACCCACCCTGTCAGGTAGCGCCCCCGCTCCCCTAAACACTGACCCAAGCAGGTCACCGACACAGCCCTCCACAAGCATCGCTCATTAATTGACAGCCTGCAGTCATTTTCTTCAGTTTTCGGGTGTAGAAGGAGAGGGTGCTGCTCCGGAGGCCTGCAGGGGGTGGGGGTGGGATGTGGTGGATTGGCACTGTGGACCCTGGATGGGGTCCATAACGCCATTCTCCACCATCCTGCCAAACCCCGCCAGTGACCAGAGCAGCCCCTCCCCTTCTCTGCAACTGAAAAAACATGACAGCGAGCTGTCAATGAATGAGCATGTGCTTGTACAAACATGCTCGCATTCATTGAGCTCAGTTGGGCTACCGGCCGTGGAGGTGAATGGAGGGCTGTACCAGTGGCCTGGTTGGAGGGGAGCAGGATGGGGGCACGACCTGACAGGGTGGGGCGAATGGGGGTCCACTAGACACCAGGGATTAAATGAAACCTTTTTTTTTTAAATTAAGACAGTATTGTGGATGTTGGTGCCGGCCGGGTGGCAATCAGCAGGGGCAGGGGGGACCACTAGACACCAAGGCAGGGTGTCAGCAGCCAGGGCTGGCGGATTTTATTGTGCTGTGATCGTAGCGGGGGAGCGACTGACATCGGGAAGGGATTCATGAAAAATACTATTTTTTATATATTGTAATTTGTGGTCCTTCCTGATGGCAATTGGCTGTGGCGGGGGGAACCACTAGACACCAGGACAGTGTGCCATAAAGGAGGCGTGGGGGGGGGCATTACTACCAGACACCAGGGATATTAAATTTAGTAGTTTGGTGTGGAAATTCCATACTTCAGGGTTGAGCCCCCCGCGAATTGCCAAATTTTGCGAACTGCGCTCCGCGAATTGAGCATTATTTGTGAAATTTTTGGCACAGCGAATTTTGTTGACTTCACCCACCTCTCCTCTCACTCACTGCTCCTCCCCATATGTTGGTGCTTTAGTCAGAACCAGGCACAGGATCCTGCTGAAATGTGGTCTGAAAGGCAGCTTATTTTAGCTAATACCCCTACAGTTACATCCCGATATTCTTCCTAGTAAATTAGATGCGGGCTACAAGAGATGGTTTAGGCTCGACTTGCCTTCCCTTCTTCTCTCCAACCCCTACAAGGAGATACTCACTTTTCAAGCAGTCCGTGAATTTCTTAATGTCCCATATATAGATTTACTAAGATATCTTCAAGCTACGGCATATCTCACCAACCTTCGCTCTGCTTCTCCCCCAAATCAGTCACCCACTTCTTATTCTCTTTACCGAGGCTCTTCAGGGTGTTTTGAGACAGCTCCTTGACTTGAAGCTATATGCTGTCCTCCAGACAGAGGAACCTCAGATTACTTTACAAGCGTTGCAAAACCGGAATGTGGAGCTCAGTAACCCTATTACTGATGCCCAGCAGCAACAGGTAAGCCTGAAAGCACATTAAGTATTGAGCTCCATGCGATGTCAGGAATATAACTGTAAGTGCCTTATATGGTACTTTATAACCCCGGTGCAGCAGGTGCACAGCTGCAACTCCGGAGTGTCAGCAACGCTGTGGAGACCTACGTGCCACGCATCATCATATCACATGGACTTGTCCCATCTTGTAACCTTTATGCGTGATTTGGAAGAGGCCTTGCAGGCAGTTTTTCCCCAACTATACAGCTATACAAACTCCTTTTTTCTATTCGTGATCCCACTCGCCATTCTTCTAGTGGCAGCCAAGAAATGTATCACCAAATATGGTTGACACCAGCACCCCCACTTTGGCAGAATGGAAGTCCCTAGTACTATAGAACTTTAACCTACTCAGACAGCAAACAGAAAAGGGAACTAATAAATGGGCTAGATGGGTTACATACCTGATAGGACCCACTGTGTGTCCCACAACTCGTATCACATTGAACTGGGAGAGGAAGCACTCAAGGATTAGTGTAATTGTTCACTTGGAGTCCCCAAGAAAATTGCTACTGAGAATCATATGATTGATTGCCTGTAACTGAACTGTGCTGTACTGGATCCCTGTATGCAAGACTGTACTTGCTGACAATGTTTGTTATTGTATTTTGTTAATGTCTTATTGAGAAAAAAACAATAAAAAACTTGAATATAAAGAAAAGAGACAGCTGGTAACATTCTTACTGAAACAAAATAAAATAAAAATTTAAACATAAAGAAAAGAAAACAGAAAGTTGATAACACTGACAGACTGAGTCTGGGAAAGACCAGTTTGCCACAAACTGGAGGCAGCGGGTGGGATCTGAAACAGTTTTGTTAGTATAAAGGTTATCTGTCTTGTCACAGAACAGGCAATATAGCCTAGAGGTTAGCGTAACAAGCTGTGAATGAACTTCAGACGTCCAGCAGACAGACCTCCACTTGCATAGTGTGTGACTCTGAGCAAGTCGCTTAACCTCCCAGTGCTCGTCACGCCAAAACAGGCACCTGTGCCTAGTGGACTTACCCGTTAACAAACAATAAAAATACATATAGAGATATATATATATATACAAACTGGGATTGTATATTCTACCATTTTATTTTGTTTATTTGCTAAGCAAGAGTAGATAGATAGAAGACATTATGTTTGGGCCATATTAGAAGTGCAAACTGCTACAACTGCAAAAGCTGTGCCAAAAGACAGAACTGGTCTAAGAGGAGGGCCAAACATGGGCAGAATTCATAGTCCTTCTCAAAAAAACTGACCAGGAGAGCCATGCAAAAGGGGTCACTGCTAGCCAAAATTGTGAGATGGAGGCCAGGGATAATGCAGATGAACCAGAGTCAGTCAAGCAGACCGGGTATAACTGTTGGCACTGTGGCTCGCCCTGGTTAAGGCAGAAGGTACAACGTGAGATCCAGAAGATGAAGCAGGAAGCAGAGGAGTGAGAGGGAGCACCAGCAGGCGATCCAGCTGTGCGAGGAGAAGGAAAACCAGCACTAGCATTAAAACAAGATGAGGAAGCTTGAGCTTGAGGGTCAGATGGAGATTCTGCACCAGAGGACGTCACCACAAACTTAACTGTCGGTAATGGCATGAGAGGTTCAACCCAGGAAGCCAAAATTAACACTAAAATATTTCCCAGATATCAGAGGGGGGGTGATCTTGCTTTGTTTTTAAGAGCTTTTAAGAGAATCTGTGGGCAACTGGAACTGGGCAGGGCTTATTGCCACTGCTTACAGGCAAGGCATTAGAAGCTTTTGCCCAAATTGATAATAGCGAATTCATGGCCTATGATAAAGTGAAAAACGCTTTGCTAAAACTTTCTGAGTTAACCCCTGAGGCAAATAGGCAAATATTTAGAGGGTTAAGAAAGGCACATGGGACAGCTCTGCTGAAATGTGTGTGCAGCTAAGTACAGTCGTGGCCAAAAATATTGGTGCCCTTACACTTTTTCAAATAACTCACAATTCCTCTAAACATAAGTTGAAATTAACAACAGTACAGTATTTGGTCTCCACAATTCTTTATTTCTCTGTTAATATTACAGAACCTTTGTTTTTGATTCAGAATTTAATATATCCTTTTAAATCAGAAAATGAAAAGAAATGGCATTGACAAAATTATTGACACCCTAGACTTAATATTTGGTAGCACAGCCTTTGGTCAAAATAAATGCAAGCAACTGCTTCCTATAGCCATGGATGAGCTTCCTGCACCTTCTACTGGCAGTTTGGCCCACTCTTCTTGTGCAAAACTGCTCCAGTTCTCCCAGATTTGAAGGGTGCCTTCTCCCAACTGCTGTTTTCAGATCTCCACAGGTTTTCAATGGGATTTAGATCTGGACTCATTGCTGGCCACTTCAGAACAGTCCAGCGCCTTGTCTTGAACCATTCCTGGGTGCTTTTTGAAGTGTGTTTGGGTCATTGTCCTGCGGAAGACCCATGACCATTGACAGAGACCCAGCTTTCTGACACTGGGTTCAACATTGCACTCCAAAATGGCCTGGTAATCTCCAGATTTCATGATGCCATGCACACGCTCAAGGCACCCAGTGCCAGAGGCAGCACAGCAACTCCAAAACATCACTGAACCTCCTCCATGTTTGACTGTAGGGAAGGTGTTCTTTCTTTGAAGGCTGCATTTTGTTTTCTGTAAACATAGAGATGATGTGCTTTACCAAAAGCTCTAATTTGGTCTCATCTGTCCACAGGACATTCTCCCAGAAGGATTTTGGCTTGTTCAGGTGTGTTTTGGCAAACCCCAGTCGGGCTTTCTTATGTCTCTCTCTCAGCAGTGGGGTCCTCCTGGGCCTTCTACCATATAACCCCCTTTCATTGAGTTGGCAACGGATGGTGCGAGTTGAAACTGTCGTACTTTATGTCTGAAAGTCAGCTTGAATCTGTTTGGCAGTTGATCGAGGTGCTTTCTCACCATTCTCGAACAATCCCAAGCTTACAATCTCGATCAAGTTTTCTCTGCGGCCACGCTCCAGGAGGTTGGCTACTGTACATGGGCCTTAAACATCCTGATAACATTACATAATGTGAAACAGGAACATCAAGGTCTCTGGAGATTGATTTGTAGCCTTGAGATTGTCCATGCTTGGCTACAATCTTCTGTCTGACCTCCTCACACAATTCTCTGGCTGTCTTTCTTTTCTCCATGCTCACTGCGGTACACACAGTGACACAAAACAGGAGAATGAGTCCTCTTCTATTCAAACTGGTTGAATGAGTGATTTTGTATTGCAGGCACTCGAACTCACCACAGGTGAGTTCAATTCCAAAGTGAAGGAGAATCACCTGCTTGAAATCTAATTATTTCTAACTACTTCTAAAAGGTGCTAATAATTTTGTCCAGGCCATTTAAGGATTGCTGTGTGGAATAAGCTAAGACTTAGTAAATGTTTCTGCTTTTTGTGTTTTATTCCACTGCAAACCAAAGAAATACATATGTGGATACCAAAATATTTTTTTATTTCAACAATTTTCTGGGAGGAATGGTGCATTATTAGAAAAAATTGCAAGGGCGCCAATATTTTTGGCCACGACTGTAACTTGTTAGAATGCTGGGTAGAGGGTGCAAAAGCTTGCTCTATAGAAGAAATAGAAGATTTATTTTTTCTGGAACAGTTTCTAAAAAACTGTGCCTGAGGAACTGAGAATATGGTTGCTGGATATAACACTGAGCTCCACGAGAGAGGTAGCCAAGGGTGCTGATCAGTTCGTATCCAGCTGACCATCCTCTCATTGCAAAGGTAATGGGGAGGGACATCAGATGGTTTTAGGGCAGTGGTGCAACTTGCTAGGGAGGACCAGACTGAAGACTTGTGTCTGTGGTTGAGTGCCAAGGGCCACAGGTCGAAAATCAGCTGTTAAATGGCCCAAGGTGACAAATGTCCATCAAGGCATTATAAATGTACATAAAAAAAACCAAACATGCATTTATCTATTTATTTATCAACATTACTGAAACTAAAAACAACAAAAAATAAACAAAGACTGCAAGTAGAAACTGCTAGGTCCTCACGGCCACAGACAGCTGCTGTGGGGCCATTTGTGGCCGTCATGTTGTGCACCCTTTCTTAGGGGAACCGGAGGGTAAATCAAAGGAAGGCAGCCTGTGACTGAACCAAGAGGGAAGTCACCTGGTCTCAAAAGCACGGAGACAAGTGAATGCAGGTGCTTTATCTGTCAGAAACTGGGGCATGTATCTTATGACTGTCCAAAATTGTGAAAAAAGTTGAGAGCGCAACAGGAGGGGATAGCTAGGAAGCTCCCAGTATTTAGTAGCTCTGCACACAGAGTGCAGTGCCTTTAACTCCACTGCACACATGCACCCTATATGTGTAAATGGGATGGTGACCCAGGGATTGAGGGACACTGTGGCTTCCATTTCTTGGTGAAACAGGATTTGATTCAAGAGGAACAGATACTAAGAGGCCAGTTTTCTAGGAATAGAGGAGTGATGGGTCCTGTAGTCTCTGTGCCACTGGCCAGGTTCTTTCTAAGCTGTGAAGGTGGCCAGGGCATATGGGAGGTGGGTGTTGTACCAGACCTGCCCAAAGATGTAATCATAAGTGTTGACTTTGATAGTAGGGCCAGTATTGTGTGTGTCACTACCCCGCAGCAAGGTGAGGAAACCAGCTCCTGCAGACACAGAGGGGGCAGTGCACAAGGAAGCAACCCCTACTTTAGTAGCAGAAGTTGTAGCTGAAGAATGAGATGGGAGTGGCAGGTCTGAGCCACAGCTACAGACTGAAAAGAGCCCAGCAGTGGGCAGCTCTCCCACAGTACAGAGTGTTTTGGGGGGGGTCGAGCATGCAGAGCTAAGGAGAACACAGCAAGCTGACATAGAAACATAACATAGAAACATAGAATTTGACGGCAGATAAGGACCGCTTGGCCCACCCAGTCTGCCCATTTCCCTACCTGATGGATAAGCTGCAGATCCTAGTTAACCAGCAGCCTACTCTTCCTACCCCACCCCCTAGAATTGCCTTATGACTGTCCCATGCATGCTTGAATTCCACCACTGTTTTTGACTCACAACCCCTCCAGAAGGCTGCTCCATGCATCCACAACCCTCTCTGTGAAAAATACTTCTAAATTACCTCTTGAGCCGCCTCTTCTATCTTCAAATTGTGCCCCTTGTTCTTGCACACCTCTTTTGAAAGATGCTACCCTCTGGACTTTGTTGATTCCTTGAGGTACTTGAAAGTTTCATCATGTCCCTCCTTTCCTCGAGGCTATACATATTAAGCTCCTTAAGTCTCTTCATATGTCTTCCGTGCGGACCCTGCACCATTTTAGTTGCCCTCCTCTGGACAGCTTCCATCCTGTCTATGTCTTGCTGGAGATTGGGTCTCCAGAACTGCACGCAGTACTCCAGATGTGGTCTCACCAGCTGTCTGTACAGAGGGATAATAATCTCCTGTTTTCTACTGGTGATGCCTCTCCTATGCATCCCAGTATTCCCCAGCCCCTTGCTGCCCTCCCACATTGCTTGCCCACCTTTAGGTCATCTGATATGACTACCCCAGGTCCCTTTCCATTTTGTTGTTGTTAGTATCTCACCCCCATTGTGTACTCTTCCCTGTGTTTTTGTTTCCCAGTGCATTACCTTGCACTTCTTAACATTGAATCTAAGCTGCCATACATTTGACCATTCCTCTAACCTTGCCAAGTCCCTTCTCATCCTTTCCACCCACCTTGTGCATCAACTCTGTTGCAGATCTTTGTGTCATCTGCAAAGAGACATACTTTTCCTTCCAGTCCATCTGCAATGTCGCTTATAAAGACATTGAAGAGGACCGGTCCTAATACTGAACCCTGCGGTACCCCACTACTAACCCCCTTTTTTCAGAGTGGACTCATTTACTATTACTCTGTGTCCTATTCTCCAGCCAATTTTACCCAGGCTGTCATCTCGGGACCCACTCCCAGGCTGGATAACTTGTATATTAATCTTTGTGTGGGACTGTGTCAAATGCCTTGCTAACGCCCAGGTAGGCCATGTCCACAGCCCTCCCTGATCAACTACTCTGGTCACCCAGTCAAAGAAATCTATCAGATTTGTCTGGCATGACCTTCCTTCTGTGAATCCATGCTGCCTTGGGTCCCAGTGCCCTCTGGCCTCTAGATACCAACAATTCTTTCCTTCAGAAGTGATTCCATCATTTTCCCTACCACTGAGGTTAAACTAACAGGTCTGTAGTTTCCGCTTCTGCCTTGCTCCCACTTTTGTGAAGGGAATCACATCTGCCCTCCTCCAGTCCTCAGGTACCACCCCATCCTCCCATGATTTGTTAAAGAGGATAGTCAGTGGTGTCACTAGTTCTACCCTTAGTTCTTTTAGAATTCTGGGATGAATCCCATCAGGCCCCATTGCTTTGTCCACCTTCAGTTTTAAGAGCTCTTTCAGAACCCTTTCTTCTGTAAATGGGCTGGTATCAACTTCTGTATCCAGAGTGTTTCTACTGTTTGTTTTAGGTACCTCCCCCTCTTCCTTTGTAAATACTGAGCAAAAATATTTGTTTAGGATCTCTGCCTTTTCACAGTCACCCTCTGCCCACCCTCCTCCCTTTATTAAGCCTCACTATCCCTCCCTTGGTCTTCCTTCGCTCCCTGATGTACCTATAAAAGGTTTTATCCCCCTTCTTAACTGAGTTGGCTATCTTTTCCTCGGTTTGGGCCTTTGCTGTTCTGACTGCCTTCCCAGCTTCCTTTTGCTTTAACTGATACAGTTCTCTGTCCTGTTCCTTCTGTGATTCCTTGTACTTCCTGAATGCTTTCTTTTCTCTTGAACCTTCACTGCCACTTCCTTTGAGAACCATAGTGGTTTCTTACCTCGTTCGCTTTGTTTATTTGCTTTACACAAAGGCTTGTTACCTCTGTGATGGCAGTTTTATTATTCCCATTGTTCTTCCACCCTCCTTCCTGCCCATTTGCTAGTGCATTCCTTAGGCACTCACCCATTTTGACAAAGTCAGCCTCATAAAATCCAGTACCTTTGTCTTTGTGGCTGGCTTGACCTATTGCTGTGTTTATTGTGAACCATACTGTTCGATGGTCGCTAGTTCCCAGATGGCTACCCACTTCTACATCTGTGATCTCTCTTCATCTCCATTTGAGAGAACCAGGTCTAAGATTGCTCCCTCTCGAGTGGGCTCCAATACTAGTTGTCTCAAGGCATGCCCCTGTAGGGCATCTAGAATAACCCCATCTTAGAAGTGGCTGCTGCAACTGCACTCCAGTTAACATCTGCATATTCAGATCACCCATCAGCAATATCTCCTTTTTCTGCCATTCTAAGTATACTTTCTAACATTTCCTTGTCCATTTCCTCCCCTGAGAAGGGGGTCTGTACACAACCCCTGTGCATATTGTGGTGCCATTGCCGGTTCCCCAAATTTACCCACAGTGCTTCTTCCTCCCTCCTGTTTACCCTTTGTTCTGTTGCTTGATTCCTTCCCTTATGTAGAGAGCTACCTCCTCCTCTTTCACCCTCCTGTCCCTCCTGTAGATAGTGTATCCTGGTATGTTTACATCCCAGTCATGGTTTTGTGTGTACCATGTTTCTGTGACTGCCACGATATCCAGATGTTCCTCCTCCATCAAGCCCACTAATTCAGGAAGCTTGTTGCTCAGACTACAGGCATTGGTACTCATTGCTCTCCATTTTTTGATGGCTTTACCTTCTGTTGCAGCATCCCCCACTGACCTTTCTACCTTGGTCTTTTTCTCATTTAGTACCCTGTTTTGTAGGGGGAGCGGGATTTTCCTGCTGCTTATCAGTGCCTCCCTTGACTAGTTTAAAAGCTTGCCAATGAAGCATTTAAACCGATTGCTCAAAGACTTGTTCCTTCCTGGACAGATGCAGACCATCCTGCCAGTATAGGCTGGTGTCCCTCCAGGTGGAACCCCAGTCCCAGTGAAGCCAAACCCTGTGCTCCACCATTTTTTCAACCATTCATTAAACTGCATGGTGCAAAGTACCCGCCTCACTCATGCCATTGACAGGCAGCACCTCTGAGAAGGATACTGTGTGTGCTACTTGTCTTAGGCCCTTCCCACCTCTACAAAGTCCTTCTGCACTGCTCTAATCTCATGATGAGCCAAGTCATTTGTCCCTAGGTGGACAATGACGTCCAGCTCAGACTCCGCGCAGCTGTTCCGTGATCCTGAGGATGCGCTCCTGTCCCTCCAAGCCATGGCACCAGGCAGGCACCTTACTTCAGTTTTCCTGCTCCTCCCAGTTCTATCCCCCACAATTGAGTCCCCACCAAGAGCTGCTTCCTTCCTTGTGGTGTCGCCTGTCTCCTTCCTGTGGGCCTCCCTCAGACAGCTGTCCTCAGCCTCCTTAGTCTCCTCTGTGGGCATCCATAGGGAGCTATGCTCCCCAGAATAGTGTATGGATTGTGGAGTGGAACAACTGACTGGGTGTGCCTCTGTTCCACCATCCTCACCCTTCCTGAGCCCACTGTGGTCCAACTGCTGTGTTTTCTTCTCAACCTCTGAGGTAGTGGTGGTGGCTCTGGTGCTCCCTGGATGGGGAGGTTCTCTTCCTACCATCCAGTGTGGCCTGGGGAAGGTTCCTACTACTGTCCAGCATGGCCTGAAGATGGGCAACTTCCTCCTCCCTGCATACATTACCATTAGTGGGTTCCTAAGGGAGGACAGGAGGAAGGGGCACTCCAGCAGATTGTGGTTCCAAGAAAGTATAAGAAGAAGCATCTGGCCTTAGCCCATGACATTCCCTTTCCAGGATGACTGGGGTCAGCTGTACAAAAAGGTGGCTGACTGATAATTTTTACTTGCCCAGTATTTTTAAAGACATGGCAACCTACTGCCAGACTAGGCCGCAGTGCCAGAGGGTGGGAAATGTTGAGACAAGGCTAAGGCGGCTTTGATTCCACTTCTTGTTATCGAACAGCCATTTTGGTGAGTTGCTGTGGACACTGTGTGGCAACGTATCACCTCAAGTCACACTGTAAAGTACTACATTTTGGTGGTTGTAGATTACACCACAAAGTACCCAGAGGCAGTGCTCCTGTCCTCCTACTGGGGGTATTTATCCAGGTGGATTTCTCACAGGAGATTCTGTTAGACAAGTGCACCAACTTCATGTCTGATCTGATGGTTAGTTTGTGGAAGAAGTGTGGAGTAAGGCAGCTCAGGGCCTTGCCATACCGCCCACAGAGTAATGGTCTGGTCGAGCAATTCAGTGGGTTTCTGAAGACTATGTTAAGGGCAGTTACTGATCAGCATGTGAGAGAGTGGGAGAAGTACCTACCCCATTTCCTATTCCATATAGGAAGTCCCAGGAGTCCTCAGGGTTCTCCCTTGAACTCCTGTTTAGCTACAAGGTAAGTGGCCCCCTTGATTTGGTAAGGGATTGTGCAACTATCTGGAGAGGTTGTAGAAGAAGACCCACTGGCAGACCTCCTGGGAGAGGTTAAGGGAGAATCCTCAGTGGATGCTGTCAACATTTTGGAGTGCTTGACACTAGCCCAAGCTGCCAAAATGTGTAGGGTGCTGCATACTTTTGGGGACATGTTCATGGGGAAGTCAGAGTATACCACGCTGGTGGAGCACCACGTGGATACAGGGTCCCAAGCCCCGCTGAGACAACCATCTTACAGAGTCCCAGCAGGTGTAAGACATGCCATAGAGGAAGAGATCAAAGTGATGCTGGCTCTCCGGGTGATCCAGGAGTCCTGTAGTCCCTGGGCCTCCCCAGTGGTACTGATCCCCATAAAGGATGGACTCACGAGGTTTCTGTCCATTGAACCTTTCTGGCATTCTCTTTCTGGTGACACTGGACAGGGGTTTGGCCATGCTGGTGAAATTCAGCATAAAGTTATGGTAGTTCAGTACCCTGCTGTCCCTAGGAAGGCTCACACTTTTCTCTTGGGTCGTGAACGCGCCTATCCCTGGATGGCCTTAATTTTCACAGGCTCAGGCCAGATGTACCCACTTCTCACCCTGTGCCCAAGGGAAGGCACTTCCGACATTTTTATCTGGCACTTCTCTGCCTTGACTGTCAGTCCAGCAGCCTGCAGTCATCTGAACACCTCAGTCATGTGCCAGTCGTGATCCTACCAAGTCTTGCTATAGATGGTGATGTCATCCATGTACATCAGAGTGATGTCTCCTACCCTCTGCAGAATGCAGTCCACAAGCCACTGAAAGGTGGCTGGCACATTCTTCATCCCAAATGGCATTACCCTGAACTTGAATAATCCAAACAGGCTGAGAAAGGCCAACCTCTCTTTGACTTCAGGGGTACCTGCCAGTAGCCTTTTGTCAGGTCTGTGGTGGACAGGTAAAGGGCTCCCCCTAACCTCTTTAGGTCCTCATCCTTCCTGGGCACGGGGTATGTGTCTGACTCCGTGCAGCTGTTGAGCTTGCTGTAGTCAATGCAGAGCCTGCAATACTGCATTCTGCCAGCTGGAGGCAGCATTGTGTTGGGCACCTGTGCTCGCCAGCCCGGACTATTCTCTTAGGTTCATTGTGCATGCTGATGTATCATCTGATCGGGGCTAGGACGGTTCTGTGTCAGATTATACACTTGGGAGAGGAGCACCCAGTCGTGTACCTGAGTAGGAAGCTGCTCCCCAGAGAAGAGGCTTACTCCACAATAGAGAAACAGTGTCTAGGGATTGTCTGGGCTTTGCAGGAGCTGCAACCTTACCTGTATGAAAGGGAGTTCATCCTGGTTGCTGATCACAACCCCCTTACATGGCTGCATAGGATCAGTGGCCAGAACTCAAACTTTCTATTAGAGTTCAGTGCTGCAGTCCTATAATATGGACATTAGGCACCGCAGGGGGTCGCAGCATGGCAATACGGATGGGCTGTCCAGACAATAGTTAGTGCCCTTGTTTGTTTGTTTTTGAGTTGGAGAGGTGCTAGGAGAAACTAATGGGGAGATTCACCCAAACAGTGAACTGAGGGCTTAGCAGGGGGAGCCAGCTTGTTCACATGAAAAACAATCACCATTTAGGGCTTCTAAAAGGATTTGGTTTTCATTTTATTTGGGGGTAGTGTAACAACTTCTGTATAATTTTTCATGTTCCCAGGTTTAATTTTTGTTTATATCAGCTAGCCCTTTTGCAAGTATTTCAGCTGATTTGGAAGCTGGCTGATAAAGGTAGGCTACAGACATGCCAGATGGCTCTGGGGAGAGATTGCAATCTCTTCAGCCTATACTACAGGGCCTCCTGGATAGTAACAGGATGGCTGACAGAAAACACAACCCTCTCATGTTGCATGGGCAGTAACGGTCCTCTTCAGTATGTTCATCAGTGACACTAAAGAAAGAATCTGGAGCAGACTGTGTCTCTTTGCAGATGACACTAAGCTCTGTGGGAGGGTGGATAGCGACTAGGAATCAGGGAAATGCAGAGTGACTTACAAAAGTTACAGGGTGGTCTAAGGTCCGGCAGTTGAAATTCAATGCCAAGAAGTGCAGGTAATGAACCCTGGGAGCAAGGATCCCAGGGCCGAGTACTGTATGGGTGGGGTGAGACTTAGCACTACAGCTGAGGAATGAGAACTTGAGTTATCATCAGCACTCCCTAAAACACTTTAAGTCAGTGCAAAAGGCATATAGCAAAGAGTAGAATTCTGGTTGTATCAGGAGGCTCTGATAGCAAAGGAAGAGGTAATATTTCACCACATAGATCCTTAGTAAGGCCACACCTAGAGTACTGCACTCAGTTCTGGAGTCCTCAACTCAGGAAGGATAAAAGATAGGCTAGAGACATACAGTGCATGGTGATGAAAATGATTCAGGGCCAGGAGGCAGATCCTATGAGGAGCGCTTCAAGGCACGTAATATGTACTAACTGGAAACCAGATGGGAGAGGGAGATATGATAGAGACCTTCAACTTCCTTAAAGGAAATAACAGAATCAACTACCAGGAACTATTGAGCTTGAATGCTAGCTTGCGTCACATGGACATGAGTGAAAACTAACAGGAAGGAGATCCATGAGGGACATGAAGAAGTATTATTTTACAGAAAGGGTTGTGAAGCCATGGATCAGGCTACCAGCCAAAATGGTAAGTGCAAAAACGGCTAGTGGTTTCAAGCCCAGTTGGGGCAGAATGAAGGGCATTGTGCTTGCTTGGGTGGCAGAAACTGGGAGGAGAAGGTGGGAGGTTGGGAGGGCTAGGACCCTGAGGGGCAGTAGGTCCCGAACAACAGGGAACTTGAGCACACTCAATGGGTCATGTGTCTTTTCTGCAAACATTTTCTGTTTCTGTTTCACCTCCCCATCTGCTTCCAGTTTCAGTTCCTCTTTCTCCCTCACACCCTGCCCCCACTGCTCCTTATACCTCCCCTTCCCTCCCTATCTGCTTCCAGCTTCATTCCTCTCTCCTCCTTACACCCTGCCCTACTGTCCCTTGTACCTGCCCTCCCATCTGCTTCCAGTTTCACCTCTCTCTCTCTCTCTCTCACACCCTGCCCCCACTGCTCCTCATGTACCTCCTCCCCATTTGCTTCCAGCTTTGGTCTTGCTGCCACTGCTCCCTTGTAGATTTCCACACCATCAGCTTTCAGCTTCAGTTCCTCTCGCTCCCCCTTACACCCTGTCCCCACTGTACCTCACCACCACCATCTGCTTTCTGCCTCAGTTGCTCTCTCCCCGTTACATCCTGCTCCTACTGCTTCCCTTGTACCCACCCTTATCTGCTTCCATCCTCAGTCCCTCTCTTCCACTTAAACCCTGCACCCACTGCTCCCATCCTACCTCCCCCTCCCTTTCCCCATCTCCCCTCTCTGCTATCAGATCTAGTCCCTCTCCCACTTGCACCTGCCCCCACTGCTCCCCTTGTACCTCCCCATCCCATTTATTTCAGTCTCAGTCCCTCTCCCTCCATTATGCCCTGCCCCCACTGCCCCCTTGTACTTCCCCATCCCATCTGCTTCCAGTCTGTCTCAGCCACTCTCCCTTTTGTGCCCTGCCTCACTGCTCCCCTTGTACCTCCCCATTCCATTTATTTCCAGACTCAGTCCCTCTCCCTCCACTATACCCTGCCCCCTTGTACCTCCCCATTCCATTTATTTCCAGTCTCAGTCCCTCTCCCTCCACTATACCCTGCCCCCACTGCCCCCTTGTACCTCCCCATTCCATTTATTTCCAGTCTCAGTCCCTCTCCTTCTACTATACCCTGCCCCCACTGCCCCTTGTACCTCCCCATTCCATTTATTTCCAGTCTCAGTCCCTCTCCCTCCACTATACCCTGCCCCCACTACCCCTTGTACCTCCCCATTCCATTTATTTCCAGTCTCAGTCCCTCTCCCTCCACTATACCCTGCCCCCACTGCCCACTTGTACCTCCCCATTCCATTTATTTCAGTCTCAGTCCCTCTCCCTCTACTATACCCCTGCCCCCACTACCCCTTGTACTTCCCCATCCCATCTGCTTCCAGTCAGTCTCAGCCACTCTCCCCTTTGTGCCCTGCCCCACTGCTCCCCCATTGTACCTACCGATCCCATCTGCTTTCAGTTTCAGTCCCTCTTCCCTTTGTACCCTGCCTCCACTGCTCCCCTTGTACCTCCGCATCCCACCTGCTTCTAGTCTCAGTCCCTCTCTCCCTCCCCCTTTTACCCTGCCCCCACTGCCCCAATTTGCTTACAGCGTTAGTCCCTCTTGCTACTTCTTACCATGTCCTACTGCTCCCCTTGTACCTCCCCTCACCATCTGCTTTCAGTTTCAGTCCCTTGCTCCCCCTTGCTGCCACTGCTCCCCCTGTACCTCCCCATGCCATCTGTTTTCAGCTTCAGTCCCTCTCGTCCCCTTACACCCTGTCCCCACTGTTCCCCTTGTACCTCCCCATCACCATCTGTTTTCAGCCTCAGTCTCTTTCCCCCTTACATCTTGCTCCCACTGCTCCTCCTCTTCCCTATCTGCTTCCATCCTCGTCCCTCTCTCTCACTTAAACCCTGCTCAGACTGCTCCCTATACCTCCCTTCCCCTTCCCCTTGTGCTTCCAGTTTCAGTCACTGTCTCCCACTTTCACCTGCCCCCACTGTTCCACTTGTACAGTATTTTTCCCTCTCCATCTGCTTCTAGCTTCAATCCTTCTCCCTTGCATCCTGCCCCACTGTCCCCTTGTACCTCCCCTCCCCATCTGCTTCTAGCTTGAGACCTCTCTCACCCCATTTCACCCTGCCCATACTACTCTCCTTGTATCTCTCTCCCATCTGCCTCCTGTTTTAGTCCTCTCTTCTTCTTGGGCATTGTCCCACTGCTCCTCATGTATCTCCTCTCCCATTTGTTTCCAGCCTCAGTTCCTTCCCCTGCATACTGTCCCCCTCCGCCTCCTTGTATCTCCCTCCTCATCTGTTTCCAGCCTCAGCTGCTCTCTTGCCAGTACACACTGCCCCACTGCTCCCTTGTACCTCCTCATTATTTGCTTCCAGACTCGGGCCGCTTCCCTCATTATACTCTGCCCCCACTGCTCCTCTTGTACTTTCCAGTACCTATCTACTTCTAGCCTCAGTCGCTCTCTCCCCATTACACCCAGCCCTCACTGCTCCCCTTCTCCCTCCCTGTCCTGTCTGCTTCCAGTTTCAGTTCCTCTCTTCCCCTTGCACCTGGCCCCCGGTCTCCCCTTGTACCTCCTCCTACCCATGTTTTCAGTTTCAGTCCCTAGTTCCATTCTTTCCCTTGCACCCGGCCCTCACTCTGCACCTCCGCCTGCCCATCTGTTTCCACTTTCAGTCCCTCTCTCCTACTTATACCCTTCCACCACTGCTCCCCATGTACCTACCCCTCCCATTCTGCTTCCAGTCTCAGCCTCTCTCTTCCCCTTACACCCTGCTACCACTGCTCCCCTTTTACCTCCTCATCCCATCTGTTTCCAGCCTCAAAACAAAAAAAAAAAAAGTGTGTGTCTGTCTGAGTTAACTGAACTGAATGGTTATCTGAACAGTTATCTAGGTGTAAATCTCAGGTGATTGAAAGGATTTGATAGCTGTGAGGTTTAAATTACTTATAGAAAGACCTAGTAAGTAGGGGGAGTGGCTTAGCTAGAAGGAAGCTACATTTAAAGACTGCCTTAGAAATATTCTGCTAGTAGCTTGGCAGAAGACACCAGGAGAAAGGACTGCTGTGTGACTGGACTTCTCTGCTGGGACTAAAGAAGTAGAACACTTGTACTTGGACCTTTAATTTAGGGCAAAAAAAAAAACCTAACAAACAAAACAAAAAAAGAGTGTTTGTGTCTGAGTTAACTGAACTGAATGGTTATCTGAACAGTTCTCTAGGTGTAAATCTCAGGTGATTGAAAGGACTTGATAGCTGTGAGGTTTAAATTACTTGTAGAAAGATCTAGTAAGTAGGGGAAGTGGGTTAGCTAGAAGGAAGCTACATTTAAAGACTGCCTTAGAAAGATTCTGCTAGTAGCTTGTCAGAAGACACCAGGAGAAAGGACTGCTGTGTGACTGGACTACCCAACTGGGACTATATTGCCCTCCGTCCCCCCAAAAGCGAGTTCTACTTTTATAGGCACAGGATTTGACTGACAACAGGAACTTCCTGTTTGGGAGCAGGAAGTGAGTGATCATAGAGCCACCAAAGACCCACCATCCTAGAAGGGCAAGAGTAGCTCTCCGGCCCCCTCTAGCTGCTGGAGGTCTGCCTCTGAGCAAGTAAGGGGTCTACTGAGAAATATAGGATATTCTTGTCTCAGAACAGGACAACCAGGAGCTTAAAGGGCGCACAGGCAGAAAGTAAGGAGAGAGAGAGAGAGAGAAAAAAAAAAAAAACAGAGGAAAGAGTAAGGATTGCAAACAGTTAAGGGGCCAGAAATAAGACATGATGGGAGTGGTGCAGTGCAGTGGCTGTGGAGCAGCAGATTTCCGGGAGACGTTCTGGAGGATGCGGTGTTGTTCCATCTGCAGGCACCTCTCTGGGCTGAGGGAGGAGGTTGCTCATCTCCAGGCTGAGTTGGCCAGGACTTGCGGGACCTCCTCTTCCATCCAGGGACCACCAGTGCCACTGCCGTTGCCTCAGAGGTTGCCAAGAAAGAGGAGCAGTTGGACCACAGTGGGCTCAGGGAGGGTGAGAGTGGTGGAACAGAGGCGCATCCCTCCAGTTGTACCTCTCCACAATCCCTATGCCATTCTGGCAAAGTGTGGTTCCTCTATGGAGGCACCCGCAGTGGAGACCAAGGAGGATGCTGGGAACCTCCACAAAGGAGACCCACAGGAGGGTGGCAGGGAAGGAAACAACTCCTGGTGGGGACCCACTGTTAGGAAGGTAGAACTGGGGAGGAAGGGAGGAAGGCAAGGTGCCTGCCTGGTGCCATGGCTTGAGGGACAGGAGCTAATCAGGATTGCCGGGAGCAGCTGCACAGGGTAGGAGTTGGATGTCATTGTCCACCTAGGGACAAATGACCTGGCCAAGAAAGGGATTAGAGAAGGCAGAATAGTTTGTGGAATTGGGAGGGCCTAGACAAGTAGCACGCATTGCAACCTTCTCGGAGGTGATGCCCATCTATGGCGAGGAGAGGCTAGGGTGTTCCGCATCATGGGATTCTAATCAGTGGTAGAAAACTGATGTGGAGCTCAGGGATTTGGCTTCACTGGGACTGGGTCCACCTGAGTGATGCAAGCCTATACTGGCCATGAGGGCTGCATCTTCCAGGAGGGGAACCAGGATCCTAGGTGATAGGTTTAAATGCTTCATTGGCAAGCATTTAAACTAGCCAAGGGGGGAGGCACTGGAAAGGAGCAGGGAAATCCTAGCCCCCCCCCAAAAAATAACGGTAGTAAGTGCGTAAACACCAAATATAGAGGTGTCGATAGGGAGAAGGGCAGGGTAAATGGAGAAAGTGATAAAGGCAAGAAGGACAGGGATGGGGCAAAAGGAGTAAGGCCATCAGGAAATGGAGGGTAATGAGTACCAATGCTCGTAGTCTGGGCAACAAGCTCCTGAGCTGGTGGCCTTGATGGAAGAGGGTGCCTGGATATCATAGCAGTCACAGAAACATGGTACACAGAGGACCATGACTGGGATGTTAACATACCAGGGTACATAACCTACAGGAGAGACAGGCAGGGGAGAAGAGGGAAGGAGTAGCTCTTGTGTAAAGGAAGGGATAAAAGCAACTGAACAAAAGAGTAAACAGGGAGGAGAGGAGGCACTGTGGGTCACCTTGGAGACTGGAAAGGGCACCACAATCCGCACAGGGGTTGTGTACAGACCCCCATGTCAGGGGGAGGGAATGGACAAGGATATGATAGAAGGCATTCTTAGAATGGCAGAGAAAGGGGAGATACTGTTGATGGGAGACCTGAATATGCCAGATGTTAACTGGAGCACATTTGCTGCAGCCACATCCAAGAGCAGAGCCATTCTTGATGCCCTACAGGTGGCAGGCCTCAGACAGCTAGTTTCGGAACCCACTCGTGAGGGAGCAATCTTAGACCTCGTACTCTCAAACGGGGGCAGTGAGAGGATCTCAGATCTAGAAGTGGGTTGCCATCTGGGAACACGTGACCATCAAACAGTGTGGCTCATGTTAAACTCAGCTACAGAGTCAAGCCATACAAAAGTGAGGGTACTGGACTTCAGGAGAGCTGACTTTGTCAAGATGGGAGAGTGTCTCAGAAAAGCACTAGCAAATAAGCTAGAAGGATGTGTGAAGCAGCAATAGGGAATCATTAAAACTGCCATCACAGAGGCAACAAGCCTTTGTGTGAAGCAAATAAACAAATCAAAACGAAGAAAAAGCCACTATGGTTCTCAAAAGAGGTGGCTGTGAAAGTCAGGAAGAAAAAGATAGCATTCCGGAAGTATAAGGAAACACAGAAGGAGCAGGACAGACAGCTGTACCAGTTAAGGCAGAAGGAAGCAGGGAGGGAAGTCAGAATAGCAAAGGCCCAAACTGAGGAAAAGATAGCCAACTCGGTTAAGAAGGGGATAAAACCTTTATAGGTACATCAGCGAGTGGAAAGACAAAGCGAGGGATAGTGAGGCTGAATAGAAAGAACGGTGGTGGGCAGAGGGGACAGTGAAAAGCAGGGTTACTAAACGAATATTTCTGCTCACTATTCACAAAAGAGGAGGGGGAAGTGCCTAATCCAATTAACAGAAGCACTCTTGATGGGGGGGTCAATCCCAGTCCTTTCACAGAAGAAAGGGTTCTGCAAGAACTCCTAAAACTGAAGGTGGACAAAGCAATGGGGCCTGATGGAATTCACCCCAGAATTCTAAAAGAATTAAGGGGGGAACTACTGAAACCACTGGCTACTCTTTTTAATAAATCATGGGAGGATGGTGTGGTACCCGAGGACTGGAGGAAGGTGGATGTGATTCTCCTTCACAAAAGTGGGACCAAGACAGAGGTAGGAAAAGTACAGTTACGTAAGAATTTACCGTAACAGTAGATTTTCGAGAGAGGCTCTTGCAGTAGGTAATTACGTATAGGACTGACGCCGGTCGTCGGCAGGACCCCACGGAAAAATTTCTAGCTAGCAGTCCCTGGCGAGGGACTGCCCTCACATCAGATGACCGGCGCCATACAACGTCAGTATAAAGGGGCGGTCCGGACGCCCGCCTTTCCAGTTCTTTCCCGCCACAGGCCCGAAGAAGAGAGAAGCAGACATTTCCCTCAATGGAAAAGGAGCTGAAAAAGCCTAGGGGATGGAGGGCGGAGAAGTTATCGACAAAAGAGCCTCTCTCGAAGATCTACTGTTACGTAAGTTCTACGTAACTGTACTATCTTACTCGAGAGGGCTCTTGAGTAGGTAATTACATAGGACAGAATCCCAAGCAGTCTGGAACAAATGAAAGGCACCGAGGAGGAACTACTCCAAAAATAGCCAACAATCTAGCAGGTCTCAAGAAAGGAGGCCTTGCAAGACAGCTAACCCAAGCCTGCTCTAATGCAGAGAGGCAATGTCCAAACTGTAATGTTTAGTAAAGGTATGGACTGAAGTCCAGTGGCGGCAGCACAGATGTCTGCGAGACATGTTCTGAAACAAGTCGCAGAGGCTGCTACTCCCGAGTGAGTGACTCTGACTTGACCCGTAGGGTCTTGTTGTACTTGTCTATAACAGTGATGCAATGGGCCAACCATTTTGATAGGCATTGCTTAGAGACAGCATTCTTCTCTTTTGTGAGCAAAAGAGACGAATAACTGATCAGTCTTTCTGAGATCCTTTGTCCCATCGGTGTAGTATCTCAGGATCCTGTGAACATCCATGGTATGGAGCAGGTATTCTCCTTGATTGAGTACTGCGTGAAGAAGGCAGGTAATTCAATAGACTGATTCAAGGTAGATTCCGAACCACCTTCGGAGAAACTTAGATCTGCAAGTGCAGAGCTACTTGCTCTTGTGAAAATCAGATAAGGATTTTGCACATGAGGGCCTGAGCTCTGAAATTTCATGCAGCAGAAGTAATGGCCACCAAGAAGAGCGCCTCACAATAAAACTTCATCGGAAGCCGCAGGCTCAAAAGGAGGAAGGGTAAGTTTCTGAGGACAAAGTTCAAGTCCCATGGGGAGTTGGAACTGGACAGGGGGCCTGAGATGAAGGACCCTCTGAGGAAAGTTTTGATACCTCCAGCTGGGCAAATGCCTTGTCAGTGAAAGGGACATGGTAGGCTGAAATAGCCGCCATGGACTTTCAAAGAGGACTGACTGAGACCCAGGTCAAAAAGATGACGCATGTACTCAAGCAGAATGGGCACAGGGCAGGAAAAGGGTTCCACGTTCCTGGCCACAGCCCAGATAGAAAATCTTTTCCATTTCATGGCGTAGGTGGACCTAGTGGAGGGTTTTCTCGCCTCCACCAGAATCTTGGCCACCTTAGGAGAAATGCCAAAACGAGATTGAGCTAGGTCTGCAGGAGCCATGCATGAAGTTGAAGGGACTTGAGTCCCGGATGGGCCAGGGTCCCCTGATCCTGGGTTAGCAATCCTGGAGACAAAGGAAGAGGAAGAGGAGGAACCTCTGAGTATTGCTGTAGAAGAGAGAACCAGATTTGCCTGGGCCAGAAAGGAGCAATCAGAATCATTCTCGCTCCTTCTAACGCCAGCTTCTGTAACACACGAGGGACCAGAAGAATTGGGGGAAAAGCATAGACGAATCTGTCCTTCCAGCTTAGAGATAGAGCGTTGTTCCAGAAAGCGTCTCGCTCTGGAACGAGCGAGCAAAACATTGGAAGCTTTTATGCTTTGGGAGGAAGCTAACAGGTCTATCTGAGGAGTCCCCCAAATCTGGAAGATGCTTTTTATAACTTTTTCGTCCAATTCCCACTCGTGTGGTAGAGCCGACGAGCGACTTAGTCTGTCTTCCAGGACATTGTCAACTCCCGGAACATGGATCGCCATGAGGTGAAGGTTGTGAAGCGTTGCCCAATCCCAAACCCTCATCGCTTCCCTGCACAGCGGGTAGGACCGAGTCCCGCCCTGCTTGTTGATGTATCACACCACGCACATGTTGTCCGTTTGGACAGCTAGGTTGCCAGGAAGAATGAATTGGTGAAGGGCCTGGAGAGCATACAGCACTGCTCGAAGCTCGAGCACATTGATATGGAGAACTATCTCCATTTTTGACCATAGGTCCTGGGTTCGGTGAGGACCCAGATGGGCTCCCCAACCTTCGCCTGAAGCGTCCGTGGTCAGAGTCTGATCGGGGGGAGGATGAAAAAAGGGGACCCCCGAATAGGTTCTCTCGAACCATCCACCATTGCAAGTCTCTTACCATCAGCAAGGAGATCAGAACTAGATGATCTAGATCATCTACCCGTTGATCCCATTGAGATCGGAGAGTCCACTGAGAGATTCTCATGTGGAGGCGCGCGCGCAAACGCGTCGGGATGGCCGCATAAGCCCCGGTAGACGGGCACTGACTCGCCGGACCCTCCCAAGGCTCCGATGAAGAGGGAAATCTGTGATCGGAGGGAGGCCCCTGTCCGGAAGCAGAAAGGCCTTGCACAGTGATGTGTCGAGGATTGCCCCGATGAACTGGAGCCTCTGTGAAGGCTCCAGGTGAGACGTGGAATGGTTGATGGTAATACCCAGGCCAGTGAAAACCTGCTGGGTGAGGGTGAGAAAATGCAGGAGTTCCTCCCTGGATGAGGCCACCAGGAGCCAGTCGTCCAGGTAGGGAAAAACCTGAGCTCCCAAAGAACGCAGGTGGGCCGCTACCACCGCCAGGCATTTGGTAAAGACTCGGGGGGCCGAGGAAAGACCAAACGGAAGTGCCCGGAATTGGTAGTGGACCCCCTGGAACGCAAACCTGAGGTACTTTCAGTGCGAAGGGCTAATGGGGATGCAGGTACGCATCCTGCATATCTAGTGCACAAAGCCATTGGCCCAGCCAGGCAGGGCAAAAGGGTTTGAAGGAAAGCATCCTGAACCTCTTGTATTCCACATACAGGTTCAGAGAGCTGAGATCGAGGATAGGTCTCAGATCTCCTGTCTTCTTTGGTACAAGGAAGAAGTGGGAATAGTAACCCGTCCCGTAGAGGTGAGGGGGGACGGGTTCTATAGCCTGTTTCGCAAGGAGCGCCAAGATTTCTTTCCTGACCAAAGGAAGATAATCCCTTGAGTAAGCGGAGTTCAGAGGGGGGGTAGGCGGAGGTTCCAGTAGAAACTCTATGGAGTGCCCCTCTGCTATGATCTGAAGCACCCATGAATTCGATGTTATCCTCTCCCAACCCGGAAGGTGGAGGGAGAACATCCCTCCTACCGGTTCCTCCGGGGCTGCCGGAGGTGGTGGGAGAGGGGAGGAGTCAGGTGGTGTGAGGCAGCGCCGCAGCTGGGGCACCTGTTGCTTTTTTGGGCGGTGGGGACCTGGGAGCTGTGGGGGCCCGACGTTTAGTGGCCCGCCTTCCCTGAGGTTTCGCGTGAGGCCGGCTACGTCTGCGAAAGGGACGGCGCTATGGGGGATGGGGACAGTACATTGAATCAACAGATCTAAGGGCCATTCCCCTTCTCCTGCAAATCAGTGATGATGTCCTTGACATCACCACCAAAAAGCACAGAACCCCTGAAAGGTGCTTCTTGGATCGCTGACTGCACCTCCTGACCAGATCTGACACACGGACCCATGCATGACGCCGAAGACTAACGGCAAAGGCAGAACTCCATCCTGCGGTGTCCACTGCATCGTAGGTCGTTCTCAAAATATGACGACTGGCCGAACGAGCAGAACGGACCAGGTCGGCTCAACTCCTGCTTGACTTGGGAGTCAGGCAAAGAGTCGATCTAGATTCCGCCTGGGTAAGGACAGCCTTCTGGTAATCCCCCACATGTGCTACATAGTTCAGGGCCCCAATCCCCAGTGTGGAAGAAGCGAGATCTTCCTCCATACTGATCCAGAAGGTGAGATTCCTTATCCGGGAGGGACGAGCTCAGGTGTTTTGGGTGTGCTGACCGGCCGTGAGCGGCGCTAATCACAACCGAGTCTGCACGGGGGTGAGAGTCTAAAAAGTCTACACCCTCCGGAGCCTGGTATAGCCTGTTTGACTTCCTGGGAAGTGGTGCTAAAGCCGACGGTTGCTTCCAAATCGTGGAAACAAGGTGGGCGTGAGGCTCGATCCGGGGTGGCACTAGGGTAGGAGCCATAAGGGGTAAGTCCAGATGTCTGGCGAGTTTAACCCATTGAGGATCTGACTCTAAGGAGTGCCACTGATGGACCTCCTGGATCTTCCTAAGCAACTCCGTGAAGGAAGGATCCTCTGGAGGAGACTTCGGAGGAGTCCTTGGCCGGGGCTTGGACGGAGAGCGTGGCTCGTCGTCTTTCTCGGAACATCCATCGGAAGCCTCCGAGGAGTCCGAGAGAGAAGAGGGAGAATCTGAAGCAGAGTAAGACTCCCTAACTTGACTAGGGGGAGGAACGGGTTCCTTGGGGAATCCCAGAACGCGTGTCCTACCCCTCTCTGGATCCCAAGGGTAAAGCCCGGGAATGTGGAGGAGGAGGAGAGGGAGTGTGCGCCTGGGGTGTACGGGAGCCGGGTGGCACCGTCAGAAGACGACTGCTCAATCTCCTTGGTGAGCTGAGCCTTGGCCTCAGCCCACCAGGAGGCAAGAGTCTCCTGAAGATCCACCGCGCCTAGGGGCAGTGGAGGCGGAGGAGGGAATAGGTATACGGAGGAAACCGGGGGGAGAATCAGAACCCAGCTGCGGATATACCGGAGCCAGGTACTGCGGTGTCGGGTACTGAGGCGTCGAAGGGGTCGGCACCGGGTACTGCGGCGCAGGATACTGCGGACCTGGGAAAACTGGCGTCGGATATGACGGCGGGTGCCCAGGCACTGGAGGAGCTGCCGGAGCAGACGGCCCAACCGGGTACTCCACAACCGGATCAGTCGGGATAGGCCCGTGGGGTGGAGGGCCCGATGGAAGAGGAATATCCCCCACTGGCGTCAGAGGGGCCAGTATCGGAACCAGCGTCGGTGGGGCCGGTGTCGGGGCTGGCGTAGGAGGAGCCGGCGTCAGGGGAGCCGGCGTCAGATCCGGCTCTTCAGAAAGAGGATCGGACGGTAGCCCAGGGTCCCGAGCCTCGTCCGGGGATGGAGGGGAAAATTCCCTGGGGTCGGGCAGGGAGACTGGGGTTCCCCTGATGGCAGCGAAGGCTGTGGGGAGCTTGGTACAACAGACGCGGCAGGGTCTCCCGTAGGCTCCGAGGCCCGGCGCATGTCGGAGGAGCTGACGTGTGGCATATGGGCCTAATCCTGGCGGATGCCAGAGGAGCCGGCGTCCGACCGGGGGTCCCTCGCCGGAGGCGAGCCGAGTATGGGAGGAGGCCCGGTCCGAGGGGACACTGCCATCCGCCGCCCCTAAAGGGTTGCAGAGTGTTCAGCTGCCTTCTCCCGCGTATATCAGAGGAGCCGACGCCCAGCTTAAGGGAGGTGCCCGCACCAGTAGGCCGAGGCTCGCGGCAGTACTGGGGGCTAGAGTCCCTTTGCCCGGAGACACCCGCAGGCTCGAACGCCGAACCCGACAGGCGGGCCGACGCCCTCCAAAGCCTTGAGGCTGCTGGCCGGGCGATCCTCTCGAGGATGTTACCTCGTCTGACTTCCCGCGGGGCCTCCGGTGCCTTCCTCTGTCCTGCTTCTTATGCCTTCAGGGAGGTTGACGCCTGCCGAAGTTTCTTCAACTCCTTCTCCATCGCGGGACATCTTCTTCTTGAGAGATGGGCTTCGAGGGACTGCTTTGTTGTTGCATGGCAGTCGCTACAGTCAACCGCGTGGTCGGGCCTAAGCAGAAAAGGCAGAGGAAGTGGCCGTCTTTGTGAGGCAGTTGGGCGCCACACGAGTCGCACTTATTCTTTGAAGGAGACAACATAAACCGACGTTCACCTGATGAAAGAAGAAAACTTGTTCGGAAAAACCAACAAAGTAACAGGACTGAGCGATAAGAACTTAACCGCAAGGCACTGCACGAGCTGACGGCGGGAAAGAACTGGAAGGCGGGCGTCCTGGACCGCCCCTTTATACCGACGTTGTATGACGCCGGTCACCTGATCGGGGGACGGTCCCTCGCCAGGGACTGCTAGCTAGAAATTTTTCCGTGGGGTCCTGCCGCTGACCGGCGTCAGTCCTATATGTAATTACCTACTGCAAGAGCCCTCTCGAAGTAAGATCTACAAATCTGTCAGTTTGACCTCTGTGGTAGGGGAAGTGATGGAGTCACTTCTGAAGGAAAGAATAGTTGAGTACCTAGAGGCCAGTGGGGCACAGGACCCAAGGCAGAATGGGTTCACAGTGGGAAGGTCATGTCAGACGAATCCAATAGATTTCTTTGACTGGGTGACCAAAGTAGTAGACTAGGGAGGAGCTGTGGACATGGCCTACCTAGACTTTAGCAAGGCATCTGACACAGTCCCACAAAAGATTAATAGGATGCCCGGCTTACGGAGTCGCCCATGGTGGTAGGCCGCAAGCCTGCGGCTGAACCAGGGGCGGAGGCTTCCAACTGCCCGGAGGCGCCCGCAAGGCCCGAGCGCGAGCCAGACGGGCGGGCCGCTGCTGCCTCAGAAACCTCTGAGGCAGCTGTCGAGGAGCGATCCCCCGGAGGGGATGTTACCTGCGTCCCAGTGACTCCTGAGGGAGATGCCATGGAGGAGCCTTTGTCCCAGTGCCTCTCCTTGTCCTTCTTCTTTCGATGGCCTTCGGGGAAAGTGGACACCTGCCTCAGTTTTTTAAGCTCCTTCTCCATAGAGCTCATTTTCTTCTTTAGAATATGGGCTTCCAGGGATTGCTGCGCTTTTTCGGTAGCGCAATAAAGCTGAGGCAATGCTGGCACTTCCCACCAGATGATCGGGGCCTAGGAAGAACAGGCACAGGGAGTGGCCGTCCTTGTGCGGTAGTTGGGCGCCACACGAATCGCACTTATTCTTGTGCTCGGAGGGTGTAGGGGACGACATACACCGACATTAGTACTGACGTTAGTCGAAAAAATAAAGTTTTTTCGGTAAAAAACCGACGAAGGAAGGGCTGATGAAGCACGAACTTTTCCGCGAGGCGCTGCGACTACGGCGGGAAAGAACTGGAAGGCGGGCATCCGGGACCGCCCCTTTATACCGACGTCTCCTGATGCTGGTCACCTGACGTGGGGGCGGTCCCTTGCCAGGGACTGCTAGCTAGAAATTTTTCCGTAGTGTCCTGCCACCTGCCGGCGTCAGTCCTATATGTAATTACCTACTGCAAGAGCCCTCTCAAAGTAAGATGAGGGGTTACTAGTGGGGTACCGCAGGGTTCAGTATTGGGTCCAGTCCTTTTTAATGTCTTCATAAGTGACATTGCAGAGGGATTAGAAGGAAAAGTATGCCTCTTTGCAGATGACACAAAGATCTGCAACAGGGTTGATACACAAGGAGGTGTGGAAAGGATGAGAAGGGACTTGGCAAGGTTGGAGGAATAGTCAGAAGTATGGCAGCTAGGATTCAATGCAAAGAAGTGCAAATAATGCACCTGGGAAACAAGAACCCAGGGAAGAATACACAATTGGGGTGGTGGTAGTAACAACAACAAAAAGGAAGGGACCTGGGGTAATCATATCAGATGACCTTAAAGTTAGCAAGCAATGTGAGAAGGCAGTAGGGAGGCTGGGGGTATACTGGGATGCATAGGGAGAGGCATCAGCAGCAGAAAACAGGAAGTTGTTATCCTCTGTACAATCAGTTGGTGAGACCCCATCTGAGTACTCAAGGCCCAGTTCTGGAGACCCCATCTCCACAAGGACATAGACAGGATGGAGGCAGTCCAGAGGAGGGCAACTAAATGGTGCAGGGTCTGCAAGAAAAGCCATATGAGGAGAGACTAAAGGAGCTTAATATGTATACCCTTGAGGAAAGAAGGGAGAGAGGGGACATGATAGAAACTTTTAAGTACCTCAGTGGAATCAACAAAGTCCAAGAGGGTAGCATCTTTCAGAAAAAGAGATGTGCAAGAACAAGGGGACACAATTTAAAGATAGAGGGGGGGGCAGTTTAAGGGCAATGTGAGGAAGTATTATTTCACAGAGAGGGTAGTGGATGCATGGAACAGCCTTCCTGAGGAGGTTGTGGGGTCTAAAACTATGGGAGAATTCAAGAATGCATGGGACAGACATAAGGCAATTCTTGTGGGGGGTAGGAAGAAATAGGCTGTTGGTTAACTAGGATCTGCGCTCATCCTGTAGGTAGGGAAATGGGCAGACTAGATGGGCCAAGCGGTCCTTATCTGCGCCAAAGTCTATGTTTCTATGTTTCATTCCTCTTCTCTCCACCATGTACCCTGCCCCACTGCACCTCCCCAACCCATCTGTTTCAGTCTTTCTCCTCTCCCTTGTATCCTGCCCCCACTGCTCCCCTTGTATCTACTCATCCCTTCTGCTACCAGTCTCAGACCCTCTCCCTGCACATTGCCCCCACTGCACCTCCCTCCCTCCCATCAGTTTCCAGTCTCACCCCTCCCTTGTACCCTGCCCCACTGCTCCTTTGTACCTCCCCACTCCATCTGTTTCCAGTCTCAGTCCCTCTCCCCTTTCTCCACATTGTACCCTGCCCCCACAGCTCCCCTTGTACTGCCCCATCCCATCTGCTTTCAGTCTCTCCCTCACCCCCTGTACCCTGCCCCCACTGCTCCCCTTGTTCCGTCCCTCTCCATCTGTTTCCAGTCTCAGTCCCTCTATCCCCCTTGTACCTTGCCCACACTGAAAACATGGGTAGGAGGAGGTACAAGGGGAGACCGGGGGCAAGGTGCTCTCACCTCCCCTCGTCCCATCTGTTTCAGTCGCAGTCCCCCTTCCTCTTGTACCTACCCCACTGCTCTTCTTGTACCACTTCCATCCCATCTGTTTCAGTCTCAGTCCGCCTGTCTCTCTCTCTCTCTCTTGTACCCTGCCCCCACTGCTACCCGTGCCTGACACTTAGACAGCTGGTTCTGATCACTGTATCATTTTTGTAATATAAAATGTGTTATGGACTGCCTCTCATGAGAAATGCTGAAACAGCATGTGAGTATGACACACACAGATTTTAGATACAAGGTGTTACCTGGAAGGCCAGAAGCTAATTACAGAGTAGAACAGGCCTTGATCAAGGATCTCCTATTTATCTAAAAGTTAATTATAGCTGTAGTTGTTAAGAGGGAAATCATAAACTTTTATAATGCTTAGAGGAAGAAGAGCAGGTTGTGATGTTTTAGTGCGAAGTCATAAAAGATGCTTTGATGTCCTGGAAAGTTGGAGCTGATCATAAGATCAAAGAAATGTCATTTGAAAAAGAAAATGAGTTATGCTGAGGTTACAGAATTTAATACTTGGAAAAGACATCCTGTTTTTATATCGATATTTTTTTTTGTATATTCTGACAGGGAGGAGCTAGGTGACCTCATGCAAAGAGGTGGGCAAAGCCAGCTTTTAAACAGTATTCTGTTTTCCATTTACACACAAATGTTTGGATTCTGAAAGCTACAACATCTACAGCACTGTGAGATAAGAATACCGTACAACAGACAATTCTAAGTGTACTAGTGGTAGGATTCTGCACTTTCTAAAACCTTATTCTTTTAAGTGATTTGTATGTTTTGTGATATATGGTTCTGTATTTACATGTTACATAATTTTATCTATTTTAGTAAAACTCTATTTTTAGAGGCTACTTGGTCAGTCTTTGATTTCTTTTTTTTTTTACAAGTGGAGTATACATGGTTAAAACAGACACTGTACATAACCTTGAATGGTGATACCAAACTGGAAAAAAGTAAGTGTTTTAATCTGAGGTTTATTATTACAGTTTTTAAGGGTTCATTTCTGTACAACTGGTTAGGTGCCTGTAGGCAAAGATATCTGGCCCCCCCGAAGACAGAAATATCTGAGCCTGTGCATTGGGTACCCTAGCAAGAGGTTCACAGTTTGAATCCCTCCAAGACTTGAGACCAAAGGTTGATTCAAATCCACAAAACAGACAGGAGGGTTACCCTGTTTCTGTAAACTGTTCACAAGACTGCGCTTGGAGGTTGGCACTTTGGGAGTACAGGGCTGACCTGCTGAGTGGGTTTGTGACAGACTGGTTGGCAGCGGTGGCATACATTTTGGTATCACAAGCTTATTGTTGAGCGTGTCAGCTTGAGACAGTCAGCTCACTTGCAAAGAAAGAAAAAGGCAGTATTCTTTTTTAAAAAATGAGACAGAACTATATCACTTGGTGTACAGTCAAGTTCCTATCCATTTTATTTTTTTTCCTAAAGTGCAAGTCAGAGTAGCAGTAGTTAGGGGAGATGACTTCCAACTACAGCAGGCACACTGTAGACTACTTAAGGCCGTTGTGCGGAACAGAGGAGTCCCGTTCGAGGTGAAAACCAGCAAGCAGAACCTCATAGATGCCCTGATGGTAGCAGATACCCAGAGCAGCGAATCACGGACCGTGACTGAAAAAAACCAGACCTCGAGTGGGGCAGGGCTAGTGGCCAGTGCAGTGTCCAGATCCGATGAGGAGGGCAACAGGGCTACTGTCAGTGAAGGGCCACAGCATCAGGGGAAGGTCACTAGTATCCTGGATCCAGAAGTGCTCAGACTGAAAACTGAGTTGCGTAGGATGGAGCTGGAGATCCAGAGGGAGAGAGACCGTGAACAGTAGGAGGCGGACCATGAGGCAGAGCGAGAACGCAGAGAGGCAGACCATGAGGAGCAGGAGCACCAGAGGCAACACGAACTGGAGAAGCTACGACTCCAACCAGCGGCACCACAGCAGGTAAGTGGCTTGGGTTTAACTGGGACTACAGGACTGGGTTACAAATTGAATTTCAAATTAATAGCTGAATTTAAAGAGGGGGAGGACATGGATGCCTTTTTAAATTATTTTGAAAAAGTTTGTATTCAGGCTAAAATTCCTAGAAAGTCCTGGAGCTTCCAGCTATTCCTGCTACTTACCGGGAAAGGTCGGGATGCACTGGGTCAAATGGACAATGAGGACAGTGATGATTACAGCAAACTTAAAGCTGCACTGTTAAAGAAATTTGAATTAACTGCTGAATCATACAGAGCTAAATTCCATAAGCTCAGGAGAAGCCCTGACATGAGCTATGAGGAGCTAGCCACGAAACATCAGTTTTTAAAATGTTGGTGGGAAGGAATTGAGGCAAACACTGTTGATAAAATTGAAAATGTGATTCTGTTAGAACAGTTTTTCTGGGCGTGCCCAGCAGAGCTGAAAACCTGGCTGGAGGGCCAAGATCCCAAAACAGTGCAAGAGGCTGCTGAACTCTCAGACCGCTATGCCAAGAGCAGACCTGCTCTGAGAGCGAATGGGGCGGGCGTGGCAGCACAGAAAGGGAAAAGCGCGCCTTCAGGGCAGCTAAAACCTCACTGCCTCCACTCAAACCAGTTAGCCCCAGGTTTCAGAGAAAAGATTTCTCTGAGAGAAGAAATGAATGTTGGATGTGTAAAGAAACTGAGCATATTGCCAGACAGTGTCTCAAAAAGCAAGCATATACACAACCGGGAGCTAGAGAAGAAGTGGTTTGTTCATGTGTCCCTGGAAGCATACCAGTGAACATGAGGGAACACATGCACCCAGTCATGGTGAATGGTGTACAGACGCAGGGGCTAAGGGACACAGGGGCATCCCTGACCTTGGTAAAGGGGGATCTGGTACAGCCTGGTCGGCTTATACCCAATAAATATGTCACTGTACAGGACTTTGCGGGTGGGCAGAAATCACTGCTACTCACTAGTGTTCTCTTAGACTGGGGTGAAACAGGGGGAACTGTGCAACAGGTGGCTGTAGCCAAAACCTTAGCAGTGGATGTGATCCTGGGCAACAATCTCCAACAGGAGATGGTATGTGCAGTTACCCGTAGCCAAGCGGCAAGGGAAAACTGTAGTTCCCAGAACCCCACAGAAGCCATTGTGGAAACCACTGAGAGGCTGGTTCCCCAGCCTGTGTCTCCAGATGGGGAGACTAATGAAAAGGGGGTAGAGATTTCTGCAGTAGCAAGTAACCACACAGCTACAGAGGGTTACTCTGAAGAGGGAGGGGTGACCGATTGTCAGAGGGTTGGGACTGACAGTGATCCTGAGTGCCTTGATGCTAGTGCTGGGGACCCTAATTTAGCGACTGAAGGGGACCTGTCCCATGCCTTGGGAATATGTGAGGGTTTGCAGCTGCTCAGAGGAGTGACCCTAGTTTAGAGAAGCTGAGGGCTTGGGCAGACTCAGGCGGCATGCAGGGAGGTGACGGCAGACATAAGGTTTATTGGGAAATGGACTTATGTATACTCAAGCTGTGCAGACAGAGGGAGGGATGTTAGGCAGGCAGTTTGTTGTTCCTCAGGGGTATCTTGAACAGTTGCTCAAGACTGCACATAATATTCCCTGTCTGGTCATCTGGGACTCGTGCTGCTATGTAGCGGTTGGCCCAGAATTTCTATTGGCCTAATTCACTAAGCAGGTGAAGGAGTATTGCCGCTCTTGACACCGGTGCCAAGAAATAGGGAAGGCGGGCAAGAAAACCCAAGCTGCCCTGATTCCATTACCCATAGTGGAGGAGCCATTCCAGAGGGTGGGAATGGATATTGTGGGGCCTTTAAATACCCCCAGCTCCTCAGGGAAGAGATTCATCCTGACTGTGGTGGATTATGCCATCCGGTACCCAGAGGCAGTCGCCCTATCCTCACTGAGGACAGACAAAGTGGCAGATGCCTTACTTGGGATTTTCTCCCGTGTTGGGTTTCCGCAGGAGGTTATCACCGATCGAGGTGGTTCCTTCATGTCGGACCTGATGAAATGTTTAAGGGAGAAGTGTGGGGTGGTGCAGAGATGCACGACACCGTATCACCCACAAGCCAGTGAGCTTTTGGAAAGATTCAATGGTACCCTAAAGTCAATGCTCCGGGTAATTGCTGAACAGCATGGGAGGGACTGGGAGAAATACCTTCCCCACCTGTTGTTTGCATACAGGGAGGTGCCCCAAGAGTCGACAGGATTTTCCCTCTTCGAACTCTTATATGGACGCTGGGTACATGGGCCCTAGACTTGATCTGGGAGGACTGGGCAAGGACACCACCCAGGAACTCCCATTGTGGATTACGTCCTTAGGTTTAGGGAAAGGCTGAAGGGGCTTATGGTGACAGCCCAGAGCAACCTGGCAGCTGCCCAACAAAAACAAAAAGTGTGGTACTACCTGGTCAATGGCTTTTCAGCACTCCTTCCCACCTCTAGGGTTCTCTTATGCCTGTCCCAGGCATGTTTAAATACCTCCATTGTGGTTGCTCCCACAACCTCCTGTGGCAGACTATTCCATGTGTCCACGACCCTCTCCGTGAAGAAAAACTTCCTCACATTTCCCCTTAACCTGCCACCTTCCAATTTCATGTCATACCCTCTCGTACCTGTACTCTTCCTATACTGGAAGATGTCACTTCCCTGCACCTTGTTTATGCCCTTAAGGTACTTGAATGTTTCCACCATGTCACCCCAATCCCTCCTATCCTCCAGCGAGTGCATACTGAGGTCATTTAATTCTCCTCATATGTTTTCTGGTGGAACATACTGAGGTCCTTTAATCTCTCCTCACACGCTTTCTGGTGCAAGCCCTGTACCATCTTTGTTGCCCTTTAATGTCCTTAAGAAGGTGCGGCTCCAGAGCTACACATGTACTCATGGTGAGGCCTCACTAGTGCATACCTCTCAGCCTTTTGTCACTGAAATGAGGGACATGGACATTTTGGACACTCAAATGAGGACCAATGAGGGACACAGACCTTCAGAATGAGGGACACATCCTCAAACATGAAGATACAAGCTCAGAACACTGTGAAAACCATAGTGTTTACCTGTACAAAGTTTAGTTTTGATTTAATAGATTACAATATTAAGAATTTCTGCTTTAAAGTCTGAATTTACAGCACATTCTCTGCATGGGCAGCACCTTTTCCATGAGGGACTGATGAGGGACAGAGCAATTTTTAAGGGGTAAAATCAGGGATGTTCCTCGTAATGAGGGACATTTGAGAGGTATGCACTAGTGTTCTATACAATGGCTTCACCACCTCCCGCCTTTTGCTAATGATACCTCTGCCCAGCCCTCTATGCAGCCTTTGTACTCTGCTTAGACATCTTCAGGTCATATGAAATGATAACTCACAGATCCCTTTCTTCCTTGGTGATCACCAGCAAACCCCCCCCCCCCAATCCTGTAGCTCTCTCCAGGGTTCCTTGTCCCAGGTGCATTATTTTGCACTTCTTTGAACTGAACCTCAGTTGCTACACCTCGGACCATTTTTCAAGCTTCCCAGGGCCTCCTCATTTCTCCACCCTGTTGAGTATCCAACCTGTTGCAGAGATTTTGGTGTCATCTGCAAACAGGCAGACTTTTCCTTCCAGTCCTATCGCAGTGTCACTAATGAAGACATTAAACAGGACTGGCTCAAGGACTGATCCCTGAGGTACTATGCTGGTCACCCCATCTCCTGGATTGGATCCCATTTACCACCACCTTCTGCCTCCTGTCTGTTAAGCAGTTCCTAACCCAGTTTACCACCTTGTGTCCCTTGTCCAGACTACCCATCTTGTTAACCAGCCTTTATGTGGGACGGTGTTGAAGGCCTTGCTGAAATCAAGGTAGGTGACGTTCACCGCTCCCTTGATTTACCTCCTCGTTACCCAGTCAAAAAAAAATCTATCAGATTCATCTGACACAATCTCCCTGCTGTTAATCCATGTTGCTTCGGATCCTGGGCACTGCTGGTTCCAAGAGTGCCACTATTCTTTCTTTAAACAGTGCCTCCATGATCTTACCCACTATTGAGGTGAGGCTAACTGGTCTATAGTTCCCTGCCTCCTCCCTGCTACTGCTTTTGTGTAGAGGGACTACATGTGCCTTCATCCAGTCCTCTGGAATCACTCCTGTGTTGAGTGACTCGTGAACATGGCTGCCAGAGGTGCTGCTAGGTCTCTTTGCAGCTCCTTAATATCCTCAGGTGCATGCCATCTAGCCCTATTCCTTTATCCAATTTCAGTTTGTGGGTTCCTCCAGGACTCTCTCCACTGTGAATGGACTTGTGTTTACCTCCCCACCCTTCGTATCTGTTACTCAACTGTGGTCCCTGACCCTCCCCTCTTCAGTGAATACTGAACAGAAGCATTTGTTCAGTATTTCTGCCTTTTCCAGGTCTTCCTCCTTACACTCCCCTGTATCCCCTCTGAGCCTTACAATCCACCCCCACCATCCTTTTTTCGCTGATGTTCCTATAGAATGTCTTGTCCCCTTTCTTCATTGTCACCGCTAATCTTTCCTCAGTCGGTGCCTTTGAAACATAGAAACATAGACTTTGACGGCAGATAAGGACCGCTTGGCCCACCCAGTGTGCCCATTTCCTACCTATTGATGCTGCAGGTTCTAGTTAACCAACAGATCAAAAGGATGCTGCGACTTCCCAGCTCAGGACAGTGCTCACTGCTGTTCGGGCAGCCAGCCCACAAGTTCAAAATGCACAAAAGCATTTGGTGACTGATGGATTCAATTTATCTGCATCTCTTCTTTTATAATATTTATGTTGCTGTGAATTATGATATGTTTTAGTGAATTGTAAGGCACCTTGGATTTGGAAAGGCCATAAAATAAAGTTTTATTATTATTATTAAAACAAATTGCAGTGGCACACGGACTAAAATGACTTGATGTAACAAGAGTATCTGGTGCAAAGTACGATTTATTTGCCTCAGTCAGTTGGTCCAACAGTACAAAGCTCCTTCACGGTCACCCTAGTGCCTCAACTCCTCGCAAGTCTTCAAAGAGGTATGACCAGAAAAGGGGATTACATCTTTAAATACACACATAGAGCTCATTACAAATTCACGAGAGCTCATCAATTAAGCAAATCTCCACCAAAGTTAGGAGGTGCTACCCATTCCAGACCTGTAAACTGAACAACATCTGATTTTGATTTCTGGTATTTGCTGAAGTGCAGCCCCACTGGTGTGTCAACTTTATTATTAATTATGGACCATGTATGTTCTTTTATCCATTGTTTCAACGGATTTAACAGTTTTGCCAACATACAGAAGTTTGCATCTACACCAAAGACCATACAAAACATAACTGGTGTCACGTTATCAGTTATCTGATTTCAGTTTTGACGTCTGCATCTTTAGGTGCTGAAACCACTTTCCTGTTGTACCGTGCATTACAGACATTGCATCTGGCACATTTAAAGAATCCATTAGTTCTATGAGGCAGCCAGGTTGTTCCAATAGTGGATGTAATAGGTTTAAGTCTGCTTTGCTTTGTACTAGCCTATCTTTTAAGTTGCTGGCCCTACTGAACGATACTCGAGGCTTCAGGCCCACTGAACGTCCCACTGTATGATCACTTAACAAAATGTGCCAATTACTGTAAACAGTGTTCCCTATTCTCCCCGCCTTGTGACTGAATTCTGTGATGAAAGTGCAAGGTTGTGTGTGGGTCTGTTTGTAACAATGAGTTTCTATCACATGCTTGTACTTTCAATTTTTGACTTTGTAATAGAGAGCTGTCAACCTCTGCACTTAAATTACAAGGCGGGGAGAATAGGGAACGCTGTTCACAGTAATTGCACATTTTGTTAAGTGATCATACAGTGGGAAGTTCAGTGGGACTCAGATCTCAAGTATCATTCAGTAGGGCCAGCAACTTAAAAGACAGGCTAGTGTAAAGCAGACTTAAACCTAATACATCCACTATTGGAGCAACCTGGCTGTCTCATAGAACTAACGGATTCTTTAAATGTGCCAGATGCAATGGCTGTACGTACGGTACAACAGGACAGTGGTTTCAGCACCCTAAAGATGCAGACATCAAAACTGAAATCAGACAACTGATAACATGTGACACCAGTTATGTTATGTGTGGTCTTTGGTGTAGTTGCAAACTTCTGCATGTTGGCAAAACTGTTTGTCCATTGAAACAACGGATGCAAGAACATATACGGTCCATAATTCATAATAAAGTTGACACACCAGTGGGTCCGCATTTCAGCAAATATCACCAATCAAAACCAGATAGTGTAGGCCTGGTGGCGCTGAGGGTTGAGGCACTGGACATCACACCCCGTGTCACGCCAGCGACTCGGGATCAGGAGCGGACTTGAGCCACTGGGGGTCGGCAAGGGAGAGGGAGGACTGAGCGTCCTGCAACTGCTCTCCTTCCTTTGGGGTGGGCAAGGAGATCACATTGCTTTGCAGCGGCAACTGGCAGAGGTCAGGAGCACTGCGGGTAGCGTGCAAAGCTGAGGTCTGCAGCGCGGTGGGCGGCAGCACATAAGTGCGCAGACACCACTGCACGACCGGCTCAGAGGGAGGAAAAAATGGCAGAAAATTGCAGGGCAGTCATGGCAGCTGATGGCCATGAGCTGCATTCCTGAACACGAGAGGTGTGCCCCCCCCAAGTACCAGGATCAAGGTTCCCCTCAAAGGGTGGGTGGATTCTGTGTGCTGGCCTGCGTGGAGAAGAGCATGTTGCAGGCCAGATCAGGTGTGGGTGCCGACGGCTGGACGACTCGCCGCCTGCTCCGCAGTAGGAGAGAGAGAAAGACTGCCATGTTAAAAAAAAAAAAAAAAAAACAGATCGTGTTCAGTTTACAGGTCTGGAATGTGTAGCACCTCCTAACTTTGGTGGAGATAGATCCAACATGTTACTGGAGAAAGAGAGTTTGTGGATGTTTAAACTTGATTGTGCAAAAGCAAAGGGACTCCGTAAGAAATGGGAGCTTAATCCTTTTTTGAGAAAGAAAAGATAAATAGTTACAAATGACAAAATGTACATTTAGTTAAAATATATGAGTTCCAATTTCATCAGCAGTGCTAATTCTAGTTTTCTATCTGCCTTTTTCCTTTCCAATTTTAGGTCAAAGCTAGTTGGATGCTCTTGGTTCCAGAACAGAGTTGCTATGAGTTTGCCAGTCTGGTATTTTATTCCATATCGATACTTAGAAGCTTGTTGCCATGAAAATATTAATAGAAGGTTGCCTTGAACCCTTCCGGGACTCGAACCTTGACCTCCCATTCTACTGTTTCCTCCTTGTCTTTCCTTCCCAGAAACCCCCAACCCTCCTTTTCCCCTCAAGTTCCTTGTTTCTCCTTTTAGAAATACTCGAGTGCTGACAAGCGGCATGAGTCCACAATGGTGTTTAAATGATTAAATGAGATACAAAACTGTCATATAAAGGTAAAAAATGACAGAAACATTGTGAATATTGGAGTATTACATCTAGTAGTTTGACTCACTAAAAGTTTTTTCTTTTAAATGCACCTTAACACTGATTTTATAGATATGCACTTTATGAGAACACTTAGGTTTGTAATTAGTTTAACTGATGAGCTGTCATGAATTTATAAAGAGCTCTATGTGTGTATTTAAAGATGTAATCTCCTTTTCTGGTCATACCCCTTTGAAGACTTGCGAGGAGTCGAGGCTCTAGGGTGACCATGAAGGAGCTTTGTACTGTTGGACCAACTGATTATTTTGAGGCAAATAAATCATACTTTGCACCAGATACTCTTGTTATATCAAGTCATTTTAGTCCCTTGTGCCACTGCAATTTGTTTTTTTGCTAGTTAACCACCAGCCTACATCTTCCTAACCCCCACCAGAATTGCCTTATGTCTGTCCCATGCATTCTTGAATTTCCCCAGTTTTTGACCCCATGACCTCCTCAGGAAGGCCGCTCCATGCATTCACCACCCTCTCTGTGAAAAACACTTCTCATGTTGCCCCTGAGCTGTCCTCCCATAATCTTCAAACTGCGCCGCTTTGTTCTTGCACATCTCTTTTTCTGAAAGATGCTACTCTCTTGGATTTTGTGCTCCTAACAGCCTTCCCGCTTCCTTTAGCTACTTTAGGCACACCTCCCTGTCCTCTTCCTTTTGAGACCCCTTATATTTCCTGAAACCCACCTTTTTGGCCTTTACTTTGTCTGCCACATCTTTCAAGGACCATAGTGGTTTCCTCCTTCTCTTGCATTTGTACCTCCCCTCCCCATCCAGCTTCAGTCCCTCGCCCCCTTGTACCCTGCCCCCACTGCTCCCCTTGTACTGCCCCATCCCATCTGCTTGCAGTATCAGTCCCTATGTCTTTTCCCTTTCTTTTTTAAATTTGTTTTCACTCTCCGGTTGCCAGACATTCCCCATCTGGATTAATCCCCCCAGCCCTGTCATCTGGCTTCCCTGGGATATAACTGGCTCTGTCGTCCTCTGCCACAGGACTGTGGAGATGCCTAGTCTCCAGTGTGGTGCCTACAGGGGACCGGACTTTCATCAGAGTATTTTCCATCATTTTTATTTCGCCCTGAGCCCACAGCACCTGCAAAGACACGTTGTGTGAATGCCACTTCTGCCTTCCCATATTCCTCCTGGAATGTTGCCAAACTTTAACTCCTGGAACCGACTTCCCCCAGGTCCCCCCCCTTTCCATCACCATAGGCCCCACCTCCTCTTCCTCCCCATATTCCATTATTTAACATCCCTTAAACCCCGCCCCAGCCAGAGGTATATAGATATATATATACAGTATATATATATTTGTTTGTTTGCTGTTTCTGTGCTGCCCTTCTTTAAAGCACTCACCTGCTGAGAGGAGGCTTGCTGGACCGTAGTGAGTCGTTACGGGCTAGTGCCTCGGCAACCGAACTGTCGCTAGAAACACGCTTCCGCTGGGTGGTTTTCTGCAGCTCCAGGATTCTGTAGTCAAGAAGAAACAGCAGCGAGAAAGAGAGTGAGAGAAAAACAGAGAGAAAGGAACTATTGAAATCTGAGCATATTTACCACAGCAATGAAGACAACACAACTGGTGAGAGACAAAGAGCTTTCCGAAGGGATGTGGAAGGCCCCCCACTTGCTTGAAGATAGAGAGTAACCTTTTAGTCATGCCCCTATTTCTAAAAGAAGTAGAGTCCCTCCTCGGGGGGGGGGGAACATTACCAGACTGTTTTGGTAGAATGCGGTTATCATCGTTCAGGAAGTCCAAATCTGGACATTTCATAACAAAATGGCATTTTTTACCAGGACAGTTTGTAGTTTTCCCCACTCTGACAGGTGTCATCTATTAAAAGAAAACTGCCTTGAACCTGCAAGCTATTCTCTCATGTAGAGGCTGCTTTTTTTAATACAGGTCCCTTAATCTGTTACTGTTTAATCTTTACTGGCTTTTCAGTTAATTCAGTGTGTCTTTTTGAGTTAGACACTGGTTGCGAGTACTACTGGAGGAGAACTTGTCGTCGTGTCCCTCTTGCCCACAGACTTTACAGCAGAACACAAATTCAAATTCATTGTGACAACTCAGGAAGAGGATAGTAACAGTATAAGCTCTATTGTACAGTTCTGAAGGGATCCTTATCGCCAGCGTGCTGAACCGACATCCATAACATTTACTAAAAGGCTAGTAAAGACAGAACAGTAACAGATTTGGGACTGCTGCTTATATTAAAATGACTTACAGGTTCAGCACAGTTTTCCTTTCCAAGTCAAAACCAAGGCTCCTTATTTTAGATTGTTGTTTGCAAACATTGATTAATTAACACAATAACTCACTCAGTCATGTTTAAGTTACTTACAGTATGTTCTCTTTTGCACCATGTGTTCCTGCTTAAAGCAGAATCAGCCTAAATGTTCATGGTGATTTGCATACATACAGTATACCCCATGATGTGATTTTGTATTTCTTGAAAAGCTGGCTATGTTGCCAATGCCCTTTTTGGGTAACCCTTGCCTCAGAGCTTTCGTGCTGCGGTTCTTTGTCTTTTTAGTACGTTCACTGCCTTACTTCTTGCTTCCTTTTCCGATCTCAGATCAGGACACCTTCCAGTTCGCATGCATGTTTTCCTCCGTAAGGCACATTAACCCAAATCAAGACTGTCCTGATCCGATCACACAGAAGTGGTAATCCTAAATATATAGATTTATCAGTTTTCTTTTAACAACAGAGATCCAATTTCGATGTTAAAAGAAAACTGATTAATACGAGCATGACATGCTGCAATACATTTAAATTAAGCAAGAATAAATTCCTTTATGGAAATACTATTAGGGAACTCAGTCCAAGAGGTTCTTACACATTTCCATAAGAATTCATTGCCATACACTATCCCACCTCCTTCCACTACTCCCATCCCTCTCCCAGAGTCAGGCTCTCAGCGGTGTTGGAGCAGCTAGGTATGGTTGCCAGGTTTTATAAAATTGCTCTCCGCTATCTTGCAACAAATAAGTGAGTCTTTCTAGAGTGAGGGCTTGTAATATCAAGGCCTTCCACTGCTATAGTAGGTTTGAGTGTCGAGACCCATGTATTTAAGATGCACTGTCTGGCCATTACCAATGTGACTCTAAGCCATCTGGGCAGCAGGGCCCATTCTTCCCATCTATGTTTTCCATAACAAACAGCGACACCAGTGGCGATTATGGGAGGCTCCTGCCCGCCATTGCCTGAACCTCCCTCATCACCTCCCCCCAGAAGTCCTGCAAGACAAGACAGGACTAGAAGTAATGATAATAGGAGGCCACTCCCACCTTACAACGAGGGCATACCGGAGAAACCGCTGGGTTGTACTTACTAACATTTAAAGATGGGCGGTATGACCTAAGGCAGAATTTATAAAAAGATTCTTTATACTTATTACAGACCAGAATCCCCTGGTGTAACTGGGTCATAACCCTCCAGGTATCTTCCATGATATGGATCTCCATATCCCTCGCCCATAATTGTCTAGTTTTCTGTGACATATCCGACAGCAGCTGTCTGCCTGCCCTAGCCACTCTGCATATGGTGCCCTTAAGATTACGCCTTCCTTCTTGTATCAGATGTTCGAGGGCATCTCAGTCAGTGCCCATACCCTCTTTCCTCCCCAAGGATGTACAATATGCTCGTATCTGTAGATATCGGAAGAACTGGTTATGATCCAGCCCTGTCCTTTCCCGTGATGCAGCAAATGTATCCAGTTCTCCCTTACATATATGTCCCTTATGCACATTATCCCTCTTCTCCCGTCCCTAAAGCCCGAGTCCATCAGTCCCGGATAAAGAACGGATTCTGCTAGAGGAAGTAGGAAAGTCTCCCCTGTTCTATTCTCCACGTCTGATCAGACACTCTCAACCGTCTAGTACTGCTTTGACCAGGGGATTTGGTTTGGGGAGGCTTGTGTACACCTTCTGACCTTTCCTCGATAAGTAGGCGGTTACCTGGCCCAGGCATCCCCTCTCCTCCAGGTCTGACCAACCCGCTTCCCGTGGCTGACCTATCCAATCCTGTAAATATTGGCACTGAATGGCGAGTTGATCATTTTTAATGTCTGGGAACTGTAAACCTCCCTTATCAATTGATGTCTTTAGACGTGCAAGCCTTGTGCGGGGTCGCCTGCCCTGCCACAAAAACTCTGCAAATGTTTTCTCCAGGTGCTTTACATCTGCACGAGTGAGCCCCATGTGGAGCATCTGCATACTGTACAGCAGTCATGGTAAGATATTCATCTTAAGTAGATTTATTCTACCTAGCCACGTTAATGGTAATTTGGCCCATCTTCCCAAATCTGCCACTATTGTACGAAGCAGAGGAGTATAATTTAATTCATACAATCCTTTCATGGTTTTCCCAGTTTTAATACCTAGATATTCAAATAAGGTGTGGACTTTCCTGAAACCCCAGTCCTTGGACTCTGCTCCTGTCTTAACCCCTGCCCTACCCAGGCTGAGTTCCTCTGACTTGGTTAGATTTAATTTGTATCCTGAAAATTCAGAGAACTGACCTATTAGATGAATTAGTGGAGGCATAGATCGATCTGGTTTAGTGATGTACAATAACATATCATCAGCACACAAAGAGAGTTTGCATGCCCTCCCAGAGCGTCCCACTACACCAGAAATCTCAGGATGTTCTCTTACTGCAGTAGCCAGAGGCTCCAGGGCCAAGGTGAAAAGAAGGGGGCAACAGAGGACACCCCTGTCTGGTTCCTCTGTACAGTGTGAACCTCTCCGTTAGTGTGCCATTAACCAATACCCTTGCTGTGGTGTATTACATATCTGGCTGACCATCCCTGTTAACACGTCACCCAGACCAAACCAGGTCAGGACCGCCATTAAGTGTTGCCATTCAACTTGATCAAATGCTTTTTCAGCATCCACAGATAGTATATGAACCAGCCTATATCCAACCGAGGCACCCCAGATTACATTAAGCAAGGTTCTCATATTGTGGTAGGAGTACCTGTCCTGTATGAACCCGGTTTGGCCTGGGTGAATCAGACCCGGTATTAATTTATCCAAGTGGTTTGCCAACACCTTAGCGAAAAATCTTAGAATCGCAACTCAGCAAGGATATTGGTCTGAATGATGCACAGTCAAGTAAGTCTTTGCCTTCCTTCGAATCAAACTAATAACTGCCTCACTCCAGGTTTGGGGCAGGGCCCTCTCCTCTCTAGCCTCATTAACTAGACTCCCTAGGTGTTTAACCAGGTGTGTTTTCATGATCTTGTAGTAGTCTGTGGAGAGGCCGTCTGGGCCACTCCCTTTGCCCCTTTGAGGCCTGCTATGGCCGCACCTATTTCCTCCTCTTGTAATTTTAGCGCCTAGCCAGCTTTGCTTTGTCTTAGGTAACTTAGGAAGTTTACCCCATCCAGGAATGAATGCAATTAATCCGTATATCCTAAATTGGCTCTGTAGAGCTCCTCAAAAATGCATTTAAATCTATCCTTTATAAACTTCTCTCTGTCCCAAGCTTACTGTCCGGACCCCTAACTGCTGTGATCAGATGTGTTTTTTTTCTCCCTCTAATGAGATTGGCCAGCATAGTGCTAGGCTTATTTCCCCATTTGTAAAAATGCTTGCACACAGACACGTTTTCCGCGCCTCCCCCACAAGTAGGTTGTTTAGAGCTTCCATGGTGACTGTCAGGAGCCTGGGCGCAGCATCACCTCCCTCTCCCCTTGCCACCAGTCTTTCCAACACCCCAAGGCACTGCTCAAGATTTTCCTTTTCTCCCATACCGGATGTTTGTGGTGAGCCACATAACTAATAACTGAGCCCCTCATAGGCTTTTCCAGCATCCCAAAACATCGCCTGTGAGGTAGCCATATCTAGATTATTCTGAACATATTGCTTCCATTGATCTTGTAAGTAATCCTTAAATGTCTTATTAGCCAACAGGTAGTTGGGAAATCGCCATGCTGGAGGGTCAAACCCCCGCGTCTCACGACACCAGGGATACGAGTACCATAGCGTGGTCTGATATATGTATAGGGCCATGTCTTGCCTGGAGAAGTCTGTAATACCAGGCCCTCGGAATATAGACGTAATCCAACCTTGACCATGTCTTGTGGGGGTGCGAGTAGAACGTATACTCCCGTGTGGTGGGATTGGCCGCTCTCCACACATCGACCCGTTCTAGATTAGCCATCCCCGCCATCCACGTGCGCATAGCACCCCTGCAGACTCCTCTACCTTCCGAGGGATCTAGCTCAGGATTCACCAGGCAATTCAAATCCCCACCCAGAACCAATCCCGGAAATTGCTCCGCTATTAATAATGCTATGAGGGATTGATAAAATTTTATTTATTTAGTTAGTTTTTGTTGACCGGGTAAGTGCACTAGACAAATCCTGCCTATTTTCAGGCACGACCCGGGGGAGGGGGATACAGATGAATGCCAACTGACCTAGAACCAGATTAAGTTTTTGGTGGTATTTTTAGTGAATGAGGGAAATTTGGCCAGGACACCGGGGAAATTCCCCTACTCTTTTCGATAAGTGCCATGGGATCTTTAACATCCACCTGAACTACCACCAATCCAGGCAGATGGGACCTCGGTTTAACGTCTCATCCGAAAGAATCCGAAAAAATATAGGATCATACACTGCAGGGGCGTACACGCTCCTGAATGTCAATGTTTCCCCCCACAATTCCCCCACTACAAAGACATACCAGCCATGTTCGGGGTCAGCCACCACCCTACGTACCTGGAAGGGCAACCGTTTATGGATGAGTACCGCTGCAGTTTATGGGATGTAAAGATGCGCCCAGCAGTCCCCACCCAGTTCCTTTTAATTTAGCGTGCTCTTTTAGTAGTAAGGTGGGTCTCTTGCAACAGCAAAGAATACTCTACATTCTGACGCTTAAGAGCAGTCAGCAGCATGGTACGTTTATTAGGGGTGGATATGCCTCAAACATTCCAGGATGCTATATTTAGACCTATGGGGTTAGCTATGGCATGGACGCCTGCCTTCCCTCCAGCAATCATTTATCCTCATCAGAGTCCCTAAGCTATCAATATGTGTATCAAGTCTTCTATATTCACATGTGGATCTCAAGCTTAACAACAGTATAACAAACAAAACATTGAAACTATATACAATACAAGCACCCCTCCTCTCTCTTAGAAATTTCTATGCAAATAAGTAATCCTCTTTGTAACCAGAATTGCTTATAGCAAAATGTTACATTCCTCCTACCATTATCGCAAGGATGCATCTCCCGCCCCACCAAGAACCTTGTCAAACCTCGCTTTAGTCATGTATAAGTAAATTTAGAGTAAGCTATTGCTGCTCCTTAATCACACTAGGGAAAGCCCATCCTTAAAGCTCTTCCTTTCACTCCAATATTCCTCCCCCACAAACTCAACTCACTGCCCATTTTTAGCCCATAGTCGCATGCCCAAAAACCTTAATCTAGTAGAAAATCCATCTAGCATCTCAACCCCTGGACACCCCTGTATTTCCCATTACCCTCAGTCCCACATTCGCACTCCCTCATAGTAAAGCAACATCCCAAGTACATGTACAGAAGCATATAATCAGTTCAGCAGAAAAAAGAAAAAGTTTTCCCAGTTGCTGCATGAGAGAGGCGCTCCTAGAGCCCGATATACCTCAAATATATCCTCTTAAGGGACGGGGGAAAGAATGAGGGAACAGGGACAGCAAAGTGAAGTGGGGCCTCAATTCCGGCAGTTCCGGCAATGTATTTCCAAAAATGCACATCAAATTATATATTCGTGCTCAGGCAAAGCTAGTCTCACACTCCAACAAAACACAACTCTAAGGGTGGGGCTAGGCAGTCTGAAATAAGTCGCAGCGGTGTCTTCCCGCCTGCTTACAACTGTGGGCCCATCGAGTCAAATCAAGAAAGTACCTTAACGTTCCAGCACAATGCGAAGTTCGGTTCCAAGCACCAAGCAAGCTGAAAAAAACAAGACCTGTGTTTAACCAGAGCTCAGTTCACCTCACCCCATTTTTTTCTTGAGGTCTTTTATGAAAACTTCCGCTTTCTGTACCTCCCAAAAGGAGTAAGAGTGGCCCCTTCATGCTTGACCTTTAAAATTACAGGGTACAGAAAAAAGCATTCGATCAGGGCCTCTCGCAGCTGTGTCATCACCGAGTTAAAGGCCCAGCGCTTCTTCAATAGATGATTGGAGTAATCTTGAAACAAGCTCAATTTGTGCCCTTTATATTCTAGAGTAGGAGTATTTCTATAGGTTTTCAATAACAGCTCCCTATCTTGAAAATTGTGAAACCTCATCACGATCTGCCACGGCGGTTGGTCCGGTGGAGGTTTGAGAGCCACCGCCCGGTGTGCCCTCTCAAGCTTTACTTTCCCATTTTTGGGAGAGAGCCCTAGCATCTCAGGTAGAGTAGAGCACAGAAGTCCAAAACATCAGTGCCCTCGAGTCCCTCTGGCAAGCCCCGGAGTCGTAGATTCAGGCGCCTCTGATAGTTCTCTTGGTAGTCAAATTGTTCTTTGAAATCAGCCAGTTCTTTTTGCAGGGCAGTAATTTGTTCAGGGACTGGAGCTGTGGCATCCTCGACATCGGAGATTCTCTGCTCCATTTCTGTTAGCCTTGTTGCATGCGACGCATGCATATCCACAAGTTCTTGGAGTTTACGGTCGAAATTTGATGCCAGGCTGGTTAGACGGGGCTCCAGGGCCGCTAGTACTTGTGTTACTTCCCAGCCCATGGCACAGACCTCGGCCGCAGAGAGTGAGATAGGCCCCGCATTTTCCACCTGTACCGCTGGCGGCTGCTTACGTTGGTTTTTCCCTGCAGTACGAGTGCTTTTGGATGATCCGGGAGTTAAATACTCATCCATGGTCTTTCCCCCTTGTGTAGAATCTCTTTTCTTGCACTTTGAAGTGAGGTAAAAGTCATTTTTAACAGTATATTCACTTGGTGGTTTGAGGAGCAAGAGATAAAGCGTCCTTACTCGATCGTGCTCATTAGCGCCCCCGACTGCTGATTTCTTAATTACTGTTGTATAGTGCAATATGCCAAAGTCAGAGGGTCCCCAGTATTCCCCCATTAGTCCCCAGTATACACTGTAGGTGCCCTGTGCACCCTGTACATAAAGTAAACAATAGATTTGCATGCATCGTATGCAATAGGCTTGATGGAATGCTGGTTGAATAGCTCATGCACAGCATTCCACCTAACCATTCTGGAACCAGAAGCTCTGGTTTTTAAAAAGTTTTACAGTTTTTTCCCTGTTGTGATTCATGGGTAGCTGTTGAGGAGGAAGGACACAGCAAGTTTAGGGGAAAGGAAAGAGGCTTACCGGTTGTTGAAGCCGTCCCTGGGAACTTGGCTGTGCTCCTGCTCTGCCTCCAGCACCTGAAGACTGCCCCAGAAGAAATGCGACATGGTCGGTGGTGCCATCTGGGCACCACATAAAGGAAAGTGCGTCCGGTGTGGTCATTGGGCTGTGAGCCCCATTTGTTTATTTATTTTTTGCCCTGCTTTAAAATGTTAATTCGGTCCCCCGTCGGCGGCTTGCAAGTGCCGCATCACCAGTCCTTTGGTCAGCTGTCTGAGGTCCCCTGTCACCCGCCGCACTGCCTGCGAATCTCCCTCCCACTGCCAGAGATACCTCCCACCTGCTGCTTCTTTCCCCGGTGGCTTGGGTGAGTTGGCAGCAGCACGATGTAACGTGCTGACCGCCCTGCAAAAGAAACTGTGTTCTTTTTATTTTATTATTTGCGCTTAGTGCAGAAGGTAAGCTGGCGCGGTCAGGATCGGGTCAGAAGGACCCAAATTAAATATTAAAGAGAGCGGTAATAGCACATTTAGCTACACAGAGGGCCTATAAATATTTATGATGGGGCGGTTTAGGGGAGGCAGCTCAGTTACTTAGTGACAGCTCTCAGAGAGCTACATAAAATTAAAGGGGCCCGCCCAATGAATTAAAGGGGCAATCCAGGTCCACAGTTAAGAGAAGGGCACCATGCCCAGCAGCTACAGGGTGTCTGGCCCAGATTTAAAAGTGCACTAGGCCCAGATTGAAGAAGGGCACCAAGCCCACATGTAAGAAGGGCACCAGACCCAGTAAAAAGGGCACCAGGCCCAGCAGCTAGAGGGCGCCAGGCCCAGGTTAAAGAAGGGCGCCAGGCCCATAGTTAGAGAGGGCATCAGGCCCTAGCAGTAAGGAGGAGCCAGGCCTAGTGAGTTAGGGCAAGCTAGGCCCAGCAGTAGTAAAGGCTACCCGGCCTTAGCGAGTTAGGGCAAGCCAGCCCAGCAATAGTAAAGGGCTACCCCGCCTAGTGAGTTAGGACAAGCCAGCCCAGCAGTAGTAAAGGGCTACCCAGGCCTCTAGTGAGGTAGGGCAAGCCAACCCAGTAGCAGTAAGGGCACGAGGCCCAGCCAAGTAAAGGCAACCAGGTCTAGTAATTAGTAAAGACATCGCAGGGGCCTAGGACCCGTAGCTAGCTATACAGGTCTGCAGCTGTGTCAGGGGCCCAGCGATAGGAGCGACCCCAGAGATAATCCGAGCCTAGCTAGTCACATGAATCTTCCTGTGTTAAAAAGGGGCCCGGTTACCTGTCTTTGGTAGAGCCTTCCGAGAGCCTATTCCCCACTATAGTGTGTGTTCACAGTAAAGGAGAACCCGATTAAGCTAGAAGGACCCCATTAGGGTTAGGTCCACCAGAGCTAGGGTTAAAGTCTGTATGATAATTTGCCTGTATATTTACTGTGGTCCGGACACGGAGACTATATAGTTATTGACCTCTATAGTAGGAATCAAGACTCTTCTGCATTATCTTGCTTCATCAGTCATCCTACGAACATTATTGATTGCCAGAATTGTATTGCATCACTTTGTGGCAGCCCTGGTGCTTTATAGCCATCGGAATCAATCTTCCAACAGTCTTGGTCACTTCACCCCTGTGTGACTTCGTCAGTCTTCACCTATCATCCAAGGATCATCTAACAGTGCATCCTAAAGCCGACAACAGTCAATCCAAGAAGAGCCGTACCGCGATCGCCTCACAGTTACAGCGTCCGTTTGTTATTTTCCTCTTACAGTTTCCCAGTATGAAAACGGCACAGTACAAGGAGTCTGCCATCCGTTTTCTGTTTTCATGTCGCAGCGGAGTACTGTTTGACTTCGTCAGTGTCAGTTCTCCGAGTGACATTCGGTTTATTGTTTAGTGTGTCCCAGCTCGTCGGCCGTGGACTCCTAGTTGGTCACAGTTCAGCGTCGTTTATTGTTTGGCGGTGCCTTGGCTCATCCAGCCTTGGAACTCAGAAGACTGACGCACTTCGACGCCCAAAGGGAGTGGTTGCCTGGAGTCCAAGAGTGGTCCAGAGGTCCTGATCCAGTGGGAGCGTCTGCCAGTGTGTGTCTTCAGTCCAGAGGGAGTGCTTGCCTGGAGTCCAAAAGTGGTCAGTGTGTTCTTTGCATAGACTCTTCTTGTAGTATAGAAGTGGTTGTAGCTTTGAAGCCTAAGTTTTAGGGAGAGGTGCACCTCGGGGTTTAGAAGTAGATATCTGAAGATAAATAAGACACTCTTACAGTGTAGCTGTTACAGTCGATTGATCGAATCTGATATTTCTATGCTGTAGAGTTCTCCTCTTATAGGGAGGTAGGAAAATAGAAATAAGATGCTCTTACAGCGCAGCTGTTACAGCTGATCATTCTTCTTGCCTATAGTAAAGTAGTAGCTTGTGTGTGTGTGTGTGTATATATATATATATATATATATATATATATATATATATATATATATATATGATTGTCTCTCTCTTGTGATCCCACCTGATATTCAGTTGCCAATAAACTAGTTCCTTTTCTCCACTCGTGCCTCCTGCCTCTCCATTTTGGTGAAGAATGACATCACGTAGCAAATAGGAAAAGAACTGCCTTACCAGCTGGGTGGGTGTATTAGAATAGCCTGTTAGTCACAACCTTGCACACTTCACTTCAAGGCACAGAGTTATGTGATTCTCATTCATTCCAAATATTTCCACCTCTTCTATCTCCTACTATTTATTACCAACTTCTGGCTCACTTCAGCTGCACACAATATAAAATACTGGATGTGCAGCTCCACAAACATGGGGTTCTGATTCCCTCGGACCTCTAGAGCTTTGCTCTAGCGGTCAGAGGAATCAGGCCAACTGGTGTGCAAAGTTGCTATCACTATTCTCTATAATATTTTCTTTAAGATGAGGACTATTTGTGTGGATCCCAGTCACTATCCTGTACTAAACTCATAATCACTTGTGACATAACAGTTTGTTGCTTTGAAAATGATCAGGATGTCACAAACAGAGGACTGTGAGTTCTGTTAAGGGTTAAGCAGAAACAGCACCACACATACCCGCAAGTGAGTGGTACCAACGTGAGCCGGACAATACTTCAGTTAAATGTAATGGCATCGGGGACTGTCTGAGAATCAGTTTCATCCCCAATGTAAATTCAGTAAATGATGCCACTGAAACTACGAAATCTTCGTTTTGTGTACTTTTTTTTATTGCAGTCCAGTATGGAACTCTAAGTGTGTCTGTAACAGTCCGCTCCTTTACTGAGTAGTTGCACCAGCTTCCATCCCAGAAACTTCCATGCAATATTTTTAAAGAGAGTGTTTTTAGTAACCCTAAAACAGTACAGCAGGCAGGCAGGAATTTCTCTAGCAATATAACAGAAATTCCTGGAAACATCTAATCATGGTAATGGCTCCAACTGTATGCCATTCACATACCTCACCCAGTGTCACTTTTCAGGTGTTAGCAGAGTACGCAAAGTTGGTCGGGGTGATAACTGACCTTTAAACAGTTTCCTATGTTGTACTCCTTGCTGGCCAGAGGCGATAACTGACTTTTAAACCATTTCCTATGATGTACTCCCTGATAACCAAAGGTGCTAACTGACCTTTGAACGGCTTCCTATGTTGTATTCACATGGGAAACCGTTTAAAGATCAGTTATTATCCTTGCCAATAGGGAGTACATCATGGGAAACCGTTTAAGGGTCAGTTATTACCCTGGCCAGCAGGGAGTACAACATAGGAAACCGTTTAAAGGTCAGTTATTACCCTGGCCAGCAGGGAGTACAACATAGGAAACCGTTTAAAGGTCAGTTATTATCCTGGCCAGCAGGGAGTACATCATGGGAAACCATTTATAGGTAGTTACTGCCCTGGCCAGCAGGGAGTACATCATGAGAAACTGTTTAAAGGTCAGTTATTATTCTGGCCAACATGGAGTACAACATACAAAATAGGAAACCGTTTAAAGATTAGTTATTACCCTGGCCAACAGGGAGTACAACATAGGAAATAGGAAACTGTTTAAAGGTCAGTTATTACCTTGGCCAACAAGGAGTGCAACATAGGAAACTATTTAAAAGTCAGTTATTGCCCTCGCCAATAGGGAGTACATCATGGGAAACCATTTAAAGGTAACTATTACCCTGGCTAACAGGGAGCACAACATACAAAATAGGAAACCATTTAAAGGTCAGTTATTACCCTGGCCAACATGGAGTGCAACATAGGAAACCATTTAAAGGTCAGTTATTGCCGTGGCCAACAGGAGTGTCACATGTGGACAGCCAGTTCTGAGTACACTATGGTTTTAAAAATATAAAAATGTGTTACTGATTGTCTCTGCTGAGAAATCTGGTGCTCTTGGAATGAGCTTACTCACCCCCCCACCCCCCCCCCGCTCCGGTCTCAGCAAAAGATGAAAGCCATGAGATAATTACAGACTAGAACAGGCCTTAATCAAGGATCTCCTATTTATCTAAGTTAATTATAGCTGTAGTTGCTATGAGGGAAATCATAACATTTTATGACATTTAGAGGAGGAAACCAGGTTATAGCACACCGGTGCGAAATCATAAATGCTTTGATGTCTGTGTGAGCGGGGATACTGCTCATAGATGAAAGGAAATTTACAGACTTGATTGGGGAAGTCACATGGGGAAAGGAGTTTCTTCTGATGTAACCTTAATTATCTTACCTTATAATATGATAAAATATCCTGGGTGTATGATTTTTGGTCAGTTATTACCCTGGTCAACAGGGAGTACACTATAGGAAATAGGAAACCGCTTAAAGGTCAGTTATTATCCTGGCCAACAGGGACTACAACATAGGAAACCATTTAAAGGTCAGTTATTTCTGGCCAACAGGAAGTACAACATAAGAAATCATTTAAAGGTCAGTTATTACTAACATACTAAAGCCAGCAGAAAAGGCCTGACGGTCTGTCATGTATGCTCGGTAGCCAGCCCCTATTGGGCGCCTTGCTCTCCCACCCCCAGCCCCAGAGAGGGTCATCTTTGGCTTCAGTTTACCCATGCACGTGTCCCAGCCCCTCTTGAAGCCTTCCACTGTGCTCTCTTCCACCAGACTCCTGGGCAGTGCATTCCATGGCTCCACCATCTTCTCAGTGACGTAATGTCTTCTACGTTCTCCCCTGTAATTTCCCCTCCAGCTTCCACTCATGCCCCCTGGTTGTGCCCCCTTTCTTTAGCCTGAACATTTCTTTGGCTCTGCCCCTGTTTATCCCTTTCACATACAGTATATGAAGACCCCTATCATGTCCCCCCGTCTCTCCTCTCCTCCAGTGAGTACAGCCCAAGTTCTTCCAGCCTTTCCTCACAGGTCCTCTCTCTCATGCCCTGAAACATCCTGGTTGCCCTCCTCTGGACCCTCTCCAGCAGTGCTATGTCCTTCTTGAGGTGAAGTCTCCAGAACTGCACGCAGTAGTTGAGATGCGGCCTGACCAAGGCATTATACAGAGAGAAATCACCTCCCTCCTCCTGGACATAATTCCCCTGGCTATGCAGCCCAGAATCCTGTTTGCTTTTGCCACAGATCTTCTGCAGTTTTCAGTGTTATTCATTTTGGTGTCTACCACCACCCCAGATCCATTTCACTCGTTGTGGTTTGCAGTGAGGCCCCCCCCCCCGGGTGTATACATGACCTGGGTTTCTGACCCCCAGATGCAGCACCCTACACTTTCATGGATTAAACCTCAGTCCCCACCTCCTTGACCACCCCTCCAGGATATCCAGGTCCCTCTGGACTGTCTCTCTCGCTTCGTCCCCATCTGCCAGTGCTCCCAGTCTTGAGTCATTTGCGAAGAGGCTCATCCTACTCCTAACCCCCCTTCCCATATTGGAGACATAGGCATTGAACAGGAGTACCCTGACCAACAGGAAGTACAACATAGGAAACGATTTAAAGGTCAGTTATTACCCTGGCCAACAGGGAGTACACAATGGGAAACTGTTTATCGGAAACCATTTAAAGGTCAGATATTACCCTGGCCAACAGGGAGTACAACACAGGAAATAGGAAACTGTTTAAAGGTCAGTTATTACCCTGGCCAACCAGGGGTACAACATAGGAAACTGTTTAAGGTCAGTTAGTACCTGACCATGAGGAGTACATCATGGAAACTGTTTAAGGTCAGTTATTACCCTGGCCAACAGGAATACAACATAGAAAACCGTTTAAAGGTCAGTTATTACCCGGCCAACATGGAGTGCAACATAGGAAAACATTTAAAGATCAGTTATTACCTTGGCCAACAAGGAGTGCAGCATAGGAAAATGTTTAAAGGTCAGTTATTACTTAGCTAACAGGTAGTATAATTTAATAGGAAATCATTTATAGGTTAGTTATTGCCAAAAAGCCAGCACGGAGTATAACACAGGAAACAATTTAAAGGTCAGTTATGGACCCAGACAATAGGGAGTACAACACAGGAAACCGTTTAGAGGTCAGTTATTGCCCCAGCCAACATGGAGTACCACTTGGGAAACTGTTTAATGGTCAGTTATCACCCCGACCAATTGGAGTTTTTATTTTATTTATTGAAAAGTTTCACCAGGAAGGCACACTGAACAATCAGGTTGCTTGTCTCCCAGTGCGTCCAGAGGGGAGAGGGTAAGGGAGTACAAAGAATCAAACATACAATTTCCAACAACAGAGTACAACGAGAACATTTCTGGTACAAAAGTAGGAACATAACAGCAGTACAAACATATGAATTACAATGCAAGTGCTTGTAGCTTCAGAAGTGCAATTTGCAGGTACAAATTGGAGAAATTTCAGACAGTTACAGGAGACGAGTGTGAGATGACAGTAACCATGATATTGATAGGTATCTACTATCATGAAAAAGTAAACCGGTAATGACAGTTCTATGTCATAACAGCAATCATGGAAAAGCAAGCGCCATTAGGCGAGTTTACATCACCAAAATTAATTTTGGTGATGCACACTACTGCGAAAGAGCAAGAGGGTGCCGAGACCTAGGGGATTGTTTAATGGGTTATGCTCACTACCCCCACTAATGGATTCTCAACTCCAGGAGCATGCATGTTGGGGGCGGGAGGCGGAAATACTTAGAAAATTAAAAGTCGTCTGCTGGCAAAAAAATCGCCATGCGGACCCACTCCTTGCACCCCTCAACTGACCACCCTCCTCACCATGGCAGGACCCGGCTGGAAGCTGCCCACCATACCCCTCCCACATACCTTCCCTCCCACTGCCTCTCCTCCCGGCGTGCGTACTTCCGTAGCTGTATGTCACCCACCAGTATCCGGTCACCTTGCCAGGTAGCCCTGAACACAGGCGCCATAATTGAGTCACTGGTTTTGTAGGTGCTCAACTGTGGTCTGCTTGTTCTGGGTTACAATGTGACTATGAACAGGTGTAGTTAGAAGAAAGTAATTTTGCAGGGCTAAAGTAAGGGGGAGGCGATGTCTGATTTGTTGGGGTGGGGTGTTCCAAAGTTTAGGGAACTAGTATGAGAAAGCAGACTGCCCAGCGGAGGTAGAACGATGAAGGATTGTCAATTTATGGGAGTCGTTTGATCTGAGGGCATGAAAAGGAGGGAGGAGGGATTGTGAGGGAGGCTGAGAGGTAGGAAGGGAGAGAGCCAAACCAATATTTGGAGATTAATTTAGCAGTGCAAGAGTGGCGTCCGTCCGTAAGTGAAGGGAAAGTAAGAGAGTGGTACAGCTCATAGTGGTGTGTGCGGGGTTGGGGGTGCGTTCATAGCAAAGCAGCGAAAGGAGTTGAAAAGGGTGTCCAATCTGGATAAGTAAGATGTGAAAGGTGCACAACTAACCTTTAAACAGTTTCCTGTGTTGCACTTACTATTGACTCAAGATGATAAATACAGGTTACTCACCTGTAACAGGAGTTCTAGGAGTGGTATATGTTGTTCATCCACACTATCTGGCAGGTTCCTTGCCGCTTTAATTCTTGCCCGGAAGGTCTTCAAGCTGGCTCCTCCTACCCACCCGGGTGGTAAACTCCTCGGCTCCACTCCATGATGCCAGATCTAGCCCGCTGGAAGCCAGGTAGCACATCGAAGCCAGGGAGGTCTGGTGGGTCGTGTGGATGAACAACACATACCTCTCCTAGAACTCCTGTTACAGGTGAGTAACCTGTATTTCTAGGGACGTGGATATGTTGTTCAATCCACACTGTCTGGCAGACTCCTAGCTGTTCTCTGGGAGGAGGAAGGCAAGGTACGCACCCCCTACTTAGGAAATAAGGACTGGAGAACCGAGGTCCCAAAACCAGCATCCCCCGCATGACTCTAGGTCAATGTGGTAATGGGAAATAAAGGTGTGTGCTGACTTCCAGGTAGCAACCCTGCAGATTTCCTGGATAGGGATGTCCCTAGAAGCAACCACCGAAGCAGCGGTATGGCGGGTAGAATGAGCTCTTATCCCTTTGGGAGGCTCCATGCTCACCTACCTATAGCACAGATCTATGCAGGAGGTGGCCCACCTGCTTATCGTCCGCTTGGCTGCAGGTCTGCCAGGTGCGGCTTCAGCATAGGTGACAAACAGCTGGCGAACCTCTCCTCAAACTGCAGCCGTCCGCTCCTTATAATAAGCGAGCGCTCTTCTAGGATCCAAAGTATGGAGCCTATATTTGGCCTCCGAGGTGTGATTGGGGTAGAACACCGGCAGAGTCAACACCTGGTTAAGGTGAAACTCCGACACCACCTTCGGAAGGAACTTCGGGTGGGGGCGAAGAACAACTTTATCCCTGTGGAAGACCAGGTAGGAGACTTGATGGAAAGCACCTGGAGCCTCCATCCTTCTGGCTGACGTGATAGCCACCAAGAAGGTGGACTTCCACGACAGGTGAGAGATGTCACACTTGTGCAGCAGTTCAAATGGCTTGCCCATGAGCTTAGCCAATACCAGCAATAGATCCCACGGAGGTGGAGGTTCTCGCACTGGAGGGGGTATGTGGTCTAGACCTTTGAAAAAGCACCTGACCACCTTCTCTTGCGTCACCGACTGCTTGCCGGCCCGTGCCCGGTAAGCAGAAATGGCTGCCAGGTGCACCTTAAGGGTTGTCGACCGAAGCCCTAGCTGAGAAAGGGACCACAGGTAGTCCAAAATACTAGCCAATGGACAGGAAGAGGGGTACAACCCCTTGTCCTGACACCAAATGGAGAATCTCTTCCATTTGAAGGCATAGCATTTTCTGGTCGAATCCTCACGGGACGCCTCAGCAACGTTGAGGACCTCGTCGGAAAGACCCAATGCCTGGAACTCTAGCCACTCAGGAACCAGGCTGTTAGGTGCAAGGATTGAAGGTCCGGATGGAGAACCTTCCCTTGTCAACTGAGATCATGTCCGGGCGGCTGGAAGCGCCTCGGGAGCCTGAACTGAGGCTGAGGAGATCTGGGTACCAGAACTGGCGAGGCCAGTCTGGGGCTACAGAATCACCTGCCTTGTCCCCTTCACCTTGAGAAGCACCTTGTGGATCAAGGAAATGGAAGGAAGGCGTAAAAGAGGCCCGGGGTCCACGGCCTCGAGAAGGCATCCCCCTGCAGCGAGCCTTGCTGAGGGGGGCGGGCGTGAAACAGTCTCAGCTTCGCATTCTCCCTGGAGGTGAACAGGTCCACCTGACGGGTGTCCCAAAGGGAGAACAGGTCTTGCACTACCTCTGGCAGGAGAGACCACTTGTGAGATGCAGCGCCTATCCGGCTGAGGGCATCGGCCAGACTGTTGGAGGCTCCTGCCACATGGATGGCTAGGAGATCCGCCTCCAGGCTGATCACGAGAGACCAAATGCGGAGAGCTTCCTTGCACAGATGCAAGGAGTGCATCCTGCCTTGACAGTTGAGACAGTACATGGTTGTGGTGTTGTCCGTCTGGACCTGAACCACCTGACTCCGGACAAACGGAGCAAAGGCAGTGAGGGCTAGTCGAACCACTCGAAGCTCCAGCAGGTTGATGTGACATCGAGACTCCTGAGGGGACCAGAGGCCGTGGGCCCGGAGTTCCCCCAGATGGGCACCCCAACCCATCAGAGCGGCGTCGGTCATAAGAGTGACCGTTGGCTCGGGGCGGACAAATGGGATACCCTCCTGCAGATGAACTGGGACGAGCCACCACTGCAAGCCGTCCCACATCTCCTGGGTCACCACCACTGGCTGGTCCAAAGGACCGGAGCGCTGTGACCACTGGCAGGCCAGCCCCCATTGCAGGGGGTGCATATGCCAGCGGGCCCAACAGACCATGCTGGTGCAGGCCTCCATGAGGCCTAGAAGGCGCAGGAAGTCCCAGGCAGGGCGCAACTGCCCAACCAGAAATGACTGGGCAAAGGAGGAAAGGACCTCTGCCCTGTCCACCGGGAGCCAGACTCTGGCTCGAAGAGAGTCGAGCTCTGCCCCAATGAATTGAATCACCTGCGATGGCAAGAGTTCTGACTTGGCCTCGTTGATCAGGAGGCCAATTTGACAGCAGACCTGGAGGGCCAGATCCCTGGACCGCTCCACCTCCAACCTGGAGGGGGCTGCATTCAGCCACTCGTCCAGGTAAGGGTAGACCCAGACCCCTCGGCGCAGCAGGAATGCTGTCACCACTGCCATGCATTTGGTGAAGACCCTGGGAGCTGGAGATAGGTCAAAGGGCATGGCCCAGAACTCGTAAAGTGATCCCTCTGCTCTGAAGCAGAGGAATCGTAGTTGAGACGGACAGATTGGGACGTGAAAAAATGCTTCCTGGAGATCCAGAGAGCAAAACCACATGCCTAGTTCCAAGGATGGAATGATCTGAGCCAGAGTGACCGTCCTGAAGGTGCGCGGCCTTAGGAACTTGTTCAGGTCATGCAGATTGAGAATGGGGCGCCAGCCCCTCCCCCCATCCACTTTGGGACCAGGAAGTACCTGGACACAAACCCTGGGTTTGGAGGAGGGTCCACCACCTCGCTGATTACCTTCTTCTGGAGGAGCAGAGCAATGTCGGCTCGAAGAGCTGATCGAGAGGCTGCAGAACCCGTAGCCCCCCGTGGGGCGACGGCTCAATAGGGAGGGAACTGCTCGAATCCCAGAGGCAGACCACTGCCGACCACTTCCAGCACCCAACGGTCCGTGGTGATAGCGGACCAGGCGGAAAGGAAGTGGCAGAGCCACCCCCCCCCCACGGGGGAACCCAGAGAGGAGTGATGAAGTTGGGGGCGACACCCCTCAACCCGTCACTGGGCAGGCTTGGAGGAGGGGCCACCTGGACCTTTCCCTCCAGGCTTCCTACTTGAGGAAGCGGAAGACTTGGCCTTAGGGCACGGAGTGTGAGCCTGCTGGCCCTGTTGCTGGTGCTGCTGGGCTGGACGTGCTGCAGGGGCGGAAAGACGAACGCTGCTGCTGGCGGCCTTTGTCCTTCTGGGCAGACGTGATGAGTCCAAGGTGGCACTGGACTTCTCGATTCTCTGGAGATGGCCTTCCACCCCCGGCCCGAACAAGTCGGTGCCCAGGAAGGGAACGTCTGCCAGCTTGTGCTGGGTATCCGCCATGAAGGTGGAGATCCACAGCCAAGCTCTGCGGCGCATGGCTACTGCGGCCGCTACTGACTGGGCGCAAGAGTCTCCAATATCCAAAGCAGTTTGGAGCTGTTGTTTGGCCACCACCCTTCCCTGATCCCGCACCTGCTTGACCGTCGTCTGAAGGTCAGCGAGAAGATGAGGAATCACCTCATCCAGGGAACCCATAAGGGCATGTGAAAAATGTGCCATCAGTATAGCCGAGCTAGCCTGTTGAAGACCAAGGGAGGAAGGTGAACTTTATGCCCTGAGTAGTCCAGCTTTTTGGACTCCTTTGTCAGGCGGTTTGTCCACGTCCTGAGTGTTTCCGGAATGCAGGAAAACACTATCGGTTACCAGCCCCTCCGCAGAGGAGTGCTCCGAAAAACTGGAGAGGGAACCGGTGAGGACTGCGTACTTGCAAGCCATCCTGGCCAAAGGCGCAGGACAGGATGCAGACCGCTGCCACAACTCCAGGGCCGGTCCAACAATGGCTTCAGCCACAGGGAAGGCCTCCGTGGGGGAATCCCCTCGGTTCAGTATCTCCGTGAGGGGATATCTGACCCATTTCTGTATGGGTTCGAGCTGCATCCCAGTGGACTCTGAGATGAGCCGAAGGATTCCAAGAATGAATCTGTACACTGACTGACCTGTAGATTCCAGGTCAAAAGCCTGGAGTACAAGAGAAGTCGCTGGACCCAAGGAGTCCACGAACAGCTGCCGAGGCGCCTGAGCCACCTCCACTCGCTGAGGCTGATCAGGGTGAGGGTGACCGACAACCTGTGGGCAAGCCCTGACCCGACCGAGAATCCTTGGTCGGGACCCCAGTCTTAGGTTGAGGAGGCGGTGGTTCTACCACAGTCGGTGGAGCAGCCGGTTTCGGTCGATCAACTGGTGCCGGGGTCAGCTCCTCGACTACAACGAGGGGTTGCTTCGGTCGTTCGGGCGACAACCACTTAATGGCCGGAGAAGGCGATGGAGTCAGCTTATTACCAGCTAAGAAGAGTTGTTGCCAAATCATGTCCTCATAGCGCCAATGCAACTTGCGCCAGAGCCTACCCTCCAAAGAGGACGATGAGGACGAGCGGTGATGCCGTTTTCTGTGATGCCAGGACCAAGACCGCCAATGTTGGCGGGACCTACCCGACACGGAGGAGGACCGAGACCTTCGGTGTCGCCGATGGTGGGTCGAAGAGGGGGCAGGGGAAACCCGCTCATTCCTTGGTTCAGGGTCCTTGAATGGGGACTTCAGCACAGGAGGCACGAGCAAGTCCTCGGTAACCACCAGGGGAACCGGTGAAGAAGGGTTTTCGGCTTCTCCAGTCAACAACCTGTCCAATGGGTCGAGAAAATCTTGACCGCATCGACAGGTGTCTCAGACGGCTGACCTGACGGGGACACCGTGAAGCCAGCGGCCTTAACCACAACCCTGACCAAAGTCGAGAGCCGACGGTCCGGGGATGGGGATCTCTCCCACTCCCACGAACGTCGATGGTGGGACTTACCTTTCGGTTCCTTTTTCGACCTACTCGTGTGTCCCAAGGGTCCTTCTCCCTTGGTGGAGAGGGACTGACAAAGCGCCTTGAAAGAAGCAGTGTAGGAGGAGCCCAAGGAGAGTGGGATAAACACTGAAGCCGAGGAGGAAGAAGATGCGGACTGGGCCGCCTCCTCCTCTAGGGCGATCAACTGTTCCAGCTGCTCCACGGAGCCCGCAGCCGCGGACACCTCCCAACGGGCCTCCTTTGACTTCACCATCGGATACCGTTTCTTGGGGCGCCCCAGTTGGAGTCAGGCAGCGCGGTCTTCCAGAACTGAAGCCGTGAAGGATTTGCAGAGATCGCAGGCCTGCGGATCGTGTGCAAGACCCAGGCAGTAGACGCACGTGGAATGCGGGTCGGTCCGGGACATTTTCTGCCCGCAAGGGCACCGACGGAAGCAGGGAGTGGATTTATCCATTGCAGCCACGAGGGAAGATGAAGACGTAAGTCTAGGGAACTTTAAAATAATTTCAGAAATTCGAAGGATTAGGATCCAGGCCTAAAGCGCAGAGCACTAAGGAGGAACCTGAGCTTCCAAGTGGTAAGGAAGATCTGGTGTCATGGGGCAGAGCCGAGGGTTTTACCACCCGGGTGGGTGGGAGGAGCCAGCTTGAAGACCTTCCGGCAAGAATTAAAGCGGCAAGGAACCTGCCAGACAGTGTGGATTGAACAACATATCCACGCCCCTAGAAATGAGGGTTACTCACCTGTAACCGTAGTTCTAGGAGTGGTATATGGTGCACCTCCACATTTAGGCAGTCTTCCTTTCTCTTTAAGACCAGCCACAATGTTTTCAAGCTAAGCTCCTCCCACCCACCTGGGTGGTATACTCCTTGGCTCCACCTTATTACATCATATCTTGCATGCTGGAAGCAGGGATACGTGTGCCACTTGCCAGGGGAGGTTGTGTGGGTCGTGTGGATGTGCAACATATACCACTCCTAGAACTACGGTTACAGGTAAGTAACCCCTTATTTCTACAGACGTGGACATGGTGCACTGTCCACATTTAGGCAGACTCCTAGCAGTTCTCTGGGAGGAGGGGGCAAGGTACACACCCCTACTTGACAAACAGGGACTCGAGAACTGAGACCCCAAAACCAGCATCCCGGCATGACTCAAGGTTGATGTGGTAGTGGGAAATGAAGGTGTGTGCTGACTTCCAGGTAGCAGCCCTGCAGATCTCCTGGATAGAGAGGTCCCTGGTAACAGTGACCAAGGCAGAGATATGTCTGGTGGAATGAGCCCTAAGACCCACGAGAGGCTCTGTACCAGCCAACCTATAGCAGAGGTCGATGCAGGAGACACTCCACCTGCCAATCATCCACTTTGCTGCCAGTCTGCCAGGTGTGACTTCAGCGTAAATGAGGAAGAGTTGGCGAACCTCTCCCCAAACTCAAGCCATGCACTCTGCATAATAAGTGAGCGCTTGCCTCAGGTCCAACATATGGAGCCTATGCTCAGCCTCTGAGGTTGGGGTGAAGTACACAGAGAGATTAACTATCTGATTAAGGTGAAACTTTGAAACAACCTTTGGGATTAACTTCAGGTTGGGGCAGAGGATAACCTTGTCCCTGTGGAACACCAAATACGGAGACTCCACCAAGAGCACCTGAAGCTCACTGATCCTGCTGGCGGAGGTGATAGCCACCAATAAGATGGTCTTCCACTACAGGTCTGAGATGTCACACCTGTGCATCAGTTTCAATACCTTGTCCATGAGCACTGCCAGTATCAGCATCAAGTCCCCAGGTGGGTGGTGGTTGATGCATTGGGGTGAACAGGTGATCAAGGCCCTTAAAGAAGTACCTAACCACCTTCTCCTATGCCACCATTGGCATACCAGCCCACACCCAGTGTGCAGAGATGGCTTCCAGGTCCACCTTGAAGGTCGTCAACCTCAGGCCTGACTGAGAGAGGGACCAATGGTAGTCCAGAATGCTAGCCAAAGGGCAGGCCAGGAGGTTTAGCTCCCTGCCCTGGTACCAAATGGAAAACCTCTTCCACCTGAAGACGTAGCACTGGCGGGTCGACTCCTTCTGGGAGGCTTCCACAACATGGAGAACCACTTTAGACAGACTAAAAGCCTGAAACTCTAGCCACTCAGGAATCAGGCTGTCAGGTGCAGTGACACAAAGCCTGGAACTCTAGCTGCTCGGGAATCAGGCTGTCAGGTGCGGGGACTGAAGGTCCGAGTGGAAAACCTTTTCCTTGCGACTGCAGTGCAGATCAAGATGTAGGGGCAGTCCCCATGGAGGCCTACTGCTGAGGCTGAGGAGATCTAGGTACCAAAACTGACGTGGCAAGTCTGGGGCTACCAAAATCATCTGCCCCTTGTCCCTCTGCACTTTGATCAACACTCTGTGGCTCGGGGAAAGGGAGGGAAGGTGTGAAGGAGGCCTGGGGTCCAGGGCCTCACAAAGGCATCCTCCAGCATTGTCCTGCACTGAGGGGGGAAGGCACAGAACAGCCCCACCTTTGCGTTCTCCCAGGAGGCGTACAGGTTGACAAAGGGAATGCCCCACTGAGAGAACAGGTCATCCACAACCTCCTGATGCAGTGACCACTCGTGAGATACCTTGCCCACCCGACTGAGGGCATCCACTAGCTGGTTGTAGGCTGCAGCTCCATGAACTGCCAGGAGATCGGAATTCAAGCTGCGTAGGACAGTCCAAGTGCGGAGGGCCTCTCAAAACAACCGAAGGGTGTGCATTCTGCCCTGCTTGTTCAGATAGTTTATGGTCATGGTATTGTCTGTCTGGGCCTGCACGACCTGACCCCAGACAAACAGAGCGAATTCCATCAGAGCAAGGTGCACTGCAAGCAGCTCCAGTAGGTTGATGTGGTAAAGGGACACCCCCTCCCGGGGGTCCTGTGGTCTCCCCAGTGCACTTCCCATCCCACCAGAGATGCATCAGTGGTCAGGGTGACCGTCGGCTCTGGGTGGACGAATGGGAATCCTTCCTCCAGATGTTGTGGGATTAGCCTCTACTGGAAGACATCCCACATTGACTGAGTCACCATGGTCCAGGTGACCTAGGTGCTAAGACCACTGGTAGGCCAGCGCTCACTGCAGGTGGTGCATCCGCCAGCAGATCCATCTGACCATGCTGGTGCAAGATGCCATGCACCCCAGCAGCAGCAAAGTCCCAGGAAGGGTGCAAGCACCCAACTTGAAATGATCAGGCAAAGAAGTTAAGATCCACTGCCCAGTCCGCAGGGAGTTGGGCGTCAGCCCAGAGGGAGTCGAGCACTGCCCTGATAAAGAGGATACCCTACAAGGAAGTGAGTTCTGACTTGGTCTGATTGACTAGAAGGCCCAAGTCTGAGCAGGTCTAGCAGTAGTAGCAGTAGTAAAAACCTTTATTTTTCAACAGGATTTGATGTTAACAAGTACACCATTAGGGCCAAGGTCCCATTTTCAAGGGGCTCCTGAATATATACAATCTGTTAGTGCAAACGTTACTTAAAACATACAATGCACAAACATTGCCCCACAATTAATGCAAATACTTAATAACATATACCCTAAGGTACAATATATACGACAGGGAAAATATTACTATTTTCTGTGATAGGTGTTTCTAAGGCATTTCTAATAGTACACTTATTTCACTCATTTATTAATTCTAATCAAAACATCGCATTTCTTTGCTAATTCCTGTTTAAGGGCTGTATTGAATATTTTTACTGTCATTTATGTTTGTCTCTTGCATATTAGGTTCATTCCAAACTTTTACTGCATGAAATGAGAAGGTTATCTCTAGAAGACCATGTCCCTGGACTACTCCACCACCTCTTGAGACTATCTGGCAATCAGCCAGTTGTCCAGGTATGGATAGACCCAAACTTCTTGGCATTGTACCACTGCAATGCACTTGGTGAAGACCCTGGGGGCCGAAGAGAGGCCAAAAGGCACGATCCAGAACTCATAGAGAGCCACCTCTACGTGAAACCGTAGGTACCACAAGTGGGACGGAGGAACTGGAATGTGGAAGAAGTAGTCCTGGAGGTCCAGAGAGCAGAATCACATGCCCTGCTCCAGGGCTCGCATGATTTGGTTCAGAGTGACCATCAGAAACTTGCGCTTCCTCTGAAACTGATTGAGATCATGCAGATCCAGCATGGGGCACCAACCCACATACCCCATCCATTTGGGGATGAGGAAATACCTGAACACAAAGTCCTGGAAAGCTGTGGTGTCCGGGACACGGGATATGGCTCCTTTTTTTGAGGAGCTGAGCGATGTCCACCCAGAGGGCAGACAGTGTGCCTATCAACACCACAGACTCCTGTGAAGCATGGGCTTGGTAGGGCGGGAGAGCCTCGAAACTGAGAGGCAATCCATGTCCCAACACTTTCAGCACCCATTTGTCTGACATGATGACAGACCAGACGTACAGAAATGGCGAAGTCAACCCCCAACGGGCAGCTGAGGCAGGGACACGGCGGGAGGCAGACACCCTCTGACCCGTCACTAAGCAGCTTTGGAGGAGGCACCAGCATCAGCTGCTGGAGGGGCCCAATGCCCTGACCTCTGGGTTTCTTGGAACCTTGGCTTTTGAACTTTGCCTTAGGTCACCAGATCTGAGACTGCCCCTACTGGGGCTACTGCAGTTTGGACTGCTAGTATGGAAACAGCTGAAGCTGAAAGGATTTCTTCTTCAGCTTCTGTCCTTGGGATCCTTCTGTGATCATGTCACCAAATCGAGGTGGCACTGAACTTCTCAATCCTGGTAAAGTGCCCATCCACCCCAGGGCCAAAAGGTAGGTGCTAAGGAAGGTACACTGGCCAATTTGTGCAGTACCCACCGTGAAGGTGGAGATCTGCAGTAAGGCCCTATGGTGTATTGCAACCACTGCTGCCACATACCGGGGAGCAGGAGTTGCCGATGTCAAGGCATTCTGTAGCTGGCTCTTGGCCGAGGATCGACCTTTGTCTCTGGCTGACCTCTACGATGACTGCAAATCTGCAGGAAGGAGGGAAGGACATGGTCCAGGACATCTATAAGGCGTGTCTGAAGTTGTCCATCATCAAGGCTGAGCTAGCCAGACGAAGACCCATGAGAGGACACAGCATAGACCTTCCTGGCTGCGAGATCCAGCTTCCTGGACTCCTTGTTTGGGGGGGGGGGGCTTCTACATGTCCCAGATGTTGCTCGTCTTGTGAAAGACAAGAGTCCACCACCAATCCCTTGGCCTAGGGATGGCCCTAAAAACCAGGAAGGGAACTGGTCAGGACTGTGTACTTTCAGACCATGTGGGCCGATGGTGCCACGCATGAGGCTGGATGCTGCCAGAGTTCCAGCGCAGGACTGAAAATAACCTCTGCCACAGGGAAAGCCACCTCCAGGGAATCATGCTGATCAGGGATTTCTGTAAGGGGGTACTTGGCCCACTTCTGGGCTGGCTCCAAAGGGATCTCCATCGACTCAGAGATCAAACGGAGCAGAGCCCTGAAGTAGACCGTGAACCCATGATCAGTCATTAGTTCTTCGGCTGATTCACAGTCGAAGTTCAGGGTCCTGCAGGATTGAACAGAGGACCCCTCACAGTCCAAAGACTCTTCAATGACCACCCTCAGCTGCTGCTTCCCATGAACCACCCAGGCCTCATCCCAGTGGGTGATTTCGACCGGCAGCTGACCTGGAAGGCTGGTAGCTGAACGGCTGGCCTTGGTAGGAGCTCCCTATACTGTAAGGGCTGCTTGGGCAGAGGTTCCATACAAACTTGCAGACAGACCGATGCTGGTGAGACTGGACGTGGAAGACTAATTCAGGCTGGACCAGGAATGACCAGGGAAGCGCTGGGGTCTGAGGAAGAGGTCTACCATGCCCAAGGACCCACTGCTGCCAGATCTGCTGGTCAAAGCACTGACACAACCTGTGATGGAGCCTATCTTCTCGCAAAGATGAAGAAGAACGCCATCAGTGCTTTCTGGCCGAGGGCCAAGCAGGAGAATGCCTGGATTCCCTGGACTGCGAACTCAACTGAGATAGGACATCAACCTCAACCAACGACCAGAGCACCAATGGTGAGGAGAAATGGGAGTAGGGGATGTGAGTACAGGACACACACTGGGTCTTTCCAAAGGACCCCCGAAAGAGATAGCTCTTGGGAAGAGACAGTCTGCTCCATCGGCTTCTCCTGATCGGGGGTCAAAAGGACCAGAGTCCTCATGACTGAGTCATCCTCGATCCCTTCAGACGATGGGTCAACCGGGTCAAGAAAAATCTTGACCAGCAGTAACCACCATCATAGGCCAACATGCCCGACAGGGTTACCGTGGCGCTAGCAACCTCACCTCGACCAAGGGAGGCTTGGCTGAGTGCTCAGTGCTCAATAGCCGTCGAGCAGTCAAGAGAATCACAGGAGCAGGAAGAACGTTGCTTGTTTCCAGTCTCATGACCGATGGCAGGATTTCTTGACCGTCTTCTTCTCTCGGTGGGAAGGGCCTCCCAAGAATTTGCAGAGAATGGCACATCTCATGGAAGGTGCCCATGAAGGATGCCCCAGCACTGGCCCTGTCATGGAGCAGCATGGATGCCGATGAAGAAACCACCACAGCCTGGGTCACTGCCTCTTCCATGACCATGAGCTGAGTGGCAAAGCCCGTGGCCAAGGACACCGCCTTATGTGCGTCTTTCATGCAGATCGGGGGGTCCTGTTTGTCTGGCTGACCAAGGAGGAGACAGGCATAGTGATCCTCAAGCGAGGAGGGTAACAACAACTTATACAGGCCTCAAGCTTGAGGGTCATGCTCTGCCCTGAGGCACTAAATGCACGAGGAGTGCGGACCCATCCGGGACATTTTCTGATTACAAGCGACTTATCGCTTGAAACTGGGACTGGACCAGGCTTCTTCATGCTTTGTAATGGAACAAAAAAATGTATTTATATTTATTTCAAAAGTTTTACCAGTATAGATATACTGAGCTGAGAATCAGCTCGTTTCCAGATGCATCCTGGGGGAGAGGTAGTAGAAGATAAGTACCACGTTTTTACAGAATTAAACAGCTACTTATACAGTTATACAATGGAAAAGGTATATAGCTGTTACAATGTGTAAAAAAAGTAATCATTATATAGACTAGGAGTACATTCAATTACCAACCAAATAGGCAGACGCACTGTTTGGATATGCAGTGGAGGGAAGCGTCCAGAGTAAACAGGGCATTGAGGTGAGGATACTTGGGGTGCTCAGGTGGTTGTGGGAGGTTTAAAGAGGGAGAGGAGGGAGGTGTACGAATGGAGGAGAACGGGTGAGAAGGGGAGAAGGGAAGGGAGAGGAGTGGAGTAGGCGGAGAGGATGAAGGGGTGGTGAGCTCTGGGGCAGGTGAAGGAGGAGAGTGAATTCATGGAGAAGACAGGAGAGAGAGCAGAGAGAAGTGGCAGTGGGAGAGTTAAAATGAGTGGGAGGGGAGAGGAAGGGTGAAGGCAGGTAGTTGAAGAAAGGGAGGTATGAAAGGGAAGAGAGAGGAGGGGGTATATAGAGTGAGGAAGTTGGAGAAGGAGAGCTCAGGTGCAGGTGCAGAAGGGGACTGTGAAAAATAAAGAATTCAAGATGAAAATGCAGAAAAAAGGAGTTGGAAAAAACTCTGGCCTGCACCACGCACGTAGCTGCGAAGGAGGAGACCGGACTCTTCCAGCAGAAAGGAAGATCTGACGTCATGGGGCAAAGCCAAGAAGTACCCTACCCGGGTGGGTGGGAGGTGCTTAGCTTGAAAACGTTCCGGCTGGTCTTAAAAGGAAAGGAAGACAGCCTAAGTGTGGGTAGTGCACCATGTCCAGGTCCCTAGAACTGATCTTTAAACAGTTTTCCATGTTGTACTCCCTGCTGGCTAGGGTGGAGATTGAACAAGTGTGTATATTCCTAGCTACAGACACACATCCAATAACCCCAACAAGCTTGGGGTTAATCCTTGGATACCAGCTGTTTGTTATCAGTGCAGTTCAGTCAAAGAAAGCCTACCCCTCCACCGTAGCTGAAACTGGGCAGATCACCACACCATTACTCCTGTTTCCACTATCAAAACCCGTGTGATAGGAGCAAAACTTGAACCCAGGTCCCCGATAGTTGGGTGGGTGAGTTACAGACCTGAACTTCAAGTGATGCTGTTGGCACATCAAATAACAATGAAACTGAGATGTGGCATGGAACCCCATTCCCCCCACCACGAGTAAGCCCAGATGGTAGGATATGGAGATGCAGTGGCGTGACTTGAAACAGGCAAGGAGAGTAACAGTACCTTTTCTTGACAGGAAATGGGAAGCCAGGGTGGGAGCAGAACAGGGACTTCTTGTGGCGGTGGGCCATTGCCTCACTGTCGGAGTGTGGGCTCACGTCGGGCTGAGAGAGTGTCAGGGTGCCACAGACAAGAACATAGAACAGAAGAAAGAAAACAACAGGGAGGCGTTACACCAGAAACAGACAAATGGGCAACAGGGAACAAACAATCCAAACAAACAGAGAATTATGTCACCAATTCAACAATACATAAGAAAAGGTGAGTGACAGACAGTGCTGTGGGGCAAAGCCTCGTAGCTGAAAGTTAAAGATCTCTTGACACATTTCAAAAGAGTAGGAGAATAAATTCCTGGTGTCCTGACCAACATTTCTTCTCTCAGTATCATGAATTCAAATTTTTTTTTATTACTTATTTATTTAAGTAATCAAATGAACACCTTTTAGCAAGTATACTAATTTACAAAGGTTCCTCATCAGTAACAGATAACGAAACGATGTAGTCATACACAATGGTGTTTACAATTAATAGTGAACAATAAAGTGGCAGCCTTGTGAAGCATTGTCATGCAGAACATGAGCAGAAAGTCAACAGAAAGAGAATGGTAGAAACCATGAGGCATTGTCAAGCAACACTTATGCAAGAAGTCATAAGTACGGAAACGGTAGAAACAGGCAGCCCATATGGGTACTTTGTCCGTTAGGCAGTGCAGTAGAAGTGATCAGTAGTGAAAGTGAAGAGTGCGAGGAAGGGGTTACTGCTTTTTGTAGCCACAGATGGTGCCAGGTAAGAGGACCTTCCGTAGTTCCCTTTTGAACTGGCCAATTTTGGATAGCCCTGCCAGCAGCTCTGGCAACTCATAAAACTACTGTAGGGCCCATGCCACAAATGAGTGCTTAGCCAGACTTTTTCTGCAGAATGGCACAAGTGGGTATAACAAGCCTTACTCCTGGTGGCGTATGGGCTTTAGGTAGGGCTTAGGAGGTTTTGCATTCCTGGGGATGGGGAGAGACCCAATAAGACTTTCATACCAGCAAACAAGTCTGGTACTTGATTCTGTCATGTAGGGGGAGACATTTCATTTGTGCATAGAGTGTGCAGGTGTATGTGGTTCTGTCGGCCCCAAGGGCGAAGCGACAGGCTTTGTTTAAAACCAGCTTGACTCTGTTTAGTACTGTATCAGAGGCAGCCCCCTATACTGTGCTGTCGTAGTCGATTATGGGGAGAATGGAGCTGATAACTGCAACACGTTTGGCCTCAGAAGCGAGGTCGTGTCTCTGTCTGTAGAGTGCAATATGGCCGTAGGTCTGCGATATTAGCAAGCTTAGTGGTTGCTGACACCTTTGGGAAAACTTTGGAAAATATAAGATTTAGACACAATTTAGCTTGTGTTACATATGTCTTCTGTAATGGCTGCTGCTTGTATACTGCATACAGTCCCTGCACTACCAGCATCTAACTCACTGCTTTGTGAAGCACCTAGGATACAGTACATATTAAAGATGCTGCATAAATCCAAATTCTGGTCTATTCTATAGCCACTACACTACCACCATCTAAGTCACTGATGTATAATGACTGCTGTGTTTGTCTGCATACAGTCCCTGCACTACCAGTATCTAACCCACTGGTTTGTAAAGCACTTTAGGATACAGTATGTGTTCATTGACCTCACTAATGCCTTTGACACCGTTCACCATTCACTACTCCAAACCTCCTTGATCAACCTGGGTCTCTCACAGGATGCTGTGGGTTGGTTTGCATACTATCTTACCAACCGGACCCTTCAAGTTAAAATTGGTAATACACTATCCTCCAAATCGCCTGTCCTCTCTGGGGTCCCTCAAGGGTCCATTTTGGGTCCTCTCCTTTTCAGCCTCTTCCTAAACTCCCTCCCGCATCCTGCCTCAACCTATTACTCTATGCAGATGATGCTGTCATCTTCTCCTCCAGCCCAGACCCTCTCAACTCCACCACTCCCTCCAGTCCTCCTTCAACGCTGTTGAAAGCTGGTTAACCTCTAGCATTATTATTAACTATAAAAACCAAAGCCATGCTCTTCGCACACCCACAGAATTCCAGGATAGGGCTTTTTCCTCAATTACTATCATCGGCCTTGACTCCCCTGGAATTTGTGCATACCTTTAAATACCTGGGCATCACTCTCGACACTGGCCTCACCTATCATGAGCATACACATCAGTTGTCCAAGGCCCTAAATATTAGGCTTGGTCTCTTGCACCGTTATAAACATTGCCTTACCCCTGAGGCCCTCAAACTTGCTATCTCCTCCTCGGTACTCTCCCTACTTGACTATGGCCTTTTGACTTTTGATGGGGCAAGCCCCTCGGCCCTAGATAGTCTTAGACTTGTGCTAAACAAGGCCTGTCACCTCATTTTAGGGTGTGACAGACTCACCCATACCTGTGTGCTATATAAGGACACAAATTGGCTTAACCTTGAAAATCGAATAAAATTCCACACCTGTGTATTAGCTAAAAAAATCACCCTTTGCCTCTCCCTGCATCACTCACCTCCTTAATCTCCTTGGACTCTATAGCTAAAGCACACCGTAGCTCAGATACCCATCGTTTCTCCATCCCTTCCTGTCGCACAACTCAATTCCAAAGATCCTTCGCTACAGGGCACCTTTGTGGATGAATAACCTAACCCCTCCTTGCATCTTGACCTAAGCATTGGTCACTTCAAAAGCGCTCATAGAGCCCATCTTCAGTCCTCAAGTGACTGTGACTGTATGTAAATCGATTGCAGCCCTCTATTACTGACAATGGCCTCTGGCTTGCCTCTACACACTGCTCTAGCCCACTAACTCCACGGATCTTAATCTCCCAGTCTATTTTTCTATCTGTCTCGAACTGAACTAGTTCTAGAATGTTTAGCCTTCTTCCTGTTCACATATCTCTACTATGTAACAATCACTCTATTTGTTTCTGTAGCTATGTCTGTACAAACTGTTGTTGTGTTTTCTGATTTACTATATGTGACGTGGAACCTTTGTAAAGGAGTCTATGACTCAAGGTATTTCTGATTCTTATGAAATAAATAAATAAATAAATAAATGTAGGTGCTATATAAATCCAAATTCTATTCTACATTTCCTGCACTACCAGTATCTAACTCATTGTATTATGACTGCTGTATTTGTCTGTATACAGTCTCTGCACTACAGTATCTAACTCACTGATTTGTAAAGTCTTTTGGAATACAGTGCGTGTGTAAAAGGCACAATACAGAACCAGATTCCATTCAAGTTCAAGTATATTTCACTATGCAAACTCAATTGAGCAAGCTCATTGACAAGGAGGCCCTGCTAAGGACAACAATACATCACAATAAGATGCCACTGCAGAGGAGGATAAAGCACGGTACACAAAACGACAATAAATTCATAAGACGTTACATAAAATGAAGCAGACAGTGGCATAATAAAGACAATTCAACAACTCGGACAGTACTGCAAAGCGTATTGCAGGGTTTAGTATGTGACAGCAGACATCTGTAATACATTTGTTGATCATGGATTTAATTGTACTGATATAAATTAATTCCGAGAGCTTAAGGGAGGTTTAGAGTTTATTCCAGGCTGCAGGAATGGCATAGCTGATGGCATCTTTACCAAGACTGCTGTGAAACTTAGGTACGTCTAGCAAGATGAAATAATTTTTCCTGAGTGAGCAGCAGTTGGAGAATCGACGATATAAGGATGAGATGTACGGAGGGAGTTTGTTTAGAAGCATTTTATGTGCCCAAGTGCAGCTATGAGTCATTCTCCTGGTGAAGAGGGAGACGACCAGCCCACCGCAGTATAAAGGGCACAGTGGTGGGTTCTGGATGATGCATTTAGCATAAAACGAATCGTACAATGAAAAACGACATCTAACTTGTGCAGGACAGAGGCTGTACAGCAACTGTATATAATGTCAGCGTAGTCAAGAAGGGGAAGAAAGGTGGCTTGGACTCGTTTCTTCCTGATGTCACTGGGGAAAAGGGCTTGTTCTTACAGAAGAAGCCCGCCTAGTACAACTTTTAGAGAGGGCATCGAGTGCGTGGTGAAAGAGAGAGGTGAAGTCAAGCCAAAGGCCTAGGTATCGAACTTACCCATGATCTCATAGGTATCTCCTAATAGGATTTAACGGATGTTTTTGCGTTTGCTAGCAGGAGTTTAGACTGTAAACGGTTGAGCTGTAATTGGTGAAAGTCTGATTGTAATTCGGCGCAAACATCTGATAGTGAAGGCTTTGATAGGTAAAGGACGGTGTCACCTGTGAAAACATGCAGTTTGGCTTTATAAATAGTGTCACTCCGAGTGTTGATGTAGACTGAAAATAGAATGGGAGCCTAATATCCCCGTGGAACACCTTGTACGAGTGGCAAGGGAGAGGAGAGGAGTCAGTCTGCTTTGATACATTGTAATATTCCTGAGCGGTAACTAGAAAACCAGTCTACAGTAGAGTTACTTAGACCGTGTTCCTTAAAGTGAATTTCCGACCAAAAGGCATAAGGTATTGGGCTACATAGCCCGATACTGTATGCCTGCGTGGGCTTCATAGCCCAATACTGTATGCCTGCGTGGGCTACATAGCCCGATAATGTATGCCTGCGTGGACTTCATAGCCCAATACTGTATGCCTGCGTGGGCTTCATGGCCCGATACTGTATGCCTGCGTGGGCTGCATAGCCCGATACTGTATGCCTGCGTGGGCTTCATAGCCCAATACCTTATGCCAGCATGAGCTAATTTTTGCCAACATTAAATTTTTTTACTCACTCTGTGCAGTAAACGAAGGGATTGTAGCCGGCTCCCTAGCCACCACTAGCCAATCTCTTCCAGCTTCCTGGTATGCCTGCTCCACCCCGCTCTCGGTGTTTTGTGATGTGTGAGCAGGAAAAGTGCAGGGGCGAGCCCTCTACAAGTCTATGGGTCATTTTTTAAAAACAGTTTTATGAAGCTTTAAGCAATCTAAGAGGGCAATGAAAATCACCACTCTACTAATATGGGGCCTTATGCACGAAAGCGCGGGAAGTACGATGAAAACAGACTTAGGGGACATACGCAGCTGCGTGCTGTGCAGTGGATGGCGCTACGCGGTATGCAAGGAGGTGCACGCAGTGGGCTGGGCCAGACGCGCCATGGCGCGCATCACGCAGGCACTGTGGGTGGGCCCACACAATGCGGGAATGCATCATCACCCCGCCATATAAGGTGACGGCACACCCTCTGCGCAGCCACACAGCTGTGAATACCACGCACAGCAGCTGTCACTATGCCATGGTGGAACAGCAAGTGGACACGGAGGTGGGAGCAGAGAACAATGAGGATGGCAATGGACGAAGGGGTGGTGGCACCCATGAACAGGGACATGGCGGGCACAGGGTGGGAGTCGAACCTGCGCTCTGAATTTCAGTGGCGGTCAGATCACCATCATGGTCCCAATATCGTCAGCACCACAGCAGGCTGTATGGTGCAGAGGCCCTGAACACACCAGCGAAGGTCAAGGCCAGGATATGGCTTGACATACAGACTGCTGTAAATGCCACTGGGTCACAGGCATGGACCCTGGCTGCCATCAGGCACAAGTGGCGGGACCTGGGGTGGCGGTGAAGAGGAAGCTAGCTGCTGGTGGGAGGGCATGTCGAGGCCGGGCGGTGGCTTGCCAAGCATGGACAGCCAGCCGCCCCTGGGTGACTGGACTGGTGGCCGACGCTGATGGTGGTCACCATCCACAGAGTGGCAGAAGGGCTGGACACAATGGCAGGTAATGCAAGAAGCACGCAAACAGCCACAGCAACCCAGCAACACCACAGCCCAAGTAACCACCTGCATTGTACCCACAGATGACACCAGACCCGTGTGCCATGGAGTGGTGCAAAGAAGGGAACAGACACCCACTGCACCAACAGTGGCAGCACCAGTGACTGGTCAACAGTCGGCAGATGAGGGGTACATATGCACAACCAGGCATTGGGGGTGCAGCCATGTGTGGTGAACTAACATGCCCCTTGCACTTAACAGGAGCTGACCAGGTGACCCAGGTAGAAGTGGCCAATGAGGAGGACAGCGCAACCAACCCATAGGAGGAGGACAGCGGGACTGGCAGTGACACAGCAGCAGGGATAACACGCAGCACACAGGGGCAGGGATGGGTGTACTGGCACGCCCTCAGCAGCCAACCCGTAGGGTCTTTGAGCCACGCAGGGATGCAGATGCACAGCCTGGTACCACACGCTGCAGTGCAGCAGCGATAGCACATAGCGACAGTGAGGATGAGGGGCCCTTGGACCGCACTCGTTCACGGCACTGTCCACTGCAGACACAGCCCTATGCAGAGGAGCAGTACTGGCAACTGCAGCAGCTGGAGCATGACCGCTTGAGGAACAATGGAGGAACACCGGCGCCGTGGAAGCACAGACAGCGGTGCAGCAGAGCATGTACACGGCCATCCTCAAATGTGAAGTCGCACTGGAAGGCATGGAAGAGATGCTGCATCACACACGGCAGGGCCGGTGAGGCTCCATCTGCAGGGCCAGTGGCCACAGACAGCGCCACACAGTGCGGTGCGCAAGCCCCCAAATGTGCAACAGGCCCAGGGGAGGTTGGTGACACCATGCAGCCTATGGTGGATGGCACGCCATACCCCAGCACATACATGTTCAAAGGGTCGCAAAAACACCCATGGCACACAGCACACAGATGGGTACACACAGCGAGGACACACAGGCACACGATGCATGGCAGGGCCACGGTAGTACCGCCAATGCTGGTGGGCATCGTTGACTCACTGGGCCACGGACGCGCCCACCAGCTGGGAAGCAGGGAATCGTCCTGGCTTGCGGACCGCATCGGTATGGAGGGGCCAGAGTAGCACAGACCCGTGGATGGCTCCATGACAGGTGCGCTGACCCATGCACATGCGCAGCACTGGAGCAAACACTTCCCCCAGCCCCCCCACCACTGCATGGACACACGCCCACCCAACCACGACGTGGTGAACTCAGGCATGTCCTCCTCATTGTGCACCGGCAGACTACTACAGCACGCTGGTCAGGGCCACTGCACTGTGCACCCTGCGGCAGTGGCCATGCGCCGCTGTCTGCATGTCCCCTGTGCCACGGCCAGTGCTATACTCACCCACCACAAGCAAGGTGTGCTGTCAGCGACCGAACGTGCCCACCACGCGTGCCTGCCAGGCCACATGGCCACATGCTGTACCCTGGTGGGCACCACCCAAGCATCATCGTCCCCATCACCACGTGGGTCACCGGGGGCATCAGCTGGCAGTGGCACATTCGCATGATTCGCGATGTTGTGCAGCATGGCACACACCATGAACACCTTGCATGCCTTCGCTGGACTCAGCATGAGTCTGCCGCCAGTATGGTCCAGGCATCTGAAATGCATCTTCAGCTGGCAGATAGTCCTCTCCACGATAGCCCGTGTCCGTCTCTGCACTGTGTTGTATGCGACCTCTGCAGGCGTGGATGGTGCATGGTACAGCGTCATCAGTGTAGTCTGAAGTGGATAGCCATTGTCACCTGCATGGCGAGATAACAAGGTGTCAGTGGCAGGCCCTGTGACATGTGCAATACATACCCTGCATGGATGCAGCAACTCACCGAACAGCCAGCCGTGAAGTCTCCTGGCGCAAAGGTATGCACCCATGCCCGAGCCATTGAGGATATAGGCGTCATGCGACAAGTCTGGGTACTTGGCGCACACATCCGTGATGATGCCGTGTGCGTCACAGACCACCTGGCAGTTAATGCTGTGGTATCCCTTTCTGTTCCTCTATGCCTCTCATGGGCGGTGGACGTGAGGATGGCGACGTGTGTCCCATTGATGGCACCGCAGACATCTGGCATGCACTGCATAGAACACCTCCTTCATCTCCCTGACCTCCGCAGGCATCCGTGGGAAGGTGATGTGCACCCCCATGTGCTGTACAAGGGTGTCCGTCACCCGTGCCACAGCCCTGGAGATGGAGGACTGGCTCACGACGACTATGTCACCGGTGACACGCTGGAATGAACCTGTGGAATAGTAGCCAAGTGTGCACAGCACCTGCGTTTCCCCCATTATGGTGCATGACCGGCATGTCCGTGGCTCCACCGCCCCACGGATGCACTCACATAGCATGCTGATGGTGTCCCACAGTAGGTGGAACCGCTCGATGTAATGTGTGTTCCGCATTGCTGAGGCATCTATGCGAGTGTGCAACATGCGTGGTCTGTATCGTCGTCCTCTCCTTCGTTCTGCTAGCTCCTCCAGTAGGAGGACATGCATTAGCACGCCCGGACACATCTCGAGACTGTGATGTGGTGATCTGTGCAGCATAGCCCCTGTGCTGCCACCACCTCTTGTACCGGCGTCCCACCACTGGCCCGCCCATGCATGGGCGTGTCCGTGCAGGGAGGGGGCACACCCTGCATCATGTGCCACCACCACGTGTCGCCTGTGTCAGTGCATACTGTTGGCATGATGGTAAGGTGAATGGTCATGCGCAGGGCCATGTTCCCTTGGCAGTATTCTGGGTTGTGGAGATGGACTATGCGGACGGTGGTGGCTGCGGTGCCCTGTGGGCTGTCAGGGCGTTTGACAGGGTGAGTGGCGTGTGCATTGTGCGGGGGGGGGGGCTGTCCATCCGGCAGTGAACTGTGTGCTCATGTGTCTCCTCTCCCCTGCACAGAACTATGGCGGGATACCTGGCAGACTGGAGCTGACCCTGCAGGTCCAGCCAGATGGGGCGCATGTGTTGGTGCAGTCCAGGGCGGCACAGCGTCAGAGGGTCCGGAGGTGGCTGCCGCGCTACATGATCCTGAAAGGCGCATGGGTGGGACCTCTACTATGAGGACAACTTCAGGGCCTGGGACATCTATGTCCCCTCCCCAGTACATATGGCTGCATGTGCCCTGTATGTGTTGGCACGTATGTGAGACTGTTGCTGTACTGATGTCACCCTTTCCCTTTCAGCGTTACCATGGACCCATGCGGAGGATGGTGCTATGCCTCGGAAGCAGGCTTTCACAGCGGTCACCGTCAGAGGATCCGGGGGACTAAATGTACAGTGGCCGTTCCACACTGACATGGCCATGGCCGCAACAGCCTGAGGGGATGCTTGCAGGAGGACACTTGACCAAGGTGCCTTTGTAGGCCCGGACTGTGGCCGGGCATGGCTGTGCAGTGCCTGTGGAAGGGTGGATTTGCAGACCCTGTTCTACGTGCGATGGACTGCTTGCAGCACTGGGGGACCAACAGGTTGTGCCTGTGGTCGTTGTGCAGGCCGTGGTGGGCGGGGTACTTGCCGGTTACTGCTGTTGCCTGCGTGGCATCTGGGGACGGATGTTTCTTAGTTGTGTTCATGTCTGTGTACCTCTACATGCATTAAAGCTACCTGTCTTTAAACCCTGTGTGTTTATTGTCTCCGGGGGCGGGTCAGTAGCGGGTGTGGCATGTGTTGCTGCTTGGGGTTGTCTGTGCAGGGGGGCCACTCTTGAGCTTCTGTGTGTGTGTACTGGCCGACTTGCATCTCTCCCCTGTGGTCATTGTGCCCAGCTTGTGGGGTCCAGCACACGTTGACACGGACCCAGTGCAAAGGGCACGTCATACACGGTGTTGTGTTTTGCCACCCGCCGCTGCCGGGGTGTGCTTCCATGTTGGCTGCCTCTGTTGTGGCTCGTGCCATGTATTGTTGCCTGCCATCCCCGCAGTTTCGTTTCCCCATGGGTGTTGTGGCGTGCCCGGGGGAATGCAGTCAAGGGTGTCCCTGCCATTCCGGTGGGTATGTGGTGTGCTGCAACACTGCCGCTGGTGTCACACCGGTGCAGGCTTGTGGCCATGCCAGTGTGCCATCTGCACATGGCAGTGGTCTGTACTGGGGTACTGTCTTGTGTCTGTGTGGCCATACGGTGGTGCCTGTGGGTGGCGGTTGTGCCCTTGGTACTGTGTGCCTCTGCGGATGCTGTGCTGCGGGCCTTGATGCTCCCGGTGTGCCGCTTCAGTGGGTGTGCTGGCACGTCTGTGCCTGGGTGGATGCACACCGCCTTAGCCTGTGCGGCCTCCCATCGGGTGTTGCACAGCACAGTATGCCACCTTTTCCATTGTGTATCCTGTGCATCGCAGCCTGCATGGTGTTCCGTTGTGTGGGCCGTCATGCATGCATGTTGTGTGTGCCTATGCACCTGTGCACATGGCCACGCCCCCGCATAGTGGCGGGGCGCGGTGTTGGCATACCGCTACATGCCTGTTGCGCGCCCACTACGCACGCCGTGCATGCTGCTTGTGGTGGCATGCCGGGTGTCACTGCATTTCACCTCTCCTGACACCTGCATCACACACGGTATGCACCGGGCAGGACAATGTGCATAGGCCCATGGACCATATTAGTAGAGCGGTGGCTTTCATTGCCCTCTCAGATTGCTTAACGCTTCATAAAACTGCTTTTAAAAAATGCCCCATAGACTTGTATAGGGCTCAACTCCATGCTCTCCCTGCTCACATGTCACAAAAACACCGAGCGCAGGGGCAGAGCAGGCATACTATGAAACTGGAAGGGATCGGCTTGCGGTGGCTATGAAGCCAGCTACGATCCCTTCATTTACTGCATAGAGTGAATAAAAAAATGTAATGTTAGCAAAAAAGAGCTCACGTTGGCACAAGGTAGCCAGAAACTTCCTTTAAGTTCAACTAACCGAGGGTCATGGTCCACTGTATCAAAGGCTTTACTTAAATCGAGAAAAACGGCCCTGAAGGGTATTTACAGACTAGAGAGGTAAGCCAATTGTTAAGTCACTTTTGCAGGGGTGGAAACCACGCTATGATTTTGCCTAAAATTGAACTGCAGTGGGCTGAGTAAGTTTGAATTTTAGAGAATGGGCAGGACAGAGATAGACCTATAGTTATTCCTGTTACATGGATCACCGGATTTGAACGGAGGCAGTATGTGAGCTGTTTTCCAGGATGAGGGAACTATACCAGAGGCAACTTGACATATTAAACAGATGGGTTATAGGAGCAGTTCAAAAATGGTAGCCTAGTTTTAAGACTACAGAATCTAACCGATCAGTGCCTGCACTCTTTTTGGTATCTAATTTTATGAGTAGGTCCTCTACCTGTGTGAAGGTTATAGGGGAGAGGCAGAAGGACTCTTGGTTATGTAGGGTGGTAGAAATGATCTTAGGATTGAGGCTCATCCGAAGTTTTGTGGCAGGAGAGGCGTCAAAGGCAAAACCTGCAGTTGCAAAGTGAGAATTTAGTTCTTCTAGTATTGTGTGTTGGTCAGAGGTAATGGCACCTTGGGAATTAATTTTTATAAGGATTGAAAGAGGAACTCTATGGCCTTCAAGTGATTTTATGGTTCACCAAATCTTAGCAGGGTTACCCTTAGCGCTTTCAAGTGCATTCACATAATAATAATAAGCTTTGGTGGTTCTGATAATTTTAGTACGTGCATTATAAGATGCACTAAACACCATCCAGTCAGATGCTTCTGTGTTGCGCCGGGCTGTAGACCAAAGCTTGTACTGCTGGATTAGAACATTTTTTAATGTGCCAGTGAACCAGGGGCAGGAGTCTGTTTTGACTCTACATTTGAATGATGGGGTCATGTTTGTTTATTAGATTAGAGAAGGATGAGTTGAAGATATCAACTGAAGATGAAAGATAGAAATGTTGCCAGTTTACGTTGCGTAGGTCAGAAAGCTCATGTTCCGATTTGAATTTGTGGAAGCTATGTTTTGTAATGAATTCAGAACAGGAGATTGTTTCTTCTAGACCTCGTGTACGTACAACAAGGTTGTGGTCACTCACAGAATTGTGGAACATAGCTGCATAAGAGAGTTTATGCGGCCTATTTGTTACAGTTAGGTCTAGTAGGGAGCTTTTAGTAGGAGTTTTTGTATTGGGTCTAGTGGGTTCGGAAATTTTTTGGGAGATTCATCACACATTTCTTCTAGGCTACTAGATCTATGGCTTAACCAGTCTAGATTGAGGTCACCAAGAATAACTGACTTACTGGAGTTAGAATTGATAAAATTTCAGAGGGTTGAAAGTAATTCTAGGCCCCCTGCTGGCGGTCTATAATAGCCAATTATGCTGAATATTTTAGCAGAGCATAGTGAAGGTTTTTTTTTTTGTTTTTGGTTATTACTTCTTTCTCCTTGAGCCGGCTGACCTCCGGAGGGCATCCCCAGCTCCATCCCCCAGTTTCCACCCATATTCCCAGGGCTTGCCCCCACCGGCAGAGCCGGCGGGGTTCCCCAACCCCCACTGGAGACCAGAGTCAGTGCCGTGGCTGTCCAGGAGCGGAGCCTGCGAGGTGCCCTCCACCACTGTGCCGCAGCTACACTTTTTCCTGGTTCCTCCCAGAAGCTGGGGCATGCAGTGACACCCGTGGAGAGGAGCGTGCACAAGTCTGCATGCGCTCCCTCCAAGCGTCTGCCCCAAGTCCTCCCCCTACTACAGCACGGCAGCCTGTCCCCCAGGCGAGCATCGACCACTGTGGACCCCCCTTCCCGAAGAAGGAGAGCAATCCGTCGGATGCTCAATCCTTCTCCTTCCCTGCCAACCCCTGGCAGCCTGTGCCTGTTCCCAAACACAGGTCACCGGCATGGCACGAGGTAAGGCGTCCAGTGCCTCAGCCCTCAGCACCACCGGACTGGCCCTCATAGTGAAAGTTTTAATGCTATGCATTAGAATTTTCTAGGTTTGGTGACAGCTAGCAGTTCAACAGCTGTTGACTTTTTGTTGACATATATAACCACCCTTCCCGTAGGCCTATCTAGTCTACAGTCCCTGCACTACCAGTATGTAACCTGTTCCTTTGTAAAGCAGTTTGGGATACAGCATGAGTGAAAGGCACAATATAAAACCAAATTCTATTCTGTTCTACTGTACCAGTACCTTACTCGTTGCTTTGTAAAGGCTATATAAAACCAAAGTGTTCTATATTCTGTTCTACTGTCCCAGCACTACCAGTATCTATCTCATTGTTTGTAAAGCACTTTGGGATACAGTGTGCATGAAAGACACTATATAAATCCAACTTCTATTCTATTCTACAGTCTCTGCACAACCAGTATTTAACTTCTTGCTTTGTAAAGCACTTGGGTACACAAAGCACTATATAAATCAAAATTCCATTCTATTGTTTAGTCTCTGCACTATCAGTATCTAACTCATTGCTTTGTAATGTGCTTTGAGATACAGTGTGTATGAAATGAGCTCTGTAAAACCAAATGCTACTGTAAAACTTGAACTTTTCACTGTCAAATAATTTTTGTATTTTTGCTGAAGCCCTAATTTGCATGAAAACAAATTTGCGCTAATTAGTGCTTTTAGCATTTTTTTCCATTATAGTGCATGTGGTGATAGTGACTTAGCTCGAAAATAAATTTACGCAATTACGGTAACATTTGCGCTAAAATTACTTTGCGTGAAAATAAATAGTTTTACAGTATTCTATTCTATGAGCATGGGGTGCATATTTTATGGAACACATACAAACAGAGGAGAGAAAGAAGTAAATGCCATGACTGGGACTTGAATCCAGGCCACCCAGAGTACCGTGCTGATTATATGTTGGCCTTGGGTGATCCGCCCAGGCAAGCAAATGCCTTCACATCTGAGACTAATGCTACTCCTTAATCAGCTGAGGCTGGGGGTTCGGACAGGTGAATCCATCTGAGAGTAATGCCACTGCTTAGCCAGCCGGGGGAGGGGTCTGTCCAGGCCAGCAACTGCCTTCACATCCGAGAGTAATGCTACTCCTTAATCAGCTGGGGGAAGGGAGGGTTCTGCCCAGGCAAGAGGCTGCCTTCACATATAAGACTAACAAAACAACTTAGTTGGCCGGGAAGGGGAGGGAGGGCTACTTCACATCCAAGGCTAAGGCCACTCTTTAGTCAGCTGGGAAGAGGATGTCTGGCCAGGCAGGTGGCTGACTTCACATCTGTGAATGATGCCGCATCTTGGTCAGCCGAAAGGGGGAGTACCAGCCAGGCAAGCAGCTGCCTTCACATCTGAGACTAACGCCTCTTCTCAGTCAGCTGGGCGGGGGAATTCTAACCAGACAAGTGACTATGTTTACATCTAAGGCCCCATCCACACACTGCACCGCTCAGACCCTGTAGCGGATGAAACCGTTACAACCGAAGGAGGCGGTGCAGTGTGTCACACCGCCGTGGTGTCCATTACGGACCGCAATCACCGTCCACACTCTGGGAGCCGGGCGCTCCTTTACCGTGGGCAATTCGATCCCACAATGCAGCTCGTGACTGCGCTAGGGGGCCGGTGCCACGTCCACACTACTCCCGATAACGTTACCGAGGCGTAACCAGTTTCATAACCATTGTTGAAACCACCTCATATGTGGCTTCAACAACGGCTACGAAAACGCCTTCTGTAATGTTACAGGTGTAAACGCAAACCGTTGCGGTAACGGTTTGGGCACTCTGTAACGTTACAAAGGGTTAGTGTGGAATGGGCCCAAGACTAATGCCACTCCTTAGGCAGCCGGGTGTGTGTGTTTGTGTCCGTCCAGGCAAGTGGCTGCCTTCAAATCTGAGACTAGTGCAACTCCTTAGTCAGCTGAGGGGGGAGTCTGACCATGCAAGCTTCTTTCTTCAAATATGCCACTCCTTAGTCAGCGGGGAGCGGGGTGTCAAGCAAGAGGCTGCCTTCACATTTGAGACTTAAGCCACTTCTTAGTCAGCTGGACGTGGGGGGGCAGCAAGGCGAATGGCTGTCTTCACATGAGACTAATGCCACTCCTTAGTCAGCCACAGGATGAGAGGCTGCCCTCACAACCGAGACTCATTAATTGGCCAGGGGGAAGGAGAAGAAGGTCCAGCCAGGCAGGTGGCTGCCTTCAGATCCGAGACTAATGCCTCTCCTTAGTCGGGGGGGGGGGGGCAGGCAAGCAGCTGCCTTCACATCCAAGAAAGCCAAAAGGGGGCAGGGTCCACCCAGGCCAGCAGCTGCCTTCAATTCTGAGACTTTTTATATTTAAAATTTTATTGACTTTTAACAAAGAAAAACATACCTAAACGAAACAGTTCTGGATGTGACAGTAACAAAGAATTCCTTAACGAATATTATGAAGTTAAGACAGTCTATCATAGTTGTTTCTACAATTCAGAATATATGGTATGCAATAAGAACTGATACTACATATTGTATCACTTGTGTATCTATAAGTAGGTGAAATAATGGGCCCAACTGGGACTTGCAGCAGGGTGTTTGATGCAAGTGACGACTTGCACAAGCAATGTGGCAATTCCGATTTTGCAAAAAACTCAGACCAAACTGCCTGGTGTAAATCCCCTGCACCAAACGCAGGACTTAGACCTGCTCCCCCAGTCTATATTTGCACCATTGGGGGTCATTTACAGGGCTTGCGCCAAACCTCTGGTGCAAGCTGATGTAAACAGAGTCAACTGTTGCAACTATGCCAACCCTTGTAAAAATCGGGCTGAGTTGCATCCAAGGGCTTTGGCGCAGCTACGGCAAACACTGCAGCTGACGCAGGGCTTGATGTAAACCCTGTGAAAACCTTCTAAAATCGGGCCCAATGTATCCAGCTTCTAACCATGAAAAGCATAGTGTCCAGACTTTTCCAAATGACCCACGTGAGATACTGGTTATGTGGCTCACTCTTTCAATTCAGGCTGCATTTGTCATATAACTGATCCAGTCATTTATGAAGATTCTAGGATCCAATTCAGTAATGACAGCCAACACTTGAGAACAGACTTTTTAAATTAATGCCCAACAAGGGGAAATTAGAGGGCATTTCCATAGCATTTGAAGAATGTTTTTTTTTTTTTTTTCAAAGCTGTATGCAACTGTGCTTTGAGCCTGGCTCAGCTGTATTTCCTCTGGAACTGCTTGTTGTACTTGTAATGTTTTTTTTGCGACCATGTATTTGATGTGGAACCTTTGTAAATAAGCACTTGTGTTCAAAGTTCATCAAGAAAGAAAGAAAGAAAGATCTGCATTACTGTGATCCCATTTCCAACAGTTAGCATTGGTAGAAATGCCCATTTTGAATAATTTAAGGGGTGTATGATGCCAGAGGTGAATCATTTTGTATTGTACAAGTCTGCCTTGTACAATCCTGCTCGACTTATAGGCATTTCTCTAAATTAAATCAATCATTATTTTACTAGGCAAAGCACCATTGAGAGAGCTCATTTGCAAGGTGGACCTGGACAAATGCACATAAAAATAAACAGTATACAAAGGGAAAAGATGGGTGTACAATCAAGGAATACAATGTGGAAGAGGGCACATATTGTCCAAAATAAAGTATTTCAAGCTTTCTTCCCTTTTGTTTTTTCTTTTTTTTTTTAAGTTAGATTTGTTCCCACAGAATTTAAAACTTACACATTTTGCCTGCTCCCCCTTTCATTCTGGCTATATTGAGTAGGGACTCCCAGGCCCACATATTTAAAGGAGATGCGCGGCCCATCTCAGAAAATACACGAAAGTGCAATATTTAAAAGGGAGAGATGCGTCGCATATTTCTGAATGTGAAATCGTGCAGAAATAATGTATGCGGCGCAAAAATGAATATGCCACGCATCCATATATTCAGCCAAAATGTGCGGTGTATCTGCCACACATCTCAGAAGAGTGCCACTCAAGTTTAGGCATACAAAAGGATAGCCGAAATCAGACAGCCACCCACATGCAGGCTGCAGAACTGTAGGCAAGCCATCCTGAGACAGCCCTTGGAGGTGCACCACGATGTGCCTCAGGCACCCACACACAGTAGTAATGCCAGGACGGAAGTACCCAAAGCCATAGGTGCCAGAACACTACTGTCACTGCCCAGAGAGCCACCCCCCACACCACACCCAGGACATAGACACCCAGCAGCCACATGCCAGTGCTGTCGGGTGCCCCCCTAGCACACCAGTGGAGCAGACAGCCACAATGCAGCACATGTACCAGGGGCCATGGCCTGCACCCACATGGCCTGCAGGGTGTCACCCGGTGGTGGCATGCGCCCATGGTGACTTTTGGGGCAATGGTGCCCAGATAGCCTGGTGGTGCTAGTGGCAGCATGGCACAGGCTAGGGACTGACCTGTGGCACACACGCACGGTGGTACACCATAGGTGCACACAGCGTGCCTGTGACAGGCCCACACAACAGGGAGCCACAGACATGTCACCGATGCCTGCCACGTGGTGTGACACCAACACAGGGGCACTGCATTGAGTCTGTGTGGTGTTCCTGTGAACACAGCAAAACAGTGGGCAGCATGGGGCAGGGGTGGTACAACCTGTGGCCTGGGGGTGACATGGGCATGCCTCATGGACACCCGACCCTTCGGGGTTGGGTGTGCAGCCACCATGACACGTACATGGCTAGTGTCAGACTGGCCCACTGGGTTACCTGGAGTGACCAGGTGGGATCTACACACTCGGGTACTGGTCACTTTCTGATCACTGACATTCCTTGCATGTATCTCCATGTTCCTATCATGTGGGTGTGTGTGGGGCACTGGAGGTGACTGTGAGCTACAAACGTAGCTTGTGTATCACATTCCTGTGGCACACCAATCCGAGTGTGTCACCCTGTGCCCTCCCCTCTTGCTTGACCAAGTGGGCCCCCTCTACCCTAGTCTGACCCTGTGCATGGCCATGGGTAATAGCACTGTACTGATGCCAGTGCAGCCCACCCACACACACACAAACATTCCATCACACTTGCCTGCTAGGCTGCAGTACCTCCTGCTCACCTCTGTAGAGTAGTGGGGCAGCCCTGCAAAGCTGGAACTGCGCATGCCTTGGGTATGCAAATGGACCGAATACATTCCAGTAATGAGCTGCACACGTGGGGAATGGGGGCAGAATGTGCAATGAGGCCATTTGCATATCCTGGTTAAATATTGCAATTTTATGTGCCGCGCAGGTGGCTACCTATTGCGCATTTCTCTATGCCCACACAGGTCTTAAGGCACCTGCTGTGCATCTCCTACTGCGCGATTGCACATGTTCGGTATATTCAGCCGGACATGCATAATCACATCTTATGGTGCATCTTCTGAATATACCATTATTTTGTGCCAGTGCACCTCAGTTGTACTATGCAGGCACTTGCATGATGCAGCCTGGGACTTTTGAATATGGGGCCCCTAGTCATTATTTGTAGGCATGGACAATTCACAGCCTAAAACTGCAGACAAGGCCACTCTTAACTGAAGTGTCATAGAGGCAAAGGTCAGGAAGCACAAGCAGTCCATGAGCAGTTATAACATTTGCAAGTCGAACTTTATTATAAAAAAAAAAACAATAAAATAAAAATAATAACATTTGTACAGGATGGCTTTTAAAGGAAAATTCCTAGACACCTTCAAAGTCCAGCAGCCACTGCAGAAATGCCCAATTAGGGCTTTTAGCATCAAACAAAATGTTTATTTTACCTGCTGCCTTCTGATTTTAATTGCAAAGACCCGCACCGTCCATAATGGCTGCAGAGTCGCCAGTGGCTTCTTTCGCTACACAGGTTTTGCTAATAAGGGCCACCAACTCTGCCATTAGTTGGTGGCCCTCATTAGCAGAACCTTTGTGGCACAAGCCTCCCATGGTGCATGAGATGGTCACCCGCGTCTCTGTAGCCACTGTGGATGGAGTGGGTCTTTGCAATTAAAATCGGAAAGCAGTAGGTAAATGAAAAATTTCATTTGATGTTAAAAGCCCTAATCGGGTGTTTCTGCAGCAGCTGCTGCACTTTGCAGCGGTGTAGGAGTTTTCCTTTAACACAGGCAGTCCAAGCAAGGGAGAACAAGAATAAATAGAAACAGCAAATGAAGATAGGGAAATAGCAGAGGGGAGCATGGGACCTTTCGGATTGGCCAGATCCTCAAGGTGCCCAGGAAAAATACGTGATTGCACAATCAGACAGGCAAAGACAGACAAGTGGCAGAAAAGGAGAGGACAGATTAAATCCTTCCTTTTAACTTTCTCCACATAACAAATGGGGCAGGGTCTTATTCAACCCTGTCACATTCCCCCTCTTTAAGAGGGGATCTGTTTTTTTTGGGGGGGGGGAGGGGAAACAGGTTTTCAAATCCTTCTTTTAATTCTCTTTTTCAACATTACCTTACATTATTTATAGTTTTCTGCATATGCAGTATCCCTTGTTCATACCACATTTTACAGAAAACAGTTCAGTTTAAAGAGCAGCTCCGCACTTCAACATGTGCTTTCATAAATAACATATTTCAGCTGTCACAATTTACTAGGCAATATCTTTCTTCATTTTCAATATTCCTTTCCAAGATTTACAGCACATCTTGGTAGTCCATCTAAAAAGTCTGCACAAAAAACATTTGAAAGCATGCCTCTCCCGTTAACCTCAGTGTCCTTGTTTGTGACATCATAGTGCTCTCCATGACAGCAAACTGTGATGTCACGAACAGCAATTGTGCAGTTAGCAGGGGAGAGTCAGATACATTTTGAAAGATTCAGAAAAATAATTGCTGCATTGTGTGCAATATTTAGCAGACCAACAGGGAAGAGTAAAAAATAGTGACAAATAACTAGAAAACAATAATGTTAAACCATAATTAGTGTAAATCTAATGTTTTTAAGCTTTTTATAATAATAGAGAGTTGCTCTTTATGCATGCACTTTTTTTTCAACCATCTTAATTCACAATTCCTGATCCATATCTTGACAGAAAATCAGCACTGCCATTCTTCTGTGCCTCACTTTGAATTTAAATGGCTGTACAGCCAGGTACCACCTTGTGATTCTGGCATGTTTATCCTGCATTTGATTAAGCCAACAGAGAGGATTACGATCTGTTATAAGCACAAACTCAGCTCTTAGCAAAGAAAACTTAAGGGACTCCATAGCCCATTTTGCAGCAAGGCATTCCTTCTCAGGGGTGGAGTATTTTTTCTCTCTGTTGTGTAATTTCCTGCTGATATACAGAATGGGATGTTCCTTCCCATCTATATGCTGACTAAGGACTGCACCTAGGCCTACCTCTGCTGCATCAGTCTGAAACAGAAACAGTTTCTCAAAATCTGGACTTCGTAAAACATGGGCTGAACATAATGCAGCCTTCATGGCCCTAAAAGCTTAATCACACTCTGGGGTCCATTTCACATTATTTGGGTACCGTTTCTTGTGAGTTTATTGAGGAAAGTAGCTAACTGGGCAGAGTTGGGAACAACTCTCCTGTAATAACCAGCCAGGCCTAAAAAAGACCTGGCATGTTTCTTTGTTATAGGGTCAGGACTGTTAGCTACATCTTCTACCTAGGAAATCTCTGGTTTTACTTCTCTATTTCCCAACACATCACCCAAACATCTGGTTTCCTGCATGCCTAATGCACACTTGGTAGGATTAATGGTCATGTTACACTTGGGTTATGCCCCCTATCATCCCACATACATCTCACACTGTATTCCTGGTCTATTGTACTGTGATACTCCTTTTTTTCACTAACCTATACTTATATATTATACCTCACTATAATACATTTATCTAGATTAGTTTGTTTTTTATAGATATTCCATATATTATCTACCTAATCACTGATAAGATGACTCAGAGGGATCATCAGTGATTACTGTATACTCATATTCTCATATAATTATATGTAGTGTATTTTACACTCAGATATGCCATGTAATAGGCCTGTCAGCAGTTCTCTTTGTCTCTAAGCAAGCTGACAGAGACAGAAGGCCTTTATGTCTAATATTTTATACTGTACGTAAGTAAGAAATGTGCATGTAGTTTTAAACTGTCAGCATTTCTTTTGTCTAATCTATAATGCTAATGGAAGCATATTCTGTCTCATATGGTTCACATTAGTAATTCTGTCTCCTAAGTCATTCTCCAATGGAGAATGACTTAGGACCAATACATATCGTTTCTGATATCTGTAACTATGTTGTAATCTCTGTTGCTATGCTGTTATCTGTAGTATTTAGCTGCCTGCAACCCATTGTAGCGCTCTCGAAACACTACTGTAACTTCTCTAGAAGGGCAGAGAGCTGGAGCACGGGGAGAGATAGAACAAGATCTTAGAGAACCTAAGATCTACAATTCTGAAGATTATGTACATTCTTCAGGAGTGGTGAGAAACCCATCTCCCTTGTGATTTTCTTTGTCACATGCTTGGCGTAAGTAGCATAATAAACTTTATTAGTACTCCTTGCTTGTTTATGAATGTTTCTTGGCAGACTCCGAGACACAAGAATCTGTATAATTACTATTATTTTTATTGTTTACCCTACACACCAAGAGTGTTTAGACAACATAATGGCGACCGCGAAATGGAGTCTGGATGTTTTTGCCAAGTTTCATTTTAATTTCCTCTGTAAATTAAAACACTGGGAGAGATCCTAGTAAAACAAGCTGAGGGTGTCTAATAACAACCGCACGGAGGATATGTGATCAGGCCTTTGAAAAAGCGTGACCACTGTCTCCTGTGCCAATGTCAGCTGACCGGCCTGCACCCGGTAAGCGGAGATGGTTGCCAGGTGCACCCTAAGGGTCAATGACCGAAGACCCCCTTTGGAGAGGGACCAAAGGTAGTCTAGAATGTTAGCCACAGAGCAGGATAAGGGGTCCAGGCTCTTTTCCTGACACCAAATGGAAAACCTTTTCCATTTGAAGGCATAACATTTTCTGGTTGATTCCTTTCGAGATGCTTCCACCACGGTGTAGACATCCTTGAAAAGATCCAGAGCCTGGAACTCTAGCCGCTCAGGAACCAGGCTGTGAGGTGCAGGGATTGAAGGTCCGAGTGGAAGACCGTCCCCTGGTTCAACGATATCAGGTCCGGATGTGTACAAAGCCGCTCCCGGGTCCTGCAGCTGAGGCTGAGGAGATCTGGATACCAGAACTGGCGTGGCCAATCTGGGGCTACCAGGATCACCTTCGCCTTGTCCCTCCTCACCTTGAGTAACACCTTGTGGATCAAGGGAAATGGAGGGAAGGTGTAAAGGAGGCCTAGGATCCACGGCCTCGAGAAGGCATCCCCCTGCAGCGAGCCCTGCTGAGGGGGGCGGGCATGGTACAACTGCAGCTTGGTGTTCTCCTTGGAGGCGAACAGGTCCACCAATGGTTTGCCCCAACGAGAGAACAGATTGTAAGCTACCTCTGGATGGAGAGACCACTCGTGGGATGTCTGGTCTATGCAGCTGAGAGCATCAGCCAGTTGGTTCGAGACTCCTGCCACATGGATGGCCAGGAGATCCGCCTCCAGCCAGCTGACAAAGGTCCAGATCCGGAGCGCCTCCCTGCATAGTAGACGGGAGTGCGTGCCGCCCTGTTTGTTGAGGTAGTACATGGTCATGGTATTGTCTGTCTGGACTTGAACCACTTGACCCCGGAGCTGAGGAGCGAAAGCTGACAGTGCCAGTCTGACTGCTCTGAGCTCCAACAGGTTGATGTGGCATCGGGACTCCTCAGGGGTCCAGAACCCGTGAGGTCTGTTGTCCCCCATGTGGGCTCGCCAGCCCATGAGAGAGGCATCGGTCGTAAGGACGACCGTCGGCTCGGGCGGACAAACGGGATCCCTTCCCGCAAATGACTCGGGACGGTCCACCATTGGAGAGTGTCTCACATCCTCTGGGTGACGGTGACCAGCTGGTCAAAGAGACCCTGACGCTGAGACCACTGGGTGGCCAGCTCCCATTGAAGGGGGCGCATGTGCAATCTGGCCCAATGGACCACTGAGGTGCATGCCGCCATGTAACCCAGGAGGCGCAGGAAGTCCCAGGCAGGGCGCAAGTGCCCAACCAGGAATGATTGGGCAAAGGAGGAAAGAACCTCCGCCCTGTCCACCGGGAGCCGAGCTCTGGCTTGACGAGAGTCGAGCTCTGCCCCGATAAAGCCCATCACCTGAGAGGGCATGAGTTCTAACTTGGCATCATTGATTAGGAGACCCAGGTGGGAGCAGGTTCGGAGGGTCAGGTCCCTGGACCACTCCACCTCCTGTAGGGAGGAACCCGCCAGGAGCCAATTGTCTAGATAGGGGTAAATGCAAACTCCTTGACGCCATAGATGGGCTGCCACCACTGCGATGCATTTGGTGAAGACCCGTGGGGCCGATGACAGACCGAACAGCATGGCTCTGAACTCATACAGGGTCCCTTCGACCCTGAAGCGGAGGAACCGCTGATGGGACGGACGGATTGGGACGTGGTAGAATGCATTCTGAAGATCCAGTGAACAGAACCACATGTTTCGCTCCAGAGATGGTATGATCTGGTTCAGAGTTACCATCTGGAAGATGCGACCTGAGATATTGATTCAGGTCGTGGAGATCTAGGATGGGGCGTCAACCCCCTGTCCACGTGGGCACCTGGAAATACCTGGACACAAAGCCTGGGTCTGTAGAAGGATCCAGCACTGGAGCTACCGCCTCCTTGTGGAGGAGCTGAGCAATGTCGTCCCGAAGGGCCGACTGAGCGCTGACTGAGATCCTTTCCTCCTGTGCGGCATGGGCCCGGCTGGGAGGTACTGCTCGAACTCTAGAGGCAGTCCCTGCCTGACACTTCCAGAACCCACCTGTTCGAAGTGATACCAGACCAGGTGGAAAGAAAGTGGCAGAGACAGGCCCCCATGGAAGGACTCAGAACTGGCGTGACGGGTGTAAGGGAAGCCACCCCCGACCCGTCACTGTGCAGGCTTGGAGGAGGAGAAGGCACCTGGACCAGCACCTCGTCCTCCTTTGCGGGGCTGTTGGGGACCTGGCTTGGGCCTAGGGTGACAAGCTTGAGCCTGCTGCTGTTGCTGACCTCCCTGGAAGGAGGGCTGTCTAACCACAGGGAAAGAATGACGAAAGGACTTCTTCTTGTGCTTCTGCTGGTTCTTGCCCAAAGAACCCTTAGCAGAAGTGGCATTAGACTGCTCAATGCGCTGTAGATGACCTGCCACTCCCAGACCAAAGAGGTCGGTGCCAAGGAAGGGCATGTCAGCTAGCTTGTGCCGAGTATATGCGGGAAAAGAGGATAACCTCAGCCAAGCCCTGCGGCGAGTGGCCACTGTGGCAGCTAGCGAACGAGCACAGGAATCTCCAATGTTCAGAGCTGTCTGGAGCTGTTGTTTAGCAATAGCACGGCCCTGGTCACAGACCTGCTTGATCGTGGTCTGCATGTCTGCTGGGAGATGAGGGAGGACTTCATCAAGCGACCCCAGAAGTGTGCCATAATCACTGCCGAGCTAGCCTGATGAAGGCCTAGGGAATGATGCCGCGTAAACTTTCCGGGCCGAGTGGTCCATATTTTTGGACTCCTTATCCGGAGGGTGGTCAGTATCCACAGAGCTGCCTGTGCGCCGAAAACACTGAGGCAGTCACAAGGCTCTCGGCCGAGGGATGTTCAGTGAAGCCCGCCAAGGACCCCATGGGCACCGTGTACTTGCGGGCCATACGGGCAGACGGAGCCGGGCAAGAGACAAGGCGCTGCCAAAGATCCAGTGCCGGATCAACTATGGCTTCGGCCACTGGGAAGGCCGCTGTCAGGGTATCCCCCCTCTTAAGAATATCCAGGAGAGGATAGTCCGCCTTCTTTTGTATGGGCTGCAAAGGCATACCTATGGACTCCGAAATGAGTCGAAGGATGCCCTGGAAGGAAGAAGGACCTTCCTCCAGGCCTGTCACTGACAGCTCATCATGTGAGTGACGGCCAGTAGTATCCGAGTCCAAGGAATCCGGATACAGGGGTCTCCCACCTAAGTCCCCCTTGATGCGCCTAGGGCAATCAGGAGTGACTGTAATGGACAACCTATGGGGCAAGCCCGTAGTTGGCTGATCCTCCTTAGAGGAAGCCCCTCCCTGAGGCTGTTTGGGTGGTGGTTCCACCAAAATTGGTGGGGAGCCTGTAACAGGCCAACCAGAAATACGTACCGGTCCCACCGGAGGGAGAAACGGAGTCCTCGGAACCGAGGGAGTTGGTGTCGGCCGAAGAGGCTGGGGCCAAGTAATGGCTGGTACAGCCGGAGTAGACGGCTTTTGACCGGTCAAATGGAGTTGCTGCCATATGAGGTCCTCATAACGTCGGCGGAGTTTCCGTCAAAGTCCCTCCTCGTCCGAGGAGGATGAGGAACGGTGGCGGCGCCTCTTCCGGGAGTGTTTGTGACCCTTTCTCGGTTTTCCAACCGATGAGGTCCTACTCCTCGATCGAGACCGACGGCGTCGGCTCTGTCGGTTGGGAGAAGTCGGATTCGGTGAAAACTGAGATTCTGGGTTTTGTCCCTCGATCGGGATGCCCGAAGGACGGGTCTCCTCATCGGGGAAGGAGAGAATGAGAGTCCTCTCCAAGGAGTCGTCGACAACGGCTCGATCGGGTCGAGAGAAATCCCGGCCAGTTCTGCCGTACCCTCGGCCTCGGTGCCCTGGCCTGACGGAAGGTCCGAAAAGCCAGCAGCCGAGGAAGCAATCTCGACCGTGGCTGAGACCACCTGCTCCTGAGTGTCAGACCGCTCTCGGTCCCAGGAATGTCTTCTTCGGCTAGAAGAAGATAATTTGGGGTCCTTATCCTTTTTCTTGGATCGGGAGGAGTGTGAGCCTGAAGGCGCCTCACCCTTGGTAGGGAGAGACTGGCACAACTCCCGGAAGGATCCCGTGATGGTGGAGCCCAGGTTGAGCGGGACAAAGAAACTTCGGTTGGCAAAGCTTGGGCAGCTTCCTCTTCGATAACCGCCATCTGTTCGAGCTGCTCGGCGGATCCCGCAGCCGCAGAAACCGCCCACCTGCCCTCCTTCGTTTTCACCGGTGGATTGCGAAGCTCCGGTCTCCCCAGCTTAAGGCGTGCCTTGTGGTCCTCCAGAATGATGGGATGGAAGGCCGAACAGATGGTGCAAGCCAAAGTATCCTGCACGGCGCCGAGGCAGTAAATGCACGAGAAGTGGGGATCGGTGCGAGACATTTTTTGTCCACAAGGACACCGGCGAAACCCGGGGGACGACTTGTCCTCCATATCCAAAGCGTTCGAATCCGAATCGTAAACTCTGACGAGTTTTAAAGCGAGTAAGTGCGGCGAAAACCATCTATTTGACTCCAGGGCCTACGGTACTTGCAAAGCAGCACAAGGGAACCTGTATCTTCCAGCGGAAAGGAAGATCTGGCGTCATGGGGCGCAGCCGAGGTATTTACCACCCAGGTGGGTGGGAGGAGCCAGCTTGAAGACTTCCGGCAAGATTTAAAGGGGAAAGGGACAATGCCAGACAGTGTGGATGAACAACATATCCACGCTCCTAGAATAGTTCTTATAAGAAAGTGAAAATGACATTCACCTATCAAGTGATGGCCTACTCATTTGGCATCACTACTGTAACACTCATGAAAAGTTACAGGTAATTCCCGAACACCTGAGAGTAGATTTTATCAACTATACCAAATACATAGTACTCCAACTAGTGTACACCAATGAGTTAATAAAAACCCTAGACAGACTGAAATCTTCTGTCTTGTGGCCACACGAGAAATGATGTAGAACACTGCATTAGTAACTGTTTGATCTGTGCACAGAACAATTCTATACCAGCTAGGACAAATGCATTGTTTTCCCAGAGGCAAAAGGCCCCTGGAACAATATCCAGTTTAACTACATCGACCCTATGCCAACCACTAAGAACAACTAGTTTGCAATAGTGATCACCGACCTATTTTCCAAATAATTTAAAGCTATCCCAAAACAGAACAACACAGTCAAAGTGACTGCAAATGTCTTGGTAAACCAGCTATTTACTAGGTAGGGTTTTACCCCCTAAAGGTAAATTCTGATTACAGGGATCTGGCTTTATAGTCAAAGTAATGTAGGAAATTCTGGATTTGTTATGGGTAAAACAAAAGTTTTATATCCCTTTACAACCCACAGTCATCAGGACAGGTGGAATGGGCTAACAGGCAGATCAAAGTTATGTTATCCAAACTTGTTCAGAAAACCCCAAAAGGACTGAAATTCATTATTGCCTTTACTCCTTATGGCAATAAGAGGGACATCCTCTGCAGGTACACAGCATACACTATTTTTGAAATAATGACCAGAACATTTACTTCTGGACCTGTGTACTGCCACTGCTGATGGAAAATCAATAGATACAGTAAATATGTTAAATATTTCAAACACGACATCCAAAAGGTACAGTTGTTTGCTTCATGATATATGGGCAAGGCTTAATAACAGGCCTATCCCATTGTAAATAAACTCAGTCCAGCAGTCTACCAAGTTTGACTGCCTCACTGTAACAGTCATTGATAAATGACTACATGCCAATCAAATTAACCTGTTTAAAGGAGACTAAATTACTTTTCCTTACCCCAATGGGTAGAATAGTACTAAACTATGTTTTTCTTTTTCTCTTTTCTTTTAGGTTCCAGAGAGAGAGAGAGAGAGAGAGAGGGAAAGATGCTTGCTTTTATGCTTATTATTCTTTTTAAAAGTGTGGGTCTTCTTACAAACCCAAACTGCACATTTTATTGCAGATAAGGACCAGTGACGTAGTCCTAAACAGATTGTTGAGGCAAAATACCTCACAAGACCACATGATTTAATTGCATCCTGTGGAATTCACACTAAAGTCCTAAAAGACATGTTCATTGTCCAGAAGGGTAGTGAGGCCCTACGGAATGTTATGATCATTGCTTTGGATCAATTCTAGCAGCTAGACTTGATCTGGACTCCTGTTTACATTTTACTGATATCAGGAATTTTGCATCCAAATTTACATGGCAATAAAAGCCATTAGACCTTAATTTTTTTTTTTAACACTATGATGCTTCATAATTTGTGACACTTAATACTGAGTGCCCAAAACAGAACCCTGGCCCACCCAGTGGTCTTAACAGCCACTTCTCAACCAGGTACCCTTAGGTTAATAATGTGCAGTTTATGCACATCCCAGTGATTTTAAATCTCACCCTTTTAAACTTGGAATGATTTGTTATATGTTTCACAACAACCATTTCCCACATTTTTTGATGTGATTGGATACCCTGGCAGCATACCAGGTACTCATTAATGATCCCCTATACAGGGACTGATAGCACCACATATACACACACACAGGATTTTCACATCCTGACTGCTAGTGGTACATCTTATGACTGTAAACCTACCCAAACACACTAGGCACTTTGGTTTTGTTTTGATTTATAAAAAAAATAAAAACACAGGTTTAGACTCAGACCTATTTGGCTCCGAGACATCTATTTGAAATAGGGCTGAAATAGCCAATATTCATACACATGTTAAAGGTTCATGATAGTATGAAATATAATATCATACTCCCCCCCACCCACTGCATGGTATACATGATTTTGCTCATTAAGAGTGATTGACATTTACAGTATTAAGGATATTGTGAAGGGGGTTTGACCTGACAAATGTTCATGTTAATCAATTAATTTCTGCTCACATTAAGGAAGCAGACGAGCATCACATAGCTAGGAAAGTCTTTTGCACTGCCCACAGCTATTATGTTTTTACAACCCTTTGGTTATCTCTTCCGGGATCTGGAATTAGGATATATCCTTGATCTCATACATGACAGACGTATCGGTCAGTGGCATTGCCACATTTTGCACTTCTATTGCATGTGTTAACAAATGTTTATTTGAATCTAGCACGAGTCCCTTGTCAATGGCAAGGAACCTTGGATATGACACCACACACACCAGTACTGCTCCATGTTTCGAAACGTATTCCTGCACAATCCAGAAAGCCATGTTTATGACTCTCACAGTGTCACTGCCACATTTTTATCCGGCAACATCTATCTCTGATCGTCTGGCAACCATCCATTCTATTGATCATCTTGACGGGAACTTTTATCGTGAAAAGGTTGAAACTATCTCCTTTCCTTGTTTACCATGAAGTCTTGGAATCGTGACTGTCTCTGAACTTTGAATGTCGTACCTGAAAGGAACATCACCTTTTATGCAGATGTGACATCTTCCAACTTGTCTTACCAACTTGTGAATACTGGCCTAATAACTGAAATTAGGCTTCCATTTGTGAACTTGCAAATAAACTGTATTCAGTCCAGCCAATTAAGATTCTACAATCAACCTCATTGTTATGCATACCATGAAGCTAGTCTGGGAGACTCTTCTTCATTTGATCTACAATCAAAGAAATCCATTTTCTTCACTGCTTGTTTTCCAAGCCTGGCTGGCACCGCATACAAACTGAGTACTTTTATAAACTTTTACACTTTCTGCAGCCGTGTGATCACCTTCAACTGAACACTGTTGCTATTCCATTGTAAAACTCAATGTGCAATCTAATGCACCCCCTGCTGAGGCCTCTGAAAATACTGCTGCCTCCGGAACATTTTTATCAACCTTTGAAAAATCTAAATGCATCAAATTTGAACTATGAATCTTCATTTAACACTTGAAGAAACCCTGAATTTATCCCTGGAACTGTTCATAGTTTATGCCTTGTGGACACTGACATTTTGTGTCCTGTTTGACTTACCAACTCAAAGATGCCGTCCTCCAAGGTGGTATATTCTGCCGATGTGGAACATTGTGTGGTGACCAACTATACATTCTTCTGATGTGGACTAAAAGTTATGCAATGTGAACATTTCTAACTTCTGTTTTTATACCCTAAACAAGTAATAGGTTTTGTGGTAATCACACCTGTTTCCAACACGGAACCAGATATCATTAAGTCTAGTCCTAACTATCTTGATGCTCTATCTCAATTTTACTTATTTTTAATATCCATACAGGCAATTTAAGTTTGTCTCTTCAGTTTCTTTCCAATAGGACAGATACACACCTGATATATATATCAGTATTTACTGATTGTTTTGATATTGGAAAACCCCATTGTGAAGTTTAATTCCAAATGTTTATGGTAATACAAGGTTTACTAACGTTTTCCCTTATAATTACATTTTGTTGTTTAAGGAAAACCCTGAAATACCTGTGTGACCAGTTAATACTCCTCTATCAGGCTTGTGCCTTGGGCCTGTAGACGAATGGTGCCTAACCTCCATCTTTTTGTTGTGTTGCCACTTTTGCAATTACAGCAACAAAGAGGGGATTGTTACGCTTGGGTTATGCACCCTATCATCCCAAATACACCTCACACTGCATTCCTGGTCTATTGTACGGTGATACTGCTATTTTACACTAACCTATAGTTATATATTATACCTCACTATAATACATTTATCTAGATTAGTTTGTCTTTTATAGATATTCCATATATTATCTACCTAATCACTGATAAGATGACTCAGAGGGATCATCAGTGATTATTGTATACTCATATTCTCATATAATTATATGTAGTGTATTTTACACTCAGGTATGCCATGTAATAGGCCTGTCAGCAGTTCTCTTTGTCTCTAAGCAAGCTGACAGAGACAGAAGGCCTTTGTTATGTCTAATATTTTATATTGTACGTAAGTAAGAAATGTGCATGTAGTTTTAAACTGTCAGCATTTCTTTTGTCTAAGCTATAATGCTAATAGAAGCATATTTAGTCTCATATGGTACTCATTAGTAATTCTGTCTCCTAAGTCATTATCCAATGGAGAATGACTTAGGACCAATACATATTGTTTCTGATATCTGTAACTATGTCGGAATCTCTGTTGCTATGCTGTTATCTGTAGTATTTAGCTGTCTGCAACCCATTGTAGCACTCTTGAGACACTACTGTAACTTCTCTAGAAGGGCAGAGAGCTGGAGCGCGGGGAAAGACAGAACAAGATCTTAGAGAACCTAAGATCTACAATTCTGGAGATTATGTACATTCTTCAAGAGTGGTGAGAAACCCATCTCCCTTGTGATTTTCTTTGTCACATGCTTGGCGTAAGTAGCATAATAAACTTTATTAGTACTCCTTGCTTGTTTTCGAATGTTTCTTGGCAGACTCCGAGACATAAGAATCTGTATTACTACTATTATTTTTATTGTTTACCCTACATACCAAGAGTGTTTAGACAACAGTCAGACCTGCATGTTTGATAACTGCTCATACTGTAGGTGTTCCAGATGGCTTTTCCAGTCTGGACTGTACACCACATCATCATCCAGCTAAGCAGCCCAATAACCAGTGTGAGGGGCTAGAATTACATCCATGTACTGCTGGAATATAACAGGTGTGCCATGTAAACCAGGTGGCATAGTGGTGAACTGATGGAATTCAACAGGAGTGGCAAACAGAGTTTTGTCTCTGGATTCTTTAGCCAAAGGAATTTACCAGTAACCTTTGGTGAGATCGAGGGTACTGATGTACTTGACACTTCCAGTCTATCCACCAAATCATCTATCCCATGCATTGGATAGCTGTCAAATTCAGACACTTGATTAAGTTTCCTAAAATCAAGGCAGACTCCTACACCCCCTTGTGGTCCCACTTAGCAGGTGGCGACACCGGGACCGTCAAACTCTCTCCCATTTGACTGCAAGGTAAGCGGTCAGGAGATCAAAGGTGCCACATTGCACAGGCGTGGTCTCTGAGGCACCGGGAATGCTGGAAACAAGTAGCGGGATGGCACGGCTGGCTTCTTGAGCCGAAACTGGGCTAAATTTACACGGGGCTACACCTGGACACAAGAGGACACAACAAAGACTCGGGCCAGAGTGGGAGACCAGGAAAAAAAATACTGCTTGGCAGGAAAGCAAAATGGGAGCTATCTGGGCTGAAGGTACAGTAAGACCCCAAATTGGTAGGGGGGTTACACTGACAAAGCAGCCTTTGGTGTTTTTTCAATCCATTTCTATAAGAGATTAGCATGGTATATCTTGATAGGATTTAACCTATCAGGGGTCTCAGTCTCACGGTTAACTGCACCAGTAGGCCTAATCACTCTATAAGGCCCTTGCCATTTCATCAACAGTTTATTTTCTGTAGTGGGTAACAGTTACAAGACCTTTTCACTTCACTCAAAAACTTTTCTTCTAGGAGCGTGGATATGTTGTTCATCCGCACTCTTTAGCATGTCCCTTTCCACTTTAAATCTTGCCGGACGTCTTCAAGCTGGCTCCTCCCACTCACCCGGTTGGTATACACCTCGGCTCTGCACCGTGATGCCAGATCTTCCTTTCCGCTGGAAGATCCACGTGTTCTCCTCGTGCTCAATACGATTTTGTAGGCCCTGGCTTTAAACTCGGCTCTTACCGAATTAAAATCATTCGAGTTAGCAATCTCCTTTTCGCATCATCGATCATGGAAGAGAAATCTTCTCCCGGATTTTGCCGGTGTCCTTGAAGCCAAAAAATGTCATTCACCGATCCCCACCTCACATGCGTCTACTGCCTTGGTGTTGGCCAAGACACCTCGTCCTGCAGCTTCTGCTTGGCCTTCCATCCCAATGTCCTGGACGACCGTCTTGCATGTTTGAAACTGGGGAGACCGGAGAAGAGGAACCCTCTGGTGAAGTCCAAGGAGGCTAGGTGGGCGGTTTCTGCAGCTGTGGGTTCCGCCGAGCAACTGGAACACATGCAGACATTTGAGGAAGAAGCCACTTGTGCTGTGGACTTTCCAAGCTTCTTCGTTCCACTCAACCTAGGCCACACCTTCTCGGGCTCCTTCAGGGAGCTGCGCCAGTCTCTTCCCACCCGGGGAGAGGCGCCTGCGGGCTCACACTCCTTCCAATCCTGTAAACTGGAGAAGGAACCGAGCAAGTCTTCATCTTGGCAAAGACACTCTTGGGACTGAGCGAGGTCTCAGTCCCAGCAGCATGCGGTCTCGACCTCAGTCGAGATCGATTCTTCGGCCGCAGGCTTCATGGACCTTCCGTCGGGCCAGCCGACTGAGGATGGGGCCGATGAGGTCGAGATTGTTCTCGACCCAATCAACCCGTTGTCGCTGACCCCTGTCGCTGACTCTTTAGAGAGGACTCCGGTCCTTGTCTTCCCTGATGAGGAGACCCAGCCCACTGATTTCCCTATCGATGACCCAGTTCTGGACCCCTGGGTTTCACCGGTCCCGCCAGTGTCTCCCGAGCGACCGAGTCGGCCCACCCAATCTCGGTTGAGGTCTAGAGCCCCCTCGTCCAGACAGCAGAGGAAGAGCCATAAGTGCTCCAAAAAAGAGGTGACGCCATCGGTCATCCTAAATCTTCCTTGGATGAGGAAAGGCTTCAGCAGAAACTCCGTCGGCACTACGAGGACCTCATGTGGCAACAGCTGATCTTGTCCGGGCACAAGCCGACCTTGACTCGGCCTTCGCCTCCTAGACCGAAGTTGACCCCCTCGGAGCTGAAACCTTCGGGTCCCCCACCCACAGGGCCAGCACGACTGCCTGTTCGGCCTAAGCAGTTCTCTCCACCGATCATGGTGGAACCACCATCTAAGCAGCATGTGGGAGGGGCTCCTTCCAAAGAGGACTGACCAGACACTGGGCTTCCCTGGCGTTTGTCGGTCACGGTCACCCTGGACCGCCCTCGGCATGTCGAGAGTGATGTGGGTGGCAGGCTGCTGTACCCCGACTCCTCAGATTTGGATGTCACCGGGCTTCACTTTCAACCTGGAGATGATGAGTCATCCATTGGCCTAGGGATGGAGGAAGGTCCTTCCTCCTTCCAAGGGATCCTTCGCCTCACCTCTGAGTCCACAGGGATGCCCCTGGAACCCGTCCAGAAAAAGACAGAGTACCCTCTTACGGACATCCTTAAAAGAGGGGATACCCCAACAGAGGCCTTTCCTGTGGCTGAGGCCATTGTTGGTCCGGCACTCGAGCTCTGGCAGCGTCCTGCCTCTTGTCCAGCACTGTCTGCCCGCAAGTACGCGGTTCCCATGGGGTCCCTTGCAGGGTTCACAGAGCACCCTTCGGCCGACAGCCTGGTGACCTGTTCAGGTGTACTGGCAGTTCTGTCGAAACTGACCGACCTCCCAACAAAGAGTCTAGGCTCTTGCACCACTCAGCGAGGAAGGTCTATGCAGCTTCCTCCTTGGGCCTTCGTCAGGCAAGTTCAGCCGTCATCATGGCACACTTCTCTCATACCCTCCTCGGGTCATTAAACAAAGTCCTCCCACATCTCCCCGTGGACATGCAGACCACGGTCAAGCAGGTCTGAGACCAGGGACAAGCTGTTGCCAAACAGCAGCTGCAGACGGCCCTGGACATTGGGGACTCCTGTGCCCGCTTGATGGCTGCTGCAGTTGCCTCTTGCCACAGGGCTTGGCTGAGGCTCTCCTGAGGCTCTCCTCCGTCCCGGCGGATACTCAGCACAAATTAGCTGACGTGCCCTTCCTTGGGACCGTCTTGTTCTGCCCAGGAGTGGCCGGTCACCTTCAACGCATAGAGCAGTCCAATGCCACCTTGGACGCCACTTCTGCCAAGGGTTCTTCGGGCAAGAATGAGCAGAAGCAGAAGAAGAAGAAGAAGCCCTTTCAGCACTCTTCCCTTGCAGCTCAGCAGTCCTCCTTCCAAGAGGGACAGCAGCATCAGCAGCAGGCTCAAGCTTGGCACCCTCGGCCCAAGCCTGGACCCCAACAGGCCCATAAAGGAGGCCGAGGCCCAGGTCCTGAACCCTCCTCCTCTTCCAAGCCTGCTCAGTGACAGGGAGGTGGTTGCCACCCCTACTCCCGTCACGCCAGCTCTGGGTCCTCCGATCGGGGGCCGGCTCCTTCAATTCCTTTCTGCCTGGTCCGTCATCATGTCGGACAGGTGGATTCTCAAACTGGTCGGTCAGGGACTGCCTCTAGAATTCGAGCAGTACCCTCCCTGCTGAGCCCGCACCCCTCAGGAAGAACAGACTTCCGCACACGCCCAGTCGGCTCTTCGAGACGACATCGCTCAGCTCCTCCTCAAGGAGGCAGTGGCTCTAGTGGCAGATCCTCCAGCAGACCTAGGCTTTGTCTCCAGGTACTTCCTGGTGCCCCAGCGGATGGGGGCTGGCGCCCCATTCTAGATCTGCACGACCTGAATCAACATCTCAGGTCATGCACCTTTCGGATGGTCACTCTGTCCCAGATCATACCATCCTTGCAGCGAAACATATGGTTCTGTTCATTGGATCTGCAGGATGTGTTCTTTTACATCCCAATCCGTCCATCCCATCAGCGGTTCCTCTGCTTCAGAGTCGAAGGGACCCTGTACGAGTTCCTAGCCATGCCGTTCGGCCTGTCATCGGCCCTACAGGTCTTCACCAAATGCATTGCAGTGGTGGCGGCCCATCTTCAGTGTTGGGGGGTCAGAATTTACCCCTGCCTCGATGATTGGTTCCTAGCAGGTTCCACCCAACAGGAGGTGGAGAGGTCCAGGGACCTGGCCCTCCAGACCTGCTCTCAACTCGGCCTCCTGATCAACGAGGCCAAGTCGGAACTTGTGCCTTCTCAGGTGATGGGCTTCATCGGGGCAGAGTGGACAGGGCAGAGGTTCTCTCCTCCTTTGCCCAATCATTTCTGGTTGGGCACTTGCACCCTGCCTGGGACTTTCTGCACCTTCTGGGTTACATGGTGGCGTGCACCTCAGTGGTCCATTGGGCCCGGTTGTACATGCGCCCCTTCCAATGGGAGCTGGCCGCCCAATGGACTCAGTGCCATGGTCATTTCAACCAGCTGGTCACTGTAACCCAGAAGATGTGGGACACTCTCCAATGGTGAACTGCCCCAGACCGGTTGCAGGAAGGGATGCTGTTTGTCCGCCCTGAGCCAATGGTCATCCTCATGATCAATGCCTCTCTCATGGGCTGGGGAGCCCACATGGGGGACAAAAGGGCCCACGGGCTGTGGACCCCTAGGAGTCCCGATGCCACATCAACCCGTTGGAGCTCAGAACAGTCAGACTGGCACTGTCAACTTTCGCTCCTCAGCTCCGTGGTCAAGTGGTTCAAGTCCAGACGGACAATACCACGACCATGTACTACCTCAACAAACAGGGCACCACGCATTCCCATTTGCTGTGCAAGGAGATGATCCGCATCTGGACCCTTGTGAGCCAGTTGGAGGCAGATCTCCAAGCCATCCATGTGGCAGAAGTCTCAAACCACCTGGTGGATGCTCTCAGCCGCTTAGGCCAGACATCCCACGAGTGGTCTCTCCTTCCAGAGGTAGCTTACAGTCTGTTCTCCCATTGGGGCAAACCGGTGGACCTGTTTGCCTCCATGCCTGCCCCTCTCAGCAGGGCTCACTGCAGGGGGATGCCTTCTTGAGGCCGTGGACCCCAGGCCTCCTCTATACGCCTTCCCTCCATTTCCCTTGATCCACAAGGTGCTCCTCAAGGTGAGGAGAGACAAGCCAAAGGTGATCCTGGTAGCCCCAGACTGGCCGCGCCAGTATTGGTATCCAGATCTCCTCAGCCGCAGGCCCCTGGAGCGGCTTTGTACACAACTGGACCTGATATCACTAAATCAGGGGAAGGTATTCCATCTGGACCTTCAATCCTTGCAACTCACAGCCTGGTACCTGAGCGGCTAGAGTTCCAGGCTTTGGATCTTTCCAAAGATGTCTACACCGTGGTGGAGGCATCCAGAAAGGAATCAACCAGGAAATGTTACACCTTCAAATGGAAAAGGTTTTCCATTTGGAGTCAGGGTAAGGGCCTGGACTCTTTGTCCTGTTCAGTGGCTGACATTCTTGACTACCTTTGGTCTCTTTCCAAAGGGGGTCTATGGTCATCGGCCCTTAGAGTGCACCTGGCAGCCATCTCTGCTTACCGGGCGCAGGCTGATCAGCTGACGTTGGTGCAGGAGACAGTGGTCGGGCGCTTTTTCAAAGGCCTGGATCACATATCCCTTCCGGTGTGTGAACCTCCACCTCCGTGGGATCTTCTGCTGGTACTGGCAAACTCATGGGCAAGCCATTCGAACCTATGCACAAGTGTGCCTTGTCACACTTGTCGTGGAAGATGGCCTTCCTGGTGGTTATCACGTCTGCCAGAAGGACAGGGAAACTCCAGGTGCTTTCGGTGGAGTCTCCTGATCTGGTCTTCCACATGGACAAGGTCGTCCTACGCCCCCACCCGAAATTCCTTCCGAAGGTGGTGTCAGAGTTTCAACTTAACCAGGTATTGACTCTGCCAGTATACTACCCTAATTAAACCTCAGAGGCAGAGTACAGGCTCCATACTTTGGACCCGAGACGTGCTCTCTCTCCTATTACAAGGAGAGGACGGTGGAAATTCAGGGTGAGGTTCGCCAGCTGTTTGTCACCTATGCTGAAGCCACTTCTGGCAGACCTGCAGTGAAGCGGACTATTGCAAGATGGATTACAACATGCATAGGTATGTGCTATGAGTTGGCGGGCAAGAAGCCTCCCAGAGGGATAACAGCTCATTCCATCCACCATACTGCTGCATCGGTGACTGCTTCCAGGGACATCCCTATCCAGGAAATCTGCCAGGTTGCTACCTGGAAGTCAGCAAACACCTTCATCATCCACTACCACATCGACCTTGAGTCACGCTGGGATGCTGGTTTTGGGGCCTCAGTTCTTCAATCTCTGTCCTTAAGTAGGGGGTGTGCGCCTTGCCTCCCTCCTCCTGGAGAACTGCTAGGAGTCTGCCAAAGAGTGTGGATGAACAACATATCCACGCTCCTAGAAGAACAGGTTACTCACCTGCAACAGTAGTTCTAGGAGTGGTATATGTTGTTCATCCACACAAACCCACCTGACCTCCCCGGCTGCGGACGCACACAATCTGGCTTCCAGCGGGCTAAGATCTGGCATCATGGGGCGGAGCCGAGGTATATACCAACCGGGTGGGTGGGAGGAAACAGCTTGAAGACTTCTGGCAAAATTTAAAGTGGAAGGGAACAAGCCAAAGAGTGTGGATGAACAACATATACCACTCATAGAACTACTGTTACAGGTGAGTAACCCATTATTTTACCCCATGGTCATAATACACCTGCTGGTTTTGGGCCCCTTCCCTATTACAATGGGCAATTTCAAAATATTTTGCCAGTTTCTTTCTCAGTGCACACATATAAGCTGTAACTGATTTTTTCTGAGTGGGGTTATCTTCTCATGTTTCTTTTACTACATACAGTGGCCCTCTAGGTTGTCTACCATACAGCATTTCAAAAGGTGAGAAATCTGTTGATGCTTACGGCACTTCTCTGTAAGCAAAAAGCAGGTAAGATAAGTATTGGTTCCAATCTTTCCCTTCACCTTTCACAAATCTTTTTAAAATGTGTTTTAGGGTTTGATTAAAATGCTCAACAAGACCATCTGTCTGAGGGTGATAAGGGGAGGTTCTTATGGCAGTGATACCTAATAATCAGTACAGCTCCTTCAGCAAGGCAGCACCAAAATTACTACCCTGATCAGTAATGATCTCTTTAGATATGCCCACTCTGTATGGGGCATTACACATTGGAACTGCCTCTGGATATCGAGTGGCATAGTCACATACTACCAAAATTAATCGATTACTCTGTTTACGTTTGTCTAAGGGACCAACCACATCCATCGCAATTCTCTCAAAAGGCTCATCTATCAACGGTAGCGGCACCAGGGGTAGCTTGCATTTTTTAGTCCCTGGGGCTACTTTCCGACATTCAGTACAAGAACTGCAATAGGTAGCAACATCCTCCTGAATCCCAGGCCAGTAAAATCTGTACAGCAATCTGGCAAGGGTATGTCCCTCCCCAAGTGACCAGCCATATGCTATCTGTAACACCTCAGAGTTATACATCTTTGGTATAACCAATTGTTCTACCTGTTCCTGTGTCCGAGGAGTCACACAAACTCTGTACAGTAGCCCATTACATTTTTTAAACATTGGTTCACCCTCTTTTTGTTTCACCCCCACCTGCTTAAAATAACCTTGGAGAGAAGCACTGTTAGTTTGTGTAACCCCCCTACAAATGGGGGTTCCCAAAAAATCTTCCTTGAGCTTGCCTAAATGTTCACTGCCAGGCTGGTGTCCTGCATTTTAGCAGTTTAAATGTTGTTACCAGATCTTGTATAACCTCTGTGTGCTGTCTCTTTAAGAGCTGCCTAACTGCAGTTTAAGTAATCTGAGAGGGAGCTCTGTTGAAAGATGTAACTATTTACTGAAAATCATTTAGAGTGATAATGATAATGTAGTTTGTCTAACCTGCTTTCTTTGTAGCAAGGACTGTTTTGTTTGTCTCCACTATCTTGGTCCTGGACTCAAAATTGGACCAAACAGTACTGGTGGGACCTAAAATGTAGCCGGACTACAGGGGCCGTCTGAATTAAAAAGCTATAGGAACTGTGGTTTGAGTTTTTGCATCTTCATTGCAACTGAAGGGGGAGCTCTTGCTTTGACTGACAGCCAAATCAGCCAACCAAAGCTTTTGCATCTTGGGGAAGTCCCGGGCTGCTTGCAGTTCTGAGTTAGAACTAAGTTGGAAGCTGGGCAAGAAGGAGCTGAAGTGATTCTGAGAGCAATCCTGAGTGGATTCGCATAGGAGAACTATGAAAAGGCTTAGAGTTTGGCCTCCATGTCTGCCTGCTGCTCCTGAGAGGGAGAGAAGAGAATTATTTTGGACTAAATCCAAATTTGTGTGACTAAAGTAAGCTACTGAAGTGGGCCAGGCTCAACCTGAAGAAGACCGAATATTTTTGCTGAATGCGATTGGCCTGTCAGGAGCTCCAGCTATCCCTAAGCTCCCGGTGTATGCAGAGACTTTGCGATTGTGCCCGGGGAGCGCTTTGCCTAGTACAGTAGAATTCCCATACATGTAAATGTGCTATAGGCTGCTAGTGGGTTATGAGTTAGTTCCTCACTGTGTGAACTGTGTTCTGCTTGCAGGAAGCTGTATCCAGCCCAAAACGGACTGCTTTCAAACTTGTCTCCATACAGTCTAGGCTTTGCCAGACTGGCCCAGCCAGACTATGCACTGCACAGAGAAGCCATTGACGAGAGATCTGCCTGGGGATCAGCCCCCTGCTCCATGCTTGAACAGGAACGATGCCTCTCGACTTGTGTGCGCCCTGCTTCTCCTGGCATTCCAGATCAACCACCTGCAGTCTCGATTTTCATCCAGCCTGTGTCCAGTATTGGGTATCGTGAGTAAATACCAGGGTAGCTCCCTACAACAACAGCTTAATCTGAGTGTGTCATCTGATTGTTTTGTTGTTTCGTTTCCTTCTCGAACTGAGCCCTCTGGCTCCAGACTACAAATATTGTGCACTGTGCATGCTGTGTTTTCCATCACAGGGCCCCAACCAGCTGCAACCCCGGGCAGCTGTCCTGACAAGCCCATCTCTTCTCTACCTGGGTACCCAGAGGTGGACTGTGTGGGGGGACTCAAAGCGCATGCATAACTGCTTGATTGATTTAACTTTTAAGCTAATTAACCTGATTTTGCCCCTCCCTTGTTCAAGCCCCCTGACTAAATCAGATCTAACTTTTTCTGCATGTAATCTGACTGTGGTTCCAGTTTGTGCTCAAAGTACTGTACTGTTGCTATTTGCTGTGCTTAACCTTGTTTTACAGGGGGTCCCCAGGGTCGAGCCAGAGAAACCAGCCCTGGTGGTAAGTGCTATACTTATCCTGGATATTCCCTTGGGTACCAATTAGGACACTGTAGAGGGAGTACTTTCCAAGGTTGAGTGTTTACAAAACCCTGTGGTGGTGGGTCGACAGGCTAATCTGCTTGCCGGAAGTTTCATGGCATTAGTACAGTGTAAGGACCCAGCAGACAGTTCCAAAGTGCCACGGACTATCACCCCTGAAGGAGCGCTCACTGCCTGGAGAGTGATAACTACAGACAGTAAAGACCCCAGGGAGAATGAGCCCCCCCCCCCAACTATCTGAGACTTTTGAGGAGAAATTTGCTAAGTTGTTGCTGGAGGAAGGGGAAACTGTGGAGGACTTAAAGAAACTATTCCTGCCATCTGGGGGTGCTCCCCCCCCAACACCCTCTCCTGCTCCAGCACCCATTATTGCCCCTCTTCTGTGCCCATGCCAATGCTGGCTCCTATGTGTGTACCTGCCATTAGTCACGACTCTTACCAAAGGTTGAGAATCTTCTCCAGCACCCTCCCCACCCCCCAAAGGGAGGATGACTGGGAGACCTGGATAGATTGTGTTGCCCCTTTGGTACCTGAATGGCAGTGTGCAGAGGTTGAGAAACAGAAGAGGATCACAGAAAGTTTGAGGGGTCCCACCCTAGAGGCCATTACATTTCTGAGGTCCACAAACCCTGAAGCATCTGCCCAGAAGTACCTATCTGCACTCAAAGGCAATTTTGGGAGCATTGAGTCAGGGGAGAACTTGATGTGGAAATTTCAAGGTACAAAACAATGGCCAGGGGAAAGTTTGTCTGCATATGTTACTTGTTTGTAAAGAGCGCTACAGAAGGCTTACCGAAAAGGTGCGGTAGCTGCCAGTGACTTAAACCATGTGAGGTTGGGGCACATACTGCAACATGCAAAGCATTCTAAATTGCAGCTCGTTCAATTAAGGCTCCCAGATAGAAGGGGTAACTCACTGGACTATTGTGACTTGACAAAAGAACTCCGGGAGGTTGAAGATGAAGAGGGGGATTGTAATTCTAGGGTGAGCGCAGCCCAAGTGATCACGGCATTGGAAGGCCCTTCCGAAGTGGAGACCAATGAGGGTGTGCCACCATGGGATGAACTGCTGAGGGAGTTCAGGGAAACAAAAAACAGTCTCTTTACGAAGGCCGCTCCTGCAGGTACAGGCACCGACCCTTATCCAAGTGCATCTGCTATGGGGGTGGGGGTATCCACCCAGGCATCTCCTGCTGACGGCAGCTCGAAACTCGATGTCTTGACTAAGAAATTAAGAGAATTGAAGAGATGTCTCCAAATGCTCACCACACAGCAGAGATGGCACCAAGGTTCTCGGCTGGTAGTACCACCGCCCCAGCTCCCAATGTGATGCCTCGGCCATCCCAAATCCCAGAAAACATATTTTGCCATAATTGTGGAAAGGCTGGGCACATGAAGAGAGAATGCAGGCCCACAAAAGACCTAGATAAAGTTGTATACAGACTTCAAGGTGCGCTTCGGAGAATGAATCAGTGGTCGAGGAGTGCCCAAAATGACCGCAGCGAGGGTTCAAGAAGTAGTAACTCAAATCCCTGTGTGACTAAATCATCTGTCCAGGCTCCTGCTGTTGTCCCTCCAGACTGGTCCAAAATAGTGGGCCCTTCAATGGAGACTACCGTGGCTGTGAATGGTATTCCTACTCAGGCTGTGCTGGACAGTGGGTCGCAAGTGACCACTGTATTTAAGGACTGGTATGACAAACACTTATCTGCTGTGCCCTTACAATCCCAGGAAGGCCTACATGTGTGGGGGCTGAGCGACAAGTCTTATCCCTATCTAGGATATGTCTGCCTCTGGTTGTCATTTCCTGCAGCTGTAACTGGTGTAGAGGAGCAAGTCGAGACACTGGCCTTAGTGTGTCCCCCTACTGGACTGTATGATGGGGTTCCCCCGTTAATTGGGACCAACGCCCATATGTTTGGGAGACTGGCACAACTCTGTTGCGAGAAACAAGGGCGACTGACTGGGAGGGCCCTAAGAATTCCCGCTCTGATCAAGAGGGCCTATGATTTGCAACAGAACCCCAATGGAGGGGACCAGGATGAACTGGTAGGGTTCGTGTGGAAGAAGGATCCCGATTCAGTGGTACTGGCCTCTAACGCCCAGTGTACCATTCAAGGGGAGGTCCACCTCCGCAAAGATGTCAAGAACAAAATACTGATGTTGGACGCACCAGGCGATGGAAAATTGCCAGAAGGATTATTGGTTAAGCCCAGCATCTTGCCAGCTCGTGCTCATGCCTATGCACGACGACTGATGGTCCAGATTCATAATGTTTCAGATCGGGAGATCCGGGTGAACAGAGGATGCACCCTAGCTATGGTACACTGTGCAGACACTGCAGTGTTGCTCAGCAACAAGCACCCTGTTAAGGCAGATAGAGTGACTCCTGACTTGTTTGATTTTGGTGACTCCCCATTGCCAGCTGAATGGAAGACTAGAATTAGCCAGAAACTTGCCCAGAGAGATCAAGTGTTTTCGTTGAAGGAATGGGACATGGGATGTGTCCAGGGTGCGGAGCATCACATACACCTGCACGATGAACGGCCATTCGAGAGAGGTCTCGATGTCTAGCCCCGGCAGACATAGACGATGTGAGAAGACACTTGCAGGAAATGCTTGCGGCTGGTGTGATACAAGAATCCAGGAGCACATATGCTTCTCCAACTGTGGTTGTGCGTAAGAAGAATGGAACAATTTGAATGTGTGTAGATTATCGGACCCTCAACAGGCGAACCATCCCTGATCAATACACCATGCCCCGTATACAAGATGCTCTGGATTGTTTGAATGGGAGCAAATGGTTCTCGGTGTTGGATCTTCGCAGTGGATATTACCAGATTCCGATGGCTCCGGAGGACCATGAGAAGACAGCCTTCATCTGTCCTTTGGGGTTCTACGAATTCCTGAGAATACCACAGGGGATATCGGGCACCCCAGCCACCTTCCGGCGACTGATGGAACGAGCGGTGGGAGACATGAATTTGCTGGAATGCATGGTGTACTTGGACAATGTCATTGTGTTTGGGAGCTCCCTAGAGGAACATGAGAGTCAACTGTTCAAGGTACTAGACAAACTGGATGATTTTGGCCTCGAGCTGTCCATTGACAAGTGCCAGTTTTTCCAAACCTCTGTGAAGTATGTGAGGCACATAGTGTCTACAGAAGGGATAGAGACTGATCCTAGTAAAGTTGAAGCCTTGACTACTTGGCCCCGGCCCCACAATTTGAAAGAACTACAACGTTTCCTGGGATTCTATCTCTACTACTGCCGGTTCATAAAGGACTGTTCTAAAGTGATTCGGCCACTCTTTAATCTTACCCAGGGTTACCCTCCTACTAATCAAAAATAAAAAAAAGGGGCTGTCAAAGAACCAGACAAAGCATATTTCCGCCCAGGTGAGCTTTTTGGGTCCTGTTGGACACCTGACTGTGAAGCAGCTTTCCACAAAGTCATATACCAGTTCACTCATGCCCCCATCCTCGCCTATGCTGATCCCACCAAACCCTATGTGCTGCATACTGTCGCCAGTCTGCAGGGTCTAGGAGCTGTATTGTATCAAGACCATGAGGATGGTTTGAGACCAGTGGCATTCGCCAGTAGGAGCTTGACCCCGTCAGAGCGAAACTACTCTGTGCACAAGTTGGAGTTCCTTGCGTTAAAATGGGCCACTGTAGACCAGTTTCACGATTACGTCTATGGGGCGAAAATATTGGTGAGGGCTGACACATTGACCTATGTACAGACTTCAGCTAAGTTAGACGCCATGGGGCATCGGTGGCTTTCTGCATTGTCAACATATGATTACGCTGTCGAATACAGACCAGGCCTGAATCATATTGATGCTGACGCCCTATCTCAGAGGCCCATTTCCAAGAGTGACTGGGTCAGGCTGTCTGAACCTGACATCTGAGCATTGTGCCAAAAGTTTGGTAGAAATGAACAGATGTCTACGGACACAGTAGACTGCTTAGCAGATTGCTTGGGCCCCTCTGACACCAGCATACTGGCTGCGTATTGCCACTTTTCTGCTCTAGATATTAGTGCACTACCTCAATTTGACAATGACAGCTTTCAGTGGGCTCAATCCCGAGATCCTATGACTCAGCCAACACTTGACGCCCTTCGTGCAGGAAAGGATGTGTCCAAGTTGCATTCCTCTAATCTGCGAACCGCTGTGTTGTTTAAAGAAGGCCCCAAGTTGAAGCTGCTTAATCAATTGTTGTATAAAGAGACTGTACATCGAGGTGGCCAAATAGACATGCAACAATTGGTCCTGCCCACAGCCTTCAAAGATTTGGTTCTGAGGTCCCTCCACAATCATATGGGCCACCTTGGTATTGACTGGACCCTTGACCTAGTACGATCTTGATTCTACTGGCCCAAGATGGGGGCCGATGTTGAGCACCATGTAAGGACTTGTAGTCACTGCCTGCAGAGAAAAGCCCTGCCTCAGAGGGCTGCCCCACTTGTCAACATTGCTACCAGCACCCCAATGGAACTAGTCTGCATAGACTTCTTGAGTTTAGAGCCTGATCAGCAAAACATTGGCAATGTGTTAGTGGTTACAGACCATTTCACACGGTATGCACAAGCTTTTCCAACCAAAGATCAAAAAGCATCTACCGTGGCCAAGGTTCTAGTGGAAATTTCTTCGTCCACTATGGTGCCCCCCAGCGAATTCACTCTGATCAGGGCCGGGACTTTGAGAGTCAGCTAATCAAAGAAATGCTGTCTCTGTGGGGGGTGCGAAAGTCAAGAACCACCCCTCACCACCCGCAGGGGGATCCTCAACCACAACGCTTTAACCACACCCTGCTAGACATGCTAGGCACCCTCCACCCAAAAAACAAGCATAAATGGAGCCAGCAGATTAGCACCTTGGTATATGCATACAATTGCATGAAGAATGATGCTACCGGGTTCTCTCCCTACCGCCTCATGTTCGGGAGAGAGACCTGGCTGCCTATTGATGTCTGTTTTGGGGTTTCTCCCGATGGGGTCAGAGCTGAAGATTACCTGCAATATGTACAAAAACTGAAAGCTCAATTGAACCATGCCTATCAACTGGCCCAGACAATGGCTGCCAAAAGAAATCTAGCCAACAAAGAGAGACATGATAGAAAAGTAAAGGCTCAAGGCCTGGAGACTGTGTGTTGTTGCGAAATTTAGGATTGCATGGTAAACACAAAATTGCTGATCGATGGCACCATCTTCCCCATGTCATAGTTGGAAAGCTGGATGATTTGCCAGTGTACAAAGTGCGCCCAGAGAATAACTCCAAAGCTGTCAAGACCATGCACCGTAACCACTTGCTACCTATTGGTCAAGTTATAATTGAGGCTAAACCCGCCGAGATTGATTCCCTTGGACCAGGACTCGTGCTGCTGCAAGAAACAAACAGAGTCAGCCTGCCCCCGTGGTTGCCGATTTAAGACTTCCCCCACAGCAGGCCCAGAATGATAGTGACTGCCAGTCTAACTCGGATGACAGTGAATGTGATAATGCCCATTACCCCTCATATGAACTGAGTCAGTTGTTTCGTGGAAATCCTTTGTTGAATTATGGGGATGAAGCTGGGCCTTCTGGACTACCTAATGCCCCGGCATCATCCTTGGAGCCAATGCTCCCTGAAGGTGGAGTGCAAAGTATCACGTCTGAGGATGCTGAGTCTTTGTATATAGTGGAACTGTATGATTTGCCTAAAGGAGAGGCTGATGGTATGAGTCTTTCTGGTGACATGCCAGAACTTGAGGAACACTATGAGAGTGCTGAAAACCCTCCTTCAGTGCCAGAGTGTCTTCAAAATGAGCCAAAAGTTGTAGAAACAGAGATACAGAGCAAGAGGCTGACAGTGCTCCCAGCTTGGACATTTCCCTTTATGCAGAGGCACCCCTCACAAGTGATGAAAGCTCCAAGACCATTGCTGAAAGTACAGAGACTGTGGTTGTTCACCCCAGAAAGACTGGACGAGCTGTCAAGCCAGTGGTGCGCTTCAGTTACAATTCCCCCGGAAGGCCAGTGGATTTGCCTCTCGATGTAGTCCACAAAGGGGTTTATGTATGTCAGAGCTCACTGCCCAAATTGAGCTTGACGGCCCATTCCAGGTTACTTGTCCTGCCCTCTCACCATGGTGCCCCTGCTCCGTCCAGCCCCAAGTGAGCTGATAGGGAAGGGCCCCCTCTTGCATTGTTTAGAGTACAAGAAGTTATTACGTGATTATGTATAGTAATGTTCAATTTACCTGTGTGAAATATGCATAATGTATTGTCAGAATGGAAATTATATAGTGGAGTACACTGAAATGTATAGTAAAGTGACAAGTTATGCCAACTGATGAATCAGATAGTACTTGTATAGCATGTTAATGGTATAAATATCTTGTATATGTTGCATTTTCAATGATATGACGATACAGACTTGACGCGGATGCCAAGTTTTCATAGGCAGGGAAGGGTGTAAACCCCCTACAAATGGGGGTTACCAAAAAGCTGGTGTCCTGCGCTTTAGCAGTTTAAATGTTATTACCAGAGCTCGTATAGCCTCTGTGTACTGTCTCTTTAAGAGCTGCCTAATTGCAGTTTAAGTAATCTGAGAGGGAGCTCTGTTGAAAGATGTAACTATTTACTGAAAATCATTTAAAGTGATAATGATAATGTAGTTTGTCTAACCTGCTTTCTTTGTAGCAAGGACTGTTTTGTTTGTCTCCACTATCTTGGTTCTGGACTGCAAATTGGACCAAACAGTACTGGTGGGACCTAAAATTTAGCCGGACTACAGGAGCTGTCCGAATTAAAAATCTATAGGAACTGTGGTTTGAGTTTTTGCACCTTTTTTGCAAATGAAGGGGAGCTCTTGCTTTGACTGACAGCCAAATCAGCCAACCAAAGCTTTTGGATCTTGGGGAAGTCCCGGGCTGCCTGCAGTTTTGAGTTAGAACTAAGCTGGAAGCTGGGCAAGAAGGAGATGAAGTGATTCTGAGAGCAATCCTGAGTGGATTCACATGGGAGAACTACGAAAAGGTTGAGAGTTTGGTCTCCATGTCTGCCTGCTGCTCCTGAGAGGGAGAGAAGAGAATTATTTTGGACTAAATCCAAGTTTGTGTGACTAAAGTAAACTACTGAAGAGGGACAGGCTAAGCCTGAAGAACATTGAATATTTTTGCTGAATGCGATCGGCCTGTCAGGGAGTTCCAGCTGCCCTAAGCTCCGGTGTGTGCAGACACTTTATGACAGTTCCGGGAGTGCTTTGCCTGGTACAGTAGAATTCTCACATGTAAATGTGCTATGAGCTCCAGTGGGTTGTGAGTTAGTTCCCCACTGTGTGAACTGTGTTCTGCTTGCTGGAAGCTGTATCTAGCCCAAAACGGACTGCTTCCGAACTTGTCTCCATGTGGTCCGGGCTTTGCCAGACTGGCCCAGCCAGACTACCCACTACACAGAGAAGCCATCGACGAGAGACCTGCCTAGGGATCAGCCCCCTGCTCCATGCTTGAACAGGAACATCGCCTCTGCGACTTGTGTGGGCTCTGCTTCTCCTGGCATTCCAGATCAACCACCTGCAGTCTCGATTTTCGTCCAGCCTGTATCCAGTCTTGGATTTCGTGACTAAATACCAGGGTAGCTCCCTACAACAACAGCTTAATCTGAGTGTGTCATCTGATTGTCTTGTTGTTTTGTTTCCTTTACGAACTGAGCCCTCTTGCTCCGGATTACAAATATTGTGTACTGTGCATGTTGTGTTTTCCATCACAGGGCCCCAACCAGCTGCAACCCCGGGCAACTGTCCTGGCTAGCCCATCTCTTCTCTACCTGGGTACTCAGAGGTGGACTGTGTGGGGGGACTCAAAGCGCATGCACAACTGCTTGATTGATATAACTTTTAAGCTAATTAACCTGATTTTGCCCCTCCCTTGTTCAAGCCACCTGAATAAATCAGATCTAACTTTTTCTGCATGTAATCTGACTGTGGTTCCAGTTTGTGCTGAAAGTACTGTACTATTGCTATTTGCTGTGCTTAACCTTGTTTTACAGGGGGGGTCCCCAGGGTCGAGCCAGAGGAACCAGCCCTGGTGGTAAGTGCAAACAGTGTGGGTACTTGTGTGGTGTACCAGGGGTATTGTAAAAGTGATTAGTGTAGTGTGTTCAGGCCACTAGAGGGGAGGGGGGGTTTACAGTGTACCAGAGGGCTGTGCCCAGGTTAGTTTGACCACTACCAACCCTAACCTCCGGGTGGAGGCACACGTTTCAGAACTCAGGCCCCTTAACCTGCTACTAGCCAAGCAGGCAGGGGTAGTAGCCCTTGGGATAGCGCCACCTAGGGGTTACATTTGCTCTGAAGCAAAATCACAATCAGTGATGAGTTTTGCTTCAGCATTTTCATATAGTAACCCCTTATGTTCCTCAGACTTTTGTTGCCACTCTTTCTTCAGGCGTCTTCTTTCTTTCCTGGACTTTCTGATCTTGGAGCTGGGCTTAAACAAGTCTGCATCAAAGTCACCAAGATGAAAAGTGTACCCCATTGTCTGACATTTTCTTTGTGCTCTTGTCATTACAGCTGCTGAAACTGCAAGTTTTGCTCCCTCTGTGATTAACTTGGCAAATTCTGGAAAGTCATTTCCAAAAATCACATGTACAGGTGACGTTGGTACCACCCTCACTTTCATTCTGTGTGACACCCCTTTAATGCTCAGTCACTTGGGTGGTGAGATAGCATTGAGTGTTCCCATGGATGCAGATGACCCCAATATCTGGTCCTTTTGCACAGTGTCTTCCCAGAACTTCCACATGCAACAGAGTCTGTCTGTTCCCCAAATCAGTAAGTCCCTTTACAGACTTGTCTCCAACCTTGAGATCTATTAAATATTTGCCCAAAACTGCTAAGGCTAAATCTGCTTCAGTGTTACCCTCCTTATTTTTATGATAGTTTCTTGCAATATGGACTGGCTTATTACAGTTATAGCAAATAAAGTCTTTGGGTACAGATTTGTTACCCACACCAGGTTCTTATCTAATCTGGAGTTAAATCAGGAAAAAAAAGAGTCTTACCAATCCTTGGCTGTTACTTTGCTGCTGCTTGGTCTGTCTGGCCATCTGATAATCCTCAGCCAAAGAAACAGCCCCTTCCCCATTTTCTGTCAGGGCTCTTTTACCCAAAGCTGCACGTCTGTAGGCAGGATATTGATGAATTGCCCCATTGCAAATGTGCTGATGATCTGTGGGACTGTTTTGCCCTTTGGTTAGAGACATTTAATGAGGAGTTCTCTGAGGTGGGTGAAGGCTTCTCAAGGATTGTCAACTGAGTGGTAATTCAGGGACCAAAATCTCTGCCTGTAGGTCTCTTCTGATATGTCATATCCTTTAAGGATTTCTCATTTCACAAGGTCATAGTTTTCTGACTGTGCAGTGTCCACATTGCTGTAGGCAAGCTGGGCTTTACCTGGGTAACCGTAAAACAAGGCGACTGCAATTGGGAGCCTACAAAACAGAGACTCAATTATGGCACCTGTGTTCAGGGCTACCTGGCGGGGGGGTGACCAGATACTGGGGTGGGTGACATGTGGCAACGGGAAGTACGTGTGCACACACACACAGGGGCGGAGAGGCAGGGGAGGGATGGTATGTGGGAGGGTGCGTGGCGAGCAGCTGCTGACTGGTCCGCTAGCATGGTGGGAAAGGTGGTCAGTTGGGAGGTGCAGGGTGCATGGTTTGGGTCTGGTGCAGCGCATTTTTTTTGTGTGGCGGCTTTAATTTGCAAGTTTTCATCCCCCACCGGATATGGACTGCCCTGGAGTTTAGAATCCAATGGGGGCCAGAAGCTCCCTGTTAAAAAAGAACCCATATGTCTTGGGCGCCTTCTCCCTGTCTGTTCTTCTTCTTCCATCATTGGTGCTGGCTGTACTGTCTCAGTTTGGACTTTTTTTCCCTGCTTCTAGCTTGGCTGCCATTCTTCTTGTAAACACTACCGGGCTTGCTATTGCAGGATCCATATCTTTCTTCTGTGCTTCCCTGGTACCAGTTCTATTACCCACATACAAAACTCCTGGCTTGGAGTATGCACAGTGTAAATCCCATTTCTAAAACCAACTGTCAGAGGCAAAAGGTCAGGAAGCACTGGCAGTCTAGGAGAAGTTACAACATTTGCAAGTCAAACTTTATTATAATAAATAAATAAAAAAATAAACATTTGTACAGGATGGCTTTTAACACAGGTAGCCCAAGCAAGGGAGAGAAAAAATAAACAGAAACAGCAAGTGAAGAAAGGGAGACAGCGGGTGGAGCGCGGGACCTTGCGAATTGGCCAGATCCTCGGGGTGCCCAGGAAAAAGACGGGATCGCACAGTCAGGTAGACAAAGACAGACAAGTGGCAGAAAAAGAGAGGACAGGCCAAATCCTTGCTTTTAACTCTCTCTGCATAACAAACGGGACAGGGCCTTACCCAACCCTGTCACATGAAGGTACAGATAACAGTGGGCAGTTTATGAACAGAATTTAGTTTTCCGCTCTGTAAAGGATAATATGGTGGCAATGACTGGGTCTATTTAGTCTCGTATGAGTTTAAAGAGCTAGTGTACTGCTTGGAGTTAATAGTAATTTTCAGATGCAGTCAGCTATCACTTCCAATATCTGAAGTATTTTTTATTTTCTGTTTGCTAAATTAAAAGATTTTCCATCTTGCAGTACTCGGGTGCATACCTCTCAACTGTACCACATTACGAGGAACGTTCCTCATTTTACTTCACAAAAGCTCCCTGTTCCACATTGTGAGGACTTGTTCCACATTCAAAGTCAACATTTTATAGCACAAATCCATAGTAAATGATGCAAAAATATATATTATTCCATTAATAACAGACTTCCTGAACATAAATGCAACATTTTAACAGTGTTTTGAGCTTCTTAGGTAAAGATTTGATTAAGTGTTCCACATTTTGACAGGCAATGTTCCACATTTGGGGGAAAAAAGGTTGAGAGGTATGCTCGGGTGATGTGTTGAGCAGCACTCTGTCTGGAGGAAAAAAAAAGTCAGTTCTGTTCCTCCCACTACATCCTCAGAAATGAGACAAAACACCTTGAAGGCACCACAGTCCTTGCGGCCTGAGCAGTGACTTTCGCACGCTACCAATCAAAATGCAGGAAACTGTGACATTGCTAGTAACCAGGGAGAGTCAGTCCCTGCTGCTTCAAGTGAAAGTGAAACCTGGCAGTGAGAAATGGTTCTCACTAGTTATATCATAGTCAGTGTGGTCTCAGTGTTGATGTAGTGGGAGGAACAGAACTGACTTTTTTTTCCCCTCCAGACAGATTGCAGCTCCACACATCACCCCGGTATTGCCTGGTGGAAAATCTTCTAATTAGCAAACAGAAAAGAAAAAAAAAATACTTGAGATATAAGAAGTGAGAGCTGGCTACATCTGAAAATTACACTTAATTGCAGGCAGTTTCCAGGCAGTACACTAGCTCTTTAATACCTTTTAATTCCCAGTCTCTATTATATAGGCTTTTGTTACTGAACTTAATAAGTGGGTTTCTCAATAAGGGCATATACTCAGCCGGAGTATGGGTTATCCTTAACATGCTATTAAGTTAGGAAGTTACTGTAGCTAGTGCTAGCACTTTTGTGTGAGATTTTTTTTTAATGGTATTGGGAGATTTATAAATTTATAACAATTGTAAATTATTCTCTGATTACTGTTTGTACACTTATTTCTGGTTGCTGTCTATCGTTTTATCATGAGCTGTTACCTGAATTTACAGATGACTGTTGAATATAATTTACTCCGGGTCACTCCTGAAAAAGGGGCGTTTAGTCTGTGAGCCTACCCAGTTAACAAAATCCAAATAAATAAATATGCATTAGGGAATAAAGCTTAACTACCTCCTGTTCAAATTTTACCCGGGGGGGGGCGGCGAGAGACTTAAGAAAGAACCAAAAATTTAATTGTTTAAGCTTAAAACCTTAGTGATACATTTGCAAGCAATAAGACATGACAAAGTATGAGTCAGACAGTTCTAATGCACGACTTGGGGTGGCATAGTGAGGTACAAGGCTGCAGCCCAAGTGCATCCAACCCCCTAGCTGTGCATTAAAACTAACGTACACTTTGGAGTGACTTATTGTGCTTATAAAATTGGACTGTGTATTCTATATGGGGTTTCTACTAGTGTTAGTTGTCCGTTAGACGCTTCTAATGCATAGTTAATGACCAATCAGAATATCAAAAATCCCTTCCCCATTTTATAATAAAGTTTGGTAAACCCATCCCAGCTTTCTCCCATGGGGCTCTATGTTTGCCCATACTTAACCATGGGGGCTTACCTTCCCATAGAGAGTTTTTAAATACTGTATCACATTTAGAAAATCACAGATTGTTAATGTCTAAGGGAAGTTTTCCCAAAAAATACATTTTCCTGGGAGAGGAGATTAGTTTAAAGAGAGGGTCTGGCCAAAATTTATAGCATCCGTAAATTCAGAATTTGGATCACCATATCCTCAGTCAGCCACATGCCAAAAATTAGATCTCTAAGTTACTTTGTTTAAAAGTAACAAGTCATTTTGTAACCCTAAATTTACTGCCTGTTCAAAAAAGCCAGTTTCAGCAAAGAGCCACTGATGATGTCACAACCAGAACTCACAGCCTAGTCCTTCTTGCAAACTACCTTATAAGACTTATTTCTCCCACATTACATAAAACTGCAGTGATATTAAACATCTGGAAATGAAAAACTGATGATGGGTGAGTCAGTGCATGTATTTCCATAATGTGCAGATGCAAGGTACAGCACTTAAGAATGTGATGGGGGGGGGGTTGGAATACAGTGGCAAACATGGCTTTAGAATGACAAAAATATGTGCAATATTTATAACAATGCAGTGATGAGATTTCGAAATGTCACCAGACTGCAACTGTAGAATGCAGCAATGACACAATCTCAGAAGGTAGGTGGGACACACACACAGTTTTGGAAAGTGGCAGGGATGCTAAAAGTCTTAATGTGGTGGTGTCTTATAGTTTTAGAATGTGGCAGAGATACACAATTTTGAAATCCGGGAGACACATAGTTGTGGAAGGTGGTAGGGATATGTAATTTCGTAATGTGTCTTGGATGGATTAATTTGGCAAGTGGAGTGATGCAAAATTTAAAAACGTGGTTGGTATGCTTGATTTCAGATTGTGGTGGCAGCATTCAATTTCAAAATGCAGCGTGGACATGAAATCTCAGAAAGTGGTGGTGATGCAGTTTCAGAATCTAGTAGCCACACAGAATTTCAGAATGAGGCAGGGATGCATAATTTTAGAATCTAACTTGAGCATGCAAGTTTTGAATGTGGCAGTGACACTCATCTTCAGAGTGTGGTGGGGATGTGCAGTTTCGGAATATGGTGGGAATGCACATTTTCAGAATGTGACAATGACAGGTAATACTGGAACATGGCAGTTTACACACAATTTCAGAATATGGCAGGCAGATACAATTTTAGAATGTAGAAGAGACATGCAGTTTCAGAATGTGGCATTGACACAGTTTCGGAATGTGGCACTGATGCATAGTTTCGGAATGTGGCAATGATACACAAATTCGAAATGTGGCGATGACACACAAATTCAGAATGTGGTGATGATGTGCAAATTCAGAATGTTGCAATTACGCGCAAATTCAGAATGTGGCAGTGACATGCAATTTTGGTATGTGTCTGATGTGCAGTTTCGGAATGTGGCACTGACGCATAGTTTCGGAATGTGGCGGTGATACACAAATTCGAAATGTGGCGATGACACACAAATTCAGAATGTGGCGATGATGTGCAAATTCAGAATGTTGCAATTACGCGCAAATTCAGAATGTGGCAGTGACATGCAATTTCGGTATGTGTCTGATGTGCAGTTTCGGAATGTGGCTGACATGCAATTTTGGAATGTGGCAATGATGGGCAGTTTCAGAATGTGTTGGTGATGCTGACGTACAGTTTCGGAATGACGTGGTGATGCAGTCGTGCAGTTTCAGAATGTGGCGGTAACGCATGACTTCGGCATGTTGCGGTGACGCACGACTTTGGAATGTAGCAGTGACGCATGACTTTGGAATGTGGCAGTGGTGCACGAATTTGGAATGTGGAGGTGACATGACTTGAATGTGGCAGTGCTGCATGACTTCGGAATGTGGTGGTGCCGCACGATTTTGGAATGTGGCGATGCTGCATGACTTTGGAATGCAGCAGTGCTGCACTACTTTGGAATGTGGCAGTCCTGCACGACTTCAAAATGTGACGGTGCAGCACAACTTTAGAATATGGCAGTGACACACAACTCCGGAATGTGGCGGTGATGCGCAACTTTGGAATGTGGCGGTGACGTACAGTTTCAGAATGTGGTAGTGACTCAGTTTTGGAATGCAGCGGTGATGCTCAGTTTTAGAATGTGGCTGTGACACTCAGTTTCAGAATGTGGTGGTGACGCACAATTTTGGAATGTGGTGGTGATGCACAGATTCAGAATGTGGTGGTGATGCACAGTTTCAGAATGTGGCAAATGACACAATTTTGGAATGTGAGGGTGACAGTTTCAGAATGTGGCACTGAAACACGACTTTGGAATGTGGTGTGGATGTGCAATTTTGGAATGTGGCGAGGATGTGCTATTTTGGAATATGGCTGGGATGCACAATGTTGGATTGTGGTGGTGATGTGATGCACAATTTTAAAATGTGGTGGAAGCATACAATTCCAGAATGTGGCAAGGAAAAGCAGTTTCAAAATAAAACTGCATGTCCTGCCATATTCCGACAGTGTACATCCTTACATATATTCCAGAATTGCCAGTCCCCACTAAATTCTTTGATGTGTGTCCCTGTCACATTCTGAGACTGAGTGTCCCACCACACTGTGAGACGGCACATCCCTGCCACTTGCCGAGATTACATGTCACCCCCCCCCCAACATTCTAAAATTGTGCACCACTTTAACAATCTATACCTTGGTTCAGCGCTGCATTCCAGAACCACCTCCTGATGCGTTCTAAAGTACAGTACCATGTATCTAAACATTCTGCAAACGCAAGCACTGCAGGCAACCCTGTGTCAGTTTTGGTTTTTTAAATAAATACTACAGCTACAGTTTCGATAACTTTGAAGAAATAGGTCCTATAAGGTTGCTGATAGGGAGTACTAGTCTGTGAGTTCTGGTTATGAAGTCATCAATGTTTTCACTGAAACTGGCTTTTTTGAACAAGGAGTGAAATCAGTGTTACAAAATAGCCCATAACTTTAAAACTAAGTAATGGAGAAACCTAATTTCTGGTATGAGATTTATTGGGGCTAGGCTGATTCTAATTCTGCAATGTAGTACTTTTGACCGGACTCCCTCTTTAAAGGCACCAATTTTGCCCCAAATTGAAAGGTTACGTTTATTCCATTTCTACACACCTGTATAAGTTTTATTTAGTATGGGCCCAGGATTTAATTTCACTATCTTGTACATATCAATAGGGAGTTTAATATATAGGTAGGTTACAATCTTCTTCCCAATTAAAATTGTTGTTCTTGCAGAATTTCTCCAGATTGCTGTTTTTTTTTAATACAGCAAAAAAGAATGAATGAAAGAAAAAACAAACAGTGCACACACCAGGTAGGGGTACTGATTGGTTCTCTACATTTTGTACCAATAAACTGTATCAACTGTTCCATTTCTGTGTGTGTGCAATGTCTTTTCTTTTCTTTTTTTTTGTCCTAAGTATATTTGGACATATCACCTTTGGAAGTGAGGTGTGTTCCCATTTTCCTTACTTTGACATTGTTTTGTAATGGGTAGTGTGATACTTGGACAGCTGGTTCTGATTACTCTATGATTTTGTAATATAAAAAAATGTAGTGATTGTCTGTCATGAGAAATCCTGTGCTCCTGGAAAGACCCCCCCTCCAGGTATCACTTCAAAGGCAGGATATGTTAAACAGCAGATCTCTGTAAGGTGATTAACTTTCTAGTTTTCTTTGAAGCCAGGAACTAAAATATCCCTTTTATGACATCTTCAGAGGAAGCCCAGTTAATTTCACCTGGTGTTACAAAGCATATTACACCTCAGTGAGATCTGGCAGAGTTAGTCATAGAAAGTCCTTTGATGGCTTTGAAAAGCAGGAAAAACACATTAGATCAAAGAGCAGCAGGAAACCACTCCACATCAAAGAGTCATATTGACAAATGAGTTTTTGCTTATGTCATCTTATTTAAAATACCACCTGAGTGATAAGACATCCTGGTTGTAGAATTGTTTTTAATAAACAGAGGAGGAGCTGGGTGACATCATGGAGAAGGCAGGTTCAAAGACAGTTTTTAATTATGCTGTGGCTGACCTTTACAGACATTCCTGTTTGGACTCTGAAGAAGAAACATCTACTTCAAACACTGTTAGAAGATATACATTAGATAGACATGTCTAATTGTCTGGTAGTAGGAATTTGTTTGCACTTTTTTTAAACCTTGTTCTTTAAGTGATTATATGCATTGTGATATAGTGTTCTGTGTTTACATTTTACATTTTTATCTATTTTAAAGTAAACCTCTATTTTAAAGAGACTGCTTGGCGTGCCTTCAAAATTTTTTCTTTGACAAGTGAAGCACATATGGTTAAGGTTGACACTGTGCATAAGCTAATGGTATACCAAACTGGGAAAAGGTAAGAGTTTATCTGAGGTCTTTCATAGAGTTTTTAAGGGTTTATTTTGTACACCTGGTTAGGTGCCAGTAGGTGAAAGATATCTGGCATTTCCCCGAAGAGCAGAATTATCTGAGCCTGTACATTGGGTACGCTAGCAAGAGGTTCACAGTTTAAATCCCTCCAGAACTTGAGACTAAAGGTGATTCAGACCCATAAAACAGACAGGAGGGTTACCCTGTTCTGTTCCTGTTCACAATACTGCGCTTGGAGGTTGGCACTGTGGGAGCAGAGGGCCTGACCTTCTGAGTAGGGGTTGTGACTGACTGGTTGGCAGTGGTGCTGATAATTTTGGTATTACAAGCTTTTATTGTTCAGTGTGTCAGCTTGATACTGTACAGCTCACTTGCAAAAAAAGGCAGTGATTTATTTTTAAAAGGAAACTATATCACTTGGCTTACAGTCAAGTTCCTACCTGTTTTATTTTTTTTTCTAAAGTGCAAGTTAGTGTAGCCCTAGTTAGGGAAGAAGATGGCTTCCAACTACAGTGGGCACACTGTAGACTACTTAAAGCAGTTGTGCAGGGACAGAGGAGTCCTGTACAAGGTGAAAGCCACCAAGCATAACCCCGTGGATGCCCTGATGGTAGCAGATACCCAGAGCATCGAGTCACAGGCAGTGACTGTAAGGGACTGAACCTTGAGTGTGGAAGGGCTACAGCCAGTGCAGTGTCCAGATCAGATGAGGAGGGCAGCAGGGCCAGTGCCAGTGAAGGGCCACAGTAGCAGGGGAAGGTCACCAGCATTCTGGAGCCAGAAGTACTCAGGCTGCAGACTGAGTTGCGCAGAATGGAGCTGGAGTTCCAGAGGGAGGCTGAGCGAGAACGCCGAGAGGCAGAGCAAGAACACCGAGAGGCAGAGTGGGAACAGAAGGAGGCTGACCGTGAGGCAAATTAAACTGAAGAAGCTACGACTCCAACCACCAACACCAGAGCAGGTAAGTGGCATGGATTCAACTGGGACTGCAGGACTGGGTTACAAATTGAATTACAAATTGATAGCCGAATTTAAAGAGGGGGAGGATATGGATGCCTTTTTAAATTCTTTTGAAAAAGTTTGTATTCAGGCTAAAATTCCTAGGGAGTCCTGGAACTTCCAGCTATCCCCACTACTTACCAGGAAAGTTCGGGATGCACTGGGTCAAATGGACAATGAGGACAGTAATGATTACAGCAAACTTAAAGCTGCACTGTTAAAGAAATTTAAATTAACTGCTGAATCATACAGAGCAAACTCTGTACATAAACTTGAAAATGTGATTTTGTTAGAACAGTTTTTCTGGGCATTCCCAGCAGAGCTGAAAACCTGGCTGGAGGACAGAGATCCCAAAACAGTGCAAGAGGCTGCTGAACTCTTGGACCGCTATGCCAAGAGCAGACCTGCTCTGAGAGCAAATGGGGCAGGCGTGGCAGCGCAGAAAGGGAAAAGCGCGTCTTCAGGGCAGCTAAAACCCTCACTGCCTCCACTGAAACCAGTTAGCCCCAGGTTTCAGAGAAAAGATTTCTCTGATAAAAGAAATGAATGTTGGTTGTGTAAAGAAACTGGGCATTTTGCCAGACAGTGATGCAAAAGGGTGAGCAATACACAACCGGTGGCTAGGAAAGAAGTAGGTTGTCTGTATGTCCCTGGAAGCATGCCTGTGAACATGAGGGAACACATGCACCCAGTCATGGTGAATGGTGTACAGAAGCAAGGGTTAAGGGACACAGGGGCATCCCTGACGTTGGTAAAAGGGGATCTAGTGGAGCCTGGTCAGCTTATACCCAATAAATACGTCACTGTACAGGACTTTACTAGTGAGGAGAAAACACTGCCACTTGCCAGTGTTCTCCTGGACTGGGGTGAAACAGGGGGAACTGTGCAACAGGTGGCTGTAGCCAAAACCTTAGCAGTTGATGTGATCCTGGGCAACAATCTCAAACGGGTTGGTGTGTGCAGTTACCCGTTGCCAAGTGACACGGGAAAATTGTAGAACCCTGGACCCCACAGAAGCCATTGTGGAAACCACTGGGAGGCTGGTTACCCAGCTTGAGTCTCCTGATATGGAGACTAATGAAAAGGGGGCAGAAATTTCCCCAGTAGCAGTTAACTACACAGCTACGGAGGGTTACTCCGAAGAGGAAGGGGTGACTCACTGTCAGAGGGTTAGGAATGACAGTGATCCTGAGTGCCCCGAAGCTAGTGCTAGGGACCCTAGTTTAGAGACTGAAGGGGACCTGTCCCATACCTTGGGAATGTGTGAGGAGTTTGCAGCTGCTCAGAGAAGGGATACTAGTCTAGAGAAGCTGAGGGCTTGGGCAAACTCTGATGGAGCACAAGGAGGTGACAGTAAACATAAGGTTTATTGGGAAAATGGACTGATGTATACTCAGGCTGTGCAGACAGAGGGAGGGGTGCTAGGCAGGCAGCTTGTCGTTCCCCAGGGGTATCGTGAGCATTAGCTCAAGATTGCATATGATATTCCCTCGTCTGGTCACCTGGGAATTGCACGCACTATGCAGTGGTTGGCCCAGAATTTCTATTGGCCTAACTTCACCCAGCAGGTGAAGGAGTATTGCAGGTCTTGTCACCGGAGCCAAGAAACAGGGAAGGCGGGCAAGAAAACCCAAGCCACCCTGATCCCATTACCCATAGTGGAGGAGCCATTCCAGAGGGTGGGAATGGATATTGTGTGGCCTTTAAATACCCCCAGCTTCTCTGGGAAGAGATTCATCCTGACTGTGGTGGATTATGCCACCCGGTACCCAGAGGCAGTCGCTTTATCCTCATTGAGGACAGACAAAGTGTCAGATGCCTTACTTGGGATTTTCTCCTGTGTTGGGTTTCCACAGGAGGTTATCATCAATCGAGGGTGTTCCTTCATGTCGGACCTGATTAAATGTTTGTGGGAGAAGTGTGGGGTGGTGCAGAGATGCACGACACCGTATCACCCACAAGCCAGTGGGCTTGTGGAAAGATTTAATGGTACCCTGAAGTTAATGCTCTGAGAGTTTGCTGAACAGCGTGGGAGGGACTGGGAGAAATACCTTCCCCACCTGTTGTTTGCATACAGGGAGGTGCCCCAAGAGTCAGCAGGATTTTCCCCCCTTCAAGCTCTTATATGGATGCCGTGTACGTGGGCCCCTAGACTTGATCTGGGAGGACTGGGAAGGCAAGCACGCCACCCAGGGAACTCCCATAGTGGATTACGTCCTTAGGTTTAGGGAACGGCTGAAGGAGCTTATGGGGACGGCCCAGAGCAATCTGGCATCTGTCCAACAGAAACAAAAAGTGTGGTACGACCGCAGAGCCAGAGCTGGCTCGTACATGGTGGGTCAGGAAGTCATGGTCCTTATTCCGGTACGGAAAGACAAGCTGCAGGCTGAGTTGGCAGGACCATACAAAGTAGTTAGGAAGGTAAATGACGTGAACTATGTTATAGAGTTACCTGACCGAAGACAGACAGAAAGGATGTACCATGTCAACATGATGAAGCCATATGCTAATAGGGCTGACATGGTGTTTGCAGTGTGTAGTTCTGGGGAGGGGACGTACGAAGAAGACACCCTTCTGGACTTGCTGGAAGAAAGTAAGCAGGAGTCCTCTGTGGAGGCAGTTAAATTGTTTCCCCAGCTGGCCCTGGACAAGATCCAAGAAGTAAGGGGGGTTTTAACAGACTTTGCCCCATTGTTTGGTGCCAAGCCTGGACTAACCTACTTAGCGATGCACGATGTGGAGACAGGGACACAGATGCCCATACGGCGGACAGCATATCGGGTGTCAGAGGCTGTCCACAAGGACATTAGGAGGGAAGTGGAGGAGATTCTGGATTTAGGGGTAATCCAGAGATCCCACAGCCCCTGTACCTCACCCGTAGTCCTTGTGCCCAAGCCAGATGGCTCTACTCGTTTCTGTGTGAACTATCGTGGACTGAATGCAGTCATGAAGTCAGATGCCCACCAGATGCCCCGGACGGACAAACTCCTGGACAAGTTGGGAGGGGCCACCTACCTTACGACCACTGACCTGACCAAGGGGCACTGGCAGGTAGAGTTAACAGACAGAGCTAGGGAGAGTTCGGCCTTCATCCTCCGATAGGCTTATCTGAATTTAAAATGCATGCCTTCCGAATGAAGAGCATGACCACTTTCAAAGGTTGGTGAACCAGGTGTTAACTGGTGCTGAGGAGCACGCCGTGGCATACCTGGATGGCACTGCCATCTTTTGTGCCTGTTGAGAGGAACACCTGTCCCAACTTAGGGAAGTGTTGGGCAGGACACAGAGGGCCAGGCTCACTGTCAAAGCTGAGAAGTGCCAGGTGGCCATGGGAGAAGTGGCGTGCTTCAGGCATGTGGTCGGCTGGGGACAGCTTCGCCCAGCCAAATAAAAATAGAGGATCTATTGTTCAATCTCAGGACAGAACAGATGTGTGCCAATTTATGGGGCTCTCTGGCTAGATGCAAAAAATTATGGAGGGTTTTTACTCTCTCTCTCTCTCTCTCTCTCTATACATTACAACAGGCTCCTCCGTGAGGGGTGAGCATGGAACCCAATTTCAAAGCACGGACACACGGATGATTTATGGCAGAAGGGCGGAATGCCTCTCTGTCAGGCATCATAAACTATATGTGCGAAGTCAGGGAGAGGGAGGGAGGGTGGGGTAGGGGGTGGGGTGGCATGACAGTTTTTCTTTTTTTTTTTGTTTGCTGTATATACCAATGTTGAGTCACTGTACATTATGATGTCATGCTATACACTTATAAAACCAATAAAGTGTAAATTAAAAAAATAAATAAAAATAGAGGTGATCCAGGCATGGCCCAGACCAGAAACACAGAAGCAGGTTAGGAGTTTTCTAGGGACAGCAGGGTACTATAGGAAAGGTGTACCCAATTACAGTGCCCTGGCTGCTCCCCTATCCGACCTGGTAAAGAAATGGATGCCAAAGAAAATTACCTGTGACCCAGCCTGTGATAAAGTCTTTACCAGACTGAAGGAGGCACTGTGCAGTGCTCCTGTTTTGACAAGTCCTGATTATGGCAGACCCTTTATAGTTCAGACTGATGCCTCAGACGTGGGTATTGGGGCAGTACTGAGTCAGACATCCAACAAAGGGAAAGATCACTCAGTAGTGTACCTAAGTAAAAAGTTAGTTCCCAGGGAGCAGGCATACTCTACTGTGGAAAGAGAGTGTCTTGCCATAGTGTGGGCCTTAAAGAAGTTGGAGCCATACTTGTATGGGCAGCATTTTGTGGTACAAACTGACCACAACCCCCTGGTTTGACTGACGCAAAAGGGAAAAACTAATGGTAGATTGTTAAGATGGAGTCTTGCTTTGCAAGGGTATGACATGACAATCTTACATAGGGCTAGAGCGAAAAATCAGAACTCAGATGGCTTGTCATGTCTATGAGCAGTGGACTGATTTGGGAAGCTCATCCCATGCAGGGGACGACAGAGCCCCCAAATTCAGTCTAGATGGGGAGGATTGTGACACTGAGACAGCTGGTTCTGATTACTCTATGATTTTTGTAATATAAAAAAAAATGTAGTGTGATTGTCCGTCATGAGAAATCCTGTGCTCCTGGGATGACCCCCTCCCCCCACCCCGGTAGATATCTGGCATCCCCTGAACAGCAGAATTATCTGAGCCTGTACATTGGGTATGCTAGCAAGAGGTTCACAGTTTGAATCCCTCCAGAACTTGAGACCAAAGGTGATTCGGACCCACAAAACAGACAGGAGGGTTACCCAGTTCTGCTCCTGTTCACAATACTGTGCTCAGAGGTTGGCACTGTGGGAATAGAGGACCTGACCTGCTGAGTAGGGGTTGCGACAAGTAGCACTACTGATCTGGACCAATTAATGGTAAGTCCTGAAAGGGCTTTAAATGTTTCCAACATATGGATTGTGGAATTTATCTGTTCAAAAGTTGGTAACTGGGAAAGGTACACTGAGCTGAGGCTCATTTCTAGGTGCGACCCCGGGGGAAGGGAAATGAAGGAGGAACAACTTACGAAACAGAGTATAGATTTGGGTTACACTGCAAAAATAGGGATACAGTCAAAAGAAAAAAAAACAGAGACAGCAGTAACTGAATTAGCATAATATAAAAACAGCATTTATACAGTGATGAAAAGATGGACAATTGTGGGTCAAAGGTAAAAATGCACAGTGCATGCTGGGGTAGGGTCAATGCTGAAAGTCTCAACACTAGGAGTAAATTAATAGAAGCATGGGGATTAGATAACGTTAGTATCACGTCATCTGCATATGCAAGTGACCTAGGCTCTTAATCGTTGATTTCTATTCAGAGATTTCGCTATATTTATCTTGTTGCCTTTAGCAGAGGTTACATGGCCATGATAAATTTGAGAGGCAGTACAATGAAGTGGTTTAAGGCTCTGAAATGTAAATCTGGACACCTGGGTTTGAATCCAACAGCCCCCATTTGCATACTGTGTGGCCCTGAGCAAGTCACTTAACTTCCCTGTGCTCCCAGGTTGCACCTCTAAACAAGCTTTCAGCTTAGTGTGTCTCACCTGGTTAAACAATTGGAAAAAAAAAATGTCAGCAGTGACAGGACATCCTTGTCGAGCCCCTCTTTCTAATGTTAAAATTATCTGAAATATCTCCTAGTTTGATACATTGTTGTGAACTATTTTTTTGTTTGTTTGTTTATATAGCTGTTTACTCCTTTGGCCACTTACTACTGTCATCGGGCCCCTTCCACTCCCAACCCCTCAGCCTCTCCCCCTACTGTCTTGTCGATGGGGATCTACAAGGAGCAGGGTCTGAGAGTGGAGGGTCCGTCACATATGGCCACAGGGAGACATAGATTTTGTTGGTTTCCTCCCTCCCTCCTGGAGCAGTGGCAGCACAGGTGAGCGCACGTACATGGAGGCATGTGCGCACTCCCGGAAACCATGTGCTCCTTCTACCCACCCGACATCTGTCAGTCCCCCAGACCTCCCTTGACCTAGCAACCAGCCTTCACTGGGTGTCAATTGCGAGTGAGGTGACTAGTCTCCCCAATCCAGGAGAGAAGAGCAGCCCAGTGGCCGCTACAATTCTCTCCCAGCCCCCACCCCACCCCCAGCGGCTTGTTGTGAAACATTTTGAGAAGTTCTGTCCCAAGTTAAATTTGTGAAGTACTGCTCCTAGGAAGCCCCATTCAGTAGAATCCAATGTTTTATGGGCATCAAGAGATAGAGTAACTGCTGGATCCCTAGCTGCTTAGCATGCCATACTACACAGAGAGTATCACTCTTCCTATGTTTTTGTATCCGTGCCTTCCCTGTATAAATCCAACTTGATCTGATGGACGAGGATATCCATCAATCCCTGTAGCCTATTCGCCAGAGTCTTTGCAAGTATTTTAGGGGGTACACTGAGTAAATAAATGGGACAATAATTAGAGAGGCCTAAGGGATCTTAATCTTTTTGGTGTATTAGTGTAATTATTGCTTCTGTCAAGGTAGGGGGTAGCATGGATTTACTCTGTGACTCAGTGAACATTTCAAGTAAGAATTTGCTAAAGTCATCACTTAGGCACTAGTAAAATTGCTCTGCCAGCCCATCAGTACCTGGAGTTTTGTTGACATTCAAGACTAATGCCACTCGTCAGTCAGCTGGAGATGGGGTTTGGCCAGGCAAGCTGCTACCTTCACATTCAAGACAAATGCCACTCCTCAGTCAGGCGGGGGGTGGGAGGTCCGGCCAGGCAAGCAGTTGCCTTCACATCCGAGACTAATGGCACTCCTCAGTCAGCTGGGGACGGGGTGTTTCCATCAGGCAAGTGGCTACCTTCACATCCAAGACTAACGCCACTCCTTAGTCAGCTGGTGGGAAGGGGGGTGGCTGCCTTTACATCTGAGACTAATACCAGTCCTGCTGCAGGGGGGGAGGGGCAAGTGGCTGCCTTCACATTTGAGAGTAATCCACTGCTTAGCTGTCTAGGAGAGGGGGTCCAGCTAGGCGAGCAGCTGCCTTCACATCAGAGACTGATACCACTCCTCAGTCAGCTGGGGGTTCCCACCAGGCAAGTGGCTGTCCTCTACATCTAAGACTAGGACCACTCCTTAGTCAGCCGGGGAGGCTGGCTAGGCAAACAGCTGCCTTCACATCCGAGACTAATGCCATTCCTTAGTCAGCCGGGGGCAGACCAGGCAGAGGCTGTCTTCACATCAGGGAATGATACCACTGCTCAGTTTACTGGAGGGACGTCTGGACAGGTGAGCAGCTGTCTTCACATCCAAGAGTAATGCCACTCCTTAGTCAGCTGGGGGGGGGAGGCTGGCCAGTCGAGAGACTGCCTTTACATCTTGGAATAGTGACACTCCATTAGTTCACTAGGGGGTGCTCCAGCCAGGCGAGCAGCTGCCTTCACATCTGAAACTAATGTCACTCTTTAGTCTGCTGGGGGGAGGGTCTGGCCAGGCAAGCAGTTGTGTTGAGATTCGGGAATAATGACAGTCTTTAGCTGGTCGAAGGGGGTGGAGGCTGCCTTCACATCCAAGACTAATGTTACACCTTAGTCAGCTGAAAGGAGGGAGTTCTGGCAAGGCAAGTGGCTATCTTCACATCCAAGACACAAACCACTCCTTCGGCAGCTGGGAGGGGGGTGTTGTAGCCAGACAAATGGTTGTCTTCACATCCAAGACAAATATCACTCCTTAGTAGCTGGGAGGGAGGTGTTCTGGTCAGACAAGTGGCTGTCTTCACATCCAAGACATACACAACCCCTTAGCAGCTGGGAGGGAGGTGTTCTGACCAGACAGGTGGCTGCCTTCACATTTAAGACTAATGCCATTCTTTAGTCAGCTGGGGGACGGGGTGTCCGGCCAGGTGATCGACCACTTTCATATCCAAGACTAATGCCACTCTTCAGTCTGCTGTGGGTCAAATTCTGAGTGGCCTGCCTCTCTGGGCTAGAAGCCGAGTGCCTCACCTCCTCAACATTCTCAGCCCTCCAGTGTGAGATTTGACAACACTATATCCTGCTGCTCTAGTGGCCTAGACCCTATACTGATGGCGATGTATACCACTGCTGCAGAACTGGCCTAGATCCTAGACTCATGAATTAAAGACGAGCAGTTAGTGAATAATGGGGGAGGGGTTAAGGAGCTTCATCACAGCTAAGACCAATTTAACCCTTTCAAATGCGGGGGTAGTTGTAACTTGATTCGTGGCACTGTTACAAATGTACACAAGATACTGCAGCCATACGGAAAAGTAGATAAACAGAGAAAGGTACATTTCAATATGTGAAAATACCCCCCCCCCAAAAAAAAAAAACGTAATCCCAGGACTCCTTCTTATTCCTCCAAATGCAGCTGTCCCTTCTTAGGCTCCATCTCCTTTCACTGGGTGACCCTCACTGGTGGCAGCAGATCTGTAACAATGCTAAGAATTCAGAAGCACAATACAGAAAGCATTGCTGACAAGAAACTGCGAGGCTTCCACAGAAGACATCACACACAGCACAGGGACCAGTGGCTTTAATCCCCAGCATTAACCAGTAAACACCAGTTCACAAGATACCCTGACTGAGATCAGTAAATATGGAAACAGAGACCTAGGTTAGGATGTGGTCTTCATGCCCCCCTTCTCCCCCATCTCTTACCTGGGCACTGGAGAAGAGGGCGGCGATGATGAGGAGGAAGAGGGGAAGGCAAAGTGGTGAGCAGTAGTGCCTGATGATGAGTCGACAAGATCTGGCATGGCGGGTGAGGTGCCAACAGTTTGGGTGATAACCAGCTCAGGGTCCAGGATGAACAGTTCGTCCTGAGAGATGTCTGTCATGTAGTGCAGATGTTCCTGAAAGTAACATAGTAGTTTAAGGTTTGAAGAAACTAAGTCGATCATGTCTACCACCTCATTCATATACATATGACATAATTTAGGGTTGGAAGGAACTGTAGGTTCATCATGTCTGCCCCCTGCTTCATATACATACAGTAACACAGAGGATTGTGTATGTGTGGTGGTGTATTTCTTTGCTGTTTTGGTTGCTGCAAATTTTTCCCCCCTTCCCCAACTCTTGATTATATTCCCTGTTAAATCTGATTGACAGGAGCTAAACACTGGGTATAGTAAGGGGTGTGGAGTAGGAGGGGCATACCAGGAAAGGAACAGCAGCAAGTGAAGAGGTGACTGCTCTCTCACTGGAAGGGAAGTAAATGCAAATCTAGGAGCTTTCATTATTACTTCTTCACATTAATATTGCATTGGGGAAAGGAGGAGTAGGAGTTTGAAGAAGGTTGTGCAATGGCTACTTAAAGTCTATTTCTGAGTGTAGATAGGAAGGATAGGAATATAAAAAGCAGTTGCTCAATATATCTAAACATGTGCAACAAAGGAGGTAAGGGAAATAAAGAAAATGTTTTGCACTGATAGAGGAGGGAGAGGGGAGACTTGGGGGAGTGTTTGGTATCCTGCATCTGGAAGGGTGGGGGGTCGCTGGTGGGCAACGACAGCAATGGGTAGGGTGGTAGGCTGCAACAACTGCGGTGCACCAATCTTTCTAAAAATTGCCTGGAGTGTAGGAGGATGTTTAATGTGCAACCACATAGAAAAACTTAGAAAGGAGATTGAGGGTCTGCAGGAAGAACTAAGACAGGCAAGGCAGATTGGGGGTGGGTTTAGCCCAATACTGGAGGGAGGAAGAAGGGGAGATGAGGGAGGCGATTTAAGCCAACAGTGGTGAGAGAGGGTCAGAAGAAGGAAGCAGAGACAAGGGCCCAGGCCAGGAAGAACAATTGCCGGAAACCAGGTCAGGAGACAAAAGTCAAATGGAAGGAGGAGATAGGACTTGTGAGGGAGGCAAAAGTGGCAAAGGTCGTGAGTGGAAAGGAGAACAGGTTACTATGAAGAGAGAGGGAGCGGGCATTTGTGAAGGGCCTTCAGAAAACAGTTGTGCACTGCTAGAGAGGAAGAAGGTGGAGGAGGGAAATGATGAAATTAGAGGAGTAATTGATAAATGGCTGGACCAAACTGGAGCGGGGGGAAGTTCTGCTGGGAGAATTGCAACAGGGGTAAAAGGGGGAAATAATGTGCAGGAGGAAGAAGAGGAGCTGGAAATGAGAGAGGGAGATGAATGGAAGCAAGCAGGGAGTAAGAGGGGTGGAATCTTAGTGCTGGGGGACTCAATACTAAGAGGAGTTAGGTGGGGTAGCAAGGGAGAGAGGCATAGTCGCATTTGGGTGGAGGCCATGCCAGGAATGACAGCGGAAAGGGTGGGACAGTCTGTTCTGAAATATGCTAGAAGGGGTAGGGACAAGCCTCATTTAATTATACATCTTGGGACAAATGACCTGGCCGACAAGACAGTAGATACAGTCCAGAGGAGGTTTGAGGAACTAGCACAATTATGTGAGGGGGCAGGAAGATCAGTAACTTTTTCAGAGATACTTCTGGTGCCAAAGGCAAGCACAACAAGAAAGCTGAGAATAGAGGAATTTAACGGATGGCTAAGAACCTGGTGTTGTGCTGAAGGGTATGGGCTGTTGGGGGGTGGGGAGGGACCTGGGAGGACAGTAGTCTCTATGCCAAGGACAGACTACACTTGAGTGAGGAGGAAAGAAAGTGTTGAAACAGAGGATGGAGGAGTACATGAGGAAATTGGAAATTTAAACTCTGAGTGGGGGTGGCAGCTGGGAAGAGATATGCAGAGACCACAGGTTGGGAAACCATATGAGCTTACCCCCATAACAGTGACAAAGGACAAATGGCAAGTACTGTGGTGATGCTAGGAAAGGAGGGCAGGATGGGGGGTAGAAGGTGGTTACCCTGAATGCCAGGAGCCCGGGAGGAAAACTGCAGAGTTACAGGTTCTCATGGCAGAGGGAGGTGGACATTGCAGCCATCAGGAAACATGGGCCACCAATACAATGACTGGGACCTGTCTGTACCAGGTACAGGTTATTCGTAGGGACAGGGTGATTGGGAAAGGGGGTGGCACTATGTGAAGGAAGGACTGAAGTGTGTAAGGGAGGAAGGAGGAGGGTAGTAGGAGTCACTTTGGATGCAAATCCAGGATTCCAAGAATGGGATTCTTAGAATGGGAGTGGTGTACAGGCCACCATCTCAGATGGAGGAGTTAGACAGGGAACTAGCGGGACAGATCAGGAGGACCTGCGAGAAGGGTAGTGTGGTGATTGTGGGGGACTTCAACATGCCAGGAGTGGACTGGAGCACCCCAACAACCAGGAACAGAAGGGAGCAGGTACTGCTGGATGCCTTCCAGGACAGCTTCCTGCTGCAAATGGTCAGTGAACCAACCAGGTTAGGGAATACCCTTGACCTTGTGCTGGCAAATGGGGACTTTGTGAGAGAACTTACAGTGGAGGAACCCGCTGTCAGGGAGTGACCACCAATCAGTATGGCTCACATTGGATATGGGTAAGGAAGGAGTGGAATCTGGCACAATAGTGCTGGACTTCAGGAGGGCCGACTTTGGGAGGATGAGGGAAGTGGTAAAAGGGTACCTGGCCAGAATTCAATCTAGTACGAACACTAACAAGAGGTGGGAGCTCATAAAGCTGGGGATAGTGGAGGCAACCAAAACCTGCTGCAAAGCCCAGAGCAAGAAGGCTAGGGCTAAGAAACCGATCTGGTTGAGCAAGGAGGTCATGGAAAAGGTAAGGAGAAAAAGAGCTGCCTTTAGGAAGTACAAGAAAACAGGGAGGGGGGGAGGACAGGGAAGAGTACTTGACAGAATCGAAGGAGGTGACAAGGGCAGTAAGGGGAGCCAAAGCATCTACGGAACTCAGGCTGGCACAAGGCATTAAGAAGGGGGAGAAGGACTTCTTTAAGTACATCAGGGAGAAAAGGAGCTGTAAGGACCACATAGTAAGGATTAGTAGGAAGGGGAGTTGGGTGGAAGCAGGGTGCGATAAGGCGGAAGCACTAAATGAGTTCTTCTGCTCAGTACTTACTAAAGAGAAGAGGGGAGTGACACCCAAGGTGGGAGAAATGGCAGAAGCAGGGTGGGAAGTGGTGACAGATGGGGAAATCATGGAGAGCAGAGTTCAAGAGGGTTTGAAGGAACTGAGGGTGGACAAAGCGCCAGGCCCAGATGGCATCCACCCCAGGGTACTGAAGGAGCTGGCAGAGGTCCTTGCAGGACCTTTGGCAGACCTATTTAATGCCTCACTACATTCGGGGTGTGTACCCCAGGACTGGAGGATGGCTCATGTGGTGCCCCTCCACAAGAGTGGCCCCAAGGATGAACCGGGAAACTACAGACCAGTGAGCCTCACATCCATCGTGGGTAAGCTAATGGAGACTATCCTGAAGGAGAGGCTGGTGGCCCTCCTAGAGGCCAAAGGACTACAGGACAGCAGACTGCATGGCTTCATACATGGCAGATCCTGCCAAACCAACCTGGTCAAGTTCTATACCTGGGTAACTGGACAGGGGCCATGCAGTGGATGTTCTGTATCTGAACTTCAGTAAGACATTTGACTCAGTGCCACATGGAAGGCTGGGAAGGAAGTTAGTAGGCACAGGGGCGGGTGCAAAGCTGGTGAGATGGGTAGGAAACTGGCTGCAGAGAAGGCAACAGAGGGTGGTGGTGGGTGGGAGCTCTCACACCCAAGGGCAGTGACAGTGGTGTTCCACAGGGCTCGTGTAGGGACCAGTGTTGTTTGGGATATTCATGGCAGACATATCATGGGACATCAAGAGCAAGATCAGTCTGTTTGCTGATGATACCAAGGTAGGCGCAGTGGTGGATGACCTGGGGATGGCAGGGGTTGCAGGATGATCTGGTAAAGCTGAAACCTGGTCAGACACCTGGCAACTGGGCTTTAATGCCAAAAGTGCAAGGTGCTGCATTTGGGATGAAGAACCCAAGGAGGAGTTACCAGCTAGGGGAGTGCAGCTAGCCCAGACAGAGGAGGAGAAGGATCTGAGTGTGCTCATTACAGGGTCAATGAACAACTCGGCACAATGTAGGAAGGCAGCTGCAAAGGCCAACAAAATGCTGGGTTGTATTGCAAGGGGTATATCCTCGAGGAGGAAGGAGGTGATTCTGCCACTATATAGGGCATTAGTTAGACCACACCTGGAGTACTGCATGCAGCACTGGCGTCCATATCTGAAGAGGGACATTAAGTTACTGGAGGGGGTGCAGCGCAGAGCGACAAAGATGATCAAGGGGCTGGGGGACTTATCATACCAGAGGAGGATGAAGGAGTTGAACATGTACTCACTGGAGGAGAGGAGAGGAGAGGAGAGACAGGGATGACACGATTGAAACCTTTAAATACATGAAAGGAATAAACAAGACGGGTACAGAGGGGCTGTTCAAAGAAAGGAAGGGGAGGGCCACCAGGGGCCATGATATGAGACTGGAGCGAGGAAGGTTCAGGAGGGAGATGAGGAGACACTTTTTTACAGAGAGGGTGGTGGATGGGTGGAATGCGTTACCTGCTGAAGTGGTATGCAGTAGAACAGTGGACTGCTTCAAATGAGGATGGGACAGGACAAGGGGGAAGGTTAATGAAGGGGAAGGGTGGGGCAGCTGCAGAATAGGGGGTGCTAGCTGCACATTCGAGCAGACTTGATAGACCTCTAGGCCTTTATCTGCTGGCAAATTTCGTATGTTCGTATGTACACAACAAGCCTGTGTATGACTTGAGAGGTTGCCGTGGCAACCAGAGGCCGCGAAAGCACAGCTCGAGAGGTCCACTGGTTGCCAAGGTAACCTTGAGAGTCAGACACAGGCTTGTCTGTGTATGGGTGACCATACACAATCTTTTATAGTGTATGGGCACCCACCTGGAAGTATCACTTTTACCACCACAGTCGTTGGTTGCTTGAACGCCAAAAAAACCCAGCTTTCATGACCACCAATGTTGTTTTGCAGCAGCAATCAGAGTTGCAGTTTGAACGTGGTGGCTGTGCGACGATGTTCGATGTTTCTGTGCTGCAGTAGTGAGGTCCTCAGTGCAACATAACAACATCATGATGTCGCTACTGCAGCACAACAAGGCTGTTCTGGGCATGGATTTCCATGCAGAACAGCGTCCCACAATACATTATATAGAGAATACTGAATGGGCAACTATGCAGAACCAGTGTGTTCTGCCACAGATGGGTACTGATTCCCTCTGACCTTGAGAGCGAAGCTCAAGAGGTCCATGGGAATCAGAACCCCGAGGTGGCAAAACACACCAGTTGTGCATAGAGTTGCTCATCCTGGATTTTTTATAGTGTATAGTACTGCGTGACATACGTGCTTTGTGAGTTCTTTTGCTTCAAAATGAAACTGATTCATGCAGTCTCTAGAGCTTCTAGAATGCTGTTCTACCACAGTAGGGTAGAACAGCATTCCATAACCTTGGAACTGTGGTAGAACAGCATTTTGAAAGGGATGGAATTCTATACAGAACACTCTACTATACACTATATAGTAGTTTAAGGTTGGAAGGGACTCTAGGTCCATCATGTCCACCCCTGCTTCATATACATACAGTAACATAACAGTTTAAGGTCGGAATGAACTCTAGGTCCATCATATCTTGCCCCCCTACTTCACAAGTAGGGGTGAAATAAGTATGCTGTGCACACATGACTGTCCCTTAAAACTCAACCGTTTCTGCAGCTTAAGCCTTTGCTGGAGTCATTACCCTCCGTTTGTGACCTCATAGTTTGTTGCTGTAAGAAATGATTATGATGTCACAAACAGGGGCTTATGAGTTCAGGAGAGGCTAAAGCAGCAGGATCTGTGCAGCCATACCTAAGTAGTGAAGACTACAAGGAATATATAGATAATATGAAAACTAGAGGCTGAATTCAATTTAAATAGCACCTTTTCTTCCAAAGTTCACCCAAAAGTGACGAGCACTATTTAATATATACTAATTAAGCAATAATTCACAACAGGGCATGTGTTTTGCTGGGATAATGTCATGCCTCATGTGGTTGGGCATGAGGCCGCAGGCTAAGCTCATCCAACACCCAAGAAGTGTCACGACACATGCCCTGGAGTATATTACTGTAATTATAGAATGACTTGTGTTGCTTTTTGAACAGGCGTGATATGGTGCTGGGATAATATCACTGTTGAAGGTCGGCACTGACCAATCAGAGCCCCGGAATTTTTCTTGATTTTATGATTTATTCAGCATCACCGGCAGTTGCCTCATTTCTTGTGCTAGAGACATGGACCTGAGGAACGGGCAGTGCAGCTCACATGTTAGTCAGCTCTGTGAACTGAATACTGCTCTGAGTTCTTAAAGGAAGTAACTACTTGGCTAGCTCATCAGCATAGCAGCAGGCTGGAGAGAAGAGTATAATTAATATACAACAGTGCTTCCAGGCTGTAGGCGCCAGCATCACACTTCCTTGTGGGTGACATAGGGTCGCGCCCACCCACCTTGGGCAAAAAGGATTCATGCAAGCAGTGTGGAGGCAGTGCTCATAGTCTCTAACTTGGGGGTAAAATATTCAACATGCCCCACTTCCACTGCCTCCCTGAGGAGCTCATTCCTGAGACTTACTCCTGTCTGAGCAAACATCATCTTTAATCCCTCCCTAAAGTAAGATAAATAGCACATTAAGTCCCGCTATAGCGAATCCTCGCTAAAATGAACTTCCTGGTTGGCTCCGGGGTCATTATAATGAGAGAGAACTGTATAAACCCTAGGACCCCCAGGGGTTCCTAGTCCCTATGCTCTACAGAAAAGTTACTGGTGACCTCCCAAGCCAGTCATGCATTGGGGGTGGCTGGTGATTTAACAGATGGAGTGGTTAAAAGGCCCTGCTTAATGCAATATTCTCCTCACTACTGCCCATAGTCCCTGCTGTCTGCTGTTGTCCTCTCACCTAGCACTTCATCGTTCCCATGCCCAACAATTACTCTTACTCCTGTTCTGTCATGACAAAGCTCTTTGGCTGCCTTACTCAGTCCCACCAGCCCCCTTGCCCTCTCCTCCTCACACCCCCATTTCCTTTGCTGCCTACATCTCCCAGTGTTTTATGTATAGTCCTTGTAATAACATGTTATGATGACTGTGTTACTGATTGTTTTATACTGTATCTTGAAACCTGCATGACCTTTATGCCTGTACTTAATGACGTGGAACCTTTGTGAAACAGCCTAGGCTCAAAGGTATTTTGTAATCCTAGATTCAAATAAATACAAATAAAAAATAAAGGGTGACATGTTTAGGCTCAAGAGAGAACACCGGACTTCGCACACGGCACTGTCAATGATGGCCGCTTAAGTCCACTGCCGCTATCAAGCCCAGTTTCAAATTTGTTTAAAATACAGTCAAAATCAGATTTGAGAAAGCAAAAAAATATTTATTTCATTTCACACAGACACTTGGGCATGAAAGCCTTCAAAAAGAACAGCATTTAGAGAGTATTTTTGGTTTTTTCTGTAAAATTAGTGACTCTGTGCAGTGGCTCTACTGGCGGTAAGGCACTCAGACAACGTGAAGCGCTTGACCACTATAATGGCAACCCTTTCTGGACACAGTAAGCTCAATCTGACTCACATTAAAGAGATGCTGTCTGGAATCTAACTGGACAATGGGTAAACTGCAGTTTGATTTGAAATAAGTGGTGGGGAGGGTAAATGAAACTGAGAGCACACTTTCCATTTTAGAAGACATGGTCTGTATCCTAGAGGAAAAAAAAAAAGGAGTACTAGGACAGGCAGATTCTGTATCTACCAAACCAACAGGACCATGTTAAAACAAGGGGAGGCAAAATAACATCCGCACTATGGGTATACCAGAAGGTGTTGGAGGCAACAGTGTCACATCCTTCCCTCAGCATATGCTACCTGAGGTTTTGGGCTACCACTGGCCCTGGCCCCTGGAGACTGAAAGGGTACATCAATCTCTTGGTCTCCATCCTTGGAAAGGATCTAAGCCCAGACCAATATCTGCATATTTTCTCAAATGTTCCGTTTAACAGAAAATAATGCAAATCTCCAGGCAACGGAGGCAGCTTTTATGACAGGGAGGAGAGAGTACTCATCTTCCAAGACTTCTCAGCAAAAAGAAAGGTTTACACATAGAAATGTAGAAACAGATTTTGTTGACAGAAAAGCACCTTTAGGCCCACTCAGTCTGCCCCATGTACTTGACTATTCCGTCACCAGTGACCCTAGCAGGTCACAGATGTCTCTCCCTTCCCCCGTTCCTCTACCTAATATGCCCCTGTGCCTATCCCCATGCATGCTTGCAGCTCCCCACAGTCTTTTCCTCCACTTCTTCCTCTGGCAGGCTACTCCAGTCATCCACCACCCTTTCCACGAAGAAGTATTTCCACGCATCTCTCTTAAACTTCCCCCCTCTTAGCTTCATTGCATGCCCCCTTGTTCTAGTGCCTTCCTTTATCTGAAATAGACCCTCCACTTGCACCTTTCTTACTCCTGTGAGGTACTTGTAGGTTTGAATTATGTCTCTTCTTGCTCTCCTCTCTTCCAGGGAGTACAGGCTGAGTTTCTGCTGCCTTTCCTCATATGGCTCCTCGTGCAACCCTCCTCACCATTTAGGCTGCTCTCCTCTGTACCGCTTCAACCCTTTCAGTGTCCTTGCAGAGGTGCGGTCTTCAGAACTGGACACAGTACTCCAGGTGGGGCCTCACCAGTAAGCAACACAACAGCAGCACCACATCCCTCCTCCTCCTACTAGAAATCCCTCTCCCTCTGCACCCCAGCAGCCTGTTAGCCTTTCCCACTGCCCAGCTACTTTGAGGACATCAGATATAATGACCCCCAGGTCTCTTTCTTGCTTGATGACTGCAAGTTCCACTCCACAGAAGTTAAGAAACTGTTGAAAGACTTTGGGTTAAATTATTATATTAAATACCCAGCAGTGCTTGTAATACAATCGCCAGGGAGATCACCTGTGCACTGTGAATCTCCACAGCTAGCCTGGTTATTTTTAAATGAAAACTTTCCAAAGGAATTACAGCAGTTGTTTCAAAGTGATTCAAACCCAGACCAACACTCTAAACCAGCTCAAGTGGATGCTCTGCACGAGCACGAAGCAAGCACCGGCACAAGAAATGCCTCCCTCCTGATGCCCTCCGCCTGGCTGTCACTTCCTCTGTCATGTCTCTCATTGACTATGGCCTTCCGGTCTATGGCTCAGCAGATCAGACTGCCCTCAACAAGGTTCGTCTCACAGTAAATAAGGCCTGCAGACTTATCACTGGTGCTCCCAGACTCACTCACACATGTGAGCTGTACACCCTGGCTACCCTACTCAACCTGGAAGAGCGACTCATGTATCAGACATGCCAGCTCACCTTTAAAGCCCTGCATGGCTATCCCCATAGGCCTATCCAACCCATTCGCTGTACTGCACCGACTCCTGATCACGCAGCCTGGGCCAAGAGCTACCCTAGTTATTCCGAGAGCCAGGACCAAGGTCAGAGGGCATTCCCTCACCGTGCGCCCCCACTGGTATAACTCCCTCCCTGCCAGTGTCTCAAACTCTCTAACCTTAGCTTGCTTTAAGCCCAGGCTCAGAAACTTCCTGCTTAGCTCTCGAAAATGCAACTGCCGCTAGCCTAGTTAAAAAAATAAATATATATATATATATATACTCTGTTTGACAATGCTCTAGCGGCCCCCCCCCTTCCTTTCCCTACTTATTCCTCCTCCCTATCTCCCTCCCTTCTACCCCATCAGCTCTCCCCCGACCATAAGTTTTGCACCTTTTGTTATCTTTAGCTCGTTGGAGATTGTACTCTATTGTAACAAAATTGTAATTGAACTGTAACTTTTTTGTTTGTAAGTACTGTGTCCCTTGTACTACTGTTCTGATGTCCTCTTTGTGACGAGGTACCTTTGTAAATGAGCCTCTGGCTCAAAGGTTTCTAAACTGATGTTTAACTAACTAACTAACTAAATAAATAAATAAATAAATAAATGATCCTGCACCTAACGCAGAGAGGCATGACCATGAAACTCGGAAGTATTTGCCCAGCACAGAAACCAATAAAGCTCTGCCTTACTTCCACCCTTATATGCAGCAGTCACCCAAAGTGCTCCCAAGTCTCTTCTGTCGATGAACTCGCTAATTAACAGGAAGAATAAACCCCCTACTCGTGCTTTCACAACTTACCTAAAAGCGCAACCTCAGAGAAATCCCCCCCCCCAAAAAGGGGAAGAAGTGGGAGCAGGGATAGCCGGAATACATTGCAATCTGTGTCTCATTATCACTTAAAGCCAGTCTGAGAGACAGTAACATCCCAGAGGAAATGAACATTTAATAAAACTCACTGCAGTTGGCCATTTTTTCCCCCCACTTCGCGTTGAAGAACAGCACGTCACTTCATGCTGAGACCTCTGTCTAGGTCTATCTAGTTGCTGTTCTCACTGCATACCTTATAAATGAAAATTACATACTCTCTATTGTTCTGTCTATTCCAGGAATATCTTCACCATTGATTCACAATAGAGGGTCTTCACCGGAAGTGCTAGGATCCATTGGGAGCCAGAACATTTCAGAGGCTGGCGCCGAGTAAGCAGCGTGGATGTACAGCTCCATGAGTGAGTGCACATGGCCACCGGTTGACATCCGCACCATCCCCAACTGCCGCAGTACTTTTTCTTACCGAGGAGATGCAGTATAACCTAACACGTACCTGTGCACTTAACCTAGGGCATAAGATAGCCTTGGTGGCAAGTGTAAGAAGGGCCACCATACCAGTAACATGGTATCTTCACAGCCCAACCAAACAAACGGGTGAAGACCAACAAAAACATACTGGAGTGAGTCCATGGGACAGCAGGTGGGTGTGTGAATAAATGGTGAAGATATTTCTACAAGATCAAGAATTACGGTGAGTAGGAATTTTCTTACCTTACAGGAATCAGTCTTTACCACTGATTCCCACTTGTGGGTCAGAGTACCAAGCTCAGACATAAATCCCCTGGACTAGGGCAGTAGGAGCTGAGGGCTCACTCAGGAGAACAATTCATTGAGGATTGTCCTGCCGAAGGTGGCATGCTGCCTGGCATAGACACCCAGGTCATAGTGCTTAGTGAAAGAGTGCACTGTGCTCCAAGCTGAAGCTCTGCAAATATCTCCAATCGATACAGATGGAATCTCTGCCATGGACGTGGCAACCACTCTGGTAGCATGGGTGTGTACTTGGCCTCCAGTTTAACCTGAGCCATGGCATAGCAGTGGCACAGTCAATTCACAATTCAGGAGGAAATGCACTTGATTGTAACAGACTGTCCCTTCTGATTAGGATCGAAGGAAACAAAGAGCTGTTTGGATAATCTGAAGTCCTTAGTTCTGTCCAGATAAAACCTAAGGACCCTATTAACATCCAGAGAGTAGAGAGTTCTTTCTCCCTCATTCTGGAATTTGGCAAAGTACAGTATGTAGGCAGTACAAGTGGCTGATTAAGATGGAACTCCAACACCACTTTGGTACAATCATGGGGTGTGTGCAGAGAACTACCTTGTCTTTATGGAAAACAGTATACAGAGGCTCTGTGACCAAGGCATGGATTTCAGACACTCTGTGAGCAGAGGTAATGGCCACTAGAAATGCTGCTTTCCAAGTGAAAAACTTCACGTCACATGTTGCAAGGGTTCAAAAGGCTTGCAAGTGAGCATATCCAGCATACCCGGCACAAGGCTGGTATCATAGGCAGTTAATGGCTTCCTGACGGGAGGCCTTGTGTGTAAAATACCCATGAGGAATCTCTTAAACAGTGGCAGGTGTGCCTGGTAGAGGGTATTGATGGGCTTGTGGTATGCTGATACAGCACACAGGTGGACCTCTACTGTGGAATACTACAGACCAGCATCAGAAAGGTCCAGCAGATACTCCAGAACCTTGTCAGGCAGACACCCAAAGGGGTCCATGCGCGTTCTGGAGCACCAGATGGAAAATCCTTTCCACTTGGCTGTGTAAGTCTTCCTAGTAGAAGGCTTACATGCAGCCAAAAGTTTTTCGGAGGCCATCTAAGATACCTAGTACCTGTACCTGTTCACTTCTGTCTCTTCAGGAGCCAGGCCTTAAGGTGAAGAGAGCACAGGTTGGGATGGACCAGGTGACCCTGTGGCAGTACGTGCATCCTGAGTGGTTTAATACTTGGTTTGCGGACTGACAGTCATTTCAACAGAACAAATCGTATCTGTTGTTGCCAGCAGGGGGCCACTAAAATCATCCTGCTCCCTTGCGTCCCCAATTTGAGCAAGCAAGCTCAGGAAAAGAGGGACTGAAGGGAATGTGTGCAGAAACAGATTTTGCCATTGCATCCTGACAGAGAGCACCATGTCCTGGATTTCTGAAGCAGAATCATGACAGTTTGGCATTGAGTGGGGGTGCAAAATGTTCCACATCTGGGGTACCCCACTTATCAAATAGCGATCTCATCAGATTCGGTAGTAGTGACCACTTGTGAGGATTGGCCTCTGTTAGAATGAGATCATCTGACAGAGGTTTTGGACTCCTGGTAGATAGACTGCTTGCAGAAGGATTCCCCTGCTCTAGACACCATTCCCACACTCTCATTGTCTCCCTGCAGAGAGGGTAAGAATGTGCCCTTCCTTGTTTGCTGATGTAGTACATGATGGACTTGTTTTCTGTCTGGAAGAGGACTGTTCTGTGGCTGACTTGATCAACTAGGGCTCACAGACTGTACAAAAAAGCTCACATCTCCAACACACCAATGTGGAGATGAGTCTCTGATGGTTCCCAGACACCTTGTGTTTGGAGGTCCTGACTGTGCCCCCCAACCCCAAGAATGAGGCATCTGTGATGAGAGTCACCTGAAACTCTGGTTGGGAGAAGGGGAAGCCCTGGAGGAGGCTGTCCTCCACTGACCACAATCTGAGAGTCCAAACCAGCACTTGGTCACCTGAATGGGGTAAGTCTGAGAGTGTGATGCCTGTGACCACTATGCACTGAGCTGTCCTCAAGCGTAAATGAGCCCGAGGCACTGAGAACACTGAAGAGGCTATCAGACCCTGCACGCATTGCATGGAATGGGCTTGCACAGTTTTGCACTCCATGATGTAGTATGTGATCTGCCGAACTGTTTGGGGTTTGCTCTCTGGATGGAAAGCCCGAGCCTGAGTTGTGTCTAGAAGAGCTCTTATGAACGGCAGTTGCTGTGAAGATTGGAGATGAGACTTCTTGAGGTACAGTAGGACCTCTACTAAAGTTAGGAACTGAATGGCAGTGGTCACTGCCTAGTCCATCTTCCGCCTGGACGAGCTTGAGGTTTGGCAGTCATCCAAGTACAGGAACACTTAAAGTCCCAATTTCCTAAGGTGCATGGTGAGCCCTGCAAAGCACTTTGTAAATACACATGCTGCCACAGAGAGCCCAAAGGGCACACTCTGAACTGGTAAAGTTCCACAAGCACCAAAAAAAGAAGGTGCCCGTGGTGGAAGGGGTGCACCAGTATGTGCTGGTATGCATCCTGCATATCCAGGGATACTAGCCAATCCTGAGGTTTCAGGAGGGGTAGCAGAGAGCCCAGAGAAATAATTTTGAATGTTTCTCCATCCATAAATTTGTTTAGATTTCTGAGGTCAAGAATAGGGAGCATTCCCCCGATTTCTTTGGCATGAGGAAATACTGGTTACTGTCCTGTTTCTCAGAAGGCCCACATCCTCCTGTGCCATTAGCTCTGACATATAAGCTGACAAAAGGGTCTGTCTTCTGGGTGGATAGTCCAGAGGGATTTCTGTAAAATCAAGAGAGTATCCCTCTCAGATGATCCTGAGGACCTACCTGTTGATTGTGATGGACTCCCACTAACAGTAAAAATGGGTCAGGCACCCTTCCATTAGGGAGGAGAGGTCTGCCTTGGGCAGCTGAGGCAAGACCAGGGATGGAACTTCAGACATTTGCACTATGTGCTTTTGGTGGCTGTGTCTTTGCGCTTTTTTCTGAGGCTTGGGAGACTGACTTTTGTTTTGGGCTCCCCTGCCTTTGCCGTGAAAGGACTGCTTATTATGGTAAGAACCCCATCACTTGCCCCTCTGTGGGTTAAAAGGAGCTGGTCTTGAAATCTTAAAGGTCATTCTAGTTTCGTCTGACACCTTAGATTGCTCCACCTGCTGTCTGAACAGGTAGGTTCCATCAAAATGGCATTCATAACCTGTTGTTGGGCATCCTGGGTGAAACCAGAAGTCCGCAGCCAGGAATGCCACCTGATGCAAATGCCTGCATAGTCGCTTTAAGTTGGTGACTGCTGGACTCAATACCGTGCCTGAAAGTCTGCAAAATACCTGCTCTAGCCTCTGAATCTGGCAGAGACTTTGCCTTACTCCAAAGGGTGTACTCAGAAGAATGTCCATGATAGATGGCTATCCTCATTTCCAGGATAGCTGAAGCATAAACTCGCTTGCCCATAGTGTCAGTCTTGCAAGACTCCCAATTAATGGAGTGCGCAGTGACCTCTTTGGGGAGGATGGCTTATTTATTCTCAGCAAGAATAACAGCAGCATCAGCCATGGGCTGACTGACACACACTGGCTTAGTTTTAGAGGTAGTGTATTTCTTGTCTGCCTGATTTGGGACAGCCACCAATGAAGCAGGCTTGTGCCAAACCGCATCAGAAAGAGTCTCAAGTGTGTGTGTGTGTGTGTGTGTGTGTGTGTGTGTGTGGGAGGGGGGTTAGCAGGAACAAAATTGACTTTTATTTATTTATTAATGTCTCAGATTTGTACCGTTGAGCTAGAGAGCTCATTTACAAAGGTTCCACATCGTAAAAAGCATAGAACAATACAACAAGGACTTTTTTCGAAACAGGACTGGGAACATAATAAAGTCTTGATTTCAAATACAACAATTCTATACAGGTGAATAGGTTTGGATGACAATAGCAAACCTGCAGCAACACTGCATAAAGTAATGCTGGAGCAATCAACAGTATGGCTATGCTTAAGTAACTCTTAAATGGAGTGAGCAAAAGGGTCAGGTTGAAGGAGGACCAGGAGGGAGAGGAGAGTAGGTTGGAGGGCAGGGGGGTGCGGATGGTTGAATACAGATTTGAGGGAGAGGTAGAGCAAGGGGCTGCATAGGCAGGGTGGTGGGAGTTTGGAAGGGATCCACCCCAAATTGGGTTTCATTAGTATAGGACTGGAGTGAAGCAGGTGTAGAGGAGGTTTTAGAGCAGTCAGGCAAGAGAGATGTGAAGTGGGACCAATTAGTAGGCATCGAGGATAAGGTGACTAGAACAGGGGAAGATCCGTGAAGGAAAGAAGGTGAATCTGTGGGAGGGAGGAGGGGTGAGAAAGTGCTACGTAAGGTGACTGGCATATTAGGCACATTTAAAGAGCCCCTGACATTATTAGGAATACTTTGAAAAAAGTAAGATTTATATTCAACTCCATCCCATTTTCTTGATTATTTCATATATTTTCAGTAATTAATTCCCCATGTTCTGTTTTACTGAAAATAGTTGCATGAAAACAAGATCCCTGTCTCCTAGACTATATCTACTCTGGCTGCTTCTCTACAAATGACACAACAATTCCCTGTTTGTGACATCATAATTATCTCCACAGCAACATATTTTGATGTCATAAACATAATTATATTGTTCAAGCGTAGGTAGGCAGCCAGAGCTAAAAGGGCAGCGATACCGTATGCATGCAAATACCATTAGGGATAAGGAAATAAGGGCGAGAATTACAGAATAAAATATGAAACAAACTATATGGTTGGGTTGGAAGACGGGGTGGGGGTTGCGCTATCTACAAGAGACTCTCCCACCAGACTGGCCTCCCAGCCCTGCCCTCGATTTCGGGGTGCAGGCGTCAACCCTAAAACTGACCCCGGATCCCCCTAGGGGCCCCCTCTATCTAACTACAGCCTACATACCCCCAAAAAATCAAGCGCTGGCACTGGTCTCGCTAACAGAGTACCTTACTTCTCTACACCACTCATCTGATCAAATCCTAGTGGGCAATCTAAACATTAACTGGCTTAGCCCCTCATCTTCTACTACCCGTGACTCCTTTGCAGCAATTGATCTGACTCAACTCGTTGCCCAACCAACGAGAGTGAATCCTAAGAGGGGCTCAAGCACACTTCTGGATGTGGTCCTCACCAATCGTCCTAAACAAATCTGCGATATCCAAGTCCTTCCTGACTCACTTAGTGACCACTCCCCTATACTTTTCCACTGGTCAACCTCCATATCCAAACCCATAGCACAGTCCTCCCCACAGCGGCGTCTATGACCAGGTGGTCTGAAACGTCTTAAGCAACTCCTGGCCCAAATTAATTGGTCTCCCATACAGTACGCCCCGATATTGATATGGCGCTAACCTTTTTCGCCCAAACATTCAACAAAGCCTGTGACATTTTCACACCCCTAACTGTACTCCATTCCAAAGTGCCGAATGCACCCTGGGTTACCCCTGCCCTGCTTCAACTACTTAAGCACAAGGATAATTTATGGCACCTGGCCACTGAAACTGGCCGGCCCGCAGACAGACAGGCTACATGCAGCTGCAAGAAACAATGTACCTGGGCCATCCGAAGGCTAAGGCTGATCACTATCAGTCTCACTCACCTCCTCTTGGAGGAATGCAAGAACCTTCTGGGACAATATCAAACAACTAAATGGGAGCACCCCCACCCACCCTCCCAGATCAACATTGATGGCTCTATCTCCACTGACCCAACCCTCATTGCCAACTTCCTTAATACATCCTTCACTGATCTTGGCCAGTCCTCCCCAGCGACTTTTGACCCTTCCCCCTACCCCTGATCTCCTGCATGCGCTTTGCTTTATGTCGGGGTTACTGCCCAAGAGTCAGACCTCACCTAACCAATGCCCTAAAGAGCAACAGTACTGGCAGTGATGCCTAGACCCCTGTCTCCTCCGCCGGGTACTGGATCTGGTCCTCGCCCCAATCACTAGTCTCCTCAATAAATCCCTCTGCCTGGGGCAATTTCCCTCAGCTTGGAAAATTGCCGCAGTCACGTCCATACACAAGGGTGGTGACAGGTCCCTAGCCGGTAATTACCGGCCTATCTCCATTCTCTCACCCCTCTCCAAAGCCTTAGAAAAAGCAGTGGCCACTCAAATTATGGATGACCTAACCAAATACAACATCCTCTGCCCTGAACAGCACGGTTTCCGTACAGGTCACAGTACCAGCACTGCCCTCCTAGAGTTTTCAAATTTTCTACACTCTTCTCTGGACTAAGGCTCTCTGGAGGGGGCAGTGTTCGTTGATTTATCAAAAGCCTTCAACACTGTTTCCCATCCCCTCCTGCTGGATGCCCTCAGCCACGCTGGCTTTGCCGCTGGGCCTGTCTCCTGGTGCTCCAGCTACCTGGCTGCCCGCTCTCAGCAGGTTAAAATTAACGGGACACTCTCCAATGCTTGTCCTATCTGTTCCGGTGTTCCCCAGGGCTCCATCCTTGGACCTTTGCTCTTTTCTCTATACCTCAATACCCTGCCAGGTGCATGTACTGGAAAAATTTTGCTGTACGCAGATGATGCCGTCATCTTTGACGTCTTGGGGGACAGGACCTATGAGGAGGGCATGAAGAGCTAAATATGTACACATTGGGCGAGGAAGGGACCGGGGGACATGATAGAGGTCTTCAAGTATATGAAGAGAGGTAAATAGGGGAGGAACAGTCAGGGTGCTTGAAGGAAGGAGGAGGGGGCCACTAGAGGGCATGGGTGGAAGCTGGAGGGCGGAAGATTCAGGGGAGAAAGGAGGAGGTGCTACTTCACTGAGAGGGTGGTGGAGCCATGGAATGCACTGCCCAGGGAGCTGGTGGAGGCAGAGATGGTGGATGGGTTCAAGAGGGGCTGGGACAGGTACAGGGGAAGGGTTCTGGAAGCAAAATCCAATGCAGCAAGAATATCCGGAACTGGGAAGGGAGAAGTCAGAGAAGGAGAGGGGGGCAGCAAGGTCAGCACCCAGGGTGGGGGCTGACCAATCGAGCAGACTCGAAAGGCCGTTAGGCCTATTCTACTGGCATTTTAGTATGTTAGTAGTATGTTAGCATCTTTGCCTCTGACCGTAACCCTATCACCCTCCAGGACTCCTTGCAAATATCTTATAATGATGCTGAAGCCTGGTTCAAAGAGCATAGACTTGTAATAAATCTCAAAAAAACAAAAACCATGCTCTTCGCCTACCCCCAAAACAAAGCCAGCAATTTCCTACTCCATGTCCTCTCTAGTACCAAGTTTCCACTCGAGCAAGTCTACTCGTATAAGTACCTTGGGATCTCCTTTGACCCTGCGCTCACATTCCATGACCACATCGCTGCCCCAGCCTCAGCTTCCAATATTCGGCTGGGTATCCTATACCGCTACAAAAATTGTCTCCCCCCTGACGCCCTCCGACTCTCAGTCACATCCTCTATACTGTCCATTGTGGATTATGGTTTACCAGTTTATGGTGCTGCAGACCAGACCGCCCTCAACAAAATCCACCTCACATTAAACAAGGCCTGTAGGCTAATCACAGGGGCCCCCAGGTTAACACATACCTGCCAACTACATGCAAAGGCTATGCTGCTTGACCTAGATGAACGTCTCAGATATCAAACCTGCCTCATAACAAAAAAAACTCTCCTTGGACTATCCCCACCACGGTTGACAGCCTCCATCTGCCAAGCAAAATCCCTAGTACAAACACGTGTAACCCCCCTGCAAATGGGGGTTCCCAAAAGACTTCCAGGAGCTTGCTTGAATGCTCCAAGCCTGAATGGTGTTTGGCATTTAAGCCATTTATCAGTGAGTGTTTTTAGAACCTCTGGTACTGTCTCTTTAAGAGCTGTCTGCTTGCAGACATAATTAGTTTGTATGGGGGACTGTGTGTTTCTTTGATTGAGTACCACTCAGCTGCCAATTCACTTCATTTTGCAGTCACTAGGAGTGCAAAGGAACCTATCTGAAAGATGTAACTGTTTGCCAGAAATCATTTAGAGTAATAATGAAATTACAGTTTGTCTAACCTGCTTTCTTTGCAGTCAGAACTGTGTCTGCTAGTTCCCCATTCTAGTTTTGAACTGCTGAACTGGACCAATCAGTGTGGGGTAAGCTAGCTCTAAAATGGTGCCTTGACGAATCAGAACTTGGACTCATAATCTGAGCCAGCCACAAGAGGATTGTATGGGCAGTGACTCTGGGAGATGTAGTTTAGACTTCAGTGCCTTTTGGACCAACAGCAGCAGTCTATTGTGAGTGACAGCCAATCCAGTCAAGAACTGGGAGGAACTCAAAGGAAGTGCTCGGTTTTGTCGGTTGGAGTTTCAGTTGAGCTTTGGCAGTGAAGAAGGAAGGCCCTGTGCTTTTTCAGTGTGCAGTTTTAGTCAAAAACGTGTAAGGCCCAGAGTTCGGTCTGCAGCTTGTTAGGACTGAATCGTCCTGTGAAAAGAATCAAAGGATCTCTGAAGAGTAGAAACCAGGCTCACCCTGTAGAAGACTGGAAGAATTGCTGAAAATTGCACTTCGGTCTGTCAGGAACTGAATCTGCTGTGTGTTCTCCTGGGTATTGTGCAGTAATTGCGATCGGGATACAGATGCAGCCTGCCTGGTATAGTGCTTTCTTTATAAATGTGTGAAGAGGTTTGTTACCTCAAGTGAGCCCTGCTGACATTGAAGGACCCTATCTTATTTGGAGTCGTGAGTACTAATTCAGGGTCGCTCCTGTTGAATTGCCACATTAAATCAAATGGAATTACTGTACTGCTGACTGTTTAATTCTCCTTTCTCTGTGTGAAGGGCCTCTACCAGCTGCCACGGTTTGGACTAGCCACTAGGGCTTGGGTACCCAGGGACAGTAACTGATAGGGATAGGCCTGTGCACAGAGCCATAGGTAAGATTATTAGAGTGATAAGCTAATTAACCTGATTTCCCCTGTCCTTGTTATATCCCCTAAATAAATCAGAGCTGCTTTGTTTCAGCAAAGTTATACTGCCTGAGGTATTTGTCTATGTTAAAGTACTGTACTGTGATTGTTGCACTGTATCTCATTTCTCAGGAGGTCCCAGTGCGGAACCAGACCTGGGGAGTAAGTGTATACTGTGAAGGTAATTCTGATATATTGTGTGGGCCACTAGTGGGAAGAAAGGGGGGTTGCAGTGTCCCAGAGGGCTGTGACCAAGTTAGTTTAACTATTGCAAACCCTGACCTCTGGGTGGAGGCACCCGCCATTGGATCCAGGCCCCTCAACCTGTTAGTGGCAAATCAGGCAGGGGTAGTAGCCCCTGGGATAGCGCCATCTAGGGGTTACACACGAACCTCCTGCAAAACCACACTGTTAGTAACCAGGGCAAGGACCACACATGGTCAAAGGGCCTATTGCTACAGAGCCCCATCCTGGTATAACACCCCCCCCACCTCTATCTCTGATGCCTCCATGACCTCCTGTTTTAAAACCTCCTTTCGAAATCACTTACTTAATACGCGTAGCTGTGACTAAGTTGCCCTTGCTCATATGCTCTGACAAAGCTCCCCGAGTGGCTGCACCCAACCTACTACCAACCACTTCCCATTGTCTTACTTATTATCACCTCCTCCGGTCTCTGCACCCCTCTGCCTGTATGCTCATACCATTGTTTGTTTATGAAGTACTACACATCTGTATCAACCTGTGCTTTGCTAATCCTGTATCTTTAAAATTGTAACCAATATATGTCAGCATGTTTTACCATTTGTTGCACTCCGTTATGATGTAACAAAATTGTTTGACTGTATTTGTCCTCTTTGTGACGAGGTACCTTTGAAAATGAGCCTCTGGCTCAAAAGTTTGTAAACCGATGTACAAAATAAATAATATATATTTATGTCTGAATATTAAATTTTTTTTCAGAGTTGTCTCAATGGTGTCAGGAGCTCTCTAAGAACTCCAGCTGGAGGCTCACAGCCTGGTCAATGGCTGCTGCCTCGAAATCTAAAGCTGAGTGCATATTTCTGAGCAGAGCCTGGAAAGAAAATCCTCCTGAGGCACGGACACAGGAAGTGGGGCTGACATATCGAGACTAAAGTAGGATTCATCATCACCGCCTTCAGAAATAATGAGATCAGGATCAGACTCGTCCCCCTCTACACCCTCACCTGAAGAACTTGTATAGAAAAGAGGTTCTGGTTGTAAGCCCAACAATCCAGTACATGGCTGTGGCAACACTGGTGACAATGGTAGTCCCCAAAGAATGAGGGACCGGTGCCATAGGTAGAACTGGAACCAGCACCAAATCTGGCACTTGGAAAGTTCCTGGCTGTGAGGGTGGTACCAGAACTGGTGATGGATCTGAAACTGGGCCAGACCCCAAAGGACCCAAACCCAGCTCTGAACCTGGAACAAGTGTTGATGAGTGTGCCCTCACTGAAGTGGCCAGTGAAGGCAATTTGGCCGGCCCCATCCCTACACAGGCTGGGGGGTGGTACATGGGACAGATATCAGTGGTGCCACCCCTGGCAAAGACCCTGAGGCTGTTACTGGATACAAACACACTAACTGACCCAGTGGCACTGTCTACAGTACCAGCTCCACCAGCCCCAGCGGGCCAGAGACCAGCTTAGTGGTGCCCTGCAGGCCAGACGCTGCACCCACTGCTTAATGACAGCTTCCGGCGGTGGAACAGTCCACTGGAGCCCCCATTTACAAACAGGGAGGGACCCTGGGCCTGACACAATAATCTCCCAGAGCCAGAGGCCCTTGGTGAAACCGAAGGTGATAGTGAAGACCCAAGATATAAATTAGTGTCGAAGAGTTGATTAGTGGCCTTTGTTAATTAAAATAAAAAATGATTAGCAATCAGCCAATTTTGATTAGCAGTTTCCTAAAATGGGTATTTTTACTTTAAACCATATAATTATGACTTATTATTGTATATATTAATAAAATAGACATTGTATATATAGTTTTGAGACTGAAGTTGCCATTTTGACCAAATTGTCAGCATAGCCTTATTTTATTACTCCACCTCATGTACCTGGTGCAAAACATTTTCCAATTCTTGCCAAAGCATAATTCTGCACAACTGAAATGCCATTCTGGGTCACAAGTGTGGAAACACATTTTGGATAGGATTTGAAAAATGACAGCTGTGACATACATGCAGTGGGGTAATAAGAAGGCTATGTTGAAAATCTGGTGTCAAAATATTTAAAAATTCCAAAGTTACGAGGGTGTGTAGCAAAATTGCAACAGATGGTCATAACTCTGCCAGTTTTACGTATTTCAACCCCAAATTTTCAACATAGCCTTCTTATGATCCCCACCTCATGAACGATATGACTGGCATTACACAAATCCTGCCCAAAAGGTGAATTTGCCAAGCGACTGCAAAATCACCTTCCGGGCAGAAGTTGCTTACTGACAGTTATAGTGTTCATGAGGTGGGGTCCCCAAAAGGCTATGTTGAAAATTTGGGATCAATATGTCGACAAATGACCGAGTTATGCACCAAAGTTGAACCCCCCCCCATTGAAATACATAGGACTGCATTTACCTTAGTTCTCATACTGCAGTCGCCGGTTCTGGCAGCAAGATGCGTCTTGGATCGGAGAGCGGCTCTTAAACGTCAGGTGTGTGAGGGTGTACTAGAGGGTGTGGGGTGGTAGCTGCTGAGTGGGAGTTGTGGGTGGGGAGGAGGTACGATCGTCGAGGGATCGATTTTTTTTCTTGCAGGTTTAAAAAACACAACATTGCAAACCATTTTCTTTTTTTACAGAAACACAAGACAGACTGGGGATAGGGTGGAGGGATGCCACTAGACACCAGGGAATTATGAGGACAGCAACGGGTACGGTGCCACTAGACCAACAGGGAGCTGCAATAAATAATACGGGGATCACAGTCGGAGGGTGGGGGTGCCACTAGAACAGAATATGGGGACAGCGATCGGCAGAGGGTTGGGGAGGGGCCACTAGACACCAAGGAAAATTAAAATAATTAGGGGGACGGGCAGTTTTCATGATTAGCAGTCACTGCTAATCATGCAGTCAATTGACTTGCATTTCCCAATTCTTGGGTTGCAAATTGCTATGTGAATCCGCTTATTTTATCCATTGGCACCTCTGACTCTAGAAACTGAATATCTCACAGTACACCTCATAGAGGGCGACCTCAACTGATACTGTTTCTTGCCCTTCTTATTAGAAGAGGAAGATGTCTAGAACGAGCGGTGCCTGGACCCCGGCATAGAACATGTGCAGGATCAGGATTGCTTCTTTTTGTGCTTGTGGGAGGACTGTCCATCCTCCCAGGCACAGGACTGCCCCTTGTCGGAACCCTTCCCCCAAGTGAAAAGTGGACCAAACATGGGCCTTCTGCCAGACCAGCTTGCCTCTACAGGCTCCCTACCATCTTCCAAGGCCTTCAACTGTTGACTCTTAGTAAAGTGAGAGAAAAATACTGTATGATAAATTTGTAGTAGTAGTAAAATCTTTATTTTTATACAGGATAAGTAGGAAACAATATATCATTAGGTCCCGAGGGACCTATTTACAAGATGGTCCTGTGTAAATTTCAAGGTAAATTAAAAACAATAAAATTTATAGGTTTCACTGTACAGTACAAAACATAATCTTAAAGGTTCTATCAAACTTTAGTTCACAGACTTTTAAAGACAATTCACGCTTGTTTCGATGTGAATAACATTCATATCAATATTATCCATTACACATGCGAGTTCTTAATTCACGTTTCAGTTCTCTGATTAAAAGCTTGGAATTCCTATTCACTCCTGTGATAAGAGTTATCTAGAGAGTTCTACACTGACATAGCAATAACTGGAAAAGTCATGTTTCCATATTTATTTAAGGGCCTTGGTGTTTTAAACTCTCTCATATTAATATTTGATGGAGACTCTGTGACAAAATAAATAATCAGACACAAAAATAAACTCTAGCATCAAACACTAAAACTGAAAAAAAAAAACCAGAACATTTGTCATACAAGTGTGAAGTTCTAACTTCCAGCGGACGAGCAACAAAGCACCGATGCATACTCAATGGTGGGAACTGAGGCAGCCGGAGGCTGATGTGACCAGGTGGCAGTGTGTGCTTCCCTGATGGTGCTGTGTATTTCATGCTGCTTACTTTGGCATCAGCCCTCAGAAATGTTCCAGCTCCTGCTGGGTCCTAGTACCTCCGGTGAAGACCCTATAGTTGGAATCAATGGTAAATATTGATTCCTGAAGATCTCTGGCTTCTGTTTAGTTGCATTATAATAAGTCTAACATGGGATTTACTATCTCGGCAGCAGTCTTACCATGAACCATGGCATGAATGGAGATCAGAATTCTGGGACAACAAAGGTTGGTAAGTCATGATCAATAATTCTGCATGTGCATCTTAACTGAATGGGAGTCCCAACTTAATGAGCTACCCTTACTTCAAGAAGAAAAATTATGTTGCAGTGTAGGAGCTATCAGTAATAAATGCAATAGGGAAGTGACTGTCAAAGGGAAGGTAACCGCTAACTATGACTATGTTTCCCTTTAGCAGTTAACTAATACATATGCTGTATAAAAATGTGAGCCATGCTGGACATTCCCTAACATATTTTTTTGTTTTCAGCCAGATGTCAAACCGGTATATTAGCTTTTTTCTTGATAAAAATTGATGTGAAGTATAAGATAATGCTTAATCGGACTTCAGTAGGGGTCTTGTGGAAATGCAATGCATGGGGGTGTAATTCCTTATTCTTTTTTTTTATCTTATTTATGCTCCCCGAGTCCTCAGCTGGCCACTCCCTCAGGCTGCCTAGGCCTACCAACACCACGTACCTTCACCATCTGCTGCCCCTGGAAGTGCCGTGACCCCAGGTAACTTGATGTATCCCTTCGTCAGGAGGGCCAACCAGGAGAGGAGAGTCGCCCGTGGGCATTCTGCATATCTTGGTAATTCCTTACTCATGATTGACATTACTGTTCTTTAGATCCAACACAAAGAGCATGCTGTAGCAATGGCCAACATAGGGTGTCTCTGTGTCACTAACAATATCGTGCACTATACACAGCAACAACCTTATGTTCTTTTGGTAACACTGTATGGAGGAGATGTTTCTATCTAAAAGTTGGCAAATGTAGTCCCACTTTACAAAAGTGCAGGCAAGGAAGAGGTGAGCAATTATAGGCTTGTCAGGCTGACATTGGTGGTCTGTAAGTTGATGGAAACATTACCGAAGGAAAGGACTGTGGAATATCTTGTATCCAACAGATTGCAGGATCTGAGGCAGCATGATTTCACAGAGGGAGACAAACAAATGCCAAACAAATTAGATAGACTTCTTCGACTAGGTGACCAAGGAGCTAGATCAGGGAGGTGCAAAAGACTTGGCTTACCTAGATAGATTTCAACAAAGCTTTTAACACCGTTCCACACATGAGACCAATGGGCAAGTTGGGTAACATGACAATAGAAAATATGGTGGTACTCTGCATAAGAAATTGGTTGGTGGATAGGACACAGAGGGTAGTGGTGAATGGAGTGTGCTCAAAGGAAGGGAGGGTGACCAGTGGAGTTCCTCGGGGATCAGTGTTAGGACCAGTCCTCTTCAATATCTTTACAAGCAGCATAGCAGAAAAACTGAAAGGGAAGGTCTGCCTCCCTGCAGATGACTCACAGATCTCTAACAGAGTGGACACACCTGGTGGAGTGGACAGAATGTGTAGGGATCTAGAGAGAGACTGGAAGAGTGGTCAAGGGTATGGCAGCTGGGTTTTAATGCAAAAAAAGTGCAAAACAATGCATCTAGGCCATAGGAACCCTGGAGCAGAGTAAAAGATGGGCGGAGTGATACTGACAACGACCAAGCAGGAAAGACACATAGGGGTTATTATACTGGATGACCTAAAGGTGGCCAGGCAGTGTGATAAAGCAATCGGGACAGCTAGTGGGATGCTGGGGTGCATAGCTAGGAGTATCTCCAGTAGGAAGAGAGAGGGGATTCTGCCCCTGTGTAAATCACTTGTAAGACCTCACCTGGAGAACTGTGTACAGTTCTGGAGACCACACCTCAGAAAAGACACAGACAGAGTGGAGGCGGTCCAGAGGAGGGCTACTAAAATGGTGCAGAGTCTGCATCAAAAGCTCTTCGAGGAAAGACTTCAAGAGCTAAATATGTACACCCCGGAGGAGGGGGGGGGGGGGATATAACAGAAACCTTTAAATACCTTAGAGGGTTAATAAGGTACAGGAGGAGAGTACCTTTCAGAGTTCTGTAAAAGTAACATCCTACTGGCACTTTGAAACAGTTCACTTAAAAAAAAAAAAGATCTCTCACTGGAGCCACCGACCAATTTGGCATCAAAAGCAGCCTACTCAAACAATATTGCAATATGAAACTTGAACAAACCCAGAAACAGAAAAACAAGCATCTACTAGCAAAACACTTAAAATAAAAAATCCAGAAACTTTGTTGCAGCCCAGGTGAAAAACCCAACATACAATTACAGTCCAGTCAAATCTTTTGGTCATAAGGACTTTGACAGCACCGAGTCATGCCTCTGTCAAGCAAAGCTAAATTCTGACTGCTTGAAGACATCCAATGCCTTGGAACTCTCGTTCCCGGTACTCTCAGCACCACAGCCCTTTGGATTGCTCCCATCCCATATACTGTACCCTTTTCTTCGCTAGCACACCCTTATTCCCTCTTTCTTTTTTACTCTTCTTTTTTTATGTATAATAACCTAGCATTCTCATAGAGTTTTACTACACTATTATTAAACTTACAGTTTGGCTGTTAGGTGATTTTATTGTATTAGGGATATTGGGGGCTATCCTCTAAGGAGCGCAAGGTATGCGTGTAACTTGCATCCCCACCTACGCATCCGCAGATGGGCACAGGGCGTGTGGATTTTCGACCGCTAAGTACCCACAAGGCACCTGTCCATGGCCCTGCTCCCCCCCAGTGTGCATGTGCACGGGGGTCGATTGGTGGACACAGGTGGGCATCCAATGGGATGTCCGTTCCTGGTCCGCTAGTGGATCCCCTGCACCATGCGGCACTGTGGATGCAGGGACATGTAGCGGGATCGCACACACTAGCACTGGGCGAGCACCTGGGCAGCCACCCCCCAGCCCTCGCAGTGGTCCAGGAGGGCTGGGGCATTTTTTTCGGAGGTATACTATGGTGTTCACTGCTACTGGTGGCATACTGTCAGGGGGGCCATGCAGTAACTATGATTGCCTCTGGATTGCATAGTCTGTGCTCCCCCTCACCCAGCGCTCTACGCTTCCGTGAGTAGCAGGAATGCCTCCTCCACTGCCCCCACATGCAGCTACCTGGCCTGCCGAGGGATCCAGTATGTGACAGTCCCATGCCCCTTTGGTGAATTGGGTGCAGGGGGTGTGGGCAGCTGCAGAGTGTCTAAATGCTGCAGATATCCGGCATCTAGGCACCCTGCCTCTTGGAGAACAGACCCCAATATTATCTTCTCTAACCTCTTGATAGCAGCCTTGCAGTATTTATTATACTGATTCTGTTAAGCATGTCTAGCTGTTTAGCAAACATTAGAATAATAATAACTGCAAATAGAATAGATACAGCTCAGTTAAGAGGCCCGACCAGTACTTGCCCTGTGGTACTTCTCTGACAAACTACTTGCTTTAGCTAGTCATTTTATTAGTGACATCACTAAAAACATACCACCAACAGCTTAAAGTTTGCTTTAATTTCAGTTGGCATCCATCTGTATCCCCCTCCCCTGGGACGAGGCTGAAAACAGGCAAAAATTGTTCTAGTCCTCCTTCCCGGTCAACAAAGACTAAATAAAAAAAACACTAACTTCAACTCTTATATCATTATCTCTTTAGTATCAGGTTCCTAATTCAAGACCCAAGTGCAATAAGTGAATTTCACTGCTGCCTTACTAACAATTTATGAGGATCGTCAGGAAATGAAAATTACGTACATACCGTAATTCTTGATCTTCTTGGACGAGTCTCCGCCACTCATTCACACTATTGGGATCTGCGTCGGAGGCACTAGGACCCATCGGGAGCAAACTTTTGCTGGAGGAGTCGGCGCCATGCGAGGAAACGGCGCCCATGACCCCTAACTGCTTTCGGTAATATCCATCTCATCGTCGATCCTCCAACCGCCTCAGTACCTTTTTTACCAAGGAGGTGCAGCGTAACTAACCTAGAAGGGTAGCCTAACCTAAAGACCGGACATAAGATAGTCCGGGCGACCCGTGTAAGAAGGGTCAACAAAGAAGTCTTCACGGCCTAAGATTTGAGGGAGTGAAGACCAACAACAGAGGTGAGCTCGGGGGACGGAGGGTGGGCGTGTGAATGAGTGGTGGAGACTTGTCCAAGAAGATCAAGAATTACGGTAGGTACGTAATTTTCATATCTTCCTGGACATAAGTCTCCACCACTCATTCACACTATTGGGAGAGTACCGAGCTAATAATCCCCCGAGAGGGTGGCAGGAGAGACCAAGAGCTCACATTTCTAGGACAGAAGTCCATTCAGGATGGCTCTGCCAAAGGAAGAATGTCGTCTGGCATGGACATCCAGTGCATAATGTTTAACGAAAGTATGCACAGAGCTCCAGGTGGCCGCACTGCAGATGTCTGCAATGGGCACGTTGTGGATTTCCGCTAGGGATGCCGCGACCACTCTAGTAGAGTGAACGTAAACTCTACCCTCCAACTTAACCTGCGCCATGGAATAGCAGTGGCGAAGGCACGCCACTAGCCATGATGAGATACATCTGATATCGACAGGTTGACCCAGCCGGGTCTCACTGAAGGAAATGAATAGTTGCTGGGCCTTGCGAAAATCCTTGGTTCTATCTAGATAGAAACGCAAGGCCCTCTTAACATCCAAAGAGTGAAGAGAACGTTCTCCTTCATTTTGGAAGTTCGCAAAATAAGAGAGAAGGACCAAAGGTTGGTTTAGATGAAATTCTGACACAACCTTAGGAAGAAATTTAGGATGAGTATGAAGAACTACTTTGTCCTTATGGAACACAGTATATGGAAGGTCTGTGACCAGGGCATGTATCTCAGAGACCCTGTGGGCTGAGGTAATGGCCACTAGGAAGGCATTCTTCCAGGTGAGAAATTTTAGCTCACAGGTAGCCATAGGTTCTAAAGGTTTCCGAGTGAGCATGTCTAGCACAAGATTAATGTCCCAGGCTGCAACTGGACGTCTTGTAGGAGATCTGGTATGCAGAATCCCTTTAAGAAATCTCTTAACCACAGGTAACTGAGCCAGTGTTAGGGAAAAAAAAGGGCACATGATACGCTGAAATGGCACTAAGGTGAACTTTGACTTTAGAGTACTGCAGACCTGAATTTGAGAGGTCCAAAAGGTACTCCAAAACCTTATTTGGTGGACAGGAAAAAGGATTCAAAGAGGACTTTGCACACCAGAGCGAAAAACGCTTCCACTTGGCTGTGTAAGTTTTCCGAGTGGCTGGCTTCCGTGCAGCCAGAAGGATATCTGAAACTCTTCGAGAGACATTGAACCGGTTTACTTCGGCCTCTTCAGGAGCCGAAGGTGAAGTGACCTCAGGTTGGGGTGGACCACCGGTCCCTGAGTCAAAAGGTTCACCTGCAGGGGAAGTGGTCTCGGAGGAACCACCAACATATTGTTGAGTAGTGGAAACCACAGCTGCCGAGGCCAAAAGGGAGTAATGAGAATCATCTTGTCCCCCTGGGATTCGAACTTGAGGAGTACTCTCTGAATTAGAGGAAGAGGCGGAAAAGCGTAAAGAAAGCGTTTTGTCCACCGCAGCCTGAACGCATCCTGGCAGAAAATGCCAGGCCCTGGAATTCTGGAGCAGAAGAGAGGCAGTTTTGCGTTGAGTGGGGATGCAAAAAGGTCCAGGTCCGGAGTTCCCCACTCTTCGAATAGTGACTGAACTATGGTTGAGTCGAAAGACCACTCATGAGGATCTGCCTCTGTTCTGCTGAGACGGTCTGCAAAGTCGTTCTGTACGCCTGGCAGATAGACCGCTTGAATTAGAGCGTTGTGCTCCAAGCACCATTCCCATACCCTCATTGCATCCCTGCATAAGGGGTAAGAATGAGCACCACCCTGCTTGTTGATGTAATACATCACTGCTTTGTTGTCCGTCTGAAGGAGAATGTTCTTGTGGCAGAGAATGTCCTTCAACGCTCGGACCGCATAAAGGACGGCTCTCATTTCTAGGACGTTTATGTGAAGCTGGGACTCGAGTTGAGTCCACACCCCTTGAGTGTGGAGAGCCTGACAGTGAGCTCCCCACCCCATTAGGGATGCGTCCGTGGTAATGGAGATTTGATGGTCCAGAGGAGCAAAGGGATATCCTTCCAGGAGATTGCTCTCTTGAGACCACCAGGTGAGTGACCTTTTTAAAGGTTCTGTCACTTTGATGAGATAGGACTGCGGGTGAGTGGTTGGGGACCACTGAGTACTGAGCATCCACTGGGTGGTTCTCATGTGCAGATGTGCTAGGGGTACAGTGAACACTGAGGATGCCATGAGGCCTAGCATCCGTTGCATCGAGAGAGCTGTAACTGAGCTGTTCTCCCCGATGTGACGAGCCATCTGAAGAATATCGTTCCTCCTGTCTTCTGGAAGAAAAGCCTTCACACAGGAGGTGTCTAGAAGAGTCCCTATAAAAAGGAGCCTCTGGGAGGGCTGCAGTTGCGATTTCTTGAGGTTGAGCAGAACTCCCATGGATGTAAAGAGGCGCGAGGCTGTCTCTACGGCGTCCAGAGTCCCTTGCCTGGAAGGGCTTGCTAGAAGCCAATCGTCCAGATAAGGAAACACCTGTATTCCGACCTTTCTGAGGTGTGCTGCGAGAACTGCACAACACTTTGTAAAAACTCACGGCGCCGAGGATAGCCCAAAGGGCAGGACTCTGAACTGATAATGTTGTCCCAGAGCCACAAACTTCAGGAATTTGTGATGCCTCGGGTGAATAGGAATGTGCTGGTAAGCATCCTGCATGTCTAGGGAGGCTAGCCAGTCGTGTTGATGAAGCAAAGGTAACAGGGTTCCCAGAGAAATCATTTTGAATTTCTCCTTGGGGAGAAATTTGTTTAGCTTTCTGAGATCTAGAATGGGGCGCATTCCCCCGGACTTCTTTGGAACCAGAAAGCAATGGGAGTAAAACCCCGTGTTCCGTTGATGCAGCGGCACCACTTCTACTGCCCTGTTGTTTAGAAGGCCCTGAATCTCGGCGACGAGAAGGTCTGACTGAAGGGTACACAGCCTGGGCTGCCATTTGGGAGGACAATCCGGAGGGGTCTCCACAAGATTGAGTGAATACCCCTTGCGAATTATCCGAAGGACCCATTTGTCTGAGGTTATGGACTTCCACTGGCTGTAGAAGTGCATCAGATGACCTCCTACCGGAGAGGAAAAGTCCACCTCGGGCAGTTGAGATGGGACTTGGGCCAGCAATTCATAAGGTAGCGCTGGGCGCTTTGGGCCCTTGCGCTTTCTGTTGCACCTTCTTTTGAGGTTGGGCAGGTTGGCTCTTATGGAAACTTCCTCTGCCCCTGCCTCGAAAGGACTGACGATTATGAAACTGACGTTTACTGGCATGCCCTCGAGGGGGAGGAGGGGGTCGAGCCAACTTAATTGCTGACCTAGTCTTTTGTGTAGCCTCTAGAGCTTGCTCTACCTGAGGACCAAAAAGATATGCACCATCAAAGGGCAATGCCATCACCTGTTGCTGTGCATCATTCGTGAAGCCCGAAGTGCGCAGCCAGGAATGACAGCGGGTGCAAATACCAGCAGCTGCTGAACGGAAAGCAGTGTCAAAAGCATCCATGGCTGCTTTAACCTGCTGGTTGTTAGATTCAATACCTCTAGTAATGGTTTGAAGAAGCTCTGGCTTTGAATCAGACTCCGGTAGAGCATCAACCATTTGCTTGACAGAATGCCACAGGATATACTCATACTGAGAAAAATAGCCTTGGTAACTGGCAATGCGCATACTTAGGGTAGAAGCAGCAAAGACTCTTTTACCTAAGGTGTCTATCTTACGAGATTCTTTGTTAATAGGTCGAGCTGTAGTAGTTTGAGGAAGAACGACCTTATCATTCTCTGCCAGGACTACAATAGGATCCGCATAGGCTTGAGATGCCAGAATGGGACGATCCTTGGGGGCTGAATATTTCCTATTAATGGATTTAGCCACCAAAGGGGTGAGAGCAGGATTATTCCATACCATTTGAGACAGCGTCTCGAAGGAAGGCTGAATCGGAGGAGTCTAATCCATAAGGACCTCCATGGCGTGAAGGTATTGGAGTCTTAACAATTTCCCAGGATCGATGTCTGTAGTCTGGAGAGAAAGTGTGGAACTCATATTTTTCAACAGAGACTTAAAGGACAGGTTCTTGACCAGAGGCTCTGTAGCAGTAATAGATCCTGCTTCGTCCACTTCATCACCCAACCGAAGGTCTGGGTCAGGCTCAACGTCATCTCCTGACAGTCCAGGAGGGACTGTATGGATAGGAAAGGAATGAAAATCAGAAGAGAAGGAGGCAGGAAACGAGAGAAAAGAGGAGTCCCCGGCACCGAGGAGGCGCACGGCATCAAGAACGACGCCGAGGAACCACGCGGCGCCAAAAACAGCGCCAAGAAGCTGCACGCACCGAGGATGGTGCCGCAAAACTGTCGGTGCCGCGCGGGCGGTGCTAAGAGCATTATCGACGAAGGGTGCCAGCACTCCTGAACTCCGAAAAACAGGTTTTAAAGGAAGAAGAGCAGGAGATAAGGGCATCGGTGTGGCCCCCTGTGCCGAAGCCATGTGTTGGGGGGAACACCTAAGCACGGATTCGACGGCACCGAAGAAGGTGCCGCGCGACCAGGAAAATCCAACCGTCCTACCTGGTCGCCCAAAGAGCCCGAAGGCCCACGAGCGACCGAGCCAGGTAGCCGAACCAACCTCCGAGCCCACTGCTCCATAAGAGCGGCCCATTGATGAAGCTGCTCATCTGAAGACCTACCTGCGGGCGGGGTAGGACTCCGATATCGAAGCCGTCGGCTACCAGAAGCAGAAGTTGGCGACTCCGAAGGAGGAGACCGGCAACTAGTCCCGAAAACCGAGTGTCTACGCGCAGACATATCAGGAGGGCGACCTCGAGTGATGCCTTCTCTTTTTAGACCTGTGGGCCGAATAGAGCTCGAGGCCGAACGGTGCCGAGAATGCGACCGTTTATTTTATGCTTCGCGGATCGCCCATCCCAGGGCATTGGACTGACCGTTGTCAGACCCCGGAGAAGCGGTGGACCGGACCCAGCCCGACTGACTGAACAGCTTTCATATGAAGTCTCCCTACCGTCACCTGACCTGCTCATAGTCGACTCCGTCAATGTAGGCTGAGACTTCTTTATTGTATTTATTTGAGAAATAAGAATAAACTTAAGCGATACTGTTATCGAGATAATATTACAAAATAATAAAACTGAAAACTATGCTGCTGGTTTGAAGTTTGACTCCTGACAGGCAAGCGACATCGTCACTGAAGTGCACTTGACGGTGGGAAAAAAGGAACTGAGGTGGTTGGAGGGTCGACGCCGAGATGGTCTTTACCGTGCGAGCTGGGGCTCGTGGCGCCGACCCTCCAGCAAAAAGTTTGCTCCCGATGGGTCCTAGTGCCTCCGGCGCAGATTCCAATAGTGTGAATGAGTGGTGGAGACTTATGTCCAGGAAGATCATGAATTCGTACAAGAATGTATCCTGGAACATAAATGGGTTGGGTCCACTCTGAAAAAGGCTTTAGGCTATTTAAAAAAGTGTAAAACGGAGATTGCCTTTCTACAAGAAAACATATCTGGCAGACCTAGAAGCAGACACATTTGCAGAGAATGTATATTCCAAGTAGAACATTGTTATTCATCAAAAGAAAAGAGGGATGACAATTTTATTTAAAAAAAAATGAGTTAACTTTGTGAAACACAAACACCTGATAAATTCTGAAGGTAGGATACAGATTTTGATGGGTGCCATAGATGGTGAGAAGGTATGTTTCTGCAACATATATGCCCCCAACTCAGAACAAGCAGATTTTCTTGATACGCTTATCTATACAGCTGAGTACAGTTGAAAAACATAAACTTATATTAGGGGTGGAATTCCATGAAGTTATAGACAGAAACAAACAAAACTCCAGATTAGAAATGACGAAAGCCAGAGCTCCCCTGATACAAATGACTCGAGATCTGGGGTTAGCAGATTCTTGGCGCGAAACCAATCCTAATGACAGGGATTATACTTTCTTCTGAGACAGACACCATATGCACAGTAGATTTGCATCATCTATTTATATCTAAATGTTTTTCAGAAGATACACTCGGGACTAACGTAGAACCTATTGTCTTGCCAGATCATAGCTTGATCAGCGCCACCCTAATCTTCCAAGGGGGAAAAACGTAATACCTTCAGGTGGCAATTTTTTTTTTTCAATTGTTTAACCAGGAGTGGCACACTAAGCTGAAAGCTTGTTTACAGGTGCGACCTGGGAGCACAGGGAAGTTAAGTGACTTGCTCAGGGTCACACAGTATGCAAGTGGGGGCTGTGGTATTCAAACCCAGGTCTCCAGATTTGCAGCTCAGAGCCTTAAACCACTGTGCTATACTGCCGCCCCAATTCAACGCTTCTCTTATGAAAGACCCTCAATTTAAAATATTGCTACGTAAGGAAAGCGTGGAATTGTTTGAGAATAATGATACGGGCAGCACTACTCACTGACTCGTGCTTATGGGAACATTTTAGGCCTACATTGGGGGAGAACAATTAGCTTTTCTTCTAAGAAAAAAAGAGGCTCAGCTAAAAAAACCTCACTGGATTGGAAAATGCCTTAAAAAGCTTAGAAAAACAGTACAAAAATAAATCTCAATAACAGGTTAACATTAATAGGTGAAATTACAAAATACAAGTATGAAATTAATAAAATTTATTCTGCCAAAGTGGACTATCCACTGTTTTGTATGCATCAGAATCAGGAGAAAAAGCTAGCAAGCTATTGGTACGCAGACTCAAGAGCAGACAGTCACAAAATAAAATACTATGTGTTAAGAACAAAAAAGGGCTATTACAGTTAGGTACTAAAGCCATTAATGAAACATAGAAACATAGACTTTGACGACAGAAAAGGGCCGCTTGGCCCACTTAGTCTGCCCATTTCCCTACCTGTTGGATAAGCTGCAGATCCTAGTTAACCAACAGCCTACTTCTTCCTACCTACCTGCCTTATGTCTGTCCCATGCATTCTTGAATTCCCCCATTGTTTTTGACCCCACTACCTCCTCAGGAAGGCTGTTCCATGCATCCACCACACTCTCTGTGAAAAAACACTTCCTCACATTGCCCCTGAGCCGTCCCTCCTCTATCTTAAAATTGCGTCCCCTTGTTCTTGCACATCTCTTTTTCTGAAAGATGCTACCCTCTTGGACTTTCTTGATTCCCTTGAGGTACTTAAAGGTTTCTTTCATGTCCCCCCCTCCCTCTTTTCCTCAAGGGTATACATATTAAGCTCCTTTAGTCTCTCTTCGTATGGCTTTTGTTGCAGACCCTGCACCATTCCAGTTGCCCTCCTCTGAACTGCCGCCATCCTGTCTATGTCCTTGTGGAGATGGGGTCTCCAGAACTGCACACAGTACTCTAGATGGGGTATCACCAACTGTCTGTACAGAGGGATAATAACTTCTTATTTTCTACTGGTGATGCCTCTCCCTATACATCTCAGTATCCCCCCAGCCCTCCCTACTGCCTTCTCACATTGCTTACTTACCTTTAAGTCATCTGATATGAATATCCCCAGGTCCCTTTCCATTTCTGTTGTTGTTACTACCCTCCCCTCAACTGTGTACTCTTCCCCTGGGTTTTTGTTTCCCAAGTGCATTACTTTGCACTTCTTTGCACTGAATCTAAGCTGCCATACTTTTGACCATTCCTCCAACCTTGCCAAGTCCCTTCTCATCCTTTCAACCCCCCTTGTGTATCAACCCTGTTGCACATCTTTGTGTCATTTGCAAAGAGGCATACTTTTCCTTCCAGTCCCTCTGCAATGTCACTTATAAAGACATTAAAAAGGACCAGACCTAATACTGAACCCTGTGGTACCCCACTAGTAACCCCCTTTCTTCAGAGTGGACTCCATTTACTATTACCCTCTGTGTCCTGTTGTCCAGCCGATGTTTTATCCAGGTTGCCACCCTGGGACGCACTCCAAGGCCGGCTAATTTGCTTATTCTTTTGTGCGGGACTGTGTCAAATGCCTTGATAAAGTCTAGGTAGGCCATGTCCACAGCCCCTCCCTGGGATACTACTTTGGTCACCCAGTCAAAGAAATCTATTAGATTAATTTGTCATAACCTTCCCACTGTGAATCCATGCTGCTTTGGGTCCTGTGCCCCGCTGGCCTGTAGGTACTCAACAGTTCTTTCTTTCAAAAGCGATTCCAACATTTTCCCTACCACTGAGGTCCACCTAACGGGTCTATAGTTTCCTGCCTCTGCTTTGCTCCCACTTTTGTGAAGGGGAATCACATCCGCCCTCCTCCAGTCCATAGGTACTACACCATCCTCCTATGATTTTTCAAAAATCAGCGGTGTCACTAGCTCTCCCCTTAGTTCTTTTAGAATTCTGGGGTGAATCCCGTCAGGCCCCATTGCTTTGTCCACCTTCAGTTTTAGGAGTTCTTTCAGAACCCTTTCTTCTGTGAAAGGACTGGTATCCCCCTCTAACCAGAATGCTTCTATTGACTGGATTAGGTTCCTCCCCCTCCTCTTCTTTTGTGAATACTGAACAGAAGTATTCGTTCACTGTCCCTCTCTGCCCACTCACCTTCCCCTTTATTAAGTGTCACTATCCCTCCCTTGGTCTTTCTTTGCTCTCTAATGTACCCTCAAAAGGTTTTATCCCCCTTCTTAACCGAGCTGGCTATCTTTTCCTCAGCTTGGGCCTTTGCTATTCTGATTGCCTTCCCCACTTCCTTCTGCTTTGACTGGTACAGTTCTCTGTTCTGCTCCTTTTGTGCTTCCTTATACTTCTCGAATGCTATCTTTTTCTCCTTAACCTTCCTCGCCACCTCTTTTGAGAACCATAGTAGTTTTGTCTTTCGTTTTGATTTGTTTATTTGCTTCACACAAAGGGTTTGTTGCCCCTATGATAGCAGTTTTGATATTTCTCCATTGTTCCTCCACCCCTTCCTTCTTGCCTGTTTGCTAGTGATTTTCTGAGGCACTCTCCCATTTTGATAAAGTCAGTCCTCCTAAAGTCCAGTACCCTCACTTTTGTATGGCTTGACTCTGCAGCTGTGTTTATTGTGAACCACATTATTTGGTGGCCACTTGTTCCCAGATGGCTACTCACTTCTAGATCTAAGATCCTCTTTCCATCCCCGTTTGAGAGTACCAGGTCAAAGATTGCTCCCTCCCGAGTGGGTTCCAAACACTAGTTGACTGAGGCATGCCACCTGTAGGGCATCGAGAATGACCCTGCTCTTGGATGTGGCTGCAGCAAAGGTGCTCCAGTTAACATCTGGCATATTCAGGTCCCTCATCAACAATATCTCCCCTTTCTCTGCCATCCTAAGGATGCATTCTATCATTTCCTTATCCATTTCCTCCCCCTGAGATGGGGAGCTGTATACAACCCCCGTGCAGATTGTGGTGCTATTTCTAGTCTCTAGGGTGATCCACAGTACCTCCTCTCCTCCCTGTTTACCCTTTAGTTCCATTGCTTTAATCCCTTCCCTTATGTAGAGAGCTACTCCTCCTCCCCTTCTACCCTCCCTGTCCCTCCTGTAGATCGTGCACCCTGGTATGCTGACATCCCAGTCATGGTTCTCTGTGTACCATGTTTCTGTGACTGCCACGATATCCAAGCGTCCCTCTTCCATCAAGGCCACCAGTTCAGGGAGCTTGTTACCCAGACTACAGGCATTGGTACTCATTACCCTCCATTTTTTGATGGCCTTACCCCTTTTTGCCCCATCCCTGTCCTTACTGCCTTTACCTTTTTCTCCATTTACCCCGCCCTTCTTATCGACTTCTCTATCCTGGTGTTTACCTCACTAACTACCTTGATTTGGGGGGAGGGCTACGATTTCCCTGCTCTTTTTCAGTGCCTCCCTCCCTTGGCTAGTTTAAATGCTTGCCAATGAAGCATTTAAACCTATTACTTAGGATCCTGGTTCCCCTCCTGGACAGATGCAGACCATCGCGCCAGTATAGGCCTGCATCACTCCAGGAGGACCCCCAGTCCCCAATGAAGCCAAAACTGTGATCTCTGCACCAGTTTTTCAACCACTGATTGAATCCCATGGTGAGGAGCACCCTAGCCTCACCCATGCCATAGACAGGCAGCACCTCCGAGAAGGTTACTTTGTGTGCTACTTGTCCAAGGCCCCTCCCCAACCCTACAAACTCTTCCTGAACTGCTCGGATCCCTTTCCCAGCCAGATCATTTGTCCCTAGGTGGACAATGACATCCAGCTCCCTCCCCAAGCAGCTGCTCCCACGAACCTGAGGATTCGTTCCCTGTCCCTCCAAGCCATGGCACCAGGCAGGCACCTTACCTCCCCCCCCCCCAGTTCTACCCTCTTAACAATGGAGTCCCCCAACAGGAGTCGTTTCCTTCCCCTGTGGGGTCCCATGCCACCCTCCTGTGGGTCTCCTTTGTGGAGGTTCCCAGCATCCTCCTTGGTCTCCACTGCGGGTGCCTCCATAGAGGAACCACACTCTGCCAGAACAGCAGGTACCACAGGGATCAGTGCTGGGACCAGTCTTATTCAACATCTTCATCAGTGACATTGTGCAGGACCTAGAAGGCAGAATTTCACTGTTCGCTGATGACACAAAGCTCTGTAACAGAGTAGACACACCAGAGGGTGTAGACAGAATGAGAAGGGACCTGCAGAAACTTGAAGAATGGTCAGGGGTTTGGCAGTTGAAATTCAATGCAAAGAAGTGCAAGATAATGCATATGGGGCACAAAAACCCTGGCACAATATATCAGTTGGGGGGTGAGGATATAGCATGCACCAAACAGGAAAAGGATCTTGGGGTTATCATCTCTGATGGCCTCAAGGTAGGGAAACAGTGTGACAAGGCAGCAAGTAAAGCAAATAGGAAGCTGGGATGTATAGGCAGGGGCATCACCAGCAGGAAAAGGGAGGTCATAATTCCACTATACAAGACACTAGTGAGGCCCCACCTGGAGTACAGTGTACAGTTCTGGAGACCTTACCTACGTAAGGACATAGACAGGGTAGAGAACAGGGTTTTAAATAATTGATTAGCAGTTTTTTTCTTGGGACAATGCTAACAGTACAGAAAGTATTTATATAGGTTTTCTAGAAGTGCTATGTTTGTTAAACAAAATGAGGCAAGTGCTATGCATTTTCACAATGTTTTAGCACTTTTATGAGCAAAATGCTAATCAATTTTTGGAGTTAAATAAAAACCCTGGAGAAGGTTCAGAGGAGGGCAACAAAGATGGTACATGAATTGCATCACAAGTTCTATGAGGACAGATTGAAGGAAATGAATATGTACTCCCTGGAGGAGAGGAGGGAGAGAGGGGACAGTATAGAGATATACAAATGTAACCCCCCTGCAAATGGGGGTTCCCAAAAGACTTCCAGGAGCTTGCTTGAATGCTCCAAGCCTGAATGGTGTTTGGCATTTAAGCCATTTATCAGTGAGTGTTTTTTAGAGCCTCTGGTACTGTCTCTTTAAGAGCTGTCTGCTTGCAGACATAATTAGTTTGTATGGGGGGACTGTGTGCTTCTCTGTTTGAGTACCACTCGAGCTGCTGCCAATTCACTCCATTTCTGCAGTCACTAGGAGTGCAAAGGGAACCTATCTGAAAGATGTAACTGTTTGCCAGAAATCATTTAGAGTAATAATGAAATTACAGTTTGTCTAACCTGCTTTCTTTGCAGTCAGAACTGTGTCTGCCTAGTTCCCCATTCTGGTTTTGAACTGCTGAACTGGACCAATCAGTGTGGGGTAAGCTAGCTCTAAAATGGTGCCTTGGACGAATCAGAACTTGGACTCATAATCTGAGCCAGCCACAAGAGGATTGTATGGGCAGTGACTCTGGGAGATGTAGTTTAGACTTTGGCGCCTTTTTGGACCAACAGGAGCAGTCTATTGTGAGTGACAGCCAATCCAGTCAAGAACTGGGAGGAACTCAAAGGAAGTGCCCGGTTTTGTCTGTTGGAGTTTCAGTTGAGCTCTGGCAGTGGAGAAGGAAGGAGTCCTGTGCTTTTTCCGTGTGCAGTTTTAGTCGGGAAACGTGTGTAAGGCCCAGAGTTCCAGTCTGCAGCTTGTGTAACTGCTTGTTAGGACTGAATACGTCCTGTGAAGAGAATCAAAGGATATCTGAAGAGTAGAAACCAGGCTCACCCTGTAGAAGACTGGAGAAATTGTTGAATTGCACTCGGTCTGTCAGGAACTGAATCTGCTGTGTGTTCTCCCGGGTATTGTGCAATAATTGCGATCGGGATAGAGAAGCAGCCTGCCTGGTATAGTACTTTCTGTTTTACCATATAAATGTATGAAGAGGCTTGTGTACCTCAAGTGAATCCTGCTGCCATTAAAGGACTTTTGCCTGTTACTGTTCACCATATAAATGTGTGAGGAGGCTTGGTTAGCTCAAGTGAATCCTGCTGCCATTAAAGGACTTTTGCCTGTTGCAGTTTGCCATATAAATGTGTGAGGAGTCTCGTGGAGCTCAAGAGTAGCCCTGCTGACATTGAAGGACCCTATCTTGTTTGGAGGTCGTGAGTACTAATTCAGGGTCGCTCCCTGTTGAATTGCCACATTGAATCCAAATGGAATCACTGTACTGCTGACTGTTTAAACTAATTTTTCTTTTCTCTGTGGGAAAGGGCCCCTACCAGCTGCCACGGTTTGGACTACCCACTAGGGCTTGGGTACCCAGGGACAGTAACTGGTAGGGATAGGCCTGTGCACAGAGCCATAGGTAGATGAGTAAAGTATAAGCTAATTAACCTGATTTCCCCCTGTCCTTGTTATATTCCCCCTAAATAAATCCGAGCTGCTTGTTTCAGCAAAGTTATACTGCCTGAGGTATTTGTCTATGTTAAACTATTGTACTGTGATTGTTGTACTGTATCTTATTTTACAGGAGGTCCCAGTGCCTGAACCAGCCCTGGGGGTAAGTGTATACTGTGAAGGTAATTCTGATATATTGTGTGGGCCACTAGTGGGAAGAAAGGTGTGACCAAGTAAGTTTAACTATTGCAAACCCTGACCTCTGGGTGGAGGCACCCGCCATTGGATCCAGGCCCCTCAACCTGTTAGTGGCAAATCAGGCAGGGGTAGTAGCCCTTGGGATAGCGCCATCTAGGGGTTACACAAATATCTTACAGGGAGGAACAGGGTGCAAGAATACACTATTTTTAAGTGAAAAAGATGTTCCAGGACTAGAGGGTATGGGATGAAGTTGGAGGGAGGACGATTCAGGGGAAACGTGAGGAAGAATTTCTTCACAGAACGGGTGGTGGACAAGTGGAACACCCTGCCTGAGGAAGTGGTGGGAGCTGAAACAATCATGGGATTTAAGAATGCATGGGACAGACATAAAGGAATTCTAGAGGTCAGGGGTAAGGGGCAACAGAGTTCTAGAGAAACATAAACTGAAGTTACAAACTCAAATGGGCAGACTAGATGGGCCACAGGCCCTTACCTGCCGACACTGTCTATGGGCCAAGTTGGGATGTTCAAATAACTGTAAATGAAGTATTAGAAGGTATTAAGAAAATGCCAAATTGAAAATTGCGTGGCCCCGATGGGCTGGCAGGAGAATTTTATAATTTCTTGAACCCTGATATATCCCAATACTTATCCTGACATAATCTATAGTAAAAGGTGAATTACTACCTACAATGTCTTCGGCATATATCTCACTCCTACTTAAATTTATTTGTTTGTCTGTTACACAGTAGGCCCTTTAGGCTGCACCTATTTTCAAATGGTCTAGGGTCATATAAGACAGAGAAAGCAGTAAAAAGATTTAACATATTTGCAAATACACGGTATAACATTTACAGTACGAAAGGGAACTAGGTAGGTACACTGAATAAGTTAAATAAGCTGTAATCACCAAATAAGGTGTAAATAAATTGTGAGGGGATAACACAGTCCCAGCGAGGTTTTTTTTGCCTGCGACTAGGGTATTATATTGTAATCGGGAGTCAAGATTCAGCCAATCTAGATTACTATATAGTGTGCATGTATGAGAATCCTGCCTCAAGTTGTGTGCTTAGCGACAGGTTCTGTTCAGCAAGCCTCTGACCCCGGCTAGCACTCTATCACAGGCAGGACCATAGACCACAAGGTCACAACGAATAACGGGCCCCTGACCATGCTGAGCCCAGTGGACACTGGTTACCCTATGAGAGGTGTAGAAATGAAAATTACGTACCTACCGTAATTATGATCTTTCTGTGTATCTTCACCATTCATCACCTTTGGGTTATTGACCGGAAGTCATGACCCCACGGGAGCTTTTTTTTTTGGGTGGGCAGAGCCGACACACCATCGGCGCTGCCCTAAAGGCCAACGCACTGCGTAGCGCTCGCGGGTTGGCCATTAGGTGTTGTCAACTTTAGGAGGCAGTATAGCGCAGTGGTCTAAGGCTATGAGCTGCAAATTTGGTGACATCCAGCAGACCAGACCTGGGTTTGAATCCCACAGCTTCCACTTGCATACTGTGTGACCCTGAGCAAGTCACTTAACCTCCTTGCGCTCCCAGGTCGCTCCTGTAAAAAAGCTTTCAGCTTAGTGTGCTATACCTGGTTAAATAACTAAAAATAATAAAATAAATAAATAAGAAATGGCAGAAACACCACACAAATCTAATTTTCTCGGCACCCAACTAAGGATCTAGGTTCGAGCAGACTTGATAGACCATAAGGCCTAATCTGCTGGCAAATAGTATGTTAGTATGTTAGTAACTCCGCCCTCCCGCCAGTTCTGAGTTGTTGGAGAGGTGAAGAAAAAGGTGGGAGGGTGGGACAAGGAAGTCTAAGGGACAGACAAAAGAAAAGATACATAAAACAAAAGGAGGAATAAACGACTGAGAGGACAGAAGAAAAAGGAAGACTAAGGGGATTGGGTTGGGGCCCCAATCTCTGGAAATAAGAAAAAGGAGAGAGGAAGGATTTAGGATAAGCTTGGAGGGGGGGGAGGAGAAAGGTAACAACCATACCCTGGAATCTTAAACGTTGACTTGTCTCCAAATTGTATAGGAACTACAAGGAGTAGCCAAAGGCTCACTGTCAGAATTCAAGGCACAGAATCACTGGCAACAACTACAAAGGTAGAAAACGGTTGTTCTGGAAGACAGACTGGACACAAGGTTATTCTTCCCCCACTAAGGGAAAAATTTTTGGTGTAAGAAATTTTAGTTTCTTAAGGAAATTAAGGATATGTCCACAGGACAAGGGAACTAAGGATTGACGGGACCAGGAAGTGGAGAGAACAGAGGGCAGCTACCAACGCCCACCTCACAGGGGTGGAGCCAAAGCACTGGAGAGGCAGTGCCCCCATCCTGATCACTCCCTCTAAAACATTATCCCACTATGTGTCTCCGCCTTACCCTGCCCCTGACTAACAGAAAGAAAAGGAGTGAGAAAAGACACTGAGAGGGAGGGGGACCCAGAGACTGAGGCCCCAGGGGGATGGTGGGTGGGATTGTGATGAATGGTGACGCTACACAGAAAGATCATAATTACGGTAGGTACGTAATTTTCATATCTTATCTGTGTCAAGCTTCACCATTCATCACCTTTGGGTGAGTGCCGTGCCCCACCGGAGGGGGTTTTCAACCCTAAGGGACAGAGTCACTTAGCTCTCAGTGGGTGACACACTAAGAGGGAGAACCTTCTGGGCCTGGAGAGGCCCGTGAGTGGGGAGAGTGAGATGGGGACCTCCCCCCAGAGGGGGAAGGAAGTTGCCCCGACAGACGCCGTCTCACTCTACGGGAGAAGAGATAGGTTCTCTGGTGAGCGGAGTTAATCACCCTACGCCGGGCCAAGGGCGACAACCGGAAAGACGCAGCCATGTCATCCACCTAGTGCAGATCGCTGTCCCTACGACCCTAGTAGCTACCTCATTGGCATCATACGATGCCCTTGCCTCGTGCCTTGCTAGCTCCAGGCCACGTGCAGAGAGTGCAATGGCTTGTCTGGTTTGCTCCGTGTCAGGCAATGAGGCTAGGAGCTGACCCAGCCTGGACCACAGGAACCTATCATAGGATGCGTAGTGGGCATGATGTGCTGCGATAGAGAGCAGCAACCATGCCGGGCAGAACATCCTCCCCCAGAAGTCGAAATCCAAGGAATCTTGATCTGGGGATCAGTCACGGTGGAGGGTGTGAAGCCCATCAGGAGTGTCCAGCTGCATCAATCCTGACTGAGGATGAGGCATGGAACCTGGAGACTCGGGGGGGGGGGGCAATACCCCTGGCAGAGGTCCCTAGGGGCAGGAACTCCACAGAAATGAAAATTACGTGCCTACCGTAATTCTTGATCTTCTTGGACAAGTCTCCACCACTCATTCACACTAATGGGATCTGCGCCGGAGGCACTAGGACCCATCAGGAGCAAACTTTTTGCTGGAGGGTCGACACCAGAGACGGCGCTGCTTATAATAGCTTGCGGCAATGACTATCTCAAGGCCGACTTCTCCAACCGCCTCAGTACCTTTTTTACCAAGGAGGTGCAGCAACTAACGTAAAGAGTAACTTAACCTTAAAACCGGACATAAGATAGTCCGGCAACCCGTGTAAGAAGGGTCAACAAAGAAGTCTTCACGGCCTAAAGATTTGAGGGAGTGAAGACCAACACAGCGGTGAGCTCGGGGGATGGAGGGTGGGCGTGTGAATGAGTGGTGGAGACTCGTCCAAGAAGATCAAGAATTACGGTAGGTACGTAATTTTCATATCTTCCTGGACATAAGTCTCCACCACTCATTCACACTAATGGGAGAGTACCGAGCTAATAATCCCCCGAGAGGGCGGCAGGAGACCAAGAGCTCACGATTCTAGGACAGAAGTCCATTAAGGATAGTTCTGCCGAAGGTGGAATGTCGCCTGGCATGAACATCCAGCGCATAATGCTTAACGAAGGTATGCCCTGAGCTCCAGGTGGCGGCATTGCAGATGTCTGCAATCGGAACATTACGAATTTCCGCTAGGGATGCCGCGACCGCTCTGGTAGAGTGGACGTAAACCCTACCTTCCAATTTAACCTGTGCCATGGAATAGCAATGCCGAAGACATGCTACCAGCCATGATGAGATGCATCTGATAGCGACAGGTTGACCCAGCCGGGTCTCGCTGAAGGAAACAAACAGTTGCTGGGCTTTGCGAAAATCCTTGGTTCTATCTAAATAGAAACGCAAGGCTCTCTTAACATCCAAGGAATGAAGAGACCATTCCCCTTCATTTTGGAAGTCCGCAAAGTAAGAGGGAAGGACCAAAGGTTGGTTTAGATGGAATTCTGACACAACCTTGGGAAGAAATTTAGGATGAGTACGAAGAACTACTTTGTCCTTATGGAACACAGTATACGGAGGGTCTGTAACCAGGGCATGTATCTCAGAGACCCTGCGGGCTGAGGTAATGGCCACTAGGAAGACCGTTTTCCAGGTAAGAAATTTTAGCTCACAGGTAGCCAGAGGTTCGAAAGGTTTCCGAGTGAGCATGTCTAGTACAAGGTTAATGTCCCAGGCTGCAACTGGATGTCTTATAAGGGGTCTGGTATGCAGAATTCCTTTAAGAAATCTCTTAACCATAGGTAACTGAGCCAGAGACAAAGAAGAAACTGGCTCATGATACGCTGAAATGGCACTAAGGTGAACTTTGACTGTAGAGTACTGGAGGCCTGAATTTGAGAGGTCCAGAAGGTACTCCAAAACCCTGTCTGGAGGACAGGAAAAGGGATTCCAAGAGGACTTTGCACACCAGAGCGAAAAACGCTTCCACTTAGACGTGTAAGTTTTCCGAGTAGCTGGCTTCCGAGCAGCCAGAAGAATGTCTGAGACCCTTCGAGAGACATTGAACCGGTTCACTTCTACCTCTTCAGGAGCCAAGCGTGAAGGTGAAGCGATCTCAGGTTGGGATGGACCACCGGACCCTGAGTCAACAGGTTCATCTGCAGGGGGAGTGGTCTCGGAGGGGCTGCCAACATACTGTTGAGTAGAGGAAACCATAGTTGTCGAGGCCAAGAGGGGCAATGAGAATCATCTTGGTCCCCTGGGACTCGAATTTGAGAAGTACTCTCTGAATTAGAGGAAGAGGTGGAAAGGCGTAAAGAAAGCGTTTTGTCCACCGCAGCCTGAACACATCCTGACAGAAAATGCCAGGCCCTGGATTTCTGAAGCAGAAGAGAGGCAGTTTTATGCTGAGTGGGATGCAAAAGGTCCAGGTCTGGAGTTCCCCATTTCTTGAATAGTGATCGAACTATGGCTGAGTCGAGAGACCACTCGTGAGGGTCTGCCTCTGTTCTGCTGAGACGGTCTGCCAAGTCGCTTTGTACACCTGGCAGGTAGACCGCTTGAATTAGAGCTTTGTGTACAAGCACCATTCCCACACCCTCATCGCTTCCCTGCATAAGGGTAAGAGTGAGCACCGCCTGCTTGTTGATGTAATACATCACAGCTTTGTTGTCCGCTTGAAGGAGAATGTTCTTGTGACAAAGAATATCCTTCAAAGCTCGGATCGCATAAAGGACGGCTCTCATCTCTAAGACATTTATGTGAAGCTGGGCCTCGAGCTGAGTCCATACACCTTGAGTGTGGAGAGAGCGACACTGGGCTCCCCATCCCGTTAGTGATGCGTCTGTGGTGATGGAGATTTGATGATCCAGAGGAGCAAAGGGGAATCCTTCCAGGAGATTGCTCTCTTGAGACCACCAGGTGAAAGACCTCTGTAAGGGCTCTGTCACCTTGATGGGATAAGACTGGGGGTGAGAGGTTGGTGACCACTGAGCGGAGAGCATCCATTGGGTGGTTCTCATGTGTAGCCGAGCTAAGGGTACAGTGAACACTGAGGATGCCATGAGGCCTAACATACGTTGCATCGAGAGAGCTGTAACTGATCTGTTCTCCCCGATGTAACGGGCCATCTGAAGGATGTCGAGCCTTCTGTCCTCTGGAAGGAAAGCCTTCGCGCAAGACGTGTCCAGTAGAGTCCCTATGAAAAGGAGTCTCTGGGAGGGCTGCAGCTGTGACTTCTTTAGATTCAGCAGAAACAACCATGGACGTAAGAAGGCGAGAGGCCATCTGAACGGCTTCCAGAGTCCCCTGTCTGGAAGGGCTTGCTAGGAGCCAGTCGTCCAGGTAGGGAAACACTCGGATTCCGAGCTTCCTGAGATGCGCTGCGAGAACTGCACAACACTTTGTAAAGACTCGCGGCGCCGAGGATAGCCCAAAGGGCAGGACTCTGAACTGATAGTGTTGACCCAGAGCCACAAACCTCAGGAATTTGTGATGCCTCGGGTGAATAGGAATGTGCTGGTAAGCGTCCTGCATGTCCAGGGAGGCTAGCCAGTCGTGTTGATGAAGCAAAGGTAACAGGGTTCCTAGAGAAATCATTTTGAATTTCTCCCTGGGGAGAAATTTGTTTAGCTTTCTGAGGTCTAGAATGGGGCGCATACCCCCAGACTTCTTTGGAACCAGAAAGTAGTGGAGTAGAACCCTGTGTTTGCTGATGCAGAGGCACCAGTTCTACTTGCCCTGTTGTTCAGAAGGCCCTGAATCTCGGCGGCGAGAAGGTCTGACTGAAGGATTGACAGCCTGGGTTGTCGTTTGGGAGGACGATTCGGAGGGGTCTCCAGAAAATTGAGAGAATACCCCTCGCGAATTATCCGAAGGACCCATTTGTCTGAGGTTATGGACTTCCACTGGTTGTAGAAGTACATCAGACGACCTCCCCCGGAGAGAAAAGTCCACCTCGGGCAGTGGAGATGGAACTTGGGCCAGCAACTCATAAGGTAGCACTGGGCGCTGGGCCCTTGCGCTTTGTGTTGCCCTCTTTGAGGTTGGGCAGGTTGGTTCTTATGGAAACTTCCTCTGCCCCTGCCTCGAAAGGACTGACGATTATGAAACTGACGTTTACCGACATGCCCTCGAGAGGGGGTAGGAGGGGGTCGAGCCAGCTTAATGGCCGACCTAGTCTTCTGAGTAGCCTCTAGAGCTTGCTCTACCTGAGGACCAAAAAGATACGAGCCATCAAAGGGCAACGCCATCACCTGCTGCTGTGCATCATTCGTGAAGCCCGAAGTACGCAGCCAGGAGTGACGGCGAGTACAAATACCAGCGGCTGCTGAACGAGAAGCAGTGTCGAAAGCATCCATGGCTGCTTTGACCTGTTGGTTATTAGATTCAATACCTCTGGTAATGGTCAGAAGAAGCTCTGACTTAGAGTCCGAGTCCGGAAGAGCTTCAACCATTTGTTTGATAGAGTGCCACAGGATATACTCATACTGAGAAAAATAGCCCTGGTAACTGGCAATACGCATACTTAGAGTGGATGCAGCAAAGACTCTCTACCTAATGTATCAATCTTACGAGTACTTTGTTAATAGGTCGAGCTGTAGTAGTTTGAGGAAGAACGACCTTATCATTCTCTGCCAGGACTACAATAGGATCCGCAAAGGCTTGAGATGCCAAATGGGACGATCCTTGGGGGCTGAATATTTCCTATCAATGGATTTAGCCACCAAGGGGTAAGAGCAGGATTATTCCATACCATTTGAGACAGCGCCTCAAGGAAGGTTGAATCGGAGGAGTCAACCGTAGGGATCTCCGAGCATGAAGATATTGGAGTCTTAACCGCTTCCCAGGATCGATGTCTGTAGTCTGAGAGAAAGAGGAACTCAGGTTCTTCAACAGAGACTTAAAGGACAGGTCCTCGACCACAGGCTCTGTAGCAGGAAAGATCCTGCTTCGCCCACTTCATCACCCAACCGAAGGTCTGGGCCAGGCTCAATGTCATCTCCTGATAGTCCAGGAAGGACTGTTTGGACAGGAAAGGAGGAAACAGGAGAGGAAGAAAGAATTGAGAGGAAAGAGGAGTCCTCGAGAGCTCCCGCGCCGAGAGGCGAATGGGGCCAAAACAGCGCCAGAGCGCAGCGCCGAAAACGGTGCCGAGGGGAGGCATGGCGTCAAGACGGGCGCCGAATGCCCACAATGCCGCAGATGGCGCCGAGGGCACACGGCGCTCAAGACGGGCGCCGAGAAGGCACACGGTGCTGATAGCCCGCGGCACCGGTGACGGGCCGAAGCGCACACGCGCCTGGAAGGCGCCGAGAAGCCTCCGGCACCGCGGACGGGCGCCGACAAGCGCCGGGCGACATCGCAGACGGTGCCGAAGCACCCTAGGACCCTGAGAAACATGGTTAGAAGGGAAAAAGCAGGAGATAAGGGCACCGTGTGGCCCCCTGCGCCTGCAGCCATGTGAGGGGGAAACACTTGCGCGTGGAGTCGCCAGCACCAGAGAGGTGCCGCCTGACCAGGAAAGTCCAACCCTCCCTACCTGGTTGCCCGACAAGACCAAGGCCCTCGGCAACCGAGCCAGGTAGCAGAACCAACCTCCGAGCCCATTGCTCCATAAGAGCGGCCCACTGTGAACAGCTTTCATATGAAGTCTCCCTACCGTCACCTGACCTGCTCATGGTCGACTCCGTCAAGTAGGCTGAGACTTCTTTATTGTATATTAAAATAGAATAAATTTAAACGATACTACATCGAGATAATACTACAGAAAAATAAACTGAAAACTATGCTCCTAGTTTGAAGTTTGACTCCCATAAGCTGCGCGTCGTTACATGAAGCGCACTCGGCGGGCGGGAAAAAGAACTGAGGGTGTGGAGGGTCGACGCCGAGATAGTCGATTGCCGCGAGAGCTAGTGCTCGCGCGCTCGCCCTGGTGTCGACCCTCCAGCAAAAGTTCACTCCCGATGGGTCCTAGTGCCTCCGGCACAGATCCCATTAGTGTGAATGAGTGGTGGAGACTTATGTCCAGGAAGATAAGCCTCTTCCAGGAACGCAACGATACCTCCCAAAAGGGAGCAGGCCAAGGGGGCACCACAAGGGTGTCCTCATTGAAATCGCCTAGAAAGGTGTGCATCGAGTGCTCTGGATTGCTTTGAGTGGGGGGAGTGATGTGCAGGTCCTCCAACATCCTCACGAGGAATTGCTGATACTCTGCAAGATCAGCAGCTGGAGAGATGTGGACAGATGGCTCCTCTCCCCCAGAAGAGGGGGATAAAGAGTCAGAAGACCTCAAATGCTCAGAGGGTGGCTACTCGGGAAGGGAGGTTGAAAAACCTGTCTGTCCATGGCTCTGACGTAAGCGGGGAACCGAGCAGCCACGGCCCTGAGCTGCTCCCAGGAGAGAGGCCCGCTAGGACCAAGGATGCCTGGGAGCGCAGGAGAGTGTGGCAGAGGGATAGGGACAGAACCGACAAAAGAATCGATTGGGAGCGCACCAGGAGCCCCAGAAGATGAAGGTGCTCCCGAAGACCGAGAGCCAACAGCTGAACAACCATACGTGAACTGCCTTGGCTGCGCCTCGAAGAATCCCCGTGAGGTGACCGGGCTGTGAGGTCCAGAAGGAAGGTCCCTTCCAAAGAACGGAGCCCCTCAAGGAAACCGAGGGGGAAGATCGGAGATCCGTGCTACGGCTTCTCCCAGAGCCCGGGTGGGTTCCAGAAAAAGGTTGAAGCACAGACCCCATGCCCCTCGACCTCTCAGAATCCGAGAGCGCCCTCCTCCTCGAGAGAGCCAGCCTAGGCAACTGACAGCCCTGGTCAGCCCCTGAAGGAGCTATCCAGGGCGCAGCACCCTCCCCTCCCATAGGTGCTTCGATTGGCCCCAAAGTTGGACGATCTAGGCACACCACCTGAGGGGGTACCACTGCTGAGGGGTCAGAGAACCCTCTGAGGCCAGGCTGCAGTGCAATGGTGGCCTGCACCACTGTCTGCTGGTCAGAACCCCTGACCCCGGCCCTAGCAGTCACTGTCCGCTCCTCAGAGCGGGGCTGATTCCAGCCTGTCGAGGACACTACGAGGGTGTCCACGTCAGCAGCTAACTCCAAAGAGCCAGACTGCCTGTCTGACTCAGAGTCCGACTCCTCCTCTGAAGAGGTGGAAACCAAAGCCCAGTGCCAAACAGGTGGTGGGCATCTGCTGCCATCCTGACCAAATAGGGTACCAGAAATGGAGACCGCACCAGAGTCGGTACCAGCATCCTCCGCAGCACTGCGAACAGTGGCAGTAGAGGAAACGGCTCCAACAAGGACAGTAGTCTCAGAGCCAGAACCTGACACGGTGCCATCCCGCCCCACGGCACCACGAGCAGCACCAAGGACAGAGACGGCACCGACGAGGACTCCAACAGCACTCTCGGCACTGCAAACGGCACCGAGGCCAGAGACCTCCACGGCGCTGTCCCATCCCATGGCGCCGTGAGCAGCACCGAGGACAGAGACAGTGCCAACGGCTCCAACAGCACTCTCAGCACTGAGATCCAAAAGCCCCACGGCACTGTGCCCATGCCCGGAACCACAAACGACTCCGGAGCTGGACACAGTGCCGTGCTCAACCTCGTTGCCGTGGACGGTGCAGAGGCAAGAAAGTCAGAGATGGCGCCTGAGCTCCCACGCGCCGCTGAGCACCACTGGCTCCGCGAACGGAGCCGACAGCAGCCACAGCGCCCAAGCAACGGATCATGTCGCGCCTGACCCGAGCCTTCCAGCCGCTGGTTTGACACCTGGGAGCCTTCGCCTGGTTAAGGGACAAGCTGTGGTGTTTCACTGCCTGTCCCTCTGGGGAACAGACTGGGCTCCTGCACCACAGAGGAGCCTCGGCCATGGCTAGGCTCAGATAGAGCTGGGAAGGGACCGGAGGAAAGGCCAAGAGAACACGGCTTGGCCCGACAAGTGCGCGCCCGACCCCAGAAAGTCGGCGGAGCTCACCCCACTTTCCACGCCTGTTGTTCGATGACTCTGCAGTCCATGCAGAAGCAGGCATCGCATGAATCCATGTCGTGAAGTGTGCCAAGACACGTGAGGCAACGGTCGTGCTGGTCGATGATGCAATGCTAGGGGAAGCACATGGACGCGCTCCATTACAGTCTATGGGGGCACCTTTACAATCTTTTTTTACATTATAATGGCCATTTGGTATTGAAACATGGGCACTAGTCGACTAACAAGGGGCCTCACTAGTAGACCAGTGCCCACGCTTCATTACAAAATGACCGTTATAATATAAAAAAAATGATCGTAAAGATGCCCCCGCATAGACTATAATGGAACGTGTCCCCGCATTCTCCATAGCATTGCGTCATAACTTGGCAGAGTGTGGGGGCGGAGCATGGGTGGCGCTTAATACCGGGAAGTCCTTGGGATCCGTTTTTTCCATTTTTATGAGTGTTAGTACTTTTTAACTAATGGATTATTTTGGGCAAGAACAACATGAGAAGCAGTTCAATGGGGGTAAGGCACCTATATATCAGGTGCAGGGTCCAAGACTGATAAGTCTCTTTAAGGGTCAGTTTCTTTTGACTGGACTACTTAAAGGTTTCCTCTATGTGCTGTTGAAAGAGAGATGCTCCTCTAAAGGGAGCAGTCATAATCTTCCGTTAGACGTCAGAGGCACAACCTGCCATTTTAAGCCGGGAGTGCCTGCTGACACAAATCCCAGCAGCAGCTGCATGGGACTCTACAGCAGAAGTATCTAGAGGAGTCCTAAGTTGGTGTCTATTGGATTCAATACCGTGTGTAACAATCGGCAACAAGTTCTGCTTCAAGGTAGATTCTAGAAGCCTTTCCGTAAGATCCCTGAGCTTCTTCCAGAGATACCGTGACTGGCCAACCCCCCTTTGGCATTCCGTAGCTCCCACACAACCTTTCACTCCTGAACTCTATTCTAGAGCTGCTACCTCCTGTCTCCCTGTCTTGTTACACTCTTTAACGCCCCCCCCACTACCTCTCTGCTACATTCTCCTGTTTTGCTACTGCCCTTGTCTCCTCACTGCTCCACCCTCTGCCCGTTCTCCCTCAGTCACCTGCTTACCTAGTTCCCCCTGCCCCCGAGCCTCCACCTCATTGCCTACCTCCTGCCACTTTCACTAGCTGCCTCCCACCTACCCAGCACCTTGCGCCCGCTCTCCCCCCCATTCACATTGAATCAAGTATGACACCTGTACTCTGTACCCTTTCTCCTCACCTTATTTGCCCTCTTCCCACTCCTACATCCCCCCTGCTCATGCTTCACCACTGTCCCGAACATCTACCAACTCAGGCTCTCTCACCCCCTCCATGGTACCCTCCCTTTCGATCTCATGTACCCACCTTGGGCATCTCCAATCACTACGAAATGGCCCTCTCCCCCAAATGGCTGTTGGGTACTCCCCCTGTCCACTGCTACTACTGCCACGCTTTACCCACTTGCCCTGGTGAATGTCTGAGTTTTCTGGCCTCAAAAAATAGGTGCCAGTCATGGGTATCTCACACCAGTACTCTAAAACGTATACTTCTTCTCCTGCTATTGTCGGGAAACATTCATCCCAATCCCGGACCAGCCCCTACAATAAGAACAACTCAGACCAATCAACCAGGATCCCTCTCAATAATCTCACTTAACATATGCAGTCTTCTTCACAAAATTGACACCCTTCAGACTTTTGCCTGCCAGCATAACCCAGACATACTAGCAGTTGTAGAAACCGGGCTCTCACCTTCGATTCCCGACCATACTATCACCCTCACTGGGTATAATGTCTACCGGCTTGACCGAACATCAAAAAGAGGTGGTGGTTGCGCCCTGTACCTTAAGGAAACGATCCGGGGGCACCTCATCAACTTAACCCCCCAAACCACCACTGCACAGATTCTTCCTGTCAAGATCCTTCTCGGTGCGCACAATAAAGCCATCACAGTTGTCACAGTCTACATTCCACCGAGAGAGCAAGGTAACGAGCTTAACGCAGTCCTGGAGTTTACCAAATCTCTATCACCTGACTCAGAAACCATCCTCCTCGGTGACTTTAATATTAACTGGCCTGCTGCAGAGACAGGGGCATACAAGGACTTGATAGCGGCAGCAAACCTTTCTCAGATAGTTAGCTCCCCAACCAGGACAAACTATAAAACGGGTACCAGCACCCTTCTGGATTAGATCATAACAAGCCATCCCACCAGGATCACAAACACCACTGTCCTCCCTGACACACTTAGTGACCACTCCCCCGTCATCTGCTACTGGTCCAATAAATTCATCAAGTCCCCCCAAAACCATTACTTGCTGAGTTCTACCTAGAGGCAAGCTACCTCATCTCAAAACCTTCCTTTGTCAACAGGATTGGTCCCCAGTTCTCACTGCAGCCAATGTGAACACTGCACTGGAACACTTCATCAGGATTTTCAACCAAGCATGCAACATATTTGCACCCCTCAAGAAGTGCAAGGCCAAAGCTCTATGTAACCCCTGGCTCATCGGAGACCTACTCAGATGACTAAAAGCTTGAGACCACCTTTGGGAGATTGCCACAAACACCGGGAGACAAGTTGATATTGCTAACTATAAACATGCACGAAATGACTGCACCAAATATATTCGGGATACGAAGACCACCTATTTCCATAATGCTCTCACTAACTCATGGGGCAACGGTAGGGACTTCTGGAATAACATTAAAGAAGTCACCGGGAAATAATCTAAATCACCCCCATCAGTACTCAGCATAAATGGTGAAACTACACTTGATCAGAAACTCATTGCTGATACATTCAATGACACCTTCACTGACCTCAGTGCTGTACTCCCACAGGTTTTTTTCTACGAGGTGGTTCCCCTTGCCCCCCCAGCCACCCTTTCTTCTACTTTAAAGCAGTAAAAATGCATCAAGTCTACAGCTATGTTACCAAAGTCATTTGCAACTCCAGAGCCAGCAGTGACTCCCTCGACCTCAAACTGCTATCACTCACGTTTGAAGAAGTACTCTGACCACTTACCAGGATTTTCAACCTCTCCCTCAGCCAGTTCCCTGACTTATGGAAATCTGCCACGGTAACCCCAATTCATAAAAGTGGTGACAAAACAGCTACTGAGAATTACCATCCAATTTCCATCCTACCTCCACTCTCCAAGGCCCTAGAACGGATTGTCAGACCAGCTCACTGACTTCCTAGACAATCACAACATTCTGTGCAAGGAGCAACATGGCTTTAGAAAAGGTCATAGCACCTCCACAGCTCTACTTGAATTCACTGGTGCAATCCATCACTCACTCAATAACATTACATTACATTTTTATCTTTTTTTCAGATTCCTTAGAGACACTTGTGGTACATCAAGTTGTTACATTCTCAGTGTATATTGACATCAGTACATATCAGGCTACATGGTCTTAATTCCTTGAGGTTCCTCAACTAGAGTTTTTTGTTTGACACTAATATTATCAGTTTATATTTAAATTATCATTTATATAGTCCTGAGGTTTTTGAAATTTCTTGGGCTTTATATCTAGCTTGAGAGTACAGCTGGGTGACAGGTCCAGCTAGGTTTTACACATCACACAGTGTGCACTGATGTTTTTAAGACAACTTTACTGGTAAATTCTTGTCTATAATGCAGACATTGAAACTTCATGAGCCCTATAACAATCTTAGCTTGTCTTTAATCTGGGTGGGGGTTGCCTTTCAGTAATCACATCCTTATACAAACTGTGACACTCATAGCTTGATTTAGGAGTTATCTGCTTCAGCAGTGTTATCTTATGTCAATTAAATTTATAGGCAGTAGGATTCTTTGTATATGTGTTCCACCAAGCACCTTTGACCCAGAGTTCCTCCTGGCCGAAGGCAGTATGGTACTGTTAAACTTCTCTGACATCATCTTCTGTTTTTTTCTAAATGAGTATTTTAAAACCAATGGGGATTTTTTTCTGTTTTTTTCTGCATGATCAAACTGTTATAAGTATTGTATTTTCTAAACAACTGCCATGAGCTTCTGAAGAAGGACTGGTTGGTCCGAAAGCTAGAGCACTTTGTTCTTCTTGTTACATCTATGTTGGTCCATTAAAATGTATCAAATCATTTGCTTCTGGATCTCACTCGATAACAGTCATCTTACTAGGTCCACCTTCATCGACTTAACTAACGCCTTTGATTCCATCAACCACAATCTCCTACTTGCCCAGCTTCGACTAGCAGGGCTCTCACCTAACTCGGCGAACTGGTTCAAAAGGTACTTAGATAACCGCTCCCAAAGAGTGAGAATTGCTGGCACACTCTCAGACCAAAGACCAGTTCAGTCTGGTGTCCCACAGGGCTCAATCTTGGGTCCCCTCCTTTTCAGCCTTTTTCTGAACTCACTGCCAGAATCCTGCCCTGAACAGATCCTACTCTACACGGATGATGCTGTCATCCTGGCATCCCACCATGATCCAGTCCATCTACAAGGTAACCTCCAACAGGCCTTCTCTGCAGTCGAAAACTGGTTTACAAAACACAGACTTATCCTTAACCAGAAAAAAACAAAGACCATGATCTTCTGCAGCTCTCAAAACAAATACAAACAATATCAGCTCTCCATTAAAACCAAGCAAGGAATCACCCTTGAACAAGTTCATACCTTTAAATACCTCGGCCTCACCCTCGACTGTAATCTCTCCTATGTCCCACACATCAATAATGTGGCAAAAGTAGCCAACACCAGGATGGGCCTACTATTCTGACATAGGAAACATCTAACCCCAGAAACTCTATCCAGAGCTCCATCATAAGCATCATTGACTATGGTCTCATTATCTATGGATCTGCCACAACTTTATCTCTCAGGCGTGTTTTGACTTCCCTCAATCAAGCCTGACGACTCGTTACTGGTTCCCACCGCCTCACCCACACCTGCGACTTATACTCCAAAACAGGCGGGTTGCAACTGAACAACCAAATCAAATACCAAACCTGCATCACTAAGAAAATCATGATGGGAAAGGCACCACCAGGAGTCAGCACCCTCCTCAAACCCAAAATCACCCACCTCAACACCAGGAGCTCTAAGCCCCAATTCCTTCAAATCCCCCGCTGCCGCACGTCCCAAGGCCAAAGGTCATTTGCATACAGGGCTCCGCGTTGGCTGAATGAGCTCTTTAGTGACACCTCATCCACAGCAACGCTTGGAGCGCTCAAAAATAAAAAGCTCCGCCACTCCATAAGTGGCACCTCCACCTGTGCTTGCCCCCCATAATATCTTCATTCCCTACACTGCTTCTGACCTTATAGGTGTCAGTTTCAGCCCTCTCTTCTTGCATTTACATGTCCAATGCAACTTCTAATGCACTTGCCCTGTGTTTGTCCTGACAAGGCCCCTCGGCTGCCTCACCCTGTCCTTCTTCACCTATGCCTTCCCCTACCCTCAGCCCTCTCCCCTTCTTGCCCTCTTCCTCCTATTGTTTCTTGAGTTACTCATCACTCAGTCTGATTTTGTCAAGCAAAGTTACTGTCTAAAATCATGTACCTGTAACTGTTTTATGTTTTAGTGTCTGTTACCCTGTAACCAGCATGACGTGGAACCTTTGTAAAAGAGCCTTGGCTCAAAGGTACTTTGTAATCCTAGACACAAATAAATAAAATAAAATAAAAATAAATACTGTAGTACTCATACCTCAAGACATAGGACTATTAGTTTGCTACTCTGAGGTCCAGAATAGCAAAGGATAAATGAAAATGATGTACTTACCGTGATAGTTGATCTTCCAGAATATCTTCATCATTGATTATAACTTATGGGTCTTGAACTGGAGGCACTAGAATCCTGCAGGAGCAAATGATTTGCAGGGAGGGATTGGATGTCGGCTACTGATGGTGCCTGTGCATCTCACGTGGTGCCGCACGTGCCAACCAGTAACCGTTGCTGGCTCCTTCACGTATCTTAGTTCTGTTCACCAGTAGAGAGCAAGGTGGAGAGAAATAAAGAGAGGACTAGATATTTACTAGCCTAAAGGGATAGAGAAAGGATCTACGAAACAAAATAAACATCAGAATAAAACCCGAGTACCAACTCAGAATAAGAACAGGGCACACTAGGTGGCACAAGGGGTAGTAGAGGCTATAGAGCTAGAGCCTCGCGTCGCTAGCCAGACAGAAGGTGGACAGTGGTCTGAAAAAATAAGGCAGCAGCCCTGAGCATGTGGCTCTGGCAGAATCACGAGGAGGATGCCCATGAATGGCCCCCCCCGGTAAATGAGATGGCACAATGTGCCAAAAATGGAAAGGGACACATACATTCCTAGAAAAAAGGGGGCAACTCTATGCTACCAAATAGTGAATAGACTGAACTTGTGAGCCAACCATGTTTTTCTTTCTTACAGCAGGGAAGAAGAAAGGAGGAACCTAGGTTCATCTGGAGTTGCAGGGTAGTGGGCTAAGGACCCACGCACAGAAGAAAGGGCACACCAACCAAAATAGTCTAACCTAGTCAGAAGAAAGATTTCATCCAAAAAAAAACTGCTTCTCATGTAACCACAGGGATGTCCCTGCAAAAAGAGCTAGTGTAGCTGATCCAAAGAGTTGCA